>CM037878.1:58378242-59736684 GCA_021292165.1 Shinisaurus crocodilurus
GGTTCTTCCCATTCAGAATATTCCCCACAAATGGCCCTGTATCATGAAGCAATTGGCTAACTATTTAGCTCTGATGGCATCATATTGCCTATATTTGCCTGACAAAAGAATTACCAGGCCAGTTGCCAGTGCTTAATAAAAGAAATCAGCCTGGAGAGTGTCATGTCTCCAGCTATATTCCATATGTATTACCAAAACCATTTCCTACTTCTCCTCCTCAGAAGTGCCCCCTGCCACTCCAAGCCACTACCAAACCAGGGAAAGACTGCCTTGTAACTACTCACCAGGGCCGGCGCTACCGCTAGGCCAACTAGGTGGCTGCCTAGGGCGCATGGCTAAGGGGGCGCAGAAACACACAACGAAAGCAATGTGACACTTCCGATTCCCAACTGAACGTGCGGGGCAGCCCATGCACATAGAGATAGAAAAATTCACGCGGCTTTCTTAGGTCCGTGCTTCCGCATGAAGGCTCTTGCCCCGCACATGGCGTTGTTCAAATGAGAACCCGAAGTGATGGCTGCTTGAAGCGCATCTTTTCTCTCCCGTCCCTACGGCCTTCGTGCTTTCCTTTGGAGAGGAGGGGGAGGGGTGGAGGAATGGGAAGAGGACTTCTCGCGAGAGCGGTGTCGTTTTCCTCGGCAGTCCGGAACAGAGGCTGAGTCGAGCCGGGCTGAGGGGAAGAAAGGCCAAGCGGGGGCGCGAGAACGTGACTGATGGCGCCTATAGGTGAGAGGAGCGGGACGTGCGCACACCCGCAGCTCCGCCGGGCAAAGGCAGCCGCACCAGGAGCAGCAGCAGCAGAAGAGGAGCGTGGCGGGCAGCCGGCCTCCTGCTCCTCCCCGCCAGCAGCAGCGCATCCCCAAGGAGTGAGTGGGCACCTGGGCTAAGCTAGATGCCCCCGGCCGTGCCCGCCTCCCCCCCGCGGGAGCCCAGCACGCTCTCCGCAGCTCCGCCGCCCCCTCCTAAAAACTTTTCCAAAGGAGAACTTGGGGGGGCGCTGGGCGAGCAGGTGTTTCCCGGGCCCGGCTGCTTTGCTCCGGAGCCCCTCCCCAGAGGGAGAGAGGGCGGGCTCAAAGTGGGAAGGGGGGGCGCTAAATATTTGATGTTGCCTTGGGCGCCAAACTGCCTTGCACCGGTCCTGCTACTCACAATACTAGGATCATGGAATGGATCCATCATAAACGCTACAGATGGAATGAGCAAAGTTCCCTGCCAAGGAGAACAAGAGGTGACATTTTGTATTGACTATTCCAAGTGCCCCCAGTCAGCTAGAAGGAAGGTATGGAACTTTATTTTTATATATGACAACAGCAATGAGATTACTATATGCACAGAAATTGAAAGGTCCAGCAGTGCCTATGACAGAAGAATGGTTGGTCAAGATGCTGGAGCTGGCAGAGATGGCCAGTGTGGCATAGTGGTGAGAGTGTTGGACTGGGACTCGGGAGATCTGGGTTCTAGTCCCCACTCAGCCATGAAACTCACTGGGTGACTTTGGGCCAGTCACTGACTCTCAGCCTCACCTACCTCACAGGGTTGTTGTGAGGATAAAATGGAGAGGAGGAGGATTATGTAAGCCACCTTGGGCTCCTTGCAGGAAAAAAGGTGGGGTATAAATAAATAAATAAATACATACATACATACATCATTAATCAGAGAAAGGACAACATCCACGTTTATTGTTGAGTGGAAACCTCTAATTGACTTTTTGCAGAGACTGGGAAATAATGATTTGTTTGTTTGTGGGTTTATGGAATAATAAGTGAATTTGGGACAAGGGGAAAAAAGAGATTTCTCATTCTGATTATCGAGTAAGAAAAATTATTGTTACTTATATTTGCTGTAGAAGAAAATCGGAGGTCTATTTTGTTTTGTTAATTGTTATATGTTTGATATTATGTGTTTGTTTCACATAGAAATAAAATTTAAAAGTTCAAAAGTTGACTATTCCAAGTGCCCCACATGGAAGCTGCTAATTCCTTCATGGCAGCATTGGCATTTGGAAGCCTCTTTGTCATGGGCAGTCACCCAGTGATGTGGTGATTAGCCATGCTGAGAGCGGCTTTCCAGAGGAAGTTGTGTCACCAGAGTACAGACTCTCTGGCAGCCTAGGGCTTGCTCCCAGGTAAGTGTGTGTAGGACTGCAGCCTTAATGATGGTTTTTAGCCATCATTCCTGTTTGTAACCAAAGCTGGTGTAGAGTTTACCTTTCACAATGCAATCCTGTACATGTCTACTCAGAAGTTAGCTGGTATAGGACTGCAGCCTCAGGGAGAAACTTTGCATCCAATCTCTCTGCATACAACTGAAACAAAACTGTCAGTTGAAATCAATATCAAATTCAATATGTCTTTCACATCTAGGCCTCTTACAAAACACGGTGGGACCTTCAATTTTTGGTATGTTTTATAATAGAGGATATTCCAAATTTCCAAAACTGCTGAAGAAAGTGGATATAGGCCTCTCTCATGATACTAGAACCCAGGGTCATCCAATGAAGCTAAATGGTGGAGGATTCAGGACAGATAAAAGGAGGTACTTCTTCACACAGCACATAGTTAAATTATGGAATTTGCTTCCACAAGATGTAGTGATGGTCAATGACAGCCAGTGGTGTAGCACAGGGGTAGGCAGAAGGTAGGTCTCCAGATGTTTTGGACTTCAATTCCCAGAAGCCCCTGCCAGTATGGCCAGTGGTCAGGAATGCTGGGAGTTGAAGTCTAAATCATCTGGAGGCCTGCTTTCTGCCCACCCCTGGCATAACGGAGAGCGGGACACACAGGGTTGAAACCAGGATCTCTTTTAAAACAGCGACAGTGATGTTGCCTGCTGGCCCTGAGACTTCTCTGTTCACTCTCTGAGCTCACAGCTTGCAATCCTCACAGTACCTGGGGGTAAATGTATTTTCCCAACAACAATATTGTTGTGAGCTATGCCTGTATTTTATGATGGCTTGGTCTTGAATGGGCCATTAAAACCAGTTTGCTTTATGAAAGTTCTGCTCTTTGTAGAAAACATCTACTAGTTTGTTGACTTTGATAGAAAATGTTTTTCCCTGGTGCTGGACACAGAAACTCCTGGAGAATCTCGAGCTACTGACCTCATGCTGTTTGAGAAGAACTTCTATCCCTCTCTTTCCCTTTCTCATACCCTGTTGAGTCCTCTTCCTCCACCAAAGCAGGA
Source organism: Shinisaurus crocodilurus (assembly GCA_021292165.1). Taxonomy (NCBI): domain Eukaryota; kingdom Metazoa; phylum Chordata; class Lepidosauria; order Squamata; family Shinisauridae; genus Shinisaurus; species Shinisaurus crocodilurus. Next base: position 58,381,426 of record CM037878.1, read on the forward strand.
AGACAGGATGGTTCTCGTGCCTCTCTGTGTGTCTGTATACCTGTTTGTCCTTCTTATGTTTTTTTTTTTTGTCCTGACTGAACATGGATTGTTCTGTACTCTTCCCCCTCCCCAAGATCGCTTACTGCAAATTGGCCAAATAGTTAACTACTGCTCACTTATAGTATAATCCTATGCACCAAGTCAAAAATAAGTTCCATTGTGTTCAATGGGGCTTACTCCCAGGAAAGTGTTGGTCATACTACACAATCTTATACATGTCTACTCAGAAGTATATCACATTGAGTCCAATGGGACTTACTCCCACATAAGTGAGTATAGGATTGCAGCCTTAGCTGTGTACAAATCATCATAATTATCAAATGATTCACTTGTAAATGTGAAGTCTCTGCTAGACAAGCATTCATGATTAAGACTGGAAGAGAGGGGACACAGGGTAGATACTCATTCCCTTTGAAAATAAAAGTTTCTTTTATTATTTTATGGTTGTTTTTTTAAAATGCAGCAGTATTAGAAGATTTGCACTGGAGATATATAACCTGTAGAAGCTTATACCTTTTGGTTTATTGGCCTGGTTGAAGTGAAGAACTTGCCTTTAATATTGGATGATATAAAAAGGTTTGGGAACAATTTCAACATTTTGAAGAGAGAGAATTACAAAGCAATGAAGAAAGATTTTTTTTCAGTATAATATAAAATGCTTGTTTTATGTGTTTAGATTCCTACCTCTAGTATCAGAGGCAGTATAGCTCTGAAGACCAGCTGTTCAGGAACCCAAGCAGGAAAGTGCTAATGCACACATGTCCTGTTCATCTGCTTGGCCACTGTTGGAATAGAATGCTGGACTAGATAGGCCTTTGATCTGATCCAGCACAGCTTTTCTTATGTTCTGAAAAATTCTTGCCTTCTAGCAATGTGGTAGCCATTTATTTATTAAATGTAATTTATATTACATTTTACACAAAAATTGCCTTCTCAGAATCTTCAGCAAACCGCTTAGGGATTTTATTATATTAAGCAGTATATAAGTATCACAAATAAATAAAAAAGTACCTTCAGTGAAATTTTGCAACATGTAAATTTCAGCTAATTTTAATTGATGAATGGATTTATTAATTGGTACCTTTAAATTTACAGCCCACAGCCAAGAGAGATGTTCTGATCAATTTTGAATGTCTCTGTCTTCTATTCCTGGCTCATTGATATTCTAAGGCAAGGGTGCAGAACCTGAGGCTTGGGGGCCAAATTCGGGATACCTGGGATCCCAATCTGGCCATCCTGGATTCCCCAGATGGCCACACCCCTTTCCCCTGTCCACCAATCATTTTGTGGTTGCCCAGTTTATTTGCAGTTCCCTTGAAATGCCTCTTCTAAGTCTTAGTAACTGGCAGCAAGAGCTTTAAGCTAAAATATGCTGATTTATTGCCCCCACCCATTTTGTCTTTGGGCCCTTTTGCCTTCAAAACCATCAACCACTGGAATGTGGCCCCAGAGATCTTCTCCAAAATGGATTTTGGCCCTCAGGCTGAAAGAGGTTCAACACCCCTGTTCTAATATTTTCTAATATTTTCTCCTGACACCATTTTCCCTTGTCCTTCCTTCATAAGAGCATAAGAAGAGCCATGCTGGATCAGACCAAGGGTCCATCTACTCCAGCATTCTGGTCACACAGTGGCCAACCAGCTGCCCACAGGAAACCCACAAGCAGGACATGTGCAACAGCAGCTTCCCACTCATGTTCCCCAGCAACTGGTGTACATAGGCATACTGCCTCTGATACTGGAGGTAGCATATAGACCTCAGGACTAGTAGCCCTTGATAGCCTTATCCTCCATAAATTTGTCCATTCCCTTTTTAAAGCCATCCAGATTGGTGGCCATCACTATACCTTGTGGAAGTGAATTCCATAGTTTAACTATGCGCTGTGTGAAGAAATACTTCCTTTTATCTGTCCTGAATCTCCCACCAATCAGTTTCATGGGATGATCCCAGTTTTTAGTATTATGAGAAAGGGAGAAAAATGGCTCCCTAGCCACTTTCTCCACAACATTCATAATCTTGTACACCTCTGTCATGTCTCCCCTTATTCGCCTTTTTCTAAGCTAAACAATTCCAGATGTTGTAACCTTTCCTTGTAGGGGAGTTGCTCCAACCCCTTGATGATTTTAGCGGCCCTTTCTGCATTTTTTCCAACTTTACAATATCCCTTTTTAAATGCAGTGACCAGAACTGTACACAGTATTCTAAGTGTGGTCAAACATAGATTTGTATCAGGGGAGTATGATCTTGGCAGTTTTCTTTTCAATTCATTTCCTAATTATGCAACATGGAGTTTGCCTTTCTTCCCTCCTTCCCATCCTTAATGGTTAGATTATAAGACAATGCTTTACTGTTCTTTCTTGGTGGTACACTGTTGATGTACAATCATTGTCACCATCACCATAACATTGTTCGCCACAGGTAGAAGTACCCTGTCAGACGAAGTCTTCTGGTTTGCTACACAAGGCAACAAACAAGCACAATGCAAGCCAACTTGAAATACAGATTGAGACCTCCCTCTTGCTATCTGGCTCCAATCTTTTGCATCCAGTGTTCACAAGTGGAGTACACAAGGGGAGGGTTGTAAGTTGTAACCCAAGCACTTAATTATATCTAGCAAGAAATCGGCTTCCTCGGGTGCTGGAGTAATCATCACAGCGATAATAAGACCATCCTCCATATGGTAAAGCTAGGGCAACTTTTTAAGCAGCTGTGTTAATCTCTCTGAAGTTTACAGAACTGCTGTTAAAGCAGCAGCGATGCTGAACTGTCAACACCGATGCCATCCTTGAGCTGTTTACACAGTAATTTGTTCAGGCTCAATTACCTGTGTAGTGGATGTTTCTCTAGCAAAGGTTGGAGGAAACTTGATTGAGATTTAGAACGGAGGTTGAACATTAATTTATTTTTTTTTAAATGCATTTTAGGATGTATTTAATTTGAAGAGACTATCATTTGTGTTATAGCTAAAGAGTGCAAATCACTGAGGGCAAAACATTTGCAAGTTGCTTATTGTGCGGATAACCCCAATCATGTGGATAGTGCCCATGTGTCAATGCCACATATTCCTGATGGTTTCTGGCATCACTATGAAGACTCACCACTAAGGATGGACGAATCTGTCAATTTCGATTTCTCTCCATTTCTCATTTTTCCAATCTTAAATTCAGTTCACCTCAAACTTTGAGAATTGTTTTCTTAACATTCGCAGGGAAATTTGTATGCATTTTCCCTCACCTTTCTCTTAACACATGCATTTGACAAAGATACACATTTTGCAAGCATATTTACAATGCATTTTTAATATTATTTTCATGAAAATGTGCATTTTTCTGTGCAGTTCTCCCTAATATATGCATTTTGCATGCATTGTTTGACGGGAGAACTCCAATGCAAAATTCAGAGAAGTGCGCATTTCAAACGCTGAGTTTCAGTTTGCGTACTGGTGCGAAAGTGAGAAATTAGCTACGTAAGTTCACATTAAAATGCAAACCAAACACATGTCTCCCTCATCCCTACTCACTACACAATCACCGAGTTGAGTGGTAAGCAGCTTGCAAACATTATGCACCCATGTTCAGCCATCACCGCACGGAAGTATTTTTGTCAGCAGCCTCCTTATAGGATTGTAAAGTCTGAAACAGCCTTTATTTACATGTACAAATGTGTTATGAGTTAGAGTGATAAACCTATTGGGTTTTGCCTTCCACATTCAAAGAGAGGGACCTCTGGCCCAGAGCACAGTGAATGCAATAAGGGGCACAGACTTCTAAGTCTTGTATTGTGGGAAGTTTTCTATATCATGGGAAGGAGTCTATATACCTACCTTTGGAATTTTTAATATTGGCAATATACAAAGTATTTTTTTAAAAATCAGAGTTTTACATCTTTAAGTCTGTCTGCCAAGAGGCAGATCAAAGTTGCAGGTGGACTTCATGTTTCCAGAAATGGAGATCAACCATTGCTGCTCCTTTCTCCCAAAATGCATTGCTAGATGTAATCTGATCCCTGCAATACCTAGCACTGATTCATTCATTCAGACTGTTAGTCTCCATTTTGAGGCTGGGTCTTTCTAAACTGCAGACCTCATGGCCACCACATCTAGCCAAATTTTTGGACTTTTCTGTTTCTTCCTCCACCCTCTGCTTTTTGCACCAACTGATGAAGAGTTCTGGAGAACTCAAAAACTTGGACATTTTTGTGGAACTTTGGTTGGTCTTAATAAGAATATATGCAATCACTCTGAGTCAATAGCAAATTATCTGAGAGAGAGAGAGAATTCTGTTTACTCTGTAAACTTAGAATAATTGATCTGTAGACTATATACACATAATGGGTTGGATCATTGATTTCAATGGGTCTACTCTTAAGTATGACTAAGTCTGGATCCAACCCAATAAGATTTTATTTGATTCATTTCATGCCATGCATGCTATATGTAAAGTAGTGTGAGCTTTTAAAAGCAAATATAGAAATCAGCAACTAAGAGCACAATCCAATCAGGATGGCCATAAGCCTCTGAACTCAGAGGCTTACAGGCATCCTATGCAGAGCAGGGGGAGTGGTGGAAGCGATCTCTACCTCCCCACTCCTCCCACTCTGCATTTTTGTTAGATAGCCATTTTCGACCATCTAACTGGGATGCTTTGGAGCGGGAGGAAAGGAAGCTACACAGAGGAGACAGGATACATCATACCCTGGCCTCTGCAGTCTCCTCCCCTCTCTGCCCACTGGAATGCCCACTGGAATGCCCACTGGAGTTCCCAACCTCGGGGAGGGAGCCGACATGATTCTTTCCACACCAGCTTGGGGGGGGGGGGGTCGGAGCACAGATTCCTGGCTCCAAGACTGGAGCTCTGTTTCCAACCTTGGATCTAGGAATCTGAAGTACAGACAATGTGCTGTAGGATTGCTCCCTAAGTGAAACTAAAAGTTATGGCAAACCAACGTTACTATTAAATGGGTTCAGTGTTGTAGTGCAGAGGGAATATTGGGGAATGCAGCTCCAGGACCTTTCTCAGGGCAGGAGTGGTGACATCATCTGCTTGACAGACCCTCCTTGCTTTGGCACGTAAATGAGGTGAAGGTTTTCAAGTTTTACTATTGTTTGTGAGAGGTTAGCGTATAGGAATGAGGAAAATAATGAAGCAGAGGCTGGATACTTCATTTCTTTAATGAAGTTCCTACTTCACTCTAGCAGTTTAAATGGTAGCACTTCTTTGCATGATTGTTTAAATGTCTAATTAAAATCTAAAGCTTGCATTTCAGCTGACTGAAGATCTTTTGTTGAAGGTAAATGTGTACTACAAGTTCAATCTATGCAGGTCAGAAGTAAGCACCACTTAGTTCTATTGGGCTTAATCCCAAGTAACTATGCATAGGATTGTAACGAAAGCCAGTGTGGTTCAAGTGTTGGACTGGGAAGTTGGGACATCCGAGTTCAAGTCCCCACTAGGCCATGAAACTCACTGGGGGACTTTGTGCCAGTCACTCACCCTAACCTAACCTACCTCACAGGGTTCTTGTGAGGATAAAAGGGAGAGGAAAAGGAGAATTATGTAAGCCGCCTTGGGTTCCTTGCAGGAAAAAAGGCAGGATATAAATATAATAAATAAGTAAATAAAATCATGCTGATCCTAATCAAATGGGTATTGTACTATGCACTGCTACTTTTTTGGAGGGGGCGGTTTCTACACATTGTCATGATTTCATAGATTTCATAGATCATAGAGTAAGGAGCCTACAAGGCTATCGAGTCCAACCCCCTGCTCAATGCAGGAAACTAGAGGAGGGGGTCTCCCATCCAAGTAATAACCAGGCCTGACCCTGCTTAGCTTTCCACACTCAGACAAGCTGAGCCAGCGTGAGCCACAGGCCTGTGATGAGTGCTTGCACTGCAAATTATATCACTACACCACTGTGTGGGTTTCACATATGTGAGAGTGTTTCAAGTGCCTTAAGGAGTTGTAGTTTTTTGATATAAGATTTATAAGAAAATTTGTTTGGATCTTCAAAAGTAGCATATTTACTGGGCAAGGTGGTTGGGTTCTGGTCTGAAAGGAAGCAGTTCACACTTGTAACTGTGTCCCAACTTGGAAAAAGTGAGGGGAATGATTTACACCTTTTCTAAGTTGTTTTTGATAGGTGATGAAATAATTGTCATTGCCATCAACCCTCCAAGAAAAAAAAAATGATTCCCTAAGATTTTCCTTATTATAATCCATTTAAGATGTAAAATTTGTCACCTTTTGCCTATACTGTATAATTCTTTTGTTTTGTTTTCACTTGTCTAATAGCATACTAGCTAGCTGTTTGGAATGATATTTTGTGAGAAAGTTAGCTGATGTTCATGCTTGCTTATTTTTTTGGCTTTTTTCCATGAAAGTTATAGTGTTTATAGTATGCATTATATTTCCTTATATATTGTAATTTTTTAAAAGAAAGATGGTACCCTAATAGGCTGCATGAAAAGCTGTGGTATTTACTGTTGCCAGATGTGGGGGTTGGGTGTAAAAAAATATATGGATCACTATAGAGCAGGCAGGGTGAGGAACATGTAGCCCTCCAGATGTTAGCCAATCTAGCATAGCCAATGATGAGGGATGATGGGAGTTGTAGTCAACAACATACAGAAGGCCACACATTCCCCATTCTTGCTACAGAGATTGGGCATGTATTTCACTGACTTCCACAGGGCTATGATGTCCCAGGAAAATGGGCACCTATTATGTTTTCCAGAGGACTTTGGTAATCTAGCATAAGGATAACACTTCAAAATAGGAGGCAGCCATTGAAATAAGGGGACATCTGGCAATCCTAATTGTATCCGGGGTTGGTGGGATGCTCTGTGATATGTAAATCAAACCAAAGATGACCCCCAGTTTCCAGGCACAGTTAAATTTAGTGTCCCAGAAGCATTTCATTTAGGCTTAATAAAAGTTATGATGTGTTGATTAAATACCAGCTGATGGCTGAAAGAGTGTTCAGTAAAGTTTATAGGGCTGCCAGCTGTAAATTTTGTTGCCACCTAATTATTTGGTCTGACTTTAGTATCCAATAACAGAACACAACACATGCATAAGGGGGGAAGGAAGAGTTGTGGGTGGGGGGATGACTGGGAACATTTTAGCCTGCATCTTCTGTTTAATCAGCAAGTAAGTGATGGCAAAGCCTTCATGCCAAGCAGGAGCACAGCAAAGCTTTATTTATTTTTGTTCCATTTACCACTTCCTCAACAGTAGACTAACAACACAATCCTATGCACGTCTACTCAGAAGCATGTCCCATTAAGGTTCAATCCTGGCAGTAAGCCCCATCGACCACAATGGGACTTATTCCTGAGTAAGCATGCATTAGCATTGGGCTACATGTTTGTCCCTGATGTCCTGTCAAGGGAAAATTGATATTTTAGAATCTAAGGGGCCAGTCACATGACAATTTCAGTAGGCAATGGGCATGGGAACATGTTTGTTTTTTTGTTTAATATCCCACCCTTTAGGGTATCTACCCTCACAGCATAGCTTATAATAACCAATACCAATTAAAACATCAAAACAATAAATATAAAATATATAGCCATATAAAATATAAAACAAACACCAGCAGATAAAATAGTTATAAAATGAACCCTAAAAGTATCCAAAAGCTGGACTGAATTTTTTAAAGTCTTTCAGGTTCTCCTAAAAACCAGTAGAGAGGTGCCATCTGTCTCTCCATGGGAAGATAGTTCCAAGGTGAAGGGGCCACCATCTTGTCCCCAGGGCCGGATTAAGATAGGGGCTATTGGAGCTGCAGCTCCAGGCCCCTACCAGAAAATAGGCCCACAATCAGGACCAGTGCAGGGCAGTTTGGCGCCCCAGGCGAAATAATATTTAGCGCCCCCCCCTCTCCAACGCAGCCCTGCTCTGCAAAAAAAAACAAAAAACCCTGCGCCGCCACCACCAACCTACCTTCCCCCCGCCCTGGCTGCTGCTGCTGCTGCTGCCGCCACTGAGGAGGAGGAAGTGACGCGACGGGACCCCCGCACTGTTTTTTGCCGGGGAAACCATGGCAACAGGGCTGTTTAAGCCCTGTTGCCCTGGTTCCTCCCGCCAAAACAATGCGGGCGGGGCTCCGGAAGCGACACGACGCGGAGAAGGTAGGTGGCGGGGAGGGGGTGGGGGGGTGATGGCGGCAGTGGCGGGAGGCGCAGCGGCAGCGAGCGGGAGGGCGGGGGGAGGCGCAGCGGCGAGCGGGACGGGAGGGCGCGGCGGCGGCGGCGGCGGGTGGGCGGGAGGGAGGGAGGGTGGGGAGACGGAGGCCTGGCGGGGGCGGCGCAGTGGAGGCAGAGGCCTGGCGGGGGCGGCGCAGCGGCAGCGAAGAGGAGCGCAGCGTTTCTGCGCCCTCTTCAGCCGCACGCCCTCCTCAGCACCAGGGCCATAATGCTCTTAATCTGGCCCTGCTTGTCCCTGGTACTCACCAGCCTAATAGCTCTTGCCGGTCAGATGTTGAAGACAGCTGTCTTAAAATTGGGGAGGAGGGTGATGCTTTGCTTCCATCCTACCTGAGCACTAAGGGGAATCACTTCTAGTAATTCCCTAAAAAAATCCACAGTGAAAATATTTTTTCAACAGAAGAGGTCAAGAGCACTTCCTCAGGGCAATTTGCGTTTGGGGGTGTGGCCTTACCCTATGAGGAAACACTAAAGTGTTTGGGGCTATTTAGCTTATGGAGACAACTGAGGTGGGAATATAACAGGTTTATAAAATGATGCATGCTATGGAGAGAGAGAGAGAGAGAGAGAGAGAGAGAGAGAGAGAGATCTATGTTTCTCATAATACCAGATATCAGAGTCACCCAAAAGAATGGTTTGGCAATAGATTCAGGATGGATAAGGGAAAGGACTTCTTCACAGAACGCATCATTAATTTATGGAATTGTCTGCCTCGGGAAGTGGTGATGGCCACAGGCTTAAGTGGTTTTAAAATGGGATCAGGCTAATTCATGGAGGCCATCAATGGGTACATTAGTCACAATTGCTAAATGGAACTTCCACTCTAGTTCAGAGATGTTATTTATTTATATTGATTGATTGATTGATTTGATTTGATTTGATTTGTACCCTGCCTTTCTACCAAAAATAGCACTCAAGGTGGCCATTCCTCTCGATACCAGTTGATCAGGTGAAACAGCAGTTGGGGGGTTGCTGTTGACTTCATACCCTGCTTATGGGCACATCTGGGGGGCCACTGTTGGAAATAGAATAGTGGACTAGTTGAATCCTTGGCCTGATCCAGTAGATTATTACAGGTTCCTGTCAGCACTCTCACATAAGGCCATGCCACATTGTGTTCATGCGGTAATTGTAGTCATGTTACTGAACATGTGAGGATTGCTATAAATAGGAATCATTATTCAACTCATCAGAGTAGAGGGGAACTAAGATGGCAAGCAAACCAACTGGCATAATGATTGTAACCTAAACTGAACATGCAAATATTCCCCAAAATATCTGTTTGGAGCAGCTTTAACCAGCAGACTTTGTCACTCATTGCAAGAGGCATGAACTGGCTCCCAAGATCCAAAGTACCCCATAACTCTTCTTGGCCATAAATCCATGCCCAAGAACAATCTTGGTGCATCGCCGGAATATTCTCTTTGTTGTCATCAACCTGGGGATATGGGGATCCAAAAAAGCAAGGGCCACATGTGCCCAACGCACAGTTTACTGGGAAAAGATGCAGGGAAGCAAAAAGGTTTCAAAAATTAGAGGTTTGCCCCTTTGATTGCCCAAGACTGACCATTGACACAAGGGGTTGGATCCTGACTTAGTCATATGTTAAGTAGACCCACTGAAATCTATGGAACTTCATTTAGTAATGACTAACTTGTCTCATTGATTTCAATGGGTCTACTCTAAGTATGACTAAGTCTGGGTCCAACCCAAGGAGAGAGGCACACAGCCTAATATCACATTGACTTGCAAACACGGGCTGCATTGCACTCTGTCTTCTGGCCTAAATAAGATACTGAAAGGGAACAAAGAAAAGACAGTACCTCCTCAGGCTATTTATATTTCCATATGGAGGACCATCTCACTATTTGGAAATCACTGGTAGACAAATGCCATTTATAGTCACCAGGCCTGTCCAACTTCAATACAGCAAAGTATCTTGAAAGATTCGAAATGCCTTCCTTCTATTCTGTTGCCAAAGGCTGCCCTACCAGATGGTGAGTGAGGTCAGTAATTCTGCATGTTTTGGGAGTCAAGTTATGAACCCTGTATTCATAGGATTTCTCTCTTGGTATATCCCTAAGACAAAAGTCACAGCTTGAAGTATCACATTCTAGTACATCCTTTTCTAGAGTCTCCATCGTCAGTGCTCTGCTAATTAGTTCAACTGCCATAACGCCAAATTAATGCAAGCATGCTGAACCCAACAGAAGAAATAGCAAAGATCCTTTTGGCAAGGGGGTTCCCTGGGTGAAAAATGTAATGTGATCCAGTCTGCAGTTTCAAGCCCTTCAATAGAACTCAAAATAATTGTGCTGTTGTTTGACAGATTGTAAAATTCATGGTGGACCATTAAATCAATGGTAGTATAATGTGGAACACTGCAGATTAAAAAAAGAAAAAGAAAAAAGAGCCAGCTAGTTCACAAAGAGAAGCCACTGGCAAGGATCCCTCTAGAGTGCCTAATGGGTTTGATTTGTAGCAAGGAAGGCTGATAGGTGCAAGAAAGAACAGATATAAGGAAGACAAGAATGAAAGAGGAAAAGATCAGGAAAGGAGAATTAGTGAGAGAGGAGAAGGAGCGGAAGCATTAGGAAGCAAGAAACTGCCAACAGGCAGAGAGGAGTCTGCTGCACAGATACCAAAGAACCAGCTCTTTTAGTTGCTATTCCAGTGCTGTTTATCACCACCCTGATGAAGTGCCTCTAAATCACGGAGAGGCATGGCCATTTCTATCCATTTAGAACCCCACATATCGATTATTGCATTTAAAAGGTGAAATCTTGACCTTTCTATCTTTCATTTCAGCACAATGCAAGGAAGGACTGACCACGGATGCTTTCCGTTTTTTAACCTTGTCTTGTGTCTGAAGCAGACATCGACATATCCATACGAAGCGCCACATTCTGAATCATTAGCTGGAGCCAAGGAAGGCAGTGGAAGAACCAAGGGATTCTCACAGAGTCTGGTGCTGAGGATCCCACTCACATGCAGAGGGAAAGCAAAAGGTCTGTGCATCGCACATAGTCCTGTGTTGAAAATGTAAGAGGGCCCTTAATGGTGTAGACCTTGGGCCATCCCTCAGGTGATGGATAGATTTCATTCTGCTCATGTTAACTGTGGACTAGGAGATTGATCACCGTGAGTGTATTTATGCACACAGGAAATCTCCAAGGGGTTTTAGCCACCTCCTCTTTCCCACTATCTGGGGTCATTGACAGGTCAATGCATGCTTGCTACTGTGAATTGTGTCCAACTCTCTGCCTACCAGAGGTACTGACCATAATATTGATCACCAAGTTAGGGCCAAACTAGACGTGATGTTAAATGCACTCTTGCATTTAACATTCAGGTTTTTTAAAAATGCAAATGCCACCAGTTGGACAGGCTGAGAATTATCAGTAGCATGGCAAGCAAGGAGGGGGAATTTAACTCTTTCCTTCCCTACTGTGGTCCTGAGGAAAATCCTTCATCTTAAACTGGTATTTGCTTTGTGGGGGGACAGGAATCCCTTTCCCTCCAACTTCAGATCTCTTTCCCTCCCAGCTGATGGCACTTGCATTTAAAAGAAAAAAAGAAAACCTGCACATTAAATGCAAATACACATTTGACATCACATTAGGGCTCTGACGATATTTTCTCCCACATTTTTTTTTTTAACCATCCTCATTCAATCTGATAGAAAAGAAAATGCCTTTGAAAAGAGATTCTGTGGTGAAGAAATTTCAGAGAAATTCTCATGGGCTGGGGTTGGGTTTCTTGCACTTACCTTACTTGGTTGGGACGGGAGGTTGCTGAGGACTATGCGCAAGTGTCCTGTTTTTCATAGCACAATCATCTCTGTGGCACCCGTAGCCTCCTCAGCTTCCTGCACTTCAATTAAAGCCCAGGGCAAGACATCGTGAGGTAATTCCCCCCATAGGGCTATTTCAGATCAGGAAGCGCAGGCAGCCTGGGAGGCTGCAGAGCAATGGGGGGATGTGTAACAGAAAGAAAACACACACCCGGCACCCTTGGCCACCTTGCAGTGATTAGGTAAGCTCAAAAACATCACAAAAATGACTTATAAGACACCCTAAGAACGAGGCAGAACAATGGAAGCCTCTTTCATGGGGGAAGAAAACTTTCAGGAAACGAGGACAGATTTTGGCTCTGCACTGGCTCCATCTCTTTCCTGGAGCTGGACACAACACTGCCCCCATCACATCTGCACTGTGGTGGATGCAAAAGGGGGGCCAGCCTGCCAACACAGCTGATGATGTTTCAGCACAAAAGACCCCAAAACCCTTAGGGGAAAAGAAAGAAGCTGTATTACAACCCCTGTCAATGATGAGCCCTACCTGTGAGAAGTTGCTGAGAATTTCTCCTCCCCCTGTAGAAATTTGATGAAATTGTCCCCCCAAATTCTCTGGCCACAAACAGGGTGGAGGATTTTGAGAGGGCCTTTGCGCACAGCTCCACATCACATCTAGTTTGGCCCCAAACGTTAGTTGTCATAAAAGCAAAATGGAGGCAAGAAGAACAGATGCCTGATTGTACACAGGCTCCTTTAAAACCAAGGTTTTTAGTTCATTTTAGTTTCCAGTTATTCCTTGAACAATAAACCCAGCCTGAATTTCAGGGGGCCTTATATTGGGGGGAATCTTTTATGAAAACAAACCATATAAAGTACAACATCCCACAGGTCTGAAGCCTTCGGCTTGCATCCAACGGTGGCAATTTGTGCAACCAATCTTTCCCTTCCTCTCCTCCCCACTGTAACCCCATGTACCTCCTGAAAACCCTCTCCAGAAGATGGGTGGACTCTCCCAAACAGCATGGTCTGCGTTGCATGGAACAGCAAGGGGAGGGGGGAATCGGTCACAGTCAGGTGGTGGAAACTTGCACCAGCAGAGCTCCCTTCATGGAAGGTCCTTCCACCCACTTTGGGGTGCATGCCTCCCCCCACTGCAGGTCTGTGTGACACAGTCTACACTGGTCAGGATCCCGCCCCTGACCCTCTGGGGAGCATCTTGAAGGCAGCAGGGGGAGGAAGGGAAGAGAAAGACCAGATTCATAAGTTGCTCTCCACTTGTGCAACCATTTGATGTAACTCATAACGTTTCTCCCATGGGCTCCTTCAGCAGAGAGAGAGAAACAGCAGAAAAGTCTTGTAGCACTTTAAAAACAAATTTATTGTAGTGTGATTTAATATAACAAGCTTTTGAGGACAACAGTTGATGTCATCAGATTCATGAAGTGTTATACACAGTTGGTAGGGATGGACAGATTAGTCTTTTTCTAGTCGTTGTCACTTTGGCATGTGTTCATCCGTAAGTCTATTCCATCACATTTCCGCATTAATCTATGATTTTTGACAAATTAAATCTGCATGAAAATTTAAATACATTTAAATTTGTATTTAAATGTTTATTAAAATATATATTTTAAGCTATTTTCTAGAGATGTGCGCAAATGACCTCTTGGAATTCTCCACCATATTTGCAGGCAGAGAAACTGGGGGAGACAATTTCACCGAATTTCTCCAGTGGGAGGAGAAAGTCTCCAACCGTTTCCCGCAGATCAGGCTCACCATTGGCAGGGGTGGTAGCACAGCTTCTTTCTTCTTCTTCTTTTGGTAAGGAAGCTGTGCTGGCAGCCTGGCCCCCATTTTGCACTCTCCACAATGCCCCATAACTAGCATTGTTCCAGGGCATTGGGGGGTGGGGAGAGGAAAGGTGAATCCCACCAAAAAGTGAGGAAGAAAATTTAGAGAAATTCTGCAAAGTGACCTTTTAATTCTGGTGGGGTAAGAAAAGAAAAGGAAAATCTCAGGACATTTCTGACAAAAATGTCTTCTGAGAAATTTTGGCTCAGCTCTGGTTCTCATTCTTTAGGGTTCCGCATCTCCCCCAGGGTGCTCCAAATGAATAAAATATCTGAGGGGTGATTGTGGATGCATCTTGTCTCTAATGCAGGTGCAGAGAGATTATTGTACAATGAAAGACAGGATCTCATCATGCACTCTCCTTAGCCACCTCATAAGTAAGGGTCAGCATAAGAACCCCGAACCCAGCCCATGAGAATTTCTCCAAAATTTCTTCTCCTTTGAATTTCTTTTCAAACGCCATTTCTTTTCTATCAGATTGAATGAGAATGGTCAAAAGGGATGTGGGAGAAATTTTTGGTATAGCACTACCATTTTCTCACATAGTACATGTTTCTAAATGTATTTCCCCTCAAAACAAGTATCCCTAAACATATGTTATTTTAAAACACACTGTTGTGTTTTGAGCTGAAAACTGCATTACGAAATTCAGAGAACCACAAAATACGAAGCATAACTAGGTTTTGATCCACACATTGGTCCAGGGGATGCAGAGCAGGTCAGTTTGTATGGAATTCACAAAGATCAGATTCCTTAAGCATCCCTATCAGTTGGCAGAGGTGTGTACAGACAGACACAGACACACACGAGTATAGAGGGGGAAATGTAAACAGTGAGGCCAAATGGAGATGAAAAAAGTACATGAAAATGTAACATCTCTAACAGCCTTCCCCATCTTGGCACCCTCAGATGCGTTGGACTACTAATCCCATCAGCCCCAACCAGCCTGCCCTTAAGGTGGCATAGATGGACTTGGAAGTGTCCAGGCAACAGAGCCTCAGTGCCATGAATAGCTTTTTACCCTTCCCCACAACTAGTGAAAGGAAGATAAATGATGCAACATAAGCATAATCTATATAGGTCAGATCACTGAGCTTTTCTTAGCACAGATGGGGGGAGGTTTATCCCAAAGAATATACAGCCCTGCTATACCATATAAATAAAACTAAAGCAAGGACACAGAGCAAATGCACAGAGACTTTTGGACAGTCAGAAGATATTTTGAGAAGGATACTGTGTTCTCCATTGGTTCTTGCTCCAGGTTTTTGCGTTTCTTTGGCAAGACACCCTCAGTGGGCCCGCTCATTACTCCCTTCTCACCACCATTGTCACTGGCTGCTCTTGCTCCTCATCCTCTTTCTCATGATTGCAATGACTTGTTTGCTTGACAGGCAGAGAGCCAGAGAGCAAGCAGGCAATGGCATCTACTGCTCCTCCTTCTCACTACCTCCATTGTCTGGCCCTGAGCGAGAGGCAGGTGAATGAGCAGGTTGAAATGGTGAAGAGGAGCAGCAACCCCATGGACCTTTTAACAGTGGGCCTCTATTGGGGTGTGGACCCTTGGCAGTTGCCCAACCATGCCTTTTAAACAACAGACTCATTGACTGGGTTCACATGACATGACAACCCATCGTGGGTGCCAAGCCATGGTGGGTTGTCATGTTGTGTGAACCCGGACCATTTCCCATAGGGTGGCTTGTTCATGGGCAACAAGCCACCTGACAACCCATGGATTGTGCTAGGGGTTGTTGTACCCATGATGGGTTGACATATCATCTGAACCCAGGCGACTGACCACATCGGGGGTACCGACCAGCAAGCTGATTGGCAAGAGCGGCAAAAACCCCTTGCTACTCCTGCCAAGCTCACCCAGGCCACTGCCAGTGCCAGCTGCCCAACAAGTGCCCAAGTGGCATTTTGGAGTGACTGGCACTGGCTGGGTGCCCCCCGCCATGATCGCAAGCCCTTTTGGCTTGCCGTGGCTTTTTTGCTCCTTTAACCTTTTTTCCCCCCTGAGATCACAAACTCCAGCTTGACAGCCAGTGTTTGCACTCTCCATTTTGACAACCACTGACAGCCCCTTCAAAGTGCCCAAGCAGTACATTGGAGGGGCTGTCTAGGGCTGGCAAACAATGTTTAAAAAATTTTGCACACACAATGTACACAATCATCATCATCATCATCATCATCATCATCATCATCATCCACACTTGCACAACTGCAGAGGTGCAGTTCCACAAGTGCAGAAATTTGAAGCCTCAGCTGGATCAACATCTTGGGGAGTACCTGCTGTCAAAGTGCAGCACACACCAGCCCTGGACATGGCTCCAAAGAGGCTAGGAATATGGTTTTTCTTTAGTTTGCTTTCTCTTGACAGCTGTTTAAAAAAGGCAAGCTGTCAAGGGAAACCAAAGGCGTGAGTGATCTTAGCTTGTGAAAAGGGGGTGGTGAGATTTACACCCCTCCGTGGCAACATCCTCATCTTTTTCTTTTTTGCCCTGACTGATACACATCTTGCACTTTTCCCTGAGACTCTAGCTGCTCAGGAAAGTACAAAAGTGCAAAACACACACACACACACACACACACACACACACACCACCCTTTTCTGGCAAAAAGGGGTTTTGACAGCTAATTCTGGTAATTTAAAAGGAATTTTGACAGGGCAATGGGTGTTTATTGACAGCGACATATACAGCCATATGTCCCTGTCAAGAAACACCCATTACCCTGTCAAAAACCCCTTTTTGGTGAAGTTGCGCAAGTGCAGGTAAAAAATATTAAAAATAAATAAAATGAAAATATTTGCATACATTGTGTGCACAAAAAAAATTTTTTTTAATTATTTGCTAGCCACTGACAGCCCCTCCAATGTGCCACTTGGACACTTTGAAGGGGCTGTCAGTGGCTGTCAAAATGGAGATCATGAGCACCGGCTTCGTAATCTCGGGGGGGGGGAGGTTAGAGGGGCAAAAGAGCCACGATGAGCACAGAAGGGCTTGTGATCACAGGGAGGGAGGAGCAGGCAAGCTGGTCCTGCTGCAAAGTCCCCTAGGATACCCATGAGAGGACCGAGAGGGAAGGAGGGGGAGGGAGGGGGCAAACAAGCCACGGTGGGTGCAGTCGTCTGTCAGGCACATTGTGGGTTGCTCACACAAGTACCAACCCACTGCGGCTTATTGCCAGTGTGAGTGGTCATGACATGCAAACTCACCCAATTTGGTGTGGCAAAATCATCTTATGGCAACTTTTCCCATGTCTGAAAATAATATGAGAATCAAACCTAAGCTGTGTTTATTTCTCATTCACATTTTATGTCTTTTGACTTGCCAGCCAATAAGGAAGGTTGGTTGCCCATATGTTTGTTTTGGAGTGTTTTTGCTTTTAGGCCAGCAGCCAGAAAAGAAAGGGGTCAGCCTGTGACACACACACACACACTTGGGGGCTGGAGTAATGCTCAGGTTTGGATTTTTTAGCTGTACACCACAGGAAAATACACAGCTTTGGGGCTGGACTCCACCCACCTAGCCCTGACCCCAAACTGCTGGGCTTTGCCCCAGGCCCCAGCCTTAACTCCATTCCTGGGCCCAAAGGATTCTGTTCTACTGTAGACTCTGCCCAGCTAGCAGAGTGTTTTATTTCAAGAGTGGGAATCCCTATTTTTCTGAAGGCATTTTACTCCAACCAGAGAGTTAAAGCCAATGTGCTTCAATAACCAGGAGTGGAGTTGTTTCAAGGGGAGACTCAAGTTCCACCTCTGCCACACAGACCCTGCTCCTGGGCAAATCACTGTCTCTCATCCTCAATCCTGCATCTGTAAAATGGGACTGGTAGAGACCTACGTACCTAGTAAGAGGAATGTGAGGGGAAAGACAATAAACTGACTCCTAACTGAGCAGAGCTGAAGAAGCTGCTCCAGCTGGTCTAGGGCCTATTCAAGCAAGCAAGCAAGCTCCCGGAGAGTGAGTGATCATCACAGTGAGCGAACAAGGAGAGCTAACAGGAGTTTGGCAGCGGAGCTGTCATGGAAGATCAGACAAAGGGAAAGAGACCGGGGGTACTCTGTTGTTAACCTTCAGGGAAGGCAGGACAAGGCACAGGCCATTCCAATACATTCCGAAAGGCAGAAACAAAAAGGGAATAGAGGCTGTGGACGGAAAAGACTCTCCAGTGGTGGTGACCTGCAAGGTGCGTGCAATGTTTGTTTTCTTGCCTGAGATCAGCATGGCCTACACGTGCAACAAGTGCAAGCCGGTTGCTCTGTTGGAAGAAAAAGTGATAGGACTGGAGCAGCGAGTGTCAACCCTCCAGGGAATAAGAGAACACGAAGAGTTCCTAGACAGAACAGTGGAACTACAACAGAAAAGTGAAGTACAGGATCCAGAAGAGCAACAGCAAGATGAGGCAGAAGAGGAGAATGCTCAGATGAGGAACAATGAAGTAGAGGAAACTCCCTGGAAAAGGGTGACAGTTAGGAGCAGAAGACATTCCACACCAGTGGAAGCAGTGGATCTATGGAACCGCTTTCAGGTACTTGAGGATAAGACTGGAGGACAGCCTGCAGAGGAAGAATTACAGGGCACCCTGTGAAACTGCGAGCAAGAGGCTGAAAGTCAGACAAGCAGAGGCAATTAAATCAAAGCCTACAACATGAAGAAGAGAAGAGTAGTAGTTGTTGGAGACTCTCTCTGCTCTCCTGCATGGAATCAAAACCAAGGTATGTCACAAAGACCCATGGAATTGCCAGGTATGCTGTCTCCCTGGAGGACGGATTAGAGATGTGACTGGAGGGTTGCCAATGATCATCAAGCCCTCTGACACTTATCCCTTCCTTCTCATTCATGTGGGAACAAATGATACCGCCAAGAGGAGCTATGAAGAAATCACATCAGACTTTGAAGCTTTGGGAAGGAAACTCAAGAACTTTGGGGCCCAGATAGTTTTCTCATCCATCCTCCCAGACGAGGAATAGAAAGGAAAAGAAAAATACTCTGGGTGAATGACTGGCTACAAAGACGGTGCCAACATGAGAGATTTGGATTCTTGGACCACGGGCTACAGATCCTGGAAGATGGATTGCTGAAAAGGGATGGGTTGCACCTCACAAGGACTGGGAAATATGTGTTTGGCCACAGCATGAAGAACTTCACCAGGAAGGCTTTACTGAATCCTACGGGGGGAGGAGATGTAAACTTGGGGGTAACAATGGACAAAGGCTTATACACCACAACGGAGAGAACAGCTCTAGTAGTGTCCAATAATGTAGGAAGAAAGCCAGAGCATAAAGCACATGGTCTTTGATGTCTATATACTAACTCCCAGAGTATGGGAAACAAACAGAACAAACTTGAACTCTTAATACAGGAGGGCAAATACGACTTGATAGGTGTAACTGAAACTTGGTGGGATGACTCCCATGACTGGAATACAGCAATTGGAAGACATAACTTGTTCAAAAAGAACAGAAGGAACAGAAAGGGAGGTGGAGTCACACTATATGTTACAAAATACTTATCTCTGCACAGAAATACAGGAGAATGAGCTTGGTAGACCCTTCAAAAGCATCTGGATTAAAATAAATGGGGCAAAGAAAAGAACATGGTGGTTGGAGTCTACTACTGACCACCCAATCAAGGAGAAGACGAGGATGAAACTTTTGAAAAGCAAATTGCCAATGTTTCAAGGAGGTATGATGTAGTAGTAATGGGGGACTTCAATTTCCTCAATATCTGTTGGGAGACAAATTCTGCCAAACATGGCCCCTCCAAGAAATTCCTGACTTGTGTTGCTAATAACTTCCTCCTACAGAAAGTGGAAGAAGGAACTAGAGGATCAGCTATCCTTGACTTGATTCTAACCAACAGAGATGAGTTAGTGGATAAAGTGGCAGTTACGGGAACTCTGAGGGAAAGTGACCATGTTATACTTGAGTTCTTGATTCTAAAGGAAGCAAAAGATGAGTGTAGCCAAATGCGTACCCTGGATTTTAGGAAAGCCAGTTTTAATAAACTCAGAACAATGATGAGTAAGGTTCCATGGCAAGTGACTCTAATAAGAAAAGGATGGGTAGGAGTTTTTTAAAAAGGAAATTCTAAAGGCACAATTACAAACAATTCCAACAAGGAAAACGGTAGAGGACAACAGGAGAAGCCAATATGGCTTCACAAAAAGCTTAGAGGTGACCAGAAAACAAAAAAGGACACATATAGGAAGTGGAAGGAAGGCCAGGCTACAAAGGAAGAGTATGGGTAGGTAGCACAGAATTGCAGGAATCGTGTTAGGGAGGCTAAAGCTGAGAATGAGCTGGGGTTAGCAAGGGATGCTAAACCTAAAAGCAACAAAAAAGCTTTCTTCAGATACGTGCACAATGAAAGACAGAGGAAAGAAATGGTGGTTCAACTACTCGGTGAGGATGGCAAAATGATAACAGATGACAAAGAAAAGGCAGAAGTGTTCAATTCCTACTTTGGCTCAGTCTTCTCCTGAAAGAGGGTCTTGACCCGCCCCCCGCCCCCTGGCAAACCTGTAGTACAGGCTGATGGGGCAGGATCTCAGCTTGATATTGATAGGCAAATGGTCAAGGAACACCTACCGTAATTACTTTGAATGAGTTCAAAACTCCAGGGTCTGATGAACTGCATCCTAGAGTAATAAAGGAACTGGCAGAAGAACTCTCAGAACCACTGTCTATTATCTTTGAGAAAACATGGAGGACGGGTGACGTGCCAGATGACTGGAGGAGGGCAAATGTTGTTCCTATCTTCAAAAAGGACAGGAAGGAGGAACCTGGGAACTACAGACCAGTCAGTCTGACATCAATCCCTGGAAAAATTCTGGAGCAGATTATAAAGCAGTTGATCTGCAAGCACCTTGAAAACAATGCAATGATTACTAGTAGAAGCCAACATGGATTTGTCAAGAACAAATCCTGTCAGACTAATCTGATCTCATTTTTTGATTGGGCATCCTCCCTTGTGGACTGTGGGCATACTGTGGACATCATATATCTTGACTTCAGCAAAGCTTTCGACAAAGTGCCTCATGATATCCTGGTTAGCAAGCTAGCTAAAAGTGGGCTAGATGGAACTACTATCAGGTGGATCCACAGTTGGATACAGAATCAGACTCAAAGAGTGCCTATCAGTGGTACCCTCTCTAACTGGGGAGAGGTAATGAGCGGGGTACCGCAGGGCTCAGCCCTGGGCCCAGTGCTCTTCAACATTTTTATTAATGACTTGGATAAGGAGGTGCAGGGAATGCTATCAAATTTGCAGGTGACACAAAATTGGGTGGAATAGCTAACACCCTGGAAGACAGAAACAAAATTCAAAGTGATCATGATAGACTGGAGCGCTGGGCTGAAAACAACAGAATGAAATTTAATAGGGATAAATGCCAAGTTCTGCACCTAGGAAAAAAGAAACCAAATGCACAGTTACAGGATGGGGGATACTTGGCTCAACAATACTACAAGCGAGAAGGATCTTGAAATTGTAGATCACAAGCTGAATGTGATGTGGCTGCAGAAAAAGGCAAAGCAAATGCTATGATGGGCTGCATTAATTGAAGTATAGCTTCCAAATTGTGTGAATTGGTTTTATCTTGATTTTATTGTATGGATTGTTGTGAACCACCCAGAGATCTTCGGCTGCGGGGTGGTATAGAGATGAAAATAAATAAATAAATAAATAAGTAAGTACTAGTTCCCCTCTACTCAGCACTGGTTAGGCCTCACCTTGAGTACTGTGTCCAGTTCTTATTTTATTTATTTATTATTTATTATATTTATACCCCACCTTTTTTCCTGCAAGGAACCCAAGGTAGCTTACATAGTCCTCCTCCTCCTCCTTCTCCTCCTCTCCATTTTATCCTCACAACAACCCTGGGAGGTAGGTTAGGCTGAAAGTCAGTGACTGGCCCAAAGTCACCCAGTGAGTTTCATGGCCGAGCGGGGACTAGAACCCAGATCTGCCGAGTCCCAGTCCAACACTTTCACCACTACACCACACTGGCTCTGGGCACCACACTTTAAGAAGGATGCAGACAAATTGGAAAGGGTTCAGAGAAGGGCAACAAAGATGATTAGGGGACTAGAAACAAAGCCCTATGAGGAGATACTGAAAGAACTGGGCATGTTTAGTCTTCAGAAGAGAAGCCTGAGGGGAGATATGATAGCGCTCTTCAAGTACTTGAAAGGTTGTCACATAGAGGAGAGCCAGGATCTCTTCTTGATCATCCCAGATTGCAGGACACGGAATAATGGGCTCAAGTTACAGGAAGCCAGATCCCATCTGGACATCAGGAAAAATGTCCTGACAGAGCAGTATGACAATGGAACCAACTGCCTAGGGAGGTAATGGGCTCTCCCACACTTGATGCATTCAAGATGCAGCTGGACAGCCATCTGTCGGGGATGCTTTAACTTGGATTCCTGCATTGAGCAGGGAGTTGGACTTGATGGCCTTACAGGCCCCTTCCAACTCTACTATTCTATGATTCTATGATTCTAAATATTGTAAAGGACTCTACCAAAATCAAACTGCTGTGTAAACAATTAATGATGACGTGCCATCCACCTCAGTCCTTTACACTCTTTTCAGAGGGCAGAATCACAGAATTGTAAAATTGAAGGGATTCAGTGGCTCAACTAATAATCAAATAGGAAATATAGGCATCTGAAGCTGAACTTTAAAACTCATCAGTGTGAAATTATTTAATATTTTTCCATCTTGCTGGTTAAAATTCATTGAAGTACCTGATCTGAATAATGGAAATGTTCAACACTATCTAATCTCAGTTTAGAGGAGTCTATGGGAACATAGATAAATGGGAGGAGTCAAAAACCTCCTGTTAGGATTTTCAGAAGAAACGTACTCAGGTGGCTACCCAATTGTGTAAGATTTGAGGAACCACCGGCTTACTGAACAAACAAACCCAGAAACTCAACCCAGTATAATGATGAGGAATTGCCATGGCAACTGTCCCATTCTGTGATTATTTGAAACTCTCAGGGGAAGCTGGTAGCATCTGATGGCAGTCAGATCAAGCAGGTATAGTCTGGTCAAAGTAGACAGATATAAAGCAGGCTACATCAAGGCAGGAGAATATAGGACCTTGGATAGCTCCAAGTGGGTCCTTGCTGGCTGGTACCAACCAGGTTTGCACAATCACCCCAGCCCACCATGGCTTTTTTAAGCCACAGTGGGTTGCAGTGCATGCCAGGCACCCTTTTGAATATTCAAGCCGTGGTGGGTGGTCTCCGTGGTTTCTTGCGTCATGCGAACCCAACAAGGGTGGCTTATGCAAGGGTTAAACAACCCTCACATAACCCATGGGCTGTTTTAGGGTTATTCAAGGGGTATTTAACCCTTACATAAGCCACCATCACTGGGTTCACATGACATGATAAGTTGAATATTCAAAAGTGTGGCCAGCATGTGCCACAACCCACTGTGGCTTAAGTTAGCCGTGGTGGGCTGCGGCAATTGTGTGAACCAGTCCACTCTCTCCTACTAGACAATAAGAGGATGTTGTCTCAGCAGGGAGCTAGAGCCAACCAAAGCCTTATGTAGGCAGACAAGACCTGTGGTGTGGTTAGCTCTGGTCCTCCTGGATGACCTACCTGACTGGACTGTTAAAGGGACCTCACCTGATTTTGTAGCCTAAGACTTCTGTGAGGCTGGGGAAATGGAGGGTCTGCCAAGGACTCATCCTCTGAGACAGAGGACAATGGCAGGGCTGTATCCACTAGCCAGAAGGGCCTTGAATAAGGCACTGACTGTCCTACCCCCAAGGAAGTAGCCTGTACCTTGTCCTTATCAGAATCCTCTGCTGCACACTAGAAGGAACCAAAGCCAAGGGCCGTGACTGTTACCGGGTATTATCTCAGGTGCATGTGACATCTGACTTATCAGCATTCAGCATGTGGCATGGGTGTGTGACCGCCATCTACTGACTCTTTACATTGTTTACAATCTCTGGTCTACGTTAAACATGATCTGTGGATTCTATAGTGATGGGTCTGTAGAATCAAAGGAATCTAGAAACTTTTCAGTAGAGTAACAGATGTGTTTTTAAGGCTGGGCAGCTGGACTAATAAAGGTTTACTTTTAGCCCAACCTTCCCCAACCTGGTGCCCTACAGACCTGTTGGACTACAATTCCCATCAATCCTAGCCAGCATGGCCAGTGACTGGAGTTGTACTCCAACACATCTGGAGGGTGCCAGTTTGGGGAAGGCTGTTTTAGCCTATCACTACTTGACACATTTAATATCTTCACTATGCTGAAAGACAGTCAAGTGTCAGAATATGGCTGTTCCCCTACCAATGCTAGCTGGACACCAGGAGATTTATTAAAGAGACCTTCTAAATGTTATCTAACTACAACCACAAACAAGTACTACAGAATTATTTGTTTATGAGAGCTATCAATCATATTCGGTGTTTGCTACCTCCTGCCTGTGCTGCTGGATTGAAACAAGGCCTGGAGGGTTTGCTCTGATTATAACAGTCTAGAGAGTGGGATTTAAATTTAACCATTAAAAAAAACAACACTGGGAAGAAAAATGGTAGACTGATTCACAGCCAAAACCTTTTCGGTAGGAAAAGATCCCATTAAGCCAATGCAGTTTTATAGAGCTTGCTGCATCCCAGTGCAGCATTTACAAGGGACAATCACCTATGTGGATTTCAGTTAACTGTGAAAACACAAATTAATATCAAAACATTGAGTATCCACCCACCTCTCTTCCCAGATGCCTCATTCTTTGTCAGGCACTTCTGTGTTTTTAATAGCTGTATGAAAGGCAAATTCAAAAGGTGCTGATTTCCCAGCACGGAGATATATCTGAAGCTGCCTTATACTATTACTGAGTCAGACCACTGGTCTAGCTAGCCTAGCGTTGTCTCTGCTGACCTTACAATGATCTCCATGGTCTCAGGCTAAGATCTTTTCGAATTCCCTCCTACCCAATATTCTACAACTGGAAATTGGTGCACGGGCCTTCTACGTGCACAGCGTGTGCCCTGCCACTGAGCTATAGGAACTCCCTCATGGAGATGTAAACCCTTTTCACACAGTCAATCTAGGTAGACTGAACATGCATAGCAGGGAGCAGACCAACCTACACCTATTCAGTCTCATGTTTGGGGCATTTTGGAAGATCCCTGAATGTGCTGATCCAGTAAATCACATGGAGCAAGTACGCTGTCATCAGCCATCTGCATAGGCACACCCATCCGACCACCTACATGCTTAAATCCTATGCATGTTGGCCTCAACTGCATGACTGAGGCCTACATCCATAGGATTGTGCATGTGTAAACTGTATTTGGACAGGCAGTCCCCACATGGATGGCTCAGGCCAGCAGAGGCAGCAGGCAGGGCACACAATCTCCACATAACGGGCCAGATCTGCACTTTCAGTTATCATCCTAACTGGCCCTCAGAATAGATGCTTCACATGTACAAAATGTATGTTTGTAGGCTTATTCATGCAATCAGTGACCCTAATTTTGGCCTACATGCATACATTTTCTATGTGCATAGGGTCTGTTCAGAAGCTCCTTTCAGACATTTTAGGAACTTGTGTGCTTCTGGGGGGCAAGATAGCATGGCATCTACATAACATATTTAGAATGGGATCTGAAAACCGCTCCTTCATATACAATGGTATACACATGGAGAGCTACTCCATGTGACTGGGGCCTCCAGGGCCTTCTCTTTGGTGGAAAAGATGCACATAGCATTAATTTCCTACCAGAGATCCTGGGATTTATAATCCCAGTCCCCAATGGGATATACATCCCACTCGGACCCTGGGAGCACCTATTGCTGTATCCACCGTTTCCACAGCCTCTGCCTTCCTCTGCCTCCAGGTCTTGGAGAAGTGGAGAGGTAGCAGAGCTGGGCATTTTGTTAGTGCCCTTGAGCTTTAGTGAGCTATTGGAATGCTTGCAAAGACTCAAGCCCTCTCGGGGTGAACAGTGTGATGCTCATACATCCCTACAACTTTGAATCCAGCAGTTCAAAATATTTAAGAGCTCACAAGGCTTCCTTCTATGGTTTCCAAAGCCTGTAAATTGAAAATATGTCTATTTTGTGAAGAATATAAAGTGTAAATAGCAAGTCTATGGAATCTCTAACATCGTTGCATAAGAATGTTTGTTTCTGCAAAATTCTTGAGATTATGGTCCAAAACAATGTAGAAGAGAAAAAATTACATGTTGTAGAGTTTCAAAGGGCCTTCCTGTATCTAATTATTTTTCTGTCCTAATATATGCATTCAGTAATACCTTCTGTATCAAAGGGCCTATAAATGTCATATATATATTTTTGACATCCTGAGACTTCATCTCCTTATTCCATTGGATCATTTTGGATGTTCTCCAGTTTTGTTTTACCCTAATGCACGAAGTAGGCTTGATTACAAGAATACAGGGTATCATATTCCATCCCTCCACCCCAGATTTGTTTTTCTTCTCCACCAGACACTCAATATCTCTATGGAGCTTGCTCAGTCTTCAGTCAGCTGTTTTGCTCCCTTTGGTGTAATGAAGTCGTTTGGTTTTAGACTAAACCAAACTGACCCTATCTTGGCCTAGAACAGTAAGGTTGGTGCCTGTAACCCTCATCCTTGGCAAGATGGAAGATATGCATCACTGGCTGTGTCACCTACGCAGATTGGACAACATCAGATTCTAATCAAACTTGCAAATGTGTGAATGCCCCAGAGGAAAAGGAGGGGGTAAAACTGATAAAGGTCTATGTCTCACACATAGATTTCTCTCTGGAGTGTGGCAAAGTGTTACGAATAGTTTTCCCCAATCTGCATAGTTGGGGCAACAATATGCAACAAGTATTCCTTTTGTATCAGGAATAGTTTTTTTGTTTTTCCAGGAAGAGCAATCAAGTCCTTTGTCTGAAGTCAAGTACCACCATTTCTAATACTTAAAACCAGGAAGGGTTGCCATAGCATACCTTTTGTGTAAAAGGTATAAAATGAGTTTTTCAGTAGCAAGCTGTGCCAGCTTTGATGGGTGCCAAGCCATGGTTTGAAGAGCAAACTCCATCTGCTCTCACCACAGGCAAGCTTGGGTGCTCGCTCTGGTCTTTTACAGATCAGTTACCCTACTCTGGGCCAATCCTTCTCCAGGAAGGCAAACTCCAGACTCCTACCTACTACCTTTGCAGGAGGCCAGGGCTCTCATGGAAAGCACACATACTGAGTTTCTGCTCTCCCTAGCTTAGGTGTGTCCCAACAAGCAGCCATTTGTGTCTCCCACCAGGGAACACAACCCTCTTTTTAAAGGGAACACAGCTTTCCAGTGATGCCTCAGCCAGAGCTGCAACACTCCTTAGCATCCAGTCTACAGGGAAACCTCTGTAGCTTCCACCCAGGAAAACTTATACAGCTCACATAGGTCCTGCTACAAATGTATCCTCCACTCCCTCTATCCCCGTGTGTGTGTGTGTGTGTGTGTGTGTGTGTGTGTTCGTTCACGTAATTTGGTTCTAATGATATTTGGCCAGAGCCCCAGCCACTGCTGTGCAAGCTTACCCTGGTGTTCCAGTGGCAAGGATGGTGGCCAAAGCCCCTGTTTAATGGGTGCACATCTGGTGTCCCCTTCCTGAATCCCCTGTGCTCAAGACAAGCTCTCCAGAGAGGTTGGCTTGGCGGCGGGCCTAGGGATGGGCAAATGAGCAAGGTTCGAGATCACCAGGATTCTCTGAATATCTTCTCATTGCTCATCTCGGGCCTGATTCCTGTTCGTGTTTGCAATCGCCACTCTCTCTGTGCGAACAGGAAACTTGCGCAAAGCGAGCAGCAATCGAACAGGAGATTTGCGCAACTTTCCTCCATAGACTAAAGTGGGGCTGATTCCATCTACAGAGGAAATTTGCACAAATCAGGAAATTTGCACAAATCGAACTGGGAATCGGGAATGAGACAAACATGAGCACGTGTTCGACAGTTTATGAATATTTTGGGGAGAAAGTCATCGCACTCGTATTCAGAGCATCGAATGGGGCATGCACACATGTTTTGTGAGCAAAAATGAAATTTCCATACATCCCAGCATGGAGCACAGGGTGACATTGCATCTCAGGCCTTCCCTGGTTTGGAAGTCTTCATAGGCAAGAGGCCACCAGAGGTGCATATAAATTGGAGTGTGTGGGTGTTACAAGCTCTGTGTAGACCCCTACCCACAGCCTTGTAAACTACAGTGAGTGAATGCCAGGTTTTGCCAGAATACACTCCCCTACATATCATAGAATCATAGAAAAGTAGAGTTGGAAGGGGCCTACAAGGCCATCGAGTCCAACCCCCTGCTCAATGCAGAAATCCAGGTCAAAGCATCCCTGACAGATGGCTGTCCAGCTGCACCTTGAATGCCTCCAGAGTGGGAGAGCCCACCACCTCCCTAGGTAGCTGGTTCCATTGTCCTATTGCTCTGACAGTCAGGAAATTTTTTCTGATGTTTAGGTGGAATCTAGGTTCCTGTAACTTGAGCCCATTATTCCGTGTCCTGCAATCTGGGATGATTGAGAAGAGATCCTGGCCCTCCTCTGTGTCACAACCCTTCAAGTACTGGAAGAGTGCGATCATATCTCCCCTCAGTCTCCTCTTCAGAAAGCTAAACATGCCCAGTTCTTTCAGTCTCTCCTCATAGGGCCTTGTTTCCAGTCCCTTTATCATCCTTGTTGCCCTTCTCTGAATCCAGTTTGTCTACGTCCTTCTTAAAGTGTGGTGCCCAGAACTGGACGCAGTACTCAAGATGAGGCCTAACCAGTGCCGAGTAAAGGGGAATTATCACTTCCTGTGATTTGGAAGCTATACTTCTATTAATGCAGCCCAAAATAGCATTTGCCTTCTTTGCAGCCACATCGCATTGCTGGCTCATATTCAATTTGTGATCTACCACAATTCCAAGATCCTTCTCACCTGTAGTATTGTTGAGCCAAGTGTCCCCCATTCTGTAACTCTGCATTTGGTTTCCTTTCCCTAGGTGCAGCACTTGGCATTTATCCCTATTAAATTTCATTCTGTTGTTTTCGGCCCAGCGCTCCAGCCTATCAAGATCGCTTTGAATTTTATTTCTGTCTTCCAGAGTATTAGCTATTCCACCCAACTTTGTGTCATCTGCAAATTTGATAAGCATTCCCTGCACCTCCTCATCTAAGTCATTAATAAAAATGTTGAAGAGCACTGGGCCCAGGACCAAGCCCTGTGGTATGCCGCTCGTTACCTCTTCCCCAGTTTGAGAAGGAACCATTGATAAGCACTCTTTGAGTCCGATTCTGTAGCCAACTGTGGATCCACCTGATAGTTGTTCCATCTAGCCCACTTTTAGCTAGCTTGCTAACCAGGATATCATGAGGCACTTTGTCGAAAGCTTTGCTGAAGTCCAGATATATTATGTCTAGATTCCACCTAAACATCAGGAAAAATTTCCTGACTGTCAGATCAATAAGACAATAGAATCAACTACCTAGGGAGGTGGTTGGCTCTCCCAGTCTGGAGGCATTCAAGGTGCAGCTGGACAGCCATCTGTCAGGGATGCTTTGACCTGGATTCCTGCATTGAGCAGGGGGTTGGACTCGATGGCCTTGTAGGCCCCTTCCAACTCTACTTTTCTATGATTCTATGTCCACCGCATTCCCATAGTCCACAAGGGAGGTTACCCGATCGAAAAATGAGATCAGATTAGTCTGGCAGGATTTGTTCTTGACAAATCCATGCTGGCTTCTAGTAATCACTGCATTGTTTTCAAGGTGCTTGCAGACTGACTTTTTTATAATCTCCAAAATTTTCCCGGGGATTGATGTCAGACTGACTGGCCTATTGTTCCCAGGTTCCTTCTTCTTGACCTTTTTGAAGATGGGAACAACATTTGCCCTCCTCCAGTCATCTGGCACTTCACCTGTCCTCCATGATTTCTCAAAGATAATAGACAGTGGTTCTGAGAGTTCTTCTGCCAGTTCCTTTATTACTCTAGGATGCAGCTCATCAAGCCCTGGAGATTTAAACTCGTTCAGAGTAATCAGGTGCTCCTTGACCATTTGCCTATTAATCTCAAGCTCCTTTCCTATCTCCTTTCTTTTCCTACCTCCATGAGTCTTAGAAACTCTGCATTACCCAATCCCCTCATCTTTGTGCTATCACCCTTATCCATCCATCCCGCTGCAGAACTGACTGTTCATGCATGTCCACAGCCTTGTTTTGTGTTTCAGGAACTGGCCTTGCCAAGAATAGTGATGCATCCAATCCGGGTCGGCGCCTCCGAGTCGATTTTCGGGCTCGGCGCCGACCCGACTCCATTTTCTGAGCAGCGCGGTGCGCCACTCGATCGGGCTGCTCTGGCCCGTCTGTCGCTTCTGAGAGGCGACAGGACCCTGCGCAGGCACAGAACGCGCCACAGGGGTCCAGCGCACCTGCGCAGGGTTCCGTTGCATCATTTCCGGGCCTGGAAGTGACGCGACGGGATGGATCGGGCCGCGCGGGCGGCTCGCAGCAGAGTGGGTGAGCCGCCCCGAAGAAAAGGTAAGGCCTCGCCGGGGCGTGAGCGGGGCCAATTTCAGCCTTGTTCTGCCCCAGCGAGGCTCGATTGTACAGCTCTAGCAAGAATGTAGCTAATTTCCGCATGCAGAGTACAGTTCTCAAGGAAGGCTTGCAGGTTCGTTGACATTATCATGCCTGTGTTTAAAGTGATGTTGCTCTACCAAGTTCATTTTCTCAAAATCAACTTGTGCATTTTAGATTCTTGTCTTTTAATCAATAAATGTGCCAAGTGGTGTTATCCTGATATCTGGGGGGTGGGAGTGGATTCTTATGTGGAGATGTCTCCTCTTAGCCATAGATGCTCCATGACCAATGTCTAAAAGTCCCTGTTGGCTTTAACAAATACATGTTTGTGGGAACATGAAAAAGGGTATACATGTATCTGCACAAAAAGGAGCACATTTGATAACATAGGTTTCTTAAAAATATATATACTTCTGCAAACCTTGGGTTTCCTGTGAGCATGCTCATACCTCCCGCTTGTTTCTCAGTGGCCTGATATTGGTTACACTCCTGTTGGCACTCACCACCTCAGTTAGCTATTAGAAGGAGTGATAATCATCCTTCCACTTGCTTAATTTTCACCTTTATTAGCTACTAGATACGGAAAGAAATTCTGTTTTGTCTCCTCCTTTCCATGAAGTGACAACTAGAAGAGAAGCATGGGCTAGTGACGCATCTCTTCAAACCAGTCTAAAATGTTACCAATAAAATAATAAGCAAGTATTGGCCTATATGTAATGAATATCTCTCCAAGATTCCCCTCCTACCGGTCCTCTGAACCTGTCAAGCATCAGATTCATGCTGGTGCAGCTGTCTCCTAGACAGATGAGTTGCTAAGCTAGGAAGCAACAGCGTCTGGTATGAAGCACCTCAGAGCCAGGAGTAATGGGGTCAGGCATCAGCTCCTTATTCACATCACCACCAGCACAGCTGCTGGAGAGGGGACTGGGGAATACGGACAGGGTAGAAATCCATATAGTTTATATTTTTATGCAAACTTGCCTAATTTCGCACTTTCAAACCAATATGTGAAGCAAAAACTCAGTTATCTTTCAAAATTCACACTACTCCACATTTTGCAGACAGGGTTCTCCAGTCAAAAACTGTGTATATTGGGGAAATGCACACAAAAATTGGTAAGTTATTGAAAATAATGCTAAACATGCATTGGATTAGGAAATTTGCTTGCAAATAATGGGTATGTTAGGCAAGACTGTAAACAAACATGGATGTATTAGGAGAAATGCATGTAAAGATACACATGAACCTTTTTTAAAAAAAAATAAATCAATGTTTGGGATGAACCAAACATAAGGTTGGGAAAATGAGGAATTGAGAGAAACTGAAACTGACTGATTTGTCCATCCTTGGCTTGAGAGCTTTCAAGCCAAGAGTTGGAAAGCTGTACAGAGAAGCTCCTTTGATTGTCCTACTCAGCCCTGCCTTGCTGGATCCTGCAAAGACCACAGTACTGAGTACCTGACAACCAGAACAGATTTGGTGGAATGAATTTGCATAGATGTCAGGGGGAGGACCAGTGGTTGGGGGCGGGGCCAGCAAGAAAGGCCCTGTTGCCCCTTTTCTGCATTGGGTGTACGCATGGTATGCCCCTTGAATGCCCCTTACTCTTTCTCATATTTCTGGTATATCTTCACAATTCAGAAAAAGAAGAAAATATACTTTTATAAGGACCAACTTTTTAATTTTGTGTGAGGAATCATATATTTAATTTTAGCAGGATCATTTATGCTTGTCACTGGGCTGGTACATACCATAAGTCAGAGGTCCAATCTGGCCCTATGCATGGAGTCAATGTGCGGCCCTGTCCATAGGGGGATGGCTCACCCATATGGATCCTACTCACATAGGCTAAAGTTATGTGATCAATTCTCCAGATAAAATTGGGGTATCTACCATGCAGTTTTGGCCTATGGCAAGAGGATAATACCCATTTGGACTGGCTGTTCCTATATGAACAGCGGAAGTGGGGCCAGTGCACAAGCTCAGTGCATAGAGCTGGATCAGATCTCTGAAGTATTATCCGAAATGGCCCACTACGTGATCACCATAATGGTTTGTGGGAATCTACTTGTTTTCTTAAGGTAGAGGCAGCCTGATCCTGTCCCCAGGACCAGCTGTAAGGGTGGGTGAGCTGGGTGCTCACCCTGGGCACCAAGCTGAAGGGAATGCCAAGCTGAGCTTGGTCGTGGTGGCTGTTTTAGTATACTGTCTGCAATCAGCCAGGCTGACAAAAAGCAGCGACTTAACCTTTTTCTTTTTTTTTTTTCAAATTTCTACAGGTTGCTTGGGTACTAACTGCAAAAGAGAACTATCAATTCGCTTTAAAGTTCTTGTTTGTTTGTTTGTTTGTTTGTTTTCAATTCCCAGTTTGAGGTTATTCATTCTAGATAAAAATCAGTGGAGCATGACTTTACTTTGAGGCAACATTACCAAGGACTCTCAGCCGTACAAATACTACAAGTATATTTTTTAAAGAAAACTATAAGTTAGTGGTGCTGAAGGTGCTGCTCACAAGACCTGACCCTGGGATAAACAGTGACTGGGTTCAGACAACGCAATAACCCACACTCAAGGGTTGAGTGGGTTGTTGTTGAACCATGGGTTGTTGATGAAACATGGGTTAACCTGTTGTCTGAACCCAGCTGCACTAACAAGCCATGGTTTGTTAACCATGAACAACCCCTGAAGAGAACCCATGGTTTGTTGTTGGGTTGTGAATTGTATGTTGTTTGTAGTTAACAAACCATGGTTTGTTAGCACAGCTGGGTTCAGACAGCATGATAACCCATGTTTCATCTTCAACAACAACCCACACTCAACCCTTGAGTGTAGGTTACTTTGTTGACTGAACCCAGCCACTATTTATCCTAGGGCCAGGCATGCCTGTCCCCTTCTGCAGTTGCTGTGGCTAAAGTGGACATTTTCTGTTCCAACAGCTACTTGGGCATCCTGTCAGAGGGAAACAGGGGAAGTTGGAAAGCTCCCCCACCCACCTGAACCTGCTCATCTCTAAATGACAGAAAATCCTTGCAAAATGTATCGAGAAGAGAACTGGAGTTTTTGAATACAAAACCATTTCTGCACCGATTTGTCAGGGTTTTTATATGCAGACTCACCGGATGAGTTGTAGTTCAGAGAGGTACGAATCCACATCCCAAGTGAACCTACTTTTCCACCATTTTCTTTTTATAAAAAGGAAAATTAGGGTTGAAAGACTATGCAGCATTTTCCCCCTTTGCAAACCCACCACACCAAATCCCCAAAACTCTATTTTGAAGCTAGGGAAGTTGAAAGAGCAGCTGGGGGCACCTTCGAAAAAGAAAATTAGGTAACCCGCAGGATCACAGCCCTCGTGTTTAGAAGGGAACTAAGTCTTGAGCTTAGGTACATTCTGCAACAAAATTTAGAGATTCAAGGCACAATCCTATGCAGCATGCTGGCTGGGGAAAGCTGGGAATTATAGGACTTTTTTTCTGTCTAAACATGCATAAGATTGAGCCCTTGGTTAGTGAGTACTTATTCCGTCGTTGGCTTCCTACAGCTCTGAATTACGTTGCTTTAAACATTACTGTTGTCAACTGAGAATTTGTCATCTACCCTTGGTGTCCTTTAACTACCTGTAAAATATGACTCATATAATGAACCCAGGTATTTCACTGGTAATTAAAATCCAAAAGCAATTAGCCTTTTGTTTGTGTCACTAGGGAACCTGACTCAAAGCTAAATGACTACCAAGAAACAAAATCTAAGCCTAGGCATAGGTCCAGATGTTTGAATCATGTCCTGATTAAGTGCCACAACAACGTAGCTAAACAGCTATCTTTATATGTGTACATTATTATGAGTTCTGCCATACTGCCAGTCCCTGTAATTAGTTTCCAAGATCAGAATGTGGCAATTAGGGATGAAAAATATTTCAGGAAAAGAAAAAGAAAAACTTGGCCAAAAAACTTTTGGTGCATCCAGATGGACAGCTCCTGGCACTACCAAACAAAAGACACTCTGCAGCTATTCCATCTTGGAGGTTGTGGTAAGAAAAAAAGACAGAAGAAGTGGTGGGAAAACACGGGAGGGTTACAAATGAAAGACAACATCATATGAACCACCCCAAAAAATTCCATGTTTGAGGGAGTGTGATTGCACAATAAAAGGCAAATACTAGATAAACTGCAAAGATAGAGTAAATAACAGCATGTCTTTTATTTAAAAAGCAACAACAACATTAAAATACATTTAAAAGCCTGGTAGGATAAAAACATCTTTGCCTCCACTACTGAAGGCACCATTGAGAAGGCTGGTTGGCTGGCTGGCTGGCTGGCTGGCTGGCGCTCTCTCTCTCTCTCTGTTCACCACTCACTTTACCCCAGGTGGAGGGGACACCAAAGGAGTGCCTCCAGACTCCAGAGAGGGCCTCAGAACACAGGCAGGTTGTCATGGGAGCAGCTGTTCCTTCAGGTACATGGGTCCTAAGCCACATAGGGCTTTAAAGGTAAGCAGCAGAACCTTGAACTGTGCTTGGAAATGGTCTGGAAGCCAGTTAAGTTCCTCAAACACCAGCAAGATATGCTCACTGATTGGCCCCAGTCATATTTTGAACTGCGGTTTCTTAACCATCTTCAAAGAAAGGTCCATGTACAACACATTACAGTGGCCGATCCTAGATGTTACCAGAGCAGGGATAACTGTGGCCAGGCTATCCCTGACCCGAAGAAACTGCAGCTGGTGCACCAGCCTAAGCTGATGAAATTGAAAGGTGCTCCTTTCCACAGAGGCTACCTGGACTTCCAGTGGCTCTAGGAAAGGTCCCAGACTGCAAACTAGATCCTTTAGGCCTGTGGAATGCAACACCATCGAGAACACGTTGAACACCATCTCCCTAAAGGGACAAAACACCTATCCACACACAGAACCTCCATCTTGCTGGAATTGTGTTTCTGCAGTTTTTCTGTTTATTGGTTGCCCTCTTCTCCCTGTTCCCCATTCCAGGCACAAAGGTCCATATGGAAGCCCGGACTCTGGCACACTACTTTTGCTAGATTTTTTTTTTCTCCAGTCATGCCCTGTCCTTTTCTATTTGCTCCAGCTTTGGGCACCCCTGAAACACACATTTTACACTTCTCTTTGATGAAACAACTAGTTTATCCTGTGAAAGGGATAAAGAGGGGGGGAAATAAAGAAAATATAAATAAATCCATAACTAGTCAGTCTCAAATCTCCACCCTCTAGAAAGTATTTTTAAAAAATGATTTCAGTTTACTTGTGTTTCAGTCTCTTCCCCCGCCCTTCTCTGCCTAGGTGTACAGACAAATCTGTATAGTTATAGAAGGGTTATTTTTATTATTTAGTTAATATGAATTACAGGCCTCAAGCTCCCTCCTCTCTAAATCCAAAATGAGGAAGCTTTCTCTTTTCTCTCTTTTTTTCCCCCTCTTCTTTCCCCCTTCACCAACACGATTTACATTCTCAATGTAATGTATTAAAAAGTTGACAGGGCCGAAAGGATTCACATGATGTCGGCTAAGAAACCCAATTTCCATGATGAATTGCCCGGAGCCCCTGAATCACAAACCATTTTTTCCGCTGCTCAGAAGTTGATTTTTTTTTTAAATCTTCTTAAAGCCTCTCTCCTAATCTTCGGCTAGAAGAGATGGGTGAAAGGATTTTTTTTTCTAAACTAAGGAAAGTATTAGCATCTTGGTTGTTGTGCATCAAATTTGAAAATGCAAGGTTAGTAATATTTCAAATCGGCTACGGTCCAAGCCACTTGATAAGTATTTTCTCTCTCTCTCTCTCCCTCTCTCTAAGTTTCAGTTGGCAAGAGTGCAGAGCCAATGCAGTGTGTGTGTGTGTGTGTGTGTGTCAGGGGCAATTGGGGGAGGGAAGAGAGCAATTCAGATATCCAATCGTGTGCCCTCATTCTTTCATAGACAGATGGCTTTGAGTACGTATGTATGCATATAGATGGATGGATGTGAATGGGTGTGTGTGTGAGTGTGTTTATGTATGTGTGGGTGTGTGACTGTTTGTGTGTATACACACACTCCTCACTTGAATAATTAGATGAAGTACCTGGCCTAACCACCAGTTTACATAACAACCATTTTGGAATAAGTGGCCTGTAATCTTTTACTTGGTCTGTCTTTGGATTTTGATGCTGATGCTGTTGATAAAGTAGCCAGTTAAACTGTAAGGCCCACCCAATGTGCTTTTTTAAAAAAAAAAAAACTTTAAATTGCACTGCTAAGAATTTTTGGCAACATCCACAAGATGACGCTAATCATTTATGTGGCTTGACCCTACAATAAGACTTTCTTTCAAGTGAGAGCCAGGATTGTTTGGTTTCTTCTTCAGTGTATCAGATATATATGTGGGTCTAACTTTGGCATCATATATGTATTTAAAATGAAGGTTTTCTTCTTCATTTCTGGAACTATTGACCCAAGACATTAGCTCTGTGGTTCATCCTATCCAATCCATGTACATCAATCCCCAATCCATGTACATTAAAGGGGCCCCAAGCCATATACATTGAAGGGGAAATTGACCCCTTAGACCTCAAGTAAGTGGTCATTATATTCATCATTAGCTACTACTCATACAATCCTGGACCTAAAGAGTTGGACAAAAAAATTTAGTTGAGCAAGGACTAAATCCACACAAAAATGTTGGATGGTTGGTTTGTTATGAGTTTTTAAATTCTGTCCTTCCACTCCATAACAGGCTGCTCAAGGTTGCTAATGTCATTGATTAAAAGCAATCCCTATAGTACAAACATTTTAAAAATACAAAGAAAAGAAAGAAATATTGGCAGATCAACACAAAAATACATGGCAGAGGAAACCAAGATATTCAGACAGAGGTCAGGCCAAAAGCCTACTGCAACTTAAATGACCTTGGATACTGATGAACAATAAAGGGTGGGTAGATGGATCTCCCAGAGCAGCAAATGCCACATCCTGAGTGCTGCAATGGAGAAGGCCCTTTTCTGCATTCCCACAAACCATTCTTCAGTCAGTGGTGGGACATGCAGAAGGGCCTCTCCCGCTGGCCTCAGTGGCCAAATGGGATTGTTTGGGAGGAGAGAATCCTTTAGGTATCCTGGCACCACATCCAGCTAAAATCTTGCATTCTTACATTTAGATGGAGTTGCTCAGAAGCTGCACTGGAACTGAACAAATTAGCAACAGAAGCCCGTGTCGAGGGCAGACATGTAGTGAGGGAGTTGCTGTGCTACGTACAAATTGGGGACTGAATAAACCTTTGATGAATCCCAAGGAGATAAATATTATGAAATTATTTATATAAAACCATCATTTACAGCGATATATGCTAGTAACCAGTTCAACCAGAAGCCAATGTACTTGCTGGCAGGGGAAACCCAATCCATCTAACATGGATAAATTATGTGCCAAACTTAGTCCAAATTTTCAAAATGGCCCATTCGACCTAATACTCTCTGAATTTGAATATGCTGTTAAAAACAATTTCAACTCGTAGTGGTGAGAGTGTGGGACTGGGACTCAGGAGATCCGGGTTCTAGTCCCCGCTCAGCCATGAAACTCACTGGGTGACTTTGGGCCAGTCACTGCCTCTCAGCCTAACCTACCTCACAGGGTTGTTGTGAGGATAAAATGGAAAGAGGGAGGATTATGTAAGCCGCCTTGGGTTCCTTGCAGGAAAAAAGGTGGGGTATAAATATAATAAATAAATTAATTAATTAATTAATTAATGTCGCATTTAAAATACACCATTAAAAACAATTCCAGCTACAATAACAATACAAAACAATACAAGGAACAGTAGGATGGAGCAGCATATGATTAACTGTAATTAATTACAAGCCAGAGAAAGTCTGCTTGAACAAGTGCATTTTCAGGAGGCCTTTGACACATACCATGTTTTCTGCCTCCCAAACTGCATGGAGGAGGGTTTACCAGAGAGTGGGCACCACCACCGAGAAGGTGCACCTTGAAGACAGTACGTGGTGACATTCTGTTGGTTGCAGAACAACCAGCAAGGCCTCATCTGAAGATCTTAAAGTTCTGCTGGGTATATATAGGGGAAGAAGGGTCTGCTGGATATCCTAGTCCCAAGTTACATTCTTCTGGAAACTATATTATAGTCAATCATTTGGAGCTTCTATTTACTTTTGCAACGGTATTTATTTAGTTGCATGTACTTACTGTAATCCATACATCAGTAACAGCTCAATCCAATGTGGCTGCCCGTAACCCTCCAAACTCGCATCCAAGGGAAGGCGGGAGGATTTCAGCCATCTGCTTTCCACCGGCTCGTGAGGAGGAGGGGCTGAGGCCCCGCCAGGATTCCTTGTATCCCGGCAGAGCCTTGCTCCTCCCCCTCCCCCTCCCCCAGTGCCAGCTCTGAAGTCACACTTGCAACTTTCGAGCTGCAGCCAGCATGGAAAGAACAGCACTGGCTGCAAGGCAGGAGGGAGGGCGCGCTGGATTCGGAGCTCCAGCTCCGACCTCAGAGTGTTTTTCCAGGGTCAGAACTGGGGCTCTGAATTTTCCTAGACAGTGTCTAGAGCAGGGGTTCTCAACCAGCGGGGAATTCCCCCCAAGGGGGGAATTTTAGGGTTTTGGGGGGGGATTGGGACCACAAACTCAAACTGTTGGAATACTGATCTTTCTACAAATTACAATTCTACAGATTGTACATAATCTACAGGACATCACACCTTATTGTATGGCACAGATTAAGTCAGACATTCTTGGAAAGGGGGGAATGACATTCTGACACATGGTGAAAGGGGTGCATGGGGCAAAAAAGGTTGAGAACCACTGGTCTAGAGGCCATAGGATTGCACCCAAAGGGATGGCATGCTTGCATTTAAGATGGCATGGTCCTGCACTGACTGCAAGAGGACAAATACCCTGATCACAAATGTATTTTGGGGGTAGCGTCCCATTGATTTCAGTGGAACATTCTCCCAAGTTACGTGTGCCCAGAGTCATATCCTAAGCTTTCTTAAGGGTAGATAGACACATTGGTTAAAATGGTGTCTGGCTGCACCACTTTAATAGTCAGATTGCCCTCTGCCAGACTTCTCTCAGCTTTAAGGCATTTCTTTTTTAAAAAAAACAAGCAATAAAATAAAACTTCTAAAATGTACACAGCGTATGAGGCACTGGAGTGAAGTTGTGTTGTGGCTATTATCCAGCAGGGACCCACGACACACACACAACCATATTCCGTATGGTACTACCGTAATTGCCACCACTAAAGCAATACCTGGTGGGAAGTGGGGAGGGATGTTGTTTCTAAGAGACAAAATATTGGTGTTTGAATACTGGGAAAGGCCACTTTGCCCGCCTGTCAGAAGCACTAGCTTGCGAAATGACATCCGGACCCCATGCCAAAGCTGAATAACAACAGCACCATGATTGTGTGCAAAAGAATAAATGGTAGAGGCCCTTTTTGTTTTTAGTCATTGTTGCCATATCTATTTTGTTGGTTCCTGTAAGCTCCCTTTATCACTGATTTATACTCACTGCCATTAACCTCCTCCTTTTCCAAGTTTTATCTATTGATTTTTTATTTTTTATTGCTGCTTTCACATCTTCTTTAAACCAGGGTGATTTTTTCACCAATGCAACTTAAGCATGCATTGATCTCCTAAATGAAGTTTATAAATCCCTGATCAGTTACAAATAGTCTTCATCGCTTGCCGGTTAGCACATCCTACCCAGGCACACTTTATTTATCTTGCCTTTCGCAAATGCACCTCCAGGGCTCGGCAGAAGTCAGCAGAACTTTGCTGTTGACTTAGCAGCTGCTCTTAGCAGGCTGTAGCTGCAAATCTCAATCCACTTTCTCCAGCGTAGCAAGAGCGTAGCACTGAAGATTTTGCACCACAACTTACATCTGATCATTTTGCAGCATAACTGTAGTTAACAAAAATCCTGCTTTTGAATTGTATGAGGCCCCAATTACACCCTAAGAGCACAATCCTATGCATGTTTAGACAAACAAACAAACAAACAAACAAACAGAAAAAAGGCCTACTACAACTCCTAGCAGGGTGGCCGGGTGACCGGCCAGATGGGCGATTAATAAATATAATAAATAAATAAATAGCATTCCCCAGCCAGCATAGCTGGCTGGAGAATGCTGGAAGTTGTAGGACTTTTTTCTGCCTAAACATGCATAGGATTGCACCTGAAGCATCTCAAAGTTTTAGTCTCTCTGAAATCCTGTAAGCCTCATACATGGGCCATAAACCTGACAGTATATGCAGTGAAGCACTTGAGCGGAAGTTTAGACTTAACATTTTGGCTGCCTTGGAATTCACCATATCTCTTTCTGCATTCATAAATACAAGTGGGTAGGATCCAGACTTAGCCATGCTTGTTTCAATGGGTCTACTCTAAGCATGACTAAGTCTGGATCCAACCCGATCAACTAGCATCATCTTCTCTTACATTACATATACAGTTTGGTTGCACTAATGCATACAGCTATTGGTTTATTTATTTTTTTAAAAAATACTGCCCGTGAGATAGGTACATTATTACAGTTAAAACAGCCCACTAAAACAGTCATTAAGGGTGCAATCCTATGGGTTGTTCCCTCAATGATCATAAGCCCCTGACCTGAACATGGAGGCTTACAGTCATCCTGTGCAGAGTGGGAGGAACGGTGGAGGCAGTCTTTGCTCCCCTGTCCTCCCACCCTGCAGTTTTCACTAGATGGGCTTTTTTGCCCATCTAGCTGGGGCATTTTGGAGGGGGAGGGAAGGAGGCTGGATAGCTCATATCCTGGCCAATCCAGTCTCCTCCCCTCCCAACCCACCAATCCCCCCCCCTTTACCCAAGGTCTCTTTCCCAACTTCAAAGGGCAGCCGGTGTGGTTCTTTCCGCAGTGGCTACGAGAGGGAAGGGGACTGTTCTCCGATTCCCTGCTCCGAGGTTGGAGCATTGTCTCTGACCTCGGATCAGGAGATCCAAACTATCCTATGGTCCTTCAGATGCTCCCTAAAAGATTGCTCCCTAAAGCTGCAGTCCTAAACCAACCACTGAACTCAATGAGACTTACATCAGAGAACACATGTATAGGACTGCACTGTTAGTCACCTAAAAATATTGTTAAGAACAACAATAACAGCAAACCACACCATACAACCCAAGAAAATCTGAAACCTCAACATTACAGAACTACCACTTTTGTTTAAATAACAACCCTTAGGCTCTGGTTTCTGGATTCTCTGCAGAAAAGCAGTTAGTGGGATGCAGCTGTGGGGACACAGGATATTAATTTAACCACAGCAAACTCTGGGGAAATTGACTGAGAGATAAGATCTACTAATGGCTCTTAAGAGATGGAGTCGGAGAGTGAATCGGGACATTGTGGGTTCAACTTTCTTCTCTACCATGAACTCACTAAGTGGCTTCTCTCAGCCTCATCCCCCCACCACCACCACCACCTACAATACATGGAGAATAATTCTGTCTTACCTTAACAAAGAGATTCAGCTGTGCTTCACACCTCCTCCCACCTCCTCCTGCAAGCACCAGCCAACTGTGCAATACATCACACGCCGCTCCCACAGGAGAAATCCCTTGTTATCTCCGATCACAGATTGGAGATAACAAGGGGATTCCTCTCACCACCTCCTCCCCCAAGCCCCTAGTAACCTACAGGCCAAGCCATGGGGCTTGGGGAGGGGGAGAGGAGCAGGAGGGGCCCACAGAAAGAGCCCAAGCCTCTGCAAGCTAGATGGGGGAACCTCCACAGAGCAGATTAGGCCTGTGGGCTAAAGGTTCTCCATCCCTTCCTTACAGGGATGTTGAAAGGATTGCTGGGATAACATATGTTTATTTGTCTCTGTTGGAGTCTTGAGAACTGCACCAGGATGAGAGAGTGGAGCATGGGAGAGATCAGCTGCTGCAGGCTGTAAGAAATCTGGTTGCTATTTTCTGTACTTTGTACTCCTGGGGTAGTTGTTTGCAGTTTGTATTGCTTATTAATGGTTCAATGCATAGGAAAGGTTTATTTGGTGTATTTGGCTCTGGCTTACACATTACTGATAAATAATAATTGATGCTATGTTGTAATTATTGATTTTGCCTATTCTGTAACTAATCTGAAATGTTATAATGTTGGTATTATTATA
Organism: Shinisaurus crocodilurus; assembly: GCA_021292165.1. NCBI lineage: Eukaryota > Metazoa > Chordata > Lepidosauria > Squamata > Shinisauridae > Shinisaurus > Shinisaurus crocodilurus. Next base: position 58,424,044 of record CM037878.1, read on the forward strand.
ATGAACTGTTTGGGTTGTTTATTATTGTAATGATGTACTTATTGTAACTGATGTATCAGTATGCTTTCTTTTGTTGCTGTAAACCGCCCAGAGAGCCTCAGCCGTTGGACAGTATAGAAATGTTGATCATCATCATCATCATCATATCATCATCATCATCATCATCATCATCATCCATTTTATTTTCGTAAGGATAAAAAAGGAACAAAAATACAGACAATTTAAAAAAAAACCTCTGTGTGTGTGTGTATGCTTTGGGTGTGCAAACATCTAAGGACCAACCAGATGTGATATGGTAGATCTCATCATGAATATCCTAATTTAACTTTTTTTCTTTGGTTAAAAGCATCCACAGGATGCGGGGAGCAATTTGGATTGGGGCTGTGATGCCGGAACCCTTCCACCGTGCCATTTGATTTAAATCATGCAAACCCCACCCCACCCATTAAAAAAAGCCTGTTATTACCTGCAGAAGGGGAAAAGGACAGGGTACTACCCACGCTGTGCCTTCCTTCTCCACACCACCCCTTTAAATTAGGAGAGCAGCATAGGGGGAAAGGGTTTGACACACCCCCAGCACCATGGCCTTGGTCCAAATGGCCCAATGGCTGCTTTTAAGCAAAGAAAAATACTAGAGAATCTGATCATGGGATCTCTTGTGTCACATCTACTTTGGCCCTAAGGCTAGCACTGTTTTATAGTGCTAGCTTTCTCTAGGATATACCACACTAACTTTACTAGGACACTTCCCTTTTCGTGTTCAGTTCTTCATCTCTCATAGCCATACATTTGTCCCCACATAACACCCCACTTTCTTTCTAGAATCTTGTGGTTTGACTCAAGATTGTAACAAGTCCTTGGGGGTAGCAAGTTCTTTGGCCCAGCTGTCCCTCCTTGAACTCTGATGGAAAGTGGGGAGGGGAAGAACAGGCCCTCAGGCTAGACGTCTTCTATTCCTTCTCAGTTACCTGGCTGTACAGGACAAGCCTCCCTGAAATGCACCTGAAAGGAACATGATGATGATGAGCAAGCTGTGCATTCAACAAATGCAGCAGCAGCCCCTAGCGGCCAGCGGAGAAACTGCAGCAGCTCAGATCTTGCTCACGCTTTAGCCTCAGTGCCATGTGGAACTAGAACCACAAGTTTTGGGGTGCTTCTAGATGGACGGCTCCTACTGCTACCCATTGAAAAGCATTGTGTGGCTATTCCATCTTTTCCTCCTTAGCAGATTTATTTCTGGTAAGAAGAAAAAAAAAAGATGGAATAATCACTGGGGGACGGGGACGGATATGAGAGGGTTACAACTTGAAGACTTCGTCCTTTGGACCTCCCATAAAATTCTGTGAATGAGGCAGGGTGATTGCACAATAAAAGCCTCCTCTCGAATTACCCCTGGTCATTGGGCCCTAAGGGATTTTCCAGCATGGCTAATTCTCTCTCATTCCTTTTGGCCAATGGTCTACAAAGCACATACTGTCAGTCAGTCAGTCAGTCAGGCGATCACTCGTGACCGAGTAAGATTGTCTTCCAGGATAAAAATTTACAAAAAGGTGATTTTAAAAGGAGGAAAATTCTAAAGAAAATTGTGTAGACTCTAGCTATGGGTCCATAAGTGACTGTGGAGGCCAATTCTAGATCCACACAGCTTCCCACAGTGATGTATACCCTCAGTGGTAGAGCACATGAGAAAGGACCCAAGTTCAGCCCCTGGCATTTGCAGGTAGGGCTGGGAAAGACGCCTCTCTCAAACCCTGGAGAGCCACTGTCAGGCAATGTAGACAGTTCTGAGCTAGTCTGACTTGATATAAGGCAGCTTCCTATATTCCTGTTGATTGAATAGCATTCCTCGGCCTCCTTGTGTCGTCAGGAAGGTATGAACTATATTATACATGCATATATATACACACACACACTAAATTTGGATTTTCCATTTAGTCCTCAGTGTTAATTCCCTGTGTGATTTGCAAGTAGCATTTGGAAAAGAAAAGTGGGGGGAAGCAGTTGTAATCTCCGGTCGGCACTCTCTTTTTTTCCACCTGCCAACAGAATGAATATTTTTCACAAGTAGGGCCCTTCTAGAAGATCTGGGGCTTTGTGTATATGGGTGGAGCTCTATACAGCATAAAGTATGGGTGGTGCGGTGTTAACACTCCGGCTAACATTTCAGTGACGTCTGTAATGCAGAAGTCATATTTGCTGGCTTAGCTTGCTCTTCCTTGTGTTTGTGGGTTTGAGTTTTGAAAACTAATCTATGTGGCAACTTTAATTCTTCACAAAATGGAGATTTGTGTCAGTTAATATGGGATAGTAATGATGTGTCCTCAGTGGGATCCACTTAGGGCATTAGCCACTCATCAAATAGTTCTCTTTTACATTAAATCCCTACTTTGCCTTCTTTTATTATTTTTTAAAGTTTCTATCCAGCCCATCCCTTCAGTGCAAAGCCGGTGACAACCATTCTAAAACACAAAACAAAAGTACCGAACGAGAATGAACTAATGGGTCAACAAATTCAAAAAATTAATTTCATTGCGTCTGTAAAAAAACAAAAACAAAACTGGAATACTTAGTTGGATTTTGTGTTTGACAAGAGTTTCACAGCATGATCCGTTAAAAAAAAAACTTACACTTGTTTTCCCAAAATGTGCTTACTTATAACAGGCACATGTATATGTAGCAAGTGGGCATTTTGCTTGCCAATTTCAGCTGCCCAAATATGTTAATAATACATATATCTTTCAATATTTGCTACAGAAGTAGTGTCTACTGAAACCCCACTCATGCATGGTCCTATACAAGCTCTCCAGAAGTTAAAGTTCCCCTCTCAGCCCACAAAAGTGCTGTAGAACCACTACTTCTGCTACTAGCTGCCCAACAGTGTGACATTTCCAAAATGGAACCATGTGGGCTTCCCCTTGAAGTTGTCTGTGCTACCAGTCTTGAACTGCCATGACTGCTATGATGGAAAATGTGCTTCTAAAGAGGCTGTGAGAGTACAATGGATCCCACATTAAATGGGAAGGTGTCAATTCTATTTTGCAACAGTCTTGGCAAAATAGTAGCAGGTGATTCATTGATTGCCATATCATCAAAGGCAATAGTGGGGGGGGGGGTTATGGATAATGGTTTGGGGCTTGCCCACACTACACAGGTATCTACTGTATGTGGATTGTTGAAGTGGACTTAACTATGATTCATAGAATCATAGAGTTGGAATGGGCCATTTAGGTCATCAAATCCAATTGCCTGCCCAGTGCAGGAATCCAATTTAAAGCAACCCTGGCAGATGGCTGCCCAGTCTCTGCCTGAATACCTCCAGCGATGGAGAGCCCACCACCTCCCTAGGCAGTTGGTTCCACTGTCACTACTCTGAGTGTTAGGAAGTTTTTCCAGATGTTCAACCAAAATCTGCCTTCCTGTAACTTAAGCCCATTATTTTGTGTCCTACAGTCTTGGATGATAGAGAACAGGGTGTGGCCCTCTTCTGTGTGACAACCCTTTAGGTACTTAAAAAGTGCTATGAATGATATCATATTCCTTTGCATAGATTAATCTCAAATTCACTATCTGAACTATTTTCCTAGTGACATTTCCCTGTTATTATAGCAGAGGAATTTCTCTCCAATAGGTAGAAGGAAAATAAATGGTGTGTCTTGAATGTAAAGAGATCCTCAACATACCGGTAATACACTTTTGGAATGACAATCCTCATTCTCAAAAATGACCCCAACAACAACAAACTTTCCGGTGAGCTCACTACCTTCACTTGATAGAGAACAGTTTGTGTCACCAGGTTCCTGACCAAAAAGACAGTAAAGATTCTCTACGGCTGCTGCATATTTTGGCTGCTCTCTATACAGCTGATCATTCAATTGTTCCCTGCACTTGCATGGCTTTATATTTTATTTGTATTGTGATATTAATAAGCCATAAACACTTCTTAAACAAACTAAAGGGGTGTTTGGCTGGATTATAAACATAATTAGTGTCCTGAAGCATCCGTTATATTGCTGACAAGCTACAAATGCCCTAAGGGGGAATGACTACAAGGTGGAAACATTCCCATGAGTGCTTAGGAAAACTGACAAAATAATTGTCAGTTGACATTAGTGGTTTTTAATGAATTAAGACGCTTCTTCACGGCTGCACAAATCAGTCTAGAATAAGCACCTTCTGCTGTTCTACAGAAGAAGACTCACTTGTCGAGGGCCACTTCATACATTATGCATTTTAGGTGTCAACTTGAGAAGTTCTAGTATACCTCAGAATGTAAAGTGTGAATGTAACTCTCATGTCTGTAAACATGTGTGTCATACAGGTGTGCATTTGTCAAGCAGCCAGGATTAGATGATGTTTTCTGTGGAGTGTGTACTTGGTGGTAAACCTGGGCTTGCTGCTTCATAATGTGTGGTTTAATTGTCTGGATTAGGTGAGAAACTGGCCTCCATACAACTCCTTCAGTGACTTGTAAGCCAAGTGGCAGTGGCAGCCATGTTTGTTTTCACATATCAGGCCTATTCATGTATAAAGCAGGGAGGGGGTCTGATTTTAACATCAGGAGTGCGCTGGTGAGGGGAACAAATGTCTCCTCCAGTTTATTGTCCCACAGTCTGTCATCCCAGGCACTTCATTGGGCTAGGGAAAATGTTCGTAGACTCACTCACCATGGGAAGTAAGGTGAAGGAAGAGGAGGGTTCAGCTCCCCTCAGCTATGTGTTAAAATCAGGCCTGTCCACACACCTTACTTTATTTGTGAATGGAGCAGACATATGAACAACAAACATGGCTGCCACTATCACATCTAGTTTGGCCCTGAGCTTTTTTTAAAAAAGAAAGAAAGGTGTAAATTTTAAATCCTGACAGGGCAGGGGGGAACATGTGGAACACTCTCTCTCTCTCTCTCTTCCCCTTCATCTTTCCTTGTTTCCTTTCTTTGTTTGGGCTTTACTGCTTGTTTGATTAACTTTTTGCTATGGAGGTGGAGGTATGATTGGATGTGTAAGAGGTCCATTTTTAAAAAAAACCCATAGTTTTTCATTAGAATAGAATGAACTTTTCCAATGGATTTAAAATTGCAAGGGCTGTGTTGAAGGGAAGTTAGAGGAAGAAGGTTAGGGAATTAAATAGAGATAAAAATTATACATATGATAAGTAGTTTAAAACTAATTTATGGGTTGGCAAATATGTACTAAAATTAATAAAAATGTAAATTACAACAAACTAGTTTGGTGCTGAAATCACTGCAGCCTGTTGTGGCTACATTTACATTTACAGTAATACCTTGGATTGCAAGCATAATTCGTTCCGGAACTGTGCTTGTAATCCAAAACAATCTTATATCAAAGCGAGTCTCTGGCGGGCGTGAGCGGGGCCAATTTCGGCCCACTACGCCCGCTCGAGGCGAGTGGTTACATCCCTACACTTGTCTTGCAAGACGTCGCTTGTTTATCAAGTCAAAATTTATTTTAAAAATTTGCTTGTCTTGCAAAACGCTCTCAGACCAAGTTACTTGCAATGCAAGGTATTACTGTATTTATTTATGTATTTATTATATTTATATACCCCGCCTTTTTTCCTGCAAGGAACCCAAGGCGGCTTACATAAACCTCCTCCTCCTCTCCATTTTATCCTCACAACAACCCTGTGAGGTAGGTTAGGCTGAGAGTCAGTGACTGGCCCAAAGTCACCTTTTGTTATTTAGGCCAGTCATTCCATGCATTACACCGAGGTAAACCTGCCTTTTTCAGTGCTACTGCTCCTTGCCAACACATTATTCTGAGCACACAGCTGGAGCAAAGCACTCCGTGAGAGCAATTAACCCAGCAAACACCTGGGAGAAGACTGAGGGCTGATATTCTTGCTGTCCCTGATTCATCAGTTGCAGCTGGATCTGCTTCTTCATCTAGGTCTTCCTCTTCACGCGTAGCCCCTTGCTCCCAAGTAGCCCCTAAGCGAAAAGGTCTTCTCGGCTCGCAGCCCAGCAGATGTTCCGACAACAACTCTGTGCATCCCACCTGGTCCGTTGCCATCGCTGCTCCAGAGAGCTGCAGAATGAGGCAGGAGAGTCAGGAACCACAGCAGGGCTCAAAGGGGGGTTTGGGGGAACTCAGATAAAGCATGCCACCCTGAAACACGGCTGGGCTGCTCACATTGCCCCATGTCTCCTGGGAAGTTGGGGTTTGCTCAGAAATCCCACTACTACTCCGCCAAACAAAATAATGGCACTGGGGCTTTAATGCACAAATGGGCACATAACCCACAATAAGGTGTTTGTCTTAAAAATGATAATATGTGGAATACCCCTCTTTGCAATCTGTTTGGAAGGCTCTGCTCAAACCTTCCTGCTAAAGAGCCTAGACTTTTCCAGGCTAGCATCAGCCTACATTTCCTCTTGTTCTGAACACCTTGGTCTGATAAACAGCATGTAGACTTTTAAAAGCTTACTGCAGCATGTTTATATACCGGGTTTATCTGACAAAAGGCATTACCTCACCAGTTCTAGTTATTGGTTAGCTTATAATTAGTTAGCTTTCATTCTTTCTCTTCTAACACAAACCTGCCCACTTTGCCAGCACTGAGGATTGCCTTGGTACCTGGTACCTGCCATGACATGGCTTCCTTAGATTGTTCACAAATATAAGTACAACTTAATAAAATATATAGCAATATATCCTCAGACAAGTGACCCTGGTGGTGCGATGAGTGGTAACTGTCTGCTTCCCCGTACAGCTTCCCATGAATATCCCTGCTGATTTTTTTTTTTAATGCTGATGAAGTCTTTAGCAGAACTGCTGATGATACATTTTCTTAAACACACACATTACACAAAAGGAGATTATATTTTAGCCTCTTTTACAGACTATAAAAATCTGATTCATCCTAATGAAACAGCAAATATAAAGGCTTTCTCCTTTTCTCTTTCAATCTTTTGGCAGTTTTCCTCTTGTAGTTTTATTATTCTCCCCCCGCCCACACACACACACACACACACACACTTTCTCATATTATCAGTGTTTCTCGCTCATTTCGACTTGGTGACATGTCGCTGGGACAACTAAGTCTGTTAACCTTCTTAACTCTGCCATTGTTATTGCCTGGTGTGTACTTGGGAGGGGTGTTTTAATTTCTTACAGAATACAGTGTGTGTGCCAAGCCCCTAGAAAGATATTAGAAATCGAGAGAAGGGAGACACACAAAAGATCTTGCAGCCTTTAAATGCATCCTATTCTAACCATCTTTTTTTTCTATTGCCTTCAAATCCATCATTTAAATGCTGTTGGTTACCACTTTAAACCTACTTTTCCATTGGTAAAATAAATTCTCTGTAAAATGACGTTGTCTACATTCACTGCTTTTCCACCCAATTCTTACATTCACACAGAAAGTCATATGTGACTTACTTCTTTTGGGTTTCCTCTCTCTCTCTCTCTATATATATATATATATATAGAGAGAGAGAGAGAGAGAGAGCGTGCACACATGCAATTGTGTCATCATGTACCTTTATTTTCCAAGATACTTACCAAAATTACTCCAGCTATCATAACTGTGTCACTACTGCAATGTAAGTACTCCACTCTCTCGTTAAATCACCCTGTTATCCCTTTGATAGAAATGGATTAATGGCTATCCCACAAATCCTTGTCATGGATGGGAGAAAGGAAGGAAGAGGAAAATATACTCTAGTGCAGACTTCCCCAACCTGGTGCTCTCCAGATGTTTTGGATGACAACCCCTAGCATTAGGGCTTTTCCAGACAAGGCTTTATTGAGGAATCACCATGGCTCATTCATTCACATTTCATGGTTGATCCAGATGAAGTTGTCATCCTTTTGTAATCCGTCCATGTTTTCCCAGCAATTCTCCCAACTTTTTGCTTAATGCAGAAAATCTGTTAGGGGGGGGGAGCAGAACAGCTGCACATTTTCTTTGATGGTGTGAACAGGAAAATGCAGAATGGAAGCAGGGTGGGAGGAGTTGTCGCTGGGGAAGGTGAATGATGTGTTGGAGGTGGTGCCCTCCTTTCCATATTGCTTGCCGTGTATTTCTTGTTATAGAGCCATGTCCTACAGCTCCTTTGAGCTCTTCAAAATGGCATCAGCATCTACTTAATTGTTTCTTTTGCTGCACTCCCAGAATGCAATGTGCTTAGCACCAGTACTGAAATCGCCAGCTTAAGTTTGTAGTTTGCTTTGGTGCTTTTCTTTCTTTCTTTTTAAGTACCGGTATATGTTAGTGGTATTCTAGAAGAGCAGATTTGCGCAAGGACTATAAATAAATGTGTGAGTCAGTTTTGTGATGCAGGAGGCATTGAGGCGTTCTTTTTACAAGAGAGAAAGAGGAATTTGCTCAGTCTGCACTCAGCTGCCCACCAGAAGGCCCCCTTCCTAGCTCTAATGTTGGTTGGGAAACCGAGCAGGAAGTTAGTAGATGTAGGATATCTGTGTGCTCCATATTTCTAAACTAAGGAACTCTGAAATACTACACTTGATTTTAAAAAAAAATAGATAAGTGGCATGATGTGCAGGCAAGTTACACTCACCAATGCACATGTTCAGAATGGAGAAAAGGTACCATAGGAGGGGTACAGAGCAGTGGGAGGGACAGAGATGAACTGCCCCCTCATGTGGATCAATGCCCACTGAGAAAAAGGAGCTCCATGTGGATCACCACAAACAACCCATGAAAGAAACCCACAGTTTGTTGTTGGGTTGTGAACTGTGGGCTGTCCACCATGGTTTGTTATCTCGGCTGGGTTCAGACAACACTATAACCCACGTTTCAGCAACAACCTATGGTTAAACCACAACTCACACTCAACTCTTGAGTTATCATGTTGTCTGAACCCCATCAGTGTGTAGTTTATCCCTCAGAAGCTTCAGCTGGTGTAGAATGCTGTGTGCCTCCTAGCAGGTGTTGGTTTGTTTTTAACTGTATCTTAAAGCCAGTGTGGAGTAGTGGTGAGAGTGTTGGACTAGATCTGGGTTCTAGTCCCCACTCAGCCATGAAACTCACTGGGTGACTTTGGGCCAGTCACTGACTCTCAGCCAAACCTACCTCACAGGGTTGTTGTGAGGATAAAATGGAGAGGAGGAGGAGGATTATGTAAGCCGCCTTGGGTTCCTTGCAGGAAAATAGGCGGGGTATAAATATAATAAATAAAATAAAATAAATTTTATTTTATATGTGAGGTAAACTACTTCGAGCTTGAGGGAAAGCAGTAGAGAAATATTTTAATTAATAAATAAGATTAGATAATTTACCTTCTCTATACATTGGTATAACTCACAAGATCATGCTGATTTAAAGAGCAAATAACCTGGCGCATATGCATCAGTTAATTACCATGTCACATGTGTGTGTATATATACAGACAGAGTGGTTTTATCTAAAGACATTATAGGACAGGACCCTTCTTTTCATATTATTATTATTATTATTATTATTATTATTATTATTATTATATCCCACCTTTTTCCCAGTACTGGGACTCAAGGTGGCATTTACAACATATTGGCCTCCCTTGAAGTAATTCTAGAAATGCAGTGGGCTATATAATAAGAAACTTCAGCCCTTCCCAAAAACATGGGTGAAACACCATATGTTCAAGTTTATTAGTTTGATTACACTAGGAATTTAATTGTACAAGTGTGCTTACAATCTCCAGTTATTTCCATGTTAGCTTGATGTCTCCCTGACATGCTTATTGTACCTGGATCAATGCTCTTTTTAACAACTAATTGATCTTTTATTAACATATAATAATTCACTTATTAAATGTAAATTAAAGACTTAATTGAGATGCTTAATCTGGAGTGTCTCCGTATATCATCCTTATAAGCATAATGTATAATTTAATTAATTGAAACAGCTGATAACAGCATGTCATCTGTCACTATATTCACTGACCTGGGAGCCAATTCTCAGTCTGAGGAGTTTGCCATAAATACAGGCATGAATCCTGTCAAGCCATTTACTCATTAATAAAACTCTCTCCATTCCAATGGAACTCAATAACAATGTGATCCACATTCCAGTTAAGGTAAAGTGCATGGATTTGAATTGAATGAGTTTAGCCCAATTTATTTCAATGGAACAAAACCAACATAAGAATGCTTCCAGACAAAGAGTTGTATCCAATGTTTGTCTAGTTTAAGCCCCATTCACTTTGATGGGTCCACTGTAAGTAGGACTAGGAGCTTTTCTAGATGCCGCTTTTATTGTGCACTTGTCATTCATCACTCACGGTTGTTTACAGATGCTCTGGACGACATCGTCACTGTCCAGTTTCGCTTCCGGTTTTTAAAAGCAATTTCACGGGGGCAGGAGGCTGGAGCGGATGAAATCCAGCATTATTTGTGCAAGTGAAACACTCAGGGCTTTTTTTCTGGTGGAACTCACCGGAACTGAGTTCCAGCACCTTTTCTTCTATTAATTGCATTACAATTTAATCGCCATCTACTCCTGAGGAAATGTAATCCAAGAGTTCCGGTACCCTTTTCTCCAGAAAAAAAGCACTGGAAACACTGTTCCCCAATTGTGTCGTTGCATTATTCTGCTATAGCACAGCACCAAAATCATTTGTTCTACAACTGGGCTATGTTAGTGCATGAGAGCAGGTGAGTTGTAAAGGCGAAGAGGCCGAGCTACAAATCAGGAAGTCTCTGCTGTGAATCTTGCTTCTGCCACGACCTTAGGCAAGCAAGCTACTCTCTTCAGCTGCTCCATCAGCAATGTGGGGGTAAAAATACTGTCCGGCCTTAATGGTGTTGGTGTACAGATTCTAGCAAGATAATATATGTGAGTGCTTTGAAAGCAGTATTGGCCATACTGGCTGGGAATGATGGAAGTTGCAGTCCAGTGCATCTGGAGGGCACCAGGTTGAGGATGGCTGCACTAAGTTTTGTTTTGGGCTTATTCCTAATAAAGCAACATGCAAGAGCTTGCTTGTCAACCACCACTTTTTCCATTTATGTCCCACTCTTCTTCCAAGGAGCTCAAAACATCATCATCATCATCATCATCATCATCATCATCACTAAATTTATATTTATATCCCGCCTTTTTTTCCTGCAAGGAACCCAAGGCGGCTTACATAATCCTCCTCCTCCTCTCCATTTTATCCTCACAACAACCCTGTGAGGTAGGTTCGGCTGAGAGTCAGTGACTGGCCCAAAGTCACCCAGTGACTTTCATGGCCAAGTGGGGACTAGAGTCCAGATCTCCCGAGTCCCAGTCCAACACACTTTAACCACTATGCCACACTGGATCTTGACCTATATAGGCTTACTTTTCTAATTGACCCTCAAAACAATCCTGTGAGGTTAGGTTAGTCTGCGAGTGACTGGCCCAAAGGGAGCTTAATGGCTGAGCAGGGATTTAAACCCATTTCTCCCTGATCCAGATCCAACACTCCATCCATTTCACCACACTGGCTCACGGCATCTGTGTGTCATTAGAATGAGCTTGCTTGCCATTGAATCGGGGCTCAGGGCCATTTCCATGTCAGCCATGGGCAGGAGGCTGCAGCCTGCATGAACTTGGGTTCCATGTCATCAATGGGATAACTGAGTCCTAAATCTGGGATGACTGTATCCCCTGCTCTGACCTACAGGGAGTTAGTTGGTGACTTGTATCTGTACACTTATTCTCTTATGATTTTGATATTTTTAGTGCCTTACTACGCACTTGGGAGGGGGCATTGGAAACCACTGGGCAGTATCGAATCAGACACTAGCGCTAATGTAAATTACGTTGCGCTAGCCTAAGGGACCTCTGGCACAATGCCAATAGCATTAATTGGTGCAACAGGATTCCCCAGCATTGCACTAGAGCAGGGGTCTTCAAACTAAGGCCCGCGGGCCACATCCGGCCCGCCTTGCCTTTTTATCCGGCCCGGCAGCCGATCGGAGTATTCATTAATGCCAGGAGTATTCATTAATATTCCCCCTTCTTCCCTCCCCATTCCTTTTTCCTGTGTGTCATGTCTTTTTAGATTGTAAGCCTGTGGGCAGGGACTGTCTTGTTTATTGCTGTAAACTGCCCGGAGAGCTTCGGCTATTGGGCGGTATAAAAATGGAATAAATAAATAAAATAACTTTCTATTTAAGGGGGGGGAAATTCACCCCTGTCAAGTAAAAAAAAAGGACCCGGGTCCTTTTTTTTTACTTGATCCATTCGTTCATATTTTTTTCAAACTATAGTCCGGCCCCCCAACAGTCTGAGGGACAATGAACTGGCCCCCCGTTTAAAAAGTTTGAGGACCCCTGCACTAGAGGTCCATTATGCCAGCACAGTGTAATCTCCATTGGCACTGATGTCCAGTTGGATACTGCCCACTGATTCTAACACACACAAAGCAAGTAACATTCCACTTCTGTTGGTATGGTATGCCTATGGCAGAAGGAAAAGGCTAATCCATTGTACAGGGGAGATTTAGGAGCTGGGAACAGGGAGCTGGGGCTGACATTTACACCTAAAGTCAGGACTATTCTTCCCCAGTACACTTCTATTTTCAGCAGGGTTTGTTTGTTTGGGCAAAGTAGGGCCTCCTTTGCCTTATTCCCAAGTTGTTGAGCAACATCTAAATGGAGCTAAGTGTTTGCTTTTGTTTCCTTTGGGAATTTAATTACTCTGAGATTATTGAGTATCTCACAGGACTGTATATGCCATGTATATTCTCCTTCTCCTTCTGCAGAACGTCATTATCTCTCACCAATGAAGCTGTCACAGCTTGCAAAGAGAATGTTTTTGTTCCTATTCCACCGTGGCACAGATAACATTTCAATAGTTTCTCTGCACCACTCCTCCTTCAGCAGAATGAATATTTAAAGGATCCCACAATGAGTGAACCACTTTGACTGTGGCTTTGGCCCTTACTGAAAACGGGCTCTCTTGTCCCTAACTACCCTGCAATTGCAAAGATGGTTATCAAAACCATAAAGCGGTTGTAGGGCTCACACATACATCTGGGGTAGTGCACAGTAATTTGTCTTGGGTTAACTTTGCTGTAAGACCAGACAGAGAGCATATATTCTGGGAAGAAATCAACACCTGGCCCAGGACGCTTTTTGGAGGACACACCTGGGGGCTATTTTGTATGCGAACTGAGAATGATGTAGCGGCTACAGGGTGAGCTGTGGGAGCCAGATGGTTCCAATCCTGGCTGGTATGTCTTGCCTCATCCATGAATTTGACCCTACACAAGCCAGTATTTCTCAGCCTCACACTCCCCAAATCTGTAAAATGGGTATAATACTGGTTTTCCTTACATAGTACAGTAAAACCTTGGATTGCAAGTAACTTGGTCTGCAAGTGTTTTGCAAGACAAGCAAATTTTTAAAATAAATTTTAACTTGATAAACAAGCGACGTCTTGCAATACAAGTACTGTAGTACGGTCAAGAAAAATGAAGACTTTACACTATCATTCTTTATTGCAGCTTAAATTAAAAATATGTGTACAAATTTCTTACGGGGAATTTCGCTTTGATATACAAGTGCTTTGGATTACAAGCACGTTTCCAGAATGAATTGTGCTTGCAATCCAAGGTATTACTGTAATTGTAAGGATAATTGAGATAATATATGCAAATCAACAAATCACCTCTGAGTGCTTTCAGAAAAAACACTGTGTGAATATATATATTCACTGTAGACCGTACAGCTCTCTGGACTATCCTTATGAAAATTGGATGCCCCAATAAATTTGTGAATATCTTGCGACTTCTCCATGACAACATGACGGCAACGGTTTTGGACAACAACGGCTCTCATGGTGCTCCATTTAAAGTGGGATCAGGTGTTAAACAGGGATGTGTTATCGCCCCAACATTATTTGCCATTTTCATCGCCATGGTTTTACATCTTGTCAAGGGGAAACTTCCCACCGGTGTGGGAATTATATATCAAACAGATGGAAAGCTTTTTAATCTCAGCAGGCTGAAAGCAAAAAGTAAGGTAATTACAACCTCCGTTGTGGAACTTCAGTATGCTGATGATAATGTGGTCTCCGCACATTCAGAGGATGATCTCCAAACTATCCTAAATGCTTTTGCAGAAGCATACGAAAAACTTGGTCTCTCACTTAACATCAAAAAAACCAAAGTGCTTCATCAGCAAGTGCAAGCCAATCCTTTGGTGATGCCATCTAGTAAGGCATCTAGTAAGGCATCACCAGTAAGGCATCTTTAGTAAGATCTCATGGCAAGTGACTCTCACGAGAAAGGGAGCCCAGGAGGGGTGGGAGTTTTTAAAAAAGGAAATTTTAAAGGCACAATTGCAAACAATTCCCACAAGGAAAAAAGGCAGAGGGCAACAGAAGAAGCCAATGTGGCTTCACAATAAACTCAAAGATGACCTGAAAACAAAAAAGGACACGTATAGGAAGTGGAAGGAAGGACAGGCTACAGGGGAAGAGTACAGGCAGGTAGCACAGAACTGCAGGAATAGTGTCAGGAAGGCTAAAGCTGAGAATGAGCTAAGGTTAGCGAGGAATGCTAAAAGCAACAAAAAAGCTTTCTTCAGATACATGCACAGTAAAAGACAGAAGAAAGAACTGGTGGTTCAACTACGCAATGAGGATGGCAAATTGATAACGGAAGACAAAGAAAAGGCAGAAGTGTTCAATTCCTACTTCGGCTCGGTCTTCTCCCAAAAGAGGGTCTATGACCCCCCTGGCAAACCTGAAGTGCAGACTGAAGGGGCAGAATTGCAGCTTGAGATTGATAGGCAAATGGTCAAGGAGCACCTGATTACTCTGAACGAGTTTAAATCTCCAGGGCCTGATGAGCTGCATCCTAGAGTAATAAAGGAACTGGCAGAAGAACTCTCAGAACCACTATCTATTATCTTTGAGAAATCATGGAGGACAGGTGAAGTGCCAGATGACTGGAGGAGGGCAAATGTTGTTCCCATCTTCAAAAAGGGCAAGAAGGAGGAACCTGGGAACTATAGGCCAGTCAGTCTGACATCAATCCCCGGGAAGATTTTTGAGCAGATTATAAAGAAGTCAGTCTGCAAGCACCTTGAAAACAATGCAGTGATTACTAGAAGCCAGCATGGATTTGTCAAGAACAAATCCTGTCAGACTAATCTGATCTCATTTTTTGATCGGGTAACCTCCCTTGTGGACTGTGGGAATGCTGTGGACATTATATACCTGGACTTCAGCAAAGCTTTCGACAAAGTGCCTCATGATATCCTGATTAGTAAGCTAGCTAAGAGTGGGCTAGATGGAACAACTATCAGGTGGATCCACAATTGGCTAAAGAATAGGACTCAAAGAGTGCTTATCAATGGTTCCTTCTCAAACTGGGGAGAGGTAACGAGCGGGGTACCACAGGGCTCGGTCCTGGGCCCGGTGCTCTTCAATATTTTTATTAATGACTTGGATGAGGAGGTACAGGGAATGCTTATCAAATTTGCAGATGACACAAAGTTGGGTGGAACAGCTAATACTCTGGAAGACAGAAACAAAATTCAAAGTGACCTCGATAGGCTGGAGCGCTGGGCCGAAAACAACAGAATGAAATTTAATAGGGATAAATGCCAAGTGCTGCACCTAGGGAGAGGAAACCAAATGCAGAGTTACAGAATGGGGGACACTTGGCTCAACAATACTACAAGTGAGAAGGATCTTGGAATTGTGGTAGATCACAAACTGAATATGAGCCAGCAATGCGATGTGGCTGCAAAGAAGGCAAATGCAATTTTGGGCTGTATTAATAGAAGTATAGCTTCCAAATCGCGGGAAGTGATAATTCCCCTTTACTCGGCACTGGTTAGGCCTCATCTTGAGTACTGCGTCCAGTTCTGGGCACCTCACTTTAAGAAGGACATAGACAAACTGGAGAGGGTTCAGAGGAGGGCAACAAGGATGATAAAGGGACTGGAAACAAGGCCCTATGAGGAGAGACTGAAAGAACTGGGCATGTTTAGCCTTCAGAAGAGGAGACTGAGGGGAGATATGATCGCACTCTTCCAGTATTTGAAGGGATGTCACACAGAGGAGGGCAAAGATCTCTTCTCGTTCATCCCAGTTTGCAGGACACGGAATAATGGGCTCAAGTTACAGGAACCTAGATTCCACCTAAACATCAGGAAAAATTTCCTGACTGTCAGAGCAATAAGACAATGGAATCAACTACCTAGGGAGGTGGTGGGCTCTCCCACTCTGGAGGAATTCAAGGTGCAGCTGGACAGACATCTGTCAGAGATGCTTTGACCTAGATTCCTGCATTGAGCAGGGGGTTGGACTCGATGGCCTTGTAGGCCCCTTCCAACTCTACTTTTCTATGATTCTATGATTCTATGATCTATCCAGCTTGGCGGGACAATACTGGAAAATGTCGATCATTTTCTCTATCTTGGCAGCTATCTTTCTGTTACAGCTAACATCGACAGTGAAATCCAGCATCGTTTGAGCTCCGCAAGTGCCGCATTTTCTCGAATGAAACATAGAGTGTTCGAGGATCGGGATATTTGTAAGAAGACCAAAACACTGGTTTATGAAGCCATTGTATTACCAACTTTATTGTATGCCTGCGAAACATGGACTATCTATAAACGTCACTTCCACCTCCTTGAAAGGTTTCATCAACGTTGCCTCCAGAAAATCCTGCAAATTACTTGGGAATATAGGCGAACAAATGTCAGTGTACTGGAAGAAGCAAAGACTACTAGCATTGAAAAAATGATCCTTCAACGCCAACTTCAGTGGACCGGTCATGTTGTTCGAATGCCTGACTGCCGTCTCCCAAAGCAGTTACTTTACTCCCAACTCAAGGATGGAAAGCGGAATATCGGTGGTCAATATAAGAGGTTTAAAGATGTTCATAAGGCTAATCTAGAAAAATGCAATATAAACATCGAAAACTGGGAAGCTCTGGCCCATGAACGATCTAAATGGAGGTTGGCCTTTCACAAAGGTTCCATGGACTTTGAAGAAGCCCGAGTGCAAGGTGAAAAGGAGAAACGTGCTAAGCGAAAAGCACGTCAAATGAATCCTTTACAGGACCATCTTCTATCTGGTAACCTGTGTCCTCACTGTGGGAAGCTGTGTGGATCTAGAATTGGCCTCCACAGTCACTTACGGACCCATCGCTAGAGTCTACACAATCTTCTTTAGAATTTCCTCCTTTTATCCTGGAAGACAGTCTTACTCGGTCACGAGTGATCGCCTGATGATGATGATGATGATGATGATGATGATGATGATGATATATATATATATATATATATATATACTGTGTGTATATATATATATATATATATATATATATGATATCAGCATTGACACATCAATAGCCCAGGTGCCCTCTTCAGTTAATGGAGGATCTGATATTGATTGGAGACTGTGGCATTGTCCCAGTCATTGTTTATGCCTGGTCGAGGCACATCACCCAGACAGCAGTAAGTTTATCTCATGCCTCCATTAAGGGTATCAACCATGATTTTAAAAGGCTCCATCTCTAACAGTCATTTCAAAACATCAAGTTAATTGCACTTATCATAAGATAAACAGTTGTATGAATCAGACTTCAGACCCACAAGAAACCACAAGGCTGCACAACGGAGCTTCCAAAAGGTCACCTTAAGCGAGCCTGCAATACACAACTCATATACTCGGACCTGGTTCACACAATCAAAACAGCCCACTATGGGTTGTTTAAGCCACAGTGAATTGTGGTGCGTGCTGGGCGGGATTTGCATATTCAACGTCCAGCTGCAGCTTGTCATGTTGTGCTAACCTGGGGGCCATGGGTTATGTGAGGGTTGTTTAACCCTCACATAACTCATGGTCTGCAGAGCATGACAAGACATGGTCCAGCACTGAATATTCAAAATGGCTGCCCACACACACCACAGCCCACCATAGCTTAAACAAGCCATGGTGGGCTGTTCAGTCATGTGAATCGGCCCTCTGTGAAGAAGTCCCATACCTTTCAAGAGGACAATTCATGAGGCTGCTGTAGAGAAAGTAGTTTAAATAATGCCATTTATACAACTTGCAATTAACATTAAAATGTAACACGAGTAAAATATACGGAAGGGGCATTTGTCTCCAAATGTGAAAAGCCGGATACAGGAAGCCTAGCAATTGTCCCAGACACTGAAGACCCTAACAGAGACCACTGGGAGTTCTCTCTGAAGTCTTGAGGTGTGTGTGGCTGGCTTTTGAATCCATGGTGCTGGTCAGCTTGTAGCAAAGAGCAAGAAGAAATTGGTTAAAGATCCAGCATGATGAGAAGGACTGCAAATTCTTTATTATTTTATACTGGATAAAGTCATACCCCCTGAGCTTGTGTCCAGGACTCCAGGTGTGAGAATTTCCCCTCACACCATCCATTCCTTGGCAATAAAGAATTTCATTTTAAGAACTGAAAGATTTAATTTTCAAATATAAAATAGGAAAGGGAGTCTGTTTTTAATTATATATATATATATATATATATATATATATATATAATAGTCAAGAGATGATGTTTGGAACAAAATGTTCTTGAAGAAAGCTGTTCCCTCAGGGGCACTTTTTCTTTAAGCTTTGCATATTACAATCTGAATACTTTTTTAAAAAAAAGAAAAAGATCCCCGTTTTATATTCACACCAGTTGCCTGAATTTAAATATCTCCCTCACCTGAGATTAATACAGGCTTCATCCTGAATTACTTCCCAGCGCTGAAGTACAGTTCTGGAGAGCAGCACTCTCCACAAATTCACTTCTCCTTTAGAGGCATAAAAGCTTATAAAATATATGAAATATTAAAAGTGTGTGTGTGTGTATCAAGGTGGAAAAAGTGGGAGAAAGTAGAAGTGCCAGGATGGTTATTTGCCTTTGATATGAAAACATACTTTTACTTCAGAACAATCACAGATCAGGATCATATGACATTAAATTAGATTTTTCTCTTTTTAAAATATAGTGTGCAGGGCTTGACCCCATACATACTCACTGAGACGTAAGTTCCACTAACTTCAGTGGGATGTACTCGCATGTCTGCGTGAACAGGATCTCAGACTCAGCCTAATGTTTAATTGTAAGGAAGATTCAGGGCAGTGTTATGCACATATTGTTCCTACAGTAAAGGCGTATTTCTTTTTATATAATGGGGTGGAAAAAAATAAAAATTCAGGAGCGAAACAAGGTATTCACGATGAATTAGGTTATAAACAAAAATGAAAATGCTATCTTCTTATTCATCTATGTCTGTATTAACAACACCCACCTGGTAGGGGGAAATATCAAGGGGTTTTTTCATGGTTAGCAGCCATTAGTTAATTGCTATTTATGCAGCCCAACATTCTTATGTAAGTGTTTAACTCTTTTTAAAGCCTCCGTTTTGTTTTTGTTTTATAAAAGCAAACAGTTAATCCACAATAACCCTCTTCTCCATACCCCTGAAGAGGGTTGAAAGGGGGCTGATTGTGTTTCCTGGCATTTACTGCTTAGAAACTAGAACAGCCTGACCTCCCACAGGATTAAAGGCCACTTTTTATTTATTATTCCGGAGTCTAGATTTTAATAGAGCAAAATCATGGAAACTGGGTTTTGCACTGGCTCCACTGTTCATTTCCATCCAGCTCACCACAAAAAGTAAACTTCAAGTTTAATAAAAAGCTGAACAGTGAAGGAACATTTCTGCTCCCTTAGATTTGATTCAAGAAACATTTCTGAGATTTCCACCATTTTGGCTCACAAGCTTGTGAAGCTCATTGGACTTCGTAGGGAGAGTGACTAAGGGTCAGTCCACGTGTTACACTCCCCATGGGGAGGCTGCAGCAAACAACCAATCAGCCTTCCCCAACCTGGTGCCCTCCAGATGCATCCGCCTACAACTCCTAGAATCCCCCCAGCCAGCAATGCAGTATTTAATGTTTTCTCCACCACTCCACCAGCCTACAACAGGATCCCCTTTGCAATCAAGTTGAGACAGTGGGCCATGCATGAGATGTGTTTCAGCCCACTGCCCTCTGCATTGTTCATGGCAACTTGAAGGACTGTCTTCCCCAACTTGGGAAATTTGCTTGAAGAATGGGGACCATGGGGCTACCACACATGGCAGGACCTTTTTGGTGGGAGCACCCCAACTGTGGATCTCCCTTCCAGAAGAACTTGGGCTGCCCCCCATACAGTTTTTCTTTAGGCACCAGTTAAAGATGTATTTATTTTTGCAGGTTTGGGGGGGCATAGGTAAGTGCTCTGTTTGCTTTTTGATTGATTGTGTTTATGGTTTTATATTGCATTTTATTATATGTTTCTGATTTTAGAGTCATGATTTTAATGTTGTTTATGTGTTGTGCTTTGTTTTATATAGGTTGTTAGCAACCCTGGGCTCTTTGTGAAGAAGGATGGGGCGTGGGATATAAATCAAATCAATACATAAAATAACATGGCTTGGCCTTAGGCCCAGTGGGGAGAGCCAGTCTCAGTCCACCACAAGTTTGTGAAGTTTGTGGGCAATATTTATTAGAGCTGCTGTACACAAATTCTCTTGTAATTCTCCACCCTACTCGTGGCCAGAGAAATTGGGGGGACGGGACACAATTTCACTGAAAGGCTGGGTTCGCATGTCACTTTAAGCCTACAGAGGCTCTGCTCTGAAACATCTGTGGGGTTAAAGTTGCCCCAGGCCCCAGCTGTGCCCACCTAACCCGCTCATTCCTTCTGCCAGTATCCCAGGAGACACTGCGCGGGAGCACTGAGAGGAGGGTGATCAGCACGGCAGGCAGGCAGGTGGGAGGAGGCGCATTCTCTAGGCCCTACTCTCGGGTCGACTGTTCTGGTATGTGCTCAGGGGAGAACGCACCTTCTCACGCCTGCTCGCTGCACCAATTGGCCCACTGGCAGATCAGCACGGTGGGTGGGAGGGAGGAGGCATGTTCTCTTAGGTCTACTCCTGGTTAGACCCAGGAAATGCACCTCCTCTCCCCCCCCCCTGGGCTGCATGATTGCAAGGGGGTTGCATGGTCCGGGGGGGGCACTGCTTTCCCCCATGGCTTCATCCCAGGGAGACCATGGGGGAAAGCCACTCCTCTCCCCTCTGCCAGGCGGGAAGGACCCACTGCTTGCCTTCCTTGAGAGGAATGCAAGCACAGTGGGTCCTCCAGCAGAAGCTGGCTCCTCTCCCCCGCCGATGCCAGGAGAACAGGATTGCTCATCGGGAAGCTGATGACCACCGTGCTAAGTGCCCCTTGGGCACTTGGTCGGCTGTCATCAGCCAGAGCCCCTTGGCCAGAGTGGCAGCCCTTGCTTGCTGCTCTTGCCAAGGGGCTCTGTGCCTTTTGAGCTTGCTAGAGGGTTAGCATGTCATCTGGGTTCGGATGACATGCTAAACCTACAAGGGTTACTTTAACCCTAGCGCGGGCCATGGCTCAGCAAGGTGGTTTAGAAGCCACACCAGGTTGGCTTCTAAAACACCCTGTGGAGGTCAGACAACACAGTAAACCTCAGTAGCACTTAACCTACTGAGGTTTAGCATATCGTGTGAACCCAGTCACCATCTCCAGGGAGAGGAGCAATTCTCAACAGTTTCTCACAGGTAGGGCTCACCATTGGTAGGGGTTGTAGTAGCATAGCGTCTTTCTTTCCTAAGGGGTTTTGGGTCTTTTGTGCAGCAGCAGCATCACCCGTGTTGGCCGGCTGACCCCCCTTTTGCATCCACCACAGTGCAGCTGTGAGGGGGGCAGAGTTGTGTCCAGCTCCAGGGAAGAGATGGAGCCAGTGCTGAGCCAAAATCTGTCCTTGTTTCCTGAAAGTTTTCTTTCCCCATGAAAGAGGCTTCCATTGTTCTGCCTCGTTCTTAGGGTGTCTTATAAGTCATTTTTGTGATGTTTTTAAAGCTTATCTAATCACTGCAAGGTGGCCGAGGGTGCTGTGCGTGTGTGTTTTCTTTCTATTACACCTGTCTCCATTGCTCTGCAGCCTCCCAGGCTGCCTGCGCTTCCTGATCTGAAATAGCCCTATGGGGGGAATTGCCTCACGATGTTCTCCCCTGGGCTTTAATTGAAGCGCAAGAAGCCAAGGAGGCTAAGGGGTGCCAGAGAGAGATGATTGCACAATGAAAAACAGGACACTCGCGCACAGTCCTCGGCAACCTCCCAAGTAAGGTCAGTGCAAGAAACCCAAACCCAGCCCATGAGAATTTCTCCAAAATTTCTTCACCACAGAATTTCTTTTCTAAAGCAATTTCTTTTTGATCAAATTGAATGGTCCCTACCTTTTCTTTTCCAGCGGCAGAAAATAAATGGTCAAAATAAATGGTCAAGAATGGTCAAAATAAATGTGGGAGAAAATTTCAGCACAGCACTATTATTTCTAATACTGTGATACTGTTCAGAGCAGTTCGTCTTTGGCATGGCCTCGGGACTCACAAGCGTTGCCTTCCGATTATCATTCCTTCTCAGGGGCTGCACCCCGGCTGTGGAACTCTCTGCCGAGGGAGGCCAGGGTGGCTCCCTCTCTGCTGTCCTTCCACCAGTAGGCAAAGAAGTTTTTATGCAAGCCAACCTTTGGCAATTAAGCTGGTTTGTTGGGTTAGGTGCTGTTTTTATTCCTTCACTGTTGTGTTTTGTAATTATACGTTGTGTTTTTGCGGACGTATAGGTGGGAAATGAAGAACCGAGACAATCAGTTGGTGTTTAACTGGGCCACGTTTATTTACATATTTACATACACAGAACTGCAAAGGGATCGAGTGCGGGTTATTCTATTCTGGCCTGGTAGGCCGCTCTGTTATGCACTTGGGCGGAGCATCCAAAACCGGGAGGTGGCGAGGAATTCCGCCGCCTCCCCCTTTTGCACTTTCCAGTGTTGGGAGCCTTTGTTGCGTCGCACCCTCTCGGAGTCTCACGACAACAAGCTTGGCGAGAACAAAGGCCTCACAGGCGTTCCTGACCCCCAGCTGTCTGAGCCTACTGACCCATCCATCTGAGGCATCATAAAACCGCCTGTCACCTGAATGGTGCCAGGGATGCTCACCTTACCCTATCCATACCCTAACCCGCACTTACCCGCCAACTATCTATTTGTGACCATTTTTTCCCCTATGTGCCCTAACTAAAAATTCTCCCAACCTTGCAGTAGTATGGAGTAGGCGAAACGCGCCCACCCCTCTAAAAGGGATAAGCCAAAATTCCTACTCGGCCCCTTAACGGCGACCAGAGGAGCCCATACTGAATACAGGGCGGGAGGGAGGGAGCTGCGAAGAACAAAGAGGGTGTGGGGCGGTGCTGCAGGTCCTAATATTGGCTCCTGTAACCCCGCCCCCTCTACCTGAGCGTACCTGCGAGAACTGGTAAGTCTCGCCTCTCCTCCCACCACGTCCGCAAAATTTCTCCCCGCCCACAGCTGCGCGTGATGCGGGGGAAGGTCATTGCGGACGTATAGGTGGGAAATGAAGAACCGAGACAATCAGTTGGTGTTTAACTGGGCCACGTTTATTTACATATTTACATACACAGAACTGCAAAGGGATCGAGTGCGGGTTATTCTATTCTGGCCTGGTAGGCCGCTCTGTTATGCACTTGGGCGGAGCATCCAAAACCGGGAGGTGGCGAGGAATTCCGCCGCCTCCCCCTTTTGCACTTTCCAGTGTTGGGAGCCTTTGTTGCGTCGCACCCTCTCGGAGTCTCACGACAACAAGCTTGGCGAGAACAAAGGCCTCACAGGCGTTCCTGACCCCCAGCTGTCTGAGCCTACTGACCCATCCATCTGAGGCATCATAAAACCGCCTGTCACCTGAATGGTGCCAGGGATGCTCACCTTACCCTATCCATACCCTAACCCGCACTTACCCACCACAGAGAGGGACCAGCGCCTGCTTAGTCCCCTCTCCCCCACCTGCCAGGAATAATTTCCAGCAGGGCCCTTTGCAGATCCTTGATAAATACATCATTACCCTTGTCAGACAAATGAATTCCATCAATGCGGTACAGCTCCCTCCGGGCCAGTACAATATCAGGATGGGGTACATTGTAACCCACGCCCCCCAGTCCTTTCACAATTTCTCTGTTCACCCTTCTGGCTGCTCTGTTCATAATTCGGGGGTTTGCGTTGTTCCTCCAGCACTGTCGTGGTATGATGTGAGACCAAATAATCTGGACCGCCGGCCACCTTTCCTTGATGTATTGGAAATCTGCGAGCGCCTGTAGCACCAGGGCTTTACTCTTGAGTAAACCCAAATCGTTCCCCCCAAGGTGCAGCACCAGCAGGTGCGGGGGTTGTTCATTGCAGCCGAACCCAAACAGGGTTTTTATCAAGCTCTGCCACCGCAAGCCGCGGTATCCCAACCAATGGATTTCAGCCGTTCCATCCATTCCCAGCTGTGTTCCTTGGCCCGAGGCTGCCGCCCTTCGAGCTGCCCAGAAAACAAAGCTGTGTCCGCACACCAAAACACGCACCGGTTTGGCCCCTGGATATTCTGCAATGAAGAAACAGAGGCCGCAGTATCGTTCATAGAAATTTGCGTACATAAGACCGATATGCTTGCGATTGCCAACGCCCTATTGCTTGTACCCTGTCGGCGGGTAAGCCTGCGGCTGCCGCCGTTGACGCCGCGCCAATACGGAATGAGTGTGTTCCAAATCGTTTGTCCCCTAGGCCCATTGCTCCCAGCGCTAATTTCGCTACAGCCCAAAATTGGAACTTGGTGAGTGGTGACCCATCCGCATGTTGGAAAAGCGGACCATCTTTCTTTCCTCTGCTGGAGGCATATGTGCGCAATGCAGTAACTGGGCACAGTTCAGCTTCAGTGGCTTGGTAAAGAAATATGTCTGTCCCCTTAGCTAACTGATCAGTTTTTGACCTGCGCAATTTAATCTTTACCCCAGTTGCGACGAATGTGAGGTCGGCGTATTGCAAGGCTCGGCTTGATGAGTCAGTTTTGGACCTAACCACCAGTTCCGATATACGGAATGCGCCAAAAAAGGCTGTTAATGCCGTGGCATGAAACAAAACTGCTTCGTAGTTGGACTTACATATGCCTGGCCACTGTGAATGTAAGCCCATAAGTACTTCAGGTGATATGGGGATTCTCGCATCAGGTGCTGGGGGGTTTTGTCGTGACCATCCAATTAGCATCTTTTTCAACCTAAAGTCCCTCGAATTGTCACCCCATCCTCTAGCTTTGGCTAAAAATGCCAGGCCTGATAATTTTGTTCTCAGTGTGCGTACAGATGCACCTTGCTTTCTAGCATATACGCAGAATTGTATCAGCTGTTCTGCTGGAATGGGCCATGTCTCGGGTAGCCTGTTCATTACCCTGAAGTTTTGAAATTCCCTACCTGCCCTGTCGTAGGCTGCCCGCGTACTGGGCGCCAGGGAACTCATGATGGCCTTTTCAGCCGCAGACCTCCAATCTGCCAAAGATAGTCTGGCATCATTATAGGAAGTTCAGACGCCCATGGGGCTAGTTCCCTAAATCTTCCCATCTGATTTCGTGATAATGCGTCAGCGATTCCGTTGTCTAACCCGGGCACGTGTCGGGCTCTGAACAGAATATTGAATTTGAGGCACTGCATCGTGATGGTCCTTACTAGGCACATCACGTTGTTATTCTTTGAGGTAAGTGAGTTAATTACTTGAACAGTTGCCTGATTGTCACAGAGGAAGTATACCACAGAATTGGCAAGCTGTTCTGCCCATATGTGTACAGCTACGTATATCGGGAACAATTCTAGAAACGTAAGGTCACGCACCAGTTCGGAGGATTTCCATTGTTCTGGCCAGCTGTTCGCGCACCACTGCTCCCCCAAGATGGCTCCGAAACCTAAGGTGCCGGATGCATCTGATTGTACCCTAAACTCCGCGTCCAATAACCTGTCTTGTCTCCAAAATGAAACACCATTGAATTGTGTCAAAAATGCGGCCCATATTTGCAGGTCGGCTCTGATGGATGCCGACACCCGCAACCTGTGGTGTGGTCGAGTCAATGTTTGCATTGCATTGCACAGCCGGCGCAAGAAGGCTCTACCAGGTGCAATTACTCTACAAGCAAAATTGAGATGTCCCACCAGTTCCTGCAGCCCTCTTAACGTGATCTTTTTTACGTGCAGCGTATCGTTGATTTTAGCCCGTAGGGCTTTGATCTTCTCCTCGGGTAGCCTGGAACACTGTTGCACTGTGTCCAATTCTATACCTAAGAAGGTTAGCCTATTTGCTGGTCCCTCAGTCTTTTCATGCGCCAATGGTACTCCAATTGTATTGCATAGTATACTGAATTGGTGCATAAGTTTTGCGCATTGGTTGGAGTAGAGTGGGCCAGCAAACAGGAAATCGTCCAGGTAGTGAACTACATGTGTGAGGTTAGCTCTGTTCTGCACTGCCCAGTCCAAAAATGAGCTGAAGCGCTCAAATGCCGAGCAAGAGATGGAACACCCCATTGGCATAGCTCTATCGAAGAAGAACTGGCCCTGTATATGGAAGCCTAACAGGTCAAAGTCTTGTGGGTGGACTGGTAACAAACGGAAAGCTGATTTAATATCGCATTTTCCCATCAGGGCGCCTTGTCCGCAATTTCGGACCATTGCCACGGCTGACTCGAATGATGCATATTTCACCGAGCATAGGTGCTCGGGGATTGCATCATTCACCGAGGCGCCCTTAGGAAATGACAAGTTATGTATCAAGCGATATTCGCCAGGTGCCTTCTTAGGGACAATGCCTAGTGGGGATACCCTGAGTGTTGACATAGGGAGCGTGTCGAAAGGGCCGAGGACCCTCCCTTCTTTTATCTCTTTTTTAATTTTGTCTAGTGCTACATGTTGGAGCTCGGCAATTGACTTTTGGTTGGGGGCCATGGAATGCAATCGCGGACCTGTGTATGGAATTCTGAAGCCGTATTTAAAGCCATGGTATAAATAACATGCATCTTCTCTGTGTGGGTAGATGTCTAATAGGGGCCATAGTGCTTGTAATTTAATTGGACTGGGGCCCTTTGGGAACCTGTGAATGTCCTGTTCCGTGTGTGAAATTGTTTTGATTGCTTGGTCTGGGTTGGCCCTTAAGGGGTTTAAGCTTGGGGCATGTGCTGACGGCATGTGCTGCTCCACACAGCCCACATGCGTGTCTGAAGTTACATCCGGATCGTTTGCAGCCTCCCCTTGAGAAATCCCAACAGACTGGCCGGGGTTGAACCGGCTGACCCGGTGAATTGTACGCACCGGGGGATCCTTGGTATTTAGCCATGATGTGCCCCGTGGCTGCTCTTTCCCCAAAAATTGGCCGTGCTGGAATTGTGTACTCCATCCATATATCACTGTCCTTAATATCCCATCTGATGTACCGATCTGCTGCCGCCTTCTCGCGGAAGGCCTCGTCATACTGTAGCCACGCTGAACCTTCATAGCAGGAGTATGCTCTCAATATTATGTCGAGGTATTTAACCAGTACGACACCTTTTTCTGGGTATTTCTGTAGAACTACTCCTTGGTAGGTCAAGTATCCCGCTAACCAGTTAGACCATGTGCGCGGGGGTTTCTTCTTTTTTGCCCTTTCTTTCTCAGCGTCGCTAAGTTTCTCTAATTCTTGTGTTTCGGGTTCCCTTTGCAAAAGGGAGAACATGTCAATGAACTCCCCCCTTAATATTTTTTCCCTTGTGGATTGAGTTAGGTGGAAGCCCAGTGGGACTGACGGCCCTCCGTGGTATCTATTTCCGGCAGTTGAGTTCGGGTAGTTATCTACAGCTGCCGGTGCAAAACCCATCGCACCCGGTGTGTTTGGCCCGCCCCACGCTGGTGCGCATGCTTCGGCCAGCGTTGTAGTGCCCCCTGCCTGTGGGTTGGGAAGTGTATAGAGGGCCACTTGTTGTGTGTTATTTGAGTTCGTTGGGACGGCAATGTCCCTATGTGCTTGGCCTGCTTCCGCCGCCGTTATGGATGCTGTATTAGCGACAACCTGGGTGTTGTTTGTACCCTGCAGCTCCGCCTGACTAGTATTTGACGTTGTCGGCCTGTCGGGGCTGCCGGCATTCGTGTTATTGCTCCCGGCTACCTGCGACTGCCCCCTAACATTTGAACTGGAATTATGACCCCCTAACGCTTCTGTTAGTATGTTAACAATCTCCTGCAGTGACACTTGAGGTGTACCAAGTGTCCCTATTCTGGCTGGTGTTAGCCTTGCCACCGGCATTGTGGGGGGGTACAAATTCACGGAGGAGTGCCTGTACCTGTCCTGGTGTTGGTCAGAGCCTCTGCTCAGTGTATCATGTCGCATATACTCACCGTCGCGCGTTGACGGTCCCGGATGAGGTTCCTGTTCTTGTGCATAGGGGGGGCTCCTGCCACTGTTGATCGTTGCTTGTTGGCTTCTGTATGTACTCGCCCTGTCGTTACTGGGAGACCATCTCGAATGATGTTCATCTCTCGTATCCCTGGGGCTGACACCGGGTGGTGTGTATTGTTTTCGGACAGCTGCTTCGGTCGTGGCCGCTACAGCATTGATGCGATCTGCAAGGGAATGCCATAGTGCACGTTGAAATTGCCCTCTTGTACGCAACTTTTCCCCACTCACCTGCGCACTCGGGGCCCGGTGTCCCCCCAGCTGGTTTGCTGCTCCTTCGGCTGCCTCAACTTGGTGTGTGAGGATAGATAAGTCGATCTCCTCTTCGTCGGACGAGGATGAGTATGTCACCAGATTGCGTGGTCGTTTGGGTGGATGCTTTTGGGCTGTATTTTTTGATACAGCCCCCTTGTTGCTTTTGCTGCTTGATTTCCTCTTTGAAGGCATTTCTTCGAGAAGGTGGTTCGCTAAATTGATGAAATAAAGTAAACAGTTAGGATATGTTGGGGGGAGATCAATTATGGGTGTGTTGTACCTGGGTTAGCGCTCTAGTCAGTTTATGCCCGTCCCATGCTACGCGCCATTGTGTTGCGTGTGCAGGCTGTCTCATTGCAGTCACTTCATGAATCTGTGAAAGAGGAAGGGCGAGAAAAAGGGGGGGGAAGGAGGGGAACAAAACAAACAAACAAACAAACAAACAAACAAAAAAAAAACCGCCATGCATCGTGTGTGAAGCCTGCGCTGATGCGGTGGCTGTATGGCTCAACGGGGGGGGGGTGCGTGGAGCGGCCCCCGTCCCCACTGCGGCTGGGGCGGCGATGATGGCCCGGACCGTGCGCCTGTGCCCCCGCGGCCGGCTCAGCCCCAGGCGGCAGCTGTGAGCTACGGTGGGAAGGGGAGGGGGCGGCGGGATCCGAGCACCTAGAGGGAGGGGGGGGAGGCGGAGCACCCCCCGCCCTCTCCGCCACCCACAAGGCCCGGCAAGCCGCCGGGGAGGCCTGTAGGGAGGCCGCCGGAGGTGGCCGCCGATAGCCCGGAGGGAGGAGGGAGGGGGAGCATCTCCCCCACCCCCTCCACAATCCACGAGGCCCTGCAAGCCGGGCCGCGGGCTCGAGCCCACGCCGCCGGCCCGCCCGACGGCGGGAGCTGTTGTCCTAGGGTGACGGGGGGGGCGGAGCATCCCCCCGTCCCCGCCTCGGCCGAAACCGGCCAGGCAGGCCCGGACCGCGCGCTCGGCCCCGTCGGAGGCGGCCGCCGCGAGCCCGGAGGGAGGGGGGGAGGCGGAGTAATCCCCGTCCCCTCCGGAATCCTGAATGCCCGGCAAGCTGGTGCGCGGGCCCGAGCGGCAGGCCCATCCGGGTCCTCGGGTGACGGGGGCGGAGCATCTCCCCCGTCCCCGACGCGGCCGACGCGGGCCAGCCAGGCCCATGCCGCGCGTCCGGCCACGCCGGAGGCGACCGCCGAGGGCCCGGAGGGAGGGGGGGTGAGGTTGAGCAACCCCCGCCCCCTCCGGAACCTCCAAGGCCCGGCAGGCCGGACCGCAGGCCCGAGCAGCGGGCCCACCCGGCGGCGGGAGCCGTCGTCCTCGGGCGACGGGGGGGGCGGAGCATCCCCCCCCGTCCCCGCCGCGGCCGACACGGGCCAGGCAGGCCCAGACCGCTCGCCCGGCCGCGCCGGGTGCGGTCGCCGAGGGCCCGGAGGTAAGGGGAAGGGAGGCTGGGCAACCCCCCCCCTCCGGAATCGCCCAGGCCCGGCAGGCCGGGCCGCGGGCCCGAGCGGCAGGTCCGCCCGGCGGCAGGCGCCGTCGTCCTCGAGTGACGGGGGGGCGGAGCATCCCGTCCCCGCCGCGGCCGACACGGGCCAGGCAGGCCCGGACCGCGCGCCCGGCCACGCCGGAGGCGGTCGCCGATGGCCTGGGGGTAAGGGGAGGGGAGGCTGGGTAACCCCCCCCCTCCGGAATCGCCAATGCCCGGCAGGCCGGGCCGCGGGCCCGAGTGGCAGGCCCGCCCGACAGCGGGAGCCGTCGTCGTCGAGTGACGGGGGGGCGGAGCATCCCCCGCCGCGGCCGACACGGGCCATGCAGGCCCGCACCGCGTGCCCGGCCACGCCGGAGACGGCCGCTGAGGGCCCGGAGGGAGGGGGGGGAGGCCGAGCGACCCCCCTCCCTCCGGAATCCCCAAGGCCCGGCAGGCCGGGCCGCGGACCCGAGCGGCAGGCCCACCCGGCGGCGGGAGTCGTCTTCCTCGGGTGACGAGGGCGGCCGCGTACACAGCTGGAGAGGGGGGGGAGGCAGAGCACCCCTTCGTCCCCGGCGCCGTCCTAATGGTCCGGCAGACCCCGTGCGAACTTGGAGAGAGGGGGGGGGCATGGCTGGAGCTCCCTAGCTGGAGCAGCCATTCTGGCCGGACCGCGTGGCTGGCCAGCACAGGGGACGCGGGCGGATGGCCCCAGGTATGAGGGGGTGTGTGCGGAGCAGGGCCTCGTCCCTGCCTCGGCCAGAGCGGCGAGGCAGGACCCAGCCACGTGTCCGTACCCGCATGGCCAGCCAGTCTCGGGGCGGCAGTTGGACAGCCCTGGCATCTGGCCCAGACCCTTTGTTTCAATTTTTTGTTCTGTTTAGGTTTAATCTCCAGTGGAATCTGGATGCTTGAGCCCCCACCCTCTTAATGCCCCCTCTGCTTTCCCCATCCCTTTAGCTGACCGTGCACGTGTCCTCGTAGTGGTAGCTGAATTCCTGGTCTGCGTCGGAGGAGGAAAGCTGTGAAGGACCGAGCTGCGAAGAACAAAGAGGGTGTGGGGCGGTGCTGCAGGTCCTAATATTGGCTCCTGTAACCCCGCCCCCTCTACCTGAGCGTACCTGCGAGAACTGGTAAGTCTCGCCTCTCCTCCCACCACGTCCGCAAAATTTCTCCCCGCCCACAGCTGCGCGTGATGCGGGGGAAGGTCAATTTGTTTATATGATAGTTTGAACTAAGTTTATTTTAATCCTGGTTTTATTACTGTTAGCTACCTTAAGCACCATTTTTGAGTGCCATTCCCAATACAGTAATACCTTGGATTATGAGTAACCAGGTGTGCGAGCATTTTGAAAGACGAGCAAAAGTTTTGCAAAAATTTTGACTCGCTAAACAAGCGAGGTCTTGCAAAACGAGCACACCGGGTTACTTGCTGCCACGTGCAGCCGCCCAGGAGCCGGCACAGAGCGAGCGGCCGCGCCTAGCCTCCGCGGCTCCCTGCCAGGGAGCCGGCAAAGCACTGCCAGCTCCATGGCAGGGCGCTGCGTGGAGGCGCTCCCACCGCTCCCTACCTTTTCTTTTCCCCTCTTGCTGAGGGGAGGCGAGCCGCCCACCCTGCCATACCCGGGGGGAGATGACGCGACAGGACCGGCGATGGCAGCGCGGGCGGCTCGCTGAGGGGAGGGGAGCCGCTTCTGGAAAAGAAAAAGGAGCCACATGGAGAAGAAAAGGGAGCCGCTTTTCCAGCAGCAGCTCGCCTCTCCGCAGCGAGCCTCCCGTGCCGCTGGTCCCGTCGCGTCACTTCCGGATGCGACGAGACCGCCGATGGCAGCGCAGGCGGCTTGCTGAGGAGAGCAGAGCCGCCGCTGGAAAAGAAAAGGGAGCCGCAGGAAAAGAAAAGGGAGCCGCTTCAGGATGCGATGGGACCGGGTATGGCAGCGTGGGCGGCTCGCCTCCCCTCAGCGAGCCGCCGCTGGAAAAGAAAAGGTAGGGAGCGGTGGGAGCGCCTCCACGCAGTGCCCTGCCATGGAGCTGGCAGTGCTTTGCCGGCTCCCTGACAGGGAGCCGCGGAGGCCAGGCGCAGCCACTCGCTCTGCTGGTGCCTCGCGCTGCTGCTTCCCTGCCTGGGAGCCGGCACGGCAGCGTGGGAGGCGCCCGCAGAGCGAGTGGAGGTGTGGCGCAGCGCAGCCGCTTGCTCTGCAGGTGCCTCGCGCTGCTGTGCCGGCTCCCAGGAATTCATTCCACAAGCATTTAATCACTGCTTTGCCGGCTCCCTCCATGGGGCTCCCTGCCAGGGAGCCGGCAAAGCAGAGATTAAATGGTTGTGGAACGAATCATCTGAGTTCCCATTATTTCTAATGGGGAAACTCGCTTCGATATGCGAGTTTTTTGGATTACAGGCATGGTTCCGGAACGAATTATGCTCGTAATCCAAGGCACTACTGTACACTGCTTCATTTCATTTCATTTCATTATTTATTACATTTCTATACTGCCCAATAGCTGAAGTTCTCTGAGTGGTTCACAAGGATTAAAACCTTTAAAATACATTCTTTAAAATATATACATATAAACATAGAACACAGAGACAACATATATCTAAAACAATTTTAAACAACAAGAAAAATCCAGGATTTGATTAAAATCTCATTATATACTGTCAAATACCTGAGAGAAGAGGAAGGTCTTTAACCTGGTGCCAAAAAGATAACAATGTTGGCGCTCGGCAGGCCTCATTGGGGAGATCATTCCATAATTGGGGGGGGGGGGTTTACCACAGAAGGCCCTCTCCCTTGTTGCCACCTTCCAAGCCTCCCTCAGAGGACGCACCTGGAGAGAGCCTTAGATGATGGACGTAGTATATGGGTAGATTCACGCTGGGAGAGACACTCCACCAGGTATTGCAGTCCCGAGCTGTGTAAGGCTTTATAGGTCAAAACCAGCACCTTGATTGGGGTTCAGAAACATACAGGCAGCCAGGGCAAGCAGGCCAGAATCGGTGTTATATTTTCAGACATCCTTGTTCCTGTTATTAATCTGACCGCCGCATTTTGCACAAGCTGCAGCTTCTGAACCATCCTCAAAGACAGCCCCACACAGAGCGCATTGCAGTAATCTAACTTGGAAATACACAGACAACTGAAGCCAGGTTATCCCTGTCCAGATAGGGGCACAGCTGGGCCACCAACCGAAGCCAGTAGAAGGCACTCTGTGCCACTGAGGCCACCTGAGCCTCAAGTGACAGGTGGCTCCAGGAGAACCCCCAAGCTATGAACCAACTCCTTCAGGGGGAGTGCAACCCCATCCAACAGGTTGAGCACCCTCCATCTGGTCAGAAGAACCACCCACTAACAGCATCTCAGTCTTGTCTGGACTGGGTTTCAGTTTATTAACCCTCATCCAGTCCATTTTGCAACCAGGCACCTATCTAGCACATCCACAGCCTCACCTGATTTTATTTGTTTTGTTTGTTTGTTTTCATTTCTATACCGCCCAATAACTGAAGTTCTCTGGGTAGTTCACAACAATTCATAAAATGACAAACCACAAATACAGATAATAAAAAACTACATAACATTTTAATATACAAAATTTAAAACAATTTAAACTGCTAAAAACAATTTCAATAAAATTACTAGATGTGTTAAAAAGACAGCTGATATAAATGTCCCATCATATTTATTTATTCATTTCATTTTTATACGGCCCAATAGCTGAAGCTCTCTGGGCGGTTTACAACAATTAACAAGACAGTCCCTTCCCGCAGGCTTACAATCTAAAAAGATACAACACACAAGGAAAAAGGAATGGGGAGGGAAGAAGGGGGAATATTAATTAATACTCCTGGCAGGGCTGGTGGAATGGCCCTGCGCTCCTTCTCATCTCCCTCCTCTCAGCCTGCTGGAATGGCTGCTGGTGGTGACAGTTGAGGGAGGAGGAGCCATCATGAGGGAGGCCTTTCAGCAGGGCTGGTGGAATGGCCCTGCGCTCCCTCTCATCTCCCTCCTCTCAGCCTGCTGGAATTTATATACCATTAAATGCCTGGGAGTAGAGGGCAGTCTTAACTTGGCACCAAAAAAATGACAGTGTTGGCGCCAGGCAGGCCTCAGTGTGGAGATCATTCCGTAATTGGGGGCCCACCACTGAAAAGGCCCTCTGACTTGTTGCCAACCTCCAAGCCTCCCTGATGAAGATGAAAAGGAGAAATAGAGCTGCATGTCATCCGCATACTGATGACAGTGCACTCCAAAACTCTGGATGACCCCACTCAACATTTTCATGTAGATGTGAAATAGCATGGGGGACAAAATTGACCCTGCAGAACCCTATACTGGAGAATCCATGGGGCATAGCAATATTCCCCAAGCACCACCTTCTGGAGCCAACCATCCAAGTAGGAGCGAAACCACTGCAATGCCGTACCTCCCACTCCCAACTCAGACAATCACCCCAGAAGGATACCATGGTCAATGGTGTTGAAAGCCACTGAGAGATCAAGGAGAATCAACAAGGTCACGCTCCACCTCTCTCTCCCAACATAGGTCATCGTACAGGATGACCAAGGCTGTTTCCATGCCAAAATCTGGCCTGAACCATGACTGAAATGGATCCAGATGATCAGTCTCATCCAAGAGCATCTGGAGCTGGATGGCAACCACCCACTCAAGGACCTTGCCCAGGAAAGTATTATTTGCCTAAAATTAAGATTGTCTGGGTCCACAGAGGGTTTCTTCAGGAGGGGTCTCACCACCACCTCTTTTGGGTGGCCTGGGACCACTCTCTCTCACAGGGAGGTATTAATCACCTCCATGGCCCAGCTGGCTATTCCCTTCCTGCCAGTTTTTATAAGCCAAGAGGGGCAAGGATCTAGTACAGATGTGGTTGCACAAACCTGTCAAAGCACATTATTGTGCTTCCCAGTGCTTCCCCAGAGCCCTCTAGAAACTTCCCCAGAGCCCTCTAGAAACCATCCAGATCCATTAGCCTCTGGGGGAGATCATCTTAATAGGTCTCCCACCCTTGAAATGGGGGAAAGCTGCCGTAAGTCTAAACCTCAGCAGGCAATGATCTGACCATGACAAAGGGACTAATTCAAAGTACCCCACCTTCAGACCACCATCTCTGTGTCCAGTTGAATAAACCAAACCCCCCGTACACACACACACACACACACAAGACTGCAAAAGCCAATCAACCCGATGTTAGGGGGTGGCTGTTGCCCTTGTGTCCCCCTGGAAGTGGCTCACCCCAAGGGGGTGTCACACCTTCAGACAGTGTCGCTACTAGGGCTGGGCAGATAAAGAGCCTTTCCAGGCAGCCTGCACAGCTGGCTCAAATCTGCAAGGAATGAGCCTGGGAGAGGTTTCCCCCCCCCCTCTTCAGCTCCAGCCAGGAGGTGACTTCTCTCTGGAGGCTAAACACACCCCCAGGCAGGGCCAGTAAGATGGTAAATTGGCCCACCTGCCTCCACAGGATGTCCTGGCAGCCTTCCCCTGTTAGTCCAGGGCTTCGATTGATCCTTGAATGCAGCTCTGGTTCCTTGAATGCAACAGGCAAAACATCAGCAGTTCTATACAGAATCTTCCACTTGGGAACATAGCACTGCATAAACTCCAGGAAAGCAGGCTCCTTCACCATGGAGAAGGGCAACATACCTTTGGCAATGAATGCTGGTTGTGTACCAGTGGTGTACTGGAACTATGACTCACAGGGTTAAAGCGCTGGGAGTTTTTGATTAGCCGGGATGCTTATGTCATCTGCCGCCGCCACCCCACCTCACCCCCACATCCCTGTTCCCTCTGAGCTTAGCTGCAATCCTCACACTAGCTGGGGGGATGGATTTTCCAAGCAATGATACATTGTGTTGTGTGCTATCCCATTCCCATGCACACATATACAACACACACAAACACATATATAGATATGAATCTACACAGCATCCTGCATGTATACAGGCCTGTGGCTCACGCTGGCTCAGCTTGTCTGAGTGTGGAAAGCTAAGCAGGGTCAGGCCTGGTTATTACTTGGATGGGAGACCCCTCCTCTAGTTTCCTGCATTGAGCAGGGGGTTGGGCTCGATGGCCTTCTAGGCCCCTTCCAACTCTATGATCCTATTTGTAGACTGTCCTTGGGGGCATGACTTTGTAGACTGTCATGATGAGCACCTGTGATTCAAAATTTTACCACTACACCACTGTTGTGCACCATCACAAGATGGGTGACTTCCCAACATCTGTTCCCTTGACCCTCCAAGTGTTACCTGGGGCATAGCATGGACTGCATTGCATACACCACACATTTCTGCTACTGGTGTCAATGGTGCTTTGACTGGAGTACTAGTCCAGTCTTCTTTGGCCATCAAAGAGGGTGGTATCCCAACAGGTGTCCCAGGTGGTACATTGATGTGGTCCCCACATTGGCACAACTCTTCACAGCTCCCAAGACATGTGTACTAAATTTACGCATGGTGTGGTAGGAATAACTATCCTACTTGAAGGACAAGCCCAAGGAGGAGCAAAGAGGAGTACCATCTTCTACCAGGCAGGGTGCAGTAGGATTCTTTTCTGCACATGTAATGAAATGAGGGTTGTTACCAGACTACGGTGGCCACTTACTCCTCCCCCCCCCCAAAAAGGAAAGGAATCATGAGACAAAAAGAGGACACTAATTTGCATAAAATGTACATTTATCTAGGGTATAGATGCACATATAGAAAGGATTCATACATCTCACTATAGTGGGGAAGTCCAGATGATCCGGGTGCTGCTCAGTCTGCAGTCCAGGTGCTGTTGATGGGCAACTTCAAGGCCCCTTCTTACCCTTTTAATGGCTCTTTATCTTTTAGATGGACTTGGACTGGACAGCCCCTCAAACAGAGGATGCCTTTGAACAGAAGACTGTCCTCTCCAAAGTAGGACACCTGACCAGCCCAGGCAGACTCACATGCATTTATCAAACATTTGCTCACCAGCTGCAAAGCAGGGTGGGTGGTAACATGACCATGAGTGCACAGGGGATGGGAGGGAAACCCGCACACTCTCTTGCCTTACCTCCATTTGCTCTGCTGCTTTAAGACGTTGGTCCCCACCGCAGCTCTGAGCCTGGAAGTGAGTCAGGCTGGGGAAAACATCTTAAGGTAGTGGAACACAGCGAGGTGAGGTGGGGAGGAGGAGGGCCTCCCCACAGGCCTATTCCTGTTAAGAATTAACACCCCACTCCCTCTTTATAGCCAAATCTGCAAGCCCATGTGTAGAATCATAGAAAAGTAGAGTTGGAAGGGGCCTATAAGGCCATTGAGTCCAACCCCCTGCTCAATGCAGGAATCCAGATCAAAGCATCCCTGACAGATGGCTGTCCAGCTGCACCTTGAATGCCTCCAGAGTGGGAGAGCCCACCACCTCCCTAGGTAGTTGGTTCCATTGTCTTATTGCTCTAACAGTCAGGAAATTTTTCCTGGTGTTTAGGTGGAATCTGGGTTCCTGTAACTTGAGCCCATTGTTCTGTGTCCTGCAAACTGGGATGATCGAGAAGAGATCCTGGCCCTCCTCTTTGTGACAACCCTTCAAGTACTGGAAAAGCGCTATCATCTCTCCCCTCAGTCTTCTCTTCTGAAGGCTAAACATATGTGCATCTGGTATGGCCCTAAGTAAAGTGCATTTTAAACTTGAATTTTTTGAAGTTCATTTCAACACTTTACTGTAAGTTCAAATGTACTGATTATTCTTGTATTGCTTGTAGTATTTCTGATTAAACTTGTATTATTTGCAGATAACGCTGAAATATTTTGTTGGCATGTATGGCCTATGACTAAAGGAACTTACAAATAAACCGACAAATTAATTCCATTAAATAAATATATTAAATTAAATAATAAAGGTATTGAATGTAAACATTCACTTTTGCTACTTTTTGATGGTGCACTGACTATACCCAGAAGAAATTAAGGTGCGGTTTGTTGGCTGCTGTTGCTTGCATTGCATTTGATGACGAAAGCAGCACAAAAAGCCTAAGAGAAGAAAGAGCGAAAACGTGAATATGTGGGTTAATCATCTTGATGGAATTGCTGTTGGTGATGCAAAACAACATTGAGGACAGCAGGAGAGGGATTTAGTACTACCAGGATCACAGGTAATGTAACACGCTTGCAAAAAACACACACAACACAATTAAACACATAAGCATCAACCCCATTAACCCAGTGTGATGATAGGGACATACTTTAAAAAATAAATCTCCCTGCAAGAAAAGGCAGAAAAAGAAACAGAATGATCTGGATCACGAGCAACGTAACATGCATGCATGCATGCAAACACACACACGCACATGAGAGTCTACCCTACAGTGTCATGGCAGGGAGCCTCTTAACAAATTACACAACATACACATACACACCAGCACAGAAGAGTGGGTTTTATTTTAGGAACAACCATAGAACACTCATGCAAAAAACAATTAAACACATAAGCATTTACCCCAATATCACAGCACTATGGTGGGAAGCTACTTTGGAAATTTATCTCCTCCCAATTTGAGAAAGGAATAGTAGGATTAGGGCCAGCACATAACACAGTTTCAGAACACACACAAACAATTAAACACATGAGAATCAATCTCAACTAGAGAAGATAGTCACCAAAAATGGCTATTTGGTCAGGTATTAGATCATGTACTGTTGAATGAGATGCATAGAAAAGGCCAGTGAGGGATCCTTGGCTGTTTGCACACTAGTTCTAATCTACACTAAATCTGACTGCAAAATCTGACAGCTGCAGGGCAGGCACTCTTGAATGAAACTGATTAACTGGATCCATTCCATCCTGGGTTCAGACCCAGTTTTGAGACAGAATTGGCCTTGGTCTCCCTGATGGATGACCTTCAGGAGAGGTACAGGAGTGTGACCCTGTTACTTATTCTTGATCTCTCAGTGGCTATTGATACCATTGACCATGGTATCCTCCTGGACCATCTCCATGAGTTGGGAGTTGGAGGCATTGTCTTACAGTGGTTCAGCTCTTACTTGTTGTGGGGTCAGTTCCAGAGAATAGCGACTGTGCTTCAGCACCTTGGCAGTTGAACTGTGGGGTGCTACAGGGCACTATTTAGTCCCCAATGTTATTTAATATATATATGATGCCATTGGGAGTGGTCATTAGGAGATTTGGGGCAAAGTGTCACCACCCAGTATGCTGATGACACCCAGCTCTATTTCTCTGTGCCATCTGAAGCAAGACAAGCCATGCACATTCTGAACTGGTGCCTGAATGCAGTTATGGCTTGGATGAAGACTAATAAACTGAAGCTGAATCCTATGGTGGGTGGTTCCCAGGTCTAGGAATTGGGTTATTTGCCTGTTCTGGAAATGGTTGCACTCCCGCTGAAGGAGCAAGTACATGGTTTGGGGGCGCTCCTGGACCCATTTTTGTCACTGGAGTCCCAGGTGATCTCTGTGGCCCAGAGCACCCATTACCAACTTTGGCTGGTGTGCCAACTATGCCCATTCCTAGATAGGGACAGCCTAGCCATGGTGATGCATGCACTGGTAATCTCATGATTAGACTAACGTAATGCTCTCTATGTGGGGCTGCCCTTGTACTTGGTTCGGAAGCTGCAGTAGTGCAGAAGGCAGCAGCTAGGGTGCTCAGTGGGACACCCAGCTATGGTCACATAAGACCTGTGTTAAAATGGCCTATTAGCCACTGAACCGTGTTCAAGCTTATGTTGTTGACATACAAAGCCCTAAGCAACTTGGTACCAGGATATCTAGCAGACTGCATTCCCCTATATATACCCAGCCAATTGTTTATTTATTTATTTATTTACTATATTTATACCCCGCCTTTTTTCCTGCAAGGAACCCAAGGCGGCTTACACAATCCTCATCCTCCTCTCCATTTTATCCTCACAACAACCCTGTGAGGTAGGTTAGGCTGAGAGGCAGTGACTGGCCCAAAGTCACCCAGTGAGTTTCATGGCCGAGCGGGGATTAGAACCCAGATCTCCTGAGTCCCAATCCAACACTCTAACCAAGACATTCGGAACTTCGGAAGAGGCCTTGCTGATCATTCTGCAAGCAACATAATGTTGCCATGTAATATCTCGAAGCTGATCCTTCTCAGTTTTTAACAGTGTATTTCAAATGTATTAGTTTTGTTGTAGTTGAAATGATTTTAAAAGAGTAGTATCCAATGGTGTCATTCCACAAATTCAAATAGCACTAGCAGAGCTCAGCCAAATCTTTCTGTTATGCAAGCAGTTGTGCATTATGTTTGTGCAACAGGTTGCACAATGGATTGTGCAATGGGTTACGCAAGTGCACTTCCACAAACAACTTTAGTTGGATTCTCCTGTTGCACATAGTTTGGAAACTAGTTTCAGCTAACGCAACATCATTTGTGCTAACAGAATGACACAGTTGGATACTGCGCGTAGTGTTCTAATATGGTATTTAAATGTGAATTTTAATATTTGTATGTGAACCACCTGGAGTTTTTTTATTATTAGGTGGTATATAAGTATTATTAATTAACATAACAATAAATAAATAAATAAATAGGGTCTTGAAGTTATGGATTTTTAAACTCACCAGGTATTAAAGTTTATTGCTTGCAATTGCACGAGATCAAGTTTATGTAAATCATTATGTATGTTTTGTGTGCATGATTCTTGAACTGGAAATGGACACAAATGTGATTAGTGTATTTATTCATGCAATGTAGTATGGTTTCATAAGCTCGCAACCATCAACAAGAGTCTGAGAGAGAGTAAGGGGTTAACAATAAACAACTTCCCTGCATACACCTGCACAGCAGCTGCCTTTGGATGCCTGGTCTGTTGAACATAGAACATGCAAACACAAAAACTCATTTACTATTCTGACCTGGAGATGAACTTGAGATGGGGTGGGGGGAATGGTGCTCGATTCAGGTATCAGCCATTGCAAGCTGGCCAAATTTGTATTATGAACCAGGAAAATATGAACCAGTGCCATCGTTAATCTGTGTCCTTGATCTTGTGGTTCTGGATTCCATCTGCCTGCCCTAATCAGCTAATACCAGCCTGGCTTAAGCTGAAAGTTTAATGAGGCTGCCCTATATTAAAAGCATGTTTGATGTGTTCACATTTCACATTTAGAGGTGTACAGTTAACAGTAGAGCTACACTTAAGCAAGTGCATGATCCCAGA
Source organism: Shinisaurus crocodilurus (assembly GCA_021292165.1). NCBI lineage: Eukaryota > Metazoa > Chordata > Lepidosauria > Squamata > Shinisauridae > Shinisaurus > Shinisaurus crocodilurus. Next base: position 58,465,237 of record CM037878.1, read on the forward strand.
GTGTTGAGGTTACATGAATGAGAGGGCAGGGGAGGCTTTATACATGAGAACTGGAAGGCAGGAGGAGAGATGCATAACGCTTTCTGCACCCGCTGATTTGGCCCAAAACCCACCCAGCTCAAAATCTGTTCTTCTTTTTTCTTTTTCTCATGTAGCTGGGTTTATTTCCAGTCTCAGACCCATCTAGGAAAATGTGACACAATCACTACGGAGGGGGGAGGGGGGGACATTTGCGTGGGAGAATCGGCAAACAGGAAGGCGTTGAACACCATACTTCCTGCAAATGTCCCCACCCACTGCATTAGCATTGTAAAGCAAGCACAAGATTGGGAACCCTGTATTTGTCTCATAGTTTTAATTTTGTCATTAAAATATCTTAGATGTACACCTAAGAACTTAATGGCCCAGTTCAGACATAACAACAGTGGTCCAATAACCACAATGAATATTGTATGTTCTCACATTATCCCTCCTCCCCTTCTCTCCTCCCTTTTCTTTCTTGTGCACCATAATGCAACTCTTCTGTGGTTTGTTAAACCACAGCTTCGCAATACTTCTGAACCAAGAAACTGTGGTTTAATCCCTGACTATAAACAAGGATATGATACTAGGATTGCATTACGATGTGTCTGAGAAAGGAAAGGGAAAGACGAGGTGAGTGAGTGACTACAGCACTTGTTCTCGGTCCAATACACCATGGTTCATTGGACCAAGACTGTTATATCTGAACTGGGCCATTGTGTTTTTAAGATTGTTATGTCTCAACCAAGCCAGTGTTTGTGAAGTGGCCCAGAGCTGGAACCATCCCAACTGCCTTGTTGCATGGGCAGCTGAAAATCTGATGCTGGCTTTTAAGAATGCAAATATTTTCTCAGCACTTCACAAGGACTGGCTCCTCCAAATGTGATGCTGGCTCCTAGAACTGCATTGCAGACTCATACGTCACAATGCTGCCAAATTTTGTAATTAGTTGGCTCGTTGGTCGAAACGCATCCATTCATAATGCTCACCTTTGTAGCAAGCCTGATCAATGTATTGCAAATTCGCTATTAAGTTCAGAATTGATTGTAAGCTTCAGAATATGTGCAGTAAAATAGTACATAGATCCCCACACTACATTTTCAGTCATCCTACCACCTAAACTGCCCAATAACGTACTTGAAGCAGTCTCCTCAGCTGCTTCCCTCATCTTCTTCAGTACTGCTGCAGCAGCTCTGGCTACAAGGAGGAAGACTCTATGGGCCCGTCTTCATAATGACAGTGATGGCAAGTAAACATCACATGACATCATCACGCAGGCAGGCCACATGAAAATAACCAATCAGAAAGAGGGCACATGATATGGTGCCCTGCTGCATATGATGAGGTCCTGCTGCACTATGCAATTCCAAACTCCAGCTCCCAAAATGCACCTTGATATTTCACATGCACAAAAACTCATATACACAGAACAAGATTTCATATAAAGGAGAACTCTCATCTGAGCTCACATGGACAAATTTGTTACTTTCCAAGTAAATAACGAATTCACTTGGGGTAAGTTCACACATAATTACTCCTAGGAACTGGAAATATCTCCACCCTTCTTAGGGCTTATCCGGGCAGCAGCTCCCTACTTTCCTGGTCTAGTACTATAGCACACAGCATGTGAGGGTGTGGTTCGTTTAAAGACATGGGCTGGAGCCCAGAAGGAACAACCAGTGAAGGGGTGCGGTCAGCAGCAGGGAGGGATGTACGGAAGTAGTGATGTATGGATTTTGTTAAATCCGTTCCATCTATGCTTCTCAGATTGTCAGGAGTCTTTCATTTTGCCGTTCACTCATTGACAGAATTTGATTTATTTTTTTTAACCAGAATTTCATTCTACTTGCGCTAATTTGCATTAGCACTAATGCTCACTTGCGCAAATGCACTAATGCACACATTAGTTAATGAAAATTAGTGCTAATTGCAAAGAAAAAACCTGGTCCACAAGTCCACAGAATCCACATGACTCGGAAAAAGCCAGTCCACTGCAGAGTCTGCAGGCCAGATTCATAGAAATCCAAACTCACTGGAATCCGCTGCAGATTTCTCCAACATCCCCAGCTGGACGGTTAACTAAGATGCTCTTGTACTAAAGCACAATAAAGTGTTTGTTGTGAGCATACAACAGTTTCCAGCATTGTTTCATAACGGGAGCAACAGAACACTGGTTGAAGCAGGGGAAGCATCCTACGAAAACACAGATCCCTTTCCCCCTGTTGCTGCTCCAATCATTGTGGGAAGCTAGCAGCGTGAGTTGTGCAGTCCACACTTGTCGCACGTAATACTAGGGTGGCCAATTATGCATCACCAAAGCAGTGGAACTGCATCACCAAAAAAGAGGACAAAAAGGGCACCAATTTGCATGACGTTTGCATATGAAAATTTGAAATGGGTCTAGATAAAATCTGCCTCATCTAGAAATCCCTGGAGCTGAGAAGCCACCATACTCCCCAGCAACTTGCCCAAGAATAGAATATTGGTGACCAGCCAGAAATTATCCAATACAGTGAGGTTCGGGGAGGAGGGTTGTTGTTTTTAACAAAGTTCTTACCACTGCTTCTTTTAGGCAAGACAGAATCACGCCTTGCCATAAAGAGGAATTCACCCTTATCCACCTAACCTGCCCCCCCCGACTGCTTTTACTAGCCAGGAAGGGCAAGGGTCCAGCACACATGTGGTAGGCTTCCCCTCTCCTAGGATCCTGTCCACATCCTTCAGCTGTACAAATGGAAAAGTATCCATTGTAACTAGAAAAGCAGCAGCCAAAGTTACATCCACCAGGCCAGTATCAACAATGGCATCCAAGTCAGTATGGATACGATAGATTGTGGGCTATTGAAGTGGTCCATCTTTTCTTCTTGTGGGCCGGAGTGTAACTTTTACACAATATACCATGATTTTATTTCATACACAAAACAGGGACATCTGCAGTAACATCTGTCAAAGCCTTTCCTAAGATTATGGAAAAGAGACTTAGAGAGCGATCCTATGCCCCTTGGACAGCCTCAGGGGGGAGGGGGAATAGGATTCTTCGGATTCCCAGATACAAGGTCAAAAACAGAGCTCTGAACTGAATTCACGCTTGGATCCCCCTCCCTCACCTTGCAGCTGGTGCGGAACAAACCGCACCAGCATCTTCTCCGAGGTCAGAAAAGCGACCTTGGAGAAGGAGTAAAGGGGGAGTTCTGGGGGGTGGGGAGGGGAGGAGACTGGGGCCACCAAGATACAAAGTATCCTGGTGGTGCTCCAGCCTCCTACCCTCCCCCTCTGACACGGTGCAGCTAGATGGCTGAAAACGGCCATCTAGCTGACTTGCAGAACAGGAGGAGCGGGAAGATGGAGATGATCTCCACCAGTTCTCCAGCTCTGCAGAGGATGCTCGTAAGCCTCCAAGTTCGGAGGCTTACGAGCAGTGCTGATGCAACTAGGGATGTTACTTTTGGCTCGCTCAGGCTGAGTGGGACCGAACTCAGCCCGGCTCGTGCGAGCCTACCTGAGGCTGGGCGGCGGCTCACCAGCTCAGCTCTCCACGACGAGCCGGCCGTGCTGGTCCCGGTGCAGCGGAAGTGACGCAACAGGACCCTGCTCCGGCACACTGGACCCCTGCGCTATGTTTTTGGTGGGGGAAACCAGGGCAACAGGGCTGTTTAAGCCCTGTTGCCCTGGTTCCCCCCGCCAAAAACATAGCGTGGGGGTCCAGCGTGCCAGAAGTGACACGAGGGGGGACCGACCGGCTCGGCGGGCGCCAGCAGCTCAAGTGGCACGGAGAACGCTCCGCGCCGCTCAGAAGATCGAGCACAGGGGGGCCGCCACTGCAGGAGAGCCGAGCCAGCGGAGAACCGAGCCCCCCAAAAGGTTCATGATACATCCCTAGCACCTGCAACCCATTGGACCCTTAGGGTGCAATCCTATGCATGTTTAAACTCCTAGGATTCCCAAGGCAGGAGTTGTAGGACTCATTTCTGTCTGAACAGGCACAGGATTGTGCCCTAAATATAATATGCTTTTGCGAAGAACCATAAAGAAAATCTCTAAGCAGCCAATAGAGTCCACCTATATTTTCGCCTGCAAAGTAAAGGGGGGAAATATGTTAAATGTTGTTGATAACTCTCTGTTGATAACTCGACTTAAATTTGATGTATTTTTTGTATTTGGAAAATTAGGAAAAATTATTTTAAAAAAGAAAAATAGAAAAGGGTTGCCAGATGGAAAGTGCTGTAGTCTTCATGGTGGTCAGGGACAGAATTTTTCTTTTTTGGGGGAAGAATAAGAATCATTTTTATAATAGGCTCATGAAATGGATGTGCATTAATTCTGCCCGCTCAAAGTGCTACCAAATGGGGCACTCACTTCTAGAATTCAGGCCTGTTCCAGCCTTGTTGGAGGAGTTCGTGGCCTGGATCTTCAATTTCCTTTTACAAAGAAGCAAATGCTACTCCTGACCTACCAGTTTGGCTGACACAAATCCTCGTTCAGTTGTTCTCTCCCCCCACCACCACCCAATGCTCTGTGATTCTTAAGCAGGCAGCAGAATTAACTGGATAGCTGTGTCTTGTAATAATTTGCTTATGATCAATGCAGGACTTTGTCATGGTCTTTTCACTTCTGCAATTGTGCTTTATATGTAAAATATGTATATGTGTATATATATTCGCTAAAAAGGTATCTGCAGTTGGGAAAGAAGGCCATCCTGCATCTGCTCAATTCTTCTAGCTGCAATAAATTTCCCTGCTAGCACTGCTCATCTGAATCAAATATAGTTTATTTCATTTTAAAGAAGTAGGGTTTTTTTTTCCCCATTTCAGGAAAATGAATGTTAGAGCCAGATAAGAAACTATAGTCTGCTTTCAAGAAGGTTACAAGAAAACTGCATCTTGCATTACTAATCCTTTATCTTTCATGTTAACAAAAAGATTACTGACATATTTTTGAATCAAAGAAAAATAAAATAGCAAATGCATCTAAAGGACTGTGTAACTTTCATGCAACACACAAATCAGTTGTTAAACGTGGTTAAAAAAGAGAAGGGAATGAAGGAAAATTCATAATACATTTCCCTTTGTAAAGTGAGCAAACCAACTTTGTCCAATAGCAGAAACTACTGGAGGAAGGGAGGGAGGAGGCTCCTTTCATGTCATAAACTAAGGATGAATTTATTTCTAGCATAGAGGTTGAGTCTGATTGCAAGAGAGCTATTGTATAAAGGCATGATAGGGCCTGAAAGGACGGTATGGCTTCCCAAGAGCAAGGCTCTATACCAGTGTTCTCCAACCTTGGGTCCCCAGATGTTTTTGGCCTACAACTCCCAGCATGCATGCGCTGGCTGGGGCATGCTGGGAGTTGTAGGCCAAAAACATCTGGGGACCCAAGGCTGGAGAACACTGCTCTATACCTAATACCGCCAAGGCCAGATTTCCTATGGTGAGGAGTCCCTAAGGAAACATGGTTGGTTGCTTGGGGAGGACTGAGTGCTGCCTCCAACTAGCATTTTTATTGATTTTGGGGTGAATTGGGGTCCATATGAGTTTCTTTACTGGTTGTAATATTGATTGAAAAGCATTTTCATGGGGGTAGGGTGGTTTCATTTGGTCCCTTTTTCCACATATCCTAAAATACATGCAAGGTGCCTGTACATCTCCTCCCATCCTCTCTCCTGTGTATTTGCCTGTCACCTTTAGGATAGCCACTCACGCATCACCCCCCCCAAAAAAAGGAAATGCATCACCCCAAAAAGAGGACACCAATTTGCATGGCATTTACATTTGCAAATGTATATATATGTATGGGTGCACATTTAGAAATAATAACTATAACTTAAATAGAAATATAAGGCATCTCTCCATAGTGGAGAAGACCGAGTAGGTGATCTGCGTGAAAACATCTTTTCAATTTATTACATAAATATGAAACATTAAAACACGAAAACAGCAGCAGAAAATAACACAGGAGAAATCAAAATATTTATAATATTGAAAAAACAAAGGCAGATTAGAAACAGCAAATTAAAATCACATACCGAATGCCTTCTTTAAAAGGAAGGTCTTCTTTACCAGCTTCCAGAAGGTCATTAACAAGGAAGGGAGACGGGCCTCCCTTGGTTGGAAGGGAGTTCTGGAGCTGCAGCTGCCCCACTAAGCATAACCCCTGGGTTGCTGCGTGCATGCTCAGTTTTTGCTGCCCGGGTGCTCACTGTTGATAGGCAAATCCAAGGCTCTTGCTCGCCTTTTTTATGGTTCTTTGACTTCAAACCAGAGTTGGACTGGATTGCCAATCAAACAGAGGACCCTTCAAACAGAGGACTGTCCCCTGCCAGCTCTCCAAAATAGAGGACTGCCTTCTGTGTAAAGTAGGACACCTGGCTACTCTACACCTTGTTTTGATTGAAATTGAATGTGCCCAGTTGAGCTGCCCACATAGCTACTCTGGCCCAGTTTTCAAGTTTTCCTTTGGATGGGAGCGCCTCCTCTGCCTGCTTGGAATTCTACTGAAGGTAGAGAGTCCCCATCCATCAGCAGTCAGGCCAGCTGGCAAGGAAGGAGAGGCTTCATGGGGTGGCCAGAACTTGCAATACTGTTGCTTACAGAATGCCCTGTTAAACTGGAGTCGTCTTTGTCTGAGAGCCACATACGTTACGTAGATCTTAGCGATAAACACACTGCTGCACTCAATCCTGTGTGCGCAGTCCCCCCTCCCTCTTGGTAACACTGAGTACAACCAACCCATGGGGGAGGGCAGGGGAATGCAGAATGTTGCGATGCCAAGAAGGCACTGGCTAGCTGACCTATATCACTGCCATTTGTTTCAGCAGCTGCTACATATTTATCATAACATCCAGTGTGGCCCTTAATCATGAGATCAAGGGCTCTGTATAGACAAATTCTGACTGTTGGGTGGTGGGGAGAAAGAGAGAGAGAGAAAGAGAAACAAAGCCTATTTAGACATAGGACTGGATATAACTTCGCTGCCTGGCTTCCACGGGCAACAGAGCACACAGGTTACAGCAAGTGTAGAGCAGACTTAGGAATCATATATTCACCTTCAGTGCAAAGTGAGCTTTGGTGGTGGTGGGGGGTCCTTTGTTTGGTTTGCACTTACATTCTAGGCAGACAAACCAGTTTTGCTGCCCACACCAAAATGGCAACCCAGCTCCCTCCCCAATAACCACTGTGATACTCCTGATATCCAGATGTCACATGTGTATGGCTGGCAGGGCCAGGCCAGCATCCAGGGTCAGCACAGTTGAGCACCTACCGAGGGCCTACACCCTAACATGTGGGCTCACCGACAAGAGCCCCGGCAGCCAGCTTGTTTCCCCGGCTCATGCTCTGGACCAGACAATAGTGGAGGGTGAAGGGGGAGGAGCAGAGGCCACTGCCTGTTGCTTACTGCTCTCTGCCTGGCAAGTGGTAGCGAGGAGGAGGAGGAGGAGGAGGAGGAGGAGGAGGAGGAGGAGGAGGAGGAGACAACAATGCTAGTGTGCAGGTAGAAGGAGAGTGGCCTATTATTGAGGGCCTCCCAAAACCTGGAGCCGGCACTGATCGCTGGCTCTCCCAAGTCCATCTGGCCATGCTACTGATCTGGAGACAGGACGTTTTGCTCCACTCCCCATTTGCCCATTCTAAACCACCACCTGACTTCCCTGACAGGACCACCAGCTATTCTGTCTGTGCCCCAAGTGTACTGTAGCAGTTCAAACTAATCTACGCCATTTAGATCCCACAGACTCTTCACCACACAATTTCCCTCCATTCTAATTGTCAGGCACCACAGGACTTCCATAAGGAGCCACACAGGCCAGGCACCAGTTCCCAGCACCCTGCACCACTGGAGGTCTGGAGAAGGGAAAGGCAGGCCATTCAAGCCACTAATGCTGAATGAATGCTAGTTCCTCCAAGATTCTCTTCTCCCTTTCAGTCCAGTGTCAAACATGAGATGGATTGGTCCACAACTATCATTGCTCAGGGCACCCTTAAATACTAGCTGGGATCATGGACTTAATCTCCACACTGATTAAAGTACAGCAAGAAATACCTGAGCAGCCCAATGCACAAGCCAGTGAAGCCCAAGTATCTTAGGTTTGTCAGGCTTTGGAAAGGGCTTTTTATCATTACTACAAAGGCAGCTGTTGAATTGTTTCATGCAAAGAATTGTATTAAACTGACCTCTAACGAATACCGTTATTGTTAGGGTTGCACCAAGGCACATAAACAGCATTACATTGTTTGCGATGGTCAGCCCCAAAGGGCCTCAAGCATTTAACTGGAGAAGATGCCGGGGGGGGGGGGGGAATAGTCCAGGCTTCCTCAGCCTGGTGCCCTCCAATTGTGTTGGACTAAAATGCCCACAATTCTCATCCAATAGTTGTGGACCATTGGCCATGCTAGCTGAGGACTGTGGGACTGGGAGTTGTAGTCCAACATATCTGGAGGGCATTAAGTTGGGTATAGCTGGGCTAGTCTGTGGTGACCCTCTATGGAAATTCCTGTTTCTCTCCCTCTCACACACACACACTCTCTCCCCCCTTCCTTCCTTCTCTCTCTCTCTCTCTCTCTCTCTCTCTCTCACACACACACACACACACACACACACTTCGTTGGAAGCATAGGCCACATCCACAGCTATATCTTTCCACAGGAAATTATCCAGCACGTTTAGCAAACAGGGGTTCATTGGGAAATCCATAATTGAATTCCCTGGCCATTCAGTGCTTAAACCTCTTTGATCAGAATTAGTTAATTACATTGGGACCCAGTGTGTTCCTTGATACACATTTTGCCATGTCCCCCAGATATGTGGCTACACACTCCATCCGTATTGTATTCTTTGAAATGCATTTATGAGCCTTTGAAGCTCTTCCCCTTTAACAATGTATTGTTCATTAATACGTTGCCTGTAACATTTCCCCATTAGGAAATAGCTGTCCGTGACTCACTTTGGGTGGAATAAGTAATAATCCAAAGGTAATTGATAATGCTATAGAGTAATGGGAGTGTACTACACTGAGAATGGATTGCCCCGTTCTTCATTTCTGCCCATTACTCCTGTTACCTTTAGAACACCCTAAATGAATCTTTTTCCCTACCTGGGCTTGTGCACTCCCGAAGTCCTTGAGCATTCACCAAACAAGAGAGAGTTTGTGCTTCCCGCTGGCCTGCCTCCACCCATTGTGGTTGTTAGACTCAGAAGAACACCCTTCAAACTGCTTCCATGACGCTGATATTAGGAGATAATCGAGAAAGGAGACAAATCTGGACAGGAGATTAGCTGGTCTTAGCCGTACCAACCTAACTTAGCCACATCATTATATTTAAGACATTGCCATAAATCAGGGTGCTGGAACAGGGAAGGACTGATTGACTGATATACATACAACCAGAATGGATGTGGTCATATGAGAATGTGTTTATATTCCTTGGATTGGTTTGTTGTTGGCCCTACCTTTATCAGAGTTAAAGGCAGGGCTGGCTCAAGGCTTCTTGCCACCCAAGGTGAGGCAAAGACATCTTCCGTCAACTGGGAGTGCATCCCACAATCCCCTACAATGATGCAAAGGTATCTGGGATGCACTCTGAGAGGGAGGGAGGAATCAACCATGCTGGAAACAGCACAAGCAACCTCATTTGCTTGCTGCTTCAGGCATGAGGGCCGTTCCTTAAACTGTGCTGCTAGTCTCTTTCGCCCTGGATAATGGCACCCAACCTTATTGGTTACTAGCTGACAAAATAAACCTCTCAGATTTAACTTACAATGTTTACCGTAATTGCATTTTAAGAGATCTTCCTTAAGCAGGGCCAGCCCTACCATTACGCAGACTGATGCACCCATATCAGGCAGCGAAGCAGGAAGAGTGGCAAATTGTGCTGCTCTCCCCCCCGCCTCCCCCCCACCTCCAGTGGGTGTTCTGGAGAGCCCCGCCAGTCACTCTCCCACTGTGGCATCTGCTGCAGCAAGAGAGCAACTGGCAGGTTGCTCTAGAGCAGGGCTCTCCAACCTTGGGTCCCCAGATGTTGCTGGCCTACAGCTCCCAGCATACCCAGCCAGCATGGCTAATGGCAAGGGATTCTGGGAGCTGTAGTCCAGCAACATCTGGGGACCCAATGTTGGAGAGCCCTGCTCTAGAGCAACCTGCTGGGTGCATTGCCAGACGCCGCTTCTTCTTACTGTGGGCAGCTGCCACTCACCCTACCCACTTGGCTGGGCAGCCAGCCGCTCCTTCACTTGCTTGGCCAGCTGGCCTGGCTGGCCACTCACTTCTGCTCACCCAGCTACTACTGTCTTATACCCCAGCCGTGGAGCTCCCACAAGAGGTCAGACAAACTATTGGGAGAGGTTGGTCAACTTCTCGTGGGAGCCCCATGGCTGGGGCACAAGGCAGGAGCAGCCAGGCAGGCAGGAGTGAGTGGCCAGTCAGGCCGGCTGGTCGAGTAAGGGAGCGGCTGGCCAAGCAGGTAGGACAGCCGAGCGGGTGGCACCGGCGGAACTACTGCCTCGCTTGAGGTAGCAAGATATGTTGGGCCAGGCCTCTCCTTAAGCAACATGTTGGATGTTCAAGAACCAAAAAACCGTTTGCAGATGCAAAAGGTTTTCTACACAAGGCATTTGTTGTGTGCTCATCATTCTTTACTCACAGTTGTTTACAGGTTCTTTAGACAATGTTGTGACCCTCCAGTTTTGCTTCCATTTGTAAACAGCACTTTCCACAAGTTTTTTTTAGAGCAGGGGAAATGAAGTATTATTTCTGATGGCAAAAGAAAGAGCAATTTTCTCTTGTGTGTTTGGTTATTCTGCTATACCACAGTGCCACCTAGAGGTTATGTAGCAGAAAAGCAGGAAAGGAAACACTCCTTGTGTAGTGCTCGGATTAACAGCTTCGTGTAGAAAAGCCCCAAGACATTTGGCATTCATTTTGCTAACCTGAAATAAGGGTGCAGGGGTAACCAAAGGTTATAGCTCTTACTGCTATTTACCATAAGGTTGCTTTCACTCTCTCTTTTTTTGGTTGGTCGGTCTGTCTCTTTCTAACTTACACTCTTTATGAGTCCTTTCCAATGCTTCTTCATTGACTACAGCTGAGTCTTCCTCCTCACAAATAGGCCCTTGCTCCAAACGAGACCCTTCCTCCTGAGTAAACCCTCTGGCAGCCAGGTGAGCACTGTGATGATGAGGACTCTTGAATTTCCCACCTGGTCCACTGCTGCCAGTGCTCTGGAGAACCATGAGATGAGGGAGGTGAGTTGGGAACCCCAGCAGGGCTTGCAGTGAGGTCAAAGGGGTCCTTTGGGACCTCAGGTGAGGCATCCCTGCAGTGAGGCATCCCTGCAGTGGGACTCCTCAGATTGCCTCATGTCTTCTGTGGGAGTGGAGTTTGCTGAGGAACCCAGATCCTCCTCTCCTCTTCCTCCAAAGAGGTCTCCTCTGGACCTGGGTCAGCCAATATGACCCACAAAAGCTTTATATCCAGGCTCATATTAGCTGTGTCACCCTCAAACCAGATACAGTAATTTGCAACTGGCCCACACAGCTACAGAACCTATGTCAGTGTTAGTGCACCGTCTCCTGGCAGATGGAACCTATCAATAATGCTTTTACTGCTTACTAAGAAACATCAGTTGGGGTAATAATTTAGCCTTAACCAACCTGGTGCCCTCCAGATGTGTTGCACTACAACTCCCTGAATCCCCCAGCCAGCATGGGGAAACTTATATGGGAAACTTCCTGTTTGTTTGTTAAAAAACATTTATACAGTAATACCTTGGATTGCAAGCATAATTTGTTCCGGAACCGTGCTTGTAATCCAAAACACTCTTATATCAAAGCGAGTCTCTGGCGGGCGAGAGCGGGGCCGATTTCGGCCCACTATGCCCGCTCGAGGCGAGCAGTTACATCCCTACGACTTGTCTTGCAAGACCTTGCTCGTTTATCAAGTCAAAAAAATTAAAAAAAATGTTGCTTGTCTTGCAAAACGCTCTCAGACCAAGTTGCTTGCAATCCAAGGTATTACTGTACTTCACCTTTTCTCCCAGGAGTTCAAGGTTGCTAAGAACAACAACATTTTTTAAAATGAAAAATAAGGATTAAAAACATCTTTTCAATTTATTACATAAATATGAAACATTAAAACACGAAAACAGCAGCAGAAAATAACACAGGAGAAATCAAAATATTTATAATATTGAAAAAACAAAGGCAGATTAGAAACAGCAAATTAAAATCACATACCGAATGCCTTCTTTAAAAGGAAGGTCTTCTTTACCAGCTTCCAGAAGGTCATTAACAAGGAAGGGAGACGGGCCTCCCTTGGTTGGAAGGGAGTTCTGGAGCTGCAGCTGCCCCACTAAGCATAACCCCTGGGTTGCTGCAACATACAAGAGTACCTCTGGATATTATTTCAGTAAGCGGGCAGGCTTAGTAGATGGCAGGCACTTCAGCTATTCTGATCCTAAACCATTCAGGGCTCCAAAGGTCATCACCAGCACTTCGAATTGCACCCAGAAACAAATAGGAAGCCATTGCAGCCAAAGGGAGTCGCATGATCCCAGGCCAGTCTATTGCCTTGTGAAATTAGTAGCTTCGAATGAACATGTGAGTGACTGCGGCCTGACTGGACAGAGGCCATCATTTTAACAAAGCTTCTCACCCGTTGTCCCTGACATGACAGAAGTTTAGGGTGGCCACTTAAGGATGGCCAAAAAAGAGGACAAAAGACAACACCTATTTGCATAAAATTGGCATTTGTTAACTTATACATATAGAAGGCAATTTAGAAATAATTAGCGCTGCGCCAAGAATTTCTTCCACTTTTTTTTTTCCCCATTCTCATTCAATTTGATAGAAAAGAAACTGCTTTTGAAAAGAAATTTAAAGGAGAAGAAAATTTTGGAGAAATTATCATGGGTTGGGTTTGGGGATCTTATGCTCAGCTTACTTATGAGGTGGCCAATGAGTGTGGGCAAGTGTCCTAACTTTCATTATACAAGCATTTCTCCGATAGCCTGTAGCCTCTTTGGCTTTCCTGCAATTCCATTAAAGCCATGGGGAAGACACCATGAGGTAATTCCTCACAGAGGGCTTTTTCAGATCAGGAAGCTCAGGAAGTCTGGGTGGCTGCAGAGCAATGGGGAGATGTGTAACAGAAAAGAAAAGAAAAACACACGCAGCGGCACCCTCCTCAGCCACCTCCCACTGATTAGGTAAGCTCAAAAACACCACCAGAAGAAATTCAAAATAAATTATAAAATGCCCTGAGAATGAGGCAGAAAGATGGAAGCTTCTGTCATGGGGGAAGAAAACTTTTAGGAAAGTAGAGGACAAATTTTGGCACAGCACTAGCCCCACCTCTTCCTTGGAGCTGGACACAACACTGCCACACACACACACACACACACACCTCTGCTACAAAGCTTTCAGGGAAGTACTAGTATTATAAGCAACTGCATTAGAGACAATCACCCCTCAGAAATTTAATGTTTGGAAGACCTTGGGGAAGGTGCTGAACCCTGACCAATGACAACTAGAGCTGAACCAAAATTTCCCAGAAAACATTTTTCTCAGAAACATTCTGAGATTTTTCATTTCTTACCACTAGAAATAAAAGGCCACTTTGCAGAATTTTCTCCAGATTTTCTTCATCATATATTTGTGTGTGTGTGTGTGTGTGTAGTGGCCGCCTTCCCTTTCCATCCCCCTCCCCCAACAATGCCCCAGGACCGTGCTAGGTGTGGCACATTGTGGAGGATGCAAAATGGGGACCAGGTGGGGTACACAATTGCTGCTGTTGCCACTTGCAGTGGCAGTGAATACATGCCAAACCCCTTAGGAAAAAAAAAGAAGCTGCGCTACTACAGCGCCTGCCAGTGGTGAGCCCTACCTGTGAGAAATTGGTGGGATTTCTCCTCCCACTGGAGAAATTCAGTGAAATTGTCCTCAATGTCTCTGTCCACAAATAGGATGGAGAATTTCGAGAGGCCATTTGTGCACAGCTCTAGAAATAATTGCAGTCATGCCTTGGATTGAGAGCATAATTCGTTCCGGAAACGTGCTTGTAATCCAAAACACTCTTATATCAAAACGAAATTCCCCAAAAAAAATTTGTACAGAGATTTTTAATTTAAGCCGTACTACAGTACTTGTATTGCAAGACGTCGCTTGTATATCAAGTCAAAATAATAATAATAAATATTTAAAAATTTGCTTGTCTTGCAAAACGCTCTCAAACCAAGTTACTTGCAATCCAAGGTATTACTGTACTATAATTTCAGTAGAAATACAGTACATCCCACCATGAAGTGGAAGACTGACCAGCGGACTTGTGTGCCTTGCTCAGCCTGCTGTCCAGGACAGGTGCTGCTGGTGGGCAACTTCAAGGCCCAGCTCTTCCTTCTTATGGTCCTTTATCTTTAAACTGGACTTGGACTGGACAGTCCTTCAAATAGAGGACACCTTCAAAGTATAGGGCAGTCCTCTGGCAGCCCTTCAAATAAAGGACTGTCTTCTGTAACAGGACAGTTTGCCCTGTGGTCAATGTGTACATGTGCGACAAAATCAGTCCTGAATCAAATTGACATAGAAACAGTCCTGGGTCCAATTTGGCATGATCAGTGTTTTTGTAGGTTCATGAATCCCATCTTTGCTAGAAAACCAGTTGCTGAAGTAAACTTGTGTTTGCTGGGATGGCGGAAAGGGGAGATGAAATTCTGAGGAACACATAGTGACAATATCAGGGAATACAGGACCATCTTCCACCTGGTAACCTGTGTCCTCACTGTGGGAAACTGTGTGGATCTAGAATTGGCCTCCACAGTCACTTACGGACCCATCGCTAGAGTCTACACAATTTTTCTTTAGAATTTCCTCCTTTTAAAATTTCCTTTTTGTAAATTTTTATCCTGGAAGACAATCTTACTCGGTCACGAGTGATCGCCTGATGATGATGATGATGATGATGATGATGATGATGATGATGATCAGGGAATAAAGCAGACATAGTATAGTGGAGACTGGTCATAGGAAGGGGAATTGTTGAGAGGCAGAAACCAGCTGGAGGCAATATGCTTGAGAGGTATTAGAGATAATATGTGGCTGGTCTGACCACCTAAATGTTATTTTGTTTGTTTGTTTGTTTAGAATTTTAGTTAACCCTTTAAAAATTGATCGCCAGTTTAAGCAGCTGCTCCAACAGCAGTGGTTTGCATTCCCAGCAGGCCTATCATATTAACAGAGCCACTTTTCATATCAACAGGGTCCCTCCTTAATTTGTCTTACACAGAAATCCTATGGAAGGGGAACAGTCTGTGGTGGAGGAACTGTCTTGTCCTTATGCTGGCCTGGACATAAAATGGGGGGGGGGGTCATCTTTTCCCTCTATTTCAGTGTTCTCCAACCTTGGGTCCCCAGATGTTTTTGGCCTACAACTCCCAGCATGCCCCAGCCAGCAGGTTGGAGAACACTGCTCTATTTATTTTGGCACCTTTCTTTCCTTTTTAACATTTTCCTTTCCGTTGTTTTAAATGAGAGGTAAAACAACTACATCAGCTCCATGGCTGGTGTCATTTCCCCCTTGTTTCAGGGGTGTGTCTGGGGAATGAGGGGGCTTTGGATCTGCTGGATCTGCCCACAACATGCCTCTTTTCAGCCCCTATCACCACCGGAGCAGCAATGGCAGCAGAGCTTTCCGCCCCAGTAACAAGGAGGCATTTGATATGGGAGGGGTGGGCCGCATTCTCCACCTGCAGACCTCCCCCTCTGCCTGTGGAGGCCCACAACAGCCTTCTCCAACCCGGTGCCCTCCAGATGTGTTGGACTACAACTCCCATCATCTCCAGCCAGCAAGGCCATTGCCTGTGGATGGTGGGACTTGTAATCCAACTGGGGATGGTGGGACTTGTAGTGGTGGGAGGGTGCTAGGTTAGGGAAGGCTGGTCCACAGCATCTAGCTGTCCCTCCGCGACCCTCCCCAGGAGCTCGGGATTGCTCCCTTAAAGATGTCAGTATAAACACAGATATTAGAAACGCAAATACCTAACACCGTCTCCTGTGTATGAATACTCTTCTGTTTGTTCAGCATCTTTTGGTTCATGCAGAGAGCAGCGCCACCCTATGGAAATGTATGGAATCGGAATGAGAATCACATCAGGTTGATTCATGGGCCACATCATTTCCCAGGTTGTTGCCATCTGGCTGAGCCCTCCGACAGAAGACTGCTTCCTGTGATGTGGCCACCACATGGAGGGCTTTTTGAACCGGCCTCCACAGGTGGACTGCTCCATGCAGCGAGCCATTCATCATCTGCATGGAGCTCCGCTCAAAGATGATTGCTCCCTGCATGGTTTGTCCTCATGATGCCATAAGCGGAGGGTAGAAATGTATGGCAGCAGCCTGGGAGACAAGCCACGTGTGCAAGTGCGGAGTCCAGACGCACTAGCAAACTGTTGTCAAGCAACAGCCACGGGTAAAAGCCCCACCACCGCCGCCGCCGCCATCCTAAACTAGGCTGCTGAAACAAAGAAAGCTTGAGGCAGTGGGTTTTTGTCCTGGGCGGAGCATGTGCACCCTATTCTTAATTCTTAGGATGCTTCCCGATGGAGGGGTCCTAGTGCTAACAGTCAGAATGCATCGTGCAGCTATTCCATCTTTTCTTGCATGTCTAAAGCCTGCCTACCCTTGGCTTATGGCACATTTGCATGTGCCCACAAGTATACATAAAAACCATATACCGGTGTGTGTGTATATTAGGGATGGGGACTCGGACTCGAGGACTCGACTCGTGAGTCGGACTGAGTCCCCCCTCTGACTCGACTCGGACTCGAGTCCCAATATTTTTAATGGGACTCGAGACTCGACTTGGGACTCGAGACCAAGGACTCGTCAACATCCCTGCTTGATGCCACCTGCAGGTGCTGTCTGGACCTAGTTGCAGTAACAATCGAAGTTTATTTTTTAAAATCATTTTCCTAATGCAACCTTTCAGGCATTTTGGGATTGGCTGCCTCTGCCTGCCTGTTTGGGGTTCCCTGCCTCCTCTGCCTGCCTGGTTATTTTGGGTTTGTCTGCCTGGTCTGTGCTTGTCAAAATCAGTGGTGTTTTGAGATAAAAAGGCACACTTGCCTAGAATTTATTTAAGCCACACATCTGAAGTAGCCTTATTTTGTTGGGGAAAAAACCCATTGATTTTAATAGGGACTCGTGGAGTCAGCTTTGGGAGTGACTCGGGACTCGGGACTCGTGAGTCACCATTTTGGACCAAGGACTTGGACTCGGACTCGAGACTCGGGTCCAAAGACTCGTGACTCGACTCGTGACTCGAGACCAAGGACTCTTCAACATCCCTGGTATATATATATATATGCCAGGGCACTTCAACAAGAACCTCCCCCCGCCCCTGCCCAGGTAGCATTCAGTCATGCAGTCCCCACCACCACCGTCTCTGATCTGAAATAGTCTGTCCCAGAGAAGGCTGTCATCACACGATACTTTGGAACATGTCATTGGTCTTCACTATAGACTTGGGTGAGATGCTGTGTCAGTTATCTTCACTGCTAAAAGCCAACGCAAAGAAGCATCATGCAGTTAATTACAAATTTCTGTTTATGTGATTCCTGCTGCTCCTCTTGAAGAGGAAGATCAAAATATGCCATTTTTCTGATCACAGAGATGGAGCTGCAATTTTACAGAAGTCCCCCGCCCCCATAAGGTTATAATGCCCATGGGAACAGTTGCTTGTGAGAGTGAACCACTTCAAATATCATTGGAATCGGCTCTGAATCTGGTTTAGATTCTAAACTGGGAATGGGCAAATTCAGGCAATCCTGGAGCCAATTTCTCGCCCCTCAGACCCACGGCAGATGGCACTCCCGCTACCATGCCACCTAATATCAGGGGGGGGGGAGAGGCAAACTGCTACAGAGGTTTACATTGGCCAAATTTAGCTTGAAAACAAATGTAGTTCGTTTTCAAGCTAAATTTGTCCATTGACTGCCTCTGTAGCCGTTTGCTGTTGAATTTCAGCGGCAAAGCGCAAGGGTTTTTAAGCTTTTTTCCCCTGTAGTTTAAAAAAAAGAATAAGCATGGCAGAGACAACAGGACAGAGCGGCTACATCCAGCCCGTGGCCTGCATGTTGCCCACGCCTGCTCTGTGCCATGCCTGTGGTTTACCAGATAAAATTGAAGGATGGTAATTTGCAATTATTAAAAAGGAAAATTGCACACACCAAGGTCAGACTTAAAAGTCCTTATAGTTGGCTCAGTTGTGCCTTTTGTTAAAGGCACATAAGTTAAGAGTTATGACTAACTGCCACTGGCTTCGTGCTTTTGGTTCCCCTTTTTGTTCCCTTTTTAATAGTTTGACTACTAATCAGACTTTCATTATTACTAGCCTCTCCCTTGTTTTATCTTACCTTCCTGATTAAGAGCTCTGTAAACCTTGAAACTTTACACATTTTCCCCAGTACATGTTAAGAAAGGAGTGACCTTTATCTTTTTTTTCTTTCTTTCTTTCTCTTGGAGCTCATACGGCAATAGCAATCTGTTACAGAGATGTTGCCAATTAAGCAAATATTTATTTAGCAACCATTTTAAAGCAAATCCAGACCAATGGGCTTTTGAGTAGGATTTGAGGACTACTTTTTTTAAAACGGAGGAATGAAATCAATAAAAATTTGCTCCCTTGACGGTGGGGCTTAAGTATGCCTTTGGCGCCCTCTGCTGGAAATTTATAGTAGAGGCCAGCTATTCTAATACACTTTGGGGGTAATTGAAGTTTTATCTTTCTGTGGTGCACAAGCTAGGCCCAGTCTGAAGGCAGAGAAGCACCCACACCACTGCTGACTTCAGATATCAGAACAGAATCAATGCACCTTTATACATGTAACTATGGATTGGACATCCGTCTGCCTCCTTCTAGCAGGTACTCCCTACAGTGAGTAGCCGTTCACGCGCACCACGCCGGCTTGTCGTGGAGATCAGCTACCACTATGTGGTTTGCCTCCAAGCGGTTACCAAACTGCTTGCAGTGCTGTGGAGGTAAATCCCACTGTGGGAGCTGACTCGGCGGATCAGTCAGTCCAGAAGAACAGCTTGCTCCTTGGAGAAGTTGCCGCACACAGAGGCCATTTGAAGTCACTCCTGCAGGGCAGTCATTTTCTTTGTAGCAGCCCTCAAAGTGCATTTCTCCAAAGCAGTTTATCGTCATCTCCACTTGGATTAAAGTGGTATTTCCCCTCCATTCTCATTGTTACGGCTTCAGAATGCATTTGAACTGTCTCCATCATTCTAGGCAGGCACAGAGCCTACCTCAAACTGGATTCCTGGGGTTAGTAGAGCTTTAGGAAGTAAGAGAATTTCATTTTGGTTCACAAAAGACAAAACATGCGAGCATGCCCTGTTCGAAGCCCCGAATGCGAGCACGAGAGCACTGAAGACTTTATTATTCCGGCAGGCCTTCTTTTTACAGTATTTTATCAATTTTTATGAAATGTTATGGATTTTTATTCTGTTTTTATGCTTAATTGTATTGGTTGGTTTTGGTTGTGTGTTATTGTATATTTGTTTTGTTTGATTGTGATTTTGCATGCCGCCTAGGGCATTTATGTATAGGCGGGATATAAAATGAATGAATGAATAAATAAATGTCTACCAAAAATGATTGCAAATTGCCAGACATGCGCTCGCATTCAATTTGAGCAACTTTCCCAGTTTGATTTTGCACAAATTTCCTCATTTGCAGAAATTCCACCTGTAGACTGAATCAGCCCTGCTTTTAGAATATGGAGGAAAGTTGTGCAAATTTCACATTCGATCGCAGCTCGATTTGTGCAATTTTCCCATTCGCAATCGCAAATGTGAACAGGAATCGGGCACAAGACAAGCGGTGGGACGATGTTTGGAGAATCCTGGCAATCTTGAACATCACTCGTTCGCCCCTAGTGGAGCATGGGGTGGCCAGGTGTCCTGCTTTGCAGAGGACAGTGCTCTAGCTTGGAGAGCTGGCAGAGGATAGACGTCTACTTGAAGG
Organism: Shinisaurus crocodilurus; assembly: GCA_021292165.1. Classification (NCBI taxonomy): domain Eukaryota; kingdom Metazoa; phylum Chordata; class Lepidosauria; order Squamata; family Shinisauridae; genus Shinisaurus; species Shinisaurus crocodilurus. The sequence goes on from CM037878.1 coordinate 58,485,272, forward strand.
GCTGACCTGTTCAAGTCTCATTTAAAGATAAAGCACCATAAGAAGGGAACGCAGCAGGGGGCCTTGGAGTTGCCCATCAACACTTAACACCTGGACAGTAGGCTGAGCAGGCACACTGGTCACCTAGTCACTTTTCTCCACTATGGTGAGATGTCTTGTATTTCTATTAAATTTGCAAATGTTATGCAAACTGGTGTTGTCTTTTGTCCTCTTTTCTTGGGTGATGCATTTCCTCTTTTTTAGCAATGCCTAAGTGGTCATCCTGATGGGAAATAAGGAAGACTGCACACTCTCTCCCCTCCATATCCAGTAGCAGCTTCCTTTGTGTCATTTGTGCACACATGGTTATTAAAAATGCCTGATGGAGAAGAAAAGGAGAAGGCTATTAGTACAGCTGTGAAAGAGAATGTGCATCAGTGGAGAGGTTGCATTTAAATATCTGTCTTTGTGCATACTGGCGGGAGCATGTCCTCTGAGTAGATTACTGAGACAATGTATGAACACGCTAAGGTGCTATATTGGGAGTACGAAAGGTATGTGAGAAAGCGCATGTGGTCTTTGATAGTAGCAAGACAAAGCCTGGTCCTGGGACCACCCCATCAAGGAGAAAGGGGTCACACCAGCACGAGCATCAGATCCTGAATGTGCCCCCAGAGTTCCATGACAGCAAGCTTGCCATACGATTTGATGTCCCTGCTCAGACTAAACTAAAGAGTGTGAGAGCTCTTCTACATGAGGCTGTTCATCTGCTGCATCTACTTTCAGTTTCATCACAGAACTGAGATCCGAGCTCTACACAAAGAGTTTTTCCTTTCCTGGTTTTCTGCTACATAACCTCTAGGTGGCACTGTGGTATAGCAGAATAGCGCAAATACACAAGTAAAAAAACAGTTTCTTTCACTTTTACCCCTAATTTATGCTGCATTTTCCCTGTCCTAAAAATACTCGCCAAAAGTGTTCTTTAAACACAGAAACGAAACTGGAGGGTCACAATGTCATCTAAAGAACTTCTAAACAACCATGAGTAGGGAATGACGAGTGCACGATAAATGCCCCATGTAGAAAAAAATAGCTCCTTTGGCCATGGTACCTTGCCCCACTATGGCAAGGTATTAGGTATGTCAATCTCCCCATGCTTCCCTTCACAGTTCCCCCAAACTCATTCTTAGTCACTCAAGAGACAGGCATCACCAACAGGCAACTACTGAAGCAGACCACAGAAGTTTGAATTGCATCTTGATTTATTATGATTCATTCCTACTTCCATGTGTCTCCTCAGCGCTCTTCTTTTTGACCAAAGCCAAGCAGCTTTCCCTGCTGAACATAGCAACGATCAAGCAGAAATTAACCAAATTAAAGGTGTTTAGACAGAAAAAAGGCCTACAACTGTGCTGGCTGGGGCATGCTGGGAGTTGTAGGCCTTTCTTCTGACTAAACATGCATAGGATTGCACCCTAAGTAGATTTTAGAAGACGGCCATCTTTTGACTTTGGGGGAGTGGAGGGAGGCAAGAGAACAAAGGTAAATAGGACTGATTCCATTCATTGAGTTTAGTGCATAATTCCTAAAAGTAGAGTTGCTAGGAATCAAGTCATACTATGTGATCTGGACATCCCCCCTTCTCTTAAACCCAGACATGTGGGAATAGGCCACTCGCTGTTTTTCAGTGGTTAGGAAATAATATACTCTGGAAATTATCAAAAGCAAGCTCCTGTTCATTATTTCTTTACAACAGGGATGGAGAACCTCTGGCCTGGGTTCCCAGTCTGGCTTTCTGGGGTTCCCTAGATGGCGACACCCCTGACCACTGATCAGTTGGTGGTTTCCCAGCTTCTGTGCATTTTCCCCATTCTATAGGGGTGAAATGTTTCTCTTAAGACTTTGTTATTGGGGGTAAGAGCTCTGACCTAAAATATGCGGGCATTTATGCTGCTGTTGGCCCCTCCTCTTTTGCATTCAGACCCGCCGACCACTGAAATGCAGTCCCCGAGAGCGTCTCCGAAATGGAATTCATCCCTTGGGCTGAAAGAAGTTCAGCAACCCAGCTTTGCAAGTTCCTGCCCCGCAGCATCCATCTTGGCGTAGATTTAGCCCTAGCCGAAAGGACAGGAATTGTGCGGGAGAAGGACTCGCCCCTTACCATCTGAGACCTGTGTTACTCACTTAGTTGCACATTCTGTTGAAGAAAAGCAGATTTGCGAAGGGAGGCACCTCTAAGGATGTCGCAACATTCCGAGCTGTGGTACGACCATCACCTGCTGTAACTGGGAGGAGAAGCGGCAGCTTTGGGGGATGACATGCCATGAGGAAATTAAGGGCATACCTGCACTGCAACCCTAGATCGGCTTCATCATATTTAGCTGTCATGGTTTCCACCAAAGAATACTGGGGATTGTATTCCGGTGAGGGTACTAATCGTTAGAGATTTCTTGCCCTCCGCACAGAATTATAATTCCAATAGATGCCTGAGGGGAGAGAATGACTATTAAATCAGTTTTAGCCAGCGTGGTAGATATGCCCCCCCCCCATTTGTGTGTTAAGGGAGTATTGTTTTCCACAATCCAGAGTGCAGGATAAATGCATTGCTTTGTACTCTCATCACATCTACACTTACAGACTCACTCCGGCATTCATTTGCTCTGCACACTGTAGCTAATACCAGAATTTTCTAAGGACAAGCATTCCGCCCATGATCATTAAAGCTAGCTACTAAGTAGTGTCATACTATATTAGCCCCAGCGATACATACAGGCAACTATGGTCTAGTGACTGTTTCAACTTTCATTTTAGAAATAAGAGAACTGTGCGTGTCCCGCTGGGAGTATGCAACACTATCTAAGAGACCAGGCAGAACATTTGCACACTGATCCCCCCCTTTCAAAGATAACCGTGCCCCTCACTAAGCAGCCACCAGGCATCGCTGAAAAGTTACAAATTGACAACATTCTGAGGAATATTCTTCATTCCCAAGCGTATCACTTATGCCCCCTGGCACAAAGCGCATCCTGTCTTATTAATGTCTTCTACATTTTCTAGTATGGAAGCCTAGGTAAAAAACAGAACGGTGAGGGAGGGTGGGGGGGTCGGAAGGATGGAAGGAAACAGAGCCATGCCGTTTCCTTTGGATTAGAGGAAGAACAAAGCCACGGAGATGCTTTGTAGTCCCAACAATAATGTAGATGTCTATATAAGATGCAAGTTATCTGAAATGAGAGCTGAGCAAAGTAAAAGAGCAGACCATCATTCTACTCCTGACTAGACCACAGGTACAGAGAGAGAAGAGGTCTCATTGGTGACGTTTTTCTAGAAGCGTTAGGTTTTGGGAAATAGTTTGAACCAAAGAACTATGAGCAGAAATGGAATTGCTATTTCCCTCTGCAACACCTCAAGCCCCCCAAAAGCCATTTCTGAGGATTAGGGGACCAGGGCCAGCCCAAGACATTTTGCTGCCTGAGGCAAAGGACAAGATAGTGTCCTTCACCTTTCCACATACAGTAGCTGACTGGCAGGGATGGGGACTCGGACTCGGGGACTCAACTCGTGAGTCGGACTGAGTCCCCCCTCTGACTCGAGTCAGACTCGAGTCCCAATATTTTTAATGGGACTCGAGACTCGACTCAGGACTCGAGCCCAAGGACTCTGCCACCACCGCCCACCTCACCTCACCTTGCCACTGTTGCACGCCGCCGCACGCCGCCTCACCTCGCCGCTGCCAACCTCACCTCCGCCGCCGCCACCGTCGCACGCCGCCACCATCGCACGCCGCCACCGTCGCACGCCGCAGTCGCACGCAGCACGCTGCATGCCGTAGCACGCCGGCGGCGCTCTGTTTTTGGCGGGGGGAACCAGGGCAACAGGGATTACGAACGAACGAAGGGGGGAACGAAGCAGCATGGCAGCACGCGAGGCACCAGCAGAGCAAGCGGCTGCTGGTAAAGGTATGGGGGGGGGAGGAAAATAATTTTAAAGAGCGAGCGGAGAGGAACAGCGGAGTGGCTCCACATGTCTCCCTGCCAGGGAGTCGTAGCCCAGCCACTCGCTCTACGGGCGCCTCACGCTGCTGTGCCGCTTCCCTGCCCGGGAGCCGGCATGGCAGTGCGCCAGGTGCCACAGAGCGAGGTGCGGCCAGGAGCCCGGGAGCCAGCACATCACAGTGAGTTTCCCCATTAGAACTAATGGGAACTCCGCTGATTCGTTCCTGCCAGGGAGCCGGCAAAGCAGTGATTAAATGGCTGTGGAACGAATCATCTGAGTTCCCATTATTTCTAATGGGGAAACTCACTTTGATGTACGAGTATTTTGGATTATGAGCATGGTTCTGGAATGGATTATACTCGTAATCCAAGGTACTACTGTATTCCCAAACCAACCTTCCCACAGACTCACTGACTCCCTCAACCTTTCTCTTAATCACCACATCACGGCTTAGCACATGCATTGAAAGCATGGCACAGTCATTGAGGATGCCCTAGCACAGGGGTGCTGAACCTCTTTCAGCCTGATGGCTGGATTCCTTTTCAGAGAAGCTCGTGCGGGTCACATTCAGTGGTGGTCGGGGGCAAGGGAGGGCCAAGGCAAAAAGGATGGGGCCAAAAATACCAGCAGACTTTAGCTTAAAGCTCTTACTGCCATTAAGCCGTAAGACACCATTCAGAGTCCTCTACCTTGCCCTACAATCAGATGAAAAAATGGATGTTAATCATTAAAGCAGGAGTGTTGAACCCTTTTCAACCTGAGGGCCGAATTGGATTTCGGGGGCCGCATTCCAGGGGTGGGTGAGACTGAAGGCAAAACAGGTGGAGCCAAAATACCAAAAACAGCAACATATTTTGGCTTAAAAGTCCTTCCTGCTAGCCACTAAGCCTTAGGAGGGGGCGGGGACTGCACAAAAGCCAGGAAACCACCTAACAACTAGTGGGAGGGTTAAAGGGGGTGGGGCCAGGGGGAGGGGATGTGACCATTTTGGGGAACCCCAGATGGGTGAATCAGGACTCCAGGCAAGCCAGATTTGCACCCCCCCCAAGCCTGAAGGTCTACACATAATCTTCCCAGCTCCAACGAAAGTCCTTCCCACTCCCACTCCCAAGTGATTCCCCCTTCCTCTGAGCATGTCAGCACTTTTCAAAGCCTCTTTGGACTCCAATACCCAAGCTGCCAGCATAGGGCAGAATTTCTCAGAGGAGTGCCTTTTGCTTAAGGGGCCTGCTCTTTTGCATTCCTCTCCCGCTGAGCCTTGGCCACTCTTGCAGAGGCTCACCAATCCATTACAAACCGCTGCTAATGTAGATCTCCTTGTGTACACGTTGCCGCCGAGACTGTATAATTAGGTATCCAAGGGCAAATGCTAAGTGCTGTTCTCTATTCTGAAAATATCTAAAAGAAAAATACTTTAACCTTTGGTTCATGGCCACATTGTGGATGCTGCAGGTAAAGCGGAAAGACACCTTAAAAAGTGCTGGTACTTAACAATATTGGGAAGAGCCAAGAGATTCCTGGGGGAATAAGTGGATAGAGACTGAACCTTTTGTTTCATAGCTTGCTGCATGGATGTTTCAAAACAGGAAACAAAAGCAAAGACGAACACATTCTTGCAACCGAGCTTGGCTAGAACAATTCAAGGGCACTGGATTTCCAAAGGCATTCTCAGAAGTTCCAGAAATGTGAACTTGGGACACCATGAGATTAACCCCAATCCAACAGATTTCATAGATCATAGAGTTGGAAGGAGCCTACAAGGCTATCGAGTCCAACCCCCTGCTCAATGCAGGAAACTAGAGGAGGGGTCTCCCATCCAAGTAATAACCAGGCTGTTTCAATGGATTACTTTTTAGCAATGTAATTTACAGGTGCAATCTATCAGGGCATCGTCCTCAGTTCAGAAGTAGAAAAGCAACAGAGGCAGGAAACTGTCAGACTTTGAATGCTTCAAACAATTGACATGCTCGGTGTAGAACAGCAATGGCAGAGCTGCTCAGTCTGGGAGGAAGAGTGGAAACCAGTGGAGATATGGAATTGTTATTGCTAGGGCACCATTTTTTTAAAAAAAAGGTGCGGGGAACTTAGCAATCCCACACAGCTGGGGAATTACTTTTCTCGGATTCATACAAAACATAAAGAACAAAATTCAAGTGTCAGAATCCTGCGGGTGTCGTATAGCTGAATTGTGAGTCAAAAAACCTCTGGTTCAAATCCTGCTTCAGCCATAAGCAAAACTAAGGCTGCAATCCGAAAAACTGAGTGTACGTTGTGTTGAAATGGGTGTAAGTTGCACTGAAGTCAGTGGGACATACTTCCAAATAAACATGCATAGGATTAGGCTACGTATAACCTTGGGTAAATCTTGGTCTCTCAGCCGCTCCCCCCCCCCCCTCCAGCCAACACCACACCAACTAAATTATGGGGGTAATATTACTGTCCTACCTTACAAAAATGTCACAAGGATTATTGAGATAAAGTATGTGAAGAATTTTTGAATTCTCTAAAAAGGGCTACATAAATACTAAGCATTAGACTGAGTTGGCACAGATAGGGGATTATACAAGCCATGTAGAGGCATAAATAGTCATCAGTAGCAGTGAACAATCACACAATGGACTGTTCTTTGTTTTTTAAAAGCAAGGGAGCAGAATGCATCCCTTCTCTTTTGCAAAATAAAAGCCATAGGCTGGTGAATTAAGAACGTGTCAGAATGGCAAACCCATTGAAAATCAAGATATTTTTGCCAGTGATGTTACAGTGCCCCAGGAGAATCTATAGATCATGAAAGAGAACATACCGTGGTGGATTACCAAATTCTGAATTGTCCAGAAACAACTATTACCCTTGAACCCCAAGGAGCTTCTAGATCAGGGGTTCTTAACCCATGGGGTACGTCTCCCCAGGGCAGGTTTGGACTGACTCCAGGGGAGGTGTGAGTAGCCCCTCAACTATAAATTGTTTATTTTACAAGTACATAGCAGCGCCGCTTGGCGGTTGGCCCAACCTTATTTCTTTCTACTAATCTTGGGACCTACGCCGTTCATTTAATTGAATATGCATTTTTTTTAGCGCAAATATGCATTTTTTTTAGCGCAGAGACAGAGCATAAACTAAAAAATGCAAACTCGTCCTGCCTAAGCCTAAATTTTGGGCTGTTAACACATGGGAGGCCTGGGTCATAAGATTTTTCACAAGGGAGGTGTGACACCAAAAAGGTTAAGAACCACTGCTCTAGATGAATGGCTCCTACCATTATCAGTCAAAAGGCATTTATGTAGATGTTCTGACTTTCCCTCCTTAACAGATTTGTGGCTGTTGGGGGGGGGGGGAGAGATGGAAGAAGTGGTGGAAAAACTTGGGAGGGTTACAAGTGGAAGACGATGACGTCTGGGCCCTCTGTAAAATTCCGTGAATGAAGCTGGGCAATTGCACAGTAAAAGCCTCATCTGGAAGCATCCAAAGAATCCTATGACCTTAAAGGCTAACACATGAATTGGGGTGGGCAGTGTCTGTGGCACTCCAGTTTTTTTGTCCTATAACTCCCATCATCCCTCACCACTGGCTATGCTGGCTAGGGCTGATGGGAGTTGTAGGCCAACACATCTGGAGGGACACAAGTTGCCCACCTCTGGGCTGCAGCCTACATCATCATCCTCTCACAACCTGGAGCCCTCCAGATGTGTTGGACTACAACCCCCCTCATCCCCAACCATGCTGGCTGGGGGTGATGGGGTTTGTAGGCCAACATGTCTGGAGGGCACCAGGTTGCGGGAGGCTGGCCCCCATCGTCATTTCTCATTTGGACCAGAGGCCACGGCAGGCCACAGAAAATGAGTATAGATGACGAACTCACAGCAGTACTGCCTCCAAGTCTCCGCAAAGCCCGCATCGGCACACAGCCTTGAGTTGCTCCAGCCCAGTGAGTTCCAGCACCGGAAAAGATCCCAAGTTGGAAAACCAATATAAACAATCGTTTTTAGACAAAGCACAGGGAACACACACGAATGCTCAGGTTTCTGCCAGGCTGGAAAGAGCTCCCTGCTTGCCCCGTGGATTAAGGATGATGGCAGGAAGGAATTAATTCCTTTAGTGTAATTAACAACTGGGCCAGTTCTGGAGGATCTTGGGCTGGTAATGAACCATGGCACCACTTTAATTTCTTCCTTGCCCCACCGTCTTGTTATTAAAACCAAGAATAGGTTCCATCAAATATCCCTTAAAGGGAAAAAAGGGAAAGAGAGAGGAAAAGAGCTGGATTTGTCTCAATGTAACATGATAAATTAGACTTTGCAGGATAAAGGGAGAAGGGGCGAAGGGGAGGGCATGGACTGTGAATTTTTATATACATTCTACATGGAGAGAGAGAGAGAGTGTGTGTGTGTATATATATATATATATACCTACATATATATTCTCTTTTGGAATGACCTCCTTCTGCCCCATCCATCAGCCTGGGGTTGGCTTATTCTAACTAGCAAATTCTTTTCTTCTGTCTAACAGGCCCATCAGACACAATCTGCATGCCAATTACTGGAACAGACCCCCTGATACTGAAAAATGGAAATTAGCTGTCAAGGCAAGGCATCAGCTGAGCAGTTCCGATTGCTTGCTCTCTGTCTGTGGTTTATATCCATATGTACTCCGTTCTGCGTGCAGTGCCGCTCCAACAAGGGAGCCCCCACTGGAAAAAGTAATCTAAAAAAAAAAAAAATCTCTCTCTAAAACACCTACCACACTTTATTGTTATTCGTATTAGTTGCCAACATTGGGGCACAATGTGAAAATCACCAGAGGGCAAGAGCCGTTTGGAGGGGAGAGAAAGGAACTCTGATAATTGCATTTTGGTGCTAGGCAGATCAAGCAATCCAATAAAAGGGCACTCAGAGGAAATGCTAATGTAGGACAAGTAGAACAAGCAAGGCAAAATGGCTTCCACACTCAGATCTCACTCTGCTTTCCCATTCACACAGACGTGCCAGGCCGAGCAGTCCAGACACACATGTGGTGCAGAAGCTTCTATTGTTACAGTAGTAGTACTGAAATATGATCTCTGGGGCTGCTGGGTTGGTCAGCAGAGGTAGATGCCAACATAGTGAATTTAGGGGTTACGGTGACTTCTTTGTATCCGTCCTTATCCCAAACTCTTCTGAATTTGATATTATGCTTTTCAGTTATTCCTAAATATTCATTAAAGCTGCAATCCCATGCATGTTTAGACAGAAAAAAGTCCTACATTTCCCAGCATGCCCCAGTCAGCATGGCTGCTGGAGGGATGTTGGGAGTTATAGGACTATTTTCTGTATAAACATGCATAGGATTGTGCCCTAAGAGGTTGAAGACCTTATTATTAGTGCTAGGATTATTGTTGTTGTTGTTGTTGTTGTTGTTGAAAGTTGCTATAGTTTACTAGCTAAGAGTGGGAGCTGAGAATCTCACCAGGTAGCTTTGAACAAGGCTCTGTTTTCTCAGCTTTGGCCTACATACACCCCTGCAAATTGTGCACTGTCCTGTAACAGAGCAAAGGTGGTATAGAAATGTTTGAAATAAATAAAGTGGATAAGGTAGTATATTCCATTATTTATTTATTTTAAACATTTCTTCATTGTCTTTTCTCAGTTATTTCAAGGCAATTTACAAACCTTAAAAAAAGAAGACAGGCAAAATATAAGCACTCAAAACAACCAGCAGAAAGTTCTCTTCTGGGAAATTTTGACCCAGCTCTAGTTTAAACACTGGCTTCATCTAGCAGAGGGCTATCAACTGGGTCAATAGACAATTAATGCTTCTTTGAGAGGGGGAGAAGTCTCAACCACCATGAAGTGTGTGTGACCACTCCTCAAAAAGGCCTCCTCTGGTCCAGGTGATTGGAAACAACTATTGCCCAGTCTCAAATATCCTAGAATTTTCCTTTTCACCCCTCCCCTCAAAAGGGGAGGGGGCTTTTACAGGATATTCTCCAACTATGTTCTGTCCTTTGGGGCCCAGCTGCCATTCCACCCCCACAATGCCGTAGAACAAGGCTAAGTTGGGGGCATTGTGGGGGATGCAAGATAGCGGCCGAGCTGCCAACACAGTTGCTGCTGCCGCCACCACTGCTGCTGCTAGCAACAAGAACAAGAAGACACCTTAGAAAAATAGAACGCAGCTGTGCTGCTACTGATGCTGATGGCAGTTGCATCACAAAGAAACTGTTGGATAATTTCCCCTCTGGAGTATATTCAGCAAAAATGGTACTGCCAGTTTTGCTGCCTGCAAAGAGAGTGGAGAATTCCAGGAGGCCATTTTCATTCAGTTCTCGTTTCAACTGAACATGGTATGTCCAGCCCAGCCCCAAGGGTAGCCTCTTATATGTCGCCAAAAAAAGAGGGCGTAGATTTGCATATGCTAACTTATATGTATAAATGCAAATTGAGAAATAACGATTACAATATGAATAGAAATGCAATTTCACCATCGCGGGGCCGTGCCGTGTGTGTGCTTGCTTGCTCAGTCTGCTGTCTAGGAGGTAACAGTTGATGGGCAACTGCAAGGCCCCTGTGCACCTTCCCTTCTTATGGTTCTTCATCTTTAAACTGGACTTGGACAGGGGTCAGAAGAACAGCCCTTCAAATAGAGGATACCTTCAAACAGACAACAGCCCTCTGTAAAAGAGGACACATGGCCACCCTACAGCCGTACACATTACACTTTCTTTCCCCCCAGATCCGTTGATGTCCACCACCCACCTGACCGGTTGCGCAGCAGGCCCTTTCCCCCCTACCCATTCCACTCCACCTCTTAAAAGGACACAGGAAGCACGCCTCCTATTGTGCTCCCAGTGATCCCTGCCCCTGACTGAAACAGAGTTCCTCTCTTTTGGCCCTATCAGGGCGCATTTCCTGCTTGGCCAGTCCCTAATTAATACTGTATTCACAGGGGCTGCATTATTGTAGCTGCTGACAACTGCCACATACCCGGCTTCGTTGCTCTGTAATAACCTCATATATCAAGCGGGAAGAGACTGCGGGGCCCTTGCTATAAAAAGTGCACACTTTATACACAGAATATCATTATCCAAAGTCCCGCATTCCCTTGCTTGATATGCAAAAAATCTTAGAGTGAGCACTTTCCCTAGAGTGCGACCCCGCAGAGAAAATACCCAGCAAAATGGACATTTGTTATTTTGTAAGACTTGAGGCATAACATAATGGGAGTGGAATGAGTTTACCCAAAGATTTCATCACTGGGGGGGGGGGGGGGGTTCTTCTAGTTTAGTGAGGAAAGAAGAGAAAGGATGACACCTGGTGGCCAAGAAATGAAGCAGAGCTTCTTCTTGTTTCATGGAATGGAAAAATTGGTAATCCTATACAGTATTGAGAGCAGAAAAGAACTTGGAGTGCAACCTGGGGTAGGGGGTGGGAAAATAAGCATGTCTAATTGCTACTGATTTCAAAGGGACATAACCATGGCTAACTTTCTCTAGGTTGTACCCTTATTAACTGCAGGCAAGGCAAAGGCAAGTTTACAATGTTCCTTAAAGAAACTGCTGATTTGTTTCCTACTCTTCAGTGAGACAAACTACAAACATATTTCAGTTTTACAGTCATGACTTCCCCCAAAGAATCCTGTGTAGTGTAGATACATCTGGAGACAAATATTCGAGAACAGGGGTAGGCAGAAAGTAGATCTCCAGATGTATTGGACTTCAACTCCCAGCATTCCTAACCATTGGTCATGCTGGCAGGGGCTTCTGGGAGTTAAAGTCCAAAACATCAGGAGATCTACCTTCTACCCATCCCTGTTCTAGAAGACAAATGCTACATGGGAGAGACTATAGAGAGATCCCAGAGAAAAAGTTTTGACTCTGACTGGGAGCATGGAATGGAGAAGCCCTACGTCCTCTTCAAATGTGCACATTGGCTAAACACATGGAGGAAAGAGTGGAGTTGTGGCCGGTGACTTGACCTCCATGCACTCAGCAGAGTGTATGAAAGGGGCTTCAACACACATACAGCTTCCATGTAATTTGGAACCCAATCATGCAGAAGCTGGGCCTACATATGTACAGCTGTAGACACATGTATATTTTCATGTTCTGCTGAACATGACGGAGTTGGAGGCGGTGGACTGTGCAGTCAGCGGACACAGCCTCCCACACATGTTTAGTGACTATATGGGGGAGAGGGCACCTGAGAGGGCCGTAGCTCAGTGGTAGAGTCCATGCTTTGCATGCAGAAGGTCCCAGATTCAGTCTCCAGCATCTCCAGCTGGGCCTAGGAAAGAATCCTGCCTGAAACCCTGAAGAACCTCTGCCAGTCAGTGTCAACAATACTGGGCCAGATGAGCCAATGATATAAGGTAGCTTCCTATGTTCTCAACTCAGGAGATTCCAGAGTTTACACAGGCCTTCTGTCTGGAAGCACCCAAGGTGATTCTACTTCTCTTCACAGCTACTAAAGCCATGTTCAAATTATGTCGGGAAAGGGTGGGGGAGACCCTTAATGAAATCTACAAGACCCACTCTGACTCCCCCCACTCCAATTTTAGCCAAATTGTGATACATCCCTTCTAAAACAGTATCTTCAGGGTTCAGAGGAGGGCAACAAGGATGATAAAGGGACTGGAAACAAGGCCCTATGAGGGGAGACTGAAAGAACTGGGCATGATTAGCCTTCAGAAGAGGAGACTGAGGGGAGATATGATCGCACTCTTCCAGTACGTGAAGGGTTGTCACACAGAGGAGGGCGAGAATCTCTTCTCGATCATCCCAGTTTGCAGGACACGGAATAATGGGCTCAAGTTACAGGAACCCAGATTCCACCTAAACATCAGGAAAAATTTCCTGACTGTCAGAGCAATAAGACAATGGAACCAACTACCTAGGGAGGTGGTGGGCTCTCCCAATCTGGAGGCATTCAAAATGCAGCTGGACAGCCATCTGTCAGGGATGCTTTGACCTGGATTCCTGCATTGAGCAGGGGGTTGGACTCGATGGCCTTGTAGGCCCCTTCCAACGCTACTTTTCTATGATTCTATGATCTTAGGGCCACCAGAAAAGGGACAGGGACAGGCAGCCCCCTCCCGCCCTGTCATTCAAGCTCTTGACTAAAAACAAGCATTCCTGCCAAGGGGTATTGCAGAGATTAATCAACACCATTAAAGAAAACACTCAGAGAGACACATTTACCACAAATAATGACAGGGAGCATCAAGCCCACAAGTGCTTTATTGATGGCATCTAGGCAGCTTTCTTGTCCGCATCAGACTTCATGCTGCTTACTACTCCGCAATACGGCGGAAGGACTGGACCACTGGGGAGGCAGCCCCCCACTCCATGGGTTTACTGTACTCCCCTCTCTCCAGGAGATACTGCCGGCCACGGAAGTTGGGGTGTTCGTAGAAAACCCAGGCCCCATCCACGACTTTGCAGGAGTGGATTTCCCGGAAATGAAACTGCTCCATGAGAGAAGGGCAGTCCTCTGTGGATTCATGCATCTGGCCACTAAAGTCACCCTTCTCAAAGAGCTGGATCTGGTATTTGCCTCCACTGGACTAAAACAAAGAGAACACACATGTTATGGAGGAGTTGAGTAGAGGCAGGTGACACCGCTCAGAGTCCTCTACCTCGCCCTACAGTCGGATGAAAAATGGATATTAATCATTAAAGCGGGAGGTGTTGAACCTCTTTCAGCCTGAGGGCAGAATTGAGTTTCCGAGCAGCCCTCTGGGGCCACATTCCAGCGGTGGGTGAGACTGAAGGCAAAGGGGGTGGAGCCAAAATACCAAAAACAGCAGCATGTTTTAGCTTAAAAGCCCTTCCTGCCAGTCACTAAGCCTTAGGAGAGGCATTTCAACCTGTGGGGGGGGGGGGGGGACGACAACACACAAAAGCCAAGAAGCTGCCAAATGATGAGCAATTGGGGAAGAGGGGGCGTGGCTATCTGGAGAACCCTAGATGTCCACAATGGGACCCCAGCTGGGCCAGATTTAGCCCACCGAACTGAGGTTCTGCACCCCTTCATTAAAGCAAAGAACACATTGTGGCTGTGGATGCATATGCAGCGCCACTTGTTGTATATTAGTTACCTGTATTATACATTTTTGTACTTGGATGTTGCCCCCTATTGATAAGCAAGAGGATTCTAATTTATTACCTATTATGAGCAGTGACCTACATGGTCGCTAATTGCATGTGGCATACATTTCTTCTACCATAGTGTCACCTTTGCTATCTTCAGACGGGTCAAACTTCTCAGCACCATGTTATATACAGCCCACCAGCAAGGTATTGCAGCCTACCAGAGTTTAGTAAACATCCTCTTTTTTCAGCCCCAGACAGAAGGCCCTGTCCCCCAGCACCACCCCAGTTGTGTCCCCCAGCACCACCCCAGTCACAAAGCCAGGAGTTTCATCAAGCATTGGTAGGCCACAAAACACAGCAGGGGATCAGTCATGGACAGCATCAACGGTAGGCATGGTCAGGCACCTGCCAAGGGCCTACACCCCAGCAGGGGCCCACTGACCAGAGCCCCCTGGAGTTGCTCCTCCTCCTCTTCACCACTGCAACCAGCTTGTTCACCTGCCTCTTGCTCTGGCCTAGACAACAGTGGTGGTGCTGAGGAGGAGCAGCAGATGCTACTGACTACTTGCTCACTGGCTCTCTGCCTGTCAAGAGGGCAAGTAGTAGCAACAATGAGAAGAAGGATGAAGAGCAAGAACAGCTGGTGACTAACAACAACAACAACAACAACAAAACAACAACTGTTGTTGCTGTTGTTAGCTTGATGTGGAACGGTATACAAATACTGTAAATAATAATAATAATTATTATTATTATTATTAACAACAACAACAACAACAACAACAACAACAACAAGAAGGTGGTGGTGGTGGTGGTGGTGGTGGTGGTGGTGGTGGTGGTGTTAACAACAACAACAACAACAACACAACAACTGATGATGATGATGATGATGATGATGATGATCATCATCATCATCATCATCATCATCATCATCATCATCATCATCATCAGTATTTGTAGACCGCTCCACATCAAGCAGATTCCAGTGAGAGCAGGGAGACTCACTGAGGAAGGGGGCCCATTGAGTGCAACTGCATAGTCAACCTTTCTTACCATTGGTTGTACATGCAACTTTAGGTCACATCTCAAGTTGCCCTCATCAGCCAAGCTGCCCCCAGCAACCTCTACTAACATAATTTCTCCCAGCTACACATCAACTTTCCTGTAGCTAGTAGGGTATGTCCGTCTAAATACACACATATAAGAAACTCAGATAGCCACCATACTGCTTGACTCAACACATAGTTACTCTTCGGAGCCAGCGCAGTAGAGTGGTAGGCGTGTCAGACTAGAACTGGGGAGACCCAGATTCAAACCCTCACTCAGTTTTGAAACTCACTGGGTAACCTTAGGCCAGACATCATCCCTCAGCTGGCATTCCAACCTCACAGGGTTTTTGTGACAATAAAATGAGAGAGAAAAGAACCAAATACATCGCTTGGGCTCCTTGCAGGAGGGGTAGGATAAATAAACACAGAGTTTCCCCCATCCTTTAATTAATTAATTAATTATCTTTACTTATTACATTTATTTCCCACCTTTTTTCCATTGTGGAACTCAAGGTGGCTACATGCAGTTCCCAGGTGGTCTCCCCTCCAACCACTGACTAGACCCAGACCTGCTTAGCTTCAGCATGGTGGCTTCCTCAGGTGCCTCATAGGCTGAAGAAGACCTTGAATGTTTTTTTGAACAAGAGGGCTTTTATCTCTGAGTGCGATATTATTAATGCCAATGTTTTTTTGTTTGTTGCTTCCAGAGATAAGTCTTTTCAGCAAAGAAGCTTTTCTGTTGATAGATGATTAAGCCAAACGCGTTTCGGCCCTGAAGGCCTTCTTCAGTGGCACTGTAGTTCACACTCAATTCCTTTTACAGACTATTATTCTGTTTTCTCAATTCAATGCTGGTCTCATTTGCCAACCTCCTGAGACAATGCATTGTCTCAGGAGGTTGGCAAATGAGACCAGCATTGAATTGAGAAAACAGAATAATAATATCGCACCCGGGGTTAAAGGCCTCTTGTTTGAAAAAAACATTCAAGATCTTCTTCAGCCTATGAGGAGCTATTATTTACATGTCTATTAAGTTTTCTGGCTTTTACATGTTTTATATTTTGTTATATTTTTATATATATAATTCTTTTAAAATATAATTTTACATATCTTGATATTATAAATTCAGTTTATTTTACATAGATTTTTCTTGACTTTTAAGTTTCTGCTTTATGTTTTAGTCAGGATTTTTAACATATCCCCCCCTTTTTTATATGTTTTGGTTCCTCAGGTGCCTTCAGGCCATACCCTGGGACCACAGGAGAGGGGAACCTGCAGCCCCCAGATGTTGCTGGATTCAAACTCCGAGCATTCCTGACTACTGGCCATGGCTGGGGCTGATGGAGTACAACAATATCTGCAGGGCCACAAGTTTCCCATTTGTGTATATGTGTGTGTATGTGTAAATGAGTTAGCAATGGCATACAGGTACACGTGTATGGTAGTTGTTCTCAAGTGTAAAATAAAACAGAGTGAAGATCTCTATGTGCTGAGAAAAGAGACTGCCAGGTGTATCCACCTGAACTATCAATATATAAGAATATTCAATTCACTCGTTCAGATTTCACAGATAATCAGAGGGAAAAGAAATGTCCAACTTACTAACTGAACGGATTTGCATGAGCTGACGCGGTCGTTCAGGCCCATCCAGCGTTGGTATTCAGGATACTCCCCATGGGTCAGCACATACATGTTCCCAGCAAAGTTTGGCCGCTCATAAACAACCCAGGCACCCCCCTCCACACGGATGGAATTGCAACGGCTCAAGTCAGTGTGGAAATCCAAACAGTCCCTGTCAGACTCATAGCGGCGCCCCTGGAAATTCTTGCCTTCGTAGAAGGTGATCTGAAACACAAGCAAAGCACAGAGGAAACATATTTTCCACTAGACATGGGGCAGCTTGGCAGAGCTTCGCAACGACATGCTTTGCTAGGAACTTTTCTCTTGTGCCAGAGCCGGCCCTACCATTTGGCAGAGTGAGGCAGTCACCTCTGGCAGCAGAAGCTGGAGGGGGTGGAGGGGGTGGTGGTGGCAGCCCCCTGGCCATTCCCCTCCGCTGGAGGACAGAGCTCTGTATTCCAGACAGCTTGTCCCATGCCCCTACACTAACCTGCTTCCCTCACTGGATTTTTTCCCCATTCTAAAAAATTGAAATGCCTCTCCTAAGGCTTAGCTTTTGGCAGGAAGGGCTTTTAAGCTAAACTATGTTGTTATTTTTGGTATTTTGGCCCCACCCCCTTTGCCTTCAGCCCCACCCACCACTGGAATGAGCCCCCCCCCCCCCCCGGGAGCCTCTCTGAAATTGAATTCAGCCCTCAGCTGAAAGAGGTTCAACACCCCTGCTTTAATGATTCATATCCATTTTTCATCAGATTGTAAGGTGAGGCAGAGGGGCTGAAAGGTGTTGCCTGCCTCTGCTCAGCTCCTCCATAACCTGCATGTTTTCTCTCCTCCTTGTTTTAGTCAAGTGGAGGATACTGTTCCATCACCAGTGTCAAAGGCAGATTCAACTGTCAGTCCAGTTAGCTTCTGTAGGTGGAATGGGGGGGCAGGGGGAAGTGCCACCACCATCATGTCCTTTGCCTCAGGCAGCAAAATGTCTTGGCTGGCCCTGTCTGGCACCTAAAATAGAGCACTTGCAGCCTGGTTATAATAGATATATGCTGACACAGAACGTTCACATATTCTTTTTAGGAAAAGACACCACCACTGGCTTTCCACATGAGCATCAACAGATAGCCTGTGGTAAATTAGGCAGGCAAGCAATAGTTACCACAATTACGGCAATGAAGGTAGGTGTAGCTGCATCTATTCTGTGCGATTCTGACTGACTATCTGAACTCGTCCCCATGACGTCCCATCCCTTCGCCGCCACTTCTTTATCATCACACTGAGCACAAAAGCCATCAGTTTTTCTTAAATCCAGTTCAGCGCCTCTTCTTCTCTTCCTTAATGTGTACGAAATGGATGTGTGGATTCAAGTGGCTTTTTCACATATGGTGTACAGACAGGGAAACTCCAGGCTACCCTGCACTTTTCAGGATATGTGCCAAACCAATTCACACAAGCCCTGATCCAGTGGCGCAGAACCCCACGTCCACAGGCAAAGTCCGGCCTGCCTGGGGCCCCAATCTATCCCTCAAGGGTCCCCCAGACAACCATATCCCCTTGCCTGGTCCCACCACCTTTCTCCCGACTGCCAGTCTTTGGTGGTTTCACGGCTTTTGCATGCACTTCCCCCATTCTAAAAAGTTGAATTGTCTCTCCTAAGGCTTAGTTATTGGCAGTAAGAACTTTTAAGCTAAAATATGCTGGTGACACCCCCCCCTCCCAGCCAGCTTTGCCTTCAGCCTCATCCACCACTGGAATGCAGACCACCCCAAGAGCTTCTCCGCAACTGAATTCGGCCCTCGGGCTGAAAGAGATTCAGCACCCTGCCCTGTCCTATTCATACAATATATCCAGGCATGTAAACATGTAGATGGGGATGAGTGAGATCACGCCCACTGAGCCCGCCCCACCCTGCCCCCCCCCATCTGGGGGCTCCATCTGAAGCCATGAACAGAGACTGTGTGTATTCAAGCTGTGCAAAATATCCAGGGATTCAGGGAGTGCCCAGATGGGGACCTGGCAGCCGGAGGTATGGTGATGGCTCTCACATCTCTGCGTAAATCCTTCATCCTACAGTAGAAGCCAATCACAGCCCACTACCTGCCCACCAACCAACAGAGCAAACAGAAAGCATTTTCTGTCAGCTTTACTCCCACCAGAATGGGTCTCCTGGCTTTGCCCAGGTACCAGAATGTTTGAAATCAAAAGGTGTCCACCATAAATCAAGGGTGGGCAACCTACAGCCCTATCCAGCCTAATTTCATGCAGCCCTCAGCATGTTTCATAGATTTCATAGATCATAGAGTGGTACAAAGGCCATCGAGTCCAACCCCCTGCTCAATGCAGGAAACTAGAGGAGGGGTCTCCCATCCAAGTAATAACCAGGCCTGACCCTGCTTAGCTTTCCAAGCTCAGACAAACTGAGCCAGCGTAAGCCACAGGCTTCTTCACTAATCTATCCCTTCCCTAGCAGATCTCACTGAGTGAGAAGGAAGAGAAAGGGGGTGGCAGAAATGGGTTGCAATAAGAGAAAAGGTGTAACCCACCGACTTTTGGCTCTAGCCCTGCCCACAGGTGACAGACGGCCCCCGGCAGATTAACTGCGAGCAGTGGCGCTGCCAAGCCCAGACAATGGGGCACCAACCATTCCCCTGACAAATGGCTCTGCAGGCAGTAACGGTAGCTCTTCCTCCTGCTGAACCACTGCTAAAAGGAAGTGCACTGCAGCCCCATAGCGTGACATTTTAAAAGGGTTTTTTTGGTTAACATTGAGTAGCAGCAAGCTGAACCAATGAGACATTGCCTTTGGAGGGACACAGTCAATAAGGGCAGACAAGTGCAAGGGAATGTGTCCCATGACAGTGAAGAAAAGTTGCCCACCCATGCTGTAGCTCCTTCACACTTCAGTTGCAGAAAATGTTCTCCATTTCTGTACAACCCTCTTTTTTCAATTAAAAGCACAAGAATCCAAGGTGATACAAAAATATGTGCACACATTTAATGCATTAGAAAAAATAGCCCACGGGGGGCCAATCTGGACTGGGGTTAACCCTACACACACACACACACACACACACACACCTGTTTTCCAAGTTAAAATTGCAGCCAGTAAAGCAATTTATTTCCATCTGGAAGGAAACTGCTACTAGTACAAATGCACATGAGAGTATTTTTCATTGGTTATAGAGCATATAGGGAAGGGTTAATTGTTCTTGGCTCAGATTATAGCATTAATGACATCACAGATAATATCTGACAGGTGCCCATTACTCTTATGCAACTACCTTCCACGTTGCAATTACAACAGCAATGGATGTGGTAGCTGGGAAACATACTGCATTTCCCCAGGAATGAAGCAGCTCAGAAAATGAAATAACTCAGCAAGTTACGCAACCTCAGAAGAAGACTTTTAGACCACACACAACAAATGTACATTTATTGCACCAGTAACTGATCAGGTGGAGAGGACTTAAGAGGCATGATCAGTGCACAAAGCTGCTTAAAGATTACCTATGCATTCAGAAATAATCACATAGTACAGCCCTTTTGAGGTACAGCCTCAGACTAAAGATGGAAGGTGTCATGTTTGTGTTTCCCCCATGTAAACAACAAACTTCCCACATGTGTGTGTATATATTTTAAAGCCCACTTTTCTCTTTGGTGTGCTAGTGTTCTATGTGCAGGCAGTTTGTGTGTGCTTTAAAAAAAAAACAAAAAAAAAACCCCCACCATGGAATGGCATTCCAACATACAGTATTTTTCCATGTATAAGACTATACTTTTTCCTTAAATTGTTAGACTAAAAATTGAGGGTCGTCTTATACACGGAAGTAAGCCGAGGAGAGAACCGCACGGTTGCAAAACTGCCCAGTGGGGGGCGTCTTATACATGGGGGCGTCTTATAGACGGAAAAATACGGTACACTCCTTCACTTCCAGCCTCAGTGATAGTCTCAACAGGACTGTACCACATCTGTATAGATCAGCCCTCTGATTAAATGCCATGCATGTTTACTAAAAAAAAAAAAAAAGTCCTACCAAGTTTAATGATATACTCCCAAGTAATCCTACCTAGGACTGCAGTCTTAGTGAGTCAATGCCAGGCCTCGAAGCACAAGCAAAACCACCTCCTTAGTTCATATTCTCCAATCTTATCATAAAACTCTGGATAATTATCAGCTGCCCTGCAGAGATTTTAATCCAGAACCTGCTGCTGTCAGTGAACAGCTGCAGTTTGGCTTGTCAATGTAATGTGAAAGAAGAAATAAGTGTGCCTATGTGGCATTCCAAATTCAACTGCTGATCTGGCTATGAATCCCCTATATACCTTGTAAATAAACACAATTGCAGGGAGCATGTGAAAGTATTTCTTCCCCATATAGCATGTTGTATCAAGATGAGACACATTCTCTGCAAGATTATTGATCCCGGTGCATATACCGTAACTCTGCCTTTCAAAATCACCCCAATAACTCCAGGATCCTCTATACCCATCTGCCTTATCTTCCACAGAACAAGGAAAGCCAACAAAAAGATGCATCTGCCACTAATGTTGTCATTTTCAAACACGGATCTGTTTGACAAAATCAAAGCTGCTGGAGCTGCTTGAATGAAAGCAAGGAGAACATCCACCAATAGTTCCAGGCATTCATTTATTCTCTAACTTGGCTATGTCTTCTAAACAGAAAAGAACCACATGTCTCCTCCTAAGACAGGGAAACACTCACTGTCCCTCTGTTCTTTTCTCAGTTCTGCCAAGCTTGCAAAAAATGCACTGTTAAAAGCGTCATCTTCTTGCAGGCAGAGGGAAGGAAGACAAGTATCCTGAGGCTGCAAGTATACTTACCCTGCTTCCAGTTTTGGACATGATTAATGCTGGGTGTAATACTCCTGGAGGAGAAGAAGATAATCTAGAAGCAGCTGCAAGAGCAAGAACCAGGAAGCCTCATTTTATAGTGAGCTCATTTTTAGACTAGACATTCGCTTTGTCATGAAAATAGGATCCAAAAATTGAGTCAGTGATTCTGAGGCTATTCATCAGTTCTAGAAAAGCAAACAGGATTACAAAATAAAGGCAGGCTTCATTGCTCCCTTTATTTTTCAGCAGTGCCTGTTGCATTATTAGGTTCTGAATGCTTTGCTGAGTCAGAACACCAAGCCCCTGTCAAAAAATATTCAAAATAAAAAGGGCTTGCAATCTCAGGGGAGTAGGGCAACATGGTTCCCATCCCAACTTTGAATATTATATATATAATGATGAGTTTGACTAAATGGACCCACAGGGGATCACAAAACCAGAAATCAACATCTGATCTTTGCATGGAGGAGAAGATCGCCTGGGGGACATCATCTTAGCAGAGGGAGAAAGATATCTTGTTTACAGAGCATCATCCGAAAAAAATCTCAAGGAACATTTCTGGGGCAGTAACACTATCTGCCATTGGCTAAAGCACCTTCTTTGCTTTTGCATAATACATTTCAACTTCACAAACCTTCATGGAAAGAGCCATTGAACTGGTCTGGGCCACAGAAGCTCTATATGATTTGTTGATCACTTGTTCCAGAGTTGGTCAATCAAAATAATTCTGAAGTATCTCAAGAAAACAATACTTGTAGACTGTTCTATGGGGATGCTTTCACATATCACACAGCAGCAAACCTATGTTTGCTACTGGGCATACACTTGATTTCTGCACTGCAGTTTTAGGTGTACAGTAATACCTTGGATTACAAGTAACTTGGTTTGAGAGCGTTTTGCAAGACAAGCAAAATTTTTAATATTTATTTAATTTTTTTTTACTTGATATACAAGCGTCGTCTTGCAATACAAGTACTATAGTACAACTTAAATTAAAAATCTCTGTACAATTTTTTTGGGGGGGATTTCGTTTTGATATAAGAGTGTTTTGGATTACAAGCACCTTTCCGGAACGAATTATGCTCTCAATCCAAGGCATGACTGTACACCTAAAACTATTAATATGAAGTGGCTCCAAAGCTGGGGTCTCCAACATGGTGCCCATGGGCACAAATGACCTCTCTTGGCTCCCACCAGGCTCACTGTCCCTTCTGATTTTAATTTTATTTAAGATTTTTTTAAAAATATTATTTTTAACTAGGAGGTTGCCATGCTGCAAATCCAAGTGCTGCCCTCTAGCACCATATTTACCTGTGTTCAAAAGAGTGTTCTTTTTGTTTTGGAGCTCAGACCCCCACCTCTGCCTTGTACATAGGTTCCTGGGCAAGTTCCTTTTAGTCTCACCAATTTGCCTTCTGGGAAATGAGTGTTTTATGAACAGCCATGTCCTCCATGGCAGCCATTCTGAATGAGCAAGCAACCCCCATGACAACCATTTTGTGAGAGTGCCCATGACAGTCCCAAAATTACAACTGTCCCCACTGATCCAAAAAGGTTGGGGACCCCACCCTAAAAGATTGGTTCTTTTATTGGCAAATAGTGGCACTTCAGCCTGCTGCCTGAACATTCAGTTAGGCATCTAGAATACCTTTACTCTAAAGACCTAACTCCTATAGAATTTGCCTGATCCATTTCCCCTGAAAATGCCAAGAATACAGCCCACATGTATGGTGTCTTCCTTCCTTGATTAGGATGATCACCAGAGGTGGCTCTCTTTTGCTCATTGATCCACTGGCCCAGGCAAAGCCTTTGAAAGCGGGAGTGGAAACACTTAAATAATCGAGGTTGCAATTTTATAGACAGTAAAGGTATTCTAATGAGTTCCATTCTATCGTAACCAACATTCCAATTGCTCATGTTATTCTCCTGGAGATCCAAGGCAAAGGGAGCAATACCATAGAACAGAGAGGTTCTCAAACTACAGGCTGCGGACCATAGGTGGCCTAAGGGATCCATTCAGTTTTAATGGAAAGGTTGCAGCCAAACATATCTGTACTTGGTCCTGCACTTAATTTTTTTCTGATGATGAACATCGAGGCTGTTTTGACCAGGGCCGGATTATTGAACAAGCTAACAAGGCCCTGGCTTAGGGCCCATGATTTTCAAAATACAGCACTGGCTTTGACAATGATGCCGGTACTGAAGAAAACATGTTATGAGTTATGTATGTGCCTTGATTTCTAGCGTGCATGCACACACACACTTATTCAGAGCCACACACACACACAAAAAAAAAACCCTCAGCAATTTTCAAGCGGTCCACGGGGGTGCAGGGAAGTTGAGAACTACTGCCATGGAGCAATACATGCTCCCCAGAATGGAGGAGATAATGCTTTAGTCAAGCAAACTTTTTCTCCTGAATTCTTCAGAGGCATCTTCACTTTCAGTGCAAAAATCTCAAGACTGGAATAATTCTCACAATGAGATCAGTTTTGTTACACAAAGTTGACACCATGAAGTATTGCTAGGCTATGGACCTCAGACCCTTTGCTCTTGCCTAACTCCTTGCCAACTGGACTATTCATTTCCAGAATCTCTGGTAATTTATATTGTAGCCCTAATTTTTAACTATAAACTGTTGATTCCCCCTGGATTGCTATTCTATTCCAAATTAAAGATGAATAGGCAACACAGCCTTTCTTTTATTTTATTTTAAAGCATTTGACCTTATAACCAAGCCCACCATATTTACAGATCTGCATTTGCTGAGCCTACCTCTGTGGCCAAGGACATTCCTAATCCCAGCTCCATTAAACGGGAGTCTCCAAAACCCATTAACACCAACAGAGATTACATTGTGCTCTGCCCACTCAATTTCTATTGTCAGTCCTACACAGATGACACACTGAATGCAGGGGGTGGTTGCAGGGAGTGGTAGCAGGGGGTCTCTTCTCCTTGGGAACCTTGGAAAAGCTGGGATACTGATTGTGCAGAAAAAGCCCTATCCATGTACAACTGCACGCACAGCTTTCCATGCTGCTGCTAAACTGAACACGTGGAAATCAAGAACAAGGACAGCTCATGCAATCTATGCTGCTCCCTATGTTGAACATATTGTCCTGAATAGGGTTACTTCTCTCCCGTGTCCTTTCAAGCATACTTACAGTGACAGGGAGTTAAAGCACACATGTATGTACCCTCCCTACCCTAGTGGCATACATTTATTATTTATATACTGCCTTATTTGCTAAAAAGCCATCAAGGTAGTGCACAACAATACAACCTTAAAACAACTATTTAAAAAACTACATCTCACTATTGCTTCTCTCAACAGGAGAAACAAAGTATTGCAATTTCCACATTAGTTAGTTAGTTGGCATTAGTTACCCTGCCTTTGGGTCCCACCTTTTGGGATATCTGTCCGTGCCCCCTTGTATACATAGTAGAGCCTCTTCAACAGCCACTGCAGATCTTCACATCATCAACTGCGGAACACTGTTCTTATTTTAATAATCATTATTGCAAGAGCAGCTCCTGTACTGTAAGTTCAGAATGTGCACTCATATACACACGCATTAGACACCACCTTCCTGTAGTACTCTACAGCCAACTGCTAGGTCCCTCTTCCCTTGTGGGCTGCCCGCTCATTTGAGCGCTACTCTTCAGCAATCCAGCCCATAAACTTCAGTTCCCCACATCACATTTCAATCATTTCTCAGGCCTAGTTCAGGTCTATGAAGAACCAGGGTTTATGGACTGCAATCAAGCTGCAATATCACCCCCAATCCTTTCCTTGCCCCTGAGCCATGGAACCTTCTTTAAATCAGGGTTTTCAGTGAAAGTTAAGGAGCATACTTGGGGGCTTATTTTAACCAGGGGTAGCAATATTTCATAGATTTCATAGGTCATAGAGTTGGAAGGAACCTACAAGGCTATCGAGTCCAACCCCCTGCTCAGTGCAGGAAACTAGAGGAGGGGTCTCCCATCCAAGTAATAACCAGGCCTGACCCTGCTTAGCTTTCCACGCTCAGACAAGCTGAGCCAGCGTAAGCCAAATCTGGATAGAAGGGGTGAGGGAATTTGTACATGATGGAAAAGGTGTATGCAGTCCCATGGCTCATCTCCAACCCTAGTTCCAGTGTTGTAGCCAAATCAGGCCTCAGTGGCAACTATCTAAGGGCTCTGCAGATATCTGACAGCAATCGTGTAATACTCCTCTGATGAGCCAAATGTTGCTAGAGAAGGAAGAAACTATGATATGTGCAGTAATGCACACAATTGCTCCTATGCTGAATTTCACTCTTAGAACCAATTTGCTTTCTATATAACAATTTGAGCTTTAATTATCTTCCTTTGTGTGGGAAGATTTAAAAAAAACATGGAAATTGTATGGCTCGAAAATTAGCTGGAAGCTTATTCCCTCATTTTTTCAACTTACTAACAAACTATCCCCATACACTTGAGACATTATTTTAACAGTAAAATCCCAAAATGGATTTATTGGCAGGGGAGGAATAAGAGAAAATAATTTCAAAAGGCTAATGACAGCCAAGAAACATCAGACTCTGATCCAAAAAATACACCAAGTAATCTAGTCCAAAGCTCTCCTTCTCTCATCTATTGCTATTCTTTAGTCATTTGAGACAAGGGAAGGGGTACACAGAGCTTTACAAGGATTCAACATTCACGGGGGGGGGGGGGGGGAGTGAGATGTCCTAGCATTAAATTCATTGGATTACATCAGACTTAGTCATACTTATGTAGACCAAATGAAATCAATTAGACTTTTTAACTTAAATTTTGATTTCAATGGGTCTGCTCTCAGTATGACTACGCCTGGACCCAGCCTATTGAGGTTTCTTACATTACTAACAGTGATCCTATGGCCCCTAGACAGCATCTAGAGACCCATAGGATTTTTTGGATTCTCAGATCCAAGGTTGTAAAACAGCTCCAACCTCACATCTGGGGATCCATGCTCGGAGCATCCTCTCCACCTCGCAGCCAGTGCAGAAAGAACCATGCCAGCTGCTTCTCTGAGGTCATAAGAGCAACCTTGGAGAAGGGGTTTAGGGGGTGTTCCAAGGGGAGGAGGGAGGAGACCGGTGCCACCAAGATACGATGTATCCTGGCGGCGCCTCAGCCTCTTTCCCTCCTTCTCCAAAGCGCCAGAGTTAGATGGCCGAAATCAAAATTGGCTGTCGAGCTGCTTTGCAGAGCCGGAGGAGTGCGGAGGCGACCTTCACCTCCGCACTCCTCCCACTCTGCATAGGATGCCTGTAATTCTCCAAGTCCGGAGGGTTATGCGCAGCCCCATTGGATTGTACCCTAAGTAAACTATACTTAGGGAATTACTAAGTTGGGATTTCTTTTAACTTATCACTAAGAAAGCTAGTCATCTACAATTTAAACACATGCTGCATTACTTTCCAGCTTTGCAAAAAATACAAACCCCAATATAAACCTCAGTTTACTGCTGGAAATGCATCTTATAATGTATTTTGAAGAATGCAAGGCATTCTTGTTTGTAAAGAATATTTTCTTCATTGGCTCATTTACCTTCTCAACCTCCTCCCCTTCAACCTGAAGAAAATTTTCACTAAATGAACCCTGCAGCAATTGTCGAGTTTGAATTCTTCCAATTCCCATGTACCAAAAAAGCCATCGTGCCCTTTTCACATGATTGCATCAATTTCAAAAGGGTAAGGGGGGAGTGACACTAACAGCTGTTTTGAAACAAATGGGATTTCTTCCAGCAAAAGCACTGTTATGTTGGGGTTGCACGCTTCTCCATTCCTGCTTGTACTTAACTGGAACCTAAAACATACACATTCATCTAGTGCCCTAAGCATTCGCATATGTCGAGATTTATCATCTCACTTAACTCCACTTCATCTATTAGTTTTTCCCCCCAACATGGAGATTCGTTACCATGTCAGAAAAAGTAACATGGCTAGCAGCCTCTTTGCAGTGTAAGAAACACGGAATAGTTGTGTTCCATTGTAAATTGTTGTAATCTACTCTAAGCCTTCAGGTTATGGCACAACAGAAATCTAGACATATTCTTCAAACATGTTTTGTTCACCAGAGAGGTTAATAAAACCGCTGTGAAAATAGTGAATTTCAATTTGGTGGTGGTGGGCATGATACAGTTAGAAACAAAACAAACCCTCAAAAATCATGAGGGTTGTGTGTGCCGTCTTCAGAACATTTGTGCTTTTAGTGTGTGCCAACATCATTTTAGACACAATTCTGAAAAACTGAATCTAGGAACTTGTAGAAGTAAATCCTCTTCTACAAATGTGAAGAATCAATCAACCGGGGAAAGTCTCTGCCACTATAAATTTGACATCGTAAATGGAAATTTTTAAGATAGCCCTTGCATTGCTGTGAATCCAGAGTATTAATGAGAGCTGACATTTGTAGCATTAGACCAATTAGGCGTGCATGCTTTGAAGTCATTATAGATGAGAAGCATAGCAACAAAGCACTTCTGGGTTTGGGTGGTTTGAAAGACAGTCACATTAAAAAAAACCCTCCCCTGGATAATTTTTCCCCCTCTGAAATGGAGCTTGATAGTTTACTTTCATTAGAAAAACCATGATTTCAGAACAAAACTATTTTACTTTTGTTTAAATCGTGTCATTCATGTTAGTGTTAAAATTTAGACACAGAAGTACAGAAGCCATTTCCCCCACTTTCATGCACAAGCTGACATTAAAAGGTGTAAACATAATGAGGTTGCTTTTCTTCTTTGTTTGTCTGGGGGGGTTAAGAAAACAGTGCAATGCTTTACATGTTTGCTCAAAAATAAACATGAGCTTAATGGTACTTACTCCAAAGTAAATGTATATATAGGACTGCAGCCAAAGTGACTTCCCTTTCCTTTTACAAGGGGCAACAGGAGATAACTTGGGAGACTAAGGCACTAGTTTTTTCTATTTGTTATGCCTCCATACTTGTCACAGAAAACCTAGAGGTAGGCTGTTTCATTTCTTATCTTCCCATTCCCAAGAAACCTTTGCCTAGACTTTATCACTGTTCTACCTCTTCAAAGCAGGATGCCTTATGGATCCACAAGTGTATATCCAGCACCAGCTCCAGGAAAGATGCTCCGAGCAGACCCACCTCATCCTCACTGCTGTTGCCTCTGCCCATTTGTTTGCCTCACCCTTTGGGCATAATCTACACAGCCACCCATAAAGAGAAGACAAGATGAGAGATGAGACTGCTGCTCCTTCTCGATCATCCCAGTTTGCAGGACACGGAATAATGGGCTCAAGTTACAAGAACCTAGATTCCATCTAAACATCAGGAAAAATTTCCTGACTGTCAGAGCAATAAGACAATGGAACCAACTACCTCCGGAGGTGGTGGGCTCTCCGAATCTGGAAGCATTCAAGGTGCAGCTGGACAGCCATCTGTCAGGGATGCTTTGACCTGGATTCCTGCATTGAGCAGGGGGTTGGACTCGATGGCCTTGTAGGCCCCTTCCAACTCTACTTTTCTATGATTCTATGATTCCTACTCCTTGCTCCTGTCACTGGGCTTGTTCACATAACATGACAGGCCACCATGGCTTAATTTACCCACAGGGGTTGTTGCGTTGTGCCAGGCACCTGCGGGCGCCATTTTTGCATGGTGCCCGTGGGCACCTGGTTTGCCGTGGCTTGTCATGTCGTGCGAACCCAGGCAGCAGGGGGTGCTTGAGGGTTAGACAATGCTCAAACAACCCAAAAACAAGCCATGGGTTATTTGAGTGTTGTCTAACCCCACAAAAAAACCCTGCCGCCTGGGTTCACATGACCCAGTAAGCAGGGTGCCCATGGGCACCATGTAAAAATAGTGCCTGTGGGCACCCGGCATGACACAGCGGCTCCCGCAGGTAAATTAAGCCACCGTGGGCTGTTGTGTCATGCAAACCAGGGCTCTGTTTACTTAGAGAAGTCAGGTGAATAGAAAGTATCAGCAAAGAGGAGCAGCAGCAGAGTCAGGGAGCTTTAGGAGCAAGCAGTGGGGCCCCTGCTGGGGAGTGGGCCTTGGCAGATGCCCAGCAATGCCAGCCCCTGACACCGACCGTCCTGTGAAAAGAGAAACATTTCAGCCAGAACAATGCTTTCCATTCTATTATATCTGTAAATCACATTAAGGGAGCAGGGGAGTGAGCAGGATACCTATTCCTTTTATATAGGAAAAAGCAATGGCTCTGATCCAGATTTAGAGTAAGCAATACTTAAGAGTATAACTAACCAATGATTTCAATGGATGACTAAGTCTAAATCCAAGCCACTGTCTCCAAGACCCTTTTGTTGAAGTATAAAGGTAGTACTGAACATTGTCATTCAATATAATCTGAAAAAAAGGAAATGAGAGACACAGACGCACACAATTGTGCCCATTTAATTAAATTTCATAGCTGAAGTGCTAACAACTGGTAAAAAAAATACACTCAGTGAGTTTTATACAATCAATGTTCAGTTAATAGCAGGGGAAAGGTTCATTCAGTAGCCAGAACTTTGCCCTCAGCTTCTCACCAAGGATGTAACTCCTTTTCCATGTACCTTTACACATGCTACACATCTAAATTTTGCTTTAGACAGAAGTGTTAACAGCATGGAAACTAGCACTCCTGGCTGGTTTCCTACAGCGGCTGGCTTCCTGAGAAAGGTGTAGAGCTTTCTCAGGAACAAGAAGAACAAGTCCATCTCTTCCTTGACAATGACACCAAATAAATCCAATTTCCAAATTCATCAGCAATGCCATGGGAGCTTTTAATCAGCTTGGCCCCAGTCTATTGGGGGGAAACACTTTCAGTTTGGTGGAGAGCATCTCCAGAACTGTAACAAAGCAGATAAGTAGATTTTTATTTGTAGAATCCAATAAACAACAAACCCATTACTTTCCAAACACACAGTAGCAGTTCATTAGATGGCATCTATAAAACACACTGCAATAATGTAATTATGGAGGAAAGTGCCCAGCGTAGTTTACCACCATTAAGTAACTAAAAACCATACAGATAAGAACTAAATGAAGCATCAAAAAATTCTAATGCTACAACACATTAAGCATCAGAAGCTGTATGCAGGTGTCATACACATTACCAAAGTGACCTCTGCCCATCAACCCTGCAATCTATTGGGCGGTATTAAAATGTATTAAATAAATAAATAAATAAATAAATATCTAAGTTACATAATGGCTGGGTTCACACATGACAACCCATACTCAAGGTTGAGTGTGGGCTGTCATTGAACATTGGGTTGTCACTGAATTGCGGGTTGTTGTGTTGCGTGAACCCAGCCACGCTAACAAGCCATGGTTTAACCATGAGCAACCCACAAAGTGAACCCATGGTTTGTTGTTGAGTTGTGAACTGTGGGTTGTTTGTGGTTAAGAAACCATGATTTGTTAGCATGGTTGGGTTCACAGAACAGAACAACTGACAGTTTAACAACAACCCACATTCAACCTATATTGAACCTTGCGTATGGGTTGTCATGTTGTGTGAACCCAGCCAATGACCTGGTTCACACCTCACAATAAGCTACAGTGGGTTGTCACCACGGGTGACTGCAGGGTGGCTTAGCATGACGCCCAAACTTGGCACAGTTTTTCTGTCACGGGTTGTTTTTCGCAAACAAACCACCTGAGAACCCATGGCTTGTAGCAGGGTTGCTCAGGGTGGCTTGTCGTGATGTATGATCCTGGCAAAGTCAGTTCACCATGGGTTGTTTCAAACAGTGAGCCACCTTGCAAGAGCGGCAAAATACCCTCCCAGCCATTCCTCACAATCTTGGTAGCGCCACCACTATCACCCTTCCTCCGCTGCTGTCAATGTCCACCTCTTCACTGATTCTGCACTGACACTTGGCAATGTCCCTATTGCAGTGTTCTGCAACCTTGGGTCCCCAGATGTTTTTGGCCTACAACTCCCAGCATGCCCCAGTCAGCATAGCGTAGCTGGCTGGGGCATGCTGGGAGTTGTAGGCCAAAAACATCTGGGGACCCAAGGTTGCAGAACACTGCCCTATTGTGTTGGCAACCCTTTTTTAAAATTATTTTTTTAGTCCTGAAAAATTGCGCAAATGGGTTCAGGGGGGAGGAGTTGGTGTGGTTTTTTCCTTCAGTTCTGGGCAAGTATGCAAGTGCGCACATTTGGCAGGACCACAGCAAGGCGTGTTTTTCTATTTTATTCATATCCTTCATTAACTGTCAAATTGACAAAGCAGAAATATGTTCCACATACTCCTGCAGGAATTACACCTGCAGCAAAAGCTCCAGTCTCAGTCAGCCAACCCTTTCAGAGTTTGCTGTCAAGGTAAGCATCGAAGACCAACATGGACGAGGAATTTGACAGCTGGCATTTCAACATGTCATGAGAGGGGGGAATTTGACAAGTGGCATTTCTAGACATGCAGAGGGCATATCGATGTGCTTGGGTACTGTACTAACTGCTGTCATACTGGTTCAACTTAACAATATCAACTGCTGTCCTGTGAATGTGTGCGCTTGTGAAGTACAAATTTGAAGGACTGAACAATAAACAAAAAGTACTGATCCTATTTGCACAAATTTGAAGGAAGGACTGGGAGGGAAAATGTTGCCAATGTTAAGACTGCTTAGAAAAGGGGTAGCAATGGGGGGGGGGGTTTTCCTCCATAGGGAATACGAGGCTCCAAGATTTTGTGCTTTGCAACTTGCAGATTCGACAGCTATGTAGCAATCGGGAGAACGGGGACTCTTGACCATCAGAAATACAAGGATCCAAGAGGGTTTGTGCCGCAAAGGCTGCTGGAATATGTGCCAGGAGTGGTCAGGAGGACTGAGAGGAAAAGAAGCCATACTGAGTCACCACACACCCAATTGTCTGTCAGAAGTACCATGGGCTGTTCAGCGAAGAACCAACCCACTGTGGCTTATTCTCAGCGTGGCTTAGCATGACGTATGAACTCACCCATCGATAAAGGAGTAGTGACACTAAGTTAGAAGATAGTTAACCAAAAGCAGAAGGTGACGCTGAGGTGGCACCACAGTGGATGACGAAGGACTTTGCTGAAGGAAAGAGAAGTAGCTTGATGGAGAACAAGGGGCACAGAGCAGCATGGCTTATATTTTGAAGATGAAACTGGGAGAACAAACAGGAGAGGTTGTGCAGAACAGTGGGAAATATGGGAAACACAGAGAAAATCAATATAGTATATGGCAGAGCTTTCAATGGAAGGACAAGGAGCTTGCAATGGGTATGGACTGTAGGAGGGAGACAGTGCACGCAGTGGCAAACTTATCTGGTGAGCATTTTTGGGACACCTGCCCCAGCCCACAGTGAGAGATGGGCAGTGATTCATCTTGGACCTCTTTGGCAACTCTGTGTGATGGCAGGGATACATCCCTGCCCTTCTCCAATCATACTGAGCTCAACAACCAGAAAGTTATTTGAGACAAGTGTCACTGTTACACCATTAGGAAGCAGGCATTAGGGACATGACAACCTACCCTCTATAATTTTGCTTTCCTTCCAAGACATACAAACTTAACAGAATGTATCTAATTTCTAATATAGCATATTGCTAATTCTATGTAACATGAAATTTGAAAAGGGGGTTGGTTTTTTTAATTATAAAAAATATTCCTAACAAGTAAAATCTTCAGGTTAGAGCCTTTAGACTTACTAATTGCCTGATGCAGGAGACAAACTGTCTGTAAGCTTTCTAGGGACATTTCCCTAATCCCCATGACAATAGAGCAGCCTTCCCCAACCTGGTGCCCTCCAGATGTTTTGGACTTCAGTCCCCATCACCCCCTGCCTGCATGGACAACAGACAGGAATCCTAGGAGTTGTAGTCCAAAACATCTGGAGGGCACCAGGTTGGGGAAGACTGGAATAGTGTTGGACCAGATGGACCTTTGATCTGATCTGCAAAGGCAACTATTGTTCTTATTTGAACATAACCAAGAGCTGTGCTGGATGAAACCAAAGGCCTGTCTAGTCCACCATTCTGTTCCCACAGTGGTCCACCAGATGCCTGTGGTAAGTCAACAAGGAGGTCATGAGGGCAACAGCAGCCCCCCCCCCCCCCCGTGCTCCCCAGCAACTGGTATTGAGAGGCATACTGCCTCTGATCCTGGAGGCAATATGAAACCATCATGACTAATAGCCACTGATATCTTTTATCCGCCACAAATTTGTGCAATTCACTTTTAAAGCTGTCCAAGCTGGCAGCCATCACTACATCTTGTGGTAACAAGTTCCACAGTTCAACTATGCACAGTATGAAGAAGTATTTCCTGTTTTGCAAGAGAATAGTGAAAGACAAATGCAGTCTTTTTACAAATGCAGCAGGGGACACACGATCTTTGAACTCACCACTCTGTTACTTCAAAAGCACTCCTATCCTGCTGCCTGCTTAGATGCTGCAGCAGGAAGCACCAGGCTATCAAGCTGTTGATGACTGCCTGTATGGACCAGCCATTCATAGAACTTGTTCTCCACCAACACCTGAAATGTCTTCCTCTGGTGCCTGAAACCCATTAAAATATTAGTACCATAGCACATGCAATTCGGCACATATTCTTATCATTCAGGCCTAATAAGGCAGCTTTTTCCATCCACAGTGAACATTAGATCAGTCAATGAAGATATTTGCTCAAGCATGCACACACTGCCCCAAAGTCTGGGTTAGGGTATGCAATTTTCCTTCTCCCAGATTTAATTACTATTTTAAAGTATTTATCAGGCTGCATGGCTCAGGTTAAGCATTTGACTTGGCTTATAGTATTAAAAACATTCAAGAATAGTAACAAGCTTCACAATACTAAAATAAAGTAGAGCAGTTAAGTCTGTGCAAAAGTATGAAGTCAGCAAAGCACCTTGAATAAAAGATATTAGACTACTAATTCCAAGGGACTTCAAGAACAAAAAGAAAAAGTCTTCACCATCGTTCTAAAATGTACAGCAAAGCAGTCCTGCTAAACTTCTTGGGGGTGGGAGTTCCAAAGGAGTTTTGACAAATTAACCAACGCGAAGAACATGAGCTTTAAAGAAGAATGCAGTTTTGCTTGGTCACAGAAAAACTATCACAACAGAATCCTCTCTATTCCTTTCTAGGTGGAGATGACCACCAAAAAGAACAGGAAGTTTCACACGGGCTTCACCACCAATCAGAATCCTCCATACATGGGTTCAGAGCAGTAAAAGGACACAGGAATCAACATAGCAACATAAAAATAGAAGCAGGGAGGGCTAGACCCTGTTGGATTTCAAAGAAACTGGAGCCATTCCCCCAGGGAAAAAAATGCTGTAACTGTTTCCCAAACTGTTAAATGTTTCCCAAAGTCAGGACAACTGACATCAGAACTCTTAAAACTTGGCCAACAGATGTGCCCGTTCAACCAGGTCTACTTCTGGCTCCTATAGATAGGAGAGCACAAAAGATGTTTACAGATATGCAGTCTGATCCTATGTATGTATATTCAGAAGTCTGTCTCACTGAGTTCAATGGGTCTTACTGCCAGGTAAGTGTGCATAGGATTGCACCCTAAAGAATGCAAGAACTGTCTAGTGGTAGGTTCAGTGAAATTAAGCTTTTCTTCTGTATGGTAGGAAAAAATTAGAAAAAAATTGCCTTATGTATTTGAGAAACAGAGATAGATACAGCATGTTTGACATTTCATTCTTCAATTTACCATTTTTCTAGGTTTTGTGAATTAGGTTTTACAAACCATTAGTGGACAAGTTTACAACTTAAAAGAGCAGATTAACAGATGCCCCACAGCTGTCCAGCAGAACAATCAAAACCACAGACTGACTTAAGTATTCATTGCTATTCATATTCACAGACTTTGCTCCAAAGCTGCTACAGCAGCTGATTCTTTCCTCCTGGAAGAAAGCTGTTACTTACTTGGTCAACCCTGCCTCCTTCACAGTCTTCTGCCAGATCTGTATCCTCTGTTCTCGTTGACTCAGTGCCTTTTGGTACACAGGTGGCAGCCCACCAGGTATTTCTGTTGTGTCTCCTTCCATTTCAAATGGAACAACAAAGGGGTAAAACTCTGAGGGCGGGAGGAGTCTGAACACATTCTCGTCACAGTTCTCTTTGCATACCAACACTGGATTATCCCAATAGTTAGGCACTGTAGCCAGGCC
Organism: Shinisaurus crocodilurus; assembly: GCA_021292165.1. NCBI lineage: Eukaryota > Metazoa > Chordata > Lepidosauria > Squamata > Shinisauridae > Shinisaurus > Shinisaurus crocodilurus. The sequence goes on from CM037878.1 coordinate 58,520,973, forward strand.
AGTCCTGCCCATGTGGTCCTCAAGCATTGGATAATGGGTGTGGAAGGGGGCAAAAGTTATTGTTTGGTTGCCCAGTAAGATGAGCGGTCTAGTTGGGGTGAGAACATGCAAGGTGCAACTGGTGGTTGATGACAGAGACAGACGGTGGCAAACAGCAATAAGTTTGACATTGTCACAGCTATGGAGGTGAACAACGGTCTGTACCGGTCCCAGGACGAAGGTGCTATTCCTGCACTTCTCTATGGTCACAGATCTCAAAGAGGGAAAAGCAACAAAATTAAAGCAGAGAGGAAAGAACAAAACAAAATAGATCACATACCTTTGAAATGAGGCTGGAAAGGTTGACTGGAGAAGGCTAACTCACCTCAGTGGAGACAGCAAATAGATGAAAGATTCACAGCAGCGATGAATCCTCACATGAGTGTCTTCTAGGGTATCTGAGCTCTTTGCCAGTGTTTGCTTGTAAACTTGGCTCATCACAACCATGCGGTGTGCTGAAGGGACCATATGAGTATTACAGGCTATCTTGGCTCGCTTGGTTGTTCCTTCAACTGCAAGAATCATTAAACATGGGGGAGGGGTTAAGTATTTCTGCTTAAGCCAGTGTTCCCCATGACATCTAACCGTAAGTTTCACTCTCCTAACAGTCTCAGAATAAATAATCAAGGAAACTTTCATTAAGGACTATGCAGAAATACATTCAAGTCATTCTAAGTTTCTTTCCAATATGAAACACAGCCCAAACCACAAGTATTTTCTATCTCTCAGCCTAACCTACCTCACAGGGTTGTTGTGAGGATAACATGGAGAGGAGGAGGACTATGTAAGCCGCCTTGGGTTCCTTGCGGGAAAAAAGGCGGGGTATAAATATAATAAATAAATAAATAAATATCAAGTTAAGAGCTGAAACTAGCTACACAGTTATTGCATTAAGGGCACCAGAATGTTTCCATGCCATCCGCTGTCGTAAATCCGTCCAGTTCCAAGATAAGCCGTAGTCGTTATCAGTCCGAGGGTCTAAGCCAAAATATATCATTCCGAAATACAGCAAACATAAACCAGTTCGGGATCAGGCAAAGTCGTGGTCAAGGTCGTTCCAAGGATTAAAGGTACAGAAGTCTGAGGTCGGGAATGTCAGGAGCGTCTGGCTGTAGCTGTAACAAACAATTGCTTCCAGCATCTGAGTGTGTTTGGGGCCTGCCTTTTGAGAAGGCGTTGATTGGTAAGGCTGCCCAGCTGGGTCAGACTGCACTTAGCCAGGCCCCACCCCAAACACACTCCGGCACGGCTGGTCTCTGTCTGACCTACTGGAGGCACAATATCCAACTTATGCACCTGCACACCTTTTATGCACACACAGTACATTTCCCTGGCCTTTCACTCTTACTGGCATTATGAAAACTTACCCACCGTTAGCGCAACAGGAAGCTAGCAGAACCTGCAGCAATCAGAAACATACCAAATGCTCATTTCCAAAATAGGGCAGGTCAGCACAGCTTGCAGACAGGAGCGCCGCTGACCTGTCCCATTTTGGAAATGAATGTTCCCTCGTTTCTGGGATTACTGTCAGAAGCACTAGCTCTTGTTGCACAAGCGGTGGGTCCTGCAAGCACAATGAAACCAGCAGGAGCACACCAGCAGTGTCGGATACTGCCCATAGGATAGAGGGGTTTCCTCTCACCAAGAAGCCTATATTTTAGTCACATCGCACATTAGACCAATGCATTTATAGTCTTCTTACAATTGATAATGACAACAGTAGACTCAAATCTGTACAACTTTGAATGAACAATTACATTCCCCGTATAGGACACGAGAACAAAGGTGATCCAAGATTTTTGTTATGTGCTTAGAGAGGACAATGACAAAGAGCACAACTGAACAAACAAGCAACGTGTTATCACTCCTAACAGAGCAGATACCTAGTGATACCAACGCAGCCTAAATTGCCTTGCCAATGCAAGGAGAACATATTGTTTGGTACGAATGAATGCAACCATGATCTGGAGCATAAGGCGTGGAATTTAGAGCTGGGAGATCCAGGCTCAGTCTTTATCTGTTTGGAATTGCCAGCCTTTACACAAATGTTGTGATGTCATATGAGTTGCTAGACTGAAATGCTCTACAAACTGACATACAGCCGCCGGCGGGATCACATCACGCCAGTGCTCAAGGAGCTACACTGGCTACCAGTTGCTTGCTGAGCCGAATTCAAAGTGTTGGTTTTGACCTTTAAAACCCTATATGGCTCCGGTCCAGTCTATCTCAAGGGGCGTCTCCAGCAACACCAAGTAGGCTGCTCAACAAGATCTGCCACAGACGGCCTTCTCCTTGTCCCTTCAGCCAGAGCAGCTAGACTGGTGGGGACTAGGAAGAGGGCCTTTTCTGTGGCGGCCCCCATACTGTGGAACTCTCTCCCGAGTGATCTCCGCCATGCCCCCTCTCTGCTGAGCTTCTGCCGCTCATTAAAAACTTGGCTATTCAGGTGGGAATATGGGGTGGGTTAATGATTTAAAAATTTTATATAGTTTTAAATGTATTTTATCCTGTTTTTATCTTGTGTTTTTATTTGTGTACATCGCCCAGGGTGGCCGGTTGCCAGCCAGATGGGCGATAAATAAAGATAAATTAATTAAATAAATAAATACGCTTTCATTGCCAAACAAAATACACCTTCTTGAGTGCTGACATTTATTAAAGACCTGAAGTTAACACCAAATAAGAATTTTAACACTTGAGGGTGTCAATTTTAAACTAAAATGTCTGACAATCAGAACAAGATCAGAGCAGCTGCACTGGAAGCAACTTGCCAACTGCTTACTACAGCCTTCTCCAGACTGGTGCCCTCCAGGCATTTTGGGCTTCAACTTCCATCAACCCCTGCCAGCATGGCCAATGGTCAGGAATGCTGGGACTTGTAGTTCAAAGCATTTTAAGGCACCAGGTTGGGGAAGGCTTGGGTAGTGGGAAAGAAAGCAATTGTAAATTCAGTCTGATCAATTGATGCTGATGGTCAAAAGATGCTATCTTATAGCAAGGGTGGGCAACTGGTAGGCCAAAACACTGGAGGGCCACAACTTCCATGATCCCTCACCACTGGCTATGCTGGCTAGGACAGATGAGAGTTGTAGGCCAAAACAGCTAGAGGGCCAAAAGTTGTTGCAGTATAGGAAACTGTTTTCTGTAAATAAGAGAAACATAAGATTTTGTGCTTAAGTGCCAAAGGTTTGATGACCAGAGATAACTGTACCTTGCTGTGCCCATGCAAGCTTCTTGCCAGACTTGAGGCAGGCTGATGTCCCAAATGGGTTCTCAGTCAGACAAGTCCTCAGCCAGGACTCCAGTTTGGGGAAGGAGAAGGCTCTGGAGATCTTTGAGAAGCCACTCTTTGCATGCAATGGCTGCCAGAGTGCAAGCTCGTGCAGACGGTGGACAGTCCTGTTCTTGTTCACACCCCCTTCAATAAGGAAACTGAGAGCTCGAACAGCTTCAGGCGAAACCAGACTACTGTGGGCAGAGTGAGAGGAGGCAGTGAGCTGATCTGGGTCCAGTAACAGTTCCAGAAGGTCCTGGAGATGGTTTTGGACAAAGTCTTGGTGGTAGTTGTCATTCCAGTTCTTAGATCAAAACAATAAAACACAAAAAAGTCATCATATACAAGACAGGTTTTCATCAAACCAAAATCCTAGCCTGTACAACTCATTCACAATAGCTCAAAATGAAAGCATAGATTCTCCTTCCATTCAGTTCTTTTTCATTTGCTACCCTCTGCAAGCAGGCATCCAGTATAAAAGGAACCAGAGAGCTGCTGTTCAGTTTTCCTACATTCTTATGATCATGTAACACTCAGAGGTGCACGTGCTTCACCACACACTTTAAAAAGTTGAAGACAGGAAGCTAACAGTTTTTAATATCCTAAAGCATATTAATGACTTGCATGCATGCCAAAGGTTAAAAAACTTGAGCAACAAAGGGACTTGATATGGAGCTTCAGAAAGCATTCATCAACTTACAGTGCATATGCAAAAGCTGTTACCATTAAGAGAGGGAAAGATCTATAGATTTAACACTCACTAGGTCAGCCTTCCCCAATTTAGTGCCCCCAGTTGTGCTGGACTACAACTCCCATCATCCCCAGCCAGCGTGTCTGGGTACCACATTAAGGAAGGCTAATGTAGATGCAAATTTCACCATGAAGTATGCAGCATGTGCTGGATAGGACTGTTGTTGATTCACCTAAATCAGACCATTATTTCTCATATGGCTTGCTCAGAATGTGCGCGCAGATGAGTGAAATGTACTGTTTTTAATTTTTATAGATGTTTACGAAGCATTTAATGACTCTTTTGTTAGAGATATGACAATGAACAGTCGATGGTAACCAATATTCTGTTGAACCAGGACATGTCAGAATACTCTGTTTAAAATAATTAATTTGGAGAAGGGATATTTTTACAGCATGCAATGTAAGCTGCAAATGATGTCTAGAAATGCACTGTATTTTTACAAGTCAACTTATATTTATTTCAATTGCTTGCCTTCAGGCTAGAACTTGCAGACTGCTTCTATAGCCGGGGGGGGGGGGGGGGGGGGGGGGATACTTGAAAAAAGAGCAGGTCAAAGCAATACCTTAATCTGATTAGTGGATTCTCCAGTCAGGCTGCAAGACTTAGATCTAGGATTTGGCCACTCATCTCCAAGTAGAGATGTCCTCAAGGAAACTTTGTTTAGTTGCTGAATGTAAAGGAACAGTAGAAATTGAAGAGTGTCCACAGATAACTAAGGAGAGAGACCAACAGAAGTTTAATTTTAAAAAGAGAAAATTAAGAATTATTTAGCAGTGGCGGTTGTTTTATATTCAGCAGCAAGTCAATGTCGGAATGTGAGGAAAACACAGACAGACTACTGCTTCATTTTAAAACAACAACTAGAGCCGATTTCAATGGGCTTAAGTACACCTAACCTCCTGTTAGCTTGTGGCCCAACACACTCACACAGTACACTATAAGGTACAGAAGGAAATAAACTATTGTTCCATGCATGAAAAGCCAGGCCCAATAAGAGTTCTATGAAGAGCATACACCAGATTCTAAAAATGCTACTTCATGCCTTATTCCTTTGCTTCTCTGCCTCCTCCTCAGTTGAACAGCTGGATATCACCTCTGCCCATTCCAGTCGCTCCAGTGAGGTCCGTTCAACAAGACTGTCAAATAATTCAAAATACAGCCAAGCCAGATCTTTGTCCAACTGCAGCTTCCCACAAGCAATGTGCCGCCACATAGGCCAGGAAAGGTACGGATAATAGCCTTCACTAGAACGCATCCGGACATAAGTTGACATCTTCCGGAGATAATGCATGCTAAACTTGGAGGGAGGTGGGATTTGCAAGGCTCCCACTATGAAAGGTTCCATCTTTACCCACAGATTGACCGTGGGTTGATCCATTTTAGCCAGCCACAAGACTCTCACATCTGTATTTGAGAGAAAGGGAAGTTTGTCAAGCCATTTGCAAAATACTACACATACGATACACAATACTACACATACCACTACTACACCTTTGTGAAATGAAGTCACAGATAGATATCAATGGTCTATTTTCCTCTTGTCCATTATGTCTTTCTGAGCCAGAATCATGTCACCAGAAAGGCCTGAGGCCCTGACTCTGGACAGTCTCTGAGGAAGAACAAGCTACTAGACTCTGAACCTGGGACTGGTGAAGAGTCTGAATCAACCACCCAAGGATTTTCATTCTCATAAAGGTCTCCACTGAGGAAGGCAAAAGGCAAGGTTTGAGGCTATTCAGTGGTAAAAACCCTGAGGCCTAGTCTCCATTCCTTGGTGTTGCATATCATGCTATCTACTGCTGGTTGCAACAAACCTGTCCCCGAGATTTTGCCCAGCACCCTGCACGCTCTCAGCTCCAATGAAATAAGCCACTGTTAAGGTAGGTGGTGACAGGAGACAGGGCCAATCCAGTTGTGGCAAACCAGTTTTCACACTTCTTTCCCAGAGTGGTTTACCTGGTGCCTTTTTTTTTTATTATTTCCAGAATCCAGGTGAGAAAAATTGTTTTTCCAGACCTTTTAGTTCTGCTTCATGCTGGATTTTTAACTACCTGCTGAGATTTGTGTCTTCTTGGAATTTATTGTATTTATTATTTTACTTTGTACATTGCTCTGAGTTGCAAACAAATGTTTTTAATACAGGCACTGTACTCACTCATCTGGCTGCTGTTCAAACTAGCAGGGGGCAGTGTTAAAGAGGCCTTTAGATCCAGATGATGCTGGGGACTAGACTGAAAGCCCCTGAGGGACTGATTTGGCCTCCAATTGATTCCCTGGCAGAGGGAGAGAGGTTTGCTCAATACATCCCACCCACCCCCACTCCCTCATTCAACATAGGAACGGAAGAGCACCCTAGCAAAGCCCCAGCCCTTCAGGATTAGGTACACTGGCAACCCTGAAGCTTTTTGAGGGGATGGGTGAAAGGAAGGGGTAGAGTGGCAAAGGTGCAACATTTTTTCCCCTGGACAGAAGCTTCGTGCCTCTAGTAAAGGCATTGCACATGAGGTTTTCCACAGCAAGGAAGATAAGAGGCAGTGATGGGAAAGCTGCACCTGTGGCATTTTGGTCTGCAAAGCATCTGTTAAGTCAGCCTTCCCCAACCTGGTACCCTCCAGATATTTTGGACTTCAGCTCCCATCAGCACCAGCCAGCATGGCCAATGGTCAGGAATGCTGGGAATTGTACTTCAAAACACCAGAAGGGAACCAGGTTGGGGAAAGCTGCAAGAGAGTGTCAAACCAGATGGACCTTCAATCTGAGCCACAAGGGCAATTCGTGTTCTTATTGACCACAACGTAAGTAGAGGCGTGTTGGATGAAACCAAAGGCCGATCTAATTCATCATTCTGTTCCCACAGTGGCCAGCCAGGTGCCTATAGGTAGCCCACAAGGACATGAGTGCAATAGCGCCCTCCCACACATGTTCCCCAGCAACTAATATTGAAACATAAGAGCCATGCTGGATCAAACCACGGGTCCATTTAGTCCAGCATTCTGTTCACACAGTGGCCAACCAGCTGCCCACGGAAAGCCCATAAGCAGAATATGAGTGCAACAGCACCTTCTCACCCATGTTCCCCTGCAACTGGTGTACACAGGCATACTGCCTCCGATACTGGAGGAAGCATATAGCCAATCAGGACTAGTAGCTATTGATAGCCCTATCCTCCATGAATTTGTCCAATTCCCTTTTAAAGCCATCCAAATTGGTGGCAATCACTACATCTTGTGGGAGTGAATTCCATAGTTTATGCACTGTGTGAAGAAGTACTTCCTTTTATCTGTCCTGAATCTCCCACCAATCAGCTTCATGGGATGACTCTGGGTTCCAGTATGAGTGGGAGAAAAATGTCTCCCTGTCCACTTTCTCTACACCATGCATAATTTTGTACACCTCTATCATGTCTCCCCTTACTTGTCTTTTTTCTAAGCTAAACAATCCCAGCTGCTGTAACTTTTCCTCATAGGGGAGTTGCTCCAGCCCCTTGATCATTTTAGTTGCCCTTTTCTGCACTTTTCCCCACTCTACACTGTCCCTTTTTAGGTGCGGTGACCAGAGCTGCACACAGTATACGAAGTGCAGTCACACTATAGATTTGCACAAGGACAGTATGGCAGTTTTATTTTCAATTCCTTTCCTAATAATGCCTAACATGGAGTTTGCCTTTTTTTTCCCACAGCAGCTGCACACTGCCTCTGCTACTGGAGGCGATATAAAGTCATCATGCCTAGTAGTCATTGACTTCAACTCCCATCAGCCCCAGCCAGTACGGCCAATGGTCAGGAAAGCTGGGAGTTGTAGTCCAAAACATCTGAGGGCACCAGGCTAGGGAAGCTTGTGTTACTCACTCGGCGCCTCTATTAGGAAGGGGCTCCTCCAGGATGGTACCAAAGTTCTATACGGGGAGAGAAGGAAAGACTTCGGCTCTAGCCTGCTGAAGTGTTTGCCGCCCAGGGCCAGTGGGGCCCGCCAGCCCATTGTCGGGGGCACCACCCTCAGGGTGGGATGGGAAGCGCCCACCTGCGCGCCTCAATCGGCGCCTCTCCCACGCCGGCTCTGGCAGCGGGTCGGCTTTCAAATGCCCGCGGCCTCCGCCCGCTGCGCCTGCGCACACGGTCTGGCTAAGGCCGCGGCCACTGAGAAACACACTCACCCGGGACACCTTCAAAAGAGATGCTCGCCTAGAACGACCGGAGCTTTGTTATGAGCAGCTGAGACACATCCCACGATAACCACCACCCCTCCTCCGCGGAACTCTTGGCTCTTCCGCCGAGTCTTTTTCCCATCATTTCCGCGCATTCCTGCTGGAATGGAATGACAGCGGAGAGGTCCCAACAGCGCCCCCTCCGGAGGGGAAGAATCCCACCAGGGAAATGGGAGCTTGCGGGGCGGAGATGGGAGGCTTCCGCCCGCAAACTCCGAGGAGGCGTCCCCGGTCGAGCCCAGCCTGGCCACTGTTCATTTCTAAAAAGGAAGGCATAGCATACTCCGACGCGGAAACCCTCCCCCTTCCTTCTCAATGACCTGCAATCTCTTGCAAATTTATGGGGAAGTCCCGTTACTTATGAGTAGACAAGCATGGGACTGGCTGTCACGCTATCCCAAGAGCCGGGGAGCTGTGGCCCTCCAGATGTTCTCGGACTCCGGCATGGCCAGGGATGATGGGAGTTTTGACTCCTTCATCTCGATCGGGGTGGGCAACTTGTAGCTCTCAAGATCTTTTGGCCTACAACTCCCATCAGCCCTCACCATTGCCTATGCTGGCTAGGGCTGGTGGGAGTTGTAGGCGATAAAAACCGAGGGCCGGAAGTTGCCCAACCCGGGTCTCGACGTTTCTTATGATTAACAGATTTTTAAAAAATCATTCTGTTGATAAGAACCGCAGTGGAAACATAGACTTAGAAAAAACTTTGTCTATGAGTAGAAAAGTGAAAGATAAGACTCCTCCCTTTTAGACAGAATCTTGTCGTGACGCCACCAAAGCGCCCCGCGCAATGATTGGAAAAGGATGACAACGAGGCGCTCCCTCGCGCGTCCCAGTGAGTTGACGTATATTTGCTTGATTGGCCGGAACTAGCCGGGTCGCGGGTGAAGTGTGCAATTGTGGTTGGCCAGCGGCAAGCGAGGGGAGTATGCTGTGCCGGGCGCGGATTGGTCGCTTTGCTTCACCGGGTTCTTCTCTTTCGTGCCTATGGTTACCGGCGAGTGAGTGAGGTGGGGGCGCGGAACCTGCTCAACGAGACCCCCGCCATGTCCCCTCGCTCCCTCGGCGCTCTCCTCCTACTGCTGCTGTGCCTGCTTGGGGACGCCATTGCCGGGTAAGCCCAGGGGGAAGGGAAGGGAAGGAAGGAAGAGGCAGGGAGGAAACGCCACCTACGCTCCGGTCCTCGCAGGTCGGCAGGTGGCCTCGCGATAGGGTGGAGTCTCCTTCTTTCTCTCTTCGTCACCCCCCTGCCCCCGCCGCCATGGAAGGACCCCTCGGAGCGGTTGTGCTTCGTCCCTCCGTTTCTCCCACCAGTTTGATTCCACACAATGACAACTCCCCTTCCTCTTCCCACGCGTGGCGGTGGGGTGGGGTGGGGTGAGGGGCTGCTTCCTTCGCCACCCCGACTGGTCTGCCTCCTCGCAGCTTCCTGGTCGTTCTGGCCCCTTCCTTCTCCACCCCCTTCCCCGGATGAGCGGGAAGAACCTCACCGGTTTCCTGTGCCTTTCGTAGTTTGGGTAGGCGAAGGAGTTCCGGTAGGTGTCGTGTAATAGGGCCAGTGTGGTATAGCCGTCACAGTGTTGGACTAGGACTGTGGATACCCGGGTTTGAATCCCCGCCTAGGTGTGACGCTTGCTTGTTGACCTTGGGCCAATCTTTCAGCCTAACCCACCTCTCAGGGTTGTTGTGAGAGTAAAAATAGGGGAGGGGAGAGCACATGAGTTTCTTGGAAGAAAGGTGGGGTCTAAGTGTGGTACATAGTACATGAATAATACTATGTAATTTGAATTGCTGCTACTAGCTTTGCTGTTTGTTTTTAATCTGTGGTTTTAAATTTTATATTTATATTATAATGTATTTTATGGTTTTAACTGTTGTAAACCGCCCAGAGAGCTTCAGCTATTGGGCGGTATAAAAATGTATTAAATAAATAATAGTTGCTCCCTGTCATGTTACACTGTTGGAAGGGGTGAAAAAAGATTCATCTGCTAAAATCTCTTCTAAAGAGTTATTAAAGTGCTTAACTGGTGTTCAGTCCCATAATGGACCAAATGAGGGCCAATAAATGGAGACTTAATCCAGTTGAGGTGGGGCATGGCTTGTCTTCCTGGGTGATTGCTGTTCACTCTCTTTTGGATGGGGTTGCAATCCCTCTGAAAGAACAGGTTCACAGCCTGGGGATACTTTTTGTCACTTGAGGTGCAGGTTGCCTCTATAGCAAGAAATACCCTTTACTAGTGAAGGCTGGTGCACCAGGTGTGACCTTATCTGAACAGGCAGACCTTAGTCTCAGTTATCTATGCTCTGGCAACCTTCAGTTTTATGATGTGTTCTATGTGGGAACTGTTCAGAAACTGCTGTTCAGAATGCAGCTGCTAGATCCCAGTCCGTTTCTGGGCCCAACTCAAAGTGCTGGCTTTGAGCTTTAAAGCCCATCATGGCTTGGGACCAGAGTGCATAAAGCATCACCTGTCTCTACATGTTCCTGTCTGTACACTAAAATCTTCATCAGAGGCCCTTCTCTGCCATCAGAGGTACAGTGGAAGGATACTGGGGAAAGGACCTTCTCAGTGGTGGTTTCTTGATGGTGAAATGCTCTCCCCAGGGAGGCTTGCCTGGTGCCTACTCAGATGTCATTTTGGCACCAGGTAAAGGCCTTGATATTTTCTCAGGCCATTCACTTCAGATCGATTAGTTTGATCTTGGCTGGGATTGTTGTTGTTCTGCTCCTATTGATTTTGCTGTTACTATATGCTTGTATGCTTCTAATCTGTTTTGTTCTGCTGTTTTTTTTAAATGTGGAAGCCACCCTGGAAATTTTATTAAAGAATGACATATACGTACCTACATAAATAAATAAAATATGGGAATTTGCCATCTGTTTTACACACACACACACACACAGTGTAATTGTATTTATTATGAAGTAGGACTCATTGACTTCAATGGGATTTACTGCTAGGTAAGTGTATGTAGGATTGCATCCTTTGGCTACAGCCCTATGTACATTTCCCTGTGCAAATACGCAGAGGCTTGTACTGTAGAGTACTCCCTAAAGGCAATGCTGAAGTCTGGGAGTCCCAAGATTTTAAAAAATGCAAATGTTAGTTTGCATGCAATTCACAAATGTTTGTGGATCCTTTCCTGCAACGTTGCTTGAGAAAGTACCATAAGTGCTGTAGATAAATATACTTATTCATTAAGCTAATTTATATCCCACCCTTCCATTGCAATCAGAATACACAGGGCAGCTTACAACATTAATACAGCATCTAAAATTAATAACAGTGGAACAATACAGTATTAAAATAGAGATAGATATAGGCAGCAGAAATGTATAAAATCAAAGGGCATGGTCCGAGGGCACAATGATACAGCCACCTTGATGAAGCTAAGTATGGATGAGAGACAGCCTGGGAACCCTATGTACGGTATGCCATTTTGAGTTCCATGGTGGAAGAAAGGCGGAATATCCTTCTACTAAAACTGCATTAAAATAATTCAGCCCAGTAGGTCAAAGGTCTGCTGGAACAAAATGTTTTCAATAAATGATGGAAGGTTGAGATTGCTGGCCAGACAAGCATCCTGTCTTTCCTCCCATTGTAATGGTTGTTGTGCTTTGTATTCTTCTAGTAGCACCTTCTACTTATGTACTTACTATTTTTATATCCAGCTTTCTGCCAGTCTATTCAATCTACACACACACACACAGTGTGTGTGATACATGTAACACATGCATACATAAAAGCCAAAGTATGTCGCGAAGACCCATGGACTCGCCAGGTGTGCTGTCTCCCTGGGGCACGGATTAAGGATGTGACAGAGCAGCTGCCGAGGCTCATGCAGCCCACCGACACATACCCCTTTCTTCTCTTCCACGTGGGTACAAATGATACTGCCAAGCGGAGTTACAAAGAAATCACGGCAGACTTTGAAGAGCTGGGAAGGGAACTCAAGAACTTCGGGGCCCAGATAGTTTTCTCATCCATCCTTCCAGTACTTGGAAGAGGCATAGAAAGGGAAAGAAAAATACTCCGAGTGAATGACTGGCTACGAAGGTGGAGCCGACGTGAGGGATTTGGATTCTGGGACCACGGGCTACACTTCCTGGAAGATGGACTGCTGGCAAAGGATGGGTTGCACCTCACAAGGACTGGGAAGAATGTGTTTGGCCACAGCATGAGGAACTTAATCAGGAGGGCTTTAAACTGAATCCAACAGGGGAGGGAGACATAAACTCGGGGGTACCAATGGAAGAAGGCCTCTATGCCACAATGGAGAGAACAGCTCCAGCGGTGCCCATTGATAGTCTACCACAAAATGTAGGGGGAAAGTCGGACTATAAAGCACATAATCTTCAATGTCTCTATACTAATGCCAGGAGTATGGGCAATAAACAAGACGAACTTGAACTCTTGATACATGAGGGCAAGTACGACTTGATAGGGATAACTGAAACCTGGTGGGATGACTCCCATGACTGGAATACAGCAATTGAAGGGTATAACTTGTTCAAAAGGAACAGAAGCAACAGAAAGGGAGGTGGAGTTGCACTGTATGTTAAAAATACGTATCTCTGCACAGAGATACAGGAAGAGGAGCTTGGCAGCCCCATTGAGAGCATCTGGGTTAAAATAAAGGGGGCAAAGAATAAAGCGAACATGGCGGTTGGAGTCTACTACCGACCACCCAATCAAGGAGAAGACGAGGATGGAACTTTTGAAAAGCAAATTGCCATTGTTTCAAGGAGGCACGATGTGGTAGTAATGGGGGACTTCAATTTCCCTGATATCTGTTGGGAGACTTATTCAGCCAAACATGGCCCCTCCAAGAAATTCCTGAGCTGTGCTGCTGATAACTTCCTCCTACAGAAAGTGGAGGAAGGAACTAGAGGATCGGCTATCCTTGACCTGATTCTAACCAACAGAGACGAGTTAGTGGATAAAGTGGCAGTTTCGGGAACTCTGGGGGAAAGTGACCATGTTATACTTGAGTTCTTGATTCTAACAGAAGCAAAAGCTGAGTGTAGCCAAACACGTACCCTGGATTTTAGGAAAGCCAATTTTAACAAACTCAGAACAATGATTAGTAAGATCCCATGGCAAGTGACTCTCACGAGAAAGGGAGCCCAGGAGGGGTGGGAGTTTTTAAAAAAGGAAATTTTAAAGGCACAATTGCAAACAATTCCCACAAGGAGAAAAGGCAGAGGGCAACAGAAGAAGCCAATGTGGCTTCACAATAAACTCAAAGATGACCTGAAAACAAAAAAGGACACGTATAGGAAGTGGAAGGAAGGACAGGCTACAGGGGAAGAGTACAGGCAGGTAGCACAGAACTGCAGGAATAGTGTCAGGAAGGCTAAAGCTGAGAATGAGCTAAGGTTAGCGAGGAATGCTAAAAGCAACAAAAAAGCTTTCTTCAGATACATGCACAGTAAAAGACAGAAGAAAGAACTGGTGGTTCAACTACGCAATGAGGATGGCAAATTGATAACAGAAGACAAAGAAAAGGCAGAAGTGTTCAATTCCTACTTCGGCTCGGTCTTCTCCCAAAAGAGGGTCTATGACCCCCCTGGCAAACCTGAAGTGCAGACTGAAGGGGCAGAATTGCAGCTTGAGATTGATAGGCAAATGGTCAAGGAGCACCTGATTACTCTGAACGAGTTTAAATCTCCAGGGCCTGATGAGCTGCATCCTAGAGTAATAAAGGAACTGGCAGAAGAACTCTCAGAACCACTGTCTATTATCTTTGAGAAATCATGGAGGACAGGTGAAGTGCCAGACGACTGGAGGAGGGCAAATGTTGTTCCCATCTTCAAAAAGGGCAAGAAGGAGGAACCTGGGAACTATAGGCCAGTCAGTCTGACATCAATCCCCGGGAAGATTTTTGAGCAGATTATAAAGAAGTCAGTCTGCAAGCACCTTGAAAACAATGCAGTGATTACTAGAGGCCAGCATGGATTTGTCAAGAACAAATCCTGTCAGACTAATCTGATCTCATTTTTTGATCGGGTAACCTCCCTTGTGGACTGTGGGAATGCTGTGGACATTATATACCTGGACTTCAGCAAAGCTTTCGACAAAGTGCCTCATGATATCCTGATTAGTAAGCTAGCTAAGAGTGGGCTAGATGGAACAACTATCAGGTGGATCCACAATTGGCTAAAGAATCGGACTCAAAGAGTGCTTATCAATGGTTCCTTCTCAAACTGGGGAGAGGTAACGAGCGGGGTACCACAGGGCTCGGTCCTGGGCCCGGTGCTCTTCAACATTTTTATTAATGACTTGGATCAGGAGGTGCAGGGAATGCTTATCAAATTTGCAGATGACACAAAGTTGGGTGGAACAGCTAATACTCTGGAAGACAGAAACAAAATTCAAAGTGACCTCGATAGGCTGGAGCGCTGGGCCGAAAACAACAGAATGAAGTTTAATAGGGATAAATGCCAAGTGCTGCACCTAGGGAGAGGAAACCAAATGCAGAGTTACAGAATGGGGGACACTTGGCTCAACAATACTACAAGTGAGAAGGATCTTGGAATTGTGGTAGATCACAAACTGAATATGAGCCAGCAATGCGATGTGGCTGCAAAGAAGGCAAATGCAATTTTGGGCTGTATTAATAGAAGTATAGCTTCCAAATCGCGGGAAGTGATAATTCCCCTTTACTCGGCACTGGTTAGGCCTCACCTTGAGTACTGCGTCCAGTTCTGGGCACCTCACTTTAAGAAGGACATAGACAAACTGGAGAGGGTTCAGAGGAGGGCAACAAGGATGATAAAGGGACTGGAAACAAGGCCCTATGAGGAGAGACTGAAAGAACTGGGCATGTTTAGCCTTCAGAAGAGGAGACTGAGGGGAGATATGATCGCACTCTTCCAGTATTTGAAGGGATGTCACACAGAGGAGGGCAAAGATCTCTTCTCGGTCATCCCAGTTTGCAGGACACGGAATAATGGGCTCAAGTTACAGGAACCTAGATTCCACCTAAACATCAGGAAAAATTTCCTGACTGTCAGAGCAATAAGACAATGGAATCAACTACCTAGGGAGGTGGTGGGCTCTCCCACTCTGGAGGCATTCAAGGTGCAGCTGGACAGACATCTGTCAGAGATGCTTTGACCTAGATTCCTGCATTGAGCAGGGGGTTGGACTCGATGGCCTTGTGGGCCCCTTCCAACTCTACTTTTCTATGATTCTATAATTCTATGATAAAACAAAAACAAAAAAATGCAGAATTTTCTTAGGCTTTTGCAGTATTATGCTACCAGCTGCTTAATTTCCATGCCTGTGCTTCCCCTCAGGGTACACAAGTCTTAAGTGGGAAGAGGTATATTATCAATGTGTAGACAAGATGACCTAGCACATTTACAGTGCAATCCTATGCCTGTGTGCTCTAAAGTAAATTTCACTGTATCCAGTGGGGCTTCCTTGGAGGCACCGTGCCTACCGCCCCTGGCATGCAATGCTTGCAGAGCTTTCTCTGCAGGTTGCAATTGTTGTGGCTGTCAACAGTATTGGAGGGGAAGAAGGAAATCACATTCTCTTGCTGTTCTCTAACTTGTGGCCTGAGGATAGGTTGACATTAAAGGAAGAGGGGCACAACAAACAACTGGCTTCATTGTTTTTCAGGAGAGATTTCTACAAAATCTTGGGAGTACCTCGCAGCGCATCTGTTAAAGACATTAAAAAGGCATACCGAAAATTGGCCTTGCAACTTCACCCAGACAGGAACCCTGATGATCCACGTGCGCAGGAAAAGTTCCAGGATCTTGGGGCTGCCTATGAGGTCAGTGTGCTTAGGAAACGTCCGTGTTGAACTTTGTTAGAATTTCAATGTTTATTATGCTCTGTGGGATGTGTTTAACTGATTTAACTTCTTAAAGTTAATGGTTGGTCAACTAAAAATGTTTTATCATACTACTTTGGAGGCCAGGTAGAGTTTGGTACTTCGCTCAGCTGAAAGCTCTTGGGAGCCCAGAATGAGCTCTCCTCCTCCTTTGGCACAGCTGTTAGGCAAGGCCCTGCCCCCTGGAGGATACCCAGGAGGCTCAGCAGGCCAGATTGTGGAGCCCAGTGGGCTGGAGGTTCTGCATTCCTGACATAGTGGGACAACAAACCTGAACAGCCTACAGCATAGAATGTACAGTGACTTAGGGTGCTTCCAAAGGATAGCTTATTTATTTTATTTATTTCTTATATTTATTAATCGCCCATCTGGCCGGTCACTCGGCCACCCTGGGCGATGTACAATTAAAATAATACAGTAAAACAATACAATAAAATATGATAATTAAAACAGTATAAAAAATTCTTTTAAAATCCTAACCCACCCCATATTCCCGCCTGAACAGCCATGTTTTTAATGCATGGCGGAAGCTCATCACGGAGGGGCCATGGCAAAGGTCACTAGGGAGGGAGTTCCATAAGAAGGCCCTCTTCCTAGTCCCCACCAGCCTGGCTGCTCTGGCTGCTCTGGCTGATGCACTAGCACTACCAATCAAAAGGCATAGTGCAACTGTTCCATCTTTCTCTCCTTAGCAGATTTTTTTTGTGATAAGAAAAAGGATGGAAGAAGCATTGGGAAAACATGGGAGGGTTACAAATGGAAGAGGATATTGTCTAAGCCCCTACTAAAATTCTGTGTTTGAGGCAGGATGACTACACAATAAAAGCCTCGTCTGGATGCACACATGGTTTGTGGAGGGGGGAAAACCCTTTCCAAAAATAAGAACTACTCCACTAGGAGCTTGCAAGCCCATTTCATCTAGTTGACAGCTGCTTGTACTGAGATTAAGGTGTAGTCTACATTATTCAGGATGCAATCCTGAGCATAGTAAATGTGAGAGTATTAAGTGCAGAATTAAATGGGGCTTGCTTTTGAGTCAGCCTAGGATTGGGCTGCAAATTAACTGAGTAGGCATCAATCTTTTAATGATTGATAAAGGTCAGGGGCAAGAAAATAACAGTATTTTGTATCGCAACCCCTCCTACAATTATCACTATATCATAGGCTTGAAACTGGTGGCTGTTGGATATAGCATCTGCAGTGTCAAGATAAAATTACAAATTATATCTAGGTTTTATAATGCTGCTGCTTTTCCTACATTCTCACAGTCCCAAGAATAACTGCATTCAAAATCTTCCATCAGCCTTGATGTTCTGATATCCATTTAGTCTAACAGTTACACTTTTTAGGCTGTCCTAAGGCCTCTGCTGAAGACATTTTCTTGATAGAAATCAGTGATACATATTTCTGCTAGATGTGGAAGCATTTAGGATCAGATGTAGGTTCTAGCTAACTGCCTGGGAACAGTTATAGAAGCTTCTTAATTAAAGCTTTGTCTAATACACATGTGTACACTTTTCCCCCCTGCAGGTGTTGTCAGATGAAGAAAAGCGAAAGCAGTACGATGCATATGGAGAAGAGGGGTTGAAAGAAGGTCACCAGAGTTCCCATGGAGATATTTTTTCACAGTAAGTGTGTTTCTCTTCCTCCAAGCTATATTGCATGACAGAGCAAGCTTTACCTTTAAATTCAGTTTTAGTGATATCAGTGTTAGTTCCCCTGCAAGCCATTATTACTGCCATAGTTTATTTTTGTTCTCTTGTGGGTCTTCTTGCTTGATGGGTGGAGGCTATAAGATTACATTACAGCATTAGACCCCTCTATCCTGGGGAATAGGCCCTGCACTGAAGCCATATCACACAAGACAGTATAACATTTTGTTCAGTCATAGAATAGACAGGAAAGTGTTAATGCCTCTGACTCAAAAGGCAGAAGCAACCAAATCTGGCTTCCATTAGAGCCAAACGCTTCCAAGGTCATTTGCAAGTTCAGATAGAATGGCTGTATCTTCAGCATTTTAACTACAGTGAATGGCCCCTCTATGGGGACATTGTCTTCTTGCTGACCAGGATGTGAGGCAGCCTGACAGCAGATCATTTCACATCCTAGGTGAATGCCCAGATGGGACAGTTATTTTCCCAATTCTTGGTAGCAGAGGCAGAAGCAACAGTCACTGAGTTCTGTGGCCTCTGGGTCTATTATGTATGCATTTATAATTATTTTAAAGTCGCCTTTTAAGGCCAAGGCCTCACCTGGTGGCTTCCATCATATAAATATAAAATCACAATAAAAACAAAGACACCAGAAAACATACCAAAGATAGATGTAAAAGCAACATAAAAGACAGCAGTAAAAAGCAGTAACAATCAAACAGCCACAAGACAAGAATAGCAATAAATAGCGACATCCAACTTGGCACAATATCATTAAAACAAATAAATTAATTCAGCACCAGATCACTTAACAGCAGCAAAAAAGTAATTTGAAACTAGGTCTTCCAACACCTATTTGAAGGTTTTCAATGATGGGGCCATACCAGCCTCCATTAGAATAGAGTTCTATATGTACCGTATTTTTCCGTCTATAAGACGCCCCCATGTATAAGACGCCCCCCACTGGGCAGTTTTGCAACTGCACGGTTCTCTCCTTGGCTTTCTTCCGTGTATAAGACGGCCCTCAATTTTTAGTCTAGCGATTTTAGGAAAAAGTATAGTCTTATACATGGAAAAATACTGTATATGGAATGGAAACTGTATCCATTTTCCCCATGATTCCAAGCACGGGTGATCCTGATTGCCCCATATTGACTAACATGAATTTGGTTCTTGGAGCTGATTGCTCCCTGAACTGAGAAGCCATGGTGCAGGAATCCCCTATCTCAAGGTCATATCCTCCATTCAGAGCTGGACTGACTCTGGCTGACCTCTTGGAAATCAAGCAGAAGTAACTAGGAGCTACAGCAGGGTTTGGAAACCTTTGGTTCTCCCAGATGTTGTTCCGGTTCGCACATAACTACTAGCTATGGACTTAGACCATAGTTAGCCATGGCCACGCCAAAGCGAATGCACTGCCTCCTGTGCACTTGCCACTTCCGCTTTCTTTCTAGATTGCAAACAACCCAGGTTGTTGTCGTGACATGTGAACCTGGCACTGGGTTGTTTCTCTCTCAACAACCAAGAGTGCTGAGTTCACACATCACAACAACCCAGGTATTCTTGTTTTTATTACAGTTGTGTCTCTGCTGAAGTTATCTCTCAAGTTTTGAAGGGGCTTCTTGCAAGAAAGGGTTGTAAACTTGGTTGATTCTGCCTTCTGAGTTGGAGGAGTTATCTAACACTTTCCTACCTGTTCTCCTGCCAGTTGAATAGAAAGGAACGTTGTATGTCCACTGTCTTTCTCTCTTTAAATCAGTGTTCTCCAACCTTGGGTCCCCAGATGTTTTTGGCCTACAGCTCCCAGCATGCCCCAGCCAGCATAGCTATGCTGGCTGGGGCATGCTGGGAGTTGTAGGCCAAAAACATCTGGGGACCCAAGGTTGGAGAACACTGATTTAAATTAATCATTACTCACTTCTTTACAGTTTCTTTGGAGACTTCGGTTTCATGTTTGGAGGCAATCCTCGTCAGCAAGACAGGAACATTCCAAGAGGAAGTGACATCATTGTGGACCTAGAAGTTACACTGGAAGAAGTATATTCAGGAAATTTTGTGGAAGTAAGTTTGCTAACCTACTTTGATGAGCCTCCTTAACTTATGTAAAATTTGGTTGCCAGGTTGTGTATTTTATTAAGAACTGACAGTTCTGAGAATGTGGTAATGATGAGCTCTTGTCTCAACAGAGACATCAGACTAGATCTTAGAGCAGACATAGATGAGTGATTATGCTAAGACTTTGCGTCTGCTAATATTTGAGATGAGTTTGTCAGCCTTATGAAAGAAGAGTGTTCTTCCTGTGAACTGCTTGCCATAGAGAAAAGTAGCTCATTGTTACTGCTTTTGTTTCACTATTGAGAGGTTGTTCTCCTGCAACTGCTGTTAGTGTGAGGGATCTTGATATTAAAGCAAAATGCTTTTGCCTGTGCTGGTACCGATGCCTTTAACAGACCACACAATGAGGTATGTTGTTGCTTGAGTGCCTAGTGGCTGGTCTTGAGGGTATTAAGGCAACAGATGGTAATGCTAACGTTCCAGCGGAACAGCTGCAGCAGTGGATTGTTCTAGCTAAGGTTTATGCTAATCAAGCTTTCTGCCTTTTGTTATTATCAAACAGGCATCTTTCATTAAAATATCTGCTGCCAAGTTAATTTCGCTTCAAGAGTAGAGGAAAATGGGCAAGATAAGCTTGCATTGCCTCTTGCCGTCTCCAAAGTCCTGTGTGTGGTGAAACAAGGCTATGTCCCTTTCTGTGCAATGCCAGAAGTCTTAGGATGGAGGGTAGGGACTGGGTCATATTTAATTTCACTTCACTGCTTCTTTGGAGAGTAAAAGCAAGCTGATTCTCTAGCACTACTTTTGTGAAGAGAGATGGATCCCTCCCCAGTCCTCTGGCATGCTCAGAGGATTCAGAGAGGAAGGATTGGTGGCAACCACAAGCAAAGACTGGCTGGTAAGCCAGGGCAAAATTTATGGATTTCTGCTGCATGTACTTAAGCATTTTTTAAATAAATGGTGCTTGCGGTATTGAGATTTGATCTGCTATGAGAGAAAGCAGGTCATGATGATTAC
This sequence comes from Shinisaurus crocodilurus, assembly GCA_021292165.1. Classification (NCBI taxonomy): domain Eukaryota; kingdom Metazoa; phylum Chordata; class Lepidosauria; order Squamata; family Shinisauridae; genus Shinisaurus; species Shinisaurus crocodilurus. The sequence continues at coordinate 58,541,816 of CM037878.1, forward strand.
TGGTCTACCTTGTTTTGTTTTTTATATGCAACTCACCAGTTGCAGGGGCTAGGCTGGCAAACCAAAATAAATGGGACATTTGTCTCCTTTACTCATGCCATCCGGACTAAGTGCTCAATGTAGTATCATTTGAATGAGAGAGAATGATTCTGTATCCCTTTGCAGGTTATTCGAAACAAGCCGGTAGCAAGACAAGCACCAGGCAAGCGGAAATGCAATTGCCGACAGGAGATGAGGACAACCCAGTTAGGCCCAGGGCGTTTCCAGATGACTCAAGAAGTTGTCTGTGATGAGTGTCCCAATGTCAAGTGAGTCTGAGGTCCTCTGGCTCTTTGGATGTATTGTTTGTAATCATGTATAGCTATTGAAAGAAGTAAGGTGGAAGGACTGGTTACATTACCAGTATGAGCCACATGGTGGTGTAAAGTATTATTCATCTGTGGGAATGAAAGTAGACAGGATAAATTGTTTTAAGTTGGAAAACCTTCTGGCAGACTGACTGCAGCTTGAATAGTTGCCCTATCAATGCAGCTTCCCTGATAGACTTGTTCTGCCAATAGCAGAGGTGCTTCCATTGTGGTGTAGAGTGGAACTTGTGAATGCTTCCTGCAGCGTTCTCATAGATGGCTTCATGAGTCATCTGGGAACAGCCTGAGCCTGGCTGGATCTTGTGTTCTTACTCTAGCTTTATGGATGAATAGTGAAGTATGGTCAGCACCACTATTCTGCAAAACATGTTGTACAATTACACAGTCACTAAGGGAAAAACATATTTGCATGGTATAAGCGTGTCCTCTCTCTTTCTGACTGTTTGCTGTCTTTCTCTCCTGTTTCTCAGGCTTGTGAATGAAGAACGGACCCTAGAAGTGGAGATCGAGCCTGGTGTGAGAGATGGCATGGAATATCCCTTTATTGGGGAAGGTAAATTATTAACTCCTGTTCTAACAAATTTGACATCTTGTTGGAGCTGATGTAGTAAAGATTTATGGAACTTGTAAGAAAGATGGCAAATTGTCTGTTAGTTTTCAAGTTAAGCGAACCTCTTTTGGGGCTGGAACAGTTATAAAAATTCACCACCTTTTAAAAAATGTTTAGTTTTCATTTTACACTTACAACAATAAGAAACAACATATCAAGATCAACATGGAATCACAATTAATAAAGACTGAGGACATTAAGGAGCTTCATTAATCTGTTGATTCATCCTGTGTTGGCAGGTTCTGCCCCTGATGTGACTACACAGCAAATTGTTTTTATACGTTCCTTTAAAAATGTGGTTCGGAGTCAGTGTTTTGGGAGAGATAATCTCTCTCCTCTTATGCTTACAGCATAGTGTGAAGCAAGAAAGGATTGGGACAGAATCTTAAGGAGAAATAAACATGCACTGAAAAATATACAGCAATTAACTTTGTATCTTGGGCCCAGTGTTTTCCCTTGATTTTCAAGTATAGTTGAATTCCCTTCTGCCCCAATCAGTTTTGATAAGAGTCCGAGGCTCCTATATCACTACTGGAGGCTTGAAAATTTCATTTGTGCAAAAAATTGTGTATCTTCTGCATGCCACAACTCAGTTTATTTCCTTCTGTGTAATCTTTGTTTACAAGTTTCTAGTCCTTGTGCTCTGACAATGTTCAGTAATGCTTGATGAGGGAACCCTGAGTAGGAATTTTGGATCCTGGAAATAAGAATTTATTTGTTTTTCACAATTACGCATCCTCACGTTTCCTTATCCCTGTTCCCTGCACTGAATCCCATGCTTGCTCTTGTTCCAAAATATTCCAGGTTCTCTGTGAACCCACATATTGATCAAAGCAAAAGCATATTTGTGCAAATCTTCATTCTTTAGCTAAGTTATTCCAAGCATGAAATCTTGTTTGGTGCACAGCACATATCTGCATTATTTGGAAAAGGGTATGTATTCATATTTTTATGCATCAACTTTTCTGCAGGCTAGCATAGGAATCCATACTCAAGCTAACCAGTTGTTGGGTTACATGGCACTAACAGCCTATATGGTTATCTCAAATCTGAACAAGCCTGAGTGATCTGTACTGGTGTCTTTTGCACTGCCATGGATACTGGACTTCATTAAGATGGATCCACATCCTGGCAGATCATTTGACTTTCGTAAAACTTAAAGACAGGAATTGGGTTTGGGTTCCACTGTTGGGAGGTAATAAATCACTTTCTGAATCAGTTTAACATAACTTAATCCATATTCAAACTTCTTCAGGTGAGCCCCATGTTGATGGGGAACCAGGTGACTTGCGCTTCCGAATAAAAGTTCTCAAGTAAGTTATCTCTTGCTTACTAGGAAATTTATGAATGGTTTTTCCTATGTTAGTTCATCACTAGACAGTGAAGTTTCAGGAAAAGGGCAGGATCCTGAAGCAGGTGAAGCCTTCCTCCCCCTACCACAAATGACCTGGGGAAGTTGAATGCCTTCTGGAAGAAGGCTCTTGCTTATCTACATTGGATTTGTGAGAGTGATTGCATCTTAAATCAAGTTGGGATGATAAGCATCTGGGGAAGAGGAAGCCCACAAAGAGTTTCTGCTGTGATCTAAAGATAGTTCCTTCTTTGTGGTTTTAGGGCACAGCCATAGATATCTTACTGCGTTCCTCTTTTAATGTCAATATTTGATTAGTACCTCATTGCACAGTCTTGCATATACCAGCAGGCTGCATGTATTTTGTATGAGAATCTCCAGTACATTCACCAGCAAAATAGACATGAGTATTAAGCTGGGGGGCCACAAGGTAGAGTAATTTCAGAAGGGGCACCCAAATTCAAAAGGTTTGAGAAACGATGCCTTATAGCAATGTTGTTCTTATCTGCATGAGGGTTAGACTGTAGAAAATAATCTTATCACCTGACAAGAAGGAACTAATGAACAGCTTCAGTTAAGCCTACATTTTCTGTGGGATATGAAAGGGTTTGCTGTGTTCAGGGCTCCAGCAGCTACTGTACAGCTAATGAGTAGAACTAGAGATGATCTCCCTGTCAGATAAGGGCAAATGCCACAATTGCACTGACATCAGTTCCATTCTAATCAGGATCCAAAAGTACTTTAGCTCCCTTTGCACAAATATTTCCACTCATAGGGCTGCAAAATGTTTTGATGGGTCCCTTTAGAAAATCATTTCCTTCTACAAAGACTGGGATAAATTTGGTGGTTTTAAGAAAAGGAGTGACAGGACCACAGGATAATTTCCAGTCCCTCAGTCTTTTTGAAAGTTTAGGGCCCAATCCTATGCATGTTTAGGCAGAAAAAAAGTCCTACAACTCCCAGCATTCCTCATGCTGGCTAGGAAATGCTATTTATATATTTATATTTATTATATTTTTAAATCGCCCATCTGGCCGGTCACCTGGCCACCCTGGGTGATGTACAATCATTAAAATATAATAAAATACAATTAAAACTACATTAAAACATAATTAAAATACAATTAAAAATATGTTTTAAAAAACAAAAACCTAACCCACCCCATATTCCTGCCTGAAAAGCCATGTTTTTAAAGCCCGGCGGAAGTTCATCAAGGAGGGGGCATGACGAAGGTCACTGGGGAGGGAGTTCCATAACTTGGGGGCCGCCACAGAGAAGGCCCTCTTCCTCATCCCCAGCAGCTAGAAATGTAGGACATTTTTCTGTCTAAACATGCATAGGATTACACCATTAATGTTGTTTTTATAGACTGGAGAGTTTGGCACACTTACTTGAAAATGAATACACTTGTCATAGTACATGAAATAACAAGTAGAAAAAGTTAATATTCTTTTAATCTCTTGTCTACAGGCACCCAGTCTTTGAACGAAGAGGGGATGACTTATATACAAATGTGACTATCTCACTGGTTGAGGCTCTTGTTGGCTTTGAAATGGATATTGCCCATTTAGATGGGCATAAGGTGAGGCTGCAGATGACTTATATTCAGGGCCGGTGCTACCATTAGGCCAACTAGGTGGCTGCCTAGGGCGCCGGGCTAAAGGGGGCGCCAGAAACGCCTTGAAAAAAAAATACAGCGCTAAATTGGCTAAAATGCATATTTTACCAAGTTTGTTTTACCAATCATGTCCTGTGGCGGGGAAGGGGAGGCGAAAGAAGTGCGCCCCTCCCTCTCCTCCACCTCAGGGCTCGGTCTCCAAGCCTCGCTGCGGCTGCTGCTGGCAAAGGCCAATGATGGGAGGCTGGTGGGCTGCGGGAAGGATGAACCTGCAAACACCTGCTTCACCTTCCCTCCCTCCGGCACGCACCTCAGGTTCCTCAGCTCAACGTCCCCTGAAAGCAGTTATTTCCAGCAACCAGGGAGGGAGGAAAAGGTATTTTAAGCTAGCTGGGGCTCCAATGTTTTAATTATTTACCATGCTGTTTCTGTGTTGGTTTTAAATGCTTTTAGGATGCAATCCTACGTGTGTTTGGAGGGGGGGGGAGTTTTACAACTCCCAACATTCCCCAGCCAGCCATGCGCAATCCTACGCACGTTGAGGCAGAAAAATGCCCCGCAACTCCCACCATTCCAACAGCCAGCCATGCTGGCTGGTGAATGCTGGGAGTTGCGGGGCTTTTTTCTGCCTCAACGTGTTTAGGATTGTGCCCTGAGCTGTTGATGTTTGCTTTACTATACTTTGAATATTGTTGTCTGCCTTGAGCACTAGGCTGGTAAAGGGAAAGACAGGATAATATACATTATTCTGATAAAGAAATATTGCAACAAAGTGATAGAGAGAGGAGAGGAAGCAGAAATTTGAACCAGATGATCCACGGGCTCTCTCTTTGCTATGTTTCTACTACATGCATTCCCGCAACCCAGACCGTGTATGAGTCAAACCGGTGTCTCTTCACCTCCACCCTGCGAGGTAGGACAGGCTGCAAGACGCCCTTTTGTCTCTATTCCTCACAGGTAGCGCCACCACACCTCTCTCACATCCTTTTTTCATATCCCTTGTGCTGCCCGCAGGAGGAGACAGGCTTTTACATATATATATATATGGAGTAGAAGAAGGCCCTTGGGAATTCCTGGCATAGCTGGGCTGATGTTGCCTCTTTGCTTTCCACATGAACACAAAGCAAAAGTCTCAAAGTCCACCAAGTTTTTCTATGGGGCTCGGCATTTCCCAGGGAGGGAAATTTATTTCATAATGGGCATAGGGCTGGAGGGAGGGAGGGCTCAAGTGGGAAGGGGGGGTGCTAAATATCTGATCTTGCCTAGGGCACCAAACTGCCTTGCACCGGCCCCGCTTATATTTAGCAAACACTTCCAGAGTAGTTTCCAACATTATTTCCATGATACTTGCATCTGCTGGCACAAAATATATTAGCGTTTCTGTGTTACTGATCTGTAAAAGAGTCACTGGTGAAAAATGCTAATCTTGTAAAATCTCCACCACCCTCCATCCACTAGGTGCATGTTGCCCGGGATAAAATCACAAAGCCTGGAGCCAAACTGTGGAAGAAAGGAGAAGGTCTTCCCAATTTTGACAACAACAACATTAAAGGCTCTCTAATAATTACGTTTGACGTAGACTTTCCTAAAGAGCAGCTGACAAGTGAACAGCGGGAAGGTTTGTATTTAGGTTTTCTATCCTAGGCCAGTACTACCAAATGGATTGATCAGTAACTGCAGTTTTTATGTATGGTCTTCCTGCGGAGATCAGGAAGTTACTTACTTTGCCCTCTACAATGCCCATCTTGAGGATACTGTTTTTAAGCTATGTAGGAGCACCATAGATTATTTGTCTCTTTCAATTTTTAGCTGCTGTGTTCAGAAAGACATCAGATCTATTTAACTAAGCTTTATGGCAGGGCTGCACAACCTGCAGTCCAGGGGGCGCATGCGACCCCTGAAGGGTGCACTGACACCACCACCAAGTTTTCTACCACTTGTACTCTACTCCCTCCCTGTTCTGCCAAAGGCAGTGGTTCTTTTTAGGATCCAGAGACAATGAGCACACTTCTGGGCGGAGGTTGAAAAGCTTTGTTAGCCAAAATACAGAAAAGAGATTACGAAGTCAAGACAAGTGCAGAGTATGATGCTTACGTCACTTCTGTTGTCGGGAACCCCTCAAAGAAACTGCAACGGACAGACTCCTTGGCCGGCACACAGCACCTCCTGCTGCTAGGTCTTCATCGAAGTTCCCCCTCCTAAGGATTCCCTAATCTTATATAGGTTTTCTGTGTTTACAATAATCACACCTGCTCTCCTTAAACTGGACAAGATTAATATGCTTTGTTCCGATCTAATTAGGAAAGAATGTCGATAAATGACAGCATATACATTATAGACACTCCTGTACCGGATTCTCAGGCTATCTAACTTTAAACAATCCTTTCAAGTTGACCATGAAACCACCTGGAGCCATTCAGTTTGCAGGTCATCCAGACCCCTCCAGATGATGAACCTCCCCTCACCTAAGTCATTGAAATCTGGCCAGCTGATAACCAAGCTCCTTCTGATTATATGCCATTGAAGTCCAGCCCATTGATAACTGAAGTGCTTCTAATCATCAGCCAACATCCTTGCCAAGCTTAAACCTGTCCGAAAATTGACTTTAATTGGAAACCTTCTCATAACAAACTCTAAACATCCTGTGCTCGCTGGTATTACATGCTAAATAACAAGAGTCAGCACAAAAAGTAGTGAGTTCAGGCCTTTTAAAGACACAACGAGCAAGTATGTTCATACAACAGAGACCCGGATACAGGTGCAACAATGGTCATACACCACTGTCTCCTCGAGATCACAATGGTCTTCCAGCTTGTGCCACTACATTCCACCCCTTGGTGTATACCATTGTGTTACCTGTACTTTATGATGTCTTATAAACTTCATTTCTCCAAGCTAAGTCCTGCACCTTTGTGTATAGTCTTTTAACCTTAATATACAGAATACAAATGAGGAAAAGCAACATAATACTCATGAAGAAAATAATCACAAGATGCCATACTAAAGTTAAAACATTCCTCATGGTTGGGCTCCAGTCCATAAAGATATCCCACCAGTGATAGGTAGTGAGGTCTTCTGTGTCCTGTGTAATCCTCACTGAGTGTTCATGTTAGATTTGCAACCTCATCCCTTTTTCATTTTTTGGTAACTGCTTTAGTTTTTCTTGGATTTCTTTACTTTCTCACAAGGCCTGAGCCACTGATGTGACATTAAACCCTATGGGAAAAGTGAAGTTCCATTGCTGGGCTTCCCATCCCAAGGTTTTGGTATCATATTCAATGGACATGTAATATCCAGCAGTAGTGCGAATTTGAGAAACATTACATTGACACTCCCATACCAGTGGGTAGGATGTTTCCATCTTCCCAAAATACTGCACTTAGGGATACTATACAAATGTATCCTCTACCATTATCAATTATCCTGGGGATATCACTGTCTAATTGGGTCCATACACAGCTGGCTCTGCTAAAGTTATATGCACAAGGCTCAAACAGAGTGGTGTGAGTGGGACATAACCATTTATTAAAACTCCACTGTTCACACTGTGTAGTCATAATAAGGAGTGCTCAGTGGCTAGGTGTGAATTAAAATGAGGTATCCAAAGGTGCTTATTTACTATATTTGGCAGCAGAAGATAGGGATATGAAGTTATATCTGCCCCTTTTATGACTACAGTTACTGAGAACATCAAGAGAGGATATTTTCTTACAAATTTAGAGACTTTCATCCATTCCCAATTAACATCCATATCTGGCAATATGGCTTCCCATTCATAAAGTTCACCATTACGCCAGTTTTGAATATCCTGCTCCAACTTCATTAAATTTCCCATCTGTAATATGCTGCATCTAGTCATTCTAGTAACATTTTGCAACCCTCGTTCAGTAGCCTCTTCCAGATATGAAGTTAAATTAAGATATTGTAATACTATTTGTACATCTTGGTGAAGTATTGAAAATTCCTGTAGAATTCCTGTAGTTATATGAGATCATTCCAACATGATCTCCCAAAGATACTAACTTATTCTCTATGGCTTCTTTATCAATCGCATTTACTATTCCGGCACTAGTTCCTATTCCACCTAAAAAGGTTTCTTCCATAAGCAAAAAACAATCTTTTACCAGACATTAACCAATTGCCCACCCCAGTAACACTCATGCATGTTCCACCCAAGCCAGGTAGCCATTGCCTTTGTGACAAAACATGTCCTTCACATAAGGAGATGGATGTTGTGTTCCCTTCAGTTGACTGCTGCCATTACATAGGCTCTGGTCTTAGGGTGGGCATTTGGTGAAACTCCCTGGATGTAGTCAGCAAGTTGGGGATCCATATAAGAGTGGAAAACATCAACATATAATGCATTCTATGGCATTAAAGAAAACAAGTTAATACATCATAGGCAATTCATGAGTAAGAGCCAATCTTGTGCAGATTAGCCTGGCCAACATTTTGGGAGCTTCATAATCATGTTTAATAGCCACCATTCTTTTCCATGGAGTATGTAATGTAATTGGATCCATAAAGGGACTTCCATCTCCATCACCCCCTATTGTTGGGCGAGGCAGCAAGAACCATTTATTTTGCACATATGCAGGGGGTCTCAGGTTTACATTTGGGATTTGTGTATTTTGGGGGATTTGTCCATTTTTGGGAGTGTGAATTTGCACTTGCACAAAATCCGATTCTATCAATGAGCGGAAAACAGAACAAAAGGTGCCTGACAATCTGCGGAACGTAGACGGAATGGATTTTACAACATCTGCACATCCCTAGTGTGCAACCCCTGAGCTAGCATTACATGCAGCCCTTGGGACCAAAAGTATTATAGAGTCCGGCTCTGTGGCAGCAGGTATTTATTTATTTATTATATTTATACCCCACCTTTTTTCCTGCAAGGAACCCAAGGCAGCTTACATATTCTTCTCCACAAACCCTTTCACGGATTTCCTATAACAGGCCCTCAATTTATGTCTGCTGCAAAGATTGTGATGAAAGTGTTCTTTTCAGGTTATTGCATATTCTGGAAGATTGAGCCTGTTCGGGGTTCAGCAACCATTGCTGCTTTGCATACATTTTAAATATTACTTATTAGCAAACAGTGAGGCTTGATTAAAATCTGGTCAGATCTTTGCCAAGTGTCTTGCTTGTTCCTAGTCTGCTTTAGTTAGTAGCCAAAGTAGTATCATTGCCCTTGTGGCACAACTGTTCTTGTTTTGGAAGCATTGCATATTGTTTCAAAACTCTTGAAAGAGTTGATCTAAAAGGACATGAATGGAATGTGCTGGCTGAGAATCGAAACAGCTTAAATTTGGTTGTTTTTTCCCTTTGACGTATTGGGAAAATTTTGTGCTTTGTATGGTGATCGTTCTTATATTCTTTTGCAGATCTCAAAAAACTGCTGAAGCAGGCATCTGTGCAGAAGGTGTACAATGGACTGCAGGGATATTAAGACAGGAGGCAAATGGACTTCGTTGCAGATGAATGAAATCAGTGCTGTAAACTGCAGTCTTTTCTTCTGGTCATTGTAGAACAAAGCTGAGGGGTGTTGGAGTGACCACTGAATCCTCAATTTTTACCATTAGTGAGGTGATTTTGGGACAGATCAGAAGACAGCAACAGATATTTCCTTATTCAGGACACAACTGGTGCTCTATTTGGAGCAATCAGGCTCCAGCGGTTAAGAGATGTGAGGTGTTTTAACAAAAGTACCGCATTGAAATTCTGGTTTTAAAATATATTTTGATGTTACTTTTTTCTTGCCCTCCTGAATGTATTTTTATCCCTCTGTTGTACCTTGTATTTCCTCTGTTTCAGGTATTCTTGGGCCCCAAGTTTGAAGTTGCTGGTTAAAAACATTTCCTCAATGTCCTGACTTTTGTTATTTTGCAAAAAATACCTAGCCCTTTATCTCTTAATTGATTTTGGAGCACGAGAGAACCTAATCTCTGCATGTTTCAGTTGTTACCTGCATTGGCTTCTTTCCGGTCAAATTGTCCAGATGCTTCCTGTTGTTCATACCATGGAAATGTACTTTAGGCTTTGCCACCACTCAGGGGGCTCTTTGTTCTCCATGAACACTGTGACAGTATGTAACAGTGTTCATGAAAGTTTGGCAACTTACTATGCATCTCTAAGGTTGGCATCAGTACTTACCATTGAATTTCTTAGAGACTGTAATGAAAGTGTATGAATTTGTATTCTGTGGTTTTATAAACAGACAATCCAGCAAGCAAAGCCTATGCAGTCAGTTAGATGGAACAATTAGCTTCAATATTTGGATAGAGACTGTTTACCCCCTGACCTGTGCAGTGGCAGAGAGAAGACTTTTCTCCATTATTCTAAGTGAAATAAGGGCCTTGTTGCTGATAGGCAGTCCACTCATTGCAGCTAAAAGAAAATGTACCACCCTACTTTTACCTCCATTTTCAGGCAGTAGTTGCTGCTTTCCCCCAATTTCTTTGAATCAAACGATGTAAGGATACTTCCTCCCTAGCCTGTGGTTCAACAAAATTCAGTCTTTGCATTTTATGCAACTGATTAAGCCAGGATAATTCTTCTCTGGGAACCTTGGGGCCAATTCAAGTTTTATGTAACAAGTATGTTTGCAGCAGTAAACAGCATAAAGTGCAAAGTGGAGGCACAGACACTGGGAAACCTTGGGGCTTCCCATATGTTTACAAGCAATTGCCTCCATTTCACACAGTGTATGGTATTGTACTCCTGTAAACACTGGCATATATATATAACTTCAGTGAAAAGTTAGCTGGAATTTCTCTTCCTGGATCACACACACACACCCCTCCTTTACTGGATAGTGAAATGAGAGTGAAATAATGCTTATTTTCATTGTTAAAGATGACAGCGCTGTATTGGTGGCTGCTGACACTATCGGAAATAACAGCCACTGAAGTTACCAGTAGCAATGTATTTTCATGATATAAGTTATGGAAGAGGCCACCATTATCTTTGTGGATAATGAACTAGAGACAGACTAGCATTGGAAAAATGTCCACAAAGTGTTTATAAGTTAGAATGATTTTATCAAAATAGTCAACATTTGATACATTCAGAAAGCCAATTTCCTTCCCCTTATTAATGGAAGTATTTTAGAGGCTTTGATCTACCGTATTTTTCCATCTATAAGACGCCCCCATGTATAAGACGCCCCCCACTGGGCAGTTTCGCAACCACGCGGTTCTCTCCTTCGCTTACTTCCGTGTATAAGACGACCCTCAATTTTTAGTCTAACAATTTTAGGAAAAAGTATAGCCTTATACATGGAAAAATACTGTATAATGAAGCAGACCTCCAAGGAGAGTGGAAGGGCTTTCAAAGGCAGTGGCTTTCTCTTTTTTTAATTATAGAGCCTCTGGCACCTCAAAACTGAAAGCCATATGGCTGCTATTCTGCAGAAAGCAATTTTGGGTATAACCCAGAGAGGCTTAACTGAGTAGTTATCAGAGGTTCTTCAGAGCACTTGCAAATAGTGTGCAAAAAACTGCTTCACAATTGTTGGCTTCTTACTCAGTCTTGTTGCAAGGATAAAATGTATGGAGTTACTCCCAAATACAGTTTCTGGTTAGGAACTTGCTTTTGTAGTCTCAGGGGCGTCTGCAGGAGGAGGGTAACTGGCTCCTGATTTCTAGAAAGGATCTGTTTAAAGGAGAGTCTCAGTAATAGCTTCTAGGAGAGAAGCATTATTTCTGGCTTGGCTCCATTTACTGTAAAGCAGGTGTCCCTGCTTCTCCTGAATCCCCTTAAAGTCCCACTTGCTCAGAAATTCCTGAGATGTTAGATTTGCCTTTGTTAAAACTTGCCATTGTGCATTTTAAGTTATAGAACCGGAGTGGAGGGGAGAGATATTGAGCCCCTGGGGCCAAAAACATTAAACCATACATAAATCCCATCTCAGTACATTTCATGCTGTTGGAATGAAATAAATCGTAGCTGTAATAATTCCCACTTTCAGGATGCTTCATCAGAAGGCGGGGGGCAACAAAAGAGCCAAAACAGGTCCAGGCATGTTTATTCTTTTTATGCTGTGCTTTGGGGATTGTCCCCAATGTCCATTGATAGGAGTGGAGCATGTAAATATTAATGACGCCTCATAAATAGATTTATCTAGCTGTACAGTGCAATTTAAAACAATATAACATAATAAAAATACAAGAAGATTTAAAAAAGGAATAAAGTCCAGCAAAACGTAAAGCCAAGCAGACATATACTGACACAGCATGATAAAATATAGTAACAAAAACTAGAGCCAACATGAAGTACAAGAGTTAAAAGCCTCTTTGCAGGAACTAAAGCAGTAGACCTTCAATAAGAGATATGGAATGTGTGGCCCTCCATATGTTATGACTGCAGTTCCCATCATTCCTACTGGCTATGCTGACTAGGGCTGATGGGAACTACGGTCTACCCCATCTCTGCCTTAAATAGTGTTTTTAAAGGGGTGGGGAGGCTAAAATGCCTGAGATAAAAGTCTTAGCTTGGCACTAAGAAGACAGTCATGTGGGTACCAGTTTGAGATTCCTCAGGGAGACCATGCCTGGGGGGGGGGGGGGGAGAGACACTGAAAAACCTCTTGCCACCCTCAGCTTCAGAATGAGGGGACACTCAAAGAAGAGTTTCCGTGGACTACCTTAAGGCACAGGTAGGTACATGTAGGAGGAGGCATTCGATCAGGTACCAAGCTCTCAAGCAGCGTAGAACTTTATCAGTCAAAACCAGCACTTTTAAATTGGCCCCTGAAATGAATCGGAAGCCAGTGCAGGCAAGAGAGGACTGGTGCAATATGATCAAAACACCTTGTCGCAGAACTTTCACGGTTGTGTCTTGCACTAGCTGAAATTTCTGGGCTGTCTTCAAAGGAGGCCCCATGTACTATGCATTATAGTAAAGCAAAGGCTAAGTGCTTTACTGGTCACTTGTCCAGGTAGGAAATAAAAAGTTGCCTATGATATTAGCGGTCTTACTGCCACTCTAGAGCTCTCACAGGTAGATATGAGGTGAGGGATACAGGTTTGTATAGACAGTTTTCTTCCCAAAAAGTCAATCACAGATGTAAAGGTCTACATTTTCTTCCACTGAAGCAGGTCCACATAATGGGATAGTGCCTACTGCTATCTCTTCCCACCTGTGCATAAAAAGATGCAAACAGCTAGGCCCATTAGAGCAAGGGTACCGATGCTGATGCCTAGCACCAATGGAGCATGTGAGTATCCTTTCTGTTTCCCTGAAAGGCAAAAAGAGTCAGTTTGAGAGCCTTTTTGTGTCTTCAGTGGGTGGATGTAGGGCTAAGTTCTTTTGGGTCTCCAAGGCTGAGCTAGCTCCATATCTCAAAAGTGTTGCAGATTTAGGCCTGCTTGTAAAAAGAGCCTGGTGGGTGATCTTTTAGCAGGGAGCACCAGTGGCTTCCCATTTCCAGTTGAGGCCATTCCAACCAATCCCTCAACAGATCTTGCATTTGTCTTGCAGGGGAGAGAATATAGCCAGTATTCTCTATACCAAGAAACGCAGGATTCTGAAGCTAACAGACTATTCAAATCAATACATGCACGTTATATGGGCATAATTCTGTTAGAGCAAAGACGGAGGGTCCTCAAGCCCTGACCACTATGCAACGTGCCCCACTCTTCCCTGCCACCTTCTGGAAATATTGGGTGTTTTATTTCACAGATTTCATCCTAGGTTTCCACAGCTATTTTCGCTGTGTTAAAGACTAGATTTATTATTTTTTTTAAAGGGGGAGAGCAATGATAGTTGCTTTTTGGTTCCTATGGGGCAGAATTCTGCACTCCATTACAACGTGTGCTTGTGGGGTGTGAACACTGCAGAAGATAAAGAGAATCCTTGCTTATGGGAGTCTGGATAAGAAAGTTTTTTGTTTTTAAACTGATGCAAGGGTTGTTTGGACAGCCTGCCTAGGGGGAAGGGGTTTGTGTCTCAGGTATTGTATAACCATAGCTTTACATACCAGCCAAGGATCTTTTCATGTCGGTGTGCTCCCTCATGAAGTTGATGCATGTTTCCTGTAGGAATAACTGTAGGCTGATGGTGCTCTCAGGGAATTCATTCAGCTTGTCACAGGCATAGCTGGCCTCCTCACGCATATTTTCAAATGGCACCCATTTGTGGTTGGTTGCATGGAATCTCAGGAACTTGGTCCCATTGAGCAAAACCTCATAGAAGCTGTTAGTGATGTTCCCAGAGAGCTGGCAGCCTGTAGTACAATGTACATGGAGGGGGTCTGCAACAAATGGGAACATGTTAGAAAGACACTCGCTGTGCATAGCCTCGTCTCTCACACACGTGCATGCTTATAATATGCTGAGTTGTCCCTGTTTGAGCATCTCAGGAACACGAGTGCTTTGCTCAGCCAGAGGGTCATGTCACACATTATCATATGGCAATTGCTGGCTCTCCCAAAAGTGTCCCTGTACAGTATGTCTGTTTTTAAGTAGCAATCTTACTACTCACTATACAGTTTTAGGTATACCCCTTAAAAAAAATTCCTTTGATGTTCACCTAGAAAAGAAATGTGGGCAGAGCAGTGCTGTCCAATAGGGAGCACTGCTTCCCCTCTTGTGGACCCTACCACTGCCCCATAGGTCAATGTATCTGACCTGTGAGAATAGTCATAGTGCTGCCAATTCCCAGTCTGGCCTGGTTCACAGAATCACCGGGGGGGAGGGGGCTACAGTGGCTTCTTTGCCCTGCCCCTGTGCCGCGCAGTTTGCCTAATTACCCTCATGGCATGTGGCTTCCCATGTCATCCAAACCCAGTGAGGAGCATGGCAGAGGGTGGCTTTGAAACCACCCCCGAACCCTACAACGAGCCATGGGTTCTTCTGGGGTGGTTTTAAAGCCACCCCCGCCGTGCACCTCACCGGGTTCAGATGACAGGAGAAGCCATGCACTGTGAGGGTAATTAGGCAAATTGGCATGTGACAAGCATGTGTGGGAGCGGGGGGGAAAGCCACTGTGTGGTGTCTTTTCCCTGTGATTGTGCGAACCCGGTCTCTGAGTAGGGGATGGTAGTCCCGTCCATTCAGCTGAATGTGCTTAGAAACCCTCTTCATACCTTCACTCTGAACAAGTGAAGGGTTAAAAGAAGAGCCCACATGCATTGGGGGAGGCTGTTGGGGGCAGGACATGTGTGCATATGCCCATCCCACCTACACACCTTGTGCATTCAGACAAATGCCTGCACAGGGCTACAGGGGCTTGTTTTTTCAGGGTCTCCCTCACAGTTTGAAATCTGATCTACCTTTGGTCTCGGCAGTTTGACCTTTTATGGAGGTCTTAAAACTGATTTACCTGCTACTTCAGTATCCAAGAGCTGGGTGTGCTGGACCAAATCAATGCATTTTTGCAATATAACTCCAGCTTTATCACGAAGGCTTGTACAATACATGTTGGTGGATCAAATCAGAACACATTGCAATACCTTAATTTCTTTAGTAAATAACATTTTGTTAATCCTGAATTCACCTGGTAAGGCGTTACAAGGAGAAATTAGCTCATTTGACAAGCAAAGCAGGAGATGCCTAGATTAGCATACACCTGGGGTGCAGAAGCCCAGGCCCATGGGCCTATTCCAACCAACTGGACTTTCCAATCAGGCTCACAGAGCCATGGGCTCCATCTATGGGAGAGGCTTGGCCCCTAAGCCCCACCCACTGAAGGAATCCCCGGTATCTCCAAGGTAAGATAAGCTGATCAGGGGCAATGCTAGGGATAGAGATCTGTGGCTTAGCCCCACAGGACAAAAAAATGCAAAAATTTGCATATGCTGATTTACGTGTGCTCTAAAATGTGTGTCTGTCAGTCGAGGGCCCTGTCTCCTAAGGACAGCCCTATTTGTAAAAAAAAAAAAAAAAGATTTATGGACCGGAGAGGAGGGCATTTCAGAAAAAACTCAGGCAGAAGGATTCAGGGGGTGGGGCAGCAGGAAGTGAAGAACATGTGGGCAAAAGGCCAGCTAATCCAGGGGGATCAGATGCAACAGAGATCATCAGGGCCCCTGTACTTTTATTTCTGCAAGTGCCTATGGACAGCAGGGTGGTGGGGCAGCTGGCCTCCCAGAGATTCAGGGCTCCAGCCCTAGTGAGCCGCCTCCTAAAACTCTCTGGCTGAGATAACAGTAGGCTTGCAGGCACCAGCTGAGTAACTTTGCGCAACACCCTACAGAGATGCCGGGCAAAGCCAGAGACTCAAACGATGCTGGGAGAAGCGGCTGCTGCTTCCAACGCTGGCCGAGTCTCTTTCTCTGTGCTGAGAGGGAGGGACACGGAACTCCATGCCCCTCTCAGCACAGAGAAAGCCCATTGGCACCGACTGCTCCACGGAGGGCCTGCTGTGGGCAATCCAGTCCCCCACCCATATATAGTTCTGCACTCTTGGCATGTAAAAACCGATTAGAACAACGAGGACTGTGATCTGTTGTTTGACTATAAAGCACAGCAAAATGAAGTCTTTTAATGGCTCACAGCATACACTTAGGAATATAATATGAATGAATATATTCTATACTGGTTGGTTTTACTTTCATCATTGCCATGAGGACAATGGGCTCATTGTCCCGGGGGTAGGGCACATGTTTTCCATATGCAAGTTCTCAAGTTCAGTTCCTCCCATCTCCAGTTAAAGGATCTGAGGCAGCAGGGCTGGGAAAGACCACTACCTGCCAGAATGGACAATACTATTTTTTTATTATAAGTATTGATAACCTACCCTTCATGCTTGAGACTAGCCCCAATAGCAGGGCTACATGAATCAGTAATTTGATTCAGTAACACAACACAGTATCATGGACTCATAGGGTGAGTGTTGACAATGGAACCGATCCACATTTGCTAGTATTGGTGTGGAAGGGAGACCATGGGAAGAAGCCATATCATTGGCCTGCCTGCACAGTTCCTTTACCCATGTATAACCAGAAAGGCATGGAACGAAACTATGGGGAAGTAGCTCCCATGCTGCTACTGGTAGTTATGAGCCAGCACTCAGTTTTCGACACCTGACCTGGTAGATATGGAAATAGTACTGTATTCTGCTAAACCTTATACGATTACTGCCCTAGTTGCAATTATAAGTGGGCGACTTGTGACCCTCCAAGATGATGTTGGACTTCAACTCCCATCTTTGCTAGCCAGCATGGCCAATGGTGAGGGATGATGGGAGTTGCAGTCCAACTTTACCTAGAGGGCCACAGGTTGCTAAATTTGTCTATTGATAAATGGCATCATAGTTTCCCCCACTTGCAAATCCCTGGATATATTATTTAGCCAATGGTCACATTGTTTCCCAGACTTCGGTGTTTGTTTCGGTACAACTTCTACAGCCATTACCATCCTGCTCCCCACCTCTTTACTTACATTGTATATTCCTTTCACGAGCAATGAGGATGACCATACCCTGGAAGTTATCTAGGTATTGACGCAAGTTGTTCTCCCTCTGCTTCCAGAGGTCTGAAGACTCCAGCGGGTGCAGCTGACTCACATTGAGTTGCCCATTGTGGCTCTCCAGGCTGTGGGTGAGTTTCCCATCCAGAGTGGCATTACCGACAAATTCAACTACATCTTTCTTTGGAAAGTAGGCAAGCTGGACCATGGTGAAGGCATGGGATTCTGCAAGAGAAAGCAGAACAAGGAGAGATGAAAGTGAAGCAGAGACCGAAGGTTTAAAAAAAAACGCACTCTATGGCTACCCCTAAATAACTGATGGTGCTCAACCCAAACTCTTGCCATCCCTCACCTGTAAATAGGACTGAAAGAGGAGTGGCAGCAAGGCATCTTTTCACACTATCCGATCCTCCCTCTCTTTTGCTCATAGGTGCAACCACAATTGAAAAGGCAGAGAGGTTGCCAGAGGAAACATCACACATTCAGGAAAGAAGGAGTTCCCTGCCTGATTTTTCCTCCCAAGAGATATTTGCCTGCCCACAGCACTGAATGTGGCATTACTTGGCTGGCTGCCCTCACATTCTATTTTCCAGACAGGCTGGTACCACCCTTTCCTGTGGCCCCATTGGCAGCCATTACTCCTTTTGCTCAAATGCTAAAAAAGCAACTAACAGGAGAGGAATCGTCTACTTTCTCCATTGCAGAGGGAATAGATAGCCCCCTATAGACAGGGACATGCTGCCTGCATGCTGACCCCTTTGCCTCTGTTAAATACCAGCACCGTATTGTCATAGGGCTGGTCTTCCTGCAGAGCAAGATGAAGCCGTTGCTTTAGGAAGCAAATTGCAAGGATGTTTTTCTGCCTCTGCCCTCTCACCATGTGCCAGTCTTTTTTTAAAAAAAAAATGAGCAGAGCTGAGGCATCCTTTTGACTTTTTGCTTCTAGGACTGTATGGTCAAACTGGTATGAGCTATGTTGAGATACTTACAGCTAATCTGAAGCCTGCAAGTGTCTTGCTAAATCACAGGCATCTGCTTGACTTTGAGAAAGAGGCAAGCAGCCATGCCAAAATAGAGTCACTAGCAGTGCTGTAGTGGAGCTAGGCTTCGCAGGGACACAGTGCCGGCACTTGTTTATTAGCAGGATGCTGATGTCACCTGCCACCCTACTCAGACTCCTTGTTCCCTCTGAGCTTCACATTAGCTGGGGGGAAATGAATTTTCTCAGCAACAATATATTGTTCCCTGTTGCAATATTTTGGGGTGGCTTGGTCTTGAATGGGCAATTAAGATCCATTAGCTTTACAAAAGAGCTCCTCCTGGTGGAGATACAAACTTCTAGAACTGGTCTGTTGATATGGGGCAGCATAGCTGCCTGATTTTTGGACTCTCTTGGGGCTGGCTACGGGAACAGTCATGATGAGCACCTGTACTGCAAAGTTTACCACTACATCCCTGGTCACTAGACCAGAGGTGACCAACTTGTGTCCCTCCAGATGTTTTGGCCTACATCTCCCATTAGCCCTAGCTAGCATAGCCAATGGCGAGGGATGATGGGAGTTGTAGGCCAAAATATTTGGAGGGACACAAGCTGCCCACCCTTACACTAGACCCTGACAGCAATCCAGATAAGCACAAGACTATGGTCACCCAGGGCCATAATGGAAGCCATCAAGGTAGATAATTTTTTGTGCCATATCTGTGTCTTGACCATTCTCTTCAATATGCCATGCTAGATCTTCATATGCCCATGGTGGTGTGTCATGGCAAGGAAGAGTGTTTGAGCTGTGGTGCTTGGTGGAGCATGGCTGCTGCCTGCCCTACCCTAGTTGTCGCTACACAAGGGGTGGGCAATGTTTTTGGCCCCAGGGGCTGCATGCGGTGGTGCCTAGGCTGCCAGGAGCCACATGTGTACATAGAATCATAGATCATAGAGTTGGAAGGAGCCTACAAGGCTATCGAGTCCAACCCCCTGCTCAATGCAGGAAACTAGAGGAGGGGTCTCCCATCCAAGTAATAACCAGGCCTGACCCTGCTTAGCTTTCCACGCTCAGACAAGCTGAGCCACATGCACATACTGTTTCTCTCTTTTGTTAAGATGAGATATAGTTCTGATCATTTGGTTATGGCTACACTTCCAAAAGGAAGTCCACAGCCCTCATAAGAAGCGTTGGGTAAGCAAGGGTTCAAGAGAAAAGAAGCAGCCGACCCACCTCCCCAGCAGGGCAGAAGGCAAAAGGTCATAACTGAAGGCTTGAATGGAAGAGTGAGTGAAGCCTAGAGGCATGCATAGGCAAATGAGTGGCAGGCTTGCATTGATTAAGACCTGAATATTGCATATCGCCTAAAACACAGGAAGATTTCTCCTGAAAAGATATGGCTCCCCCCCCCCCACTGGGCGAATACCACCAGAAGCTTACTCCAAAGACAGCCCCATCAGCAGGAAGACCCAAACCTTTGTACACCCATCAAGAGCTATCAAAATACAAAGAGTAAGGTCGTTAGCAGGGTTGGAAGACATGGGTGGGGCGAAGACCACCCCCACTGCTCTCATTCCCTCCAAAAAGGTGGGAAAGAGACTATAAGAACTAAGAGGTTTTAGCAAGGTGGGTCGGGAGAAAGAGCTGAGGGGGTCACCTTGGAACGTGGACTGCAGGGCTACAGCTGGAACATCATCACAACAGACAGGTAGTAGCTGGGACTTTGCTTTTCTATCCTTCTAGGCGGGAATCTCTCTTCCCCCCCCCCTTTTTCCTATTCTGGCTTGTCAGGGCAAAAGGGACTCTTTCTCCTCTCCAGAATACAGGGTGTGTTTGAACCATAGCGTAAGGATATTTTGCTGCCTGACATCACTAGGTTTGCTTTACCAACAAGTAAGACGCTGTACCTACTCTGTATTCTTCTTCAATAAAACCACCCTTTTGTTTCTAGAGTCTATATGTGTGTGTGTAGGTTTGTTTAAGTATAAAAGGAGCAAAGCGCACACTTCCCCCCCAGCAGCGCAGGTTTTACCCCAGCCAAAGATCCTAAACCTTTCGTAAGAGTGTGGGGTTAGAGGGAATCTAGCGCCCAGAATTATCTGTCGTAACAGATTGGTGGAGAAAGCGGGGCAGCAAGGTGGTAGATTTTTAAGATCAGGCAGCAAAGTGCGGGTCCTTAAGATCCTCACTGGGGAGCGTGTAGCAGTTGTGGCGGGGAGTGTGTCAGGAGCTTTCCCTTTCTATTTCTAAGCACGGGAGGCAACTTTGGGTTGAGGGCGAGGGGCCAAAACATCCAAAAGTTGGGATTCTGTTCTGGGGTACGAGCGTGGGCTGACCCAGAGCGCAGTGCTTAGCTTGTGTTTGTTCTGGGGTACGAGCGTGGGCTGACCCAGGGATTGTGTCTGTTCTAGGTGGAGGGCGAGGGCCAAAACCTGGGCAGGGATTTGTGATTGTATTGTGTGTTTTGGGTGGAGGGCGCGTAGTCAAAACCCAGGCACTTGTTCTTGGTTGCTGGAAAAGGAACCAGCAATTGGGAGCGTGTCTCTTGATCACTGGAAGAACAGTGAGTTGAGGGAAATCCAAGTGTGCACAGGAGAGAAAAGGAGTAGTGGGAAACAGCACTCACAAGTGGCAGCAGGGTCTTCTGGGAAACGGGAAGCGGCCAACCCGTGATCCCATGAAACCAGCAGCCAGTTCATAGAGCTAAGAAACGTAGGAGGTGTTTGAAAGAAATTAGGAACATCACATTGTGGGACTTGTAAGTCGCAGCAACACACGCAGAGTTCCTGAGCATAAGCAAAGTGCAAGTGCCTTTTGGAAGGTGATTTGGAGCAGCTGCGGGTTGCAGGGCAAGGGATCGCCCCTGATCAAGGCGTATCCACTCCTGAGACCTGGGCAAGAGCAAAGCACCCCCCAAAAAGAGTTCTTCTTCCCTAGGGGTAACCACAAAGAGAAAAGTAATGGCAGCTACTTCAATAGCCTCCCCCATGAGTGGAGCCAGGAGATTTCTCAAGAAGGGAGGAGA
Organism: Shinisaurus crocodilurus; assembly: GCA_021292165.1. Lineage (NCBI taxonomy): Eukaryota > Metazoa > Chordata > Lepidosauria > Squamata > Shinisauridae > Shinisaurus > Shinisaurus crocodilurus. Next base: position 58,563,180 of record CM037878.1, read on the forward strand.
ATTGACAGAATTAGAGGCATACATTGCCAAAAGAGGAACATGTGTATGGGGAGATGATTGTTTTAAAACAAGCAATCCCTTTAAAACACTCAATGAAGCTTTGGAAGAGTATTTTAAAGAAAGAAAGCCTTCCAAATCACAGAGAAAGGCAGCCATTCTATGGGGAATGCATAATGTGTGTGGCAGCTACCAAAAAATGGTAGAGGCAATGCAAGAGGAGTTAGACCAGCAAAAACAGTTTGTAGAAGGGTGGAAGTTGGAATGCCAACAGTTAATCAGAGAGAAGGAAGAGATACAAGCAGACAAGGTGCGTTGGGCTTCAGCTCTCAGGCAGATGGAGCGGGAAAGAGACCAGGCTGTGCACCAGGCACAAAGGGCAAGTGGTGAAGTAGAAGAAGCCACGAAAAATCTAAGCCAGGCTAGGGCAGCCACTGAGGTGTTAATAGGGAAGTTGCAAAGACAAAGGCATGTGGTCACACATGACCACTGCAAGAAGCAAATCCAAGAGCTTCAAAGGCAGCTAGAAGCTCAGCTAGGGCTCAATGTCGCCATCCAAAGCGTCTTGCCAGATGCGGAGGTTAGCGAGTTGAGGGCATTTATCCACCACACGCCAAGCCCAGAGCCAGATCCTCCGACTCAGCGCCTGGGGAGCCCCGAAGGAAGAGAGCTAGAGGCTAAGGGAGAAATGCCAGTAGCTCCAATAATAAGCAAGACAGTGACTACAATTGGCTCTGGGAATAATAGAACTAGAGTAGAAGAAGTACAGGACACAGTGAGGTGGTCCCCATCTCAGGCAAAAGCTTTGGCTGAGGTTTTGGGTCCACTCAATAAAGCAACGGTACTGGCATGGCTTGCTCGAATCAGTACTATGCACCCCACTGCTGACATCTTTGATGTAGGCCAAGTGGCATGGTACTGCGCCTCTGAGAATGACATCACGTGTATCGAGGCAGGAGTAGGATTGATCACTGGTCCCAATCTCAGTGATTGGATGAAGGTGGCCATAAAGACTTTCTTTCCAGGCACACCGTGCCTCAGACTGTATTTAATGGACTCTCAGGCACCCCATGAGGGACCAGAGGTCTATTTAAACAGAAAGAAAATGCTAGCCAGACTAGCAAATGGAGTTTTCAGAGCACAGGGGCAATGGGATTACAACACTAGGGAGTTTGTCGAGGCAGCCTACACTGGGCTAAACACCCAAACAAGGAGGGCGATAGGAAGAATAGACCCCCAACAGATTACATGGGCCGAGCTGCAGGAAGCAGTCCAGCAAGTCTCGGAGTGGATAAGGGAAACCGCGCCCCCCCAGAAAGAGGGAACCCCCAAAAAGAAAGGGCTTCCAGAGCCAATCCAGGCATTGACCTACACCAGGGGTCGGCAACCCGCGGCTCCGGAGCCGCATGCGGCTCTTTCAAGCCTTTGCCGCGGCTCCGGACAAGGCTGCCCTGCTCCGCCGCCGCCGCCTGGGGGGGCAGCCCGGATTTTTACTCTTCTGAGCGGCGCGGAGCGCTCTCCGCGCTCCGCGCCGCTCTAGCTGCCGCCGCAGCCGCACAGTCATTCAGGGAGCTTGAAAGCCCGCCGCCGCACGTCCGCCGCCGCTTCACGTCCGCCGCCGCCGCTACGTCACATCCCCGATTTTGGCGGGGGAACTTTGGCGGGGTGAACTTTGGCGCGGCAGCAGCACCCCCCCCCGGGACTTTGGCGGGGCGGGTGAACTTTGGCGCGGCAGCAGCACCCCCCCCCGGGACTTTGGCGGGGCGGGTGAACTTTGGCGCGGCAGCAGCACCCCCCCCCGGGACTTTGGCGGGGCGGGTGAACTTTGGCGCGGCAGCAGCAGCACCCCCCCCCCCGGGCAGCAGGGACGGTGAGCGGCAGAAGAGAGGAGGGCTCCTGCACGCGCCAAAGTCCCCTCCCCCCCGCCCACAACATAGCGCGGGGTCCAGCGTGTCGAGGGACCAGCGTGGCCGGCTCGCTGCGGAGAGCACAAGCAGGCGAGGAGGCAGGTAGGCCTGCGTGAAAGCAGTAATGATTAGAAAAAAGGGGGAAAGAGGGTGTTTCTGGTGGATGATGAGGGTGCTACTGCTGGATGGTGCTGATGATGGGATGCTACTGCTTGGGGGGGGGATGTTGCTGGTGGCATCCCATCATCCACCAGCAACACCCTCCCCCCCCCAGCAGTAGCACCCCCATCATCCACCAGCAAATCCTGCTGATGGATGATGAGGGGTGCTATTACCACATGGAGGGTGTTTCTGGTGGATGATGTGGGTGCTACTGCTGGATGGTGCTGATGATGGGATGCTACTGCTGGGGGGGAGGGTGTTGCTGGTGGATGATGGGATGCCACCAGCAACACCCTCCCCCCCAGCAGTAGCACCCCCATCATCCACCAGCAAATCCTGCTGATGGATGATGAGGGGTGCTATTACCACATGGAGGGTGTTTCTGGTGGATGATGAGGGTGCTACTGCTGGATGGTGCTGATGATGGGATGCTACTGCTGGGGGGGGGTGTTGCTGGTGGCATCCCATCATCCACCAGCAACACCCTCCCCCCCAGCAGTAGCACACCCATCATCCACCAGCAAATCCTGCTGATGGATGATGAGGGGTGCTATTACCACATGGAGGGTGTTTCTGGTGGATGATGAGGGTGCTACTGCTGGATGGTGCTGATGATGGGATGCTACTGCTGGGGGGGGGGTGTTGCTGGTGGCATCCCATCATCCACCAGCAACACCCTCCCCCCCAGCAGTAGCACACCCATCATCCACCAGCAAATCCTGCTGATGGATGATGAGGGGTGCTATTACCACATGGAGGGTGTTTCTGGTGGATGATGAGGGTGCTACTGCTGGATGGTGCTGATGATGGGATGCTACTGCTGGGGGGGGTGTTGCTGGTGGCATCCCATCATCCACCAGCAACACCCTCCCCCCCAGCAGTAGCACACCCATCATCCACCAGCAAATCCTGCTGATGGATGATGAGGGGTGCTATTACCACATGGAGGGTGTTTCTGGTGGATGATGAGGGTGCTACTGCTGGATGGTGCTGATGATGGGATGCTACTGCTGGGGGGGGTGTTGCTGGTGGCATCCCATCATCCACCAGCAACACCCTCCCCCCCAGCAGTAGCACACCCATCATCCACCAGCAAATCCTGCTGATGGATGATGAGGGGTGCTATTACCACATGGAGGGTGTTTCTGGTGGATGATGAGGGTGCTACTGCTGGATGGTGCTGATGATGGGATGCTACTGCTGGGGGGGGGTGTTGCTGGTGGCATCCCATCATCCACCAGCAACACCCTCCCCCCCAGCAGTAGCACACCCATCATCCACCAGCAAATCCTGCTGATGGATGATGAGGGGTGCTATTACCACATGGAGGGTGTTTCTGGTGGATGATGAGGGTGCTAATGCTGGATGGTGCTGATGATGGGATGCTACTGCTGGGGGGGGAGGGTGTTGCTGGTGGATGATGGGATGCCACCAGCAACACCCTCCCCCCCAGCAGTAGCACCCCCATCATCCACCAGCAAATCCTGCTGATGGATGATGAGGGGTGCTATTACCACATGGAGGGTGTTTCTGGTGGATGATGAGGGTGCTACTGCTGGATGGTGCTGATGATGGGATGCTACTGCTGGGGGGGGGGGTGTTGCTGGTGGCATCCCATCATCCACCAGCAACACCCTCCCCCCCAGCAGTAGCACACCCATCATCCACCAGCAAATCCTGCTGATGGATGATGAGGGGTGCTATTACCACATGGAGGGTGTTTCTGGTGGATGATGAGGGTGCTACTGCTGGATGGTGCTGATGATGGGATGCTACTGCTGGGGGGGGGTGTTGCTGGTGGCATCCCATCATCCACCAGCAACACCCTCCCCCCCAGCAGTAGCACACCCATCATCCACCAGCAAATCCTGCTGATGGATGATGAGGGGTGCTATTACCACATGGAGGGTGTTTCTGGTGGATGATGAGGGTGCTACTGCTGGATGGTGCTGATGATGGGATGCTACTGCTGGGGGGGGGGTGTTGCTGGTGGATGATGGGATGCCACCAGCAACACCCTCCCCCCCAGCAGTAGCACCCCCATCATCCACCAGCAAATCCTGCTGATGGATGATGAGGGGTGCTATTACCACATGGAGGGTGTTTCTGGTGGATGCAGTGTTATATTTGTTTTAAATGTCACAATGGTTTTGCGGCTCCCAGTTTTTTTTTTTTCTTCGGAAACGGGTCCAAGTGGCTCTTTTTGTCTTAAAGGTTGCAGACCCCTGACCTACACAAACCAAGGACCTCATTCTTCAGTAGTCCCTGGCGCAGACAGAGGCATGCCCAGGCAACAGAATGGATCTAAGTGGGGCCGAGGCCAAGGGAAAGGGCAAAATGGGGTTGGAAGAGGCTGCCTGCCAGGAAAGGTGCCTATTTACCCAGGTGAGGCTGCAGTGGCAAATGCCAGGCTGCAGCTAGAGCAGATATTGCAGAGGGACAAAAGGGATGGCTACACAGAACCAGTCCTAAGAAACCAAGGAGATGGACCCAGAGACCGAGAAAACTCTCCACGGGGAGTCCTGTGGAGACTGCTAAAAAGCTTTGGGGAAGACATGAGGCAGTTTGACCAACAGCCCACCAGCGTGTTAAAAGAAGCGGTCCGGCAAAAATTGGGGAGTAACCTTAGTGGGTGGGAGGAAGCCACAGCTCCAGTCGTGCCCTCCGCCCCAGCGTATCCAGAGCCTGCCAATGGGGTAGCCCCCACAGCAGCAATCCATGCCCGGACAGCAGAGCAGCAAGAAGCCATTCAGGCACTGCATGAGATCCAGTGGGATCTCTGCTAGGGAGGCCCGGTTCTCCTGGCCCCTCCTAGTCTCATCTGCAGGCTAACGCCTGACCAGTGGGGGAGGCCAACAGTTTGGGCTGTAATTGGGGAACCGGGAACTGTAGCCCAATGTTTAGTAGACACAGGTGCATCAGTCAATGTGCTAGATCCAGTCTGGGTGAACCAAGGGACCAACACCAAAGTTGTAATTAGCATCAAGGGATATGGCGGTGCCTTGCAAGAAGTTACAGTCTGGCAAGACATCCCCATAGCTTTAGGACCATTTAAAGGGACAGTAACAGCAGCTTTGCACGGGGGAGAAGGCCTTCTAGGAATTCCATTCCTGCATGCACACTCTATGGCAGTAGATTTGGCAAATAGTGTTTTGTGGCAAATTGAGGGAGGCCCCAAGGAGGTCTCTGCTGTACACCGGTGTGCGCAGCTATCAAGGCACCTCAGCCTCTGGCAGCCTTGGTAGATGACCCGTGGACAGAGGAGTTTCCAGAAGTTTGGGCTAAAAACAATATAGAGTGTGGGCGCGTGAATGAAAGCGTGCTGATTAAAGAGGCAGAGGCCAATCATCCCATAGCTGCACTCACAACCAGGGGACAAGCACGAACAGCAAGTGTAACCACTCTAGACCTAGCAGAGCTGCAGAAGGGAGACAAGGAGGTTGAAGCATTAGCAGCAGCAGGCCGAAGTTCAAAGGGAAAATACCAAATCCGGCAGGAAGACGGATTGTGGTGGGCCATTAGGTCAGACCAAGTTCGCCACTGGATAGTCCCAGGGTGTGTACGGGGGGACTTGATTCAGTTCATTCATGAGCAAGGGCAAAAGTGGGAAGGGCCAGCCTTAATTGTAGACAGAGCCAGTCTGGCAGTCTACCAGGTTGAGATCCCAGCAGGTAAGAAGGGCAAGGCATGGAAGAAATACTTTCACTGTCCCCAGTTAAAAGACTGGAAAGGAAAGCCTCCAGATGCAGGTGCAGTGGATCTGAGCACAGCAACTGAGCAGTAAATGGGCATTCTCTCTCCTGGTGTTTACAGAATGACCCAAGCCTCAGATTGCAAGTGCACAGAGAAGAAAACCACAAAAAGATCTGGGCAGGAAGTCTATGTGTGTCTGTCTTGTATGTTGTGTGTGATTAGAAATAATTGGGCATCGCCAAACTAGGCGGGTGGGGGAGGGTTAGGACTTCACAGTTTCTCTCTCTTTACCCTATCCAGCCAACATGTGGAAGACCCTAGTTCTGTGGGGAATCGTGCGAGGAGTCATGGGCGATTGGGAAGTCACCAACAGGTGGAGGTGCCATGAGGTGGCGCGGCCAGAAATCGATATGGCGTGCACTCTGACCGACCTGATCCGGGAACAAGTCCCAAGAAAGGCATTAAAATCCTCCTTCCGGGTGAATGTGCAGCATGAGGCAGCTTGTGAGGCAGAACACGGGATTCCTTGCACACGCAGGGGGATGGAGATCCAAACCAGCTTCTGCTTTACTGGCAACCACAAGAGCTCCAGGGCACAGTTGCAATGTGCACCCCTTTTCAACGCCAGCCAAGGAGTGGATGTTTCCAGAGAGCCCGTCTGTCACATCATCTTAGTCCTGTCACTTGGGCAGTAGGTTCACCAGTCCACTTCCAAATCATGGTGGTCAGCGAAAAGGAGAGGCGGAAAGGCGAAGAAATCCTGCTCACTCTAACGGCCTCCACTGGGCAAGTTTACCGGAGATCTTTCCAGAACTGGAAGCATTTTAAAGGCCATGTGTCTGTGGAGAAGCTGAAAAGCCAAGGCATTTTGGACTGGGGTTTGATGTTAGATGAGAGGCATTGTGGAACTAACAGGGAACATATTCCATTTAGCTCGGTGAGTTATGACGCTGTTATTGACTTCCAAAGTGCCCCGGGCCCTTACACTCTCAGGGTTGGGCAGAAGGTTCTAGCAATAGATCCCCTAATCAAAAATGTGACAATGTTGTCCAAGTTAGAATACCCTATAATCGGGTCACACGTGCTAAAAATGAATCAATTCCAAGAAGTGATTTGGCAACCAAAAAGATCCTTGAAACAGGTCATTATACCACTCCATAAATTGAATATCTCCCAGGAGTTTCCACAATGCGCACCATACCTGACCACGAGTCAGCAGAGATGGGGAAAATGGGAAGACTTATGGCAAGGGAGGTTTGGGAAAACCAGGAACACCAGGAGTGTCGGAGAAGCATTAAGCTTAGGCGTAGGCTTCTTAGATGCAGGAGACATTGAGATTGTGGACAATAAACTGATGTATGCCACCGAGCGAATTGAAGAACTGGCAGAGCCCATCACCAGGGCACTGGCACACACTGTAGAAGTGCCTCAGGTCATTTCTGCAATCCTCCCATTGTGGGAAAGGGTGATAGAAAAGGACAATTTTAAGATTGTAAATACTGTCATGTCTTTGCAACAAAATGTCTCTTTAGCAATGTCATGCATGCAGGCTCAGGGACTAGCCCATCAGCTAACAATGTCTCTAATTCACATGGCCATTAACCAGGTACTCCCCCAAGAGGTCAAAAATGTAATTGCTCCCTACATGTCCAAAGGAGAGCAAGAGCTAGACAAATGGTGGGAGCTGAGGAATGCCACGTATGACAGAGAAGGCGAGGAACTCACACTGTTCCTAGCCACTGTAGAAGCCAGGGAAACCATGAGAGTTTTTCCAGTTGTTCCCTTGGGTATCCCAATCAGTAAAGGTATGGTCATGTATGCGCAAGAAGAACAACACTGGGCACGCCTCAGGGCGGGAGTTTGGGAGACCATAAATGTCAGAGGGTGTCAGCATCACCCAGGGTTAGGCTTTGTGTGCGAGGACCAAACCTTCGAGACTCCACGCAACTGCTTTTCCTATGGGGCAAGAAATACATCCTACTGTTCATTTATGCTCAAGAAAGAGTCTAGTTCAGCTGTCATATACACCGGACAAGGGTGTGTGTGTATCAGGACAAGTTGTGCATATGTGATAATCAACAAGCAGTTCATTCAACCAATGGTTAGATATGTAAATAGGTGTTTTTGTAGTATAAGTACAATAGTAGGTTGTGATTTTGAATTTAGTGTGCCAGTATGGACAGTGCAAATGATTAAGGAACAGGTAGGGCTTTACCCTACCCTCACACCCATTTCCTTAGGTTATGGCTTGCAAGACCTACAGGGATTGCTAGCCCACCCAACACTGCAAAAAGAACTAGACATGGTTAAGGAACTAGGAGAGCAAGCAGTTCTAGAAGTTCACCATGACAATCAGGAAATCAAGAAAATTGCAGCCTCAGTGAGGCAAGCAGGAGCAAAGAGCTGGTGGAGTTCACTAGAGGGGTGGTCCCCAAATTTGGCAGGAGTGTGGGCAATCTTGCTCCACCCAATCGTAATCATGGCCATAGTGCAAAGCTGTCTTTTCCTTGCAATCCTAGGTATGCTTGTATGGATGAAAAGGTTGACACGAAAGTTCCAGAGGCTGGAGCAGCGAATGAATGCCCGGTGCCAATTAAAGAGGTGGTAGCTTCATATTCTCCGAATACCAAGCTACCAACGGGGGGACTGTTAAGATGAGATATAGTTCTGATCATTTGGTTATGGCTACACTTCCAAAAGGAAGTCCACAGCCCTCATAAGAAGCGTTGGGTAAGCAAGGGTTCAAGAGAAAAGAAGCAGCCGACCCACCTCCCCAGCAGGGCAGAAGGCAAAAGGTCATAACTGAAGGCTTGAATGGAAGAGTGAGTGAAGCCTAGAGGCATGCATAGGCAAATGAGTGGCAGGCTTGCATTGATTAAGACCTGAATATTGCATATCGCCTAAAACACAGGAAGATTTCTCCTGAAAAGATATGGCTCCCCCCCCCCCACTGGGCGAATACCACCAGAAGCTTACTCCAAAGACAGCCCCATCAGCAGGAAGACCCAAACCTTTGTACACCCATCAAGAGCTATCAAAATACAAAGAGTAAGGTCGTTAGCAGGGTTGGAAGACATGGGTGGGGCGAAGACCACCCCCACTGCTCTCATTCCCTCCAAAAAGGTGGGAAAGAGACTATAAGAACTAAGAGGTTTTAGCAAGGTGGGTCGGGAGAAAGAGCTGAGGGGGTCACCTTGGAACGTGGACTGCAGGGCTACAGCTGGAACATCATCACAACAGACAGGTAGTAGCTGGGACTTTGCTTTTCTATCCTTCTAGGTGGGAATCTCCCCCCCCCCTTTTTCCTATTCAGGCTTGTCAGGGCAAAAGGGACTCTTTCTCCTCTCCAGAATACAGGGTGTGTTTGAACCATAGCGTAAGGATATTTTGCTGCCTGACATCACTAGGTTTGCTTTACCAACAAGTAAGACGCTGTACCTACTCTGTATTCTTCTTCAATAAAACCACCCTTTTGTTTCTAGAGTCTATATGTGTGTGTGTGGGTTTGTTTAAGTATAAAAGGAGCAAAGCGCACACTTTCCCCCCCAGCAGCGCAGGTTTTACCCCAGCCAAAGATCCTAAACCTTTCATAAGAGTGTGGGGTTAGAGGGAATCTAGCGCCCAGAATTATCTGTCGTAACACTTTCACCCCACCCACCCCGATCAAGACCAGAAGAGGAAAGGTTTTAATCTCACCCTTCTCCCAGCAATCCTAAGCAGGATCGCTGGTGTGGGGCCAAGATTAAAGCCTCCAAGGTCTGCATGCAGCCCATAGGCTGCCCACCCCTGCCTTACAATATGGGACATCTTGGGCATATGGGCTGAAAGAAAGAAAAAGAAAGATGATGACAACAGTTCATTCATTTCCTCCATCTATTTGTTGGTGGAGTTCAAGGGTGATGATGGAGATCCTATCTCTGCTACCGTGTATGACACGGGACTTGGGGCCAGCCCTACCATGAGGCAGAATGAAGCAACCATCTCAGTCAACTGATTTTGACTGTCATGAAAGGGCAACCAATAGTTAATTTATTGTTGTATTTTTACTACCAGAAATGGAAAGCACATGTGGGATTTCTTGCCTCAGGTGCTAAAATAACTTGACTGGCTTCGACTGGGTTTGCACAACGTGAGGGTGTTCATAAGCCAAGGTGGCTTGTTAATCACCCCTGTGTATACCAGCTGATTTCCCTCGCTGGGTGGCAGCGCTGATTTCCCTCGCTGGGTGGCAACTGTGGGTTCTCGGTGGTTTGTCAATCACCCCACCCACCCACCCTCGCCGGGTTCAGATGTCACGACAACCCGTGCCTGGCGAGGGTAGTTATGGAAATCAGTTGGCATGCGCAGGGGTGGCTAACAAGCCACCATGGCCCTCCTGTCATGTGAACCAACTCTTTGAACACTATGCACCTTGACTTAGAAGCTGGGGCAGGGGTGCAATTTGCTTCTCTGCCTCGGGCAGCAAAATATCTTGGACAGGCCCTGTGTGGTACAGAAAGGAAAATAGGTCACCTGGCCTCGGGGCTGAAGGAAGTGCTGGCCCAAGACATTTTTGCTGCCTGAAGCAAATCCTGCTAGTGTCAACGCTTTAAAAAGTCTTGCTTCACCATTCAAACACAGATTCCTGCCTTCATCTATCCCACCCTCACAGTGCCCCCTGAAGCAAGCCCCTTCAACCTGTTGCATGGCAGGGCTGGCTGTGGCTGAAGGCACCACAGCAAGGAGGGAAATCTGTTGGTGAAGAAAGCCCTCACAATAGCCAAATCCCATTTGCAGAGGCAGCATTCCAGGGGTGGGTGGGGCTGAAGCAGAAGGGGCAGGCCAAAAACACCAGCCTATGTTAGCTCAGAGCCCCTCCTGCTGGTAGCTAAATGAAGCCTGAGAAAAAGCATTTCAAATGTTTAAAATGGGGGGAACTGCACAAAAAGTTGGAAGCCATCGAACAATCTGTGGCTGAGGGAAAAGCGGTATGGCCAACCCAATGGGGGCTGGATTTGGCCCCCTGGCTCGCCACGGGGGCTGGAGATATGATAGCACCCCCCCTCGACTTGGAGGTTCTGCACCCCTGCCTTACAACCATCTTCTAGAAGGGTAGATTGATTGGTGTGACAGGGCTGGAAATGTGTGTGTAGGTTTGGAAATGCAGGCTGAGAAGGGGAAAGGGTTGCAGCTTCAAGCACTGTGAAACTGGAAAGGGTTCAGAGGAGGGCAACAAAGTTGATCAGGGGACAGGAAACAAAGCCCTATGAGGAGGGACTGAAGGAACTGGGCATGTTTAGCCTTCAGAAGAGAAGACTGAGGGGAGATATGATAGTGCTCTTCAAGTACTTGAACGGTTGTCACACAGAGGAGGGCCAGGATCTCTTCTCAACCATCCCAGAGTGCAGGACACGAAATAATAGGCTCAAGTTACAGGAAGCCAGATTCTGGCTGAACATCAGGAAAAACTGACTGACTGTTAGAGCAATACGACAATGGAACCAGTTACCTAGGGAGGTAATGGGCTCTCCCACACTGGAGGCGTTCAAGGTGCAGCTGGACAGCCATCTGTCAGGGATGCTTTAACTTGGATTCCTGCATCGAGCAGGGGGTTGGACTCGATGGCCTTATAGGCCCCTTCCAATTCTACTATACTATGATTCTATGAAGGTGATTGTAGAGATTCTTGTTATATTTGGATCTTTTAAATTGGTAATGTTTTTTTTAAAGGAGCCCTGGGTTAGGAAGACACTGGCCGTATTTGCATGTCACTTTAAGCCAGGAACCTGCCCATGCTTGTAGCCTCTTCACTGCTGTAATGTTTCTGGATCCAAAAAAACCCTAGAGGAATGCTTAACATTTAACTTTATTCTAAGAGCCTCTCGGAACCTCTTATACAACACCCTTACAGGCCTTTGGAACTGCCCAGAGCGTGGGACTTTAGGGCAAGTTCTCAAATGACCAACTCCTTAATACTAAGGGAGTGTCACTTAATTATAAATTCTGCCATTACATCTTCCCCCTTAATTATTAAATGACAATAAAAATAAAAATAAATTATTACTATATCACACATAGATTGAAATCAGTGCATAAACTGTTATCCATGGATATTATCTTTAACAGTTAAATATATTCTACATATTAACATGTATCTATAAGTTGTTCTGGAGGTTTTATCTTCCTGGTAGAACACCTCAATGTTTGTCTATCCTGGGTATCTACTGGGCCCTGCTGTTATTGATCAGATTCCTCTTGACAGAATAAGTTATCTGTTCGTTGAATGCAGCTGGAATCTGTACCTTCTGACACATCCAAGGAACTTCCTGGGATGGCTCTTATATCATTGTGGTTACGGCACGATAGGTTTCCATTCACCATCTGTATTACATAAGACCTTGGATATGGCTGTTCTACGACTACACCTTTCTGGTCCCAAATACTAGTAGAATAATTTCTCAGGCAACCGTTGTCTCTGTTTAAGTTCTGGAAGGACACAGGCTATCTTGTCTAAGTAATATTTTGGTTTCAGCTTCTGAATTTCCTTAATCCTCCTGGGACTGTCATTGGTGCTACGCTCTAGGAAACCATCTATTACAGGCAAATTAGGTCTAATGCATCTTCCTAGTAAGAGCAGGAACCCACTCCAATGGTATGCTCCTATAATCCCTGGGGACTTGTACAAACCCCCACCACTATCAATAATGACTTTCCTCATCAGATATTTGACAGTCTGACCAACCTTTCTACAAGTGCATTTTAATGAGGAACTGCTGCCAGTTAATTCAGTGCACTCCTCATTCTCCACTTCTGACAGCATATAACATTTCTGGGTCCAAAAACAGACTGGAGAAATGTGGAATAGCCTAATAAATAAATAACATATAACTTTATTCTTAGGAGCCTTTCAGAACCTCTTGTACAACACCTTACAGGTCTTTGAAACATGTGATTATAGAGCAAGTCTTCAATTTACCCACTGCTTAATGCTAAACAAGTGTCACTAAATTATAAACTCTATCATTACAACTCCCATTTTGCGGGAGTGGGTGAATAAACCAGGAAGGGGAGCTTTTTGTGTTACATCCAAACCCAGCATTATGGTTTATTGCACTTAAGCCAAGATTGTAAGCTGGCCTTGAGGTATGGTTTGAAGTTGGCTTACAGATTCTGGTTTGTTTAAGCACAATAAACCATCATACCGGGTTCAGATGCAACACAAAGCTCTCCCCTTCCCCATTTGTTCACCTGTTCATGTGAAGGCAGAAGTGAAGCAGGAGTGAAAAGTTTGTGCGCACCAGTATGCAGCTGATTCACAATGCCATTTAATAAACCAGGATTATTGGCTTAAACTGATGTGCAAACATGATCACTCTCCAACTGTAGCTTCTTCACCTGATCCTTCTCTGCTCCATGGAAGCATGCTGCAGAGGCAGGGTCCTGCTTCAAATGGAGGTGGAGGAGAAAAGTAGATAGCTGGCCTAGTCCATAGCACCATGGAAGAGAAGCTACAGGACCCTGAGTTCTTAATAAAGCAGAAGTTGCATTCAAGAGTGAGAGTAGCACTCATCAAACAGTGGAGTGTGGGCAACTGGAATGTGCATGTGTGTAATAAAGATGCATGGAAGAACAGAAGATGTGTGTGCGCATATGGGAAGGAACTGCAAGGACCATACAAGTGGCTCATTGCTCAGGATCCACTGAAGCTGCATACCACTCTTGTACATGTGCTTTATCTTAAGGGATCATTCCTTATTTCAGAAAGGTATTACTCTGTATATATAACGGATATTTCTAATTGCACAATATAACAGCTCTGGGGTGTCTTTTTAAAAAAAACCTGATTGGGCAAGTCTGTCTGGATGGGCCAAGTGGAGCTGTTCCATAACAGGATCCTAAACATGTGACTGAAGTTGATTTCTAGTTCCCAGTTGCAGCTCTGTGTCTTGCACTGCTGTTTTTGAAAAACATTTAGCTGTTTTGATTTAAGCCTCACTTAAAAATCATGGCTTTCTAAATATCCATCATCCTGATTTTTTTTCTTCTAAATTTCGTAACACCCTTGTTCTATTTATTTACAACATTTTTATACTGTTCCTTGTCATCTCAGATTTCAGGGTGATGTACAGCATATCACACACACACACACACACACACACCAGATAAAGCTTTAAAACAGACTAGTAGCCCAATTGTATGCACATTTACTCAGAAGTAAATCCCACTGTGTTCAACAAGGTTTACTCCCTAATAACCATGTTTAGGATTGCCATCTAAAGTTTGCTCAGTTAAGTCAGTAAAATCTATTAAAATGCCTGGTAAATAAAAATAAGTTTGCCTGACACCTAAATGATAGCATTGCTGGCACCAGGCAGATTGCTTTGGGGAGTGCATCCCATAAACTGGGGCACCATTGCTGAGAAAGCCCTCTCCCTTGTAGATGACCTCTGAAGAAGTACATGGAGAAGGGTCTGGGCAGATAATCTTAAAGAACAGGCACGTTGACATGAAAGGAAAAATACTCATATAGATCAGACACATATGGAGCTCTAAGCAATACTCATCCAGCCCCCCCCAAAAGAAGTTCTACAAAACAAGTCTCGGCTTCATTAATCTACACTGAACATACACAATTCCCACACTTAAGAACATATATTTTTAAGCCAGTAGCAGCCATGGGGTGCTTCCAAACGAGGTTTTTACTGTGCGATCACCCTGCCTCATACATCTTCCTTTTGTAGCCCTCCCCTTTGTAGCCCTCCCGTGTTTTCACACCACTTCTTCCATCTTTTTTCTTACCACGAAAATCCATTAAGGGGAAAAAGAAGACAGAATAGCTGCACGGTGCTTTTTGAATGTTAGCACTCGGAGCCCTCTGTCTGGAAGCACCCTTGGAGGGCAATGCCTTTCCACTTACCTGCACCGTACACCCAGTGGCAGAGAGCCCGAGATAGGAGGAGTATCTGCAGGAGCAACGGTCCCATTGGGTGATCTCTGGTTTGCAAAAGTCAGGAGCACTTTGATGCTGAAGGTGCTACGAGATGCTTCAGTCTGCGGAAGGGGAGCCCAGCTTTTTATCCCTCAAGCCACTGTGAGCTGACTTCTTTGGGGAGGGCAAACACACCCAGTGATCTGGCTCTCTTAACTTGTCCTGCCAGGACTGGGGGAGGGAGGCCAGGGTTGGCTGGGAATGGGAGGGTGGGGCGTGTTTTTTCTATTTTCCTTCCAGTGTCCTCATCTGCAGCAGAGGAACTGACTCCTTTTCCTTGCCAGGCCTCGCCCCTCTTCTCCCACAGCTCCCTGCCCCCACATCCCTGACTGTATCTTGGAAATGGTTTTAAAATACCAAGCATTTCCCAGTTATTGCCAAGCTTATATTGTCTGAAATTGGAGGGGCGGCAGGAAGAAACATAATATACATGAGGGGAAATGATTCAAAATTGAGAGGGGGTATACCTAAAACAGTGCTCTTTACAAAGGGGTGGGGACATGAAATACAGTGTGTTCTGTATATAGCAGAGCCCCGTGGCATAGCTTTGTTTTGGGTTCATGGTTGACTTTTGAAATTAAGACACACTTTTTCGAGGTGCAAATACATCATCATCATCATCATCATGCGATCACTCGTGACGGAGTAAGATTGTCTTCCAGGTTAAAAATTTACAAAAAGGAGATTTTAAAAGGAGGAAATTCTAAAGAAAATTGTGTAGACTCTAGCGATGGGTCCGTAAGTGACTGTGGAGGCCAATTCTAGATCCACACAGCTTCCCACAGTGAGGACACAAGTTACCAGATGGAAGATGGTCTTGTAAAGGATTCATTTGACGTGCTTTTCGCTTAGCACGTTTCTCCCTTTCACCTTGCACTCGGGCTTCTTCAAAGTCCATAGAACCTTTGTGAAAGGCCAACCTCCAGTTAGATCGTTCATGGGCCAGAGCTTCCCAGTTTTCGATGTTTATATTGCATTTTTTTAGATTAGCCTTATGAACATCTTTAAACCTCTTATATTGACCACTGATATTCCGCTTTCCATCCTTGAGTTGGGAATAAAGTAACTGCTTTGGGAGACGGCAGTCAGGCATTCGAACAACATGACCGGTCCACTGAACCGGCGTTGAAGGATCATTTTTTCAATGCTAGTAGTCTTTGCTTCTTCCAGTACACTGACATTTGTTCACCTATCTTCCCGAGTAATTTGCAGGATTTTCCGGAGGCAACGTTGATGAAATATTTCAAGGAGGTGGAAGTGACGTTTATAGATAGTCCATGTTTCGCAGGCATACAATAAAGTTGGTAATACAATGGCTTCATAAACCAGTGTTTTGGTCTTCTTACAAATATCCCGATCCTCGAACACTCTATGTTTCATTCGAGAAAACGCGGCACTTGCGGAGCTCAAACGATGCTGGATTTCACTGTTGATGTTAGCTGTAACAGAATAGCTGCCAAGATAGAGAAAATGATCGACATTTTCCAGTATTGTCCCGCCAAGCTGGATAGATGGCATCACCAAAGGGTTAGCTTGCACTTGCTGATGAAGCACTTTGGTTTTTTTGATGTTAAGTGAGAGACCAAGTTTTTCGTATGCTTCTGCAAAAGCATTTAGGATAGTTTGGAGATCATCCTCTGAATGTGCGGAGACCACATTATCATCAGCATACTGAAGTTCCACAACAGAGGTTGTAATTACCTTACTTTTTGCTTTCAGCCTGCTGAGATTAAAAAGCTTTCCATCTGTTCGATATATGATTCCCACACCAGTGGGAAGTTTTGCACATGCCACCCCACTTCCCTGAACAATGAGACATTCAGGGGCTGTGCTAGTGGTTTTATTTCATTTTGTTGAGGGACTTACCGGTAGGTTATCTGCAATACTTGCTTTGTGTATAAATATACACATGGTGGCAAGAGGAGCACCACTTGTTTCCACAGCAGCAGATCCACTAGAGCACATCAAGTCCCTGGAAACAAATCCTGTACCGCAGGGTGTTTCACCGTCAACCAATTCACCATTATCTGCCTCTCCCCAAACTGCCTATTGCTATTTTACACACACACACACACACACACACACGGGCGAGCGTTCGCACACACAAACAACCCCCTCCTCTCAGCCGGAGGCGTGTCACTTTCTCCAAGCTCTGCTGGGTATTTCATTCAAAACCCTTGAGAGATTCCCAACTGTTAGGGGACAAGGCCTAAGGTCTGGCTCCTCCATCAGCCAGCTATCCTGGACTATTAACCAGCAATTTGCCCAGTGAAGAAATGATCAGCCAACAGATGTAACAGTATGGTCTCTCAATTATAGATATGGGGAGAGGCAGACTGGCCACCAGTCCCTGGACTAGTGAAGTGGACAAGGTGCTTTCATCTGTGAGGCCGACCACCTGCTTGCTTGACCCTTGCCCATCCTGGCTCATCATGAGCTGCAGGGAGAGACTGGGTGAGGGGATCAAGGCGGTGGTGAATGCCTCCCTCGAGGAGGGAGTGATGCCATCAGCCCTCAAGGAGGCAGTAATAAGACCGCTTCTAAAGAAGCCCTCCTTGGATCCCCAGGATTTAAACAACTTTCGCCCAGTCTCCAATTTACCATTTCTGGGCAAGGTGATCGAGCGGGTGGTGGGTGCTCAGTTGAAGGCACACTTGGATGAAGCCGATTATTTGGATCCGTGCCAGTCGGGCTTCAGGTCTGGACATGGGACGGAGACGGCCTTGGTCGCCTTGGTGGATGATATGAGGAGGGCTTTGGATAGGGGCGAATGCTCCTTTCTAGTCCTCCTCGATCTCTCAGCGGCTTTTGATACCGTTGACCACGGTATCCTCCTGGACCGTCTGGAGGGGTTGGGCTTGGGAGGCACTGTATTGCAGTGGTTCCGGTCCTTCCTCTCTGGAAGGTATCAGAGGGTAGTTCTCGGGGAGGAGGCTTCGGACCCTCGGCTGCTCACTTGTGGAGTGCCGCAGGGTTCCATCCTCTCCCCGATGTTATTCAACATCTACCTCAAGCCGCTGGGAGCTATCATCAGGAGGTTTGGGGTGCAGTGTCATCAGTATGCGGATGACACGCAGCTCTACCTCTGTTTTAAGTCCTCACCGAGGTTGGCCGTTGAAACCCTGTCCAAGTGCCTGGAGTCAGTGGCTGGCTGGATGGGAAGGAATATGCTGAAGCTGAACCCCGACAAGACCGAGGTACTTCTGGTGGGGGACAAGGGAAGGTTAGGGGATGTTGACCTGGTGCTGAATGGGGTACATCTACCCCTGAAGGACCAGGTCCGCAGCTTGGGGGTCATTCTAGACTCCCAGCTGTCCATGGAGGCTCAGGTGGCAGCTGTGAGCCGGGCGGCGCTGTATCAACTCCATCTGATACGGCAGCTGCGCCCCTACCTTCCTAATCACCTGCTCCCATCAGTGGTTCATGCCTTGGTCTCCTCTCGCCTAGACTACTGTAATGCACTCTACGTGGGGTTACCCTTGAAGACGGTCCGGAAGCTTCAGCTGGTACAGAACGCGGCGGCTCGCCTGATTAAGGGCAGCCGCCGGCGTGATCACATCACGCCAGTGCTTAAAGAGTTGCACTGGCTACCAGTTGCTTGCCGAGCCGAATTCAAGGTGTTGGTTTTGACCTTTAAAACCCTACACGGCTCCGGCCCAGCTTATCTCAAGGAGCGCCTCCAGCAACATCAAGTAGGCCGCTCAACAAGGTCTGCCACGGACGGCCTTCTCCTTATCCCATCAGCCAGAGCAGCCAGGCTGGTGGGGACTAGGAAGAGGGCCTTCTCTGTGGCGGCCCCCACATTATGGAACTCCCTCCCTAGTGACCTTCGCCATGCCCCCTCCGTGATGAGCTTCCGCCGTGCATTAAAAACATGGCTGTTCAGGCGGGAATATGGGGTGGGTTAGGTTTTTAATGAGAATTTTTTTATATTGTTTTAATTATTATATTTTATTGTGTTTTATTGTATTTTAATTGTACATCGCCCAGGGTGGCCGGGTGACCGGCCAGATGGGCGATTGATAAATGTAATAAATAAATAAATAAAATAAATAGTGGTGGATGCTTAAATAAATTTAATTTTAAAAAAGGCCTATGGTCTACCCCCCAAAAGTTAAGGCTATACAGCTTTCAAACAAGCACCGAAAAGCAGGGAAATGGTGAGCTAAGGCTCACAAGCCTTAACAACACACCCACACTAAGGTGGCAGAAAGTACAAGTGAAATTCCCATTCTCCCTAAGCAGATGAACTGTGTGGACAGGATGGAGAATATGATATGCAGAGGTGAGTGTGGGGTTGTGGGGAACTGATGACAAACTTAGGGCCACCTACTTCTCTCTCTTTGTTAGTGCAGCCTTTCCCAACCTGGTCCTCTCCAGATGTGTTGGCCTGCAACTCCCACCATTGCCAGCCAGCATGGCCACTGGCATCCTCCTTTCCAAAATTAAGATAGAACATATTCAATCCAACAAGGAACTCCAGAACAGGTGCAGCACTTTAAACAGACTATCTGAAACCAAATGAGAAGATAACTCAGATTCAGATGGGTCACTGGTCACCTCACTTCAGGGTGAGCCTTCTGTTGGAGGATATGGGAAAGGAGTTGGTCCTATACTGGTTAGGACAAGGCAGAGTTTTCCCCCTTATGCGCAGCCTGGTTATTGAAGCTGGTTATCACCATGTGGGTTGTTAAACCCTGCTAAAAGGCTCTTAAAAGGAAACAGATTGTCCAAATAAGGTTTAAAACTAATGAAGACATTTATTAGTTTTACTTACAGTCTGTTTATTCATATATGCAGGATGCATATAGGCAGATTAGAGTCTTGGGTGTTAAGAGTCCGCTTCATTAGAGTTCACTGACTGGAAGCCAGCTCAGACCGTGTGTCCATCAGGTTGGAGAGGGGGGGAGAGAGAGAGAGAGAGAGAGAGAGAGCTGGCCACAGAGAGGCTGAAGTAGGGAGGAGGGCTTACAAAACATGCACCCTGGGGAATTGTTCAATTCAGTTCAATTGTGGACTCTATGTGGGGCTGCCTTTGAAGACTGTTCGGAAGCTGCAGCTTGTGCAAAATGCGGCAGCCAAGCTTATTGCGGGGACCGGAAGGTCCAAGCACATTACACCGGTTCTGGCCCGTTTGCACTGGCTGCCAATATGCTTCCAAGCCGAATTCAAGGTGCTGGTTTTAACCTATAAAGCCCTACACGGCTTAAGACCACAATACCTGATGGAACGTCTCTCCCAACTGCAATCTACCCGGACATTACGCTCAACATCTGGGGCCCTCCTCCGACTGCCACCTCCAAGAGAGGCTCGGTTGGTGGCAACGAGGAGGAGGGCCTTCTCGGTGGTAGCCCCCCAATTATAGATAGATTTCATAGAACATAGAGTTGGAAGGGGCCTACAAGGCCATCGAGTCCAACCCCCTGCTCAATGCAGGAAACTAGAGGAGGGGTCTCCCATCCAAGTAATAACCAGGCCTGACCCTGCTTAGCTTTCCACACTCAGACAAGCTGAGCCAGCTGAGCCACAAGCTCCCCACTGAGACCCGCCTGGCGCCAACCTTACTATCTTTTCGGCGCCAGGTTAAGACTTCCCTCTATGCCAAGGCATTTAATAGTTAGGAGCTCGGAATAGCATGGGGGGGGGGGATTGTCACCTGTAGGTTCAGTTTTATTAGTTTTTTTATTGTTATTTTAAACTGTGTTTTTAAAATTTGGTTTTTAATCTTTTAAACTATTTTGTATGTTTTTATTGTTGTTTTTATGTATAATCTATTGTGAAGCACCCAGAGAGCTTCGGCTGTGGGGCGGTATATAAATGAAATGAATTAACCCTTTCCTCCCACTGTAACTAGTGGTTACATTACCTCGTTGATTTAAGCAGGCAATATTACAATTTCCATCACCTCTTCAACACCCCCTTTTGTACTATCCTGGCCAAAGGACGTAGCTCTTCTGTCATGTGGCTCTGAGAAGACTCCCCTGACGCTTCTCCTGTTCCTCAGGCAGGCAGGAGCGTGGGTGAGACTTCAGAAACAGACACTGGTCCTTTAAGAACTACACTGGTCCTTTAAGGACTTCTTTAAACATCCAACATGGGTGGAGTCACTGAAAGTCCAGGTTCTGCCAGCCTTCTTAAGTTGACTGCAGTTCTTTGCTGGGACAAAAGCCCCTTATGGGAGAATACAGTGCTACAGCCTGCGCTTCAGCGTGCTCTCCAAGGTCCTGCCTTGATCCTGCTAGGCACAGACAGTGAGCACTTGTGCCATCATCAGCTTCCCGTAGGCCTCACACCCAGCCAGGACCATTGTGGTGTCCCTGCCCTAGTGAGTTCGGTGTGGGCAAGCAGCACACTATTATGTCTGGTATTGGTGGGAGTTGCTTCAGCCTGCAGAACCAGTTTGGCAACTTTTCTTCCCCGCCTTAAGCTGGGGGTGGGGGGGACTGGTTCTGTGGGCAATAAACAGGGGTATGTCCTCCATTTGCTGGCCATAGTGGACCAGGCTAATAGTCCTCCATTAATTTTGGGGAGTGGGGGGCACTGTTAGGATATGGGAAGATGTTTGATTTACATGTAACCATGATCATAAAACTCTTTTATGTTCTTCTATTCCTTGTATTTCACTTATAATGGTTTTTGTACAGACCATGCAAATAAGTGTGTGTGTGTGTGTGTGAGTGAGAGAGAGAGAGAGAGAGAGAGAGAGAGAGAGAGAGAGAATTTTGCAGGTGGCTGAAACTTGTGTGACCTAAGAAGCAAAGAAGAATAGAAAGTTGGCAAGTCAGCATGTGCTAACCACAAACTGTCAAGAGGAAAATGGGTTATTAGGCTCTTTAAGAGAACACTTCAGGACATTTAAGATTCAAAATATGTTGTTTGTTCCACATATTGCTGTGAAATTGCAATTTGGTGATATTGCAATTTGTCCCTTTGTTAGTTACCTGGGTTAGTCAGTATGGTCTTTTATTGGCCAAATTGAAGTTTACTGTGACCATTGCTCTAACTTTTATGTTCCCAGTCAAGGCCTGGTAAGGTAAATACTTTTATTCTTAAAAACTCATGTTCCTTTCAAATTAACAGTTTATGGACTCAAGTACTATTTATGTCCCAACAAGCTTAAGTAAAGAGCATTAAGTCAGTTACCACAATAATTACTAGACTATCAATGGCTACTAGTCATGATGGCTATATATTACCTCCAGTATCAGCAGTATGTGTCCATATACCAGTCACTGGGGAACATGAGCAGAAGGGTACTGGAACTGCATTCACGGCCTACCACATGCTAAACCTGCTAGAGCTAGGGTAACCCTAACACAAGCCATGGCTTTGCAGGGTGGTTTAGAAGCTACACCAGGTTGGCTTCTAAAGTACCCAGCAGGGGTCAGACAACATGCTAAACCTCAGTAGGTTATTTCCTACTGAGGTTTAGCATGTCGTGTGAACCCAGTTATAGTATCTGACTCCATTTTGGATGAACTAAACTGAACCTACCCTTCTCAATAGCTGTTGAATACCTGTACGGATTAACTTAAGGTTGTGTGGGTTAGGGATTTTTTCCCCTTCCTTTCAGACGGTATACCCCTGTACATGTTTGCTTTTCTGCAGGAAACATCAGGTAATAGACAATCACCACGTCAAATGACAACCCCTTCTCTTGTGTTGATGGGCTCCTCCTGATGATGACTAAACTACTGCTCTTGTTAATAATTCAAAAGGTTCTAAAATCAATCTCTAACAGCACATTCCTATATGTGCTTATATAGTCCACCCCATTCAATGGGGCTTACTGCTCCTAGATAAATAAATGGACATAGGACTACAGCATCAGGCAGTGTATGGTTGCCAGTGTAAATATGTGTGAGACAGCGAAGTGGGGGAGAGGGATGCTGGGATATTTTAGTGCAATGGAAATTACTAGAGGAGCTAGAATTACTAAACTCAACAGAAGGCTACATTGCCTATTTATGTGGCCATTTGCAAACAGCTGGGATGCTTCTCCCCACTTCTTTGCAGGGCAAGTTGAACTAACTGTGGCCTCAAAGCCTGCTTTGGAAGGTGAACTGCTGGGATTTTGAATGAGGTATTGCAACAAGCCCTAAAGACATAACAATGGAATTACGGTCAGAATAATTTTCAACAAGAAAAATGTTTCATTTCACAAAACTGAGAAATGCCTTGAATTTTAAGTTCTACGCCACAATGGCCAAAACTGCTAGAGTCCCATGATGTTCTGAATAAGATTAATTTACATAAAAGCTTATGCATCTTGTAACTGAGATTATTGGGCAAGTGAGGTCAGTAGCTGAATGTAGTTGCACATCTGGCAAGAGCGTTCCAGTGGGTGATGGATGGAGATGATGAACAGCTCTTGCTGTCGTCATGATGTCTTCTACATGGTCAAGAAAGGTTTAAGAAGCATGGTCCTTCTCCTGTCCCATGTGTATACAAGCATGGTAAGGTGGTGTGGAGATTTAGCTGTACTTTTAACATCCATCTATCAACTTTTCTTTAAAACAACAACAACAACAACAACAACACCCCTTTTCATCTAACCTGGTTAAGCAGACTTGGATTCTTAATGCAGTTTCTGGCTGCTGCTTGGAGCTGGATATGAATGAGCTGACTTGAAGCTGAACATCTGAAGCCAGTGAAGTAATTATGACTAGAAGTTCCAGGCAATGTCAAAGTTGAGGAAACAAAAGGAACAGTCACACATCATTCTTAGCCACAACTTACTATTTCTGAGAGATATACTCATTCAAATACACACAGAGAAATATGTGTATACATATTGAGAGAGAGAGAGAGAGAGAGAGAGAGAGAGAGAGAGTTTCATCCAATCTTCCACATCATCACTGCTTTCCACCATTCCTTCTCCAACCCTCTTGTATACAGCCATTACGTATGCAGACATGTCTCTACTCTTAAAAATATTCAGTTGGTTTGCCGCTAGGTCTCCTAGACAGTGATTCATGTAAAAGAGTGCAGTCAATCTGACGTAAATGAAAATTGACTAAACTACCAAAGAAAGGAAACAGGGAACACAACATTGGGCCTTACCCCAGCATGTAGCCGAAATGTACTGTATTCTTTCCCAATACGTTGCTGTGCTTTTTTCAAAACTGTTTCATTCAAGCCTTAACCCAATCCTTATCTGCCCAGGATACTGGCTCAACAGGCAACCACTCACTGGGCTAGTTTGCGTGACACAAGGGTGGTTAATAAGCCACAGTGGCTTGTTAACCACCCCCATGCATGCTGGCTGGTTTCCTAAATTACCATCGCCAGGCATGGGTTGCTGTGATGTCCAAACCCAGTAAGGGTGGGCGGCTGGGGTGGTTTGGGGGTGGTTTGTTAACCATCCCAGTCACCCACCCTGCTGGGTTCGGATGTCACGACAACCTGCACCCTGCGAGGGTAATTAGGGAAATCAGCTGGCATGCAACTGTGATGAAAGGGTTAACATCTAGCGTTGCCAGGCAGAGTGGTCGTGCCCAGCAACCTATCGGGGCTCGCCTGTAGAAAGTTCTGATGGGAGGGGGAGCTCTGTATATATGTGCCTGTGTGTGAGAGAGGAATTAGTTAAGAGTTAGGGTGTTAGAGGTAGTGGTGAAAGTGTTGGACTGGGACTCTGGAGATCCAGGTTCTAGTCCCCGCTTGGCCATGAAACTCACTGGGTGACTATGGGCCAATCACTGACTCTCAGCCTAACTTACCTCACAGGGTTGTTGTGAGGATAAAGTGGAGAGGAGGAAGATTATGTAAGCCGCCTTGGGTTCCTTGCAGGAAAAAAGGTGGGGTATAAATATAATAAATAATAAAATAATAATAATGTGAGATAAGAGATGAGAGAAGTGAGTTAGAGAGAAGTGAGTTGGAGAGAAGTGAGTTGGAGGGAAGTGAGTCAGGGGGATTCTAGTTAGTCAGTCAGATAATAGTCATAAAGTTAATTCAACATTATTAACTAAACATAAACTATTGCCTTTATGGAAAAGAGATTGTTCCTGTTTAAAGAAATGTTTTACTTAAGAAAATAAAGAACCATTTGTTGCATTACTGAAGAGACTGTCTGGTAACTGTTTCCATTCTGAAGCTCACTCACCTAGTCACTTGGTACAGCTGCTAAGCATAAACACCACGATAACCAATAATGGTATTTTAACAGAGTTTATCTCCCACAGACAGATGGTCCACTCGGGTTTGTCTTGGAGTGAGTGAAGACTTGTGACAGATTTGGAAGAGAGATAGTTTAAAATAGGGTGAACTAATACCCTGGAGCTACCATATCTCAGCCACTGGGTTAGTGAAGAAAGTGAACTAACAGCCAGGTGGTAGTGAGAGAAATAAAAGTAAATAACCGGCCACGTTATCGTCACAGTGATCGACACACTCGGGGGTGGTTGACAAGTCACCTCGGCTTATTAACCATCCTTGTGTTGTGCAAACCTGCTCACTGGCCCAGTTTATACAATCATGGAGGGAGAAATTATTCACGGTGGCTTATTCCCCCTGCCCCTGCATGTGCCCATTGCATGCTGGGGGGATTTGCATAATTACCCTCAGCAGCACTGCCTGTTGTGCAAACCCAGGCAGGGTGGGTTCTGGATGGCTTGTTACCCACAGCAACCAATAAACCGGAGTGCCACAATGCATACAACTGCAAAAAATTCAAGTATGTTTACTTGAAAATATTACACCAGTACCACTCAGAAAGAAATATCATACACAATGACATACTCAATACAATAATTAAACAGACATTCTAAGTATAATCAGGTGCTGATAACAAAGAAGCATGTTATAGCAACCAGCATGTAAGGTGCAGGGATGTTGAAGAGTCCTTGGTCTCGAGTCACGAGTCGAGTCACGAGTCTTTGGTCCCGAGTCTCGAGTCCGAGTCCTTGGTCCAAAATGGTGACTCACGAGTCCCGAGTCCTTAACTGTGGAACTAGTTAAGAAGAGACCAGGCAGGCAGAGGAGGCTGGGAACCCCAAACAGGCAGGCAGAGGCAGCCAAACCCAAAATGTCTGAAAGGTTGCATTAGGAAAATGATTTTAAAAAATAAACTTGGATTGTTACTGCAACAAGGTCCAGACAGCACCTGCAGGTGGCATCAAGCAGGGATGTTGACGAGTCCTTGGTCTCGAGTCCCGAGTCGAGTCTCAAGTCCCATTAAAAATATTGGGACTCGAGTGCGACTCGAGTCAGAGGGGGGACTCGAGTCCGAGTCCCCATCCCTGGTAAGGTGGTGAGTAACAGGTAACAAGTTATAATGATGACACCAGAATACCAACAGCAAATACCAGATTAATGTGATAAAGGTATAAAAAGTAACAGAGCCTATTAACATCATAGTCAATAACAAACAAAGTACAAACAAGTACTGGGCAGTGAAGAAAACTGTCAATAACAGACAAGAGTATACAGTCATGCCTTGGATTGAGAGCATAATTCGTTCCGGAAACGTGCTTGTAATCCAAAACACTCTTATATCAAAATGAAATCCCCCCAAAAAAATTTGTACAGGGATTTTTAATTTAAGCCGTACTACAGTACTTGTATTGTAAGACGTCGCTTGTATATCAAGTAATAAATAAATAAATAAATATTGAAAAATTTGCTTTGTCTTGCAAAACGCTCTCAAACCAAGTTACTTGCAATCCAAGGTATCACTGTAATGTAATACAGCTTGCTATAATGACAGCAACAGAGTACCACAGAATGTGGGACAAAAGAAGCACAACAGAATATAATGTATAACAAGTAACAGAAGTCGAGGCAAAGATAGCAATAATGAAAACAATAACAGTGTAGGCAACTATGTAGCGGTTGAAAAAACTGCTATAAACAGACTGAGTATGATGTAGTTACAGGAATCCGGATTGTAAAGCCTGTTTCGTCAATCATGACTTCATCAGAAAAAAATCTTCTTAAAGTCTGTAAACAATTATAAATTCATTAACTGACTACCAAACTCAAGAATGGAGGACAAATATTTCACACATAAACTTCCATGTATAAAACATTGTACAGATAAGAAACACTCACCGCTGCTTAAGGGCAATTACCGTGGGGGTAAAGAATAACATTGGTTCCACATATAAATCTTATCATTTCAACTGGACCCGTAGCAGGAAATTCTATCTGTATGAGAAAACAAACTATTAACTATCCTGGAAGTAATTATATACAAGGTAGAAGATTGAAAAAACCAAACCTTTTACCCAGACTAAAAAATCCATAGTTTGCAGGCAGCAAAGACTTATTTATTTATTTATTTATTATTACTAGCTTTTGCCCGCAGCTTCACTTGCGTGATGAAGAGTGACCATGCCAAGTTTGCACGGGTCGTCATTTTCCTATAGGCACTATTGGTTTTTTCCATCTTCTACCTTGTATATAATTACTTACAAGAGAGTTAATAGTTTGTTTTCTCATACAGATAGAATTTCCTGCTACGGGTTCAGTTGAAATGATAAGATTTATATGTGGAACCAATGTTATTCTTTACCCCCACGGTAATTGCCCTTAAGTAGCGGTGAGTGTTTCTTATCTGTACAATGTTTTATACATGGAAGTTTATGTGTGAAATATTTGTCCTCCATTCTTGACTTTGGTAGTCAGTGAATTAATGAATTTATAATTGTTTACAGACTTTAAGATTTTTTCTGATGAAGTCATGATTGACGAAACAGGCTTTACAATCCGGATTCCTGTAACTACCTCATACATTATACTCTGTCTGTTATTGGCAGTTTTCTTCACTGCCCAGTACTTGTTTGTACTTTGTTATCGACTATGATGTTAATTGGCTGTGTTACTTTTTATACTTTTATCACATTATATAATCTGGTATTTGCTGTTGGTATTCTGGTGTCATCATTATAACTTGTTACCTGTTACTCACCACCTTACATGCCGGTTGCTATAACATGCTTCTTTGTTATCAGCACCTGATTATACTTAGAATGTCTGTTTAATTATTGTATTCGGTATGTCATTGTGTATGATATTTCTTTTTGAGTGGTATTGGTGTAATATTTTCAAGTAAACGTACTTGAATTTTTTGCAGTTGTGTGCATTGTGGCACTCCGGTTTATTGCTTATTTACCAACTGCAGCCTTTGTTGTTTTTGGGTTGTTACCCACAGCAACAGGCCACCCTGCCTGGGCTCACATGACATGACAAGCCACGCTGCCGAGGGTAATTATGAAAATCCCCCCAGCATGCGACCAGCACACGCCGGGGAGGGGGAAATAAGCCACCATGGCTTATTTTCTTCTCTGTGATTGTGTGAACCGGTCACTGCCTCCCAACAAAATGGAGCTGGAAAAAGGAACAAAAAAGGCAATCCAAATGATGGGGGAGGGGTTGGAGCACCTTTCCCACAAGGAAAAACTTCATTTGATGCTTCTTAGGGTACTTCCAGACAACACCACAATTCAAAAGACATTGTGCAGCTATTCCATCTTTCCTTCTGTAATGAATTTCTTTTGTGGTAAGCAAAAAAGGTGGAAGAAGTGGTGGGAAAGCATGGGAGGATAAAAGATGAAGATGATGTTGTCTGGACCTCTGCAAAATTCTTTGAATGAGGCAGGGCAATTGCAGGATAGAAGTTTGGAAAGAAGGCAACTAACCAGGGGATGGGGAGTATTATCATGAGAGATATTTGTGAAACTATGCATGGTATAGAGACAACACATAATTAATGGATTGGATCCAGAACTGTGGAGGAAGGGGGGGCTGGCTGACCCGCCACACCCCACCCTCTCCTACCCAAAGGACCCAAGACCCCCAGAGATCTCAAGGTACCAGACTGCCAGCCTCAGCTGTCTGCAATCCTACTTGAATCTCTGTTCAGGGACTTGCCCTTTGTCTGTAACCTGGATTTAGATGCTGAAGCCACAGAGCAACTACAAAACCCATGTGGGGTAAAAAACCAAGAAGGTTTATTCAGGTAGCATTTTACAACAAAAGGTGGGAAATGAGGGAAGCACACAAAATAGAGAGAGACACTTTGGTACAAAGTAATAGAGCTGCAAAATAACAAAACCTGATTCCTGATATCTCCCAGGCACACAGCTAATCTTCAGGGTTTGATCCAGCACTGCCTTGCCGCCCAGGGAGACTACACACCTACCCGAAGGTCCGAGATGGGTAGCCCTCCACAAGGCTTGCCTTGCCAAAGCCCTCATTAAGCTAATTTCACCAGGAGCTACCTGGGGTCGGATCCTGAGGCCGCCCGAAGGCTTGGACCTCTGCATGGATTGCCGCCATTGCTCCAACAGCAACCATGCAATGCCAAAGACAAAGACACAAGACTCACACCTTGGAATATAGCTCTTCCCCCCCTCCCCTCCTCCTTTCTGTAGCTCTGCTGCCTCTAGCCAATCAGGATGCACTTCACCTGGCCAGAGGGGGTCTCATGACTCATGACATTTGCATTTGAAAGCCGGGTCACGGCTTTTCAGGACTTTCAGGCGCCATGCCCCATCCGATACTTTATGTACATTTCGCCTCCTCCCAGCCCCCAACCGGCCTTATTTGGTTTACACATGAGGAGGCGTGTGTGTGTGTGTAGGAACCCCTAGAGGCTCTTTCCTTCACAAGAACAAAGAAGAGTCTTGTGGTACCTTAGACTAATATATTCTGACATAAGCCTTTTCCAGACTATAGTCTACATCATCAGATACATGGAGTATTATGGAAAGTTTCAGGGTTTTTATACAGTATATGGGTGTAGGGGGGGGAACCAGTTGTAAACAATGAGGTCAGAAGGAAATTCAATGCAGAAGGTACTGATGGTGACAATCACATTATTAACAATTAACATTATTAACATATGTTAATCAGCTCACCATTCTAAACAGTAAATATAACCCAACTCAAAACCAAAAAGCAACTAATCAACTGGGCTAAGTAAACTGGTGAAAATTAATATCTGAAAGCCTAATAATTCAACTTTATCTCTACATAAAATCATACAATGCAAAAAAGCATGACCAAAACGCTTTTTGCATTGTATAATTGTATGCTTTAGTCTGTAGAGATAAAGTTGCATGAAAGCTTATGCCAGGATAAATTTGTTAGTCTTTAAGGCACCACAAGTCTCTCTGCTGTATTATTAAGTGGTAATTTACAGTGCAACTATTGCTGATGATAACAAACATCCTGGCACTAGGTAAGCCAATTAGTACAGTCCTGTGATAAAATCTATTATGCCGATTCAAGCCTCTGGCGATAGAATTAAATCTGTTGATGAATTCTAACTCAGCAGTCTACAGGTTTAATTCCATTGCCAGAGGCTTGAATTACTAAGTCTGGATCCAAACCAAGGTACATACTGATTTCCCGGCCACTGTTCTAAAAGCAGTCACCAGGCATGTTATGAAGCCTTTTTATGTTTGTGACGGAGCCACAGGAATTTCTGCTCATTACTAGAATCTACCTAAGAAGAAAGGAAATCAGATGTGAAGACATATGTAGCAGACATATGTAGTGATATGGCCACTATCTTAGATGCCTTTGAAAGGAGAGTAGACAAAACCACGGCAGGATAAGGCTATCAGTGGATATTAGTCACCGGTCTTTAGAAGGAGCATGTCACTTTTGAATACTATTTGCTGGGGAGTAGCGTGGCAGCCTTCCCGTCTGGTGTCCTCTAGTTATGTTGGACTGCAACTCCCATCATCCCTGACATCTACAGCCCTGTGGGGAAGAAGGAACGACAGAGGCTGGAGCAGGCTGAGGGAACATCAGGGCCTGCTCCAGTTGGACTGCCCCCCCCCCACAGGGCTAACTGACATCTACAGCCCTGTGGGGAAGAAGGAATGACGGAGGCTGGAGCAGGCCGAAGGAACATCAGGGCCTGCTCCAGTTGGACTCCCCCCCCCACAGGGCTAACTGACATCTACAGCCCTGTGGGGAAGAAGAAGGAGGCTGGAGCTTCTTGAGACACAGAGAATTACATAAGTAATATTCCCCCTTCTTCCCTCCCCATTCCTTTTTCCTTGTGTGTCGTGTCTTTTTAGATTGTAAGCCTGCGGGCAGGGACTGTATTGTTAATTGTTGTAAACCGCCCAGAGAGCTTCGGCTATTGGGCGGTATAAAAAATAAATAAATAAATAAATAATAAATAAATAAATAAATCCCCAGCCAGCATGGCTAGGTTGGGGAAGGCTGCAGTAGGGGATCTGTGTGGCCTTCACGCTCTGCTTGTTGGCTCCCTGGAAGTAGCTGGATGGACACCGTGGGAAACAGGTTACTCGAGTCCCAGGGAACCTTTCGTCTGGACCAGCAGCACCCTTTTCATGTTCTCATGGGCTGCGGCAGGGCGCGTGACCCCACACTGACACCCTCCCCTCAATGGCTCCCCTGGCAGTGGGGGGGGGAGGCAGTTTTGCATTTCTCTTAAGGAGGAGAATCAGCCTCTCGCAGAAGGAAACAGCAGCTCCACCGCCCTTCGCTCTCCGCCTCCATCAGCTGCAGTCCAACGCAAGAGACCCAACCTGCCATGGGGACTATGGACCACGTAGTGACGTGCGTCCCGCTGCGGCTCCGCCGACCAGGTAGCCCCGCCCCGGTGGGCGGAGCCAGCGGTGGAGGGCTGCCGGGGGCGGAGCTGTTGCTGTTGCTGCTGCGTGTCATTCTCTCTGGACACAGCCGGGGCAATGGCGGGAACCGGCCTGGGCTCGGCGGGACTGGACCTGGAGAAGTTGCGCATGGCGGGCGCCGGCCTGGCTCTGGCTGTCCTCACCAGCGGCGGCGACGCACAAGGTCAGTCGGAGAAGGGAGCGGGGCGAGAGAGAGACACGCACCACTCAAGCAGCCCCCCCCCCTTCCTCCGGTCCCACCTCCGTCTCCTCCCCCCCCGCCCTTCAAGAAGATAGGCGCGTTCCAGCGCTCGTGACCCAGGTGGTGCGGTGGGGTCACGTGCTGCCAAGTGGAACGTGCAGCCGAGCACGGCTGGGAAGGTTAGGGGCCAAGTAGGCCTGAGCAATGGAACCCCGGGGCGGAGAGGGGAGGGGGCGGCTAAATGGATTCCAGAGAAACTGATCGCAAGCCGCGAGCCCGCTCTCGAGGACCCGTCCCCGGAATCACCACGCTGCAGGGTAGATTATAGCAAGGCTTAATTTGGGCCCTGGAGCCTATATGTAGTGTTAGAGCTCAGCTTTAGCATATGTGCAGCAGTAATACAGTACCTTTGAGCATGTGAAGAGCACATTCCCAGTTTCTCTGCTGATTAGACACAAGTAGTCCCTCTGTGTCTGAGATGGGGGGGGTGTCATTTGCGAGCCAGTGAAGCCTTAGTACAGCCTTCCCCAACCTGGTGGCCTCCAGAAGTTTTGGTCTACAACTCCCATCAGCCCCAGTCAGCACGGCCAATGGTCAGGAATTCTGGGAGCTGTAGTCCAAAACGTCTGGAGAGCACCAGGTTGGGGAAGGTGGCCTTATTTGCTAAGTGCAGTCCTGTAAGCAGGGAAATCTCCATCCTCTCTTCACCTCAACTATGATCTGACTTCACATGCTGTTTATAGGCAAGTTGCTCTCTTTGTCTCACCACCACCACCACCTTGCACCTGCAGCAAAGGAACAATTCGGACCTAACTTGCAGGGGTGTTATCAGGATTACAGAGGCAATGTATGGAAAGTGTTTTGAGCATTAAGTGATAAGTAGTATCATTACTTTACAGATTAAGCACAGGACGAGGGGTAATGGGGCCATTGGGTACAAAATACATTTACTGCTCATTCCATGGGAAGAAAGCTGGCTTGCAGATACTTTGCATGCTAATTTAGGAAAATACATGGCAAGTCATTTACTAGTATTAGGACCTCTTCTAGAAACAGAAACAGACTCTCAGCCTAACCTACTTCACAGGGTTGTTGTGAAGATAAAATGAGGAGGATCATGTACACTGCCTTAGCTCCTTGGAGCAAAGGCAAGATATAAATGTAACAAATAAAATAGTCATGGAGTATCTGGGAGATGTCAGTGTGGAGTCAAGGTTCTTTCATTTCTCATCCATTGCATTTGAACTGCACATATGTACAAGACTAGGTCTGTCCTTTCTGCTGTGTGATTCTTGATTGTCTCTCTGAAGCAAGCCAGAATGACACTTGATGGTTACACCTGTGCTTCAGTAGCAGTAATATTTTCCCTGTATAACTACATTTGCAGTTAACTGCTATTCTGGTATAACTGGGCCAATTTCTTTATTGATAGTTGCATCTGTAGAAGGGTAGATTTCCCTCAGTGGTGGCTTAATGATTTTTTTTTTCTTGTGAACTCGTCAAGGTCATGTGTGATACCAGATTAGATGGTCCAGCTGTGACCATCATAGAAACTGATTAGGAATAGATAGACCTATAGTTATTCTTGCCAGATCAATGTGCTTAGTCCTTTAGGGGATGAGCTGCCTTTGAATCTGTATAGCATGGTGGAGAGAGAGATGTGCCATGATTGTGTGCATACATACAATAAATATCTTATTGAGTTTTCTCCATTATAATCAAGCAGATGGATGGATAGTATTTTTCACAATTTTGGTTGTAATTATTGAATGTCAAAACAATGTAGAGTACTTGTTGGTGTAACATACACAAACTCTCAGGTCAAGGAAAATAAAAAATAAGACTGCATGTTCAGCTCTTGGTTGTATAACTTATCATGTGCCACAGTAAAGGCAGAGTCGATTTATTTTCCACTTAATAAATAAATAAATCTCCTTTCATTCCCAGTCCGTGTCTCTTTCTCAAGATGAAAGTTCCAGAAAAATGGAACTCGCTGGATGTGTATTGTGTGTGGTATTCTGGAGCAGCCTTTTACCCTTACACAGCTTTCTCTTTGCCCTTGTTTCCAGTCTTTGTAGTCATTTGTGATGAAAAAATATGTCCAATTTAGAGTGAACAATAGTATGCACATACCTTGCCTGTAAAGTACCATACAGTATAATAGCATATGAATCATCAAATTAATATTCCTTGTTAGCTGTCCTTGGAACCATTTCCCTCTTTTACTGGTAGATTACATGCTTCAAATACTACTTGGAACTATCAGATTCCCTCATCAGCAATTAGTTGGGAAAGATTTTTTGCCCTTTAGTTGCACTAGTTACTCTCGTCTTTTGCATTGCTTGGCTTCTTATCTTTATTGTTGACATGGTTCATGTTTTGTGTATAACATGAACACATTCCAGTGCTGGGAACTTGACCCAGCTGTTCAGCTGGAAATAGATGAGTGTACCTTCAGTGGAACTATCCTAACTTAAATCAGTTAAGGGCGTGATCTGTATAGTGTGGAAGAGTTAGTACATCTCTGCTGTGATTCTGAGGCCTGCTTGTAGACCAGTGTGCCCAATCGGGGCTTGTGGCAAATTCTTGGAGAGGAAAATGCGTAGCAAGGCCCTTCCCAAAGCAATTTATAGTACAAACCAGCCTTCTGGCATAGGTAGACTTCGCATTCTACACTTGCCATCAGGGAACTGCCTATGTTTTCCCCCAAGGTAGGAAGGAAATCAGCGTGATCACCTGGATTGTACTTTGTGACTGAAACCATATTTATTTTTTGTCTCTTGCCTAGGGATGGCAGCAGTACCAGCTCTAGAATTTTGGGTGCCTTAGGGCACAATCTAGTCGAGATGCCCATAAGCCTCCGAACTCAGATTACAGGCATCCTATGCAGAATGGGATGAGCAGTGAAGGCCATCCTCACCTCCATGCTCCTCCTGCTCTGCATTTCTGTGAGATGGCCATTTCCAGCCATCTAGCAGGAGCGTCTCTGAGGGGAAGGGAAGGAGGCTGGAGCGCCGTCAGGATACCTCGTATCCTGGTCTCTCCTATCCCCTCCCCTCCACCTCCCTTTCCCCCCTCTCTGAGGTGGTCGCCTTTCCAACCTTGGAGAGCAGCCAGCGCCCTGTCTCCAACCTCGGAGCTGGGAATCTGAACAATCCTATGCCCCCCCCCCCAGATGATGTCTAGGGTCCATAGGATTTTTCCCTTAGTGTGCCTTCTTAATCCAGAAAGTGCAGTGTGCACCAACTGAAAATTCTCTCTTGTGTGCTTCAGGCAAATTAAGAATGGTGATGCTGCTGGAGCACTGGGTCATAGAATTGGAAAGGACTGTGGAGGTCATCTAACCCAAACCCCCCGCTCAGTGCAGGGTCTGCAGCGCAGGATGCAACTACAGCTTCCCTGACAGATGGCTGTCCATCTTCTGCTTAAATAGTTTCCCCAGTCCTTTGGGTCCTTTGCCAGCCCTGGTTTCCCTGACAATTCCACTCTCTGGAGCAGAGTCTTGCGTGAGATGCAGTATGCTAAAAGTGTAGGACACATACTCATCCATGTTGGGATTCAAAGAAGGCCAGCCTTCACCTTGGAAAGCTGGTGACTCGTATTTCAGTGGGGCTCCTTATCCATGGCACATTTCCCAGTTTTTATTTGGAGCTTTATAGGAGCTATACATGGTGCTCCATGGTGGTGTGAACCTATTTTGGGGATGGAGTTCAGCAACATGGATATAGCTCCTATAAAGCTACAAAATTTGCAATGGATAAGGAGTCACCAGCCTCCCCTGCAGTTCACACACAATTTAGATGTAATTCCTATATTGGTTCAGTGAGTGATTCTGCAGCCACCTTAGCCTAAACTAGTATAGTTGAAACAGGTTTTCAGCATCCATGTGGGGTGGACCAAGAGGGTTATTTTCTCCCACTTTAAAACTTTGGCTCCAGTTAGATTCAGGAATACATTTGGACAGTGATGAGAGTTGGACCCAATGGACAGAGCCTTGGCCTCCGACTCAAGAGACCTAGGTTCAAATCCCAGCACACCTGTAGATTTTTCTAGAATGATTAAGCAAGTCAGTATTTTTAGGAGCAATATCTAGTATACTATTTCTTCCTCTGTTGTTGTTATTATTATTATGGTCAATACCTTCAACTCTGATGTGAGGGCACAAAAACTGTGTGGTTTCATATTTAGCTATACAATAAACCCACAAACTGTTTGTTTCCCCTGCTGCAAATTAGTTTATGGCTACAGTCAAGGATTAAGTAACACTGGATCCTGTTGAATGTAGGAGTTCTTATAACGACCATGTGCTGAAAGAGCACAGAAGAATAAATTCAAGATAAGATTGATTAATTTGGCTCAAACAATATACATAAAGATAAATTCATACATTTGGACAATAGGATATTTTTCAGCTAACTGTGAAGAATGACATCTTTTCAGTTCAGCTGGCCAAGACAAAAAGTAAGATTCTTATCAAGAAATGCTGTTTGAGCTTTCTTTAAATAGAAGTCCCTTACTTTGGATGATGATGGCAGCATCCCAAGCTCTGATCACAAAATCAGTAATATCATTTGCAAAAAAAAAAAAGAAAAACATAAGAGATCTTCCAGACTTCAGTTCTCAAAGTTGCAAGCATTTGACTACAATGTAAGTGCAACTAGTCTGATAAGTTTCCCAAATCAAATGCATTCAGCCTTGTATTTGACAACTGCCCGAGCATGGAATGGCAAGGAATTCCATACAGGTGAGTATGCGCAGAGGAGGGACGGAGTGATCCGTTCCTTCTCCAGCAGCCCGCAACTCACCTGCATGGAATGACAAGGAATTCCATGCATGTTGGTGTGTGTGGGCTGGTGGAGAAGGTACGGATCACTCCATCCCTTCTCTGTCTCACTTGGCAGAAGGCATATTCCTTCCTAGCCTGCTGAGAAACTAGTAGCCTGCATTTCTATGCTGACCACAAAGGAGAGGTGTTCCCTTCCTCCGCAACCAGCATGGAAATGCAAGTTACTAGCCTCTTAGCAGGCTAGTAAAAAACAATTGCAGGCTAGTAACTTATGGGCTTATTTACAAGGCTGTGTTCATTCTTTAACGTGTACGTATGTGGCATCTGCCATGTCCCAACAATGACACATGTTCTGCAGTTTTCCATTTTGTACAAACGTCCATTTCATATATGATTTTGTCTGACCTAGTTCAGTGATGTTTTCTCAAATGTAAAGCATGAGATCATGTACTGCGGTGCAGGCCTAGAATATAAAAGTATCCAGCCCTACAGGGTAGGCACTGATGGGTGGCTGTCAAAAAGTTCCACGCCCTAAAGCAGTGTTCTCCAACCTTGGGTCTCCAGATGTTTTTGGCCTACAACTCCCAGCATGCCCCAGCCAGCATAGCTGGGAGTTGTAGGCCAAAAACATCTGGGGACCCAAGGTTGGAGAACACTGCCCTAAAGGCTTCACCCAGATCCCCTTTATCTTTAGCACAGGTATATTGAATCTCTTTCAGCTCATGGGCCAAATTCCATTTTGGAGAAGCTCTCGGTGGGCCACATTCCAGTGGTGAGTGGGACCAAAGGTAAAAGAGCCAAAACTACTAGAAATACCAAAACTCCTAGCTGTTACTACAAGTAAGCCATAGTTACTACAAGTAAGCCATAGTTACTACAAGTAAGCCATAGGTGAGGCATTTCAGCTTTTTAGAATGGGAAAAATACTGCACAAAAGCCGGGAAACCATCAAACAATTGGTGGTTGGGGAAAGGGGGGTGGAGGCAAGGGGAGAGGGTGTGGCCATCTGGAGAACCCCAAGTAGGCCAAATTTGGCCAGCAGGTCACGGGCCAAATTTGGCTGGCAGGCTTGAAGTTCAACACCCCTGTTTTAGCAGATGCTATCTTCATCTTTTTCTCCATTCATTGATAGCTGGAAAGATACAGTTTGTCTTTTTTTACTGGAAGGTGGGTTCTGAGGCATACTAGATTCTATGCTGAAGGCTTGATCCAATGGTTTCTGGCATGGCTGTGCCATATTGCAGGAAACCAGCATCTCCCTGGATGCTTTGCACACCCAGAGAGAAAGCAGTAGAAATGAATGGAAGCACAGCACAATTTTGGCTAGGCCTGAACGTCTGTAACTGATGCAGCCTATGAACAAAGTGCAGTATGATGACAACAAGACAGATGGCCAGTTGCAATTGCTGGCCCTGATCAGTTAAATCATTGTGCATGTACTCCAGCACATCTAATCCCAATATTTAAAAACTGATTTTAAAATAAAATAATGTTGCACATGTTTGCTTTCCACACATGCAACCCGATGCAGCCTCCCATCCAACCATAACTTCTCATATAGATGAGAAGAGCAGCTCTACAGAATGCAATGGGAATTCTGTGCTTTCTGGTTTTAGAGGGCCACACTGTCTATAACAGTGTTCTCCAACCTTGGATCATGTTCTCCAACCTTGGCTGGGACATGCTGGGAGTTGTAGGCCAAAAACATCTGGGGACCCAAGGTTGGAGAACACTGCTCTATCTGTTCGCTGCAATGGTTTTGGTACTTTATGTTTTTGTCTAAACAGAATGATAGACACAAACAAAAACACATACTCTTAAGTTGCCATTTTCAGTGCTCCTAGTGGAAGAAAAATGAGGTAGAATTTTTTTAAAAAAATTAAATCTGTTGTGTAATCACTGCAAGTTTTAACACAATAATATATTGGAGGGTGTGAGACAGTCTTGTGACAGCAGGGTAAAGGGCAGCATACTCTGGATCCATTTTTGCTCTACCTTTCCTTATTGTTTTGGTATCACTTTAACAGTATAGTGAGGTTGCTTATGCAAAATATCCCTCCATTAGTTAAAAATTAGTTAAATAGCTAGGACTTGTGTTGCACACATTTGCCCTGATCCAGAGATGGCTCACCTGCCAAGAAGCACTACTTGTGAGTTGTTTTACATGAAAAACCTAGGAATTTTAACCTAAGGGCAGCAGTCATATAGATCAGAGACAACATTGCCATTTGTATCTGAGTAAAGACTGGAAAACCCTGCCACTCCTATCAGAGGATAATCACCCATCTGAGATTGTGGCCATTTCAGTGGGTGTTCAGAGATAAAGCAGTGGACACATTCCCAGCTCCCACAGACTGATCTGGTGGTTTGCCACAAGCAGTTAGAACCTGCCTTGGTTTGTTTTCACAGAAGACAGATAATTAGATCTTCTCTTTTCTTTTGCATGCAGCAAGATCCTATGTAACTGAGAGCCAGTGTGGCATAGTGGTTCGAGTGTTGGACTTGGACTTGAACTTGAACTCAGGAGATCTGGGTTCTAGTCCCCACTCAGCCATGAACCTCACTGGGTGACTTTGGGCCAATCACTGACTCTCAGCCTAACCTACCTCACAGGGTTGTTGTAAGGATAAAAATGGAGAGGATGATGATTATGTAAGCCGCCTTGGGTTCCTTGCAGGAAAAAGGGTGGGATATAAATATAATAAATAACAACTGTTCCAGATGTGCAATGGCTTCACTACATCAGGGCAATTATGTTTGGTGCCTTCTTTGCCATACCAGAAGGTATCTATGGCTGTGATCCCAAGCAAATGTATGTGGAAATAAGCTCCATTGGAATCCACTGAATTTACTTGCAAATAAACAGTTACATTTGGGCTGTATGGCTTTTTTTCCTTCTTTTTTTTTTTTTTTAACATTTTGCAAGTAATCTTGAGGCTGCTTAATTAATTATACTGCCCAATAGCTGAAGCCCTCTAGGCAGTTCACATACAAACCTTACAACCATAAAATACAGTAACACAGTAAAACATAATATAAAAACCTTGTGTTGTTAGTCCTACTTAGAGTAGATCCACTGAAATGAATGGGACTAAAGTCTGTCATGAGCATGACTAACTTGCCCCATCATTTCAATGTGTCCGCTCAAAGTAGGACTAACATTGGAAACGACTCCTTAAGTTTAAAACAATATAAATCCAAAGTTTAAAAAGGTGAATGAAGTGGTTACCGCTTAGTACAGCAGCAAAGATGTGAAACAATGTGCACACTCTGGATAAAGTTGTGTCTTAAAAGCACTTTGAAATCAATAACATTAATTGCGCAGTTATATACCATTCAGTAGAATTCAGACACACTTCATTTCCCACCCCCTTTGTCTGCAACCCAAGATACACTGAGGGTGCAGTCCTATGCATGTTTAGACAGAAAACAGTCCTAAACTCCCAGCATTCCCCAGCCAGCATGAGGAATGCACCCTTAGAGGCGCTTATTCATTTTACTGAGATTCAAATACCCTTGATACTGCTCTGAGTTGCAGCCAGGGACGATGATGTTTTGGAAACTGATCTCCAATTGTGCTTGGAACTGCCTGAATGATTTGTGTTCTGATAACTGAAAAGGGAGGGTCAGCTTCTTCACTGGTTTAACTGCAAAGATTTTAGTGTGATTTGGCACATAAAAGTTTATTCCAGACTATGTATAGATTACTTGCCAGTCAGGCTGGTCTCTTACTTGATTATTCTGCGCAATGCCATGTGGTTAGTAGATGGCCATTTCCTCTCCAGAAACGTGGCAATTCCAGACCCTGGACTAAAGATTGTGAGTATCGGCAGATACTATACAGTGCAGATGATTCTCATAGTGTTATCTTTTGGAGCAGCCTTCCTCAGCTTGGTGCCGTCCAGAAGTGTTGGACTACTACCCCCATCATTCCCATCCACCATGGCCAGTGGTTGTACTAGCTGTAGATGATGGGAGTTGTAGTCCAACGTGTTTGGGGGGAGCCAGGTTGGCGAAGGCTGCTTGAGGGTTTGATATATGTAGATTTGGAAACCAATTGAGATTGGCTGGGTGAGGTGTATGGGGGGGCAGGTAGAAAAACAGGGTGCAGCTTTGGACTGAAGGAATTGCAAATGAACGGGACCATCGCTTAGTGCAGTGTTCTCCAACCTTGGGTCCCCAGATGTTTTTGGCTACGCTGGCTGGGGCATGCTGGGAGTTGTAGGCCAAAAACATCTGGGGACCCAAGGTTGGAGAACACTGGCTTAGTGGCTGAGCTTTCCATGCTGGCGGTTCAGTCCCTGGCATCCCCGGTTAAAACTGATCTCAGGGAACAGGGCTAGGAAAGAGTCTCTCCCTGAGAACTGGGAGAGCTGCCTTCCTGTTGCCCAGCCTGGGAATTTGTTTTTGTGGAGGAAGGGGGGGCTGGCTGGCCCGCCACCACCCCACCCTTACCTATCCCAAAGGAACCAAGACCCCCAGAGATCTCAAAGTACCAGATTGCCAAGCCTCAGCTCCTTGCAACCCTACTTGAATCTCTGTTCAGGGACTCGCCTTTAATTCTGTAACCTGGATTTAGATACTGAAGCCACAGAGCAACTACAACACCCATGTGGGGTAAAACCAAGACAAGGTTTATTCTGGTAGCATTTTACAACAAAAGGTGGGAAATGAGAGAAGCACAAAAGAGAGAGAGAGAGACGCTTTGGCACCCAGAAATAGAGCTGCAAAATAACAAAACCTGATTCTATCTCCCAGGCACATAACTCTGTTACCTGAGGGTCAATCTTCTTCCAGGGTTAGATCCAGCACAGCCTTGCCGCCCGATGGAGAATTACCACACCTACCCGAAGGTGCGAGATGGGTAAACTCCCACAAGGCTTGCCTTTACTAGAG
The DNA here is from genome assembly GCA_021292165.1 of Shinisaurus crocodilurus. Lineage (NCBI taxonomy): Eukaryota > Metazoa > Chordata > Lepidosauria > Squamata > Shinisauridae > Shinisaurus > Shinisaurus crocodilurus. The sequence continues at coordinate 58,604,386 of CM037878.1, forward strand.
CCCTCATTCAGCTAATTTCACCAGGAGCTACCTGGGGTCGAACCCTGAGGCCTCTTCCCGAAGGCTCGGACCTCTGCTTGGCCTGCCGCCATTGCTCTAACAGCAACCATGCGGTGACCCAAAGACGGACAAAGACCAAAACCCACGCTTTGGGAAATATACCTTTCCCCCCCCCTCCCCTCCTCCCTGTAGCTCTGCTGCCTCTTAGCCAATCAAGATGAACTTCACCTGGCCAGGCAGGGAGGGGTACTCATGACTTACTGGGTTTGAACTACATTTACATATGAAAGCTTTCAGCCTGGCTCCTCTGGACTTCCAGGCGCCATCCATTCGAGAGGAACTATGCACACACACACACACCCCAGCCGATTCGCACATGAGGGTGTGTGTGTGTGTGTGTGTGTGTGTGTGTGTGTGTGTGTGTAGGAACCCCCAAAGGCTCCTTTCTCCACAGTTTTCAGTACCAGAACTGAGGGTTGCACACACAGGTCCTTTCTTTCACACACAAAGCTACTCCCGTTTCCCCCAAGCGTTCTTGGTTTTAGCAGCCTTGGGTACGTCCAGATGAGGCGTTTATTGTACAATCGCCCTGCCTCATTCAAAGAGTTTTATGGTGGGGGGGGGAGGTCCAGACAATGTCGCCGTTTTCCATTTGCATCCTCCCTTGGTTTCCCACCACATCTTCCATCTTTTTCCTTACCACAAAAAAAAAAACATTAAAGAGGGAAAGACAAAATCGGCGTACATTGCCTTTTGACTCGGAGCCTTTGGCTTGGAAGCCCCGCCTTGTGCACATCACTCAGAAGTCTGCCAGTAGATCCCAGTTTATCCTCTGCCCACCCACTTTTTTAAAGGTGGTGGTAGTAGTAGTAGTAGTAGTAGTAGTAGTAGGCGATCACTCGGATGTGAATTACAGGAAGCTTTGAGCTGGAAGGGCATGCACTATAGAAAGTCAAGGGAGATAGAAGCTAAGAAAGAGAAGAAGGGAAGAATTGGTTTCTTTCTGAAGAGTCAACTGGAGCAGGAGGAGAAATGAGTTGAGAACAGAAGAATAAATGTTTTGTTGGGAAAGAGCCATAAGAGTGAGATTAGCTGCTTTCACTCGGTCAAAGGCAAGTAAGAGTCAATAACCAAATGTACCCAGAAAAAGAAAAAACATCCTGCAGAACTGTGGTTTACCGTTTATGTAAAGGAGGAAGAGGCCTTTGAGGGGAAATATCCGTCAAATCTCTTGGCTTCCAATAAGCCTTTTCTTGTCAGATCAAAGACAGAGAATGGTACTTAAGAGGGAAAAACGTGAGGCTTCTAGTGGGTGAGTTCACATGTCGTGAAAACCCACCCTGTGAATAAGCTATGCAGGGTGGGTTGTTCGTGAAACAACCCACAATGTACCAGACAGATGATCGGGCTTACCGTGGGTTGTTACCCCCTCTTTCCCCCTCAGTCCTCCCGCGGGTATCCCAGGGGATCCCGTTGCAGGACCTATCTTGTTTGCCCTCCCCACTGCAATCATAAGCCCTTTTGTGCTTGCTGTGGCTTTTCCCCATCCCCCCCTTTTTTTCACAATCTCTGATTTGACAGCTAGTGACAGCCCCTTCAAAATGCCCAAGTGGCACATTGGAAGGGCTGTAATTGGTCTGTCACCCCTTTAAAAAAATAAATAGAAAAATTGCAACCCAAATGTGTGCAATTTTTTTTCATTTTTTAAAATATATTTTTTTCTAGTTGGACTGGCATGACTCCGAATGGCCTGCCACACCTGGGTAATGTCTGGGGGGAGGGTGTCTGCTGTCAAAGTGTAGTAGGCACCCCTCATGGGCACTGACCCAGAGAAGCTGCCAAGAGCTTTATTTTTGACTTTGGTTTCTCTTGACAGCTGTCAAAAGGTGAGCTGTCAAGAGAAACCAAAGCCGTGAGTGATCTTTGCTTGCAAAAAGGGGGCAGTGGGTTTTATACCACGTCTGGGGGCAAGATCCTCTTTTTTTCTTTTTTCTTGTTTTTGTTTTTTGAGTACACTGTCCTAAGGGTGCTCTCACTTTTCCACTTGTTCCCAAGACTCCAGGTGCTCGGGAACATGGAAAACTGTGAGCCACCCTCTTGACATGGTTTTTTCATGGGAACATATACAGGCATGAATGCATATGTCCCCATGGGAAAAACCATGGGGAGTCCTGTAAAACAAACAAACAAAAAACTTTTAAAAGGAACTGGAGTTCTGACAGCTAGCTGCCAAAATACCAATTCCTTTTAAAGGGGGATAGTTCACACTTTTCCATGTTCCTGAGCATGTAGAGTCTCAGGAACAAGTGGAAAAGTGAGAGCACCCTTAGGACAGTGTAGTCCGAGAGGGGGGGGGGATCTTGCCATGAGAGGGGTGTAAATCCCACCACGTCCTTTTCATGAACACAGATCACTCGCACCTTTGGTTTGGCTTGACAGCTCACCTTTTCACAGCTGCCAAACCAAACCAAAGTGGGGGGGGAAGCCTATTGGGAGCCTCTCTGTGAGAGAGAGAGGCTCGCCTATTGAGAGCCTCTCTCTGTGTCAGTGTCCAGGGTTGGTGCCTGCTTCACTTTGGAATTTTGTAAGTGCACAGGTGTGCACTTGTGGAAGACTGAAAAAAAAATTATATTTTAAAATGTGCAAAAATAGTTGTGCACATTAGCTGATCAACGGAAACAAATGGCACTGTCTTGGTATCAGAAATTGAATGGTTTATAGATTCATAGATCATAGAGTTGGAAGGGGCCTACAAGGCCATCGAGTCCAACCTCCTGCTCAAGGCAGGAAACTAGAGGAGGGGTCTCCCATCCAAGTAATAACCAGGCCTGACCCTGCTTAGCTTTCTACGTTCAGACAAGCTGAGCCAGCGTGAGCCACAGTGTCTAGATCCCATGGTGCTGAATGTCATTTTCAGTAGTAAAGGACATAATGTATTAAAATAGAAATTCACCATTCAAATCATAGTTCAGACATTTACTTATTGGGAGCCTAGGCAAGCTGCTTCTCCTTAGCATTAATGTAACCCGACAACCTCTAATTTGCAATAATAGGAGCCTTCCCTGCAGGGCTTTTAGGCTTACTCAGGTAACATATGTGAAATGGTTTGAAAACTTAGGAAAGGCACTATATAACAAGATTCACTGTTGTGATGAAGAATTAAGGAAGAGCATGTGACACTTTTTTAAATCTTTTATGCCTCTCATAAGTTTCATTGCATCTTGTTTAGGGCAAATGTTAAGGAAGGGTCCGGTTCAGACAAGTTCCTGTTGCTTTCTTTCTAAACAAGAAATCCTTTGAACTGGAATGGCTGGAAAAGTCCTTTCCTGTTTTCACTTCTCATTCAGCAAGGACAGACCTGCTGTTTTTTCCAACAGTCAGCTGAATCTCTTAATTAACTTCTAATGATTTTTTTAAAGTTAAAATTTTGTTTCCATTTGGGCACAAGGTTCCGTGTTCCACAATAATTCTCCCAAATGGGGAGAGAGGCTACAGAACCTTTGGCATTTTCTTTTGGCAGTTAACATGAAATAAAAAGGCACATACACATGGAACAAGCTGGGCAAATATTTTATGTATGCATTCCCAGGTATGCTATATCATTTCTGTGGGGTTTCATGCATATTGCTTTCTTCCTTATCCCATTATACTTGGTTTTTGTCTTCATTTTTGTGTGTATTCACCTTTCTTTGCAAGGATGTCACTTACGCCATCCTCAGCAATCCTATACACATTTACTCAGAAGTAAATCCCACCATGTTCAGTGGGGCTCACTCTCTAGTAAGTATATTTAAGATTGCAACCCATGTCTTGTCCAACTCATGCGGACTGGTTCTTTGTTCAGGTGAAAGTGCAGAGCACTGCTCTGGTTGGTCTCATGCTGGCACCATTGTTTACCTTGTGTTCTCTCCCTCCAGGTATGAATGCTGCTGTTCGTGCCGTGACTCGCATGGGAATATATATTGGAGCTAAAGTGTTCCTGATCTATGAGGTTCAATTTCTCTCCCCACCCCCTTCAAAATGCGGTTTCCCCCCTTAGTGGTTATCGGTACAGTCGTGTCTGGGAGACTGTGAGGGTGTGAAAATAAAAGTGGAGACAAGTGTGGATGATACTCTTCCTTACCTTCTTCCTCTGTGTGGTGGGAGAGTGAGATGACACCTTTCTGCCCTACCTACCGTGCGCACCTGTTCAAGTCTGGGCACTACTGGACAAGCAGGGCTGTGATGTCTTTACACAGTGCACAAGCATACATTCCAATGGGCGAAGGCCCAAATCACAAGGGCAATTCCCAGATTTATTGGTGGAAATCGATCCACACTGGATTTTATGCCTGTATGCCCTGTTCAAACATTATGGGAATCTGTGGGTAGGTTGCCAGAGGTGAGTCTGGCATGCCTGGAGGGCAGAGCAGGAAGGCATGAACTCGCTTCCCCACCACACACAGATTGATGGTAGTACAGAGTGGAACATAGGAAGCTGCCTTTTACTGAGTCAGTCCATTGGTGCATCTATCCCTGTATTGTCGACACTGACTGGCAGCCTTTCAGGCAGAAATTTTCCCAGCCCTCCCTGGAGATGCCGGGGATTGAACCTGGGACCTTCCGCACACAAATCAAGTGCTCTGCCCCTCTTCTGCTTGGGTCTTGTTGACATGGTGACAGCACCAGTCCTTCTCTGAAGGTCGATGCTCAGAAACTGCCCTGGCAAGGGTGAGTAATTAAGAGCCACAATTGATTGCATCACAACACTCTCTGCACCCCCAAAATCCACTTCCTGCAAAGATTGATTCTGCAAATTTCCCTTGAGCAGAATCAGTACCAATAAACTGTTTTGTGAATTTGGCAGAGTTTAAAGGACACACTTGGGAATCCAAGGGACAGTTTCTAGATTAGATATACAGAAAGAAAAACCAGCAGATGTGCATATGAACCAAGTGCACATGGCCATCTGGATCCTGACCACTGCTGTCACCACTTAAAAAACAACTCTCATCATCCTTTGAGATTAAGGGACTCAATGTTTTTTTTAAAGTGAAACCAGGAATCTAGTACATGCACAATTCAGCACATTTGAAGCCAGATTTCCCAACTCACCGCATGATGACGCATGCAGGAAACTAATATTTCTGGGTGTAACTGTGTCACAATTTAATCAATGATGTGGGTTTTCATGAAATTTTGAATTGGAAAATTTTCCTATGCAAATTAGGCTAATTTGTGTAGAGGTCACATGCATTGGAAAATTTTCAGTTTGCATCAGATTTCCGGAGCCCTGGAGAGAGATCTAATTTAGTATGTTTACTAAATTCAAGTAAAATACATAAAGCTTAAAAAAGTACCCCATATTCATTTTTTGTCCCAGTACGCCACAAGTATTTGACTTGACATATTTGTGCGGGAAAGTTAGAGCCACTTAATGTAATGTAAATGTTATATTATGTAGGATTTTTTATTGGAATAGCATGTATTTGCCTTATATTGTTTAAATGTAAGTGGGGGGGGGGGGGAAGGTTCGGAAAACTGTTGAAACACGAATTCTGCCTTCCCCAACCTGGTGGCTTCCACATGTGTTGAACTATAACTCCCAGCATCCCTCAGTCAGTATGGATGGCTGGGGATTGTAGTGAAATATGTCTAGAGGGCGCCACGTTGGAAAAGGCTGCACTAATCAATTTAAGCAACTCAAAGAACCTCATATTTATGCTGACAGCCGCTCATCTATTTCAACAGAGTTCTACTCTCTTCCACCAAGGTTGTTTGGGCACCTTCAGTTTGGGGCTACTTATTAGTTCCATTTCAATCTGAGACATATATGTATTTCAGTGACATGCAGTATATGTATTCTCTCACATACTTGCTAGGGATAATCACCTGCAAAACATTAAATACGGTACAACTTTGAAACTGCCAGGCTTGCCTAATATATTAGGCAATTGGCATCCGTTCATTGATACTGATGATCTTATGAAAAGGAAACATTTATTTCTGAAAAATAAAGCACTGGAAAACGTGATCACAATGAAACGCAAGTAGAGCACAGAACATGGTATTATTGATAGCCCGTGCCCAGGAATAAGGGGCAACTAAACAGCGGGGAGGGGGTAGCATGACGATCAAATTAGAATTAAGTATCACCTAAGATCACCACTCCACAAAAATGGGCAGTTGAACAAGTTCTCTGGCATACAAAAGTAATTGTATTAACAACATGATTTACAAGCAGCAAATGCTCAGTACCTTATAATATTTTTGCAGTTGCGCAACAGCTAAGTAACTTTGATAAATCTATCAAACCCAGAAGTCCACTAGTATAATCTTCATAGGTAAGTTTAAAGAATTGCAGTGATGCATTAAACAGGCAAAAACATCTTCATTTTTGTGATAACTCCTATCTGTAATTCCACAATAAATACTGCTCCTCTGATCATTACAACTGGATGCCATAATTTACAGAGGTTCAGCTAAACATGGATGGCCCACCAGATGTGGTTGAACTCAGACTCTCATCAACCTCAGCCAGCATGCCCAATGGCAAATGGTGATGGGAGTTGTACATCTGGAGGGTTGCAGGTTACCTACCCTGAGCTGTTTCACTTATGTACTGTAGTTTTCTTCATGAGGTTCTCAGAGTTCAGCAAGCCTCCCAAGAAAGGAGAGCCAGTGTGGCATAGTGGTGAGAGTGTTGGACTGGGACTCGGGAGATCCGGGTTCTAGTCCCCGCTCGGCCATGAAACTCACTGGGTGACTTTGGGCCAGTCACTGCCTCTCAGCCTAACCTACCTCACAGGGTTGTTGTGAGGATAAAATTGAGAGGAGGAGGAGGAAGACTATGTAGGTAAGCCACCTTGGGTTCCTTTCAGGAAAAAAGGTGGGGTATAAATATAATTAATTAATTAATTAATTAAAATCCAGCTGTGGTATTGTAAAAACCTGTGCTTTCAACTCTCAAGATCAACTTCTGCATTATAGAAATGTTATAATGTACTGAGTATTTGTCTTTGTAATGCAGGTTGTTAAGTTTTTCTAATACTGTTGTTGTTTTGATAAATCCCAAGAGCTTCCCATTTAATTGTCAGCCTTTGTGCAGTGGTGATCTTGTGGAGAAGCAACTGGGTAGCTTGCAGGCAGGAGCTGGAGGGTGGTGTGTCTTGTCTATGTTCTGCCTCTCGTAGACCTGTTGTACATAGTAGCTTTTAAGAGGTGTGGAAGAGAATTTTGTATTTTTTTTAAGGGACTCTTGTGCCAACTCCCCATGCAGCATATTAATTTTAATGACGCATGGAGCAAGCTTTGTTGGTGCAGCGGTGACTTCACATTGCTGTCTTTCCTCTTTGCAGGGTTACGAGGGTCTGGTGGAAGGAGGAGAGAATATTAAGCAGGCAAACTGGCTGAGTGTATCCAACATCATTCAGTTGGTAAGGCTAGGGTGATTGCTCTTCCTGACTCCCTGCTGCGCAAGTAGACAGGCCTCACAATGTTTTCTGTCTCAGCCCTGTCTATGACTCCCTATGACTCCTGGAGTACAGAACTCTGACTTAGCTCTCTTATTAGTTTGAATTAGATGTACATTTTTGAGTTTGGGTGATAAATTTATGGATGTTAGTGAGACGTACCATCGCCTCTCATGGTCCCGTTTTTTGGGAAATAGCTGTACATACTGCAAAAGGGAGGCAGTGGGGTACAAATATAGCCTTCGTATTATTGGAAAAGCTATTCAGTGCTCAGATCACTAATTATGGCCTGTTTCAACTCCCATACCTTCCTTTTCCCTTTACTGACAGCAGTGCTGCTCCCAAACTCTTGACTAGATAGGCTAGAAGGCAACCATCCTCTTAGAAGATGCCTTATTAGAGGGGAGGAAATGGGGATTGGAGCAAGAGCTTACGCAATGTGTGAATTCAGAGCAGTGAATGTAGCTATGGTAGAGGCAGTTAGATTACAGACCTGAAAAATGTAGTATGTTGATGAGCACTGGAAGTCACTTGTCACTTTAAGCAAGGTCCTGTACTGGTCTGGGAAGATGGTTAAATTGGAGATGGAGGCTATACTTGCTACCACTTCAGAGGAAGAGGAGAGGAGCTTTGGTACATCTGCTCCTAGTTGGAATTGTAGAGGAATCCTGGATCGTAAAATGTCAGGAGCTGCCATGCATTGTCTGTGTTTGCATGTAATGCTAAGCCAGGAATCTCAGCTTAATATATCACAATGTGAGCAAGCAGCGTGCTGGTGCACACAGCTCATTCACTTCTCCCTTCACATGAGCAGGTAAACAAAGCAAGAAGGGGGATACCTTCATGTTGCATCTGAATCTGGGAATTATGGTTTGTTACACCCAAACAAGTCAGGATTCAGAAGCCTTCAACAAACCCTGGTTTAAAGCTGGTTTACAATCCTTCGTTTTTGTTCAGACATAACACATATTTATCCCCTTTCTGGTTAGTTTACCCACTTGCACGAGGGGAGTAGCAAATGGGCTGCATGCACCAGCAATCTGCACATTCACATTGTGGTTTATTAAGCCAGCATGCCCAGCTTAGCATTATGTGCGAATGCAGCCACTGAATCAGATCGGTCTAATCCAGTAATGCCTGTCCTGGCTACAGAAGCTCTTCAGGGTATATACAAGCCTGTGGCTTACTCTGGCTCAGCTTGTCTGAGTGTGGAAAGCTAAGCAGGGTCAAGCCTGGTTATTACTTGGATGGGAGACCCCTCCTCTTGTTTCCTGCATTGAGCAGGGGCTTGGACTCGATAGCCTTGTAGGATCCTTCCAACTCTATCTATGAATCTATGAGTCTCAGGCAGAGGTCTTTTCCAACCTTGCTCCAGGATATGGCCCAGATTGTGAGATGAGGCAAGGCCCCACCCCAAATGGGTCACTTAAGCATAATTTTTGCAGCAGGTTCTCTGGGATCATTTTCTTAGGGGAACAGCAAGGAAGAGTTGAGATAGGAGAAAGAAGTCGTCAGATAAATCTCCTAATTGGTTGCTTTCAATTTCTTTTATCTTTGATGCATGCCCCAATCTAAATCTCCTGAGCATAAGTAGTAGGTAATACATCCCTTCTCCTCGTCCGTATGCAGTATCAGTGACTGATAACCTTCCAAAGAGACCCTTTTGGTTTCATCTGACTCCCTGGCATGTTTCACTTGCCCCTTCCCCTTCTTCCCCTTTACGATTTCCCCTTTCTACCCCGTTTCACAAAAGGTGAGGCAGTGGCTTTCGACTTGCTACACAACAAGAGCAAGTTATATTAGCTGGATGGAATAATTATTACATTCTTGGACCATCCCGTCATGCTCATGCAAGCCCAAGTGATATGAAATAATTTGTGATGGCACACTTTGAAAATAGCTGTGTCTTGTGATTTGTAAGGTTTTTTTGTTTGTTTGTTTGTTTGTTTGTTTTAGATGTTGCTAAATTGACTTTTTCCCCTCTTCAGGTTCAAGAAAGGGTGTTTTATTACAAAGATGATCTGCAGGGCGTTGTCAGTTTAGATCAGCTCCCCCGCCCCCAGCTGGCATAGGTGTTTAAACAGTGCAAATTAATGGCAGCTCTCTTCCCCACCCCAGGTAACATGAAACAGTGTAATTGTCTGAGTATCACAGCCGTAGATTTCTGGTCCATCACATAATCTGAGGAATGGAAGGGCCTGGTCACCCTGGTGCCCTTGCTGAGCATTGTGGGATAACTTTTATTAGCTTTTATTGACTGGAACCACACTGATGGTAACCTGGTGGGGAAGGGAGCCTCGAGAGCCACTTCTCAGATATTTTGATAAAGGTTTAAGCATCCCTTTGCATGAGCAGAAAGCACTTGTGTTTTCTGGTGAGTACAAATACACATTCATAATGTTAGCTATGAAAGACCCGCATGTACACTCCCAAGAGAGGCTTGCCTGGCCCCTACTATGATCGGTTCGCGCTTAGCAACAACCCATTGGTTATTTAACCCATGGCTAGTTGGGGCCACACACAAGTGAGCGTGCTGCCTCCCACCCACTTGCTGCTACTACTTTGCATCCAGTTTAGCAAACAACCCAGGAATGCCCCATTCCTGGTTTGTTTGCTGCAATGTCTGAACCCGATACTTTGGGTTGTTGAGGGGAAAATAATCCAGAGTTTCAACCCAACAATGTGTTAAAACTCTGGAGGGGGGGGGTTCTGTAAACCGCCCAGGGAGCCTTTGGGCTGATGGGCAGTAAATAAATATAATAAATAAATAATTTTCCCTCCTTCAACAACCCAGAGTGCTTGGTTCAGACATTACAGTAAACAATTCAAGAACCCATGGTTGGTCATTAGGTGTGAACCAGGTGAACATGGTATTTTCGGTGCCAGGTGAAGCCCTTTTATTTTTCCAAGCTTTTTAGCCCTTCAGTTTTGTTTTTAAATATGCTATTTTGTTTTTAGAACTTTTCCTGCTGCTGGTTCTTACTCCGGTTTTATTCTGTTTTATACTTTTAAGGTTTTATATTATGTTTTATCATTTTGTATTATAGGGTTTTAATTTTTGTGAATTGCTCAGAGAGCTTTGGCTATTGGGCAGTATAGAAATGTAATAAAATAAATAAACTGCAGCGTTGCACTGCTTACATGTACCAGCTGGGAAAGGAGTGTTGGGCTTCTGTTTGCATGGATAAAAGCCATAGTTCATACACGTCTGCTCTATCTGACAAGATATGTGTGTATTTTGTACTTTGCTATTTATACCCAAACATTAAATGTCTGTTAAGAATGTCTGATAAGCCCTTATAGTTAAATGTATGTGTGCAGTACAAGTACACCTTGCAGGGAACTCCTAAATAGCCGTTGCTTCTTGTATTGTGTAGCTATGTGAGGAAAAGGTACATTTTCCCAGTATATTGAGGTGAAGCAGCCCTGCTTAGTTGAGGTATTCAGAGCATGACTAAGAATGTGGTGGAAGAGAGTCAACAATTCCTGGTTCTTGACTCTACGCCTTTTCATTTCTTTCTACCTGCCTTAAAATATCCTTGCTACCGCCTGGTTTCTGGGCATCTCAGAAACTCTGCTGCAGCCTAGGTCTAATCCTGCTATTCTCTGTTCATCTGGGCATAGCCGGTCAATCTGGGGCACTGCTGTGGTTCTCACATGATTGAGCTGGAATTGCTTCCCAGGTGGATCCGAATGTCAGGAACTTGTCTGACCCGGACCCTTTCAGCCCACTCACAAGAGTGTTTGTGTTGTTTTTCCCCTTCTTCTTAGAGCCTTTCCCAGTTTGACTGGTGTGTCTCCTTTCCCTCAGGTAACAGTCTGGTGTTGCATGCCTCTGCAGGATTGCCCCCCTTGTCTTTCACCTTTTCTTGTCTGCCTGCGGCTGTTGCCGCCGTCTCTGATGAACAAGCTTAAGCAAGGCCAGCATGTTGAATGCAGTGTTTTCTCTCACCTGCCCATCCTACAACCCTGCTCTGAAAGAGGAAGACAAGGATAGCAGCTCTGCCCATTTCCTGACTGCTCTTGCTTCTTCTTAACTGGTTGTGACAGTGCTCCAAGCGAGAAGCTAACTGTGCTAACAGCATGACCTCCCAGTCCTAGACCTTCTCTGCACTTTGCTCTTTGAATTACTGGTTGCACCAGCAACTTGCGATCATCATCGTCTTTGTGTTTCTTGGCCCCTCTTCCTTTCTTTTTCCAAAGTGTCACTTACTTGTTCTAATCCAAAGTTTTAGGTTTGTTGTGCTAATCCCATAGCTGCCATCTGTCTCCTTTGCAGAGGGGGGTGGGGGAGGGCGTTAGGGGAAGATCATTCCTCCATCGCACCAGTGCTCATCTACACTGTGAGCATCAAGGCAGTGGAACCAGTTGAGCAGCAGATCTGTATACAAAGGATCAAGAGATGGGTGTGATTTTGAGTGTATGGAGAGATGCCTCAGTACGCTCAGAATGGGTCAGATTTCCCTGGCCTGCAGCTATGGGAGTGTTCCCCTAGTTTCATTGCCCAAGGAAGCCCCTTTCAAAAGGAGAATTGGCCCAGTAGTGGGGCCAGCTGTTCTATGGCATATATCACATTAGTAGTATTTAGAGCTGCCTGTATCGTTAAGATGCTGTGTAAATACTGCAATGGCAATTCTGCCAAAGACCACAGATCTGGCAGCACAGCTTAACAGAGAAAAAGGCTTACTTCCTTGACATTTCAAGATCCCTCCTGAGCAGTTCTACTGCGTATTGGTGTATCAAAATAATCCCATGTCTTGGGCCGATCGCACTTCTCTTCTTAGCTACTGCTACAGCAGGATAGAAATAAGGATCCTGCACACTCTTCCTGAGTCTGCATGGCATGTGCCTTCTGTAGTTAGAGGATACAGCATTTCAGATCTGCTTGAATCGAGCCACAAAGCCATTTTTTTCTTAAGAACATAAAAAGAGCCATGCCGAATCAGACCAAAGGCCTGTCTGTTCCAGCATTCTGTTCTCACAGCAGCCAACCAGCTGCCTGTGGGATGCCCACAAGTAGGGCATGAGTGCAACAGCACCCTCCCGCTTGTGCCCGTGCTGATTTCCCATTGGAACTGCCAGCCCTGCATAGACCAGTCCTCTGTTGTTGACCTCTGAGCTCATCTGTGTATCTGCTGATTCTTAACTTGTGGCCTGAGGCTGAGCTTCCCTTCTCATTTGTCTTTGTCTGTAGGGTGGCACCATCATTGGCAGTGCCCGTTGCAAAGCTTTCACCACCCGGGAGGGCCGTCTCCAAGCTGCCTACAACCTGGTACAGCATGGCATCACCAACCTGTGTGTCATCGGTGGGGATGGCAGCCTGACTGGCGCGAATATCTTCCGCACAGAGTGGGGTGGTCTTTTGGAGGAACTGGTCAAAGAAGGTATGTATGAACCTTGCCCTCATATCCTGATACCAGTGCCAGCCTGGGTCCTGACTCAGACAACTCCCGATACCAGTCTTGGATGTTATCACTCCCTCTAGTAGCGAACTCGGGTGGTGAATGGGGCCTTATAAGTACAAGGGGGAGGGATCAGCATGTCTGGGGGGACCACGAGGTTTGCAGAAGTATATAAATAAAAACCCTACAGGGATAAGCCCTTCCCCTCCCCCCAAAAAACCCAGCTCATTGAGGACTAGCTACAGAATGTTGGGTGCCAGCTGGAAAAGAAAAATGGAAAAATAAAGGGGTTGGGATGGAAGAGTGAAACGGCCTGCTTGGGCCCCTAAGAACTTCCAGTTTCCTGAAAGAGGGTATGACTGTCTTGCTAGATTCCTCCTAATCAGGGGCACTTCTGTTATGAGGTGAGGATACACTTCAAGATTTTGTCGGAGGTCCCAATTGTAGGTATTTATTTATGGCTGGTATTTCATTTCTTTATGTAACTATTTTATTTGTGGCAGAATGTGCACAGGTTTCCACAGAAGGCTGGGTGCCTTTTTAAGCAGGCACTGTAAGTGTGGTACAAGCACATCTCATCCATTGTACCCTTGTTCTTCCAAGTGACTTTTCAGTGATTCATAGATTCATAGATCATAGAGTTGGAAGGAGCCTACAAGGCTATCGAGTCCAACCCTCTGCTCAGTGCACGAAACTAGAGGAGGGGTCTCCCATCCATAGTAGGGTATTCTACCTGCACATGTTGGATGGGGAGACACCTATTACACCAGTCATCCTTATTTCAAAAAGAAAGAAAGAAAAACAATTGCTAGTTGTAGACCCCTGCACAGAAAAAAAAGCATACAATGCCTTAAAAGAAACAAAACACTTTTGTTAAAAAGCACAAAATGGAGAACTTTTAAAAACAATGTTCCCTGTATTGCTACAGGAAGATGGCATTGCTGCTATTTATCACTTTAAAATCTGGCTAGGTGTGCATTTCCATACAAAGATTGTACAGCAGGGGAACACCCAACCTTCAGTTTTCTTTTTCTAACCCCCCCTCCCTTAAAATAAGGGGGAGCTGGGGAGTCAAGAAGGGCCCACAAACCTTGGCTGGCACTACTGGCCAATGAAAAATTTGTTGCCAGGACCCCCTTTCCCCCAAGGGAAGGATGACCCTGTGCTATAATCAAAGATAGCATGAGGTCAGAGGAAAAACATGTCAATATAAACTTGTATTGAAACAGTTTCCTGTGCATGTTATTTCATTCCCCATTTAATTTCCCCAACTTGTTCCCACCTCCTCCCCCTGTCCTCATTGTACTTACAATTTCAACCTTCTCAGATTCAGCTGCACACCCACTTCCTCTTTTGTACCACAATAGACATAATAACAAAAGTGAAGATATAATGAGCGGCAACCTTCAGTTCCACAGAAACACACACGGAGGGGCCAAGACCTCTTAGGCCAGTTGTGTTTGTGTTTGGAAAGCTTTCCAGTTGCATGAAATCAATGCTAACTGGATATGTAGGACCTTAGTCTCCATCCTGATCCTTAAAAAAAAAAAAAATCTTTACTTGAGTTTAAAAAATGATTCTACCATCAAGCTAGTGTCATTAACCAAGAACAACATGGTGTACAATTTATGAAGATGCCGTTGCAAATCTAATTGAAGATACAATAAGGTTCAAACTTTATTTATAGTATCACATTTAAAAAGAAAAAACACTTTAGCCATATTTGACAATTAACCGCTTAAAATTAGGCTAACTCTATCCCATTCTCTTGCTCTCTAAATGACTTTGAAAATAGGCAGTTAAGTTGTGATATTCCTTTCATTCATATTGATCTGTTAATTATCTTCTCAGGGAAGATCACAGAGGAGGTGTCTCAGACATACTGCCATTTAAACATTGTGGGCCTGGTGGGTTCCATTGACAACGATTTCTGTGGTACAGACATGACCATTGGCACTGACTCTGCCCTGCACCGTATCATGGAGGTGATCGATGCTATCACCACTACTGCCCAGAGGTTAGTGCATGATTTCTCAGGCCTTTTCTTTCCTATCTTCATTTCCACAAGCATGCATGCATTATGCCTAGGCCTAGCTTGAGAGCTACATAACTTGTAATTACTTCCTGCCCTGTAGCAGCATTTTTCCTAGGTGTGGCTGGTTGTGATTAAACTTCTTCTCTGGGCTTGAATCCTATTGGAGCCTTTCTAGATAATTGATTATTTAATTTTATTTTATTTTTTGCACTATAGAAGCAACTCATTTGTTGCAGCTTGCAGGGGACCCAGATATCTTCATCCAAGGCAGCACTGTTGTTGCTTAGACACACACACACACTTTGTTCCACTTTTCAGGTCCTGCAGTGGAGCCCTCGTATAGTAATATTTTTTCCCCAAGGTGGTCAGGAGCAAGGCCTAGTTGCCTTTCTTGGCCACATGGCTCCATCAATCTTCAGAGCCAAGCAGCCACTGCTGCAGCAGCCCCTTCTCCAACATCCAGTATGGCTTGTTTTACAACCTAGGCCCCACACATTTTAGCTTGCCTTATCAGCCAGAATTTGTGCTTGCTACTGACTTTGCCCCTTCCCCTGAGGGAGAAGGTGGGGTCCTGATGGTGACATCATGCTGAGTCCCTCCAAGGCCCAGCGTGACTGCAGGGGCTCGTTCTGGTCATGCTGAGCCTTGCTCAGAAGCCAGCAAGATGTCTTTTCCAATGTCTGGAGACATCTTGCTGCTTTTGGCCCTTTCCAAAGTCAGCATGAGGTCTGGGAGATGCCCTCACCCTTCTTCAAACAATGTGCTCACCATCGGCAAGCTGGTGAGCCCCTATGTGGCCTCCTGTGTCCAACATTAATGTTATCTGCTCCCCCGTCCAGCTAACGTGCATGTGTGTGTGTGAGTGAGAAAGAGGGAGGGAGGGAGGGAGGGAGGGAGAGAGTATTGCACCAATGAGAAGATGCAGTTTGCGCACGCATTGAATGAACCTCTGGATAAGCCCTTTATCTCTAATTTTGCCTTGCAGTCACCAGAGGACATTTGTGCTGGAGGTGATGGGCAGGCACTGTGGGTAAGAAAAGAACTTTGTTTTCCTTGTTAAATCGGGGTAGAACTGGGGGTTTCCAGTTTTCCAGGATTAAACCTAAAGAGAGGTACATGCAGTATGAACTGCCTCTCTGCCCAAATTTAGGGAGTCCTGAATTATTTTGAATCCTGAGGGCCATTTCTTTCACCTCGGTTAATACCAAGGTCTGCCATTCACACGCTGACTTTCTTCTTCTCGCTCTCCAGATACCTTGCATTGGTTTCAGCTTTGGCTTCTGGAGCCGACTGGCTTTTCATCCCCGAGTCACCTCCTGAGGATGGCTGGGAGGATTTTATGTGTGAGAGGCTTGGGGAGGTGAGTGGTGGTGGTGGTGGTGGTGGTGGTGTCTGTTACCTAGCTATGTAATCTTGCTCTGGATATGACAAGTAAAAAAGAGTGGGATAGTTTGGTTTCATTCAGTTCTGCAGTGAAATGTCTGGCTAATACCCCCATCACAGTTAGTGGGACCCTATTTCTCTAGATCAGGGATGCAGAACCTCAGGCCAAGGGGCCAAATCTGGCACTCCAGAGATCCCAAGGTGGCCACGCCCCTTTCCCCCAACCACCAAATGTTTGGTGGTTTCCCGGCTTTTGTGCAGTTTTTCCCCATTCTGAAAAGTTGAATTGCCTCTCCCAAGGCTTAGTTACTGGCAGTCAGAGCTTCAGACAACAATATGCTCGTATTTTGGTCTTGTCCCTATTTGCCTTTGGCTCCACCCCCTTTTGCCTTCAGCCCCACCCACCACTGGCATGCGGCCCCCGAGAGCTTCTCTGAAATGGAATTCAGCCCAGTTTGACTGGGTTCAAAGCTTACCCAGCAAGTGACTCCCAGTCCCACAGACGGAAAGAGGAGATAACAGCAGTTTGTAAAGATTAAGGAGTTTATTTGTAAGACCCAGTTACATGGGATTAAGGCAAGCAATGCAGGCATCTCTTACGCAGAAGAGATGATTCTGTCTCACCACATGATTGCAGAGGCAAAGTCCAGTGAAGCTCCCAAGTCCAAGTGTGAAGTGGCAAGTGAGAAGAAGAGTGAGAAGATGAAGTGAAGAGTGAAGGAAGTGGAGCCAGTCAACAAGTGTCTACCTTTATTAATAGCAAGACCCTGTACCTATAAATAGGATATTACTCACCAATTGTGCAACACTTATATAACCTGTTGTACATAACATGTCTCCAAATTGTCCCATGATTCTGACTCATAGACTCCTTGTGACTGTCAGGTGACTTTGTGCACACCATCCACTTTCTGCACACCACACTAAATCTTAACATCCCTTTCTCCATCTTTCTCAGCATGTAGGAACTACAAGCTCTTTGAAGAAAGTGGGGGGAAAGTGCAGGAGGTCAAGCCCAGGGTGTTAATGTTAGGATTATGAGAGAGCCCCAGTCAATGAGGCCTCTTGCCTTTGCCTGATGCATCAACCATTGGTTTCCATATTTGTATTTGGACAGGCGCGGAGCAGGGGATCCCGACTGAATATTATCATCATTGCTGAAGGTGCCATCGACAGGAATGGGAAACCTATCACCTCTAACTATGTAAAAGAAGTAAGTGACTAATTTAAGGGGGTCGATCAGAACCAAGAAAATGACAGGCCTGTGGCTCACGCTGGCTCAGCTTGTCTGAGCGTGGAAAGCTAAGCAGGGTCAGGCCTGGTTGTTACTTGGATGGGAGACCCCTCCTCTAGTTTCCTGCATTGAGCAGGGGGTTGGACTCGATAGCCCTGTAGGCTCCTTCCAACTCTATGATCTATGAATCTATGACTTCGGTGCCACAGATCTTCGAGGGGAAAGAGTCGTTGCAGGTTTTTCCAGATTCTGGAAATATCCTCAATACAAAGATTTCCTGTGAACTTGGCCATGGCCATTTGGGTTTCCTGGATTTCATCAGTCTTTGGATCAACCAAGGAAAATGTCAACTGGATATTGTCAGCTTTAGTGCAGATATCCTTGTAAACATTTCTGACTTACAGCCCCTCTCCCAGTTTACCATGGGAAAGGGAATCAGATGGGCAGGGGGTGGGGTGCATGGATGTATAAAAACTATGAGAGCCAGTGTGGCGTAGTGGTTAGGGTGTTGAATTAGAGTGTTGGATTCAGGAGACCCGGGTTCTAGACCCCACTCTGCTGCGAAGCTCACTGTGTGACTTTGGGCCACTCACAGACCCTCAGCCTAACCTACCTTACAGACTTGTTGTGCGAATAGATGGAGAGGAAGAGGATCAAGTACACTGCCTTGGGCTCCTTGGAGGAAAGGTGGGATAACAAACAAATGTTGAAATAAATATATTTTTGTCCTCCACAATTTTTCACTTCTTGCCCCCCTTTCTGATCAGCTGGTTGTGAAGCGTCTTGGCTTTGACACTCGTGTGACTGTGCTTGGCCACGTGCAGCGTGGTGGGACCCCCTCAGCATTTGACCGTGTCCTGGTAAATATGACTTCTTTTTAAAAGCTAAATGTGTGGACCTTTCGGGGCCCAAATATCAGCTTCCTGCTCTTTCAGTGCAGTTCATGTGGAAAGGTGGGTCAGAGCTGAGGACCTTGAAAAGGCAGGGACCTCACAGACTGAACACCCAAGCCCTGCTGCTTTGCAGAAAGCAACAGCCCGCAGTGGTCCTGCGTTGTGCCCCTCTGTGTAAACGATCAAGGGGCTGCAGCAACTCCCTGTGAGGAAAGGTTACAGCACCTGGGACTGTTTAGCTTAGGACAGGGGTCCTCAAACTTTTTAAACAGGGGGCCCGTTCATTGTCCCTCAGACTGTTGGGGGGCCGGACTATAGTTTGAAAAAAATATGAACAAATGGATCAAGTAAAAAAAAAGGACCCGGGTCCTTTTTTTTTTACTTGATAGGGGTGAATTTTTTCCCCTTAAATGGAAAGTTATTTTATTTATTTATTTATTTATTTATTTCATTTTTATACCGCCCAATAGCCGAAGCTCTCTGGGCGGTTTACAGCAATTAACAAGACAGTCCCTGCCCGCAGGCTTACAATCTAAAAAGACACGACACACAAGGAAAAAGGAATGGGGAGGGAAGAAGGGGGAATATTAATGAATACCCCTGGCAGGGCTGGTGGTATTTACATACATAGTTGCACAATTGTTCCACGCCTAACACGAATATACTTTTGTTTTTGCCATCACACAAATGAGCATACTCTGCTTCAATCCGAAGTAGCATTTTTGAAACATTAGAAATCTGACTTAGCTACATCAGCTCATACATAAGAGGTAAAACACCACCGCTAATTTTTCCATATTATGGAAAAGAATTAAAAGAATCGGCGCTTCAAGCGAAAGAGTTTTTAAAAAGTCTGCTTCCGCCAATCGGCTGGCGGGCCAGATAAAAAGGCAAGGCGGGCCGGATGTGGCCCGCGGGCCTTAGTTTGAAGACCCCTGGCTTAGGAGAAAGGTGACTAAGGGGAGAGCTGATAGAGGTGTACAGAAAGGGATGGAAAGGATTTGTTTTTCCCTTCCCACTCCTGCCCTTGTCTTGGTTTGGGATTGGGCTGCGGAGGAGAGGCTTTGCAGTAGGCTGGGTTTCCTGTTATTTCTGGCTCAGCTGCTTCCCCGGAGGTTTTCTCGCATTCTTGGCGGCACTGAGGTGGAGCAGTCCCCTCACTTCACCCGCAGCTCCCGCCCACCCACCCAAAAAAGAAGACAAAAAGGGGGTGATGATTGCACCAAGAATTCCAAGGTCACAAGAGAAGTCTGGAATAATATATAGTGTTTTTTCCTGCACTCATAGACTAGAGCAGTCTGGCGCCGTCCAGATGTGTTGGACTACAACTCTCATGAAAGCTGGGGGATGCTGGGAGTTGTAGTCCTACACATCCGGAGGGTACCAGGTTGGGGAACATTGGATTAGGGAGGGTGAGTCCTGGGAATGACCTTCTGTCCTGCTGCCTTCATGTTTTCTTTTTCTGAAATGGCCCAATAAATGCTTTGTTTTGTTTTCAATAACATTTTGGCAGTCTGGCGTCCCGGTGTCTCCAGAGCATAATTTTGCACTCTCCAGTGCTGCGGGGTGGGAGGGGCTGTCTTCCAGTTCCCAGCACAGTCTGGAAGTGCCTTCTTTAGTATCTTAGCAAACTGGCCCTGCCCATGAACAAGAGGAAGCACTGTCCCAAAAGTGAAGACCGCTCCAGCCTGACACCACCAAGAATAGGAATTGACAGGCAGGACTGCTTTCCCTTTCTTGATTAGACTGGCAACCAGGCTGACCTCCCTTTTCCTTTTGAAAGGGTGGTTCTTTGGGCATATTAAACAATATCTGCCGACATAGCAGATAGCAGGGTGTGTTAGCGAGGGAGAAAATCATCTGGGGAAACGGCTGCTGTGAGCGGGTGTCAGACAATGCTGCAATACATACCGGTAATTGGGGAAGAGTGAGCAGCTGTGTACCAAAATCCCCCGTGCTCGTCCCAGTGTGTGAGTGTCTGGAAGGGGAGTGTGTTTGCCTGCAGAGAAACTTGGAAGCAACCCATACTCCTGTTGCTGCAAGCTTCTGTCCTGGCTACATCTCCAAGACAGACCTTTTCCCACTATCACTCCTTTGCAAAGTCTTGCTTCTTGGCGACGGCCCTTTGCGGTGTTGCGATACACAAATTCTGTCAGCCGTATGCTGCCACTGAGGTAGTGGAGTGCTGACTGCAGGTTTCCATTAACATCATGATCTCCCAAGCTTTCTGTCTTCATGGTTTCCAACCACACATACTCATTTTTGAGGGGCTGAAGCATGATTTTTAGTACTTCGTGAGGCAAGGTTTGTCTTTTCCCCCCGAAAGGCCTGCCATGCTGCAGAATCACAGGAATACACAGCATGCAGTTTAATGTGCACATTCTGTGTATCTTTCCATTCTCTTATATGTATCCTTTGACCCTTGGCCATGAGCCATGCAATGGCAGCTATCCCAGCTTGGTAAATGCCAACAGTGAGCCAGTCCTTTCACAGGAAATGCACTGTGTGTCTCGCAGAGCAGCAAAATGGGCATGGAAGCTGTGATGGCATTACTGGAAGCAACACCAGACACGCCAGCCTGTGTGGTGAGTCTCTCCGGGAACCAGTCGGTGCGCCTACCCCTAATGGAATGTGTCCAAGTGGTGAGTATTTCACAAGACCACAGAAGCCAAATGTTTTCACAGTAGAGAGTTGTGGCTTTGTTTTTATCTGAGGGTTTAAGGCAGGGGTGTTGAACCTCAGGCTAGGGGCTGGATTTGCCCACCTGGGGGTCTCAGTCTGGCTCCCTGAGGTTCCCCAGATGTGGCCACACACCTGTTTCCCTGACAGCCAAACATTTGGTGGTCTCCCAGCTTTTGCACAGGTATTTTCCCCCTATTCTTAAAGGTTGAAATGCCTCTCCTAAGGCTTAGTGACTGGCAGTAAAAGCTTCAAGCTGAAATATGCTGGTGTTTTTGGCCCCGCCCCTTTTGCCTTTGGCCCCGCCCAGCGCTGGAATGCAGCCCCCAAGAGCTTCCCTGAAATTGAATTTGGCCCTCAGGCTGAAAGAGGTTTGACACCCCTGGTTCAAAGCCTCTATTTTATTTATAAGTGGGGAGGCTGGCCATTAATGTGTGATGATGCTAATGGACAATTAACGAGGCATATCCTACCTGCGCTGGAACTGTGTGTGGCCATTCTTAAGCTGTAGAAGGAATATGGCATTTGAGATGAAATATCCAAAATCTCAGCTTTCATTAAAAAAAAAAGTTGCAGAAAGAAAACATGTAAGCATTTGCTAGAAGAATAGGTAGGAATTCCAGGGGTCAGAAGGTGTGACTTGATGAGCACGGGTACCAGCCTCTCGCCATGCCACATCCCATCTATCTCTTTTTATCTCTTCAGATGAATTCTTTTGCCTCCATGATTTCCAGCCATTTTCTTTTCATTCTTGACAAAATCTAATTGAATTCATTTTGTAAAGAAACAAAACTGCCAAAATCAACTATTCAAAACCCACACACACACCTGCCTCATTTTTGCATAGTTGGTTGCAGTCCTATGCTGTGGGCCATTTGGGTGTCAGGTTTGGGACTTCTGAGCACAGAAATGCCAGAGCTTCTGAATCATTCCTTTCCGGTCGAAGTGATGAGCTATACAGAGCTGGGCCCTGACACGCAGGAAGGGACAGGCTGTGTCAGCTGGGAAAGAGGGTGCCTCCCTTCCTTAGCTCAGCACGGCCTTCCGGGAGAGGAATGTGAAAGGCAGTGCATCTTTTCCACAGGTACCTGCAATTCATTTTATTTGATTTGTATCCCGTCTTTCTACCAAAGAATGGCACTCAAGGCAGCTAACAATGAAACAAAATCTTAATTAAAATGTAGCATAAAAACAAATTAAAAACATAATAATAAAAGAAATAGACAGCACCCAACCAGTTAAAAACTCAAATATGATGCTCAAAATATGACGTCAGTTGTAGTAAATGATGGTATAACAGATCAAATTTTTCTAGGCCGAGGTACCAGACAGGGCTGTCCCCTTTCTCCAATTTTATTTGTGTTAGTTATGGAGATTTTGGCAAATGTAATTAGAGAGGATAGTAATTTAAAAGGGATTGAGATAAAGGATAAGATAAAAATTAATCTTTTTGAAAAATATGTTAGGGATTTGGAACAGTAATAGACAGATTTTTATACCAGGGATATCCCCGTTAACTCCAGTGGTAGCAATGGAGGACTTTCCAGAAAATGCATAAATGGGAAGGTTTATTTAGGGAAAATAAGGTTATCAAATTAATGGATTGGATGGGAAAAATTGAGTCTAGACAACAAATAATGGAAATGTTTGGGCCAGGTAGAATTTCGTGGTTAAATTTAATGCAATTAGATCAGTGGACTAAGAAATGGAAGAAGAGAAATGAGCATGAGAGGGAACTCACTGGATCTGAAAAGAAAGTGTTGTCTAGAGAACTTATAGAAGGGAATGTTTCTTCCAGAGGGTTAACAAAGGAGATATATACAATGTTCCAAAAGATTGAAAAGATAATCTTAAGATGATATGGGAAATGGAATTTGAGGAGGAGATATCGAATGAGGGGTGGAAAAATATTTGGGGCAGACGTATATTAAGAAATATGTCAGTATGGATAAAAGAGAATTTTTTAAAAACTATTTGGAGATGGTATCTGACTCCAGTAAGATTAAATAAAATAGACAGTAATTGTGCTCCATTGTGTTGGAGAGGTTGTCAGGAACTTGGTACTTATGCTCATATGTGGTGGAGTTGTAAAAGCGTATTGGATTTTTGGAATAAAATTTTTGTAGAAATTTCAGAAATTATTGGCATTAATTTGGAGGTCTGTCCAAAATTAGCATTGTTATCAATAACAGAGAAACTTCTATGCTCACAAGAGAAAAAGGAATTAATTGTAAGTTTGTTAGCGGCAGGGAGATTACTGATAGCAAGGAATCGGAAAGTTAAACACCAGTATTTAATTATAGATTGGTATAAAGAGGTGTGGGATATCGTTTTAAATGATAAACTAACATGTAGTATTACCGGTAAATGTAAAAAGGGACAATTAAAGAAAAATAATTTTAAGGATATATGGGGACCATTTTTAGATTATGTTTTAGTAAAGGGAAAAGGGAGTAAGCCATGTCATGATATGATGTATTTTTGGAATATAGATTAATAATGGATTATGTGGATAGAATTTGTTTTGGCCCCGGGGTGATGGGTGCACTTTGAGTTTATGACTTGTAGGTTTATGGGGGGGGGGGTTTGTATGTGTGTTCATTTAAAAATATAAATAAAAATATATTAAAAAACAACAACAAAAACAAATTAAAAACATAATAATAAAAGAAATAGACAGCACCCAACCAGTTAAAAACCCCTGCCGCAGCAGGCCGGCTTATATGCCAAAGGCCTGCCCTGCCTGAATAAAAACTTTTTTGCCTACTGGCAGAAGGTCAACAAAGAGGGAGCCAACCGAGCCTCCCTTGGCAGGGAGTTCCAGAGCCTGGGAGTGGCCACCAAGAAGACCCTCTCTCACTTCCCCATTAAATTTACCTCTGATGGCAGTGGTACAAAGAGAAGGGCTCCGTGAGCTCTTCATCCTCTCCCTTTTCTGTTGTTAGTTCTCCCTCGCTCTGAAATGTGTGTTCTGACTATCTCTGGGCTTAACTTGGAGGTTCCTGAATACAAAACATGAATGCATCTCACTGTATGCTTGGTTTTATCTCTGCTGGGCTATGACCATAATAAACTAGTTCCAGTTGGTTTTACCAGATTCATGTCGTAGTTTCTCTCTTTAAGAGCCTCACAGTGATTCTTTATCTCTATAGACCAAAGATGTCCAGAAAGCAATGGATGAGAAAAGATTTGATGAAGCAATCCAGCTCAGAGGGAGGTGAGAGATCTCTCTGGGGTCTGAGAGGAAATTATATTTCTGTTTATATTATAAACTCCTCAGCATGTTAAAAAAAAAAAAAAAAAACTTATGAAAGTCTTCCACATGTGCGACAGACCTTTGAAGTCAATCAAAGAATTAATGTGTTTTAGACTGTCAATACTGTAGAACTATAGTCACTATCAGCCTTTTTTTTCTGCCCACTGGAACACTCTGACATATAAGTGTTCAGCAATTTTTTTTCAATAGGCATCATCCACAGCCAGAGGAAGTCTCTGGATGTTAGTGGACCTGTGCTGTGCTTTCACCTTCTGATGTCCAGGCCTGTTTATTGTGAGCCAAATGTATCAGGATGCTGGCTATCAATCCTTCATTCTCCTTTCTAGTTGCACCCAGCATGCCCATCTCATGTGCCACTCCTCACTAGCCTAATTGAGACATGACTAGAAACTTGGGCACCTTTAAATGTCTGGTATTTATTTAAAAGAATATATTTTTTTGCCCACCTTTCAAGGCACACCGCCCTCACAAGACAGCTTACAATGTTATAAAAACACGAACATACAAATTATAATTACACCCATACACACAGCAGCTAACAATTTTTAAGTGCTAAATGCAGACTGTAATAAATGTATCTCCAGGGTTTTTTGTTGTTTTTTTTAAAAGCCAGCAGTGATGTGACCATACATATCTCCCTAAAGAGGGAGTTTGTGTGCAACCTCCACTGAGAAAGCCCTATCCCTAGTACCTGCCAGTGAAATGGCTCTTGCTGGTGGGCCAGAGAGTAGAGCCTTTGACATTAATCTCAATGCTTGGGCAGGCGCACACAGGTGTAGGCAGTCCTTCAGATAAACCATTTATAGCTTTAAAGACCAAAACCAGCACCTGGGCCTAGAAACTAACAGGCAGCCAATGTAAACAGTACACAATAGGAATTTTGGCTAATCTTGTTTCTTCATTGATCGTTAGCCCATAGAGTGGAAGAAATCTCATAAATGCTCCAGTTTGTGAGTGCACTTTCTGTTTTAAACCTGTTGTGGTTCTGCTTGTGGAGAAAAAAAACTGTCCTAGGCACACATTCAAAGACAGAGGCAATGCCTCTCCATAACCATATATTGTTTACAGCTGCTAAAGAGGAAAAAAACATATAAAAGCAGGATCTGCAATAAAATGTTGCAGCATGGAATGTTGCTGTTCAGGATTCCAGCCACCCCATTCCACCCCCCACTCCCATCACCACCACCACCAGTGAGTCTACATTCTGTGGCCACGGAGCAGGCTCAGTCCTCATTGGGCTGTTTGGAGGGGCGGGGTTCCTCCAGGTTTTTATTTCTTAAAGATTTTTTTTTTTGTACTTCTATAAATATTGTGGTTTCCTACTGATTTGTTCCTCTCGTGTGTCGGTAATGCTATTTTGGAGCAGCACTCAAAGCCTGGACAGTAGAAATAGAGGGAATTATTTGACTAGTAATCCAGTCATATCACTCTTCAGTAAATCCTTGAAGGAAGGAACTAAAAGCTGTTGATGTTTCCTGTCGCCAGTAAGTCGAGATAGCAATGGCAGCCATATCAACAGTGATGAGGCCGTACGTATCTCCCTGGGGAGGGAGTTCCCAAGATGTGATGATAGATTATCTATCAGCCTGGCTATTTTTAAACGTGGGTGTAACTTATTGAGGAAATGACTGACTGGCAACCAGTTGCAGTGAAATAAGGCAATAATTGCTACTGTGTGCTTTAAGTGAGCTCACTGCCAAGGAGGCAGAAGTAACCATTCGAGGCTCATTTTTGAGAATGCAAATATTTTTGTTCTTACTTTTTGTTTAAATGTTGTTTAAGAGGCAGATTCTCTAAGATGCACAGTAGAAAATTATCTCACAACTGATATAAATGGAAGTTTTCCATAAGTTGGCATTTCTGGCTTTCAGGCAAAGGCTAAAATAAATAGGGATTTTACACACGTGTACGTGCGCGCGCACGCACGCACGCACACACACAGCATTTCATTGACTTTATGTCCTCTGATAGAAAATCTATCAAAGTGTCATGTTCCTCATCTTAGGAGCATTCTTTAGTCCAAAAGTAGGTGGGGGTGGGGGTGGGGGTGACGGGGAGAGGAAGACAGAGACTGTCTTGTAGACTAGATTTTGGCAGTGACTATGAGATGCTTAAGTTGAAAGGTAGCCAATATATAATTGCAAGCTTGTTTTACAGGAGCTTTGAAAACAACTGGAATATTTACAAGCTACTTGCGCACCAGAAGCCAGCGCAAGAAAAGGTGAGGAAGCTCAGGGAGACGGGACATTTGAGTGTTTGTTTTGCAAATTGCACGTATATTACACGTTCACGCCCAGACACAGATAGGTGAATGCCATGTCTTCCTTCTTGCATGGAATCACTGTATATGCTAGAACCCACATGGTGTGTCCAATAGAGGAGTCTCAGCCTGGTCACGAAAGTATGGCTGTTTCCTGAATATCTCCCCAGTCCGCTTGCAGACTCTCACATCCCCAGAGCAGTTGTTCATATGGCCAGCCTTTCTAAATCGAGATTGGATTTGTCCTTACAGACTAGGGAAGATCTGCCATCTCTAGTGGAAAAGGTTCCTGGCATATTCTGCTCGAGGGACAGACAAAGGAGTGCAGGTGCAATCCTGTGGTTTCTGCAGGAATGCAGTAGCCCCAATGTGTGCTTGTCCCAAGAGCATAGTCAACATTGCCATGCCCCATTCCCTTAGTAGTCTGCATAGAAGTGTTACCGATTCCGTCCTCTGGCAAGAGCAATCTGTCCCTTCCCTGCCAGATCCCACTGGGTGGGAAGGAAGAGGTGGCGGGGGTGGAGTGGGGAGGGAGAGAAAAGAAAGAGAGAGAGAAAAAGGAGTGGCAGTAAGAGAAAAGGTGTGGCCCACCCACTTTCGGCCCTGGCCCTGCCTGCTGCTGGCTTCAGCACTGCGCACCACCAACATACGGCCCCCGACAGATTACCCATGAGGGAATGTGGCCCTCGAGAGAAGAAAGGGTGCCCATCCCTGTTTTAAGGGCTTCCCTGAGGGTGTCAAATCAGTACCGCAGTGACTTGTTCAAGCTCTGTATGTACTGCTTACTCTCCTTTTTCCTTCTGGGCAGAGCCATTTCAGCATTGCCATTCTAAATGTGGGAGCTCCGGCAGCAGGAATGAATGCAGCAGTCCGGTCAGCTGTACGCGTTGGGATTTGCCAGGGTCATACAATGTACGTGGTGAGCGATGGCTTTGAAGGCTTGAGCAAAGGACAGGTAAGCCTATCTCTGATTGGAGAGAAGGAAGTCCTTCCTCCTAATGGACCACTAGTTACATTCCTGGGTTTTTTGCAACTGGGACTTACAAGACAATGTTCATTTAGACTCCGTGTTTCGTTTATGCTGTAAAGTGGCACATTCAGAAGACTTTGGAATTTCCCATAGAAAGGTGACAAGTTGGTACTAATGGGCTCTGAGACAACAAAATACCAATATGATCTTCCCTTACAAACTGCTCTTGGTTTCAATTCCAAGGCTGCCAGAAGATCTGGTATGGTGGTGTGTTGCAGTTGGGGATGACTGAGCAAAACATGGCGGATCTAATCAAATGTTTCCTCTCATAGATCCGAGAGGTGGGCTGGCATGATGTCGCAGGCTGGTTGGGCCGTGGAGGATCCATGTTGGGAACCAAACGGTAAGTGTGATCAAAGCTCAGAGAGAGGTTTTCTGCAGACAGGGAGAAACTGCCGAATTGAGCACAAAAAGGACTGGGGCGTGGGGGGTGATCAAGCTAAACCTTTCTGCAAAGGTGTCAAATAAGCAGATCACCTTACCTACTTTCGTCCTAAAAGAGGATGTTCTCACCTTGTTTATTCTTCTTTATTTTATTGTTGCACTATTTTTGTAATTCAGATGTCTGTTTCCTGATGCTTATCTTGTATCTGCCTTTCTGTTGTGGAAATTCATTGTTTATGCAGTTGTGTTTCTTCTGTGATCTCTTACAAAAAAATATTGCCAGTCAGCTTCACTCTTCTACATGAATGTCCTTCATTTTCACTCATTTTATTTCTATACTGCCCAATAGCCAAAGCTCTCCGGGCGGTTTACAAAGACTAAAAACCATTAAAATACATTACGCATAGTATTAAAAACTATTTACATACCAACATATAAACAGACAGCACACACACAGACACACACATATCTAAACAATTTGTTCTTTGCTGTTCTGTTCTGTTCTTAGCATGATAAACTCCATAACAAGGTCACTTTCTCTCAAGGCACTTTCTGCCTTTTACATTGTAGCATCAATTGTTTTCTCATTTCTTAGAACTCAAGCTCCAAACTGACAAGCCGTTATCATAGTTTTTCAGCTGTTTGAAATGGAAAGATGACCTCAGTGCACACCAAAAACTTTTTGGACAGCTTTCATATTGCTGTGTGTTATCTATGCAGGGTCCTTCATTATTGTTAGTTCATGCCCTCTGGACACTTTTATTTCCTTTCTCTCTGAAAGCCTGCCCCGCATGCTTTGTTGTATAAAAAGACAACCACGGTGATTCTCTCTCATCCACTCCCCCACCAATTCTTCATTGTCCCACTTGGAAGGAATCTCCATCTCTTCCTGCTATATGCTCATTCTCTTCCATTGTCTGTCCTTTTCAAAATTAAGCCATAACCTTCAATATTGATGTTCCCGTTCTTCGTGCTGCCAACTCTTGGCCTTGCATGAGAGTGTGTTGAGACTCCAGAAGTGCTGCTAGTTCTATCCCAGCCCAACCTAACCAACCACCGCCACCAGACAAACACACACACACACACACACACACACACCACCACCAGTAGCGTAGTGGCAAATTTTGAAGTGTAGGCGCTCCAAAAATGCAGGCAGCTGTGCTGATCCATATCGACAAACCAGTTCTGGCAGTTTTCACCTCCACCAGGAGATGCTCTTTTGAAAAGCCAGTGGGTCTTGACTCTTGATTGCCCATTCAAGACCAAGCCAAGCCACCACAAAATACTTTGCATTTCAACAGGGAACAGTGTTGTTGGGAAAATTCATTTCCTCCCAGCTATTGTGAAAATTGCAGCTAAGCTCAGAGGGAGCAGGGAATCCTGAGAGGGGCGGCAGATGATGTCAGTGTCCCTGCTAATAGAAAAGTGTTGGTGTTGCATCCCTGCGTGCCCTGACTCCACCACTGCACACAACACAGAGCAGGGCCGTGAATACGAGGTGTCATGCGAGATAACCGTAGAATTAAATACATGCGTCGTTAATTTAATACAGTTGATTCAACCATTCCTAGCTATTTGGAGCAGGGCTATGAATACAAGACTGTGCTTCACACAAAATGGGGCAAATTTAAATTAGTTAAATTTTCTAATCCAGCCTTCTGTTCTGCATGTTCCCCGGCTAGTTATTCCTGTGAGCCGTGACATATTGCGAGGGTCTGGAACATGATGGCAACATTGATGGTTGAGTTTCGAAGCTGATGGGTTCTGCATGCCTACAAATACTTACCTTTACAATGCATCTGGGGCACAGGTACATAAAATGTGTGCCAGAAGTTCAACTTTGAACCCAAGTCTACTGATTGCCTATCCGTACTGTGCACCTTGCCATAAAGTGCACCTGAACCTGAGGGGCACAATATTGACACCAAACACATCCGCTCCAGAAGGAGGCTTATTTTGACTGACAGATAATGTTTTGCCGATGAAGGATCCATCTGGAATCCAATCCTCCCTAGACTGAGCCTAGCAGGCCGAGTTGCCTCTTTGCAATACCCAGCCATGGCTGCTGCCTTGCCAGATAATCTCCCTGTATACACTGTCGCTTTATCCTGTTGCAGAGAATGTATTGCTGGATAAGTCACAGATTGCAAGCGCATGGCAGAAATGCATGCAATTACTTTGCATGTTAAATTTTTCCTCTTTCCTGTACAGTAGGTGAATTACTCAGGGGCCTGGTCCAGCCAAGGCAAGCTCACTTTAGATTCAAAGATACTCCGGAAGAAACAAGACCACTTGTGTGAAAGATATGTTGGAATACTGAACCACTGGGGGAAAAACAAAGCTAAGCAACTTTGTCCAGTGGCTGCAGATTCGAGTTGTGACGTTAGGGTAGTTTGAGAAAAAAACATGTGCAAGGCCAGTAGGCGAAAAGCAAAACAACAAGTCAGTTTCTTTCAAACACTGAAGTTTACTAAACTAAACTTGTAAAACATGAACAGATTAAAGAGTGATATATTACAAGAGTGAAAAATAGAATAGCATGTCAGACAAAACAGTTACAGTCATGACATACAAACAAGCTCTTATCATACAGAATGCTCTCTTACCAATATTTACCTATACTCCTTTCTCCCAACAAGCTTACAAAGACTTCACACACCTTATATACATTATGGTACAGTCACATGCCAAATGAGGTAATGCCAGCTGCATCAAGGCATGATGTCACCCCAGCTGCATACAATTTAGCTTGACCCTTGCTCCAGTTTCCCTGTCTGCAAAAAACTGTACCGTTCCCTCACTGGGACAAAGGTGAATCTTTCCTCAGTCCTGACCTTGATCAGGCTTGTTGTATTCTGTAGCCTTCTAGCCCGAAGGCAAAACCTGAATATGTGGAACCCATATTCTAACACCCCTCCTTGCCTGAGTGGCTTGAAACTTTATTGTATTTACTAAACACATTTCCTTATAACAACATTCCAAACTTTGTAATTGTTTCATGGAATTTGGGCTTGGGCAGAGCCTTGGTCATGACATCTGCCAAATTCCCCTCTGATGGGCAGTACATCAGTTTGATTACACCAGTTTGAATGTGGTTCCTTACATTACAATACTTTACCGCTATGTGTTTAGTCTGGGCTTTTAAGTGTTCTGTGTTGGCCAAAGATATACATGCTGTACTGTCACAATAAACCTCTACCGGTAGTTGTTGACTAATATCCATATCTTTGAACAGTTGAAGAAACCAAGTTATCTCCCCACATGTCAGAGAAACTGCTGCCATTTCGGCCTGACAACTGGATGTGGCTACACTTGTTTGTTTCTTTGATACCCAGTTTACAATGGCGTTACCAAATTGCATGACCATGCCACTGACTGATTTCCGGGACAATACACAGTTTCCCCAGTCAGAGTCCACCCATATTTGTAAGTTTTCTGACCCCTTTACCGGTAAACTTAAACAAATGTCGAGTGTGCCTTTGAGATACCGCAGTACTCTCTTTGCTGCATTCCGTGCAGGAACAGTGGGTTGTGCTGTGAACCGACACAAAACTCCCACACTGGCTGCTATATCTGGCCGTGACCACTGTGCCAGATACAGCAGACTGCCAACCAGGGACTGATATCTTTCTACTTCATGGAACGCTTTGTCTGTCGCAGTTATGGACTTTACAAAATCTGTGGTCATAGGTGTCAGTACCGGTGCACACTCTAGCATACTATACTTGTCTAGTAATGCTATCACCTTTTGTTTTTGGTTCAGACAAATAGACTCTTTTGTCCTGACCACCTGAACACCTAGATACTGTGAGACTTCACCCAGAGATTTTATTTTGAATTTCTGTCCTAATTGCTGTGCAAATGTAGATATCTGGCTGTTGCTTGACCCAGCACACAAAATATCATCTACGAATGTGATTAAGACCATGTAGTTATTTCCTGACCCTTTAGTGTACAGACACGGGTCAGCTACCCCACGTTTGAAACCGTATTGCAGCAATGTTTCATTGAGACAAATATTCCAGGCTCTGGCTGACTGCTTCAGCCCATAAACTGCTTTGTTCAGATACCAAACCTTTCCCTGTTTACATTCAAACCCAGGAGCAGGCTCCATGTATATTTCCTCCTCCAGAGAAGCATTTAGATATGCAGTTGTGAAATCCAAATGATGCACCTGTAAATCCCTTTTCGCAGCCAGTGACAGTAGCAACCTTACTGTTTCTGCTTTTGCAGTTGGTGAGAATGTTTCATCATAACTTTCACCCCTCCTTTGCGAAAAACCCCTGGCAATCAATCTTGATTTAAATATGTATTCTCCCGAAATTGACACCTTCCGTTTGAATAACCACCTGCTGCCAGTTATTTTTACCCCTGCTGGTGCTTTCACCTCTGTATATACATTGTTTCGTTTGAATGATTCCATTTCACTACTCATTGCCTCCAACCACCATTGCTTTTCTGTATTAGGCAAATTGTTCACTTGTTCAAGGTTTTCTGGTTCAACATATGTAACATTGCAAACTCTGGCACCTCCTATCACAAACCTCTGGGGTGGAACACCTTTGTTACTTCTCTGAGATCTGCGGATCTCAATTTCAGTACTGCCTTCACCGGCTTGCCCTTCCCCACTTGAATCGGCTTGCATAGATTGTTTTGAATTCCTTGGGCTTTGGCCCCCCTCTCTCGCCAGCTGCTGCGGCTTGGCTGACTCAGAGTCATCTACCGGAATTAAAACCTCTGGGTTTGCATGTATACGTTGCCAACCTTCCTCAATAAAATCTGCATTCTGAGAAATAATCACCCTGGCATTCCCTCTTGAAAACCTCCAGGATTTCCCAGTTCCAGCATATCCCACAAAACGCAACCTTTGTGATCTTTGTTCTCCCTTCCTTCTCATTGATTTGGGAATATGCACATATGCAAAACTACCCCAGACTCGAAGGTGGCCAAGCTCCGGAGCCCTGTTAAATAGCTTTGTATACGGTATATTATCAATCACCATAGACCAGGTTCTATTGCACAGGTAGTTGGCTGCAAGGATTGCTTCACCCCAAAAATGCGAGTTTGTGCTTAGCCCAGCGTCGGTTAACAAACATCTCATTATTTGTTGAAGAGCCCTTAATTTTCTCTCAGCTGTACCATTTTCCCAAGGAGAATGGGGGTTAGCAAGTTTGTGCACTATACCATTTGTTCTCATGAACTTTTGAAACTCTCCGCTCAAGTACTCCCCACCCCGGTCTGTTTGTAGAGTACGGACTTTCGTGTTAAACTGGCGTTCTGCATATGCCACCCAGTCACGGAACACAGAAAAACACTGAGCTTTTTGCTTTACCAGATACACCCATGTGAACTTGGAATATTCATCCATAATCAGTACCACATATCTTGCACCTCCTTCACTGGGTTTGAAGGGGCCACACACATCGGAATGCACCAACTCAAACACTTCATTGACCTGCCTGTTTGACTTTCTACTTATTGGCTGCACCCTAGATTTTGCTTGTTTGCACACTGCACAGTTTAGATACTTCTTGCACCCTTTCAATGTAACCCTAGTACAAGACTCAGCAGTCTTCTGAATTACACCAAATCCTGAATGCCCTAATTTCCTGTGAAATGTGTGTAAGTAGCCATCGTGTAAAGGTGTATTATTAATCATGGCAATGTGGGGAGACAACACATATAGCCCATTTACCAGGGAGGCTTTGGCAGCAAGCTTCCCACCTTTGAGTATTTCACAACCAGCTTTTGTGAACATCACCTCATACCCATCATTGGTTAAACAAGATACAGACAATAGGCTATAGTCTAAATTGGGGACACACAGAACATTCTCCATTTCTGTTTCTAGATAGGGTACTTTGCATTTCCCCTCACCCACAATAGGACACGTGCTCCCATCTGCCAACGTGACAGTGTGACTACTGCTTTCTTTAGACACTTTGTTAAATGACACAAACGGCAAAGACGAGTTAGAAATGGTCTTTGAACTCCCACTATCAAGAATCCACCTTGATGTAGGCTGACTTACATTCACCCTCACAGTGGCAGACACAGAGTTACTACAACGTCCATCTTCCTGTTGTTGCTTCCTCTGTGGACCGCCCTTCTGCAAGCTCGCCTTACATTGCCTCTTGTAGTGTCCTGGCTTCCCGCATCTGAAGCACCGACGCACGCTTAAAGCTGCCTCCGTGTCTTCTCCGGCATTTCTCAGTTGCTCTGCGCTGTAACCCGACACTCTCACCCCTCCTCGGCACGAATTCCTTCGGATGGAGGGAGCTGTCGTCTGTTTCTGCTGCTGTTTCGCTTTCCTCCTCTCCTCTTCTTCCAGGAGACGGCCAGCTAGATAATCCATGGTTAGATCGTCTTCTGGGAGCGAAGCAACGCTACTGACCAGCAAGTCCCAGCTCTCATCCAGGGATGACAGAACGATCTGGACTTGGTGGATCTCTTCATATCTCTGACCCCGCTCAGCAAGCTTCATCAGTAGCTCCTGTATCACTTGCAAATGGTCAGAAACTTTCTCCCCGGGCAGCAACTGCTTCCTGTACAGTTGCCGTGCCAACAGGATTTTACAACTTGCAGAGTCCCGAATATGTATCCTCCTGAGAGTCGCCCAGCAGTCGGCGGCATTCTCCAGAGATCTAACATGCAAGAGTTGTGAATCCGACAAAGACAGCACAATCATTGCATGAGCTCTCTGCATCCGTCTGCTCTCTTCAGGGGTTGGGCCGTACGGGGGATTGACAACAGCAATGTCCCATAAATCCTCCCGCATCAGGAGCATTCTGGTTTTGAATTCCCAAGCCAGGTAATTCTCACCCGTCAGCTTGTCCACCACCACTCCCGGATACTGTTGCACCACCGCCATCGGAACGCCGTCCACGGTCTGCACAGGGGGAGCTGGTTCTGGAATTCTTCCCTCCTCTGTCTCCAGAGGATCACTTTTTGACACCGGCTCTGACTTCACCGCCTCAGCCGTCTGTTCTTCCAGCTTTGCAGGGTTTGCTGCCAGAGAAGGACCTGCGATACAAAGCCCTAGCCAGGAACTTTGCAGCGATCAAAACTTCTCAGCACCCAAACAAAAACACCTCACTGGACCTTAGCCAAAAACAAAACTCCACGTATCTCAATACCCATGTGCCACAGCTGCTGGGCCCATAACCTGTTGGAATACTGAACCACTGGGGGAAAAACAAAGCTAAGCAACTTTGTCCAGTGGCTGCAGATTCGAGTTGTGACGTTAGGGTAGTTTGAGAAAAAAACGTGTGCAAGGCCAGTAGGCGAAAAGCAAAACAACAAGTCAGTTTCTTTCAAACACTGAAGTTTACTAAACTAAACTTGTAAAACATGAACAGATTAAAGAGTGATATATTACAAGAGTGAAAAATAGAATAGCATGTCAGACAAAACAGTTACAGTCATGACATACAAACAAGCTCTTATCATACAGAATGCTCTCTTACCAATATTTACCTATACTCCTTTCTCCCAACAAGCTTACAAAGACTTCACACACCTTATATACATTATGGTACAGTCACATGCCAAATGAGGTAATGCCAGCTGCATCAAGGCATGATGTCACCCCAGCTGCATACAATTTAGCTTGACCCTTGCTCCAGTTTCCCTGTCTGCAAAAAACTGTACCGTTCCCTCACTGGGACAAAGGTGAATCTTTCCTCAGTCCTGACCTTGATCAGGCTTGTTGTATTCTGTAGCCTTCTAGCCCGAAGGCAAAACCTGAATATGTGGAACCCATATTCTAACAAGATAACATGCAGTTTATTGAATATAAATTGATGTAATATGGATGCAGATTATCAATAAACAAGCAAAAGAAAGCTTACACGCATGTCCTTTAAGCCGCAGGGCTTCTTAATATGATGAATGTCACTCCTGGGCACTAAGTTGCTTAGACACTTGCGTGCTCCTCGTTCTAAGCAGAAAGTCAAAGCGCAAACTAGCAAGCTAAGGATTTTATACAGTTCTTCTCTCCCCATTTCAGAGGCTGGCTGTAAGCCACAAGCTAACCCGCTGTCCAGTCCTGGGAGAAGGGGTGGGTGGGGAGCTGCTTCAAGTAAACCAAACAGATTTGTTTCTCGAAACAATATCTAAGGAATATAATTGGGGAAAACAC
Organism: Shinisaurus crocodilurus; assembly: GCA_021292165.1. NCBI lineage: Eukaryota > Metazoa > Chordata > Lepidosauria > Squamata > Shinisauridae > Shinisaurus > Shinisaurus crocodilurus. The sequence continues at coordinate 58,640,554 of CM037878.1, forward strand.
CTTCAAGGCATTTATCTCTAGTGTTCCTCTTAACAAGCTGAGGTTATCCGTAAGACCCTGGCATGGCTCCAAGAAACTATCCTGGCTTTTGGACCCTGTGAAAATTCACTACCCTATCTCTTGAACCTTAATAACCTCCTTGCCATTCTTCTGGTAGAGCCCATCCAATACAGTAGAGGAGTTGAACCTCTTTTGGCCCGAAGGTGAAACCCAGTTCTGAAGAAGCTCTGGGAGGGGTGCATTCCAGTGGTGGGCAGGGGCTGAAAGTAAAAAGGGACAGAGCCAAAATACCAAACTTGTACAATCTAATCAATGTTGCTCTTGAGGGAGGGTGGTAAGAGGTGTCTGGCATAACCACCCTCTGTCAACTGGGTGGGTTGTATTCACTCACACAGGGAACCCTCTTGGCTTCGTTCTGGAGTTGAGGACTGGCCACATCCTTTTCTGAGCTAGCAGGCGGAGTTCCTCTTTCCTTGGGCACTTATTTATCAGAACATATGAATCACTTCCAAGGCCTTGGAAGAGTATCTGGACTGTACTCTCCAGTTGTTAGCTTGGCCGAAGTGAGTTTATTAAACACAGTTCCCTTTTTCCGTTGTTAGTCACAGGGACATTCATTCTGCAGGAAGCAATACAAAAGGCACTTTGCGCCCGAGTGGTCAGCATTCCCATCCTGTAGGAGTCTGTCTCACTGCTCTTTTGGCAAAGGACATGCTATTTCAAAGGCTGGCCCTGTTTTTGTGCCCCGTCTTTGCTTTATACTATTATCTGGGAAGTGCAAATAGATCTAAAGGAGCAAATTAATTTGGAAGATTTCAGTGGATTTCTCTGCTTGCTTCATCGAGTTAGCAACTCCTCTTTTTCCTTCACTGTGCTATGGCAATCATATTGTAAAGCAGGTTCCATAAAACAAAGGTACGGATGGCAGGTGCTGTGATATAGCTTCTCTCACTTTGTTCTTATTTTGCCAGAACTCTCCCAAAGACATGCATGGAGAAGATTGTGGAAAATGTTCGGAAATTTAACATCCAGGCACTGCTGGTCGTTGGAGGATTTGAGGTGTGGAGAAACTCCTTGAGTCCTTTCAAGATGGAATGAGGAATGCCTGTCTCCCTTTTCTAAAAGGCTAGGCCAAGCCAGGCCAGGCATGCTTGTGCAGATGTTAGTACTTCAGTGTGCTGACAGGCTAAAATTAGATGTTACATAGTGATGGGGAAAGTATGATAATTGGTCCCGGCTTGGCTGTAGCTCTGTAGCAGAGCACATGCTTTGCATGCAAAATATCCCAACTTCAGTCCCCAGGAAACAGCCCTGTCTGAAATCCTAAAGCGCCTCAGTCAGTCAGTGCAGAGTCTACACTGACTGGCGGAGGCTCTCCAGACTATACTGTGCTAAGTGAACCTGCGGTATTGACTTGGTAGAACGCAGCTTCCTATGTTTATAGATTTCATAGATCATAGAGTTAGAAGGAGCCTACAAGGCTATCGAGTCCAACCCCCTGCTCAATGCAGGAAACTAGAGGAGGGGTCTCCCATCCAAGTAATAACCAGGCTTGACCCTGCTTAGCTTTCCACACTCAGACAAGCTGAGCCAGCATAAGCCACAGGCTTATGTACACAGTCTTTCTATTAGTCCGTGTATCTTTTTTGCATAGCCCCTTTTGCTGTCGACAACTGCAGTCCTAGCTCTTTAGTAAATATGTGCTCTACGGCAGTTGTAGGCCAAAAACATCTGGGGACCCAAGGTTGGAGAACACTGCTCCACGGGACTGTGTATGAAATCTACCTCTGGACTGGTACCCAGCCTTCAAGATGCATGGGCTTGTTCAAAGCAAGTGTCTCCCACCCAGCTCAGAGACTGAATCAAAATTCTTAGTTAAGCTGCAGAAAGGTGCCAGAGCTCTCCCCCCTATACTTCTTGCAGTCCAATGCTTGGGCTCAGATATGTGGCTTATATCTCCCGACTCTTTCCCCCCTCTTTTGCAGGCATACGAGGGAGTACTACAATTGGTGGAAGCGCGTGGGCAATATGATGAGCTTTGCATCATCATGTGTGTGATCCCAGCTACCATCAGTAACAATGTCCCTGGCACTGACTTCAGCCTTGGATCCGATACAGCTGTCAATGCTGCCATGGAGGTGAGCTGAGGATATCCAGCAGCCATAGTATTCGGGGGGGGGGGGGGAGTGAAGTATGCTGAGAGCTGAATTTTGCAACCTGTCCTGCATCAATATATATTCCCCAGCATATGTTGGAAATTTTGGCAAGAAAGGGAGAGAAGGCATGGGCTGGTGGGAGGAACATGGAGTAATACAGAGCACGGAAACTTCCCCCTCCCCGCAATCTGTAGAAATCCTTCCCAAGGCCACATTTCATAGAATCATAGAAAAGTAGAGTTGGAAGGGGCCTACAAGGCCATCAAGTCCAACCCCCTGCTCAATGCAGGAATCCAGGTCAAAGCATCTCTGACAGATGTCTGTCCAGCTGCACCTTGAATGCCTCCAGACTGGGAGAGCCCACCACCTCCCTAGGTAGTTGATTCCATTGTCTTATTGCTCTGACAGTCAGGAAATTTTTCCTGATGTTTAGGTGGAATCTAGGTTCCTGTAACTTGAGCCCATTATTCCGTGTCCTGCAAACTGGGATGAACGAGAAGAGATCTTTGCCCTCCTCTGTGTGACATCCCTTCAAATACTGGAAGAGTGCGATCATATCTCCCCTCAGTCTCCTCTTCTGAAGGCTAAACATGCCCAGTTCTTTCAGTCTCTCCTCATAGGGCCTTGTTTCCAGTCCCTTTATCATCCTTGTTGCCCTCCTCTGAACCCTCTCCAGTTTGTCTATGTCCTTCTTAAAGTGAGGTGCCCAGAACTGGACGCAGTACTCAAGATGAGGCCTAACCAGTGCCGCGTAAAGGGGAATTATCACTTCCCGCGATTTGGAAGCTATACTTCTATTAATACAGCCCAAAATTGCATTTGCCTTCTTTGCAGCCACATCGCATTGCTGGCTCATATTCAGTTTGTGATCTACCACAATTCCAAGATCCTTCTCACTTGTAGTATTGTTGAGCCAAGTGTCCCCCATTCTGTAACTCTGCATTTGGTTTCCTCTCCCTAGGTGCAGCACTTGGCATTTATCCCTATTAAATTTCATTCTGTTGTTTTCGGCCCAGCGCTCCAGCCTATCGAGGTCACTTTGAATTTTGTTTCTGTCTTCCAGAGTATTAGCTGTTCCACCCAACTTTGTGTCATCTGCAAATTTGATAAGCATTCCCTGTACCTCCTCATCCAAGTCATTAATAAAAATGTTGAAGAGCACCGGGCCCAGGACCGAGCCCTGTGGTACCCCGCTCGTTACCTCTCCCCAGTTTGAGAAGGAACCATTGATAAGCACTCTTTGAGTCCGATTCTTTAGCCAATTGTGGATCCACCTGATAGTTGTTCCATCTAGCCCACTCTTAGCTAGCTTACTAATCAGGATATCATGAGGCACTTTGTCGAAAGCTTTGCTGAAGTCCAGGTATATAATGTCCACAGCATTCCCACAGTCCACAAGGGAGGTTACCCGATCAAAAAATGAGATCAGATTAGTCTGACAGGATTTGTTCTTGACAAATCCATGCTGGCCTTCTAGTAATCACTGCATTGTTTTCAAGGTGCTTGCAGACTGACTTCTTTATAATCTGCTCAAAAATCTTCCCAGGGATTGATGTCAGACTGACTGGCCTATAGTTCCCAGGTTCCTCCTTCTTGCCCTTTTTGAAGATGGGAACAACATTTGCCCTCCTCCAGTCGTCTGGCACTTCACCTGTCCTCCATGATTTCTCAAAGATAATAGACAGTGGTTCTGAGAGTTCTTCTGCCAGTTCCTTTATTACTCTAGGATGCAGCTCATCAGGCCCTGGAGATTTAAACTCGTTCAGAGTAATCAGGTGCTCCTTGACCATTTGCCTATCAATCTCAAGCTGCAATTCTGCCCCTTCAGTCTGCACTTCAGGTTTGCCAGGGGGGTCATAGACCCTCTTTTGGGAGAAGACCGAGCCGAAGTAGGAATTGAACACTTCTGCCTTTTCTTTGTCTTCTGTTATCAATTTGCCATCCTCATTGCGTAGTTGAACCACCAGTTCTTTCTTCTGTCTTTTACTGTGCATGTATCTGAAGAAAGCTTTTTTGTTGCTTTTAGCATTCCTCGCTAACCTTAGCTCATTCTCAGCTTTAGCCTTCCTGACACTATTCCTGCAGTTCTGTGCTACCTGCCTGTACTCTTCCCCTGTAGCCTGTCCTTCCTTCCACTTCCTATACGTGTCCTTTTTTGTTTTCAGGTCATCTTTGAGTTTATTGTGAAGCCACATTGGCTTCTTCTGTTGCCCTCTGCCTTTTTTCCTTGTGGGAATTGTTTGCAATTGTGCCTTTAAAATTTCCTTTTTTAAAAACTCCCACCCCTCCTGGGCTCCCTTTCTCGTGAGAGTCACTTGCCATGGGATCTTACTAATCATTGTTCTGAGTTTGTTAAAATTGGCTTTCCTAAAATCCAGGGTACGTGTTTGGCTACACTCAGCTTTTGCTTCTGTTAGAATCAAGAACTCAAGTATAACATGGTCACTTTCCCCCAGAGTTCCCGAAACTGCCACTTTATCCACTAACTTGTCTCTGTTGGTTAGAATCAGGTCAAGGATAGCCGATCCTCTAGTTCCTTCCTCCACTTTCTGTAGGAGGAAGTTATCAGCAGCACAGCTCAGGAATTTCTTGGAGGGGCCATGTTTGGCTGAATAAGTCTCCCAACAGATATCAGGGAAATTGAAGTCTCCCATTACTACCACATCGTGCCTCCTTGAAACAATGGCAATTTGCTTTTCAAAAGTTCCATCCTCGTCTTCTCCTTGATTGGGTGGTCGGTAGTAGACTCCAACTGCAATGTTCGTTTTATTCTTTGCCCCCTTTATTTTAACCCAGATGCTCTCAATGGGGCTGCCAAGCTCCTCTTCCTGTATCTCTGTGCAGAGATACGTATTTTTAACATACAGTGCAACTCCACCTCCCTTTCTGTTGCTTCTGTTCCTTTTGAACAAGTTATACCCTTCAATTGCTGTATTCCAGTCATGGGAGTCATCCCACCAGGTTTCAGTTATCCCTATCAAGTCGTACTTGCCCTCATGTATCAAGAGTTCAAGTTCGTCTTGTTTATTGCCCATACTCTGGGCATTAGTATAGAGACATTGAAGACTATGTGCTTTATAGTCCGACTTTCCCCCTACATTTTGTGGTAGACTATCAATGGGCACCGCTGGAGCTGTTCTCTCCATTGTGGCATAGAGGCCTTCTTCCATTGGTACCCCTGGGTTTATGTCTCCCTCCCCTGTTGGATTCAGTTTAAAGCCCTCCTGATTAAGTTCCTCATGCTGTGTCCAAACACATTCTTCCCAGTCCTTGTGAGGTGCAACCCATCCTTTGCCAGCAGTCCATCTTCCAGGAAGTGTAGCCCGTGGTCCCAGAATCCAAATCCCTCACGTCGGCTCCACCTTCGTAGCCAGTCATTCACTCGGAGTATTTTTCTTTCCCTTTCTATGCCTCTTCCAAGTACTGGAAGGATGGATGAGAAAACTATCTGGGCCCCGAAGTTCTTGAGTTCCCTTCCCAGCTCTTCAAAGTCTGCCGTGATTTCTTTGTAACTCCGCTTGGCAGTATCATTTGTACCCACGTGGAAGAGAAGAAAGGGGTATGTGTCGGTGGGCTGCATGAGCCTCGGCAGCTGCTCTGACACATCCTTAATCCGTGCCCCAGGGAGACAGCACACCTGGCGAGTCCATGGGTCTTCGCGACATACTTTGGCTTCGATCCCCCGCAGGAGGGAGTCTCCCACTACGAGTACTCTTCTCTTCCTCTTGCTGTAGGCCTTGGTTTGAATGCCTCCACTTGGCTGACCCTCAGCCTCTTGCTCGCTGTCACATTGGGTGCCCGGTAATCCGTCCTCTGCAGGCTGTCCTCTGCTCTCGTCCTCAAGTACATGGAAGCGGTTCCATAGCTCCACTGCTTCCATAGGCGCAGAGTGTCTTGTAGTTCTTCTGCTCCTAACAGTCACCCTTTTCCAGGGAGTTCCCCCTGCGTTATTTTCCCCTGCCTCTGCAGTCTCCGACTCCGCCTCATCCTGCAGTTGCCCTTCTGGCTCCTGTACTGTGCTTTGGTGCTGTAGATCCACCGTTCTGTCTAAGAACTCCTCGCTTTCTCTTATGCTCCTGAGGGTTGACACTTGCTGCTCCAGTCCTCTGACCTTTTCTTCCAACAGCGTGACCAGCTTGCACTTGTTGCATGTGTAGGCCATGTTGATCTCCGGCAGGAAAACAAACATTGCACACCCCTTGCAGGTCACCACCACTGCTGAGTCCTTTCCTTCCATAGTGCTCTGTTTCTGTCTTCCTAGAATATATATGTTTTTATTTATTTTTTATTTATTTATTTATTTATTATTATTATTTTATTTTATTTTATTTTATTTTTTTTATTTTTTAGGGGCCTCCCCCTTGACCTCCCCTGCCGAACTCCGCTGCCAAACTCCTGTTTGCTCTCCCTGTTCGCCCGCTCTGTTCGCTCGCTCTCTGGGAGCCTGCTTGCCTTTTCACAGTCCCAAAAACAGCTGGAGCCTCTCTCCTGTTGTGCTCCTGCTCAGCTGGGAGTCAGGAACAGAATATTTGATTCTTTTCTGCAGAGACTGCACATTTTCAAGGAAAATGGCTATATGGGCTGGACATATTGATTCTTAGGAGGCCAAATTCTATGCCAGCCTGCACAGCTCTAGGCTTGATTTATTCAAGACAGCCTTTCCCAACCTGTCCCCTATAGCTGGCTGGGGGGGTGCTAGGAGTTGTAGTCCAACACATCTGGAGGGCAACAGGTTGGGGAAGGCTGATTTAGAATATTTACCGTCTTTGGCATTCCATCTCCCAGTCAATTTTTAGAACCAACTGGGCACTTAATTCCTAACAGCATTCTTTAAAAGCTTTATAAGATGCCATCCTTCCTTGAAGCAAACTCTGTGCATAATGTGGATGGGACCAAGTTTGAACCAGAAACCTAGGATCTCTCATCCCCAGTCCGTCAATTCTACCCAATGAAGCCGATTTGCAATAAGTTTAGGACAGACAAAAGCAAATCATTCTCCATACAACACATAATTAATGCACACTGACTGGGGAAGACAGGGTGGGTGAAGCCCTCTCAGTAGCCCTGATTTTGGAAGGGGGCATTGCCATGGGGCACACAGCTTTAGTTTTTTACCATCCTGAATAATTTAGTGTCACTGCCAACATTGTCCAGAATATTTTGGGCCTAGCTGTCCATGGAGGCTCAGGTGTCAGCTGTGAGCCGGGCAGCGCTGTATCAACTCCATCTGATACGGCAGCTGCGCCCCTACCTTCCTAATCATCTGCTCCCATCAGTGGTTCATGCCTTGGTCTCCTCTCGCCTAGACTACTGTAATGCGCTCTACGTGGGGTTACCCTGGAAGACGGTTCGGAAGCTTCAGCTGGTACAGAACGCGGCGGCTCGCCTGATTAAGGGCAGCCACCGGCGTGATCACATCACACCAGTGCTTAAGGAGTTGCACTGGCTACCAGTTGCTTGCCGAGCCGAATTCAAGGTGTTGGTTTTGACCTTTAAAACTCTACACGGCTCCGGCCCAGTTTATCTCAAGGAGCGCCTCCAGCAACATCAAGTAGGCCGCTCAACAAGATCTGCCACGGACGGCCTTCTCCTTATCCCATCAGCCAGAGCAGCCAGGCTGGTGGGGACTAGGAAGAGGGCCTTCTCTGTGGCGGCCCCCACGTTATGGAACTCCCTCCCTAGTGACCTTCACCATGCCCCCTCCATGATGAGCTTCCGCCATGCATTAAAAACATGGCTGTTCAGGCGGGAATATGGGGTGGGTTAGGATTTTAAAAAAAATTCTTTTATACTGTTTTAATTATCATATTTTATTGTATTGTTTTACTGTATTTTTTAATTGTACATCGCCCAGGGTGGCCGGGTGGCCGGCCAGATGGGCGATTAATAAATATAATAATAAATAAAATAATAAATAGATGGACTTTGGTCTGATCAAGGAAGTCAGCTCTTGCGTTGCCTATTTTGCTCCCAAAAGTAGCATAGGTTCTGCTAGTACACTGCAGTGCTGCCAGAGTGTCACAGAATTGTGGTGGGGAGGGGAATATTTTAGGGTGGGTGGATTGATCGAACCTTGGAGTTGGCACCATCGGTGAAGAAACTTACAAAACATTGCTGGACATATTTTCCAGTTATGCTGAATCTGGTGACCTCTGAGAATAGGAAGCATACCCGGTGGCTCTTGTATGATTTCCCCCCAAAACAGCTACAGGTGGTGGTGCTAATTCAAGCCATGTAATCTCAGTTTCTGTTGGGTCTTGGGCTTGCTCTGCTGTGATCCGTAGCAAAGGTTGCTCTCCATAACCAGATGCTTCTCAGTGTAGCTGCATGGCCTGGCAGTATGCAGTTTGCAGTCAGAGTTTAATGCCTTCCAACGCCTGGGCAACTAAAATATCCTTTTCCTTCCTCCCTTGTCCCTGTAGAGCTGTGACCGTATCAAGCAGTCTGCTTCAGGCACAAAACGGCGTGTCTTCATTGTGGAGACTATGGGGGGTTACTGCGGCTACTTGTCAACGGTGACTGGCATTGCAGTGGGAGCTGATGCTGCCTATGTCTATGAAGAGCCCTTCACCATTCACGACTTAAAGGTGCGCTGGGGGCAAAACTGTGCACGTATGTAATGTGCTCACTGAAGTGCTGCTTGTATTCAGTGGAGGTGGCAAAAAAAGATGGCTTCCCTGCATTAGTTAAATGTGCGAAAGGCAGGATGGTGTGTGTGTGTGTGAGAGAGAGAGAGAGAGAAGAGAAGAGAGAGAGAGAATGGAAAAGAGTGGGTATCCTTAAATTTTACTAACCGTAAGCAGATTTGTGTTGCACTGTTGCATCCTTGAAAGTGGCTTTAAACAATATTTGGAAAAGCAGGGTATAAATTACTTACATAGTGCCCTAAAATTCAAATATCCCCTCTCACATAAGTCCCCTATACCCCTGTGGGAAGACTGAAGTGCTCTTCACGAATCCTGCAAATATTTGGATATTGGAAGTGCAGGTGGAGATTAATTGGCTGAGACAGACAGGGAATGTTTGAGCCACCCGTGGAAGTGACTTCTGTCATTGAAAACTCAGAAGTCTTCTCCCAGGTCAAATTAAGAGTGAGGCGTAAGAAATTCAGTATCCCTTTTGTAGCCCTTCCCTCCTATGGCAAATCTTGGTTCCAGAGCCCAAGACAGTGAGCAACTCGAGAAAACTTGAGTTGGAAGGGTGGACAAAAAAACGTCCCTGTAAACGTCTGCAAACCAATGCAATGTGTCCGTACATAGATGCAAACTAGAGTTCACACACACACACACACACACACACCTTGCCTGCATGCACCGTGTTTTGGGAGGATGCACCACCATGTAGGTTCTAAGCAGGGGTGAGTAACTGGTGGCCCTCCAGATGTTTTGGCCTACAACTCCCGTCAGCCCTAGCGAGTATAGCCGATGGTGGGAGCTGTAGGCCAAAACATCTGGAGGGCCACAAGCTGCCCACCTCTGTTCTAAAGAGAATATTTGTATAGGGAGAGGAAGAAGAGATGTGTGAGTTGGACTTCACCTCAGCAGCTGATTGGGAAAGTGAGCCTGGGTGGGTGAGAGGATAGCAAGGCACTCCTATATCAGGGAGCCTCCTGTTAGTGACAAAAATGTGTAGCTAGGCCTTTTGCCACACTAAAAATTGCCTTATTAAACACAGGCATCTCCTGAAAGGTGCGTCATATATGGAAACCGTCCACCCAAATACTCTCAGGTGCCTAAGATGCATAGTTGTAGGCTGCAGCCCTCACACTGCACACCACAGCGCCTGCCTCAGGTCATGACTGTTGCCACCTACAGTATATTTGATTAGGATCACATTCCAGAACGGAGATAAAGCATTCTGAGGGCACAATCCCATCCATGTTTAGGCATAAAAAAGTCCTACAATGCCCAGCATGTCCTAGCCAGCCATGCTGGCTGGGGCATGCTGGGCGCTGTAGGACGTTTTTCTGTCTATACATGGATAGGATTGCACCCTTAAATTACTTTTCTGCTCTCCAGTGCCCCGCTCCATTTCCTCTGTGAACTGACCATCAGATGTAGACAGCCTGTGTTGTGTCCATTCTGCTACCCCCAATATACACATACGAGGACACAGTAATCCTAGTGCCAGCACAACAGATAAATACTCCCCCCACCCAGAGTAAGCAATTCTAAAATACTGTAAATGGTGTTTATACAATTGAAGCATGTGGGACACATCAACCCAATAGTTTAATTACATGGTGAAAACAAATTATTGTTACGATGGCCAGTAAACTTATGCGTTTACTGGCCGTAAGCGAGAACAAGTTCTGATCTGATAGTGACTGAGTACTTTCCCAGCTTGACTATTCCATCTCTGACCTTTTCAGTATTTGTTCCATCCAAGTGGAACCTTTATTTGTGCCAACTATGTCTGGGGATGAAGTCACTCAATCTAAATGCACTTACCTAAGAGTTTGTTCCATTGATATCTGTATAATTGATGTTCATATAAATGTGTCAAGAACTGACAGTTGTAGCTGCTGGATTCCAGGAATAAGGGTTTGAACAGTGACCTGGATTTCTTAAGTTGCTAAAAAAATGTTTTGCTTCCCTCCTGGCTACACTCTTATCAGTTGTTTGTTACGCAGATGATTTCTGATTACAGTGCTATTGAATGTGAGCAACGCATTTATAGTTTTATTAATCTCATTCAGATGTGACATTTCCTTCTCCTTTTCTCTAAAGTGCTTCGTTTTCTCCCTAATCACCAAGTGTGGGTCCAATAAAAACAATCACCTTTTGTATCTTTCCAGGCAAATGTTGAACATTTGACGGACAAAATGAAAACAGATATTCAGAGAGGGCTGGTACTGCGGTGAGTTCTGGAAAGAGCACTGAAATGGGCACACTTCAATTGTTGAAGAGGATGTAAACCAGGGATAGGGAACCTCTTTCAGCCCGAGGGCCGAATTCCTTTTCAGAGAAGCTCTCGTGGGCCACATTCCAGTGGTGGGCGGGGCCAAAGGCAAAAGAGCGTGAGGTCAAAAATACAAAAAAATACCTGCACATTGTAGCTTAAGGGCGAAATCTTATGCATGTTTAGACGGAAAAAAGTCCTACAGTTCCCAGCATGCCCCAGCCAGGAATGCTGGCTGGGGCATGCTGGGAACTGTAGGACTATTTCTGTCTAAACATGCATAGGATTGCGCCCTAAATCTCTTACTGCCAGTAGCTAAGCCTTAGGAGAGGTGTTTGAGTTTTTTAGAATTGGGGGGGGGGGTGAACTGCACAAAAGCCAGGACACCACCACACAATTGGTGGTTGGGGGGGGAGAGGAGGTGAGGCAAGGAAAGGGGGTGTGGCCATCTGGGGAAACCCTGAAGGGCTGGTTTTGGAACCTAGGAGGGGGCCGGATCTGGCCCCCAGACCTGAGGTCGTCTCCCCACCACCTGATTATGTAAATCTTTTGTGTAATCTGAGATTGAAAAAGCTTGAACTCCATAGCTTTTTGGACACACTGTGAGTGAGCTGACCCTACAGCAGCAGCTGTTGTAAGGTGGCTGAGTTATCTCCGCTAGCTGATAAGGCCAGCAAGAGATCTTGGGCTCAGGCTCAGAATGAGTTCAGCCAATTCCCCCCCCCCCCCCCCCCCACTGAGCATTCAAGAAGTGAAGGAGCGGACGTTACACTCGGCAGAGAGGGCGACCAGTGTGCTGTGCAAGATCTATAGCAGTGTTCTCCAACCTTGGGTCCCCAGATGTTTTTGGCCTACAACTCCCAGCATGCCCCAGCCAACATCTGGAGAACACTGATCTATAGGAAAGCCTGGGCTGTTAGTGCAGGATGCCATCACCTGCTTGATCACAGGGTCGGCACGGCTGTGTGTGACTCTGCTGACCCAATCCCTGGAGCGTTGCCAGGACTTGGATCTCTATAGCGTGGCTGAATAGTGATTCAGCACAAATGAAGGAGCTGCAGCCTAGAAACCTCTGAAACATTGAAAAGAGCAGGGTGGTTTAAAAAATGTGATGAGGTTGGCTTGCCCGGGAGATGTACTCTACAGCAGCTGTGCAGAAAAGAGGTGGAGTGGGAGATTCCTTGAGAGGAAAGCTGACACATGGAGGCAATGGTTTTGCCAGTGCTCAGTGGCTGGCTCCACCATAGCTTCTTTGGTTGTGTCTCATCTTGTAGGCGTTTGCTAACCCCTCCTCAGATCCAGTTCCCCATGTAGGCCCAAGCAGGGCAAAAGATTGGCAACATCCAACTCCTCACCCTTCTTGGATCAGAAATGGCTCCTCCCAGAGCTCTTAGCCCCCTTGCCTTGTTGTCTATTTTTATTATTGCATTTATACCCCACCTTTTTGCCTCTTGCAGGGAGCCCAAGGTGGCTTAATTGATCCTCCTCCTCTCCGTTTTTTATCCTCACAACAACCCTGTGAGATGGGTTAGGGTGACAGTCAGTGACTGGCACAAAGTCACGCAGTGAGTTTCATGGCTGAGTGGGGACTAGAACACAGATCTTCCCAGTCCAGTAATCCAACCACTACACCACATTGGCTCTCTATGCAGACAAACTGACTGTGATTTAATGTTACTTTATTTAAAGTATTATTATGCTTCCTTGTTTTGGAATTTAAAATCAAGGCAGTGTACAGAATTAAAAACATCAGAATATATGAAGTACTCAAAGGTATATCCAGAAAAAACCAATAAATATGCAGCCTAAAGCAGCAAATAAAAACCAGGAACCAGTCACTGAAATAAAGATGCCTTCATTTGCCTTCAGAAGGTTTCATAGATCATAGAGTTGGAAGGGGCCTACAAGGCCATCGAGTCCAACCCCCTGCTCAATGCAGGAAACTAGAGGAGGGGTCTCCCATCCAAGTAATAACCAGGCCTGACCCTGCTTAGCTTTCCACGCTCAGCGTAAGCCACAGTTAAGAATGAAGAACTCATAGAATCATAGAATAGCAGAGTTGGAAGGGGCCTATAATGCCATCGAGTCCAACCCCCTGCTCAATGCAGGAATCCAAGTTAAAGCATCCCTGACTGATGGCTCTCCAGCTGCACCTTGAATGCCTCCAGTGTGGGAGAGCCCACTACCTCCCTAGGTAATTGGTTCCACTATTGTATTGCTCTAACACTCAGGACGTTTTTCCTGATGTTAAGCCGGAATCTGGCTTCCTGTAACTTCAGCCCATTATTCCGTGTCCTGCACTCTGGGATGGTCGAGAAGAGATCCTGGCCCTCCTCTGTGTGACAACCATTCAAGTACTTGAAGAGCGCTATCGTATCTCCCCTCAGTCTTCTCTTCTGAAGGCTAAACATGCCCAGTTCCTTCTGTCTCTCCTCATAGGGCTTTGTTTCCAGTCCCCTGATCATCTTTGTTGCCCTCCTCTGAACCCTTTCCAGTTTGTCTGCATCCCTCTTAAAGTGTGGTGCCCAGAACTGGACACAGTACTCCAGATGAGGCCTAACCAGTGCTGAGTAGAGGGGAACTAGTACTTCACGTGATTTGGAAGCTATACTTCTCGTAATGCAGCCCAAAATAGCATTTGCCTTTTTTGCAGCCACATCACATTGCTGGCTCATATTCAGCTTGTGATCTACAACAACTCCAAGATCCATTGATAAGCACTCTTTGAGTCCGATTCGGTAGCCAACTGTGGATCCACCTGATAGTTGTTCTATCTAATCCACTTTTAGCTAGTTTGCTAATCAGGATATCATGGGGCACTTTGTTGAAAGCTTTGCTGAAGTCCAGATATATGATGTCCACAGCATGCCCACAGTCCACAAGGGAGGTTGCCCAATCAAAAAATGAGTTCAGATTAGTCTGACAGGATTTGTTCTTGACAAATCCATGCTGGCTTCTAGTAATCACTGCATTGTTTTCAAGGTGCTTGCAGACTGACTGCTTTATAATCTGCTCCAGAATTTTCCCAGGGATTGATGTCAGACTGACTGGTCTGTAGTCCCCAGGATCCTCCTTTTTGCCCTTTTTGAAGATAGGAACAACATTAGCCCTCCTTCAGCCATCTGGCACTTCACCCGTCCTCCATGATTTCTCAAAGATAATAGACCAGGGTTCTCCAACCTTGGGTCCCCAGATGTTGCTGGCCTATAGCTCCCAGCATACCCAGCCAGCATGGCTAATGGCAAGGGATTCTGGGAGCTGTAGTCCAGCAACATCTGGGGACCCAAGGTTGGAGAACCCTGTAATAGACAGTGGTTCTGAGAGTTCTTCTGCCAGTTCCTTTATTACTCTAGGATGCAGTTCATCAGGCCCTGGAGATTTGAACTCGTTCAAAGTAATTAGGTGTTCCTTGACCATTTACCTGTCAGTCTCAAGCTGCAATCCTGCCCCTTCAGCTTGTACTTCAGATTTGCCTGGGGGGGGGGGGCGGTCATATTTGCGAGAAGACTGAGCCAAAGCAGGAATTGAACACTTCTGCCTTTTCTTTGTCATCTGTTATCATTTTACTATCCTCATTGAGTAGTTGAACCACCATTTCTTTCCTCTGTCTTTTACGATGCATGTATCTGAAGAAAGCTTTTTTGTTGCTTTTAGCATCCCTTGCTAACCCCAGCTCATTCTCAGCTTTAGCCTTCTTGACACCATCCCTGCAATTCTGTGCTACCTGCCTGTACTCCTCCTTTGTAGCCTGGCCTTCTTTCCACTTCCTATATGTGTCCTTTTTTATTTTCAGGTCATCTCTAAGCTTTTTGTGAAGCCACATTGGCTTCTTCTGTTGTCCTCTACCTTTTTTCCTTTTTGGAATTGTTTGTACTTGTGCCTTTAGAATTTCCTTTTTTAAAAACTCCCGCCCATCTTGGACTCCTTTTCCCATTAGAGTTGCTTGCCATGGGATCTTACTTATCATTGTTCTGAGTTCATTAAAATTGGCTTTCCTAAAAATCCAGGGTACGCGTTTGGCTACACTCGATTTTGCTTCCATTAGAATGAAGAATTCAAGTATAACATAGTCACTTTTCCCCAGAGTTCCCATAACTGCCACTTTATCCACTAACTCATCTCTGTTGGATAGAATCAAGTCAAGGATAGCTGATCCTCTAGTTCCTTCTTCCACTTTCTGTAGGAGGAAGTTATCAGCAACACAAGTCAGGAATTTCTTGGAGGGGCCACGTTTGGCAGAATTTGTCTCCCAACAGATATCGGGGAAATTGAATTCCCCCATCACTACTACATCATGCCTCCTTGAAACGCTGGCAATTTGCTTTTCAAAAGCTTCATCCTCGTCTTCTCCTTGATTGGGTGGTCTTTAGTAGACTCCAACCGCCATGTTCTTTTTATTCTTTGGCCCATTTATTTTAATCCAGATGCTCTTGATGGGTCTACCAAGCTCATTCTCCTGTATTTCTATGTAGATACAGTAATACCTTGGATTACGAGCATAATCCATTCCGGAACCATGCTCGTAATCCAAAATACTCGTACATCAAAGTGAGTTTCCCCATTAGAAATAATGGGAACTCAGATGATTCGTTCCACAGCCATTTAATCACTGCTTTGCCGGCTCCCTGGCAGGAACGAATCAGCGGAGTTCCCATTATTTCTAATGGGGAAACTCACTGTGATGTGCTGGCTTCCGGGCTCCTGGCCGCACCTCGCTCTGCGGGCACCTGGCGCACTGCCATGCTGACTCCCGGGCAGGGAAGCGGCACCGCAGTGCAAGGCACCCGCAGAGCGAGTGGCTATGCCACGTCTCCCTGCCGTGGAGCCGCTCCGCTTTTCCCTACCTTTGCCAGCGGCCGCTCGCTCTGCTGGCGCCTCGCGTGCTGCCATGCCGGCTCCTGGGCAGGGAAGCGGCACAGCCGCGCGAGGCGCCCGTAGAGCCGAGTGGCTGGGCTGCGTCTCCCTGGCAGGGAGACATGTGGAGCCGCTCCGCTGTTCCACTCCTCTCCGCTGTTTAAACTTTAAAATAATTTTCCTCCGCTCCCCCCTACTTTTGCCAGCGGCTACTCGCTCTGCTGGTGCCTCACGCGCTGCCATGCTGCTTCCCTGCCCGGGAGCCGGCATGGCAGCGCGCGAGGCGACCGCAGAGCGAGTGGCCGGGCCGCGTCTCTCTGGCAGGGAGCCACGTGGAACTGCTCCGCCATTCCCTACCTTTCTTTGCCTTTGTCAGCGGCGGCTCGCCGCGCTGCCGGCGCCGCCCTCGTCACATCCGGCCCCGGAAGTGAACCGCATCACTTCCAGGGCCGGATGTGATGAGGGCGGCGCTGGCAGCGCGGCGAACCGCCGCTGACAAAGGCAAAGAAAGGTAGGGAATGGCGGAGCAGCTCTGCGGTCGCCTCGCGTGCTGCCATGCCGGCCCCCTGGGCAGGGAAGCAGCATGGCAGCGCGTGAGGCACCAGCAGAGCGAGCGGCTGCTGGTAAAGGTAGGGGGGAGCGGAGGAAAATTATTTTAAAGTTTAAACAGCGGAGAGGAGTGGAACAGCGGAGCGGCTCCACATGTCTCCCTGCCAGGGAGACGCAGCCCAGCCACTCACTCTACGGGCGCCTTGCACTGCTGTGCCGCTTCCCTGCCCAGGAGCCGGCATGGCAGCGCGCGAGGCGCCAGCAGAGCGAGCGGCCGCTGGCAAAGGTAGGGAAAAGCGGAGCGGCTCCGGGCAGGGAGGCGGTGCAGCAGCGCGAGGCGCTAGCTGAGCAAGCGGCCGCACCTCGCCTCCACGGGCTCAAGAAAGCAGTGGGAGGCGCTGGCCCAGCGAGCAGCCACACCGCGCAGGGGCTCCCTGACAGGGAGCTGGCTGCCGGCGCCTCCACATGCTTTTAGCATAAATTTAAATTTGAAAGCGGCAGCGGCTCGTGTTGCGAGACTTGCTCGTCTTTCAAATCTAAATTTATGCTAAAAATTTCCTCGTCTTACGAGTAGCTCGCAAACCGGGTTACTCGTAATCCGAGGTATTACTGTATATGTATTTTTTTAACATACAGTGCAACTCCACCTCCCTTTCTGTTCTTTCTGTTCCTTTTGAACAAGTTATATCCTTCAGTTGCTGTATTCCAGTCATGGGAGTCATCCCACCAAGTTTCACTTACACCTATCAAGTCGTATTTGCCCTCCTGTATTAAGAGTTCAAGTTCATCCTGTTTGTTTCCCATACTCTGGGCGTTAGTATATAGACATCAAAGACCACGTGCTTTATGCTCTGGCTTTCTTCCTACATTTTTTGGAAGACTATTATTGGGCACTACTAGAACTGTTCTCTCCGTTGTGGCGCATAAGCCTTCATCCATTGTTACCCCCAAGTTTACATCTCCTTCCCCTGTAGGATTCAATTTAAAGCCCTCCTGGTGAAGTTCTTCATGCTGTGGCCAAACACATTCTTCCTAGTCCTTGTGAGGTGCAACCCATCCCTTGCCAGCAGTCCATGTTCCAGGAAGTGTAGCCCGTGGTCCCAGAATCCAAATCTCTCACGTCGGCACCACCCTCATAGCCAGTCATTCACCCGGAGTATGATGAATACTTTGCTGTATTTCTCTTGGATGTCCCACAGAGTTGGAACTACCACCAAGAAAACCCTGCCTTTTCCTCTTGCTGAGGGGTGGAGGAAACCTCATATGGGGAGAGCTGCTCCCTGAGATACACCAGGTTCAACCACTGAGGGCTTCAACATTTAAAATCAGCACCTTGAGTTGGACCCAGAGGACTTTCTGTGCTGCTTTTTGTGCAACGAATGTCATCATACTTACTTAGTGTACAAAGAAGTGCCTTCTGACCTGTGCTTTCTTCTTAGCAATGAGAAGTGCCACGAACACTATACCACTGAGTTCCTCTACAACCTCTACTCCTCAGAAGGGAAAGGAATATTTGACTGCAGGATCAATGTCCTAGGCCACCTCCAGCAGGTAAATGGGGCTGAGTAGTTGGTGATTAAGGGGGAGAAATGAAAAAACAAGAGGGGAAGGCACTTGTGTGTAACAAAAACCAATAGGAGGGAGAAAGAGGAGTCTCAAGTCAAGTGCCTATGGAAAACTTTTATTATTGCCCAGTGCGTTTCAGAAACGTTTTTCCTTCTTCAGGGGCCGCTAGTCTTTTGTTGGATATATTCAGGAAGAAATCCTTCAGTTGTCTCCCCCCGACAAAGGAAAAACATTTCCAAGATGCATTGGGCAATAATAAACATTTTCCATAAGCACTTGAGACTCCTCTTTTTCTCCTCTGTTTGTTTTTTGGCTAAGAGGGAGCGCCAGCAATTTAAGGAGGCACAGGTCACTTGAGGACAGAACCGATGTAAGACTTTTCAGGATAGAACTGATTTAAGGCTTTTGGTGGAAGGAAACAAGTAATTGCAGATGTTACCCGGAGAATTGTTGTCAGAGAGTCTTTAAACCTGAACATCTTTGCCATCAACAAAAATACTCAGCAGCAGCAGCTTCTTCAAATCATGGCTGTAGAGTTCATGGCCAAGGTCCCATTGTCCATCCTGCAATGGACTGGGCCTTTTGGTTTTGCATTCGGCCACCTCCCTTTTGCAGAGGATGTATCCGAAATGGCTGTTGAGTAAGATGGCCCTGGCCATCTATGCACATCAGCTTGGCCTCTTCCCCAGTGGTATGGCTGTCCTTTTTTTCTTTGCCTTCAGTTTCCTGTCTTTATCTCTAGGGCGGCGCTCCAACCCCCTTTGACCGCAACTATGGCACCAAGCTGGGTGTGAAAGCAGTATTGTGGATGTCAGAGAAGCTGAAGGAAGCTTACCGCAAGGGTATGTTGAGAGGACAACCCACTGGGATGGAAATTCTTTACTGCTGCATCCTGTGACAGGGAAGATGCTCGGGAGAAATTTGGAAGAATGGACTGAAGCTGTTATGCCACAGGCTGTCTTTCCTCAACAGCCTGCCTTGTCAGCCCGTTGTACAGACACCATATAAACTGAGCAGAGGGACTAAGGGAGGCTGGTGAGGTAGTCCCTTGCCAGGAAAGGCCCATTGCCAAGGAAAAGCTGCTTGGAGGCTGCTCTCCCTTTGAGCTTTCCTCTTGCCCAGAGAGATGGGCCTCCCCTGGCAGCTTGCCCACTTCCTCCCAGCTGAGGGGAAAAGGAGAACATAACATAAGAAGAGCCAATGCTGGATCAGACCAAGAGTCCATCTAGTCCAGCTGCCCACGGCTTCCCACAAGCGGGACATGAGTGCAGCAGCACCCTTCCGCCCATGTTCCCCGGCCACTGGTGTACATAGGCATACTGCCTCGGATACTGGAGAACAACCAGGTCTTGATCTCTACCAGAAACCATTTACACTGTTGGCCTGGCTGCTGCACTGCACCCACAAAGGATCCTAGCATCTCCGCTATGAGCCTCTCTATATGGTGTGTGGCAGTTCGTAGGGCCTGTGCCAAAGGTCAGCGTGGTCTGGCACCTGCCGAGGGCCCACACCCCAGCGGGGGCCACTAACAGGAGCCCCCTGGAGCTGCTGCTCCTCCCCTTCACCATGGCATCCTGCTTGTTCACGGCTCTCGTTCTGGCCCAGGCAATCGGTGGTGGTAAAGCGGAGGAGCAGCAGATGCTCCGGCCTACTGGCTCACCAGCTCTCTGACGCTCCAGCAAGCAAGTGGTAGCAATGATGAGAAAGAGGAGGAGGAGGAGGAGGAGCGAGGGCAGCTGGTGAGAAGGTGGATGGGGGACCACTGAGGGTGTCCTGCCAGAGCCAAAGGGCCCTCAAAAACCTAGTGCTAGCACTGGTACTTAGTACTGTTTTATACACCTCCCAATTCCCATTGCCCGCACTGGTCCCTGCTGCTACAACAGAGGTGTCCCTTTTCAGACTACGGAAAGCATTGTTTCAGCCCTACAGTAAACCAGGGATAGGCAAGCTGTTCCCCCCCACCCCAGGTGTTCTGGACCGCAACTCCCACAATCCCTGACCATTGGCCATGCTGGTTGGGGCTTGTGGGAGCTGTAGTCCGAAACATCTGGAGGACACCAGGTCACCCACCCCTGCCTGAGAGCATACTTTGTGAAAAGCCTCACTGTGACACTGCAGGGTTGTGTCCCAGAGAGCCATTGTGATTTGGGGGGCCCTTGCCTGTACCCAGAAGGATGACCCCTTCCTAAAGTTAGGTCTCCTTGGTGTGCTGTTCATGAGGTGCTCGTGTCTCTGTGTTTGCCCGTATTCGATGAGAAGAGTGTGCAGCCATTTCCCTTGAGCTCTGCGAACTACCATGGCTGTAGAAGGCTTTTGTTCTCTGTGGCTGCTGGCTTTCTCCTGAAGACCTCCAGGGTATCCACATCCAGGCAACCTCATGTCATGCCAAGCTGTTTCTTTGATGACAGAATTGCCCGACACTGCAGGTAAAGGGCCTCCTCTTTCCACAGGCCGTGTATTTGCCAATTCTGCAGATTCTGCCTGCGTGATAGGCCTGAGGAGGAAGTCGGTGTCCTTTAGCCCCGTGACTGAGCTCAAGAAAGTCACAGATTTTGAGTAAGTAGCACTCTTTTCCCATCCAAGCCGGGGAGGTGAGATTCTGGCAACAGGGAGGAAACGTCGTGTCACAGGGAAAGGCAGACCTCATGGAAAGGGCTGGTGGCTAGATTGGCAGTGAGGGATTACCAGGCTTCTCTCAGATACAGCTCCATGTTGTATTTGCCTTCTGAGGGAACGGGACGACACCCAGATACACTGGAAGGTTGTGAGGAATGGGACAACTCCAGGTGCGCTCTCTGTTTCCTGGTCCACCTCGTGGCCTTTCTTTCTGTCTGCCAATGTGGAAATGAACACGTAACCCCATCACATTGAACTGTCTCTCTTGGAGCTTAAATACTGAGTATAAGGTTGAGCTGGCTGGGCTCCTTGCCAGTTATACATATGCATCTATCCTGATTAATACTTGGTTCCTAAAAGAGGGATGCTAGGCTTCAGGACTTCCTGGGTGCTCTACTCCAGCCTTCCCCAACCTGGTGACCTACGGGTGTGTTGAGCAACTCCCATTGGCCACACTGACTGGGAATTATGGGAGTTGCAGTCCCAACACATCTGGAGGGCACCAGGTTGGGGAAGGCAACTCTACTCCATTGGCTGGCTACAAGAGAGAAATACTGCACATGCCCAGAGCAGCTCTCTGTATTTTGACATCCCATGCTCCGAGGCTGAGCTCTGGCTCTAATTCAATCTTGTGCTGATGCTGCTCTTTTTCCCCCTGCAGGCACAGGCTCCCCAAGGAGCAATGGTGGCTGAACTTGCGCCTGATGCTGAAGATGTTGGCCCACTACCAGATCAGCCTGACTGAATATGTGTCTGGGAAGATGGAGCATGTCACCCGGCGCACACTGAGCATTGAGAAGGGATTCTAGCGAGCCTTCCCTTCCCCTCGCCCCCCTGACCAATCCTCTGTAGCTCCCTCCCTCTCTGGCCTTTTGAGTGCGGTGCGGGTGCCCCTGTGAGCTGGAGGGCAGCCTGGCTGATGTTGCAAAATCACTCCATGCCCACAACAGGAGCTTACACTTCCCCTGGCCAGGTAGGGAGGTGGGGGGTTCTCCTCCCTGTGGCTCCCTCTCTGGAGCCTGTCTACCCCAGACAGCAGAGAGGGAATGCACTTATGACAGTGCACAGCCTCTTGGCTGCACAGCCCTATTGCACAGGCCACACTTTCATTCTGACACTATATTTAAAGAATTGTGTACCGATAGGACAGCGGGTTGGTTTTAGATTCTTTCTGGCCAGGTGCCATGGAGAACGCAAGATTCCAGAAAAGTGGGGGTGGGTGGGAGGGGAGCCTTCCCTCAGTTTTGAGCCACAGAGAATGTGGGGTCCCCGAACATCTCCCCAGCTTCGGGACAGTGCCGTAAGACGACTGATGGGTCTGATTTAGGGCCAGAGAATGTCTGTTGCCATCATTAGAGCACCCAGCGAAGATCCTGTCTGGCAGAGGTCTTCTGCCTGCAACATAGCAAGACAGCTCTCCTCCCTGCTCTGCCTGCCTGCCTGCCTGCCTCACGGGGCGACACGTGCCAACCAGGAGAGGGTAGTCTGTGCATGCTGGTTTGGGGTTGCCCGTGTGCCGTGGCTTGGCATGGGGAACCCTCTCCTCCATGCTTTCTGGCTGCCGTGTCCGATTCATCGTCCTCTGCTAGAGCGGTGAGGGTGGCACCAGCTCTGCGGCCATGCCGTGTCTATGCACTTCTGTGAACTCGGCGTCCTGTGTTGCCTGTATTTGTCTGTGGTACGGCTTTGTGTCCTCTAGAGATATGGGGGAAAAAATCCACTGAACCAAATCTTGTCTCTTGAATTGGATTGTGTTTCTGGGCTTGGGGACCAGCCTCTGACCTCACACAGCACGATGAGGTAGGCCAACAGGAGTGATTCTGTCATGTGCTGCAGTCCCTGCCTAATAATAATAATTTCATTCCTATACCACCCAATAGCCAAAGCTCTCTGGGCAGTTCACAACAAGTCATAAAATTACAAACCACAAATGATGCCACAAAAAAGGTAAATATACAAAATTTAAAACAATTTAAACAGCTAAAAACAATTTCAGTAAAAAATACTAAATGTGTTAAAAAGGCTTTACAGGTTAAAACCAGGTTATGTATGCTAAGTTCTCAATTCAAGGATATCCTTGTTAGAATAAGGGACAGAAAGTGGAATAGGTTCCCTGCCTCAAGTCTGTTTGCTATGAAGACATCTGAACAAAGGAAGCTGCCTTTCATAAGAATATAAGAAGAGCCATGCTGGATCAGACCAAGGGTCCATCTAGTCCAGCATTCTGTTCACACAGAGACCAACCAGCTTCCCCATGGGAAGACGTCTTTCCCATGCCCAGCTACCCAGTCCTTCCTGGAGATGCCAGGGAGTGAACATGTGCTCTGAATTATGTGCTCTGCCATTGAGTTGTGGTCCCTCCCTGATGAGAACACCTTGTCAGGGATTTCAACCCAGCAGGACCTCACACATCTGGAGTGAGAATCGTGCCGCTCTAGACCAGTGATGGTGAACCTTTTTGAGCCCAAGTGCCCAAACTGCAACACAAAACCAACTTATTTATTTCAAAGTGCCAACACTGCAATTAAACCTGAATACCGAGGTTTTAGTTTTAGAAAAACAACTCATACAGTTGTCCGAACTAATTAACATCTTTTGTCTTAAAAGAAAAACACAATAACAAGCTTTCAATGATACAAACAATTTTTTGTTGAAAAAAAAATCAACTCAAAAAATTATTATAGTACTACATTGTACACATAGCCTGAAGGGAATTTATACAATTTTTTTAAATAATTAGGCACATGTATTTTTGGATAAGGGATTCTCAACTTGTAATATGATTATATGCCAGACTGAAATTGTATGGGGCAAGCTTTACCCCGGGTCCTTTCCCTGCTTCTACAGGTGTCGGATTAGTAAAAGTAAAAGTCAACCTGTACTAGAATGAGCAAGATAAACAAGAAAACTAAACGTGCTTAACACATTTTAAACACTTTATGTCTTGGACTGCAAACACTGTATTAGGTAAAAGTTTGCATTGGGCATGCTTTTGCACAATTAATGTGATTTTTGCTATTGCATGCATGCTGATAATTTGTCAAACCTTGGCTCATACTCCATTAGTTTGAGAGCAACACATGCAGCACTCGGGTCAACTGTTAGGGCTTTACATCCAAGCCATGCTCTGTGCATCATTCTTCAAAATCTTTTAAATGTGATAACAATGTAGAAAAGAATTCTGTAACAGGAATTCTAGAATAAAATCATTCTGTTCCACACTGTGAGAAAGAACAAGATCATTAGTGTTTTGCAGAAGGGGACGGTCTTTTCGCGATCTGGTGACCAATGGCTCGAGTGCCCACAGAGAGGTCCCTGCGTGCCAGCTTTGGCACCCGTGCCATAGGTTCGCCATCACTGCTCTAGATCAACACGCCTGGTGCAAAGAAATTTGTTACTTTCTTGACCTTTCTCCTACTCCACGCCATGCTTGTGTTCCACTAGAGCTGGAGCACTGCCTTTTTCTGATGCAAGGAGAATGTCTAAATTACAAGGGGCTGACAAACGTCAATGGATTGTGTGAGTAGAATCCCCAGGGCTTTCCAACCTTGGGTCCCCAGATGTTGCTGGCCTACAGTTCCCAGCATACCCAACCAGCATGGCTAATGGCAAGGGATTCTGGGAGCTGTAGGCCAGCAACATCTGGGGACCCAAGGTTGGAGAGCCCTGCTGTAGAATCTAATGTAGCCTTCTCCCAGCCTGGTGCTTAGATGTGTTGCACCAGGCTGGGGATGGCTGATTTAATGCATTTCTCAGTGGCTGGCTAGCAGATGCTTTAATGCTACATCATCTGGGCATGACAGCTTCTGGGGTCTAAATCCCAGTGGGATCACAGTGCAGTGTACTGAGCAAGTTGGTGTGGTATATAGCACATGACGTTGGTACAATTGGCCAGTCAACTCAGTTGCACGGCACCTGCTGTAGCAACCAGAAAGGGCTAGAACTGTGGGGTGGGCACTGTGGAAGCTAAAAGCTACTAAGTTGAATAGTCTGTGAGACTTGGGAGGCAGACTGAGGGTTATTTCTAATTACTTAATGCAGGTCTTCTGTGGAAAAGGAAGTAGCCGCAGGACTTGGTGTAGAGTTCTATGCTGGTTCCCAATAGGAACAAGAAGTTCAGTAAAAGCATTGTGATAAACCCAGCAAACACCCATAAATGTACCAGAATTCTTTCTAAATGAGGTCAGTCATTGGCAGGTGGGAACAGACTGATCCTCAGCCATCAATTCTCACTACTCTCTTTCTAAAGCCTCATGTGTCTGCATTTTTGTGCGGAAAAGACAAGGGCGGGTCCCCGTATTTTTGCTGTCACAACCAGGATTGGAGCATAAAAGCAATTAGTGGAATAATGGCTTTGCATGAAAGAGACTGGCACTGTGAAACATCTCTGTTGTAGCTTCAGAGACGCTGAAGCCTAAGATGCCTTTGCACCTCCCCCTTCAAATCATAATAGGCTTACTCTAATGCTAACATCTGATATAAACTGATTGACTTCTGTGCTGTGTTCACACTGCCACTTCGGTGTGTTTTTAAACTAGTGGTGTTCCTCTTTTGCTTCCCCTGCCCTTATTACACCTTTATCCTTCCTCCCAGGAGTTTAGGATGGTGTGCATTGTTTTCCCACCATCACCACCACCACCACTTTCCATTTTTATTCCCACAACAGCCCTGTGAAGTAAGTTAGGCTGGGTGGGCTAAAAGATGGTGACTGCAGCATGTCACCCAGAGAGCTACAGGGCTGAATGGGGACTTGAGGCAGGGGTGGAATTCTAATTCAAGGAGAAGGTAGCCCCTCTCCCTGATTGGGCACATCTTTCATTTACCATAATCCAGACATTGTACAGTGTGCCACAAGCACAAAACAAGGACTAGAGATATGCACACAGAGTCAATAATACAAGCATCTGATCTCATCCGCACACAGCACATCACACCACATGCAAATATGGAGCATATTGTCAAGGAATTAAACATTTGTAGCATAGGTAATTTTTTCTAGCCTGTCTATATATATATATATATATATATATATATATATATATATATATATAGGATATACAGTGCCTTGCAGAAGTATTCACCCACCCCTTCGACTTTTCCACATTTTGCTGTGTTACAACTTGGAGTTGAAATGGATTTAACTGGCATTGTTACCACTTGATGTATACATGATACTCAACACTGAAAGTGCAAAATATTATTGTGGCACAATAGTTAAGTAAACAGAAACAAATTGGCATTTTTGGTTGCATAAATATTCACCTGTGCTGTGACATGCCTAAATAAGCTCTGATAGCCTTTTCTGGCTGAAGAGGAGTATAAATGCAATAAATAAATAAATAATCGTTGAATGGAGTCTACCTGTGTGCAATTCCAGTGCTACATGATCTCAGATTATATACACCTGTTTCCCAGAGTTTGTCGGAGAACATATCTAAACAAACAGCATCACACAACTCCGGGATAAAGACATGTAGACACACCAACCAGGGTTGTGTTATTTTAAAAAATCCCAAACTATGAACACCCCCTGAAGCACTGAATCCATTATTACAAAATGGAAAGAATATGGCTCAATCGCAACTCTGCCCAGAGAAGGCTGTCCATTAAAACTCAAGTGACTGTGTAAGGAAGGCTTAGAGAAGCAACCAAGAGGCCAATAGTAACTCTGAAGGAACTGGAGAGATCTGCAGCTGAGATGCGAGACACCATCCATGGCACAACAATCACCCAGACGCTCCACAAGGCTGGGCTTTATGGAAGAGTGGTGAGAAGAAAGCCATTGCTGAAACACCCACATCAAAGCCCATTTGGAGTTTGCAAAAGGCATGTGGGATGCTCCACAAGGCTGGGCTTTATGGAAGAGTGGTGAGAAGAAAGCCATTGCTGAAACACCCACATCAAAGCCCATTTGGAGTTTGCAAAAGGCATGTGGGATGCTCCACAAGGCTGGGCTTTATGGAAGAGTGGTGAGAAGAAAGCCATTGCTGAAACACCCATATCAAAGCCCATTTGGAGTTTGCAAAAGGCATGTGGGAGTTACAGCAGACATGTGGGGAAAGGTTCTCTGGTCTGATGAGACCAAAACTGAACTTTTTGGCCTTGCTGCAAAAAACTGTGTGGCGCAAAGCCATGGTGAAGCATGATAGTGGCAGCAGCATCTTGTGGGGATGCTTTTCCTCAGCAGGGACTGGGAAACTGGTCAGGACTGAGGGCAAGATGGATAGAGCCAAATACAGGGCAATTCTAGAGGAAAACCTGTTTCCATCTGCAAGGGACCCGGGACTGGGGTGGAGGTTCACCTTCCAGCAAAACAATAACCCTAAACACACAGCCAAAGTAAAATTGGAGTGGTTTAAAAACAAAAACCTGGAATTCTTAGAATGGCCCAGTCAAAGCGCAGACCTCAATCCAATTGAGACTTGAAAGTTGCTGTTCACCAGCAGTCCCCATCTAACCTGACAGAGCTGGAGCAATTTTGCCAGGAAGAATGAGCAAACATTGCAGGATCCAGATGCACAAAGCTGACAGAGACTTACCCAAGAAGACTCACAACTGTAATTGCTGCCAAAGGTGCTTCTACAAAGTATTGACTCAGAGGGGTGAGTATTTATGCAACCAACAAGTGCCACTTTGTTTTTACTTAACTTGTGCCACAATAAAAATATTCTGCACCTTCACAGTGTACATCAAGTGGTAACAATGCCAGTTAAATCCATTTCAATTCCAGGTTGTAACACAACAAAATGTGGAAAAGTCAAAGAGGGATGAATACTTCTGCAAGGCACTGTAGATGGAGTGCACTAGGACATTCACTTTTCTAAATATATTTTCTTTGAACACAAGTAAAAGCTTAATGCTGAGACCAAGGTGACACCTAGGTAGGCTTGCCCACTCACCCACCCAGCCCCACAACTCTATGCCTGATTGAACCTGGTCTAGTCCTGGGGTGGAGAACTTGTGGCCCTCCGGATGTTGTTGGGTTCAAACTCCTATTAGCATCAACCAACATGGCCAATGGTCAGGAATGATGGGAGCTGTAGTCCAACAGCTAGAGGGCCACAGGTTCCAACCCCTGCTCTAGCCACTTCATGCTGGCTTTCAGGGAGCAACTAACCCACATTTCTTTGCATCAAGTTGGAGGACACAGGCTTTAAAATGGGCTTAACAGGGCTGGAAGTACACAGGAAGCTGCCTTAGACTGAGTCAGACCACTGGTTCATCTAGCCCAGTATTATCGACACTGACTGGCAGCGGCTCTCTGGGGTTTCAGGCAGGATTCTTTCCCAGCCCTGCCTGGAGGCCGGGGATCAAACCTGGGCCCCTTTTGCATGCAAAGCACATGCTCTGTCACACTGAGCTATGGTCCCTCTCAAGTAGTTATGCTGTACTCGAGAACTGTATTATTACTCTTTCCAGCTCACCACGTTCCAGGAGACGGTAATAGCATCCCACTATCACTGGGATGAACAAAAGCACAAGTCCAGCCAGATGATGACCATCCCAAATCCAATCAGGGAGACTTAGTAGCTACTACAATGAGATGTGGATCTGATGCCATAAGAGTGTTGTTTTTTTAAAAGACTTTATCCATGAACACCACAGTTGTATTGTACTACATGCTGTAAACATAGGGAAGTCTGATTTGCAGTAATTTCAAAAAGGTGTCCTAAGAATGCCTATGATTCTCAGTGGTTTGATATAGCAAAGAGCTGGAATGGGATGACCCCTCCACACACGTGTGTTCATAGAGACGGCTGCAAAGAAAAAAAGCTGTTTTCTGTAAAGCCAGTGTTTGCATTTCCTACATCTGTAAACTGAATGAAAGACCTACATTGATTGGAACATACCGTTTGATTTTGAAACAACCCTAGATAGCATTCAGAAGGGACAGACTCTGAACTAGAAAGCATTCCTAGAGTCACTTGCAAAAGCACCCTGCATTGCTGGCATTTCAGCACAGACTAGGTTTGAGCCTTTGCTGAATTTTTTTTATTACAGATCTAAAACTGTCTCCCCCCGCCTCCAAATTATTAATACAAACCTCAAAAAGAGCAGCCAATTTGGGATACATGAGCAGGAGCAATTAAAAATAACAGAACAAATACATCTGTGCCAGGGTAGAGAATTATAAAGCACCATTCAAGGCCCCTTTTATGGCTCATTAGTCTGTTCTAATTGATTTCAGATTCCTGGCACTCTGGAAAAGGCTACCCTGGGACATAGCAGGGTTGATTTTTACAGTCCAGTTCAGTAGAAAAATCAGATTTATTTTACAGCTTGGCAGTTCAGCATAAAATAATGTTTATGCTTATTGTTAGACTGGAACACAGATGGGCAGTGGCTCAGTCTTATTCTGGAAGATTCTACGTAGCCCAAGACAATGAGTATTTGCAGCCCAATCCTATGCATGTCTACTCTGTAATGTATGTCCCTCTGAGTTCAAAGTGACTTATTGCCAGCTAGGTGTCATAAGACTGCACCCTTAGGGTCCATACATGCCTACATACGCCTTTTATAACAGGAATGCCTGACCAATTTTCTTCTTTGAGCAGGTATGTTTAGATAATTTGGAAGTGGATTTCTAACCATTCCCTTTAGCACTCTGGAAAACGTTTCTTTGAATGCTGTGAAAGAATATCAGTAGGGCAGCCAGTATTCTATAGCAAATTGCACACTGCAGTAACCCCCAAACCCTTTCAGATTTCATGCTGGATTTTTCCTATAGCACAGATTGAGAGAGCACCAGTTGCTTTTGGTCCTCAAAAAAGTTGGAACTGTTGTTAATTGGCACATTTCCCCAGTCCAGTTGCTTTAAGTAGCTCCTTACTAGCTGTGAACTCAACCAACAGCTACTCAAAGTCTGCTACTGCCTGTTTTATTTAAACCCTTGCAAATACTGCCCTCTCCATGTCCTGCAAGTTATTACTGCCCTTTCAATAAGCCATATTTGTTTAGTATATGTGGGCCAAGAGAAATGATCCCTATGCAAGCTTGGGTAAGGGTGGTACTTCAGGGATAGAGGGCCACTAGTGGTAGAAGGGAGGTAAGAATTGTATCGTGCAAGTGTTTTCCTGTGTGTATTACCCTTTAGCTGTATGCACATAGAAAGGAAAAAGTTGGTTTAGTTTTAAAATGCTTCATGCATGTAGAACTAAAAGGCACTGATGCCTTCTATAGAGAGCCTTCAAGCTTTAACGGCTTTTTGGATACTTTTAAATATGCTGGACTGGTAACTGAAGTAAAGTAAGTAGAAGGAGGGACCAAAACTACCAGAAGCACTGCTAAAAGATCAAGCCCTTACAGTGGGTATTGATAGTATTTCCACAATTATTTCCTGCCATCCAATGATCTGGACTTCTAATTTAAACTTACCAAGCTTTAATAATTTTAGGAGGGTTTTTTTTTTTAAAAAAAATCTGGATAGATACAGCTGGACAATCCTTGTAACAGCACATTTTCCATATATCCCAGAAAAAAATATTTTTGGAGGGTTGAGACTTTGCTTCTGCCTGTGTAACATCAGCCCATCACAAGTGACACTGGTCAACAGAAACAGAATAAACTAGCACTACAAGTGGTACTCCAAAGCAAGTTAACAAATCCCGGGTGGTCCCACCCAAAGAGAGGTGGAATTGAGAGGAAAAATCCCAGATCATTGTGTTTTATGTGTCAACAGAAAAAACAGTTCCATTTGCTAAAGGTGCAAAATTTGCGACCACTGTTGTTGGGGGGAAAATGGTTATCCTTTGTAGTCAAGATGATTGTCCTATTACAGGAGAGAAAACACTGGCTATGAGTTACTTAGCAGCATCAATGTATAGTGTGATGCCTGCACCAGACACAGCTTGGCAGTCTACATCCAATAGCATCTTACTGAGTAGATAACAAGTCTGCATATTGTTGTATTCAGACTTTAATGCCACATTCTGCACCAGACACCATCACCTCACTTGCCCACATCAGTGCAGTTAGATAACCATGTGTAAACTAAGGGCAAGTTAGAGGAGAAAGCTGAGGCAAACATCCAAGGCTAAAACACGAAATCAAATAAATCCATTTATTTTTTATAGCAGATGATACCCTTTCCATCAAGTCCAAATCACTATGTAGGAGAGAGGGAAAGCTGGTGGGGAAAGACTAGAAACTCGCCACTAAATTTTAAAGTTCAATGATTTTGTGCATGTGAAATTCTGGCCTTGAGGTCAAGGTTATTGTCAGAAGCTCCTTGCTACAGGAGGATGGAGGCATGAAGTTTACTTCTGTTCCAATATTACGATGCAATGTAAGGACATCATGCTAAGCAGGTCAGCCACAGCCCAGGCTTAGACTGACAGAGCAATACCTGAAGCAAGACTAGGAATGATTCTTCTAGCTGGGAGACACCAGCAGGAAGTGGGGCCACAAATGCCTCGCCTTTTTCCATGTCACAACTACCTGCTGTAGTTCTGTGCATACTATTTTCCCCTCTCTGTTGTGGCCCTTTGTAGTGTGCTGGGTAGCAGATGCAGGCACGTAAGTTACTATTGCAAATGAAAGCTCATCATAGAATCGGGTCCGAGTGCATGAAGCACAGAGGATATATGTAGTTTCTTCCTGTACTCAGTCACACATCCCCACACAAAGCCCAGCAGCGTGGAGAGGGTGCAGCCAGGGCTGGTGATGCAAGTTCCACTGATCCACAAAATAGCTGCCTGCAAAGTGCTACCGGTCCTCATGGAGTTCCTTCTTCTGGAAGGCTTGGAGTTTGTTCCCAATTGTTTGATGGACAACTTCTAGTCCCTCTGAATCCATCTCTTCTAGGAGTAGCAGGATGGCATTGAGGATATTGTTCTGTTAATTCAGGACACACAAGACAACAATATCAGCGCCGAGCAGGGAATTAGCTACTTTGCAGACATCAATTAATCTAATGTTACTTGTCTATATTTTGCTTGCTCAGTTTTCTTCAGCCAAACCATATTCTCTCTCTCTCTCTCTCTCTCTCTCTCTCTCTCTCTCTCTCTCTCTCTCTCTCTCTCACACACACACACACACACACACACACACCCTACTCTATGAATTCCCAAATATATGGAGGATAGATCCACCAATGACCCCCGAGCAAAAAAATAGACCTCCTTGTTCAGAGACTACCTCCAATTACTGGTTTCGAGGAGAAATAAGAAATTATCTCCACAATGTCTGCTTTTGAAGCACCTGCCTGGTCACTATGGATGATAAGAGGACTACACCAAGCAGATCTTTGGTCTAATCCAACAAAGCAACTACAGTGCAGGGAAGCATCAAGTTCTCCTTTTACTCCCCAGGAATGGAAGAATCAAAGCCATAGTGCCAATAGCTTTGTATCCCATCAGATCCCTGAATTCCAAGTTCCTGAGGCTTGTACTCTTCCCTCCTTCTACTCCCTTCAAGACTTTCCTTGATACATTCTATCTCAACGTCTTTACTCGTTTTCCAAGGACAGAGGAAACCAGCCTGAATGCTGGCAATGCTTCTCTCATTTAAGCCTTTGGGAAGATGATTACATTGGAAGGTTTGCTCCTTCTGTGGACATCCTTAAAGCATAGAACCAGATATTCAATCAAGGCTAATCATAATCATTGTAAGAAAAATGATCAGATTACATTTACCTGAGATAACCAACCTTGTACATTAGAATAATAAGAACAGCTGATTTATTTGATATGCTGTATCGGATACTGCATCAATGTCACAATATATTGGCACAATGAATGAGGCCATGATAAATTTTGCTATGAACAAGTTGAACGTTTTATACTAGTGAATGGATGTACAGGTGAGAATAG
The DNA here is from genome assembly GCA_021292165.1 of Shinisaurus crocodilurus. Classification (NCBI taxonomy): domain Eukaryota; kingdom Metazoa; phylum Chordata; class Lepidosauria; order Squamata; family Shinisauridae; genus Shinisaurus; species Shinisaurus crocodilurus. Next base: position 58,673,006 of record CM037878.1, read on the forward strand.
CTCTTACATTGACAGTGAAGACTGCAAGCAAACTTCCACAGCTGTCAGAGTTGGACACATTGTGCCCGCCCCACCTCCTAGGCATGGTCCATGTCGTGGCGCACCCCTATAGCTCCCTAAGGGACTGGTCTTTTCACTCCATTCCCCTGAAATGGAGCAGGGGGTAAGCATATAACCCTGTTCCTTGGCCTACTCATCTCCCCTGGCTTCAAACTGCATGGGACTGCAAAGCTTTATGCTGGCTAGGGAAGTCTGTCCCTAGTGGCTGAAAATGTTACTGCAAGCTTCAACCAAAAGGACACATTTAAATTAACTGAAATTAATTAATGTGTTTAAAAACTAAAATAACTGAGAGGTGCACGCCCTTAGTATGCATGCTAGGTGTCTAGGTTTCTTAGTCTTGGAGCTATGGTGGTGACAGATGGAAAGACACACATCACACATGCTCTTTTATTATTATAGATTTCATAGATCATAGAGTTGGAAGGAGCCTACAAGGCTATCGAGTCCAACCCCCTGCTCAATGCAGGAAACTAGAGGAGGGGTCTCCCATCCAAGTAATAACCAGGCCTGACCCTGCTTAGCTTTCCACGCTCAGACAAGCTGAGCCAGCGTGAGCCACAGGCCTGTCTTCGTGTATAGGCCATCTTTCAGGGACACACCCTCACAAAGCAGCATACACATTAGAGCACTGTTCTCCAACTTTGGGTCCCCAGATGTTTTTGGCCTACAACTCCCAGCATGCCCCAGCCAGCGTAGTTGTAGGCCAAAAACATCTGGGGACCCAAGGTTGGAGAACACTGCATTAGAGATAAGGTAGAATAAATCATGATGAAACAGCACCTAGGCTTTGTAGGTCCAATGTGACTTTAAGATTTCAAAGTTTATAAACTGCTCAGGATCACCTAGGGAGGTGGTGGGCTCTCCCACTCTGGAGGCATTCAAGGTGCAGCTGGAGAGACATCTGTCAGGGATGCTTTGACCTGGATTCCGACATTGAGCAGGGGGTTGGACTCGATGGCCTTGTAGGCCCCTTCCAACTCTACTTTTCTATGATTCTATGATCACATCAAAATAATACTGTCTCAATTGCAGGGCATCACGACAAGACTAGGCTAGACTCGGCACCTAAGTTTATTCTTGCTTATGGCAAAATAGGATGAGGTTGACTAATGCACTAATCAGAGTAGATTACCTCTGAGAGACCTCCCAGCAACCTGCCCGGCTCCTCCTCCCAGACTGCTAGGGCACACGGCAGAAAGAATGGAATTAGGAAGCCCAGCCAGCCAGCAGCCTCTTCCCAGTGACACTGCTGCTTTGCCAAGGGAGAGTCGCTTTGGGAAGGGCGCTTCAGTATTCCAAACCCGCAGAGCAGAGCTGCTTACACTTGAGCACCGTGGCGCGGCTTAGCTCAAGACAGCGCAGCGCACAATCCAGAAGGACACCGAGAACTTTGGGGCAGGAGGACAGGCTTTCCTTCACACTCACCCGTTTCTTTCGGTTCCCGTCCATCTCCCTGGGTGAGAAGGAGGAAAACTTCTCTCTTGGAACAACGGGCCTCATACCAAGCTGCTCACGGATTTTACTGCATGGGGGGGGGGGGAGGGAGAGACAACAAGCAAATAACTAATAGATTTCATAGATCATGAAATCAGCCTTCTGTGAACATCCCATTTGAAATGGGAGAGATCACATCACATGAGTGTTTCAATATACTTACACTCTTGGTGTCCCTTCACAATAATCTGATATGTGGATTTATGTAAGGAGAGGCTGGGCCACTGGGTTGTGCCAGACATGCTTAATGGATCTCCTCCTCAGTCCCAGCATACAAAAAAACACACTCACTCTTTTCAGAATCCCTTCAAAATCACCCCTAAATGCTTTCTCTCCTCTTTCTCACACCCATCCATCCGCTGTCCACTCACACATACAAGCACCTCATGTATCCATCATGCATGCATACATACAAGCACACGCTGTTCCTCCCTTCTCCTCACTACAAGCACGTGAGGAACCATCCTCCTTTTCAAGATCCCTACGAAATCCCAACCCCAACCCCCCGTCTCACTTCCTCACTCACACACACACAGAGACATACAAGCACACAGCCCTTCCCAACCCCCCAGGTTGCTGGCTCCCTCAGCCCACACTGCTTTCCTGCTGCTGTCCCCCCCCCTTGCCTCCCCTGGATTTCTGCTAACTTCCCTGACCCCCCCAGCTAGCTTACCACTGCCCTTCCTAGCCCCCCCCCACTGCTCTCCCTAGCCCCACTGCTCTTTTCTGCTCCCCCCACAACTTATCAGAGAGAAGTCAAAAGAGTCCCTTCCCCTCCCCCCCTTCTTTTTCTTCCTTGATGGAGGCACTGCAGAGGAAAGCATTGGCCTGAAGCTGCCCACTGTTTTCATTCCCCAAGAATGTCTCTGAGCCCCATGCATGGCCCAGAGGCACTCATGGGAAAGGAAGATGGCGGCAGCTGGATGCCCTCACTCTGCTTCAAAGTGATCCCAGCTGCTGGTTTAAAAAAAAAAAAAGTGTTTGTGCTGTTTTTTAAGTGGGGGGTGGGGCTAAAACGCCACGTTGCCCACCCCAGTTCTATATGAATGACGTCCAGCAAAGAATTTCCAACAAGCAGCAACGGATCCCTCCTCACTTTGTCTCCTCCAAACTGAAGTTCAGGAATTCGTTTTCATTCTCCATCGTAGACTCCGTCACACTGGACTCAGTGGTGGAGTTTTGGCAGCAGTTGTCCACGCCCGATTTGGTTGGAGGTGCCGTTATCTCCTCCCCTTCCAGCAGTGCATGGGACAGCTCTTCCTCTGTCACCACTACAAATATCAAACAAAAGCCAAAGAGAGAGAATATGCTTATTATTCAAGCCCAGTGCTCTAGGGATGGAGCCTCTCCAAGTCACGAAGGAGAACTTTGAGTTGTCTAGAACATGAAGGAACAGCTGCTGCAACTATATAGCCATCACATATGGGTTGCTTTAAGTCACTACATATGGCAAGCCATTTGCATGCAGGGACTCACTGACTGAGTCATCTTTTTTTCCATGCCACTGTGAATGCCTCCCTGTCTCCGCTAGCACTGGGGCAGGGAGCCACCAGATCTGCAGGGAAAGCTGCTATCTACCAACAGTTCATACATGGCAACAGCTGCCATGTGAAGCAATTCCCTCCCCCACCCCTGCAAATTTAAAGTGGTATGATCCACTCTACTACTTCATCCACTTGACTACCATAGCATCCTACCACCACATGTAGACCAAGCCTAAGAAGAATTAAATCAGAACAGCAAAAAACCTACACAAACAAGGCAGTCGACCACAATACGCACTCTGATTGTCAAGCTTTTGGAGACTGGGGAGGTTACGCAGCACTGTCATCCGATAATGATGGGGGTCGGGGCCACAGCAAGGGTTCTCAGACAGCCAGAGGATTCTCAGGTGGGACAGCTTTTTTAGGTGGAAGAGCTCGCAGAGGCTTGCAATACTGTTCCTCCTAAGATACAGCTCGGTTAGGTTCTGGCACTGGTTCATTGGCTCCAGGTCGGAGATGCTATTTGCACTAGTGGAGAAAACAGGTGAACGTGGGGGGAAAAGACAAGTGTTATCATCAACATCAGGCTTGCACAATGTAAGGCGGCCCATGCACCAACCACGGCCCTCTGTGAGAAATACCCAAAGCTTGCGGCCCTTTCATACCTTTCTGTGGGAACATCTGAAGCCTGTCCATCAAAAGTGAGGGTGGCAACGGGGAAAGGACAGCATTGCTACATCAACATTGTTCCTAACCTCCCTGGATTCAGAGGCACATGGGGAAATAGGGGCTGTGTTGGGGCTGCATCCTGTTGCAGTCAGGCAGCCATACCAAATAGTCCACCAGTATTCAAGATTCCCTCATGAGTTGCTGGGCAAGAGTACAAGCCTTGTGAGGTTTTGCCACTGGACATAGTGAGGAGGAGGAGAGATAAAGGGAGGGGACCGGAAACAAACACACACAGGAGAGAAGCCCTATGCAAGCGTTAGGGCTAAAGAGGGGAGGGGCCATGGGTGCACACGTAAGCCCCACTTCCCTGGCTGCCATTTAGATATTTGCATATTCAGCACTAAGTTCTGAATAGGGCTCTGTAACTAATGGACTAAGAAGTCTCCTACGAGGTCACCGCAATGGCGGTCGAACTGAGGGAATGGGCGGGAACCTGCTAGGGAGAAGTGTACTAGGACGGTGGGGGAGGGGTTCCCGCCAAAAATTCCTCAGCTATAGAAGTTTCCAAAACGAGGCTTCGTGCAGGCGCAGAGCCCATATGTATGATGCACAGAGACCACGAACAACCACGTACAGCCAAATGTGATTACAGAGCCCTATTCAAATCTTTGCGCTGAAGGTGCAAAGATTTATGGTGTAGCCGGGTGCATGGAGACCGTGGGGGCAGGATTGGAGCTTACATGCATACCTATGTCCACTTGAGCCCTACACATGTGCAAACGAACACCTGCATAGGCCTAGACTGAACAAAGAAGGGGAGGGGAACCAAGTGCTGGGGTGCAGAGAGACCTGTGGGGGTGAGCAATTAGGAAACCATAGTGCAGACCGGTGGTGATACCGAGCGAGTGCAAGAGCACTCTTGTGCTATGGAGAACAGAAAGAAAGAGGGTTAAAAAGAATACCCTGAAACAAATGAACAAGATTTTCCAATGCTAATGTAGTAGACTCAGCCAGCACTCCTCCCAGTGCCAGCAGAGTTGCTTCACGCAGCATGATTAAAGAAGAGTTATGTCATTCAGGATTACTCTAGGACCAACACTGATGACATTTCATCTCTCGGCAATACAGATCACATGGAACGGTTGCATACCTACCGATCCAAAGTAGTGCAGTTTAAAAACAATTCCAGCATTAAGCATGTTGGAAATCCACAATTAAAGAGTCACATTTATTTACAATTATTTCCCATTGAATGGTATCACAATATTTGTAATTCAAGTTTATTTTTAAGCTGGTGCTCAAACTCAGAGGCATAAACAAAATCTTCTCTTGTATCTCTCTAAAGGTAGGGGTGGAATTGTGTGGCTTAATAAATATCTGGTCCAAGCAGAATTCATGGCACAACTGAAAGCACTAAAAAGAACTTGTGATGTAGGAAAGGGGGAACTTGAGAAACAATCAACTTGACCAGAGCAGGAGGGTGAAAAGAGGGAAAAGAACATGTCACGATTCTATGCATTTTAAATGCAATAGTGGGCAAATAGCCTGGAAGACAGTAGCCTGAGCCTACTAGCAAGGCTTCCGAGGCTTCCTTCTGCCCTCCCCTGGCTTGGCTTGTTAGCCAGCCACTGCTCTTTAGCGGGCTCCGACACATACCTGAATGTGATCACTTCAATGTTTGGAAGCTCACGGCAGATTGAGATCTAGACATTTAAAAAAAGAGAGAGAAGCAGGCAGAAGAGAAGCTTTAGCAAACTTTCACAGTCTCTTGGGGGGGGGGGAGGAGTAAACTTATGTAGTTCACTAACTGGTCCAGTAAGCTTGTTAGAAATGTTTAAGCATTCATAGTTGAAGTTTAATATTGTGACAGACTCTTATTTAGCTTGAGGCCAGAGCACACTGCGTCAACCAACATTAGAAATGTTTCCACAGGACTGTGGAGCTGGACAGGATACGGAGGCCACCCGCATCAAGGCAGGGGGCTCTGCTCCTAAGTGAAGTGAGCGATACAAGATTAGCATGTCGCTGACTGGCAACGGCTGCCCAGGGTCCCAGGCAGCAGCTTCCCTTTGCACCTACTAGCAGAAATCCTTTGAACTAGAAGCGGCAAAGATTGAACCTGGGACCTTCTGTGTGCAAAGCATGTGCTCGACCAATGAGCTGTGGTCCCTCCCTTAATGGCAGCACAGGCAGTGAAGGCAGAGGGTTTACTGCAGCTGTCATATCAGCAGCAATCCCTAGGCCAAGGCTAAACACAGTGACACAGCAGCTCTAGAAGGCAAGCCAGCCCTTGGCGTTCTCCTTATTGGCAGCTCCAGCATGAAATAGTGGCTGCTAAAGTTGGTTCAAAGCTGCTGCAGCAGCCCCCCCCCCCCATCTCTATACTTCCAGTGAGAAGGAAACAAAGGACCAATTAATGAGCTTTTGCTTCCTCACTAGAGCTGGGTCTCTTTCCACTCTTTCCACTCTTGAACCTCACTTCCACTGCCGGGAAGAGACTATGAGAGATAACTCAGTCCTTGTCATCACTAGTGACCATGGGAAGAATGGAATATTTTCTTCTTCAGGCACCCAAACAGGCAGACGAGAACTGGAGATTCTATGCGCCCCCTCATTACAAAGTTTGAATTTGTACGGAGTGTGCCAAGACAGACAGACAACATCATTTTGGAAACGGACCAACTGTTAAGTGAGGTTGAGGTATGCAACAGAAAAGATACCATTTGAATCACTCCGCTTCCCTTGTCCTTCAGAATAAACATGACAGCCACTACCTCAATTTACTACATTTTTAGAAAGTGGGAAGTGGTACTTACATCTGTGATGCGGCTGCCCCTAGAAGAGAAAAACCATTATTTAACAGGCATATATAAGAGGATATATGCAATTAAGGGTGCGATCCTATGCCCTTTGAAGGAGCACTCTCATGTTGGAGTGCTTCAAATATCCTATGTTTTGCGTGCTGATGCCCAGCAGGGCAGAAGGAGCAACAGAAGCAATTTTCTCCTCAGTGTCCTCCTTGCTGTTGTCTGTCTAGAGCAGTGTTCTCCAACCTTGGGTCCCCAGACGTTTTTGGCCTACAACTCCCAGCATGCCCCAGCCAGGGGCAGCTGCTGGGAGTTGTAGGCCAAAAACATCTGGGGACCCAAGGTTGGAGAACACTGCTGTAGAGAAAACAACTTCTGAGCCCATCTAGAGAGGTCACTGGGATGGGGGTTGGAAAGGCACAGGATACTACATATCCTGGCCTCCCCTCACTTCCCAGCTCCCAGAAGTTGCATTGGTGACCTTGGGAAGCAGCTGCCATGGTTCTTTCCATGGTGGCTGAGGGGGACGGATTGGAATACAGAATCCCCCTCCCAAGGTTGTAGGAGTGTCTACGGCCTCAAGAGGGGGCCTCCAAAAAAATCATACTAAGCAAAGGAAAGACCAATGTGAAAAAGGCACAGTTGAAGTCCTTTCCAAAAGTTTGGGCTCTCCTCCGTGCATTCAACACACATGAGTAGGGGTAGCATTGCAATGGCAGGCTGTACGCATGTTTGTTGGCACCTCTGCAACGTGCCTATGCTCATATGTGTATAGGCACCTCTCTGCACAAGCAGGAATTTGGCAAAGGCAGGTTTGCCTTTGAAGGAGCTCCCGGGCACATACATGTGTATACATGTAGTCACATTGCAGGTGTGTGTGTGGCAGAGGGGCAGAGCCTGCCACCGCAATCCTCCAGTATGCACATTTCAGGGGAGAGCCCAAATATCTGAAATGAGCTTAAACAGAAACAGCATCAGCAGTCAACAAAGCTGTAATCACAGCGTATCTGCCCTTCTAACCCTCATCCCTAGGGAGCAATACATGCAAGTCCATCCTATATTTTGGAATGAATGGGGTGTAGAGAAGGGATAGCACCTATCTACTCTGTCTGGTTGCACCTTGTAAAAAGGTGGTTCAGGAAATGGGTATCCGGAGAGAACCAATGACTCCAAGAAACTTCAAGTAAGCAAGTGGTCACACCTGGTCAACTGTGTTGGCCCACAGGCAGAACTAAGCAAACGTAGCCAAATATGGCAAAAATCTGATGGAAGGCAGTAGCATCCATCAGAACCAACTGTGGTATCTATACAGTGATGTGGAAGGCATTGGAAAAACACTACATTAACTATGACAACTCATATATGTTGGCTCTTTGGGAGAGAAGCTGGGTTCAGAAATGGGAGTGACAAGGTTCTTCAGGTCACAAAAATGTCTAACGCTTGCCAGCGAAACACAAGCTGGAATATTAGAATATTAAGACACATTTTTCCAATCTAAAACAAGGGAAAGAAAAACTATTGACATAGTAGAACCAAGTGGTGAGGCGAGGACTTTAGAGCAACATACTGGGGGTGAGCAGAAATCAAAAGTGAAGATGCTGCAACTGTTATTATTATGAAAAATGGGGGAAAGACATAAAAATACAGAGCAGTATAGTGAGAGAACGATAAGTTAGGCTGGGTACAGTAATAATGAAGGCATATAGACCAAATACACACTATCACGATGAAGAAAATTAAATATATGAACAAAGAAGGATGGATACAACTAAAGGAAAAGATAATGAAGCATAATGGGAGATTGGAACACCAGTGCTGATGAAGGAAAAGATGAGGAGGAAGCAGGACTATTTGGCCTAGTTAGTAAAAGAAATAAGCATGGGGATTGCCTGTAGCATTTTGTAGAGTAAACAATTCTACTTAATTATAATATGCTACTTGAAGGACATAAAGGAAGAAGATCCTTGGAAAAGACCAGGAAACACAGGAAAAGAGCAAGTATCTTAAGTCATAGTTACAGTTCAATTTCAATTCTGTTTATTACAGTCAATGACCAGTATATAGTTACAGTTCAATTTAAGAATTTAGTAAAAATTAAGACTAGTCTACCCAGGATTTAATACAGATAGTGATCATAATTTGGTCATGATGAAATGTAGACTCAAGATTTTTAAAATTTAGCTAGATTTATTTTTTTGTAAGGAATGTGAGTGTTCTAAGCAGTATCAAGACAGTACTAGTATGAAAATCAAACAGACTAGAACCCACAAAGACGAATAAGAGAAGATATATTAATTGCAAATTTAAGGAACCAACTTCAACTATTTATAAAAGCAGCAGATGCTCAGTGTATGACTGAGAAGGAAAGAGCCAAGGAAAGGGATGGGTAACAGAGATAATCTTTAGATAAGATAGGCGTGTGTGCGTGTGAAAACTTGCAGAATGAAAGGGAACAGCAGAATTAGGCAATTTAGGGCGCAATCCTATGGTCTCCCAACCTTGTCTGAGAGGCCGTAGGATAGGTCGGAGTCACCGCTGCGACCTTGGAAATCCCTTCCGAGGTCGCAGCAGGGACTCCGTCTTTCTGCGCCGGCTGGGATCTGAAGAAAGAAGACCAACTTCAGAACCAGCATGGAGGAGGTGTTCCCAGGAGCGGGGAGGGGAGGAGCAAGGCAAGAAATACCTAGAAGAAGATGCTTTTTCACATGTTCTGGGTCCAGACAAGCTTTATAAGTGAGCACCAGCCCTTCCATTTAGCCCAGACACAAATCAGCAATCAGTGGAACTCATAAGGGACAGATCAGACACGGTCCCTGCAGCTACGACCAGAATTTAATCTGACTGCTGAGCATTGGTGTGGTTGCAATTTCTGGACAGCCTTTGGGGCAGCCCCAGTGGAGCACACTGCAGAAGTCCAGATGGGATGTTTCAAGGGCAAGCAAGACAGTGCTCAGGTCCTTCCAGTAAAGGAAGGGACATAGTTCGCAGATGAGCCAGAGGTGAAAGAACATCCTGCTGGCTAGAGTCCCAACCTGGGCATCCAAGTGGAGACGGACAGGGTCCCAGAAGCACTCCTATGCTACAGATCTGATCAGATGATATAATGGAAAGAGAAGAAGAGGAAGAACCGTAGAGAAGACTATGGATTAAAACATATAAGAGGGAGGGAAATGAATTACTGACTAAAGAATGAAATAATAAACAGTATTTAATTGCAAAGAAATAAACAGTATTTAATTCCACAAAACAAAGATGCTGAGCTGGGATACAACAACCATTATGGTTATTAACAGTATTCACACACTAGCATCTAACATCACTGGGGAAGGGAAATGTTTTCTGACAAATCTGAATTTAGTATTCACAATGATATTATTAATAATGAATTACATTACTTATTTCTTTTCTACCATCACCATTAAGCGGCTGGAACTCGCTTTTTTCTGATCAAAGAATCGTTTTAAGAACCAAACGACAGGCAAGAATTCCGCAAGTGAAGTTTTTCCCACCGCCGAACCTGACGGGGGGGGGGGATCTTTACCTATTGATTGTTGCTATTCCAATAATTCTTGCTAATGCAGGCCAGGAAAATGTGGCGGCGGGGAGGGCGGGATGCAGCCTGGGGGCGGGGAGGAGAAACCCCATTTCAGCACCTTTATTTTGTCTTTTGCCGAATTAAATACCATTTATTTCCTTCGTTCGTTAGTCATCTCCACCACGTCCCGATCTGCAATCGGCCCCTTCCCTCCTCTGCGGATGCTGCTCGTGGCAGGGGTCCAAGTAGCACCGCGAACCAGCCGGTCACACCCCAACACACACACCCCACCCGGTGAGCGCTGGCCGCGCCACTCACCAGCAGTTCAGCTTGCGGACGCCTCGGAGGTCTGTGGCCTTGGACCGGGCCAGAACCGCCTTGCGGGTCAATTTCATGGTCCCGGCGGAGGCATCGGGCTTCGCGGGGCGCGTCGCCAAGGCCCGCTCGGGAGCTTCCGACGCGTTTCCAAGGGCGGCCGCGGGCGCAGGCGCCGTCGCTGCCATCCCGCTCACAGCGGAACTGGCACGCCGGCGGTGGGAGGCGGAGTTTCATTGCCTGTTCCCACCCCCTCTGCTTCGCCACGCCCCTTAACGGCGCTGCGCGAGCCTGAGCCAACGACTGCAGGGGTGGGCTTAAGCCGCTCTGGGCTCCGAAGGGGCGGAGCCAGTTGGGTGGCCTGAGCCTCCGGGAAGCCCATGTGCTTCGCTGGCGCGACGTCGTCCTGTTTATGGATGTGACGTCGCGTACATGTACATTCGATATTCCATCATGTAAATTCAGTATTAACATGCCAGCTTCCATCTTTACCTCGGAAAGGTTTCTTTTTACACATTTGTCTGTCTCCTGCCCTTCCTCCAAGGAGTTCAGGGTAGTCTATATGGGGTTTATCTCCTGTGAGGCTGTCGAGGTGTGACTGACCCAGCGTCGCCCAGTGAGCTGTATATACATCTCTCCAGTTTTAAAAACGTATTTAGAACGTAATCCTATGCATGTTTAGGCAGAAAAAAAGTCCTACAACTCCCAGCATGATTGGAGCCTGTGCTGTGACCATTCATAGTCTTCTCTATCTCCAGAAGGATTGGGATTTGGCCATCACTGATTACTGAAATTTGCTCTACTGGAGATGGTCATTGTTCAGAAGCTTCACTTTGTGCAAACTGCAGCAGCCCAGTTGCTGACCAATATAGTGTGGTGGGCCCATATGACATTGGACCAAGTACAATTGGGTTGGCCACAATTTAGCTTCTGGGCATAATTCATGGTTCTGATTTTTTTTTTTTTTTTAACCCTCTAAAGTCCTAAATCATCAGGGCCTGGCATACCTGAGGAACACATTTTAATTTATGAACCTTCTCACCTGTTGAGATCTGGTGATGCAGCTCTTCTTTGTGTTCCTTCTGTGCAGAAGAGAAGATCAGGAGCTGTGCAGAGCACCCTTTTTTCGGTACCTGCTATGAAATAATGGAACCTCTTGGGAGAGATGTGCTTAGACCTCCCTTTACGGACTTTGAGGATGGCAGCAACACTATCTTTCCCCATGAGGTGCTTGGGTGGTGTTAAATTGTACAGCACCTGAATGCTGTTGGGCTTTGGTTCTTGTGGTTTCCTGATTGCTACTTATGTCAATTGCATTGATATTGTAAGCTTTATTATGTTTCATTGCTCATTGGAGTATTGTTTTATCTCTATTCTTTTATTGTATTTTACTACTGCTAACCACCTTGAGGATTCTATTCATAAGGTGATATAGAAATATTAAAATAAACAAGAATTCATACAATAGGCACACTTTCTTGAGAAAAGAAAAGATGTCTAGATTTTGAATAAGTGACACCTGACCTCACTAATTACCATCCCCCCCCCCCCGACCCTCACCATTTGGACTGTATAAAAACCTGAAACTCTGCATAATATGCAGCGCATCTGATGTCATAGACTACAGTCTGCAAAAACTTAAACCAGAATAAATGTGTTAGTCTTTAAGGTGCCACAAGACTCCTTGTTGTTTTTGCTGCAACAGGCTAACACAACTACCCTCTGGAAACAACATGGGTGTGTGTGTGCGCGAGAGAGAGAGAGAGACAGAGAGAAAGAAATCCATGTCTGTTAAGGTTCTTCATCTCAGTCACCAGAGCACTGTTCACACATTGCTTCGCCTAGTTGTATCCTAAAAGCTCTTTGGTAACCTTGATGTCTGAGAATAATGTACTTTCCATCTTTTCTAAAGTACTTTTTACATAATTGCCTGTTGAGTTTTCCTTTCACAGAGCTGTAAAGACTTGAAAAACACTCTTATTCATGGGCACTTAGGGCCTCCACCTAAGCTCATTAAAGCTAGCGGGAACTCATACTGGCATAAATGGACTTGGATAAGGCCATTGGTGGTTGCATAATAGACAGCATGATGCCAGCTGAGTGGTGGTGGTGGAGGGAATCTAAGCTGGCTGAGAAACGGGGGGGGGGGGGGGAGTAGAGCTCATGCTTCACATGAATTGTGCTCCTGGTTCATCCCCTGGCATCTCCAATTAAACTATCTGAGGTAGCAAGGTGGGGAACAGTCTTTGCCTGAGTTCCTGGAGAACTGTTGTCATCAGTCAAAGGATACCACTTGGGAATCAATGGCCTGAGTTAGTATTTGGGTGGGTCTACATGTGCAGCAGACTGAGGCATTCATGAGGCGGTTGAATGGACTGTACTACTTTGGATTACAGGTGAGGGGGGTCGGGGAGACTCCTTGTAAACAGAAAGCCAGCATATTAGGAAGGAAAGTGCCAGCCCCCTTTCTCCTCCTTCCTGCCATTTTGGCTACATAAGGATGGGCACTCAGACAATTGAGTTTGCTATTAGTATTAAAATGGGACCTCCAACAAAATGTTGCAGTGTGGAGTGCTGCTGTTCAGGATGCCAGCCTCTGCATCCCCCTCCCCACTTTTCCATTTCCCTTCAACAGTGATTCGACATTCCATGCCCCCTGACAATACTCAGACCTCATTGGGCTCTTTGTAGTTGGGGGTGGAGTGGACACACTGCTTATTTATTTAGGGTGCAATCCCATGTATGTTTAAACCAAAAAAAAGTCCTACAACTTTCAGCCGGGAGTTGTAGGACTTTTTTCTGTCTAAACATGCATAGGATGGCACCTTTATTCAATTTATGAGTCACCCCATAGCCGAAGCTCTCACCTTATAGCTGACATACATCGTAAAAATAAAACCAATGATAAAACACATTAAAAAGTATTGTTTTAAAGGCAGCATTTAAAAGATAAATAACTGAGCAGTTAAAAACAGAGAAGATGATTTTAAAATGCAGCATTAAACATATTAAAAATAAAGCAAGCAGCAGTTAAAAATACCTTTAAAAGGCTTGGGAGAATAAAAAGGTCTTTGCCTGGCGCCAAAAAAATCCACAAAGTAGGCACCAGGCAGACCTCTCTAGGGAGGGCACTCCACAGTTTGGGGGACATTGATGCTCAATCTAGCTACCTCTCACTTTCATCTCAGGGGACATTTAAAAATAGCTTATTGTGAACCAGGAAATGATCTAGCCAGACAATTACATGGTTCTCTCCACACTTTTTATATCTATGTGTGTCTCTTCTTCTGTCCTCCTTTTCCAAAGATTCCATTCTGTTCCCCATCTTACCTGGTTGCCAGATTTCTACTCATCTCAACAGTCAGCATTCCAAGGCCACAGAACACATTCCTTTTTTATTGAGTTTGGGGGTTTTTCCCCTTTCCCTCAGGGTTTTTTTCCTAAATATTTTTTTGTTGTCCTGCAAACCTTGAGGTTACACTGAGTCTGCTGATACCTCCCTCTTATATGTGGATTGCCATTTTGGTTAAATAAGTGACGGCACTAGGAAAAGTAAATTGGAACTTGAATATACTGTAGGATGATAGATTATTTTTCTCCACAACGTTCATCTTATGGGAGGAATGAAAAAGTATAGAGAAGAAATATTTTGTAACTTGACTGTGCTAGATGGAGAGAATGAGAGTTAGCATGGACCAGTAAATACTATATATGTATGTGCTATTCTCCCTCCTTTCTTTGGTGATACTAGCTATCTTTATCCACTATATATCACCAATGGCTCAGTTACATTTCATATATGTCCCCATGTATTTTCATGATTTGCACTCTACCTCCATTTTTTTCCTACAGAAAAATTGGTACTTCATGAGAAAGGTGCCAGCTTTACCACTACCATCACACGTATCACTAGGAAGAAATTGCTTAGTTTAATGCAGTATCATTATTAATACACTACTGATAATAGTGTGTGTAGAAACGTTTAGAACACTTCCCATTTGGGCCCTTGCTCTATCCTTGTCCTGTCCTCCAACTTTAACTGATTATATATATATATATATGTGTGTGTGTGTGTGTGTGTGTGTGTTTGCACACACCTTTCCTTTATTAAGATAAATAATTTCATTTTAATTGCTTTGTTTGCATATTCTTGTCAAGCTGCCTCGTGGATACTAACAGATGAAAAGGCCAGGTATAATTATTTAAAATAAATAAAAAATATTGAGTGAGGGGGGTGTTCAACATTCTTTTCTGTTTCACTGATTTTGGGTACAGGTATTTATCAATATGTAAAAGAAAGGCCCCTGAAGTGGTGAACAAGTTTTGAGCACTGCACACAAACACAAAGAACATGACAAATATTATGGCAGCTAGAAGCATGCACGTACTGGCGGTACAATACATACTGGGTTGTTGTATCTCTAGGGCTAGCCTGTGGTGGCTGCATTTGGTCACAGTTTCTATGATTTTGGTCTTGAGTAGAGCTGTATCTCTCCTCAGCCTGCTACCTTGGGCCACTCCTTGGCTTCTTTCCCAAGCTGTTTTGTGTATTTTATCCTGATTATATGCAAAAACCCAAGCTAAATGTAGTTATTGGCCTGTGGGGAATTGTTAACCTATTTTTACAGGAATGCAATGACTCAGTCTCATTGATGGAATGTCGGTTTAACACTAGCAGAAAGGACAGCTGGCTTTGAGAATGCATGCTACTTGCAGAAAAGCTTCTAGGACCAGTGGTGCAGCTAGGTAACTTTAGGCCCTGGGTAATGGTCTGTGGGGTGGGGTGGGCTTTAGATGGCCATCTGTATTATTTCAGTTGTGAAGCACGCAGCTAATATTTCTCCCCCACCCCTCCAACTATCATTCCATCCATGCTTTAAAACTGCTTCCACTTTCCTGATGTTAGAAAAACAACACAGCTCTTTGCTTATCCTGATTGATTGATTGATTGATTGATATAGATAGATGATAGATAGATACACAATTTTGCTTGTCTTGCAAAACGCTCTCAGACCAAGTTACTTGCAATCCAAGGTATTACTGTACTCTGAGCAGTGCAATTTTGCATCTAAATTAACTTAAACCATAGCACCATCATGACTCCAGGAATAAAATTTAGTTTGTTTCTGCTGCCTTGATCACCTGCCGCTCTCTGGGTGGTCACTTGGGGTGCCTGTGGACTGCAGGGCTCTGGACTTTGGCCCCAAGATCCAGCTGCACCACTGTCTGTGACATGGACTGGTGGGGTGGGGATAACATGGCTACTCAATTATCTGGGAAATTGCACTCACAAGGCATACATGAACTAACCAATAGAGGTATCTAGGGGAATTCTAGAGGGATCCTTTCTGAATCCACTGCTTTTCAGTGTCTTTGGCCTGCTTCACCTATGTCATCCCATGATACAGCATCAAGTGTATTTCAACAATGCATAATACACAAGCAAGTCAGGCCCCGTGCATCTTCTCAAACAGTTGGGACACATGATTTGCTTATAACAACTCTGCAGGTAGCCACATTTGAACAACTCTGGAAGGAAAAAAAAGCCATTTGAATTTTGCCCCATTATTTGTAGTGCACAAAGAAGCTCCTCCTTCAGCAAGACTGCTTTCTCCGCAGTTGGAGACAGATGTGTGAGTCACTCATCACACAGTCTAGCAAACTCTGAATTTGTCCTATCTATCCCAAGCTCCCGAGCAAGTGGGGGCGGGCACAGCTTCTGCAGCGTGATTTGCTGGCAAGTGGCCAGCTCCTGGACCATCTCCTCAACTGCAGTCACTTCAGAGAGGCTTCTGTGGATTCCTGGCATCTTCAGCCATAAAGTGATCTGCTCAAAGCACGAGACAGAGGTACGTCTCCCTCATGTCTGACTGGCAGGGAGCACATGAGTAGGAGGTGTGGGATCGGGAGGATGCTGCAGGAGAGGTACATGAAACTGTCTGTGTGGCTTTCCCATTGCAAATGCTAAGAACCTTTAAGATGGGACTCTGAAGAGGCAAAAGCTGGGAATTTGCAACATCCCAGCCAATGTGGAGAGTAACTGGTGCTCTGCACACCCAGAGATGGGTAGAACAGACTGTGCAGAATTGCTTAGTAATTGTACTGTCTGGAGTGAAATACTACTCTGCACTGCAAGGTCAGGAGAAATCCTTGGTGCATTTTAAGCAGAGACTGCTTTGTGCTATGCACATGGAACTGGGTGCTTATGTGCAGAGATATTAACTGTGTGTTTATGTGTGTGAATTGTGGTTGTGGAGTCATTGGCGCGAGCATTTTTGCCTTTCAAGCTGTGCAACCTGAGACAATGTATGGGTACTCAGAAGTAAGCCCCACTGAATACTGTAGTACTTAACTCCTAAGTAAGTGCGTTAATAGGATTGCAGCCGCAGAGTGATCACAGGGAGCCCATCTGTGACATAGCCAGAGCTAGCAAAATATTTTTGACTTCGCAGAGCTAGCATCTAGTTTTTAGGAAGCCACTTGGTTTGCAAAGGACTGTGAAGAAATCTTTCAGATTTGTAGGGGAAGGGCTGTAGCTCAGGGGCAGAGTGTGTGCTTTGCATGCAAAAGATCCTAAATTCAATCCATAGTATCTCCAGGTAGATCGGGGAAAGACTCCTGTCTGAAACCCTGGAGAGCTGTGGCCAGTCAGCATAGGCAAGACTAAGCTTGGTGCGACAAGGGTCTGACAAGGCAGCTTCCTACCTTTGGGTGCCAACTGAGTGCCAACGTCGTTTCTGGCAGCTAGTTAGCGAGGAGGCACATTTGTTTGTTTATTAGTTATTAGTTATTTGTTTCTTTATTAGTAACTATTATTAGTTAAGGATGATTTCTCTTGAAATTCCATTTGAGGACAGATTTTTAATCTTGCCTTGGGAGGGCCTCTGTTTTAATTCCTAGAAGTTATTGTGGGTTTTAATGCGTTTTGGAATGCTCTGGAGCAGGTAGCTACAGTTTTTCTTTGATGTTACCAAGTCTACTGGGTGATGATGCTTGGATTAGTGCTTAAGGCCCTATTGGGACTGTTAATTAAATGTTAAAGTGGAATGATATGCTAGTGAGATACACAGGGTTCTCTCGTCTAGACAGCAACATTTATCTTTAGACTAATTCCTGCAAGATTTATCTAAGGATGCAGTCTAGAGAAAGTAAAATTGAAATCAGTGGAAATGGAGTGTGCAATTACGCTCCACTCAGATTTAGCATACGCAACATTTCCTGGATTGCAACCTACACTATATTCATACCTCCTCAATGTCCAGAGTGCTACTAGTAGCTCCAGGGCCGGTGCAAGGCAGTTTGGTGCCCTAGGCAAGATCAGATATTTAGCGCCCCCCCTTCCCACTTGAGCCCTCCCTCCCTATTTCTGGCACCCGCTTTAGCCCTGTGCCCTAGGCAGCTGCCTAGCTGGCCTAATGGTAGCACCGGCCCTGAGTAGCTCACTGAGAGCAAATGGGATTTGTGATCTCAGGCCACTTGGCCTCTTCTTAAAATTCCATCTCATTTTGTAGACTATTGGATGATCCTATTGGATGAAGCTAACTGTACATTCTGAAGCCCAATTTCATAGCCAGCTATACAAATGTTGCAACTTCCTATATTAACAGGGTAGCCTGGGGCAAGCTGCTGTCTCTAAGCGTTGTTCATCTATCTGCAAAGCTGAAATAACTCAGAGCTCCTGTGTAGTTGAAAAGTATATACAGTTACAAAGCAGTTTGTGCATTAGAAGTGCTATGCAAATAAAGAGACTAGTGGGCAGCATTTCGTTTGACTGCTGGTAGATATTGATGTGGAAATGTGATGTATGGGGGAAGGCCTGTAATTCAGTGGTAGAGTACATGCTTTACATGCATCAGGTCACAGGTTCAATCCCCATGATATCCAGCTAAAAGGACCTCAGGTAGCAGAGCTGTGAAAGACCTCTGCCAGACATCTTGGAGACCCACTGCCAGTCAGAGTAGGTAGTACTGGGCTAGTTGGACCAATGGCCTGAGTCAATATTCTCATTGCTTTGTGGTAACCTGTCAAAGTTGCCTAACATTTCTGTTGGCACATGAGGTATTTGAATGGTACTTGGGATGTTGATGTGTTGGTTGCTGAGAATGTGAATGACAACATATGGAATGTCATTGGTTGTGGGGGTGGGACAGAGGTCCAGTAGCTCCTCCTTCTCCACTTTTTGGGAGGCTCTTTTATAGGTAATGTATAAAAATAGGTTGCTTGGTCCATACGTTAAAAAAAACCAAAAAACATTCCACTATTCCTAGAGAAACTGATACTTTTTTTTATTAATGGTACACTATCAGCTGATGAGAGCCATGCCAATTGCATCCGCGTTCCCAATCATTTCTGCACTTTTCCCTGCCAGAAACATTTTGCTGGGGCATGCTGGGAGTAGTAGGCCGTTTTTTCTGTCTAAACGTGCATAGGATTGTGCCCAAAGTTGGGTGTATGAATAAATAGGTAATATTTTGCCTATTTTGTACCTTTCACTCTGAAGGTTCCAAAATCCTTCACAACTAAGGATACAATCCTATACACACTTTCCTGGGATTAAGTCCCGTTGAACACAGTGTTGTTTGCATCTGAGTAGAAATGTATAGGATTGCAATTTAAATGAACTATGCATACATCCGGAATGCAATGCACTCAATGAAGCCTTTTTGGTCTTGCCTTAATCAACATGACAGTATTTGTTCCTGTAGCTCAAAGTGCTTTGCAAAACGTTAGCATTCAAAACATATTTTATGTACCTTCAATACCTGGAGTAACCCAGCAAATCGCTTTAGCGCCAAATATATCTGTGTCGTGGTATTTTCTGAACATTGAGGAATCTAGCAAATCCCTCAAAATGCCTGGGTTCAAAGATAAGGCCTTTCTAGAAGTGCTTCAACCAGCAAATCCCTTTTGGTGTTTCTGGAATACAGGTAGTGTACTCCAGTTGTATCCCACTATCTTTGGTATGATGGTTTCCAGGACTCCTCTTCTAATTACGCTTGAACAGCTTTGGTGATTGACCTAAGAAATGTAGCCATGGCTGGGCCAGGCCAGCGAATCAGGACACTCCCTACAGAGCTGAATAAGGTCTGCCCTGATGAAGGAGACAACTATCCTGTGTATCCTAAGAGCTATTATGATCTTGACATGGTCCCTAACCTCAGACGAAGTAACAGTGCCTTCAATAAGAGCAAGCGGAGGGCTCACTTCAGTCCCAGCACCAATGAAAAGGTAAGTTCAAGAAAAAGAAGATAGAGCCAGAGATTGGTTCTTCGTGGTGGGAGGAATGATCTGCCATGGGAAGGAAAGCAAGAGCACAAGCTGAAGGAAAAAAATAACCCCACCTTTAAAAGATAGAAAATATATCTTTTCTTTGGGTTACAGTGATCAACAACAGAACTAACTGTACTGCCTCCTTTAAATAAATCAAAATTCACACCATGAAAAACTGAATATTGTAACTTAGGGCTTCTCTTCACAAGGCATTTATTGTGTGCTCATGGTAGTTTACGGATACTTTGCATGATGTCCTCATCCTCCAGGGCCTTTCCCGTGCTTTCCAAGCATTTCCATGGCTTTTTTTAGAGCAAGGAAAGTGTAGTATTATCTGAAAATGGCAGAATGAACTGCAGTGCGAAGCTCGTGTATTTTCGCAATTCTGCTATACTGCAGTGCCACCTTGTGGTTGTGTAATGGAACATATAGAAAGGCAGAGAAAGAAAAACTCGGGGGGGGGGGGGGACGACATCTGTACAGGAGCCGATCTTAATCCCACAAAGAATCTGGAAGCAGTAAAGTGGCAGGTTAAAAGCCTCATGTAGAGAACCCCTTAAACAGATGATACAATGTACAGAATTGGGGGGGGTATATTTCATCTTGCTTCTGCTATTATTACTGCTCTGTTCCCTGTGCCTTCACTCTGCAGGAAAATCTCAGCTCATGGATCCCTGAAAACATTCAGAAAAAAGAATGTGTTTATTTTATTGAAAGTTCACAGATGTCAGATTCTGGGTAAGGGAGCTACTCTGATTGATATTGTCTATTTCCTTTTCACTTTTCACTGAGTGTCTAAAAGTGGTGGTGAGCTCACTCAGCAGCACGGGTGAAATTGGACACCTATGCAAGTTTCACTTGCAGTAGGACGATAGTGGTGGTTATCTTAGGGCAAGTGTGCCAGAGGTGCAATATATCAGCCTACCCAATTCAAGATGCTCATTCTTACCTTCAGATTCTATAAGAGGTCTATTTATATTGTGCAAACTGTGCACTGAAAAGTGCTTGCGTAAGTGACAGTTGAGTGTGCTTGAACTTCTCTCACATTTCATGTGCAATTTTATAGTAGAATCCGGGCTCGCAGGGATAGAGCACCAACACTTTTTTAATAGCAGGGGCACTGATGTCATCTGCTCCACACACGCACACCAAATTTCCCTGTTCCCTCTAAGCTTAGGTGCAATCTTCACATTAGCTGGAGGGAAATGTATTTTCCCAGCAACAATATATTGTTCCCTATTGTAACATAAAGTATTGAATCTATGAATCTATTTTGGGGTGGCTTGGTCTTGAATGGACAATTAAAACCCATTAGGTTTACAAAAGGCCTGCTTCTGGTGGAGATGAAAACCACTAGAAGTGGCTTGTTGATGTAGATCCACACAGCTGCCTGCATTTTTGCACTCGCCTTGGGGGCGTGGCTATGAGGACCATCACGATGAGCGCCTGCACTGCAGAATGTACCACTACACCACTGTTCGTATGTCTCACATATGAATGCTGTTATTGAGGTAGAAAATTCCAAAGAAAAATCCAATGTACACCCCAGCCAAAGCCGGTTTTATCTTTGTGCTAAGAGCCAATTTATTACAACAAAGCCAATTCAAGCTTTGCATGCAAAAATTAGCTTGGCTTGTATTGATTTTAGAGGATGGAGTATCACCCTGCTAACTCTTCTGAGCCTATTCAAATCACCTGGGTGGTGTTAGTTGTGGCCATATCATTTGAAAATCCTATGGATGGTGCTCCCTAGCCAGTGGCCAGCTGATCATGTGCGTCTGACAGCATGCAGAATCCAGATATTAGCATATGTTGGCAAACATTAAAAATAGTGATGTTCCTATTGTAACAGCTTGCCAAGAGGTCAATCCTGTGCCTAGTGGCAGAGGTCGGCGGCAATCCAGCATGAACAAGATATTACAAGCCACTACCATGTGCTCAGTAGTCATCACGTTTATATATACACATTTGTATACACCTATACAAGGATGTAGACAAACTGGAAAGGGTTCAGAGGAGGGCAACAAAGTTGATCAGGGGACAGGAAACAAAGCCCTATGAGGAGAGACTGAAAGAACTGGGCATGTTTAGCCTTCAGAAGAGTAGACTGAGGGGAGATATGATAGTACTCTTCAAGTACTTGAAAGGATGTCACACAGAGGAGGGCCAGGATCTCTTCTCAATCATCCCAGATTGCAGGATATGGAATAATGGGCTCAAGTTACAGGAAGCCAGATTCCGACTGGACATCAGGAAAAATTCCCTGACTGTTAGAGCAATACGCCAATGGAACCAATTACCCAGGGAGGTGGTGGGCTCTCCCACTCTGGAGGCATTCCAAGGTGCAGCTGGACAGCCATCTGTCAGGGATGCTTTGACTTGGATTCCTGCATTGAGCAGGGGGTTGGACTCGATGGCCTTATAGCCCCCTTCCAACTCTATTATTCTATGATTCTATGTTTTTACACTTAGAACAGGGGCACCTGATGAAAGTACATGCCTCACTACATGTGTTAGCGTTTAAGGTGCCATAGGACGCTTTAATTGTGAAAACAAAAACTGAGTAACTTGTGAGCTATGGAATTGTGAGACCTGGAGTCTAGGATGCTCCACCATCTAATCTCCCAATTTACTGTTGCTTATGAAGAACAGAGAATGCCAGCAAATGCAGCTAGGCCCATCAGAGTGCTGTGACGGTGAAAGAAGATGACTGTGCCAAAATTCACTCTTTTGCATAATGATTAAAGGCTCAGAAGCCCTGTACTGTAAGAAATGGGCCAATCCTAGCAAAGCCAGTTGATAGGCTTTTCATGAAGGATGTGGGTGTAACATGACTTATTTTGGTGCAGAATATGCAGTCCAGCTGGTCTACCATTTTTCTGAGGATACAGACGTTCCTGAGATTCTGGTACTATTTTCTTACAGGAAGATGGTGTGCGAGTGTGGCTATCTCAGGGAACAGCATTTAGAGGAGGCCATAAAACCCATCATGTTCCAGGGGAAAGAATGGGACTCTAGAAGACATGTCCAGGAAGTGCCAACAGATGCTTTTGGGGACATCAGCTTCACAGGCTTGGGGCAGAAAGTAGGGAAGGTGAGTGAGCGCATGACTGTGTACCATACAAGGGACTGGAATCGATTATGTCAACACAAGTAGCCAGCATTAAGTTGCATCGGCCCTACCATTTTCTAATAAAACTGAGAAATTAGAAAGAGAGCACTGATTGAATAGCTTTTAAGGCAGGGGTGGGGAACGCACGGCGTGACCAGGGCCGGTGCTACCATTAGGCCAACTAGGCAGCTGCCTAGGGCGCAGGGCTAAAAGGGGCGCCAGAAACGCCTTGAAAAAAAATACACCGCTCTCAAGTGGGAAGGGGGGGCGCTAAATATCTGATCTTGCCTAGGGCACCAAACTGCCTTGCACCGGTCCTGGGCGTGACCCTCCTTTTCTTGTTGGACCCCAACTCCCATCAGCCTCAGCCAGCATGTTCAATGGTCAAGGATGATGGGAGTTGCAATCCAAAAACGTATGGAGGGCCACAGGTTCTCCAGCCTTGTTATAAGGGCAGGAGAATAAAAACAAACAAAACCCTGCCAATGAAGCTCTTTAATTAGCCATTCAGGGCTGCAAGGGCAATATTAAAGGTACCTTCATTCCTGTTTCGTGGCATCAGAAGGTTATGTAATAACACTCTGGCTTTCTCTGGGAACCAACCTACTAAATACCTGTTCGATGTAATACTAGCGCCACCCTATTCAGTGGGTTCATCCCATGGTGTTGCTGTCATATTTAAAAGCCCACAACTATGTGCTTCAGTTATAGTAACCTATTTCTTGTATGTAGCTTACAACCCAGTTCTGTGCACATGTACAAAGTCCCATCCAATTCAGTGGGACTTAAACCTGTGTGTAAGTGAGTAAGTGTGTACAGGATTGTGGCCTCAATAAAGGGTGTAGAGTAGATAACGCATTGTCAAAGTGCTATACATAAATCATCTCATTAAATATTGCAACAGCCCTGCAAAGTAGGCTAGTATTGTTTCCATTTTACAGATGCAGGTTGATGAGGCAGAGAGATAATGGCTTGCTTAAGTCTACCTACTGGGCGCATAGCTGTGGCCACTGATCATCACACTCAGTTCTCATTGAGCTGCCATCTAATCTGCTGTTGTACTGGCCAGAATCTGTTCTGTTCCTATCTTTGAACAGCATGTCCTGCAAGCCACCAATGTTCTGTGTACTCTATCCACGTTTAGAATATTATTACATCCTGCCAAACATTTAGAGCAGCCCATAGGGATTGGGAAGTAGAAAGGTAGAAAATAGTTGTCTCTAAGTGAAGTGGAGTCCTGTGAAGTTTGGAACGGACTTCTGCAAGGGAGTCCCAGAAGATTCCGTTTACACTGGGTGAGTTCGCGTGTCACAATAATCCACCCTGAAAACAAACCACAGCGGCTTGCTAAATCCGTTGCTAACCCTCGCTGCTGCCGTCAGATGATCAGGTGCACCTTAGTTTGCTATGGTTTGTTTCCCCGTTGGTCCTCCTGCCCGCTCCCGGCACCTATCCCACAGGGATGGGGACTCGGACTGCAGGACTCGACTCGTGAGTCGGACTGAGTCCCCCCTCTGACTCGACTCGGACTCGAGTCCCAATATTTTTAATGGGACTCGAGACTCGACTTGGGACTCGAGACCAAGGACTCTTCAACATCCCTGGGCTGTGCCAGAAGGAGTGGAGAGAAGTGCGATTGCCTGCGAAGATTTTATTTTTTAAAACCATTTTCCTAAAATGCAACCTTTCAGACATTTTGGGTTTGGCTGCCTCTGCCTGCCTGTTTGGGGTTCCCTGCCTCCTCTGCCTGCCTGGTTATTTTTATTTTGGGTTTGTCTGCCTGGTCTGTTCTTGTCAAAATCAGTTGCAGAGTTTTGAAATAAAAAGGCACACTTGTGCCTAGAATTTATTTAAGCCACACATTTTCCCTCTTATTTTGTTGGGAAAAAACCCCATTGATTTTAATAGGAACTCGTGGAGTCAGCTTTGGGAGTGACTCGTGACTCGTCACTCATGAGTCACCATTTTGGACCAAGGACTCGGACTCGAGACTCGGGTCCAAAGACTCGTGACTCGACTCGTGACTCGAGACCAAGGACTCTTCAACATCCCTGCTATCCCAGTGTCCTTTCTGGCACAACTTTTTTAAAACAGTAAAACTTTGTTAAATCTGTTCCATTTGTGTTTCACTGATTGTCAGGCATGTTTTTCTTTCTTTCTTTTTTTACATTCCAGAACTGTATGCAAATTTAGTCGGGGGTGGGGGAAGTACAGAGATCAAAAATACGCATAGGCTAAAGTGTGAAAATGTGGATTTGGGGAGGATTTGTGCTATTTTTTCGATTTGGGGAGATTTGTACACATCTGCATTAAATAATGTGCATTAGTTAATGTGCACATGCGCTAATGCACATTAGTTAATATGAATGTGCGCAAATCTCCCCAAAAGTGGGTGGGGAAAGTTTAAAAAGCGCAAATCCCCCCCCCCCCCCAAATTCACATTTTCACAACCTGCAAATTAGGACTTTGGGGAAATTTGTGTGAATTTCACAGTTGATCACTGCTTGATTTGGGCAATTCTCCCATTCGCACAGTGAGATTGTGAGGCAGCAAGCGGAGCGGTCGGTTTTTCTGCCAGTCTTGCCAAGTGACTCTGTTGCTTTTTGGCACAAGTCACGTACAGGCCGTCATGCCTGGTTTGCACATCACGACAAGCCACTTTGAAAACAAGACACCCCAAACAACCCAATAACAAGCCATGGGTTCTCAGGGTGGTTTTTGCATGGTTAACAAACTACACCAGTGTGTAGCTGGCTGGGGCATGCTGGGAGTTGTAGGCCAAAAACATCTGGGGACCCAACGTTGGAGAACACTGAACTACACTGAAGCCACCATGCTGGGTTTGGACATCGCAACAAGCCACTCTGAAACAGACAAGGCTGACAGCCCACCATCTCCATTACTTCCTATTGCATTCAGGTGCCTTATAACAGCCTTCCCTAACATGGTGCCCTTCAGATGTGCTGGACTTCAACTCTCATCACCACCACCCATTGCCTTCCGGCTGTGGATTATGGGAGTTGTAGTCCAGCACATTTGGAGGGCACCTGATTGGGGAAGTCTGCCTTATGAGTGTCAGGAATATGGGTGCTTCCAGATTAGGCTTTTTTTTTTTTAGAGCAATTGGCCTGCTTCATTCAAGAATTTTTACTGGGGAGGGGGACACAAGGGGGCCCACATGACCCAGTCATCTCCCATTTGTAACCCTCCCATGTTTTCCAGCGGTGTCTTCTGCTTTTTTTTTCTTACCACAGAAAGCCCATTAAGGAAGGGAAGATGGACTAGCTGCACAGGGCCTTTTGACTGGTAGCACTAGGAGCCCTCTGTCTTGAAGCATCCTGTATCCACTGATTCACAAAGCTCCTAAGGCACTTGAATATAATAGGAAGTGGCAGGGAGCCTGCAATGCTTATGATCCTGGCCATTTTTGCATAGTGGCAAGTATCAGGGAATGATCCTCTCTTGTGTTGCTTCTGGGTTTTATTCCCTTGTTGCAGTATGTGCGTGTCTCCTCTAACACCCCCCCGAGAGTCATCTATCAGCTGATGACGCAGCACTGGGGCCTCGATATACCCAACCTCTTAATATCTGTGACCGGAGGAGCTAAAAACTTCAGGATGAAGCTGAGACTGAAGAACATATTCCGGACGGGGCTAGTCAAGGTGGCGCAGACGACAGGTAAGGCAGCTTCTTGGTCTGAAGCCAACGGGAAAGGACTTGTTCCTATATTATTTATCTTCTTTATCTATTTTTTTTTTTACCCTGCCTATCAGCCCAGATGGGCCCCCAAGGCAATCCAAATGCAATCAATACAATCCAAAATGTAATAACCAATCAAAGTAGAAACATAAAGCTAAAATTAGTCACTGAAACAAGAATGAGCAACCTTTTCGGCCCTGAGGGCCACGTGCTGTGCTGGGTGGTGGGTTGGGGGAACTTGGGGTCTGCTCGTGGGCGCACATATGTACATCCACGGGATGGCTGCTGTGGGATGGAGAGGGAAAGGCCTCTTCCCCCGCCCCAGCAATGCCGGCTGCATTGGGATTTCTGACAGAGGGGGAGGCTTTCCCCTGCAGCCCAGTTGGTCACTTGGGCTACAAGCAAAAGTGAGTGGGCCCCCTGGGTCTTACGGATCACATGGGGAGAGTCACACATGGGTTGCAGATTGCCCACCCCAGCACTAAACGGACTTCTCAGCAGGGGCACAAAGACCCCTCAACCTACACTAAAGGCCCGCAACAGGTTTTATTTAAAAATTAAGTCAAGTATCTGTCCCTGAGCCAGAAAAAAGGCAGGAGAAATGAAGCAGCTAGCCTCATCCAGTCTGGTTCTTTGTTGCACAGGTGCCTGGATTATCACTGGGGGTTCTCATGCTGGTGTGATGAAGCAAGTTGGGGAAGCCGTACGAGACTTCAGCATGAGCAGCAGCTATAAAGGCGAGATTATCTCCATTGGCATTGCCACGTGGGGGGCCGTGCACAACCGCAGTAGCCTTATCTGCCCCATGGTGAGTCAAAAGGATTTTCAGACTGTGCTCCTAAAAGAGCAGGTGGCTAATGCTGCAATCCTATACACTCCCATACCTGGGAGTAAGTCCCATTGGACTCAGTGGCATTTCCTTCTTAGTAGACATGTATCAGTTTGCACTATCCATCTTCCCTCTGCTAGATTCGGGGAGATGGGGATTGGAAATGACGACATCTTCTCAGGGGAGGCTGGTGACTCCTGTGTCAGTGGAGCTCCTCATCCACTGCAGCTTTTATTCTGAGCTTTATAGGAGCTATCCCTGGTGCTCTACGGTGGTGAACCTACCTTGGGGATGGAGCACAGCACCATGGAGAGCTCCTATAAAGCTCAGAATAAAGGCTGCAGTGGATGAGGAGCCCCACTGGCACAGGAGTCACCAGCCTCCACGGCATCTCGTCAACCCGGAGTGCAGAACTTCTTTCAGTCCGAGGGCTGAATTCCATTTCAGAGAAGTTCTTGGGGACTGCGTTCCAGTGGCGGGTGGGGCCAAAAATCCCAGCATGTTTTTCGCTTTTAAAGCTCTTCCTGCCAGTAACGAAGCCTTCGGAGAGGCATTTCATACTTTTAGAATGAGGGGGAAAGTGCACAAAAGTCGGGAAGCCACCGAATGATTGGTGGTTGGGGGAGAGGGGCCTGAGGAAGGGGGCGTGGTCTCCTGGGAGCCCCAGTGGGCCAGATTGGGACTCCCAGAGGGCTGGATTTGCCCCTTGGGCCTGAGGTAAACCCCTGTTGTAAAGAAAGCTGCGATGGAGATGCCGTCACAGAAATCGCTAAGTGACTGCAAGTCACATAAGATCCACTGCAGCAAGGTGTGGGATAGGAATAAAGGGAGCCGAGCCCACACCTCCGTTTGTGACTCCTTTTTTCTCACCTGGATGTTTGCAGGGTAGCTTCCCAGCTGAATATATGCTGGATGAGGAGACCCAAGGGAACCTCTCTTGCCTGGACAGTAACCACACGCACTTCATCCTGGTGGATGATGGGACACATGGCAAATACGGTGTGGAGATCCCCTTGAGGACCAGACTTGAGAAGTTCATTTCAGAGCAAACCAAGGTGAAAGGAGGTAATGGCAATGCAAGATAGCAGGGCAGGGGGAATCTCACTGCGGATAAAAGTCTTATCATGCCCAACGGTCAATAACACTAGAATATTACCTGCACTCTTTCATCCTACTAGGCCTGTTTAGCTTCCAAGACTAGGCAAGACTGAATTCATTTGTGCCATTGAGGCTGTAGGCTTATGCACTCTCCCATTAGATCTTAAGAACATAAGTAGAGCCGTGATGAATCAAACCAAAGGCCTATCTGATTCAGCATTCTGTTCACACAGTGGCCAACCAGACACCTCTGGGAAGCCCATAAGTAGGGCATGAGTGCAATAGCACCCTCCCACTCATGTGCCCCAGCAACTGGTAAAGAGGCATACTAACTCCAGTATTGAAGGTAATATATACCATAGTCATTCTGACTGGTAGCCATTGATGATCGCCATCTTGTTGGTGTCAGATTAAAGAAAGAGACCATGGTCTATATCAGGGTACTTCTTGTTAATGGATGGTGTCAAGGAGACTTGAATCCTGGGATTAGTAACCAATGTCCTAATAAAAGGCAATAACTAGGGCATCATTGCTGTTGGAGATGGTTTCTTCAGACTTGGTCTGTGCTTCCTGTAGTATGCAATTTCTTCCATCTTCAGTCTGGAGAAGGAGATTCCTTTAGTGCTTTTGTTGCTGGATTACTGGGAAGGGCTGTAGCTCAGCGGTAGAGAACATGGCTTGCACGCAGAAGGTTCCAGGTTCAATCCCCGGCATCTCCAGGTACAACTGGGTAAGACTCCTGTCTAAAACCCTGGAGGGCTGCTGCTAGTCAGCGTAAACAGTACTGACCTAGATAGGCCAATGGTCTGATTCAGCAAAAGGCAGTTTCCTGTGTTCCTGTTTGTGACAGCATAATGCCTCCTGCTATGACATGATGGAATGCAGGGCAAGTGAAGGGGGAAGCATAAAATGATGGGAAAGAGGAAGCAGAAATAATAGTATCTTGGTGACAGTTGTGGGTGGGGGAGGGGGACCTGAAGTGAAGAAGCTGTGGAGAGAGACTTCAGGAAGACTAAGTCTTTTACTGTATTTTAAATCTCTGTCCCGCTGCTAGGTTTTATTTCAGCTTTTACTCCTACTTTATGCTGTAGTTTTAAATTTTTAAAATTTGTACTGTATTTTGTGGTTTTAATTGTTGTGAACTGCCCAGAGAGCTTCAGCTATTGGGTGGTATAGAAATGTAATAAATAAATAAACAAAATAAACTTAAAAAACACACACAAACATGTAATTTTTCTGTGGTTTTATGCTGTTGCTCTGTTCTGTTATTTATTTTTATATTATTCTATATTTTCTTTTTATCATTCTTATATTGTACAACACCCTGATACCTTTGCTGATGGGTGGCCTAAAAATCTTTTTTTAAAATAAACAAATAAAGGAACTAGCCACTAGCGACAGGCGGCTGACACTAGTGCCAGCAGTGGCTTGAGGTTGGGTCATTTGAGTGTTGCTGCTGTTTGTTCATAATTATAAATGTTAATTACTTGGTTTTGTTCACTGTTTTTAATCTGTAAGAAAAAGAAATATTGCCTAAATATTGTCATTAGACTTAAGGGTAAATTGCCAGTTTGCTTCTCCTGATCCATAAGTGAGAACTGCATGTATTACAACATCCCTGTGGTGATGAGCACCAGCAGGAAAGGAAAGACTGGCAGTGTATACCTGAGTGATTGTGGGATTAACCAAGCCTTTATTTCCTCACAGGAGTTGCCATTAAAATACCGATCGTTTGTGTAGTACTGGAGGGTGGCCCTGGGACCCTTGACGTAAGTACTCTAGTGGGCATCAGGGCAACTCATTTGGGACAAGGACGTATAGTATCGGTGAATATGGTTATTGTTAACTCCTGAAAGAAACCTGTTTCATGGCACAGTGTGCCTCAATCACACAAAGCTCCTGTTGGCTAAGTAGTGGTAGAACCAACTTTTGGGGGCTTTTATGACACCACAGAAATGCATCAGGCAATGTTAGTGCATAATAACATGTGCTGGCTTCTCCCTGACACAAGAAGTGCTATGTATTTTTTGAAATAATAGAATAATACTGAAATACTACATAAATAAAAGTGCTATAACCCTAAAATGCCACACACACACACACACACACACACACACGTACACATTTTATCTTCCACCTTCTTCAGCTGCTCACATAAAAAAAACCCCACATCTCTTTAAAAAGAAGAGTAGTAGTGCTAACGGCATGTACACCTAAGGAGATTGTGTTACTCTTCTGTCCTTCTGAAAAAAAGGTCGGACTTTCCGTGGTAAGGAAAAAGACAGAGGCAGCATGAGAAAACACAGGAGGATTGCAAATGTCATGTAGCCCCCCGGTAAAATGTGAGTGTAGAAGCCATGGCAATTCCACAATAAATGCCTCGCCTGGAAACAGCCTGAGATAGAATTCTGGACTGGACCACTTAAAATAGCAGATGAGGGGTCATGTTTTTGAATGTTCCTCCACGTAAAACGTTCCCTGTGCTAAATATTTTTCCCTGATGTGCTGAATGTACTACAGGATGCAAGGAGGACTTTACGTGGGGGATCATTTCAAAATATGATTCTCTCACCTGCAGTCTTAAGGGATGGAATTCCAACATCTCATTCTATCACCTCATTCTTTGTAATGTGTGGATTGGCTCTGAAGTTGGAGGAAATATCATAGTTAAAGTCTGTAAGGGTGCAATCCTATGCAAGTTTAGACAGAAAAAAGGCCTACAATTCCCAGCATTGCTGGGAATTGTAGGCCTTTTTTCTGTCTAAACTTGCATAGGATTTCCCCTTGAGACAGCATGGGCTCAAATGTTGTTGACCTCCTGTTACTCTGTTCTGCAGACCATCTACAATGCGATCACCAATGGCACACCCTGCGTGATCGTGGAAGGCTCAGGACGTGTGGCTGACGTCATTGCTCAAGTGGCTAATCTGCCCAGCCCCAAAATAAGCATTTCCCTCATTCAGAAAAAACTGAGTACGTTCTTCAAGGATAGCTATGAGCAGTTCACTGAGAGTAAGGTTGTGGAATGGACCAAAAAGGTAAGGCAAAAGTGCAGATTTTTACTGGTCTGTTTTGGTGAACTATCCTGCTTATGGATATGCAGTTTGTGAACATGCATTTACACATACATGTGGAATATCGTGTGTTTTCATCTCCCCCTCTGGGCATCTGCAAGATGGCTGCCCTGCTACCTTTCCACAATCCCTGAGGAAGCCATTGCTCAGAAATGCACAGACTATGTTAGAAACCTGTGACTGGGTAGAAAGTGAGATCCCATGAAGGATGGGGATAGATTGGTGTCAGAATGGTGCAGCAAGTCTTTTGAAAAGTGTTGCCCTAGTGCAGGGGCAGGCAACCATTTTGGGTCTGAGGGAAAAATTCAAATTTTGGAAGGGGTTTGGAAAGCCACATTCCAGACGTGGGAATGGCTACAAATAAAGGGGGTGGGGCTTCTCACAGTGGGCGGGGCCAATTTGTAATATATATTTTTTACCATCTACCGGTACTTCTTTTTTTCAACCTAATTTACAATAACAGTAGGATTCTGCTCGGTGTGGCCTCCACCTCCCCTTCCAGCCACCCCCCATCATCTATTGCTGACATGTGGTCTAATATGATGGTTGTGGTCTCTTCTCCTTTACAAGGCTTGGAATATCAGCTTGTATAGATGAACCTGCAGGCTGTGGTTCTCTGGCAGACAACCACCACAGTGAAGGCCTCAGCAACGCAGACCTGAGCCAAACAAGCTCTCTCACAACACAAGCCCTCCCAGATATTCAAGCAACAGTTCAATTTCATGCATTTCAAATGCACGCCCCCCTCCACAAACAGCAGCATTTCAGCTCCATTTCATGCATGTTTACTCAGATGTATGGATTCCTGCTATGGAAGCCTAGAGCCTGGCAGGCGGGGAGGATTTGGACTCTGCTTCAGGCAGCATCATGTCTTGGGCTAGCAATTAACCTGTTAGTTATATGGGAGAAACTTGACTAGTGTGTCATATTGACCACAAGCATGACCTGTGACCAGGAAAATCCTTGCTTCAACTCTTAGCTCAGCTATGAACTCACTAGTGGCCATAGTCAAGCCACTGTTCTCTCAGCCTTGCAGGAATAATAACACTGGCCTACCTTACAGGACTGTTGAGCGGATTAGTGAATGTATGTGTGTGAAGAGTTTTGTGCACTTAAAATGCAGTGACTGGGTTCAGACAACACAATAAACCACACTCAAGGTTGAGTATGGGTTGACTGTGGGTTGTCGTTGAACCATGGGTTGTTGTTGAAATGTGGATTACCGTGTGGTCTGAAGACAGCTGTGCTAACAAGCCATGACATGTTAACCATGAACAACCCAGGTTGGGGAAGGCTGCACTATGTCGATGAAGATGATGATTCCCAGTGAAGTGTGAATGGGCTGGAAATTTCACCAGGTGTTAGTGAAGGCAGAGAATCGACTTTGGAGGGGTTTGAGGGTCAGTATGCTTTATGGCAGGGCAGGGTGGGAGAGGCATGCTCCCTAAATTAACTGGAAAGTGCAGGAAATATCTTCACAGAATGGAACATTAAATCCCAGCCGGCTGATAACATGGTGATGGGTAGGTTTACTGCAGTCCTGCATTTTCTTTTTGATTATTCTTTCAGATCCAAGATATTGTGCGAAACAGGCAACTCCTGACCATCTTCAGGGAAGGCAAAGACGGACAGCAGGATGTGGATGTGGCCATTCTGCAAGCGATGCTCAAAGGTGAGAAGTGCCATGAGTGTCGCAGAGCAGCAGTGTGGAGGTCAGTAAGTGGAACTGCATCACTGGGATCGCTCTTGAGAGGGACATTCCCCTGTGCCAAAATGTGTTATTGGGCTTTTCTACACAAGGCATTTATCATGCCCTCATCATTCCCTACTCACGGTTATTTACGGGTTCTTTAGATGACGACGTGACCCTCCAGTTTCATTTCTGTGTCAAACCAGCACTTTGGGTGAATTTTTTTTAGATCAGGGAAAATGCTGCTTTTAATTGTGAAAGTGAAAGAAAACATGATTTCTTCTTGTGTATTTGCACTATTCCGCTATACCACAGTGCCACCTAGAGGTTATGTAGTGGAAAAGCAGGAGAGGAGATGCTCCTGGTGTAGTGCTCTGATCTCAGTTCTGTGACGAAACCAAAAGTAGATACAGTGAATTAACAGTCGATTAACAGCCATGCGTAGAAAAGCTCATTGTTTCAGGAAGCAGTGCAAGGCACTACTATGGAACACTCTCTCTCCGTGTGTGTATGTCTGTGATAGCTGAGGCTTCATTTAACCTTTCAGGGTTTGCCTCCATGGAAGTAGTTAGTGGAGACACAGCAGGACACTGCAGTGGGCAGAATGCTGCCCAGTATTGAACCCTGATGCTGTGACATTGCATATAGGAGAGAGATGTTGAGCAAAACCTAGTCAGGTGCAAAGTGAATTGACACCGAAATGCTTTATTTGATTTGTTGAGTTTGATTGTTAATCCCACGGCTCACAGACGGTAAAAACAGTTTAAAAACAGCCCAATTAAATACTCATTCAAACATCCAAAAAACACATAATAAAAACACATTAAAAGGATTCCATACCTGCTTAACTGCAGCCATTAAATATCAGTGTTTCAGTCTGGAAAATGCTCAGGCTCTGACAAACCTCTAGGGAGCAATGTTGGACATGTGGTGCATATGGGCACAGGATATTTACAGAAGTATGGTCTGGAGCTGCAAGGCTGAAGCAGGGGGCCACCTTGACCTGTAAGCTGCTTAGGAACATAGGAAGATGCCTTATACAGAGTCAGACTGTTGGTCCTTCTAGCTCAATATTGTTGACACTGACTGGCAGTGGCTCTCCAGGGTTTCAGGTAGGATTCTTTCCCAGCCTTACCTGGAGATGCTGAGGATTGAACCTGGGACCTTCTGCATGCCAAGTGTGTACTCTGCCACTGAGCTACAGCCCCTCCCAAGCCTCTGTTGGAATATGCAATGAGAAGATGTCAACTCTGCAGGGAGGGTTTTTAAGTTGACTGCCCAGTAAAGGGTTGAGATAGACTGTTATAGTGTAGCTAAAGGGCAAAGGCAGAAACCAAGCTTCTTTGAGAAGTCAGAGAGCAGGGTTCAGTGGAGCAAGCTACTTAGTGGTACTAGGGGAGGGAATGCTGGACGTTGCCTAGCAACAGGTTAGAATTCCATTCTACCACTCCTCTGACAGTTAGACTAGTCTACAGTTAACAGTCTTAACTGACACTTGCAAAGAGATTTGACCTTTCCTCACAGATAAGTAACATTTAAGAAACTGAACTTACAAAGTTTGTAACCATAAGCTTAAAGTACCTAAAAACTTAGGTTATTTACTTTAAAGCATCTACTTAGAACAACAAGTCCTGTGTGTGCGTGTGTTTGTTTGGGTGAAGTCTGCTGCTGCTATTGTGCTCTGCCATCAGCCTCATCAGCAACTGGTATTCCTAGGTGGTCTCCCATCCAAGTACTAACTAGGCCTGACCCTGCTTAGCTTCTGATATCAGGCGTCTTCAGGCTGGTATGGCCATACTTGGCTCCCAAATATGATTATTTTCCTAGTATTTCCCTAGTATTAAGAGAGCAAATAAATGTTGGTCCATTGCAACCCAGTCATTTTCTTGTTTGTTCCTCTGTTGCAGCTTCCCGATACCGTGATCACTTTGGCCATGACAACTGGGATCACCAGCTGAAGCTTGCAGTGGCATGGAACAGGGTGGACATTGCCCGGAGTGAGATTTTCACCGATGATCATGAGTGGAAGGTGCGGAGGCTTTTGGCGCCGCATTGGCAATGAGCAGGCCCCCTGTCCACCTGCATAGTTAGAAGAGGGGCCAGCAGTACCAGCCTTGACTTGACTGCAAGTCTGCAACCTTGTCTCTTGGGAAGGCATGGAGATGGCTTTGAGGGTGAAACTACTAGTCATCATTAGTGCTGCCTTGCATTGCCGCCACCCCCTGCCTCTTTGCTGTCTTTTTCTTGTAATATGTACTGCAGTGCACTGTGCAACACATCATCATGGCATCTGTCTCCCCACCTCACAGGGATGTGAAGACACACAGTGCGATGACATGAGGGAGAGAGGGTAAACTGAAATGGGGTGGCAGCAGCTCCAGGTCTCTTATAGCAGGACTTGGTAGAAAGATCTCCAGATGTTTTGGGCTTCAACTCCCATCCTGGCAGGGGCTTCTGGGAGTTGAAGTCCAAAGCATCTGGAGATCTATCTTCTGCCCACCCTGTCTTATAACATCTAGTTCCTGACTCCCCTTTGTGTATTCCACTCAGTTTACCAGTATGCATGGTGAGGTACAGCTCACCCCTTGTTTGCTATGGCTCATGGGAAGTAGCAAATATCCATAATGCATGGCTTCTCTTTTTGCAAGCTCTGGAGCATGTCTGGTGGGCGTCCTTTTTACGAGCTTGTGGCAGGCTGTGCAGAGAACACGTGGCATGGGGCATGCTGGGAGCTGTAGACCTTTTTTCTGTCTAAACTTGCATAGGATTGCACCCTGAATCTCTTACTGCTAGTAACTAATCCTTAGGAGAGGCATTCCAACCTTTTAGAATGTGGAAAATAATGGCACAAAAGCCAGGGACCCACCAAACAGTTGGGGACTTTGGAGGACTAGATTGGGACTCCAGGTGGGCTGGATTTGGCCCCCAGCTTAAGGTTCTGTACTCCCTGTTTTAGAGTTTTACCAATAAAAACACAAGTTATTCGACCCCTGTTTCTCACAGCGCTGACAGTGTGGCTGGGGATATGCACTTATCCCTGTGGCACGCTAAAGAGTGGAATTGTACCTTTATTTACCCTTAACATTATTCTTTCAGCTTAGGATCTGCGTCACGGATATTTTGTGTCTCTGACAACATGGCAACCTCCCATTGCTTCTTGGAATAGGATGCAGGGGATACCATGAGGGGCGGAAGTGTGGTGGGGTAGCTGGCACTGCAGACATTATCCTCCCCTGCCTCTTGTCTTGTTCTATAGGGTAGCATGCTGAAGGAAGATTGACTTCTCATGTATCCATCGCCCCATGCTAGAGAGGAAATGGCTATGCCCCATCAGCAACAGTGAGGCCTGCTTGCTCGGAGCTGCCTACTGCATCCCACTCTCGGCTGAGGTGTACATTTGGGCTAAAGGGGAGATAGAACACCTGAGCGTATGCTGGGCAGTTCCTCCCTCTTAGCTTCCTTCTGCCTGCTTCCTCCACTTCAGGGACTGAGCTACAGCCGTCGGCTGCTTGCATTACCAGAGGCTACTGGGGAAGGGACCGTAGCAGTGGTAGAGCACCTGCTGTGCACGCAGAGGGTCTCGGGTTCACCAGTCCTCAGCAACTCCAGGTAGGGCTGGGAGAGAAACCCTGGAGAGCTGTTACTAGTCAGTGTCCAACATTCTGGGCTAGATGGACTAAGGGTCTGACGCAATATAAGGCAGGTTCCTGTGTTCTTCTGTTGCTCCAACTCCTGGGATTCTGTGCAAGTAAAGTTCTACAGAAGAATCTGTGTTCTTCTGTTGCTCCAACTCCTGCAATGCTGCCTCATTGCTATCTTTGAGCTTCCTTTTCTTACTCTCTCTCTCTCTCTCTGGGTCAGTTTGTCCCATGCTGATGCCATCTCCTTCTGACTGTTTTCCCGGCCAACAGCCCTCCGATCTGCACCCCATGATGGCAGCTGCCCTGATAGCCAACAAACCGGATTTCATCAAGTTGTTTCTGGAGCAAGGCGTGCGCCTGAAGGAGTTTGTTACCTGGGACACCCTGATCTACCTCTACGAAAACATGGCGGCCTCCAGCATCTTCCACGGGAAGCTGCAGAAGGTGTTACTGGAGGAGAAGGAGCGCTCAGCCTTCTCCAGAGTGCCGAGGGTCCAGCTGTACCACGTCTCCCAGGTGCTGAGGGAGCTGTTGGGAGACTCCACGCAGCAGCTGTACCCCAAGCCGAAGACCACCGAGCGACACCGTCTCTCCATCGCCGTGCCCCACATCAAGCTCAATGTACCGTATCTCTCTGCATGCTAGTTACCCCTTGAGCCTGTCATGGCACCCCAGCTTTACAGTACAGAATGTACAGGGCAGGCCACTCTCTCCCTCTTCTTCTTCTTCTCTAAGAGTGGTCCCTGCACCAATTCCCAGGGATAAGTTACCCTTCAACCCAGCACTGATCCTTGGTAAGCTAGTTGCATGGACAAGCCTCAGATGGTCACGTTGTTTCTTGCAGTCATTTTGCAGCAGTAGCAGCAGAAGCCAAAATGAAGTAGAACTGATATTGGGGATTTCTTTTCCTGGCATCCAGGACATTCAAACGACCACCCCTCTATTTCCAATGTTCACGTTGTGAGTACTGTTGCTTATATAGACAAAACAGTACCACCCGTGCACAGGAGGGAGGTAGCAGCAGGTTTGGGCGGACCTCAAGGTTTGCAGAAATCCAAAAGTGCTTTGGGGAAAAAATTCGAAGTGGTGGGTGGGGGCGGGGACCCAAAACAGCCCAATGAGGACTGGGCACACTTGGCAGCCATGCAACACTTTGCTGCAGGTTCCAGTTGTTATGTTTAGTACCCTTCTCCACCCGCTGGTGTCAGTCTTTGACCTCCACTTCCATTTCCCATATCCATTGATCTCTGCGGCCCAGCCGCT
This sequence comes from Shinisaurus crocodilurus, assembly GCA_021292165.1. NCBI lineage: Eukaryota > Metazoa > Chordata > Lepidosauria > Squamata > Shinisauridae > Shinisaurus > Shinisaurus crocodilurus. The sequence continues at coordinate 58,711,049 of CM037878.1, forward strand.
CTCCTGCATAATTCTAGAGTTGTAGCAAAACTGAGGGCAGGCAAAGCCTAATATCCCCAAATTCCTGTGCCACACCAGGGAGGGGCAGGTTCCTTGCTCTTGCCCTCATGAGGTTGCAATGGTGATTCTGCGTGTAGGAGATGAATTTGGCAACTATGGCTGGAGACAAATGATCCCCACCCGCACACATGCATGTATTGAAGGCTGTACAAAAGAAGCATCATGGTCTTCATGCTTTGTATTCTCATCCTGTGGTCATCGCTGGGAAACGGGGTTTGTGTAGCGCTCTGAGAATCTTTGACCAGAGATGTCAGTAGGACAAAAGAAATGAGTGAATCCATGGGCGACAAGTCCTCTCAGTGGTGCCGTTAATTAATTTTAGAATCTGGACTTAATGGCCTTACGGGGCAGGAGGCAGCAGTCATTCCAGGTTGGGGGATGGCTCTTTAGGTGGTAATGTGCATTACTTTCTTCATAATGTGGTAAGCCAGCCCTACTGTGTTTGGGGTCTCCCCTACTCATCCTGCTGAGTACAGCCCTAGACATCTGCCCCCAAATCCTGCCCTGACATCACCACCGATGCCTCTTTCACTCACGTCACCTTCTGCTCTCTAAGCAGCTACTGTCTGGCTCCTCTCCAGCCTTCATTAACGGGTTCTTTTCTCTTCTGTAGGTACAAGGGGTGAGCCTTCGATCCCTCTACAAGCGTTCCGCTGGCCGAGTCACATTCACCATGGATCCCGTGAGGGACCTGCTCATTTGGGCAATTGTCCAAAACAGCAAGGAGCTGGCTGACATCATCTGGTCACAGGTAAAGTCTTCTGATCTCCAGCCATCTCCAGACAGGATGGTACCCAGCTCACATGGCCTCATAGCGGAGGAGCCATTGGTTTGGAAAATACAGTTCCTTACCTGGTCCTCCTGAGCCCTACATGCAAAGCCTGCAAAATCTTCACTATCCCTTCTAGCAGCAGTCCCTGAGAGTGGGAATAAGGGGGATACCTTGGCACTCCTTCAGCATGAGCCAAGGAAGGAGATTTGGGCCTAGTTCTCTCTCAGGTGGCAGATCTGTGTCTGGGCTGTACCACTTCAGTTCAGGCAGCATCTGGGAGATCACAGAACTGAAGTTCCTCCATTTTTTAAATTAAAAAAATCCTCCTCATAGAAAACTAAGATTTATATGTACAGGGGGTTGTGTTGTTGTTTTTATTATGATGATGGTTATTATTTTGCAAAGAGGAGCATTCAGGGATGTAAGCCCCAGCCTGCAGTCTGAAGTGGTAACGTCCAGGTGCAGGTTTACCACCCCAATGAGAACGAGGCCAGAGCCAAGAGGAGTCAGGGAGAAGCAGGGAATGGTAAAGATGTCTGCAGACGAGGAATGGGAAAGTGATCTGTGCTGAAAGAGCAGCCTCCCTTCCAAAACAGAGGACACCTGAAAGTTACACAGTCAACCTGGGACCAGAAATATCATGTTTGTGCTAACCTTTTGCTTCAGAGCCAGGACTGCATTGCAGCAGCATTGGCCTGCAGCAAGATGCTGAAGGAGTTATCCAAGGAGGAGAATGACACTGACAGCACTGAGGAAATGCTGGCCCTGGCGGAGGAATATGAGTCCCGAGCCATTGGTGAGTCTGGGCTGGGTTGGTAGGCCTCTGATCCTGACAGATTTAGCAGATTCTCTTCTCCTTCTGAACTGGAAGCAGTGCTTCTGTCCAGATTCATCCTCTGTGCTGCACTGGCCTATTGCAGCTCCCATGCCTCAGAATCCTCCAGTGTTTGGATGCTGCCAACCTGTGATTCCTGTCTTGCCTCCCCTGCTAGCAGTACAGGCCACCATGGAGTTATCTCATGTAAGGCTGGAGCCTGACTACAACAGCCATACAAATCCCAGGGATTTGACTTAGTCTGACATGTGGAGATTTTGCAAGTCTGCTCCAATCTTATATAAAGGCAGAAAGATTTTAAGACTAAAAGAGGTGCACGCATGAGGGAGCTGAACTTTCCTCCTTCCTATAGCTTACCTTCCCAAAGCTCCTCTCTCCAGGCAATTTTCTCCCACTTGGGCCTACTTTCAGTATTGGAGCCTGACTGGGAGGAAAAGGAGTTTGTAATATAATATTACAGGGAGATGAGCATCAGAAAAGGTGAGGGTTCAGTTCTTCTCACCCACATGACTCTCTTGCTCTTAAAATCAGTCTACCCCCTTTATAAATGATTTGGTCAGACTTGAGTATCTTACCACCATCATGTGTAATTTCAGCCTTATTATTATTTATTACATTTATATCCTGCTCTTTTGCCAAGGCTCAAGGTGGAATATATTAGGCTGAGTACAGTGACTGGCCCAAGGTCACCCATTGAGCTTCATGGCTGATTTCAACTGTCTCCAATCTAGTTTGACATTCTAACCTCTACACCAGAAGGTCTCAAACTGTGGTCCATGGACCACTGGTGGCCCATGAGCTCCATTCAGACGGTCCATAGAAAGGTTGCAGAACATTTTTATTTGGCCCTTCGCTTTTTTATTTTTTCTGGTGGAGATCAAGGCCGTATTGACCAGGGCTGGATTATCGACAGGCTAAGACTGCTCTGTCCTAGGGTCTGTGATTTCATAACACGGCACTGGCTTTGCTTATGATGCCAGCACTGAAGAAAAAATGTTAACAAAAGATGAGTTACAGATGTGCCTTGATTTGCAGGGGGGAAACCCCATTTATTAAATGGTCTGCCAAGACTTCCAGCAATCTTCAAATGGGTAACAAAGTTTGAGAACCATTGTAATAAACTAGCACATTGACACTTAAACCTTTCAGTGAGAAATTTGTTGGGTTGCCCAGGGCAACTCACTGTCTCTCAGCCTAAGCTACCTCACAGGACTGTTGTGAGGCTAAAATGCTGTTCAGCTCCTCAGAGGAAGGCTGGGAAAGAAATGTAGGAGAGCCAGTGTGGCATAGTGGTGAGAGTCTTGAATCAGGACTCGGGAGATCCGGGTTCTAGTCTCCGCTCGGCCATGAAACTCACTGGGTGACTTTGGACCAGTCACTGACTCTCAGCCTAACCTACCTCACAGGGTTGTTGTGAGGATAAAATGGAGAGGAGGAGGATTCATAGATTCATAGATCATAGAGGTGGAAGGAGCCTACAAGGCCATCGAGTCCAAGCCCCTGCTCAATGCAGGAAACTAGAGGAGGGGTCTCCCATCCAAGTAATAACCAGGCCTGACCCTGCTTAGCTTTCCACACTCAGACAAGCTGAGCCAATGTGAGCCACAGGCCTGTCTCGAGGATTATGTAAGCCGCCTTGGGTTCCTTGCAGGAAAAAAGGTGGGGTATAAATATAATAAATAAATAAATAAAATTTAAAAATAAATATCTCTAATCCATGTTGCTCTTCTAGGCGTCTTCACTGAATGTTACCGGAAGGATGAAGAAAGAGCCCAGAAGCTCCTGATACGTGTCTCTGATGCTTGGGGGAAGACCACCTGTCTACAACTAGCTCTGGAGGCCAAAAATATGAAGTTTGTGTCTCATGGGGGCATCCAGGTGTGGTTTGCTCATTTAGGGTACTTTTGGAAAACAATAGGTTGGATCCAGATTTAATCAACTAGATCCAACTGTGCTGGTGGAAGTGGATGTCCCCACCTGCTCCTTCCCATGGCAGTCCCTCCAGTCCCCTGAAAATGCTACACAGAGACTAGGTTCAGACAACACGATAACCCACACTCAAGGGTTGAGTGTGGGTTGTCGTTGAACCATGGGCTGTTGCTGAAATGTGGATTATCGTGTTGTCTGAACCCAGCTGCACTAACAAGCCATGACTTATTAACCGTTAACAACCCCATGAAGAAAACCCACGGTTTGTTGTTGGGCTGTGAACTGTGGGTTGTTCACCATGGTTTGTTATCTCAGCTGGGTTCAGACAACATGATAACCCACGTTTCAACAACAACCCACGGTTCAATGATGTAGGGACTGGGCCCATTGCTCCTGCAAAAGTGCCTTCAAGGGATCTGGGAACATTCTGAGTCGGAGGAGGAGGAGGAAGGGTTGGAATCTGCAGCTGAAATGCCAGCGCCAGGGGACTCAGAGATAAGCCAGGTGGTGTTTGGGAGTGAAGCAACTCCAAACTCCGTGGGAAGGCAGACTGAGCATGCTACTGAGAAGGAGGGTGGATCAGGCATCACTAATTCCAAGGTTCGGAGTCAGCTAAAGAGGGCGGACCAGCTGAGAAGTGTCAGACGTTCCAAGCAATTGGCCCTTAAGCAAGAGGATCTGCCTTAGAGGTGGAGTGTGGGTAATTTGAGTTTGGAAGAGAGGAGGGGAATTCAGTTTGGAATCAACTTCTTACCTATAGGCCACACTTCTGAAATGGCTAGTATCCTAACTATGCTTGTTTCTTTCCTTATTGACTTCTGCAATACGCTTCATTATTTGTACTTTTAAGTCAGTCTGACTGGCTGGCATTAACATAATAAAGCTTAGTTAAGAAGCCATTGTGTCTGTCTGTCTGCCTGGAAGGAGTGAGAGAAAGACGGAGGACAAACAACAACCCACACTCAACCCGTACTCAACCCTTGAGTGTGGGTTATCGTGTTGTCTGAACCCGGTCAGAGAATCAACTTCTGCTGAAAGGGATGAGCTGTGATATGGGGAGATCCCCCAAAATTGGGCGGTGGAACCTTCCATAAGCAGCAGAGCCCTCCCTCTCGTGGAAGGCAGACCCCAGGTCAAACCCACTGTGATTTAGTGCTAATGCTGCAGAAGTGCTACCACCCTGCTGCTCCTCTCCTTTTTGCAGGCCTTCTTAACCAAAGTCTGGTGGGGGAAGCTGAGTGTCGATAACGGGATGTGCCAGGTCATCGTGTGCATGCTGTTCTTCCCCCTTCTCTACACTGGCCTCATCCATTTCAGGTACTGGTCGGGCTTGACTACACGATATACCCTGAGACAGGGAGGTTGGGATCCCATTTTTGTGTGCCTTAGGGGGCCGTCTTTCCTCTCCATGTGTTGCGTGAGACAGAATGCCACGGGGACAGTCAGCAGCCAGCTATGGCCAGTCCTCTCATTCATCTCCTACAATTTCCTGGTCTCTTCTCCAAAGGTCTAATTGGAGAGCCAGCGTGGCGTAGCGGTGAGAGTGTTGGACTGGGACTGTCGGGAGATCCGGGTTCTAGTCCCCTCTCTGCCATGAAGCTCACTGGGTGACTTTGGGCCAGTCACTGACTCTCAGCCTAACCTACCTCACAGGGTTGTTGTGAGGATAAAATGGAGAGGAGGAGGAGGAGGAGGAGGAGGATTATGTAAGCCGCCTTGGGATCCTTGCAGGAAAAAAGGCAGGATATAAATATAATAAATAAATAATTGACCTGCATATTCTCCTCTCTTCACATGACAGTTGATCTATTGCCTTATATACAGAGCGCAGGGAAAGGATTCTGCGTGGTTTGTAGAGAAGTCATGATTAACAGTGAATTCCCTATGTGTGTACATACAACAAAATAGATATGTGCACGATCTTCATGATTGCATATACAGACACACACACACCCCTCCCAGTGTTGTTAACATGTCATGTGTGAAGCAGTCTTGGAGCCATGTTTTCCAGCCATATGCTGCTACCACATTAAAGTCAGCTGCTTCCATCTTTGGGCTGATGAAATCTACACAATACAGCATGAACAGCAAACCAGAGAGATTGGTCTGGCCTTCCACACTTTCTTAAAGTAAAAGCATGTGCAAGCCATAGAGACACGTTATACCCAAGATGGAAGCAGTCTGGCTGATGAAATACAAAATCAAGTTGAATTCGATACCTAATACAACAAGCATTTATCTATATCTTTGCCAAACCCAACTTTGAGGGAGCAATCCTATGGCCCCTAGACAGTGTCTGAGCGGGCATAGGATAGTTTGGATTCCCAGATCTGACCTCGGAGCTGGGAATCAGAGTTCTGACCCCCCCCTCCCCCTCACAGCCAGCATGGAAAGAACCGCACGGCTGCTCTCTGAGGTTGGGAAAGCAACCTCAGAGAAGGGTGAAAGGGGGCATTTTGCGGGGCAGGGAGGGGAGGAGACTGGAGAGGCCAGGATACAAGCTATCCTGATGCCTCTCCAGCATCCTTCCCTCTCCCTCTGAAATGTTCCAGCTAGGCAGGCAAAAAGCCTGTCTACCGAAAAATGCAGGGCGGGAGGATGGGGAGGCAAAGGTCACCTCCTCTGCTCCTCCTGCTCTGCACTGGATGACCATAAGCCTCTGAGTTCAGGGGCTTACGGCCATCGCCATAGGATTGTGCCCTCGCTCCTGTATCAGCAAATGCCTTTTAGGTATTTTTGAATGGGGTGCCGTCTGTCCAGGGGCAGATATGCCATTGCTGGTGACAATCTTATGAGCTAAAGCTAAGCTCTGTGAGCAGCTATGCTCTCTGAAACCTGGCTGGGCAGGGCTTTGCTTGGTCAATGGGAGAAACCTACGGTCACACGTGAATTGCAAGCAGGATTCCCCATATGACAGGGGTGCAGAACCTCAGGTCCATGAGTCAAATCTGTCCCAACTGGGGTCCCAATCTCACCCTCCATGGTTCCCCCATTTTGCCACACCCCCTTCCTCTGGCCCCACCCTTTCACCCCAACCAGCCATCATTTGGTAGTTTCCCAGGCCCAGCCTTTGTGTGTGTGTGTGTGTGTGTGTGTGTGTGTGTGTGTGTGTGTGTGTTTTCCCCATTCTAAAAGGTTGAAATGCATCTCCTAAGGCTTAGTTACTGGCAGTAAGAGTGTTAAGCTAAAATAAACTTAAATATGAGTTGAATAATTTTCTGTGACAGTGGGCAGAATTTGCCTTAACCTGTTTACGACAGGCATATTGGGAAAATGGTGAGCGTCCCAGTAAGATTCTGGCACATCGTCTTAAGCATCAAAAACATCAAAATTTTATTTCAGCTATCAAAGATGAGAGTGATATGAAACACCTCTCTCGTAAATACAAATTTACAACGTTTAAAGTTTTATTCTGGTTTGTATAGTATGGGAAGTGAAAAATTGGAGCAGGACATGGATGCTTTTCCTTCTTATATTGATATTCCATGTTTAGATTCTTCACAACGGCAGTTTCTCTCAGCTTCTTTGCATATTGAGGAAATTATGAAACAATGAGGAATATGAATACTGGGAAATCATCTGGTCTGGATGGGTTTCCAACTGGGTGGTATAAAACATTTTCCAATCTGTTTGTTCCAAAACTTTATTGTCTTTATAATCATATTTTTGAATCAGGCTCCCTTTCTTCATCAATGAATGATGCTTATGTTACTGTGATTCTGAAGCCTGGCATACTTACTGCACTATCGACCTACTTCATTAATTAATGTAGATATTGAATAATGACTGCAATTCTGGCCAATAGATTGCAAGAAGTTATCACAACATTAGTTTGAGCAGATCAGGTGGGATTTCTTGGACAGAGGGCTGATAACCTCAGATTAGTTGTGGTGTGGATTTGATAGCTTTAAACACTGATAGAACAGACCAAGGAGCCATTGTTTTTCTGGAAGCTGAAAACGCCTTTGACAAAATTAATTGGAAATTTATTTTTGCCACATTAAGTAATTTTGGCTTTCCTGCAGAATTTTTGATATGGGTTAGAATTTTATATTCAAACCCAAGGGCTAGAGTTATAATTAATGGTCTTTTTTTTTTTTTTTGCTTTCTTTCCACTTGGGAGAGGCACCAGACAGGGATGGCCACCATCAACACTGATATTTGATTTATGCTTGGAACCTCTGGCTTGTGCTGTTAGACAGAATAGTAGTATTCATGGCTTTGTGCATGATAGTTTAGAATTCAAAATTATTCTTTATGCTGTTGATCTTTTACTGTTTATCTTGAAACTTCAGTTGTCTGTTCCGGCTTTGAGGCAGGTGATTAATACTTTTGGTAACTTGTCTGGCAATTCAATTAACTGGTCAAAGTCTGAACTTGATGCAGATTGGAGATACTATATCTCATAGTGTATTAGCTAACTGTCAATTTCGAGGGTGCCCAGATGTTATTACTTACCGTATTTGGGAATGCTTATTCCCAGGGACATTTCTCAAATAAACAAACTCAATTTGAATAGGTTGATTAATGAGATCTCACGGGATTTAGATAAATGAGCATCTTTAAAGTTGAGTTTGTGGGGAAAGGTTAATACACTCAAGATGAATAGTTTACCTTGGATTGTTTATGTTATACGTGGGATTTCTTTATCTATACCTGGCAAATATTTTCAAAAACTCAGTGCTTTGTTTAATAAATTCTTTCGGGGTTCCTCTCTGCCACGAATATCCTTGAAAAGGATGCAACTTCCAATTAAAGAAAGTGGGTTTGGCTTCCCGGATCTTGCTTTATATCATTAGGTTTATTAGTTGACCTGTACTAAATTAGTTTTTTTCTACTTAGATCAGATTTTCCACTTTGGTCAGTTTTGGAATCTTCTTGTCTGGATCCTCTCTCCAAATGGATGGCATTAGGTTCTTGGCACATTAAAACAGATAGGGTTCCTCCCAAACTTATGGATGTTAGAGATGTGTGGCGTATAATGTCATGTCAATTTTGATCTATTTCTCATGCTAAATTGACTCTATGGGGAAACCCAGATTTAAAAATTGGTAAGAAAATTGGTGGACTTGGAAGGATAAGTTGATTTTTACCTTGGATCAACTAGTGGGTGTTGATGATGAGTTCTTGTCATTCTTGGCTTTGCATGCCACATACGACTTGCCTGCTGTGGCTGAATGGCAATACTTGCAATTGCAACATTTGTTAGAATCTAGGTTTGGCACTGCTGCTTGTACAGCTTCAGAGTCTACTTCACTATTGGAAGCACTTATTGAGGCCAATCAGTTATATGGTCCTGCGATCCATGTTTATAAATACTTATTATTGATGAATAAATATGATGTATAAGGTCTTAAGCAGGAATGGAATAGGGAACTGGATTGTCCCACTTCTGCCTAATCAATGGATTGTCGCTTTAGTGTCTGTATCTGAAATGTCTATGTATCTCAGGTTACTCCTTATTCAGCAAAAACTCTTGTTCTGTGTCTATTGGACACCACAACGTCTCTTTAATAAGGGTTTATCGAATTGCTGGAGGTATAACACAGCTAATGCTTATTTCAATCAATCAGTGTTTATTTGGTCCATAGACCTTTTACACACTAATGCTTATTTTAACCTTATTTATTTATTTATTTATTTCATTTATACCCCACTCTTCAGCCAGAAAAGGCTCCCAGAGTGGCTTACAAAGGTTAATAATAAGACAGTCCCTGCCCTCAGGCTTACAATCTAAGCAATGCCCAATAGTTGCTTCTTTTTGGGAGGAGGTTATTATACGGATAAACTTTGTATTGGAACACTTTAATATTCATTGATGTACATGTTCTTTTAAATTATCTCCCTGTTTCCTTTAAGTCGGGGCTCTCCAACCTTGGGTCCCCAGATGTTGCTGGCTTACAGCTCCCAGCATACCCAGCCAGCATGGCTAATGGCAAGGGATTCTGGGAGCTGTAGTTCATCAACATCTGGGGACCCAAGGTTGGAGAGCCCTGCTTTAAGTTAACACACAGTCAGCAGAAATAGATTCTTCATGCCCTTTTGACAGCTAAAATACTGCAACATTGGATGGGTGGTGTATAGACACCACCTGCGAATGGACACTTGCTTAGATATTTGGTCCGCTTTTGTTGATGTATAATTCTTAGAAAGCTGTATTTTCATATATAAATATATATAAATCATATGCATGCTTGGAATTGATGTATTCAAATTTATGTAGCTATACTTTTCTTCTTTTTGTTTCATTTTGTATTGTCGAAATTTTATAATAATTTTTTTTTAAAAAAGCTAAAATAAACTGGCATTTTTAGTATTTTGGCGCCAGTTGCTATGCCTTTGTTCCTTCCCCATTGTGCTTTCAGCCCCAGCCACCACTGGAATATAGCTCCCAAGAGCTTCTTCAAAATTGAATTTGTTCCTCAGGCTAAAAGAGATTCAACAGCCCTGCCATATGGTATTTCAGCCTTGACCACATACTACCAGGCGTATTGTTATGGAAGAGTAATGCAAAAAATGAGAACTCCCGGCTGCAGTAATGGCCATGTCATTCTTCCTTCCCTCCTTCCCACAGAGAGAAGAGGCTCCAGCCAATGACTTGCCTAAACCGCTTCCGAGCCTTCTTCACCGCTCCTGTTGTCATCTTCCATCTCAACATCCTTTCCTACTTCAGCTTCCTTTGGCTCTTTGCCTACGTCTTGATGACAGATTTCCAGTCAACTCCATCCTGGCGGGAGTACGTCATCTATTTCTGGCTCTTCTCCTTGGTGTGCGAGGAGACACGTCAGGTATTGGCTGAGGGAAGCATAGAAGAGTCATTGCTGTCAGTGTAGTGAAAGTGCAGTGCTCTTTAGCATCTGACTGTTTCCTTGAGCTTTGGACCTTTCACAGATTATGATTTTATGTGTGAGGAATGTGTAATTGTTACGCAGCTGTTGGAACCATCCTATCATGACCATGGCAGGAAAGTTGCATTTGACAGTCTGATTGTAGTTGGAGATTAAGCCACAGTTTCCTGGTTCAGATGAAACAGGAAACTGTCTTTTAACAAACCCCAGAAGTTTTCCTGGGCAGTGCATGAGAAAAGGGAGGAGGGAGCTTCCAGGCCCAATGCTAGTTTTCAGCCCACAGTTTATTGGACCGAGATCATTATGTCTGAACCAGGCCAGTAAAACCATTTATTCTTCTTCCTTCAGCTTTTTTATGATCCTGATGGGTTTGGCTTGGTGAAAATGGTTTCCTTGTACCTCAATGATTTCTGGAACAAATTGGATGTGTGTGCCATCTTAATCTTTATAGCAGGCCTGACCTGCAGGTGAGTTACAGTGCAATTATGCCAACTAGTTCGTGAAAGGGAGGAGAACAAGGGATTTTTGGAAACCGTGTCAGTATATTGTTTGTCTTTTAAATCTAAATGCCAGCTTCTGCTGAAAAATCTCATCAAAATGTAGATCATTCACCTTCCCCAGATGCCTTGAGAGCAGGCTTGCTCTTAACCTGGTATTTTTGCAGCATTCTTCCTTGGATAGCTGTTTGGCTCCATGTCTGGGGCAGTTCCATTCATGTGAAGCTGATGCCTGATAGTCTGCAGTTCCCCTTAGTTGGTGTCTTGGTCAGTTGGCCAGACTGGAATTGTTGGCGTGAGTATTTGGCTTCTACCGCTGCTCATTTCCTGGTCAGCCTCCCTTAAGGCCACCTTCGGAAAAGCCCCAGCCCAGTTCCTCCTAAGTCTATTCCTAAGCCTATTTCTCTGGGTCTTTTTCATCTTTGGGCTGCTGTGCTAAGCATGCCTTAGGAAAATGCTGCAGCAGGAGCATATGCACACCACACTGTCTTCTTTGTTCAATTGAATGACTGTTGTTTGGTACAGGTAGGATACTAGTGCAGGTATCTGAGGGTCAAACTACACGTTATGTTAATTCCATAGTATGTAGCTGAGAATAATTTTTTTATTGCTCTAGAGTAAGTGTATGTGGTCCCAGGTAGAATCAGGACCACTCTGCACTGGTAGGGGAAGATTAAACCCATCCACCCCCACACTATTTTCTTTTGAAATCCCTCTTCCCACCCCCTTGCCTATGTAGGGGTTTAAAAAAAGAAAATGTCTCCATTGGCATTAGTAGAAGCATTTTCCCCCACCTTTTTTCCAGCCCCTCCCCATGGGAAGGTGGACTTTGGGTGGGGGAACAGTGTGGGGGGAAGGTTTAATCCTCCCCTCTCAGCACATGGTGGTCCCGATCTGAACTGGGGCCATGTGCACTTACTCTAGAGTAAAAAGTATCCTCAGCTACATCCAACTCAATTAATGATTTTTTACTCTGACCTCTGGCAGTCAGGCCTCCTTGTTTGTGGGAACAGTAGTCTTTGGGAACCTGGTCCTGACTTTTTCCGCTGGCTAACATAATTAACAAATGTGGTGTGTGTGTTTTTGTTTCATTCCCCTGTATTAAGATGGATCCCAGCCACGTTGTATCCTGGAAGGATCATACTGTCTCTCGCTTTTATTATTTTCTGCCTGCGTTTGATGCACATTTTCACAGTCAGTAAAACTCTTGGCCCCAAGATCATCATAGTGAAGAGGATGGTAAGTTGTTGTTTCGACTGACAAGCGCTGCAGTGGCTGCACATACTGTTCCTTCTCTGATGAGGATGCCAGAGCCGAAGAGGCTCTGGGGTAAAAGTTGTTTCTAAGGCAAAGAAGGTTCCAGTTCTGCTTTGTTTTGTGGACTTACAGATGAAGGATGTCTTTTTCTTCCTCTTCCTCTTGGCTGTTTGGGTTGTGTCCTTCGGAGTGGCCAAGCAAGCCATCCTGATCCATAACGAGCAGCGTGTGGACTGGATCTTCCGGGGTGTTGTTTACCATTCTTACTTGACAATATTTGGACAGATTCCTTCCTACATTGATGGTACGGAATGCAGAATGATTTCATACTCTGAACTAGCAAGGGTCAATTTGTTTGAATGGGAAGGATCCAGCAGTGCACTACTGGGAAACCTGTCACGCTAGCAAGTGATATTGAGATCGTATGAGTGTTGGTTTCCACTTGCACAATGCCAATAATGCTAGGGCTAGCACACCAGTGGACCCTTCCCAATGGCAATGTATCCCTTCACCGCTAAGGATATACTCAAGCAGCCTCAAATTGCCCCGAGAACTGGCCTCCCATAGGAGTGCTTGGACCAATTTCATAATGTGTAAATGCAGTAAAATATGAAGCAATGAGTGGTTAACGGGATAGACATTTGATACTGGGGCTCTTCTCATCAAATATGGCTACCAGCCATAACTTCATCTAGGCTTCTGTGGCATATACTTCTGCGCCATAAACAGAAATCATGTTGTTACCACATGTTGCTTGTCTTTACAGGGTGAGGAAATTATCCAGGTGGAGCCCACCTTCCACCCACTGTTAAGCCATGTCCACTCTGATTAAATGGCAATAGGAATTGTATGCACCAAGATTTGCTTCTTCGTCCCAAGGCAGCTGCATCACTGTGCTCCTTGGCCCTTGTTCTTAGACTGCTGCTATAAATAGCACTCCGAGCATCCACAAGGTCCCCAGGAGATGAGCTCACGTCATGTGATGTGTCTCCAGCAGCAGTTCAACTGCAGCGCATCTTAATAGCTTTCCTGAGAGGAAGAAAAATGTGTGAGGGTGTGAATCAGCTCTCAGGGTGTGAATTAGCTCTCAGATCTAGCACCAGCCTTTTCTGATCAGTTAATATGGGTCTGAGTCATTTATTCCAACCCTTCCAAAAAAACATTAAGCTTGAGATCTGTTATCACCTGTTAAAGATATGGCAATTCAGGTTACTCTCAGCAAATGAGAGAATGGGAAGAGCTTCCTCCTGTAGCTGGGGAAAACTCAGTCTTTCTTGGGTTCAATGGGTTTTATGGCAGGTGTGAACTTCAGCTTGGATCAGTGCAGCCCGAATGGGACTGACCCATACAAGCCCAAGTGCCCTGAGAACAATGAGGCCAACCAGCAGCCCATCTTCCCGGAGTGGCTGACAGTCATCCTGCTCTGCCTCTACCTGCTCTTCACCAACATTCTTCTCCTCAATCTCCTCATAGCCATGTTCAAGTGAGTTCCACACTTTGCTTCAACTTGCAGTGTTGCCCTCCCCTTACTGCCTCTTTGACAACACCAGAACTCCAAGGCTGAGAGACAAAGGAAGCCTGAAGTGTAGCGCCACTGCCATTGAATCTGATAAAGTGGGTGCAATAACTATGGGACTGATGCCAACATTCAGCAGGCATTGGACCAAATGAGAGGTTACATGGGCCAGAGACTGGGGACATCACCTGAGCAGCTATGCAGATGTAGTATTAACGGGTAGCAATAGGCAGTTCTGTAACACGTTCTTCCACTATTCAGAATGATGTGCTTCTACAGGACTTTGCCCATCCACCCATATTTATGAGATGTTTAGGAAATCACCACCACACTCCCTATGGCAGCCTTCCCCAACCTGGCACTCTCCAGATGTATTGGACTACAACTCCCAGAATCCCCCAGGGAGCAGCTGCCCAGGGGATTCTGGGAGTTGTAATCCAACACATCTGGAGGGTGCCTGGTTGGGGGAGGCTGCCCTATATACTCATGGGATATTGACAAGATTACAATCATGGTGTGGTAGAGCTAACCCTTGTGCTCTGCTTCTCTCCCAGCTACACATTCCAACAGGTGCAGGAGCACACCGATCAGATCTGGAAGTTTCAGCGTCATGACCTGATTGAGGAGTACCATGGCAGACCCCCTGCTCCACCACCCTTCATCCTCCTTAACCACCTGCAGCTCTTTGTCAAACGGGTCATCCTCCGGAAGCCAGCCACACGGCATAAGCAGCTCAGTAAGACACTTTCCTAGGTTCGGCCTTGCTGAGTCAGTGTTGGGGGTCTGTTTATCCCAAGATGTGAGCACGCGGTCACTTCCAACCTTTTGATGATGACTTGTGTCACTCAACAATACTGGAAGGAAAAAGAGGAGGGGATTGGAAAGGAGTCATTTTGAAGTATGTGCCATAATAACAAGGTAACACCAGAGCCATTGGACCTCTCACAGGACTCTGGATGTCTCATTCTGTGGTCACCTGAGGCTTGCTGAAGAATCCAATGGCACCTGACAGGGTCCAGTCTATCAGAATCCAGTCTAGATAGAACAGTCAGGTCTAGGCAAGCAAGATTGTGTCAGGTATAGTCAAAGTAAGTACATCAGGCACAGCAAGCTAAGTAAAGGCAGAAACCCGCTTGTGTAAACTGCAACAGGACCTTGAGTAGCTCAGGGCGAGCTTTGCTGCTGGAGCTCCCTTCTCCTAGAACCATAGGAAGATGTTGTCTCAGCAGCAAGCTAAAATCAACTGAAGCCTTATGTAGGCAACCATGATATGTAGTGTGGTCAGCTCCACCACCTTTGGAAGAGCTGGCTGGACTATTAAAGGACTCTCCTCTAGTTTTGTAGTCTTAGACTTCTGCAAGGCTGGGGAGATGAAGGTTCTGCCAGAGGTTCATCCTCTGACTCAGAGGAACATGGCAAAGCCGTGTCTTCTGGGAGGGGTGGGGGAAGGGTGAATATGGGACTGACTGTCCTTCCCCTGCAAGAGTGGTCTGATGCTTGTCTTCATCAGAGGCTTCTGCTGTACCCTGGAAGGCCAAGGGCTGGGGGACATTAACTGGAGGACACCAGCTCTGTTGCTTGGGTGGCTGCTGCCACCGCCTGTTCTGTGCCCTTTTTCCTTCTCAGTATGTAATGCCTGCCTGCTCCTATGACATTGTTGAATGCAGGGCAAGTAAAGGGGGGCGTAGAATGTTGGGGGAAAGCAGGGGAGGGTAATGTTGGTTGGTGACACTTGGAAGGAGAGGGGAAACAGAAGAGAAGACAGTGAAGAGACACCTGAAGGAGAGAAGGAAAAAGAAGGAAAGTAAGTGGATAGATGAAACAGCAGAAAGTGGACTCTGATACATTGAAAAGACCTGTGACAGAAACTGCCATTCAGCTAGCAACAGTTCACTGACTTCTTTCTTTCTTTCTTTCTTCCTTCCTTCCTTCCTTCCTTCCTTTCTTTCTTAAATCCACCATTGCCAAGTAACCAGCAGTGGTTTGGTTTGGTTGTGTTGGTTATCTGTTGTTATAATAGTTAATTAATTGATTGTGTTAACACAGTTTTTATTCTTATGAGATAAAGGAATATTGTTGATAGTCATCTGACTTGGGTGATTGCCAGCCTGCTCCTCCTCATCTGCCATTGAGATGAGAGCTGTGTGTATGACATTTCCTCATGTGTCTTATTTGACCTGCAGAAGAGAAGCTTGAGAAGAATGAGGAGGCAACTCTCTTGTCCTGGGAGATGTATATGAAGGAAAACTATTTGCAAGTCCAGCAGTGCCAACGGAAACAGAACACTGAGCAGAAGATCCAGGACATTGCAGACAGGTGAAGGCTACCTTTGCCATGCTTAGCAGCCACCAACACCAGACCAGACCAACTGGGAGTCCTGCTCCTGGGAATCACGGAGTACAACTCGGAAGAACTTACATAGGAACATAGGAGGCTGCTCATACTGAGTCAGACCATTTCTCTATCTAACCCAGTATTGTCAACACTATCTAGCCCAGTATTGTCAATACTGACTGGCAGCAGCTCTCCAGGTTTTTCCAGTCCTACCTGGAGATGCCGGGGATTGAACCTGGGACCTTCTGCATGCAAAGCATGTGCTCTACCCACTGAGCCATAGCCCTTCCCCTCAGCTTGAGAGAGTTGAGCAGCTCTGCTAACATATACCTCACTTAAGGCCTTGTGACAGCTGCAAGTCCCTCACCACCACACCACCCTGCCCCAATGTGCCCATCACGATTTTGTACACCAGTTGGTGGAGAAATATGTGCCACAAGCCCAGGTGCCAGTGTAGCTG
This sequence comes from Shinisaurus crocodilurus, assembly GCA_021292165.1. Lineage (NCBI taxonomy): Eukaryota > Metazoa > Chordata > Lepidosauria > Squamata > Shinisauridae > Shinisaurus > Shinisaurus crocodilurus. Next base: position 58,727,557 of record CM037878.1, read on the forward strand.
GGGAGGAGCAGGGTCTGCCTATATGCAGTGATAGAAGAGCGCCCTGACTCACAGAATGGGGTGGTAGATTATACCCCCAAGCATCCAGTTTAGAGGGCTCAGTGGCCCTCCCTGTGATCCTGCCAGTGAGCACTCATCTCTTTTTGCAGAGTGGATATGCTGGTAGAAATGCTGGACCTTGATCGGGTGAAAAGGACGGGGCTGGTGGAACAGAAGGTGGTGTATCTGGAAGAGCAGGTGAGGCTGACTTCTAAGGCTTCCCCATAGATTAGTCCAACTGGAGAATTTTGAAGGTGTGTGTATGTGGAAGGTGGGGTTAGTCTGAGCATAAGGCCAGCCCCATCAGAGAACTGAAAAGAGTGGGGAAGCAAATGAGGTCAGCAACCCTGACTTGTGAATGAGCTGCACTACTTACTGTATCCTGTAACATACTTTCAGGCACAAGAGGGGTCTCTCTAGACCCCCACATTCCAGCTTCTGTCTCCTGAAATTGCCCAGAGACAGGAAGTGTGGCAAGTTGTCTGTTCATACACATGCTTAACCTTACTTAAGTGGAGAGGTTGCTCTCTGGGAAAGAAGGGAGATCCTATTTGAATGACTAACCAGTAAGAAAATTGTATCCTGGATAGGGATGTGCAACGCTGGGAATTCCATTCTGTTTAAGCCTGACAGGATTTCGCAGTGTTTCCACTCCAACAAGCGGCAGTGGACTGTAGCAGTTTCCCCACTCCCATTCCGGAAATGTTCAGATTTTTTTGCGCACATTAAATAAATATACGCCTTTTTCTGGGTCGCGTTATTTGTGCAAATGGGATGGTGTTTTTTTAATTATTATTTTTCGGGTCTTTAAATTTGTGCAAATGGGACTGTGTATGTTTTTAAAAAAATTTATTGTCTTTTGCAAGTCTGCCTGTCCACTATGTATTCCAGTTGTAAATACCGTATCCTTGTCAGTTTCATCCTCCCCACACAGTACTTCCATTAGCCCAGCAGAGCCATATTCCCTACTTGTCAATTTCATCCTCCACTTCAGTGCTCCCTGCTCCCCTCCGCCTTCAGTGAGGAATTGCTGAAGTGGAGGATGAAATTGACAAGTTCTTTGACCAGTATGCAATATGGCTCTGCTGAGCTAAACAAATATGGCTCTGCCGCCACCATTAAAAAAAATCCCTGTTCCATGTATTGGATCAACTCTCTACAGATCGAGTCAATGCCAGCGGAACAAAACGGCATTAAATCCGCCAGGACCGAACCGGAAAAATCCGTCAAGATTTCACCCCCCAAAAGGAATTATCATACATCCCTAACTGGATCAAACTTGAAAACAAAGAGTTCATTCCCAAGTTTCTTCTTGGGTTCTAGACTCACTTATTTATCCCCACCCCTCTTTTGGGACACTAATTGGTTAGTGTGGGCATTAACAAATTTGATGGACTGCTTCTGTCTAGACATTCCAGTTTGCCAAGGCACTGAGGTGGATTGTTCACTCACTGTCCAGCAGTGGCTTTGGATCAGAGGAAGAGGCTCCCATCATAGGTACGTGTGGCTGCAAGCATGTGAACTTACGGGCTGCCTCTTACAATATATATCTTCAACTTTGCTGCTGAAACTTGAACATTAAAGAGATGCATAGCACGTTACTTATGAGGGCGCACGCATGTAGCTTTTTCCGCTTTTCCTGAAATATCCACAAACTGGACCTTGATCCTTTCTCTATCACTGTTTGTATTTTGAAGAGAAACACTAAATTAACACTAAGTCCATAAAGCCAGGAAACTGGAAGCTAAGGCGGATGCTTTAACAGATGTGCCCTGTGATTAGAAATAATGTGTAGTGTCACAAATTTGCTTGCTTACAACTTACCCTTCATGCACCCACAGTTTTCCTTGGTCTTTCAGGCCGAAATCCAGATGGTGAGGATGGAGTGCCTGGGACCAGTAAAGATGCCCCCCATTGTCCTGGCCCTGTATTGTTTTATCAAGCATCTGAACCTTACTATATTGTTAGAGGAGGAATCCTCCTGTGAGTTGGCCCACACCTGTTTGTTGCTTGTATGCTGGCAAAATTTGTGGCATTGCACAACATCATTACTGATCACAAGATGCATCTGTTAAGGCATTAGTCTTAGCTTCCAATTTACTAGCTTTGTGGATTTGAACCAACATGAAAAAGCCTTAACTTTGGTCTCAAACAGGCAGGGGTTTTATATCATTGAATTTCCCTGGTTTTTAAAAAGGAAATGTATTATTACACTGTTCTGAAAATCAAAAACACAAACTAAAAACATGCACTGAGTAGATGTGTACAAATGAATAGATGTGTCCCTGTATGTTCAGAATAGCTTACTTCTGATTAAGCCTGCACAGGATTCCAGCATACCCTTTTCCTCCCAAATCCCCTCTTCATCAGTGATCTAGCAATCAGGGCGATTCCCTCAGCCTTCAAAATTATCCCATTCTTATCTCAGTTGACAGTTTTCTGCTACCCCACTGTCAGAATGCTGACAGGAACATTGGAATTCCTCTCAAAACCCTGGAGTATTGGCAGCATTCCAGCTTCAAAGTGAGCATGCCCAACATAACTTTGCCAGCAGTTGCTGCCATAGGCTTTCCTGGGGCAGAAAAACCTTAATAACATTTGAACTGATACTTAGAAATTCACCAAACCAATGAAAAGCATGCCTTCTCAACAAGCCTGCATAAAGCGCATCATTAGTTTTCACCAGAATTTGAAAGAAATATATGATATGCTGAGTAAAGCTTGGAGGAAAGAGTACAAATGTGTCAATTTTCAGCATTTTTTAACTTGCTCTACCTGTGGCAATTTTGATTGGATTGCTTTGAGATTTTGCACAATTGTAGACTTCATTGGGTAGATCATGGATGCCAAGTTTCACGGTTATTAGCTAAACAGGCCATATCTATAAACAGTAGAAGCTTGAGGCTTATAATGGTGGAACCCTCCCCCCTTTTGTTGCGACTCACCTTAACTAAAGGGGCATTCTTGTCCCCTTTTAATATACAATGACTGAGTTCACACGACACAACAACCCCCTGACTCATAAGCCGTGTGTGTGTGTTGTTGTGACATGCGAACCTGCCATGGCTTATTTGGGGTGGCTTAGAAGCCCAGCTTCTAAGCCCCAATAGGCCATGACTGGTTGTAGGGTTTAGTAGTCACCCCTGGGGTTCCCATGACATCTGAACCCACCATTTCATGCTCACCGCAGCTTGTCATTTTATTTTAAAAACATTTTTTTTTTAGATTGCGAAAGCCACCTCTCAGGGTGACTTTCGCGACCCCTGTTTTTGGCAGCTGTGAACTGCCCCCCCCCCCAAGGAACCCAAGCTGGTACCTTGGAGGGGCTGCCTGTGGTTGCCCCCTTTTTAAAATAATTTTTTTAGCTCCGATACTGAGCACAAAGAAGTGTGCTCAATATATATTTTTTTAATCCAACTGGCCCAGTTTGCCCGTGTGTGTGTGTGTGTGTGTGTGTGTGATTGAGAGAGAGAGAGAGAGAGAGAGGGAGGGAGGGAGGGAGGGAGGGAGGGACTTGCACATGAAGAAATGTCATGTTTCATCTGGTGGGAAGATCACACAAAGCTGTACACCACTGTATAAGTGTCGAACATGAGTGAACTAGAATTTGCCACAGTCCCCTGTATAGACTGGTTCCTACCTTAATTGAGCAAGCTGAGGTCTAAGACCCCAATATGAAATGGATTGAGTGGAAACTTGGGAAGCCTGCTTTTTATTCCAAAGGGATTTAGGTTTTTGTGAGGAAATAGTACATGCTTAGCACTAGAGGCAACAGATTTTGCCCCAGGAGTTCACAGCACTGAGGGTTCTTCTGTTCCCCAGTGGGATTCTACCTACTTCTGTATTTGCAATTGTTGCTTAAGTATAGCAGCCATATCAGTTCAGGCTAATCATCTGTTCTACCTGTTATGTATTTGTCTTTCTCACCTAAGAATCACTGCTGGCTCAGTGACACTTTTATTTAGCTCGGAATATTGTCTACAAGCGATGGCCAGCCAGGTACAAATAAAATAAATTCCAAAAATACAGAGAGACAGAAGCATGGCACGTTGAATGTGTAATGTGAAGAAGGAATTGTGTTTGTCCTAGTCCCCAGCAGAGCCCCGGAGGTGAAGGAATGTCATCCTTCAGAGGAGGTCCCAGCATCTTTTCATACTGTATACCATGTGAGCGCCAGGAACCTCTTGTATCCCAGCTCCACCGCTGTCCGCTTTCCTGTGCCAGATGAGAAGGTGCCGTGGGAGGTAGGAGCCTTAAATCTTAGGGGGCAGGGGCAGGTCCATGAAGAAAGGGAAGAATAGTGCCAAGAGCCAGGCTTCTGCAAAGCTTGGGACATTTGTGACATTATAGACTTAAGGTGGTTTAATAGCCACTCCCCCTGCTTGAGAATGGTAGCACTGTGAGATAGCGGTGGTGATGGTGGGGCAACACTAGAAATATCTAAAAAGAGTTCTCTCTACTATTAAAGTTCTTTCAGCCTGATGGCTGAATTCAGTTTTGGAGACGCTCTCAGGGGCTGCATGTTGTCCACCACTAATGTACCAAAACAAGCCAATTTTGACCCTTTGGGTGCTCTGTAGCCACTACAGATGCCTTTTTTAAAAAAAGTTTAAAATGGCCCCCAGATCTCCCGAAGTTGCCCACCCCTGATTTACATGCTGCCCTTCAGCTAGCAAGCTCTCAGGGTGGCTCACACAATCATAAAAAGATAGAAAGTATGAATAACAATCATAGAACATATTTATTAGAACCAGCAGAGCAATAAAGACAAGCAGCAGTGGTTTCAGAGCTGCCAAAGAAAAGAACCCTCCAGAATTTGAATCCCAGGAAAGTCACAGGCTGAACAGAACTCTTGAGTTCCCACTTCGCAGTTCCCAAAATCCTCTTGTGGCTGAAATGTGGGTACAGTCATGCCTTGGATTGAGAGCATAATTCGTTCCGGAAAGGTGCTTGTAATCCAAAACACTCTTATATCAAAACGAAATCCCCCTCAAAAAATTTGTACAGAGATTTTTAATTTAAGCCGTACTACAGTTCTTGTATTGCAAGACAACGCTTGTATATCAAGTAAAAAAAATAATAAATATTAAAAATTTTGCTTGTCTTGCAAAACGCTCTCAAACCAAGTTACTTGTAATCCAAGGTATTACTGTATGTGTTTGCTATGGGGCACTCCGAGATATATCTGAAACAGGCTTTTCCCCTAACAGGTAGAATTTGAGATTTACAACCCACCCTTCTACAGTGCGGAAAGGCAAGAGAATGCTACACCTGACTTCGTGAGAGAGTAAGTATGCCTTCAGGTAGTCTCCCCACCCCTTTCGTGGTACCCGACATTGCCTTAGCTGCTCTTTCTGTACTTGTTTCTTTTTCTGTCACTCATGCTTTGGTGATTACCTTTTTCTCATTGCACCAGCATCCTTTGGATTTGAGGCTGTTTTTCAATTACTGCAAATGCTGAGGAGATGAAAGCTTTTCTCCTGTCTTTCAGCTCTTTGGAAAATCTTTCAAGGATAAACTTCAACAGTATGGATGGAGATATCAACAGGCAGAGCTTTCACGGCACCTATCTGGTCAAGGATGACCTGCCACTGTGAGTGAGTCTGATGACTTTCTCTGTTGGAAACCGGTCTGCTCCACAGGCCAAAAGTTCACCACCCTTCATTTAAAGGATCCCACGTAGCAGAGCATGGGACACATTTCCTCTGTCTGAGACCTTTGAGTTCTGCTACCAGTTAGACTGGAGGGGACTGCACTAGATTAGGCGTGTTGAACCTCTTTCAGTTCGAGGGCCAAATTCAACAATTTCGCAGAAGCTCAAGGGGGCCGCATTCCCATAGTGGGAGGGGCCAAAGGCAAAAGGGGCAGAGCCAAAACACCCAAAATACCAGATGTTTTAGCTTAGAGCTCTTACTGCCAGTAACTAAGCCTTAGGAGATGCTTTTAAAATGGATAAGAAATAACTGAAAAGCTGGGAAACCACCAAATGGCAGGTGGTCGGAGGGAAAAGACGGAACCACCTGGGGATGTGGTAAGGGGGCATGACCTTCTGAGGAACCCCAGAGGGCCGGATTTGGTCCCCACACCTGAAGTTCAGCACCCCTGACCTGTATCGACTAAAGTCCTGACCTGTTAGAATGCAGCTCCTTCTTCTCCCTCAGTGGAGAGCGTTATTCTGCGATGGGTTACTTACTCCTCCCACTCATTCCACAGGCAGGGCCATGTCAGTCAAAGCATATTTTTACGCCTTTTGGAGGAGAGCCCACCCAGTTCCATTTTGTCTCTTGCAGCAGCAGGGTTTTGTTTTGTTTTTGTCTCCAGGATGAAGACCTGGTGAGTCCGAGTTCAATTTAAGCCTCCGTTAATAATTACTTGTGCTGAACTTCCTCTGAGATTTCCCTTCTACTTATGGTTTCTTTAAAATGAGAAGAGCAAGAGCACCAGGAACTGCAACATAGCTAGGGCCCTACCAATTCATGGCAGCACAAATGCAGTTCTTTTTCCTTACAGGAATCCCATGGGAAGGACAGGCTTGAAGGGCCAAGGGATCCTTCGGTTCTTTGGACCAAATCATGCCCTTCACCCTGTTGTGACACGGTGAGTAGAGCCAGGACATTATTAGGTGGAGTCTTCTACTCTAAGAAGGCAGGTCTGTGCTGAGGACAGTGTTAAAAACCATGGGAGAAGGTGGAAATGAAATGTTAAAAATGAATGATTCCTGCTTTTATTTTCAGCAGCCTGTTCCTATTCCCTAGTCCATGATGCCATTAGAGGGCAATTTTATCTGCCACATTTTGAGAGAAGTGAGCAGGATTTTCTCTCTCGTTTCAGGTTTTACTCATCTAGAGGTTAGAAACAGCCTGCTTTTCACAGCAGGTTGACACGGTAAAGTGCCCTGCCTCTTTTTCAGTCAGGAGCCATAACTGTTGGCTGTAGCACCCCTGCAGCTTAAGTGTTGTATCCATGACAACAGCAGAATAGGAAAAGAACATGGATGTCCCTGGCCTAAAAACAGGCTGAGGCAGGCCAAGTGGGGCTGCACGTAGCTTCCTCGCTTCAGAATACTTTTTTTCTCACTGCCAGAAAGCAGCATTATTGTGGTAACTGATCAGTGTCAGAGAAGGGACGTGTGCAGCTGAGAACCCTTAACAGGCCCCAGGGAAGTCCACCATAGTCATTCTAGACCTACTGTGCAGGGGCTCTCCCTAACATTTATTTATTTTGATTGTATTTATATATTGAATTACATTTATATGCAGTCTTTCTTCCATCAAAGAACTCAAGGCGATGTACACAGAGTTCCCAGATGGTCTCTCGTTCAGACACTGGCCAAACCCAGACCTGCTTAGCTTCCTCAGGGTCGCAACATCATGTGCCTTCAGACCGTAAGGCAGTACTATGCTGTAACATCTTTCTCTCTGTTGTTTGTAGCTGGAGAAGGAATGTGGATGGATCCATTTATAGAAAAAGCTTAAAGAAAATGCTGGAAGTCTTAGTGGTCAAATTCCCATTTTCAGATCACTGGGCTTTGCCTGGGGTAAGTGGTTATGAGGTAGTCCAGCCAACCTAGATCTGAAGAAGCAACAAGGTGGTGTAGGATGATGTCAGACAATGTCTAATGAAGTCAGAGTAATAAATGACACCTGTTGTTAAAATGGCCACAGTCCTGTTCCAGGGAATCTATAGAAAGAGGTAACCCTGGCTGCCTACACAAGCATTTCCTAATTCAATGGATCAGTTCTCACAACACAACAGCCCATGGTCTAATTAAGCCACAGTGGGTTGTTTTTACCCATACCTAAGCCACGGTACTGCCACCAGTTGATCAAGTGCAGCCTGGCTTTTTCGCAGGTCATGGGTTGCTTCCCCCGCCAGTTGTTTATTCAGTACTCTGGTGAGCACGGAGTTTTCATAGCCATCGTGGTTCTTAGCCATATCCAATAGCAGGAAGTAATGTAAAAGTGGTGACATAGAATCATAGAACAGTAGAGTTGGAAGGGGCCTATAAGGCCATCGAGTCCAACCCCCTGCTCAATGCAGGAATCCAAGTTAAAGCATCCCTGACAGATGGCTGTCCAACTGCATCTTGAATGCCTCCAGTGTGGGAGAGCCCACCACCTCCCTAGGTAGTTGGTTCCATTGCCTTATTGCTCTGACAGTCAGGAAGTTTTTCCTGATGTTTAACCGGAATCTGGCTTCCTGTAACTTGAGCCCATTATCCCGTGTCCTCCTGCACTCTGGGATGGTCGAGAAGAGATCCTGGCCCTCCTCTGTGTGACAACCTTTCAAGTACTTGAAGAGCGCTATCATATCTCCCCTCAGTCTTCTCTTCCGAAGGCTAAACATGCCCAGTTCCTTCAGTCTGTCCCCATAGGGCTTTGTTTCTAGTCCCCTACAGAGTGAAGTAAAGCGGCTGTGGAGTGGACAAGTCTGGAGGCAGCTTTCAGCCCACTAGTTCCCACGCCCAGATCTAAACTACTACTGTTCTGTATATGGTTCTGTTTACTAAGGGCTGGTGGCAGCACAAGACTTCACTGAGCATGGGACATTGGGGAGAGGTGCAACATGGGTACAGAAGTGGGGTTGTTTTGAGACAGTTTGGGATGCAGGCACAACTAAACTTGGAAGCATAGCCATCTTCCTCCGAGGTCGCTCAGTGCAGATAAGAGCAGCTGGTTCCATGAAACCAAGGATAGAAAAACACGCTAAGGGTGCAATCCTGTGCAGGTTTAGACAACCCCACTCACTCAGTGTGGTCCCAGTCCAGATCGGGCGCCCTGGGGGCTATTTTTGTTTTGTTTTTAAAAATAAAGATACAGTAAGGGTGCAATCCAAATGCATGTTTAGCCAGAAAAAAGTCCTACAACTGCCAGCATTCCCCAGCCAGCCATGCTGGCTGGGGAATGCTGGGAGTTACAGGACTTTTTTTCTGGCTAAACACGGATAGGATTGTGCCCTAAGGGTCTCACACACCACTCATAAGCACAAACACACGACCCATTTGATATGCAAATGGTACCCATATTGCATTCACAAAGCCAAAATTGTAGAACACCACAGTGTCTTGTGTTTGTGCTTTTGATGGCCACAAAACCAAGCCGTATACCTATACTTTCTTGCACCTCAGAGAGAAATGGGTGACAGCTGGAAGCTGGATTGAAACTCCTGTTTTCTTAGCTTAGTACCTTCATCCAGTTATATGTAAAGCCTTATGTGCTTCTTATTCGTGAGTCATGTTTGGATTTCTTTCCAGGGATCCCTGGAGCCGGGGGAAGCTTTGCCGCAGAAGCTGAAGCGGGTTCTGAGACGGGAATTCTGGCCGCAGTTTCAGAAATTGCTGAGTCAGGGTACAGAGGTACTTTGGGCCTCAATAGGGGCTTGACAAAGGAGTCATGTGGGCACTGTCAGCGATGGTGGAGAATTGTGCTTGGTGACGCTTTGGTGCATGGCGCACCTAATGGGCACATGATATAGCCCTGAGTCAATAACATTAAGAAAGTGAAGTAGAGCAGATTTTGGCATACCAGACAAGCCATCAGTACCTTGCAGTTTCCTGTGGCTCAGCCTTCCCCAAACTGGTGCCCCCCAGATGTGTCAGATTGCAACTCCCATCATTCCCAGCCAGCATGGCCCATGCGAGTCCTTGGCGCCAGGAACTGATTGAAATCTCATTGTTGCCTGTTGTTAACCAAAATAGGTTGGCTGACGTGTGTGTTTGAAAGTCACCCGTCCCTCCTTCCTGCAGCCTAGGAAGGCCAGGCCCAAGGCCTGATAACACAGAACAGGTGTGTTATTTCCAACAAGTATCCCACGGTGCCTGGCTATTCAGAGAGACAATCCATGTATTCGCTGGATTCCAAGGCAGAGATATATGACCATGCCTTATGCCAGGACCAGACCCTTGGTCCATCTAGCCTTCGATGGTCTTCTCTCCCCCCAGCCCTGCCACTTGTGAATCCTTTTCACTGGAGGTGCCAGGGATTGTAGCTGTGTGCATGCACCATACCACCAACCTATTGCCTCTCTCCAATGATCCACCCTGTTTTTTCTAGAAAAGACAGGAGTCTCTGTTAAGCTAGCCTCTGGCACTCAGCCAGACTGTGATTTGCCCCACCTTAGAAAATGTGATGCAAGGACAGGATCAAACATGGGAGCGTCTGACTGCCTTGACTGTTTCATCTACATCATGCACGCACGCACGCACACACACACACACTTAAACACAGCATCAGTTCAAGAATTCCTCACACTCTCCAGCATTTTGGTTGAGGCCTATTTTCTGTCACAAAGGAGCCAAGCCACCAGGCCCTTTCACAGCAGAGGAAGCTACTTTATTTTAATACCTACTTGCCATCTATCACCTCCGGAGAGCTGATCTTTAGACTCATAACGAATTCTCACTCCCTTCTGGAAGATACCATTCTTTCCGTGTCTCCCTTTCTATCTGCCCTTATCCCACCTTCTTCTAGGTATACAAAGGGTACGTGGATGACCCCAGGAACACAGACAACGCCTGGATAGAGACGGTGGCCATTAGTGTGCACTTTGAAGACCAGAATGATGTGGAGATGAAGCGTATGAATTCGGTACATGTCATAGTGGCACATCTTACCTTTATGACAGGGTTCTCCCATGGATGGAAATTCCAAGGTTCTCTGATGCCACCATTTTACAGATTCTGTTGCATGGAATTGTGCTGGGCAAGAGAGAGAGAAAGGGCAGCTCTTTGGATGGGCATGGTGTCAAGAGAGAATGTGGGGGAAATTTAAGAAAGAGCACCTTGAGTATATGGAAAAAGGAAATCACAGGGAAGAAAGGAACAAGCATAAGAACATAAGAAGAACCCTGCTGGATCAGACCAAGGGTCCATCTAGTCCAGCATTCTGTTCACACAGTGGCCAACCAGCTGCCCAGCTGCCCACGGGGTCCCAGAAGCAGGACATGAGTGCAACAGCACCCTTCTGCCCTTGTTCCCCAGCAACTGGTGTACATAGGCATACTGCTCCTGATACTGGAGGAAGCATATAGCCATCAGGACTAGTAGCCATTGATAGCCGCCACCTCCACGGATTTGTCCAATCCCCTTTTAAATCTGTCCAAAAGCAGATACTCGAAGGGAGGAGGGTGATTGTGTAGATTTCATAGATCATAGAGTTGGAAGGAGCCTACAAGGCCATGGAGTCCAACCCCCTGCTCAATGCAGGAAACTAGAGAAGGTAGTAACAAACAGGCCTGACCCTGCTTAGCTTTCCACACTCAGACAAGCTGTGTGAGAGAGAGTGAATGACTGAATATTTATTTTAATATTTATGACTGTTTAAAATAGGTTAGATCACAGTCTCTGACACAGTCTCTGAGAGTGCAGTGAACAGGAACATTCAGCACAGCAGTCCTAGGTGTAATCAGAGGCAGAGTGCTATATATAGCACCAAGTGGAGAGAAATTGAACAGTCCCCAGGAGCGTTTAGCAGGGGTTTAAACATTCTTGGTAGTCCCTTGTTGGCAGGCGCCCTGAGGACCCTTTCACTTCAGCTGTGACTGCTTCCTTATGGCTTGTGGTATCCTGAGGGGAAACTGAGACAGTAACCAGTCTTCCTTTGCTCTCTGGGTTTTTCCCCCCCTCCCTCCAGTTTCTCCAGGGCTGTGATCTTGAGGTGACTGCCCGGTGGCAGGTTGTGAACAAGAAAGTTCCGCTTTATGTGAACCACAAAGAGCTCCTGGAGAAAGCATCTCTCCTCCTAGGGGCATACTACTGATGACACTCAGCAGCACCACAACCAATACGTTCCTCTCCCTTCTCTCACTCAGCTCTTTCTAAATGCAGTAAACCTGACTGGTACCTTTCTCTCTGGTGGTTTTCTTGGTGCATTTTTCCACTTTGGCTGAGCCTCACCCTGGATTTTCAAGTCAGGTACGAGACTTCAGAGAGTGGACTCTTCTTGGCTCGCACAAGATTTCGTGTTTCTTTGCCCTCAGAAAGGGAAGCAGAGCTTTCCTTCATTATGCTGCCTGGAGCACTGGTTTCCACTTCCAGCTGTGCCCCAGGCTGTCTTGTGGAACATGTAGAAGTAAAGGGGCTCTGGGCAGTGCTCTTAAATCTGTGAGGGCATGCTAGGAGTTGTAGGCCTTTTTTCTGTCTAAACCTGCATAGGATTGCACCTTGAAGCATCCAATGAGTGCAGTGAGGCCTGGTCCTGGCTAGAATCTCTAGTCACTGTTCTTTTGTTCTTTTTTAAAAATTATTTTATTTATTTTTCAAAACAAATTATAACAATATATATATATATAACAAAATACAAGATTATCACACAAATATAACATAATCAACATACAATAAATCATGAAGTGCACCCCCCCCACCCTCCAAGGGACCAATTAATATACTTCTATCCTCTTGATCAAATAAATTCTAAATTCCAAAAATATAACATATCCTGACAAGGCATGTTACCCTTCCCCTTTATTAATACATAATCTAGTAATTGATTCCATATCTCCATAAAACTATTCTTCTTTAGCAATCCTTTTTTGCATTTGATACTACTAGTTAGTTTATCGTTTAGGGCTATGTCCCAAACTTCCTTATACCAGTCTGTTATTAGGAAAACATGTTGTACTTTCCAATTTCTCGCTATCATTAGCCTGGCCGCAGTTAACAAGTTTACAATTAACTCCTTCGTATTTTGATCCTAGTCACTGTTCTAATGCTAATGGCAAGGGGGAGAACTTCAAGCTGCCTGACCTAATCATCAGTCCTGCCTCTGAAAAGTCAATACTGGGCCCAACATACGAGCCATTCCCCAAAGACTCCTGAGCCAGTCTTTCATTGCAGCCAGAAGGCCATCAGCAAGTCTACTCACAAGTTTGATGTGACCGTGACAGCCGCTGGCATGCTGAGCTGGAGAAGATCAGGACAGGGAGCATCTCTAAAACTGGCATGAGGGGCTGCCAGGGTAGATCTGTGAGGGGGACAGAATGAGGTTTCTCTAGTGCCTACCTGTTTGCTTTCTTCTTATTAAGGGACCTGACCAGGAAGAGGCTGGAGATGCCTCCTGACACCTCCTTTCCTTAAGGCAAGGATGGGGGACGTGTGGTCCTCCAGATGTTGGATTGCAGCCTCCACCATCCCTCACTATTGGCCTTGCTGGCTAGGGCTGATGGGAGTTGAAGTCCAACAACATCTGGAGGGCCACATGTTCCCCACCTCTGCCTTAAGGTGTAACCAGATCCTTTCTCAGTTCTCTGACATGCCAGAGACTTGGGATGGCAGAAGGAATCTCTGCACCATGCCTCTTACTGTCGAGCCAGGCCCAAGAGGCACAAGGGCAACGATATGCAAACAAAACCTTCGGGTTCTTTTTGACTACATGAGCGTCTACTTCAGTATTAACTACTTGAGTTAAGAGTCTTATGGACTCTTACACAGGCTGCCAGCATATGTTACAGAAGAATTAAGTCTGGCTCATTCAAGGCACCCACCACATTATTTACTTTTACTGAATCATTTTGCCCCTTTGTGATTCAGTGCTCATCACTGCCATTTCAGTGACCATATGTTGAATCTCACACTGAACCTGAGCTTAGTCTTTGAATGGGAAACCAGTTATTTCTTGCTTCCATTGTCTCTTGCCTCACATCACAACCATCCATAAGGATATAAAAATGGCCTTCTTGATCAGACCGCAGTTTGACATTTTATTTCCAACATTGGCTTGTCAGGTGCCCCTTAGGAGATGCACAAGGATGACATGATGAATATAGCTTCCCTCAATTGTTTAGCCCCAGTATTTGGCAATCAGATATACTAGCTTCCTTCAGAGTAGGGATGTTCGGATTTTGTTTAATCTGTTCTCTGTGTGTTTCGCAGATTGTCAGGTGTCTTCCTCATCTGCTCATTGACGGAATCATTTTTTTCTATTCAGAAAAATATGCAAAAAAAATAATAATACAAGTCTGCTGCAATTTACATAACTTTCACTGGTACATAACATTTTGCATATTGTTCTTAGCTCAGCAAACAATCAATGAGCAGAGTGAACAAAAGAGTGCTTCACAGCAGACGCTATTAGCGTATTTTCCAGTAACTTTCATATTTGTGTACAACTAAATTTGGACATAATGCTAAACCAGAGAACGAGCCTCAGCAAGCCTTGGACTTGCATATGTACTCCTCCCCTGTTGGTGCGGTCACAAGAAGGAGATTGAAAGCTTTCACTTCCGTTTTAGATTAGCCACAGCTTAGCATGTCAACTATGGAAACAAGCCAGCTTCATAAACTATGGTTTGAAGTTGGCTAGCTTCCACTAGTTAAAGTTAAGATTACACAGTTTGTCCAGGTTCAAAGGACAGGGCAAGGCGTGCTTAATCTAAAACCAAAGCAAAAGCTTCCAAATTCTTCCTCATGGCCACGCTGAAAGAGGAGGGGGCAAAGGGGAAGCATTTGTGAAATGTTAAACCGCGGTTTACCTTACCATTACCTCTGAACCAGCCCAGTATCTCTGGACGTAATGGTTCCAGTTTTAGCGAATAGCCACTGATAAACCAGATATAGTTTATTATTGAGATATAGTCTAATTCCCCCTAAACAGACGCTTTTAAATGAATTGCCAGGATAGTAAAAAGGCACAAAGTTCTGTGTTTTCTTAAGACAACTTATGTATTGCCATTTGGACGCACAGAACTTTGCTTTGCATTGCTTACAGTGTCCTTGTAACTGGTCTCATCTTTTTAGTGCTCTCTGTTTTCAGGAACATCCTGTGTCTTATTCTGCCTTCTCCTGGAACAAAGGGGCAATCCTTAGAGCAGGGCTCTCCAACCTTGGGTCCCCAGATGTTGCTGGCCTACAGCTCCCAGAATCCCTTGCCATTAGCCATGCTGGCTGGGTATGCTGGGAGCTGTAGGCCAGCAACATCTGGGGACCCAAGGTTGGAGAGCCCTGCCTTAGAGGGACCTAAATTTAAAGTATAAAAAATTAAATAGCATAATCTGTGACAAGAACTGTACAACATTTAATAATTTCTATTTTATTTCTCATGCTAGGAGCTGTAAGGCCTTATCTAAAAGGTTAATTAAATTATTCAAAGTAAAATCAAATCATTTGAGCTTAAAGATTAAATTAAATTGTTTGCCTGAAGATCTGCAGAAAGAATGAGACCATAGGTCAATGCCATAGCATAGATTTCAAGATTTTAATATTAGGAACAATTGATTAATAGTTGGTTGGAGAGTTAGCTTCAAAACAGGAAAAATGTTCCCAAAATGTCTTCAGTTTGAAGTTTGGCTTGTACTAATCAAATGCAAACTGTACTGAATACAGAACCTTTTTTAAAAAAAACAAACACTCATGATCATTTGAAATTACTTGAGACAGTTCCACGTGCTCTGACCTGTCCAAAGCTGATACCCAGAAGTACCCTTTCCCAACCTGTCTTGGACTACAACTCTCAGCATGCTCCACCCAGCTGGGTTGGGGAAATCTGCCCCAAAAGGCACTGTGTTTGCAGCACTATGGACAGTTCCTAGTGAACAACTTTGGGCGCAATCCTACCTAGGTATGTTTAGACAGAAAAAATGTCTTACAACTCCCAGCATTCCCCAGCCAGCATGGGATTTAAGGACTTTTTTTCTGTCTAAACATGCATAGGATTGTGCCTTTATCCTGACAAAGGCCAGAGGTGAACTGACGCCTTTCAGACCTCTGCCTCCAGTCCACTCCTCTGAAGCACCACCCCTTTACCTGGAGAATGTAGACCCTTTAAGGGCCAACCACCTGGCCTGAAGACAGGCATATCTCCTTGTGGCCTCCAATCTGGTGTACTCGCTGGGCAGACACAGCAGTGCAGGAGGCACTTGGTTCATCAGGATCAGGGGAACATATCCAAGAGGGTCCCAGCTCCAATTCTATGGATTCTGGCTCTCTTCAGGTGCTTAACTGCCAGCTCCAGGCTCAGTGGGCTCCTGACCATTACAGTGGCATGAGCCCAGTCCAGTTGTCCTTGGATTGGCTGGCTCACGCTCCAACTCACTCCGAGCTTGAGGCTGGGACCATGATATCATATAGCTAATTATACTGATGACCCAGCACCCTGATTCCCAATAATCTGTTTTGTTCCATGAGAGTTCCAATGTGCATACAAAGCTTTCCCACCTACACTAGATGCCCCATTTGTTTCAATGGAGGGAGACAATCTGCACATGCATTGTTTTTTATTCATGCATCGGCTCCCTCCCTCCGTTGAAGTGAACGGGATCCATGCATGCAGGACTTCTATCATATGTGTGCATGCTGCGGTCCTGCTGGTGGTGGTGTATGAATCCCCATTCTTTTCAGTGGATGAAGGTGACAGGTGTGTGCAAATAAATTCACTTGCAAATAAGCTCCTGCCACTTAAACGAATGGGGTTAATCAGCACACTGGATTGTGATTAAACAAATGATTTATTCTTTAAAATATTTAGAGCTTGCCTTTTGTACTCCAAGGCAGCTTACAAAACATGGCTTTAAAATGATCAATTTAAAAATCCATTAAAAAGAAAGAACAGAACCAGCAACCAACATGATAGAATTTACTGAGTGGGGAGAAAAAGAAGACCCCCAAAGCATCGTGGAACAAACAAGTCTTAATAATAAAGAGGTGGCCAGTCAGGGGCCCTGAGGTAGTCCATTCCACTGCCTGGGTGCTGGAACTGGAAAAGCCTTTTCCTGTGTCACCACTGATAGCACTTCTGATGGTGCTGAGATGCAGAGCAGCAGCTGCACTGATGACCATATATCCTAGTCCCAAACCATTTTTCTGCTCAAAATCACTACTCCCAACTGCTCAAAAAGCAGCTGGGGTTAGTGCTTTGGAACAAATGATGTCTGGGAAGGAAAGGGATAAGCATTCCCTCTCACCAACACACAGTTGCTTTATATCACCATCATGGAAAGTTGTGGGAGGGGGAATCACGGTACTGCACTTCAGCCCTTACCCACAAGTACCCTTTTCTAAATCAGGTGGGCAACTTGTGGTCCTCCAGATGTTTTGGCCTACAACTCCCATCATCCCTCACCATTGGCTATGCAGGCAAGGGCTGATGGGAGTTGCAGACCAAAACATCTCGAGGGCCACAAGTTGCCCATCCTGTTCTAGGTGGTGCCCACTACTTTGATAAAGAATGCAATTTCACAAGTGTTTTCATCATCGTAAATGGTGCAGGTCCAAGCCATTATGCATGGTACCACTGATTCAAGATGTGCAAAATTTATTAGAAGAGACTCCTTCTTATGTCTGTTGCAAATGCCATCACTGAAATATTTTCACGTCTGGATTTGCACTTGACAGCAATGCTCCCATTCACGGTATTCCTGATATTCACTTTAATACTTGGGACTTCCTGATATCTTCTATTTTAGTCCAATGGTGCTAATGTTAATGGAATCTGAGCTTATGCCTCATGTTGGTCTGCTGCTTCTCAATAAAAAGCTCTGCTTCACTAAGTGTTGATATATCAGTGCCAGAGATTCCATTGCCGCTGCTATTATTTATAGACATGAGAATCATATAAAATAAGCTGTGCATTACTAGTAGGACAGCAACCGGGTTTTCTTCAAAGATTTAATTCTCTCCGTTAATCAGTAGCAAAGTAGTTTGATTACCGGTTCATATGTTTATTCCTAGTTTTATGCAGAAACATTCTAGAAGTCTGAGACACATAATCTGGGAAGGTTAATGGAAGATGACAGAACTTCCAGACATGTTTTTTTTAATTCATTTGTGTTGATGAGTTGGCCCCACAGAATAGGAAGCACAGTGAGGGCGTGCACTGGTGCATATAGTTTTAGCAGCAAGCACTCCGTGGAAGCACACTTGTGCAATTTGTGCACATGACATGTACCACTGGGAGAAAACCCCTCATATGTGTTAAAAGCCCCCTATAGTCTACCACAAATGAAGCTCAGGAAAATGTGGTTTTCAGTCGATGCCACATTGGCACATGCTGAGTGGCTGGACACTTGCGCGCGCACACACGCACATTGGCACATGCCGAGTGGCTGGACCCTTGTGTAAGCCCCTCCCCCATCTCAAAACAGGTTTTCTTTTTTAAACAGCAAAGCTTTTGAAAATGTTTACAAACTTTAACAATGTTACCCTTAAAATGTTACCCATGAGGCGGATTCTAACCATCCTGCTGAGCCACATTCACAAAGGAAGCCTAATGCATGACTGGACCCAGCCATAGATACAGTGACATTTCACCCAGAAATGATTTCCATCATTACTGTGGCACATTTTTTTATCCACTGCAACGATGGGAAATGCTCCTGGGCAACTGCAGTGTATGCCGGCAGGGGCTGGGTCACACATTATGTTCTTTCTGTCCGTGTGGCCCGTGGTGGGATGGTCGGAAGGCTTTACATTCTGCAAAGATGGGTTTAAATATGGCTGATGAAGGCTGCATTATTGAAAGACAAATTTAAATGTGACTGAACAGCCCCTAAGATTCACAGAGCTCTTCAGTGAGAAAAATCATTTAATTTCAAAGTCTCTTCCTTACTTCGAATGGGCTAAAGAACCTACAGAGTACAGTTCAAGAACAGCATATCGCCGGACTGGGCAGTCAGATTCTAGTGTCGCCATGAGGATCCTCTTGGGTAAACATTGGGTATACACTCAACCCCCCAGCAGCATTATGAGAGCCACCAGACCAGTGCTGTTCCTTGGTGCCCACCCAGGCCCCTTGTGGTGCTAAAGTGGTGCTGGGTTTGACTGCTCTTTAATGCTAACCTCTGGAGCCACCCCACTTTCTTGGGCCAATCGGAGGAAGAGGTTTGACCCAGCCAGGAAAGTCACTCCAGCCCTGCTGTGCTGTGGAGTCACAATGCCTCATTAGGGGTTCTTCCTGTTTGGGACACCAGATTGCTGAGTGCTGCTGATCGTGGACCTTTAAGCCTTGGATCTCCATTGTGCCCAGTTCTATATCTGTGTATCTGCACAACTGAAACTGTTCACATAAGGGCAATATTTACACAGTTCCCAAAGAAGTGGGCAGGCAAGATCTCCATCCTCCTTGCCCAGTATCCTATTGGGGCATCCTTTGGCCTGTCTACATTGCCCTTTGAGCGAAGAGGCTGCAGGGACATCAGAGGCAGAGATTCACTTGCATTAAAGCAAGGGTAGGCAACCTGTGCCCTTCAGAAGTTTTGGACTACAGCTCCCATAAGCCCCAGCCAGCATGGCTAATGATCAGAGCTCATGGGAGCTGTAGATCAAACATCTGGAGGGCACAGGTTGCCTACCCCTGTATTAAAAGATGTAGTACCCATTCACACAAAGCACAGAATAATTTAGTTATATATTTCATATTCTACACTCTGCTGCAGTTGAACAGCAGGATGGAGCAGGAGGGATCTGACGGCTTGTTTCATGCACAGGCAAGAAGACTCTGGTGAAATTAACATTTCATGCCCTCTGACCAAGACAAATCTGTGACCAGTGAATGGTCTGGTAGCATTGTAGAAGCTGGACAAGTGTCAGCCTGATCAACCCCTTGGTGGGAGAGTCCAGGCAGCCCAATGCAGGGTACAAATAGATTTGTGATATTTTTTAAAAATCGGGGCAAAGCAGTAATTTCCAGAGGTCAGGGTCTGAAAATTTTGCAAATGACATGATTCTCCTGCTATAATGCATGCTCCATACAAACTTAAGTTTTAGGACAAGTCTAGAGATCTCCTTGCATAATGTGGCAGCTATGCAGCAAAGGGCCTCAGAATGGGAAGCAGGCAGGTTGCCATACTGATGTCTTCCTTCTTAGCCTATCTGCAGACTTAATCCCAGCAGCTGGGATTGGAATGCCTTCCTGGCCCAAGGCCATTTGCACAAAGGGATTCTCCCTTTTATGATATTCCTTATCTCAGCCCCTCCCAACTTGGGGCCCCTCCAGCTGTGCTTGAGTATAATTCCCAGCATTCCTCAGCCACCCATGTTGGCTGAGCGATGCTGGGAGTGGTAGTCCAACACATTTGGAGAGGACCCAGGTTGGGGGGGGGAGGTTGCCTTATCCAGTCCTGTGAACCATCGCCACCATGGCACCAGTCCCCAAAGCCTAACTACACTGAGGCTTCTGTAGATCAGCTGACCACCAGGCAGAGTCACACGATGCTTCTTTATGTCAACAACCCACAGCACAATGTTGTTTGTATTCCCATGAGAGAAATGTGGCCACCTCCTTGTGTTTCTTCCAGTCCCCTACCACTAAAGCAGTGTTCTCCAACCTTGGGTCCCCAGATGTTTTTGGCCTACAACTCCCAGCATGCATGCTGGGAGTTGTAGGCCAAAAACATCTGGGGACCCAAGGTTGGAGAACACTGCGTTAAAGCTAAACGTACTTTCTGCAAAAGATAAACAAACAACCCACACACACACAATTGCCGGAAAGAGCTCATGTTGGCCGAGAGCCACCTTGTCCTCCGCCCAACAGCAGCTGGAGGACTTTCCACTACAGACTTAGCAAGCAATGCTTTGTTAGAGAGGAGGGTCCCAGTGTGGGAGTGGGGAATGGCATGAAGGCCCTTTCATATATGTGCTTTAGGGCACAATCCTGTACATGTTTAGACAGAATTCTCCCCAGCCAGCCCTATGGGAGTTGTAGGACTTTTTTCTGACTAAACATGCATAGGATTGTACTCTTAAAGTATTTGGGCCAGACAACAAGAAAGCTTTCTTCAGATACATGCATAGTAAAAGACAGAAGAAAGAAATGGTGGTTCAACTACGCAATGAGGATGGCAAATTGATAACAGAAGACAAAGAAAAGACAGAAGTGTTCAATTCCTACTTCGGCTCGGTCTTCTCCCAAAAGAGGGTCTATGACCCCCCTGGCAAACCTGAAGTGCAGACTGAAGAGGCAGGATTGCAGCTTGAGATTGATAGGCAAATGGTCGAGGAGCACTTGATTACTCTGAACGAGTTTAAATCTCCAGGGCCTGACGAGCTGCATCCTACAGTAATAAAGGAACTGGCAGAAGAACTCTCAGAATCACTGTCTATTATCTTTGAGAAATCATGGAGGACAGGTGAAGTGCCAGATGACGGGAGGAGGGCAAATGTTGTCCCCATCTTCAAAAAGGGCAAAAAGGAGGAACTTGGGAACTATAGGCCAGTCAGTCTGACATCAATCCCTGGGAAAATTTTGGAGCAGATTATAAAAAAGTCAGTTTGCAAGCACCTTGAAAACAATGTGGTGATTACTGGAAGCCAGCATGGATTTGTCAAGAACAAATCCTGCCAGACTAATCTGATCTCATTTTTTGATCGGGTAACCTCCCTTGTGGACTGTGGGAATGCTGTGGACATCATATATCTTGACTTCAGCAAAGCTTTCGACAAAGTGCCTCATGATATCCTGATTAGTAAGCTAGCGAAAAGTGGGCTAGATGGAACAACTATCAGGTGGATCCACAATTGGCTACAGAATTGGACTCAAAGAGTGCTTATCAATGGTTCCTTCTCAAACTGGGGAGAGGTAATGAGCGGGGTACCACAGGGCTCGGTCCTGGGCCCAGTGCTCTTCAACATTTTTATTAATGACTTGGATGAGGAGGTACAGGGAATGCTTATCAAATTTGCAGATGACACAAAGTTGGGTGGAACAGCTAATACTCTGGAAGACAGAAACAAAATTCAAAGCGACCTCGATAGGCTGAGTTATAGAATGGGGGACACTTGGCTCAATAATACTATGAGTGAGAAGGATCTTGGAATTGTGGTGGATCACAAACTGAATATGAGCCAGCAATGCAATGTGGCTGCAAAGAAGGCAAATGCTATTTTGGGCTGCATTAATAGAAGTATAGCTTCCAAATCGTGTGAAGTGATAATTCCCCTTTACTCAGCACTGGTTAGGCCCCATCTTGAGTACTGCATCCAGTTCTGGGCACCACACTTTAAGAAGGACGTAGACAAACTGGAGAGGGTTCAGAGGAGGGCAACAAGGATGATAAAGGGACTGGAAACAAGGCCCTATGAGGAGAGACTGAAAGAACTGGGCATGTTTAGCCTTCAGAAGAGGAGACTGAGGGGAGATATGATCGCACTCTTCCAGTATGTGAAGGGATGTCACACAGAGGAGGGCAAGGATCTCTTCTCGATCATCCCAGTTTGCAGGACACGGAATAATGGGCTCAAGTTACAGGAACCTAGATTCCACCTAAACATCAGGAAAAATTTCCTGACTGTCAGAGCAATAAGACAATGGAATCAACTACCTAGGGAGGTGGTGGGCTCTCCCAATCTGGAGGCATTCAAGGTGCAGCTGGACAGCCATCTGTCGGGGATGCTTTGACCTGGATTCCTGCATTGAGCAGGGGATTGGACTCGATGGCCTTGTAGGCCCCTTCCAACTCTACTTTTCTATTATTCTAAGTAAAAAAGATCACACCACATAAAGTGGTGATTTAAAAAAAATGTGTTCATAGTATGGTGAACTTCATAATATTACAAGACATGCCTGCAAATTCATGTTTGGTGTGTGTGTGTGTGTGTGTGTGTGTATGCATGCAGGTGTGTTTCTCTTCAATATTGGGGTGCTCACCTTCACCACAGGGATGTGAGCACATGAGACAAGCACCGCCATCCAGTGTTGTATGTAGTGGCCCAAGGCACTGAACTTTAAAGATCAAAGCAAAAGTGCAAGCAGAAGTTGTGATGATCGGAGATGATTGATGCTCAGGACATGCTCATTAACTCTGAAAGTAGCCTCTGGCTGGCATGACACAAAGCACACCTGCCAACAGATGATGGGGCTCAACAGCTAGCTCATCCTTCCAGGGCCTGGTGCCCTCCAGATCTGTTGGACTACAGCTCCCATAAGCAGAGCTGGTTGGGGGATTATGGGAGTTGCAGTGCAACACATCTGGAGGGCACCAGGTTGGGGAAGGCTGAGCTAGGCATTGGGGAAATAATTGGAAGCAAGCCAGAAGGGCTGCTTTCTCACCTACTCCTAGTTATTCTAGGAATCCCTGATGAATCCCATCCGAATACATGGGGGGGGGGAATGCACACCGCTCCCAACATGCAGTGTCGCCATAAGCTCCTTCCTATCTATGGCCTGAGCAGAAGCAGGCGTTTGTTATTTAGAAGCTGCCCCTTTAAGAATCCAAGGATGCTCTGCCAAGATGCCAGTGACAAGCCGACGCTATCCAATTACAGCCAGCATTCCCCATGAATGGCTCGGTGTGCGACTGAGAGAGGAAGAGAAGGGCGGCGGCGGCGGCAGCAGAAGCAGCAGCAACAAGTGCTGTGCGCAGCCCGCAAGTCCCCGCGGCTGCACCCACGCTCAGCTAAGGGTGTGGCAAGGGGAAGAGGGAGTGTAGGGCGCGGGGAGCCCGGGCAC
Organism: Shinisaurus crocodilurus; assembly: GCA_021292165.1. Taxonomy (NCBI): domain Eukaryota; kingdom Metazoa; phylum Chordata; class Lepidosauria; order Squamata; family Shinisauridae; genus Shinisaurus; species Shinisaurus crocodilurus. The sequence continues at coordinate 58,750,968 of CM037878.1, forward strand.
CTTTGCGCTTTGGCGCTGAAGAAACTTGGGAGAGTCGAGGAAACGGGACTCGAACGACCTCAGCTCAGGTAATAATGTTGTGCCTTCCTCATCGGATGGGGTAAAAAAGGGAGACGGGTCAGGTTAGTGGTGGTGACAGAGATCTGCACGGCGGGATGGCGCAAGGGATGGATGCCGACGCCGCTCGAGAAGTGCCATCCTCCACCCCCGGAGCCTAGGCTCTGCGGGGGCCCTGAGCTCTGTGAACAGGCGGCTTTCGGAGATCTGCGCTGCTTTCGTTGCAGACGTAGCGGTCCGAACTCCGGGAAGAAAACGTAGGCGGGATGCTGCTGCTGCAGCTCGACTGGGTGTCATACTTACACACATCCCCCAGGAGGAACGTTAAGACCAGCAGCTTTCCCCGCGCTGGGGGTACGGCAGGGACGGCCAGCCAACCTTTCAACGTCGTGACTCACGTACCTTAAATAGTTGGGCAAAAGGCGGCCGATGCCGCTTGTCGTGTCGTGGGGGCGACAGGGGTTGGGAAAGCTGCACCGGCCAGAAAGGTAAAGGCGCCTGGATGGGGAAAGCTTCATCCTAGCCAATAGGTGATATGGCGAGGAGGAGGAGGAGAGATTTTCCCAAGGGGAGAGAGGATTCCCCTCCACCGCCATCTCCACCCTGCCGCCTTGATAAGGTTCTCTCGATCACAACAGCCTGGCAATGGCCGAGATGCAGAGCCGGCTACATTTGGGCAATGCCAGGAGCCCAGATTTTCAAATCCAAAACTGATGACTTCAGCCGACCCTTAAAAGGGCATATTTATATACCACAGACTTAAACTGGTTTCCTAGACATTCCCTTTTCTCGAGGAACTCTGGGGATTGTAGTTCTGCCAGACTGGGCTTGGGTTCTGTGACAGAATTCTCTGTACCCTCCGCAGACTACAGTTCTCAGGATGCTTTGGAGGGAGCCATGACAATTAAACTGGTATAAAATCTATACAAGTTTGAATTGTAGTTGTATTTACACCCCACCCCCCAGAATAGGGCAAGGAGGCTGATTGACAAATGAATCAACAACAAGAACAGCAACCATGAGTACAGTTGCTGTTGTTTAATGTGTGGAGTGTTTTACCATTTGTATTGTATACGACCATGTATACACATTTTATTGCATCCATTTGCTCAACAACTATGTGGAGTAGATGATATCATCTGAAGGTGATTCACATACATAGAGCTGGAGCCTGGAATCAGCCCCCCTCCTCCTTGTACCTGAGGGCTTCATTTGGTGTTACACCAAGGGAATGGGGGGAAATGCTTCTAAAGCAAGTAATTTAACACAGAGAAGTAGCAGGGAGAAGAGGTACTTAACCCCATTCCTCCCACCCATCACTTCTCCACTCCAAGTTGCACCGCCAGCTGCTTTCCCCCATGCAGGGTTGCATATGTATCTTTATGCTCACAAGCACATATTTTGAATCTCAGGGAAGAGGGGAGAAAGCAGCTTGGAAAGGCAATTTGAAGTCAAGTATTGACAAGTGGAGAAAACTCCTTCCCTCCCATAGGCTCTCCAGTCTAAGGGCAGAACTAGATGTTACAGGCAGTCCCCTGGTTAAGAACGTTTGATTTACGGACTTGTACTTACGAATGGGTTCGTACCTGGGGGCTGCCTGTACACGGAAAATGCAAGATTGCCAAGCCTTGTGTATTTCTTGTAACATTAATCCTCCCCTGCCCCATACGATGAATCTCTCCTGCAAATGTCCCTGTCTCCAATCATTGTAAAACTTCCCCCCCACAGCTGTGATCCAAAAGTGATAAAGCACCCTTTCCTCTTCTACCCCCCCATAAGTGCCATCCGTATTATCTCAGCCAGTGTGGATTTGAGGACATGTATTTGCCAAGGGAACTTCCTTTGTCCCTCATTTCTTTCCTCCTGCATTAGAGTCTGAACTAGGGAGGGAGGGAGGGAGGGACAGAGGAAAGCTAGCTGCCAGGGCTTTGTGGCATTTGCAGGTGACATTTAGTTAGGTCCTCCGACTGTGTATGATCGTAGGTGCTAGTTCTGCTGTCATATGCTGAATGAGCTTAAAACAAATTCATATTTTCTGCCCCTATAGAGGATGCTTGCCCACCTTTCTCTGCTCTAAAAGAGGGGAGGAGTGAGTGGGTGGGTGGGCCACACCTGAGCTCACTGCAGACCGACCACCAGCTGTCTGAAGAAAGTATTGTAGGAATTCCCAGTTCAAACGATTGTGAGAAAGACACCCTTTCTTTGCTTTAGCAGCCATGCAGGACTGCACACGACTGACTGGATGACCAGCATGTTTCTGGCAGCCGAGGCATCTTGGCCTGTGCTGTGGTTGTGGTCTCAAGCTCTCTTCTGCCTCCTCTTCTGTGCCCCTTCCGGTTGTTGTACCTCCTGCCCCGAGCAGTGTCAGTGTACCAACTACTCGGGAGCAACAGCTGTCCTGTGCAGTGCAAGCAACCTGGAGGAGATTCCGAAGGATATTCCCAAAGACACCATGTTTCTGAAGCTGGATGCGAATAAAATCACTGCTGTCCCCAACAGCACGTTCAAGCACCTCGCCCACTTGCAAGAGATCGACCTCTCCAAAAATGCCATTGAGAAGATCGACTCTGCAGCATTCAAAGGGGTTGCCGACGGCCTGAGATTGCTCGATCTCTCTGGCAACCATATTCAGAGGATCCCAAAGGAAGCCCTGGTCAACCTGAATGCCATGATCCGCCTATCCAACAACCCCTGGCATTGTGAATGTACTTTGCAGGAAGTCTTGTGGGAAGTGAAACTAGACCCTGAGTCAGTCAATGAGATCACCTGCCAGACATCAGTGCAAGAGGAATATGCTGGCAAACCTCTGCTCCATATTCTTGATTCAGGCATCAACTTTTGCAACATACACCAGAAAACCACCGATGTTGCCATGTTTGTTACCATGTTCAGCTGGTTTACCTTGGTCATTAGCTATGTGGTGTATTATGTTCGGCACAACCAAGAGGACACAAAGAAGCACCTGGAATACCTGAAATCACTGCCTAGCACCAGGGTTCCTAAAGAGACCATCAGCACTATCCTGTAGCCAGCCAAGAATGCTGACCTTCAGCTGGACATCCAGTTTTCTAAAGGAGAGAATGTTGAGCGGGAGCCAGAACTTCTATTTCCTACTAGTTCTGCAAGGACTTTTCTATTATTATTTTTTAAACAAAGTGTTTAATAGAAAGGGAAAACTTTGTTGCTGTTGTTGTTTATAAACAATGAGGTTCCCCACTTTCTGTGTTATGTTATGAACAGTGGGGTCCCAGCAGAAACAAGAGAGCTGTATAAAGAGATCTGCTTTCCAGGAGATTATTTGGACTCTGTTTGGTTGATTGTAGATGCAGAAGTTTGCAATCAGGACTTGACTCAGAGGTCTAAAAGCCCCTGAGTGGAGTCACCAAAATCTTGACAGGTCTCAACCAGGAATATGTACATGGTTGACTTTTGCTTGATACTTTGAGATACTGCAAAAAACACTCTCAGGAGTTTTCAGAACCATACAAAATCCTGCCTCCAAATTCATAAATTTTCCAAGGATGCACACACATATATTGGTGTAATTTAACAGGATGGATGTGTGTGTGGGAGGGCAAGGGGTGTTGCAAATCCGAAGAGGATATGTACTTCTCTTGGACTTGCCCACTACACTGTATCTGGAACCCACACATCTTCACTCTGTTACTAACCTGTGTTCGGTACCACCACCATTACAATGGGCATAGAAAAGGACCCAAGAGGACAACTTGAGCATATATTATATAGTGAACAATGCTGAACAGGTTTCATCCTAGGTAAGGAGGAGAGGAAGCATGAGAGTGAAATTGCCTATCTCTAAATATGCTTAGATCTCATATTGTGAACTCACCCATTCCTCAAGAACTGGTCCTGAGATGTACTGGGGCTGGAGTTCGATAAAACTGAAAAAATGACACACGAATTGTATGTATAACTACAATTAAAACAAACAAACAAACAAAGGACATATTAATGGCAACTCCCTAAGCCCAGCAAGTATTCTTAGCTGATTAAAAAATCCGAAGTAACCCTTCAGGGTTTGAAAATAAATAAATACAAATAATAAATGTTGTTTGATGAACACGTAAATGTTGAGAAAAAGAAATAAAATCCCAAATGATTCTTTAAATAGCTTTCTGAATCAGAACCTCTGCTGCCACCTGTGCATGGTACTATCACAGCTGGCAATTTCCCAACCCTGGCTGTCCTTTTTGCAAAATGGGTATAACTGCATGCTCCCCACCCATCCTATTTTTTAGAGAGATGCACAATTGGCCTCTCCAAATTCTCCACGCTATTTGCAGGCAGAGAAATCAGGGGACAATTTCACTGAATTTCTCCAGAGGGAGGAGAAATTCTCCCAACAGTTTCTCACAGGTCTGGCTCACCATTGGCAGGGATTGTGGCACAACGTCTTCCTTTTTTCCCCTAAGGAGTGTTTTATTTATTTTGGTGGGGTGGTTGTGCTGCTACTGCAAGTGGCAACAGCATAAACGGTGTTGCCAGGCTGGTCCCCATTTTGCACCCACCACTATGCAGGTGTCAGTGGGGTTGTGTTCTGTCCAGCTCCAGGGAAGAGATGGAGCTAGTGGTGTGCCTAAAACTGCAAAACAATTTCCTGAAAGTTTTCTTCCCTTATGAAAGATGCTTCCATTGATCTGTCTCATTTTCAGGGTGCTTTACAATCTATTTTTGTTGCATTTTTTAGCTTACCTATTCACTGCAAGGCAGCTGAGGGTGCTGTACGTGTGTTTTCTTTCTATTACACATCTTTTCATTGCTCTGCAGTGCAGTCTCCTGGGCTGCCTGCACTTCCTGATCTAAAAAAGTCCTATGGGAGGAATTACGGTACCTCATGATATCTTCCCCTGGGCTTTAATTGAAGTGCAGGAAGCCAAAGAGGCTACAGGCTACTGGAGAGATGATTGTACAATGAAAGACAGGACACGTGTGCACACACCTCGGCCCCCTCCTAAGTAAGGTAAGCATAAGAACGTGAAAAGAGCCATGGGGATCAGACCAAAGGTCCATCTAGTCCAACATTCTGTTCACACAGTGGCCAATCTGCTGCCTGTGGGAAAGCCACAGATAGGACATGCACTCTCCTGCTCATGTTCTCCAGCAACTAGTGTACACAGGCATGCTACCTCTGACACTGGAGGTAGCATATAGCCATCGGGACTAGACTAGTAGTAACTGAAGCACAAGAAACCTGAACCCAACCCATGATAATTTCTCTGAATTTTCTTCTCATTTGAATTTCTTTTCAAAAGCAATTTATTTTCTATCAAATTGCATGAGAATGGTTGACCAAAAAAAGGGGATAAATTTTCAGCACAGTGCTAATTTTGTTAGGTATTTGTGGAGACTTGGGGTGTCTTCACACGGCATCTAATTAAATAGTGCTCTAACAAATAACAGCAAAACACAGGGATAGCACAATGCCAGAAGAACAGTCTCTCCTGGACACTGAAAAGGACAGTAGCTCAGGGCCTTTTTCAGATGATCAGTTTTATAGTACAGTTTATGCACCTTTACTATTCATTTGTGTTGTGAGATGCATGTGTCTTCCTATTTTGGTAGCATTTGGGTTGTCAGGATATCACTCAATCCAATACTCAAACTGCTATATTATGATACTTGGGGGGGGGGATAATTCTCCGTCTCCCCCCGCTGGGCACACACTTTGCTATTGTGAGGTTAGTGTAGCATGTGGTTGCATATCACAGGCAGAGCTATTGGCTGTGACATCACCCATGAGATAGCATGTGGTTGCATATCACAGGCAGAGCTATTGGCTGTGACATCACCCATGAGAAGTTACACAAATGCCTCAATCATTTTGTGAACTTAAAAAAATGTGGCTGTGCATTCGGCAGCTGTGTTGCCACAGTACTGGAGTCACGGTGTTGCTAGACATGGGCCCAGGGAGCCCCTCCCCGGATCTATTTCCCAAGGCACCCAATCTATTTCCCATAGCCCCCAATCTATTTCCCAGGGCTTCCAATCTAGTTCCCTGAGCGTCCATTGGTGCCAATGGAAGGTGTTTGTGCGAATTGCTCATGACAAAACCTACAAGCCGCTCTCCTTTCTTGCATGTTTTCATCCCATTGCAAATTAATTATAACTGAAGAGGAACTACTGATTTGGGATGATCTGGAGCAAGGTGCAAATTAATTGAAGAATTTATTTTATTCGAGGTGATTTGGATGAGAAATTCATTGGCTGGCTTTGCTTCCTGTGCAGTTTAAATAAATAAATCCTCATAATTATTTCTGAATTTACCTATATAGATATAAATTAGTATATGCAAATTTTATGTAGATTTGTGGCCTCTGGGTCTGGGCCCCCATTTTTTTTTAAAGTTCCTAGCAGCACCCCTGGCTGGAGTGCTCTTCCAGGGCTACTTCTTAAAAAAAAATTAAAAACAGAAAGGCTATCCTCTTGGTCTTCAATTTCAAGAACATCTTTTTCTTTATTATCCATAAAGTTTAAGTGCTGTAAAAATATATTTTTTAAAAAATAAAGTCCCTGTGTGCAGTCTTACAATCTAATAGACCTTTTACAAAAAGAAAAAGGAATAGGTAGGGAACAGGAGAGCAAGCAAATTTCAGGCACTACTAATTCTTCTCCTATGGCATACTTCCTGCATGGAGATTATACTTCCCGGAGGACCTACCTGTGGGCTACGTTATTACAAACCCTGCTAGCTGCTCCAGGCATATTCCTCTTCCTGCCGTTACATCTTCCCATAGAACATACTCCTGCATTGCCCCCTGCTGGGTTTCGTAATGCACAGTGCCATTTTTAGCCTGGGCTGAGCAAACTGGGTTGTATTAATTAAACCCAGCCATAATATTAATGGCATGGGGTTGCTTCCAGATGAGGCTTGTATTGTGCAATCACTTTTGCCTCATTCACAGAATTTTATGGTAGGTCCAGATGTTGCTGTCTTCCAGTTGTTCTAACCTTCCTGTGTTTTCCCACCACTTCTTCCATCTTTTTTCTTTCCTCAAAAAAATCTTTTGAGGGAAAGATGGGAGAGCTGTCTTTTGAAGCCCTCTGTCTGGGAGCACCCCTGCAGTATTTTGCTTGTTATTATTTATTTATTATTGTTATTATTATTTTGTATTAATTCCAAGAACAAGGCAGAGCCTGGTTCTATAATATTAGGAGAAGTTGGTGTGTAGTAAAGGATGAATATAGTAGAGGAGAGGGGGACCTCTGCAAAGAAAATGTGCAAGGAAGGTGATGATGCACCAGAATATGTGGTCAGGAGCATTGCTAGGACTAAGGCCTGCCTGATGATGTGGGAGCTGTGACTGTATATCGACTGCTTTGGAATGCGTTTATATCTCTCATTTTCATAGTAAACACATCCCAAGCACTATGTAATGTTGCTTTAAGATAGGCCATAGCTGGTTGGACTGGGGAATGCCAGCCCCAGCTTCCTTTCCCTCTCCCAGCTGGTTGTCCCACCTTGCTTGCCAGGGCTTTCCCTAGTCCTTAGAGCAGCCTTTTCCAACCTTGCTCCCCCCCAATGATGTTGGACTACAGCTCCCATCACAACTGGTCACTGAGTGTGCTGCTGTGGGTGATGGGGTTTGTAGTCCAACATCTGGGTGACCCAAGATTGGGAAAGAGTGCCTTGGAGGTTTTGCTCCTCCATCCTTTGGGAAACATACCTCTGCCTGCATCCTCATCTGCCCCCTTCACTCCAAACTCTATTGCCTCTACACCAGCCTTTTCCCAACCTGTTGCTCTCCAAATGTTTTGGACTTCAACTCCCAAAAGCTCTCACTAGCATGGCCAATGGCCAGGAATTCTGGGAATTATAGTCCAAAAAACATCTGAAGGATACCAGGTTAGGGAAGACTATTCTACATCCTTCCTTTTTTGGGTGGCGGTGGAAGAGTTACATGTGACTCGATGGAAGTGGAAGAGTTACATGTGACTCAGTTGCCATGGACAGATCACTGTGTGGTTAGTATTGGACTGGCTGCTGGTAAGGACATCCTCAGGGGTGGAGGACAAATTAGAGTGGTCCACCACAGGTGCCTGAAGGATCCAAATGGTTTCTTGAATGCGCTTGGGGAATTTCCTCCTCGTTTGTCAGCAGTATGGTCAAAGCCCTGGCAGATCTGTGGAATATGGAAATGACTCAGGCCATTGACACTGTCTCTGCTCAGCACCCTCTCCCTCCTGGTGGAGCCAGAGTTGAGGGCAATTAAATGGGAGGGACATTGGCTAGAGCGCTGCTGGAGAAGAATGTGGGATGGATCCGACCGAGCACAGTGAAAGACCATTTAAAGTCCTACACTGTGGCAGGGAGGGCAGCAAACTGTTTTTCCCAAGGCCATCCCAAGGCATTTTGCCACCTGAGGCAAAAGACAAATATGGTGTGTGCGCGCGCACACACTCACACACACACACACACACACACACACACACACAGAAGCCAACGGAAGTTGTATCTTACTTCAACACAGGTCTCCTTATGTTCTTATGATCATGTTCTTATGTTTATGTTATGTTTTTACAAACATAAAACTGAATCTAACTTAAGGATCCCCAGTAGCCAAGTAATGTGGATCTATGGAGTCATGGCAATTGAAGCTGTGTTTGTTCATGTATTTTAGTTGGGATGGTGTTGAATATACCAACAAGTAAGCCTTGAAGCGAAACTAAACTTCTGGAACAGCACAAGTCACTCTGCTGGTTTTATTGGGGATTACTTTCAATATTGCAAATAGCCTCCCAATAATAAATAATTCCATTTTTGTATAACAAATGTGATTTGTCAATAGTATCAATTTATACAATATAAACATTATCATTTATAGACAATGATGAAATCCTTTGCAACAACAAGTAGAAGTTATTCTTTGGGGGTATTCACAGACTAACATGGAAGCAAGAATTGAAAAAGCACCAATGACACTGGGATGGAGTTTGTTACAGGGATATCACAGATGACAAGGGACTAATGGCTTTCCCAGTGTCAATACACACTTGTGTGTGAAATCCAAAAGTGCTGCTTTTCTAAAGCCTAAACATAAAGTCATTAAACATTCAGTTTACCATTCCTTGTAGTTATGCTGCAAAGCTGGAAAATCCACTCCACCCCTGCAATACTTGAGCACAGATCATAGGCACCTTGTAGGGATGGGGCCTTCAGCATAGCCCGGTGACCTGAGCACCTGTTAGGGAGACATCCCATGTGTATATGGGCTATATGTCATGTAGTCTGATGCAACTGTAGCACTTTGTACTAACTAGGTAACTAGGCTTCTCATCTGCTCAGCAAGGCTAAGATGTTTTCCCTTGAAATCCTGAGATCCAGAGCCATAAATAATTTCTATGCTGGTCTGGTAGCTGCAAAACTTTACAAAAGTCAAATAAGCAGCTGGGTCTTTGTAGTCCCACAAAACTCACATACTGTACTACAGAATATCATGTTCTGAGGAACCTTCTTTCAGTTCTTCTGGGATCTTTATCAGATCTCCAGCTCTTTTCATAGGGTCCCTGCCAGTGGCTCACGCTGGCTCAGCTTGTCTGAGCGTGGAAAGCTAAGCAGGGTCAGGCCTGGTTGTTACTTGGATAGGAGACCCCTCCTCTAGTTTCCTGCATTGAGCAGGGGGTTGGACTCGATAGCCTTGTAGGCTCCTTCCAACTCTATGATCTATGAATCTATGAATATGAGTGGAGTGTGTTGCAAACAAGTGAGCTGGAATATGCAAAAAACGGTGCACACCCATGCTCTTCCTATGAAGTGACAGCACCACAGGCATCCATATATCTGGGATCTGAAAGGAATCAGCACAAATGCTTATGTTTGTTCCATATTTCTGAGTTGTGGATCAGTAGCCCATAATGTGCCAGAGGCATCTTCCCGCTTCTACTGTCCTGCTACAGTTGCAAAAACCTCCTCAACCATTTACATAGAGTTTTGGATTACATTAGCAGCTCTTTAGAATTTGGAAGTGTGTGTGTGTGTGGGATGAGCCAAGGTCACTGTACTCACTACTATCAAAGGCCAGTTCTAATTTATATTCCTAGCCCACTCCAGGAACACTATAGTAGAAAGAGGGCTTAAAATCTAATCCCCAACAGTCTCGCACTCAGCCTAGCAGCATCGATCCTATGGCAGCTGTGGCATCCGTTGCAGTGACCCCAAGGTATATCATTCCTCATTCTAGCCCTCAGTAGTCAGAGCAGTTACTCGCAGGTTGAGGCTTGCCCCTAGATTGCAGAAAATCAAAGCATCTCCTTCCAGGTCAAAAGGTTTTCAGCTTCAGCACCTTGGAGAGTGGTTCCCTTGCACTGGAATACATGAGGTATGAGCCAGCTGTAGTGTTGAAAGCTTCCCAGTCCCTACAGCCTAATGTTGGAAGGTGGTGAACTGCTACAAAGCCTTCATATCCTTGCCATCTGCAACAGAGACAAAAAAGAGTAACTCAGTGCCCATGATTTCCAACCCCACAGGATCTGATTCTCTCTCTCTTCCACCGCCTTCAGTTTTATCTCTGATCCAGAAAAATCTCTTGTGCGGAAGAGAAACACCTTTAGCAGAAGGTGAGAGAGCCTAAAAATATAGATATTGGGCATACTCCTCATACCCTCATGAGGGTAGAGTGCTACTCATTTTAATGAAGAGTGCGGCACCTTAGGGAAGAAGGCTTACTGTTAGTCAAGCTAGGAAGAAATAGACAGCCCAGTCCTAAGGTCAACCTTCTCCAACCTGGTGCTCTCCAGATGTTTTGGTCTACAACTCCCATCATCCATGACCATTGGCCATGCTGGCTGGGACTGGTGGGAGCTGTGGTCCCAATCATCTGGAAGGCACAAGGTTGGGGAAGGCTGCCTTAGGTCTATCACTGGAAGAAAATACAAGCAGGTAAGAGATCAGTATGAAGAATGAGAAAAGCTCAGATAGTGTTGGACATGAACCATGGAGTTCTCAGCCATAAAGCTGACATTCAGCCTGATCCTATGCATGTTTCCTTAGAAGTTAGACCCACTGAGTTCAGTGGCACTTTTTCCCAAATAAGTGGGTGTAGGATTCAGCCTGAGTGACCATGGGCATGTCACTGTTTCTCAGCTAAAATCACCTCACCGGGCTACTGGTACAATAAAATGGGGTGTGTTTGCTCCATTGTGCTCCCCAGAAAAAGAATAGGGCACAAGGGTGATTTTAAAAGTAGTAAATATGTCCATCAATGTGGGTCTATGCATGCAATCACAGTGATCAGGAAATCAGCAATCATGCAGCTCAGCTGGCTTGGCAAGAAAGAAGAAGTGTGGGTGCTTAATCCAGCCCCCTGCTTCCTTGCCTGAACAGTTGATAGATGCGATGGCTGATTTTCTGATGAGGGCTAAGCATGCACAGCCCTGGCTGCTGGATTAGGGGATGAACTGCATGTGCAGCAGCCATATGTGTGCATTATTCCTCACCCAGACAGGAATCTGTGTGTAGAGACCTGCTTCTGCATATGGATACCCCCTACCTGGTACAGTATAATGAAGTCCAGAATCCAGTGATGGAAAATTGCTCTCTATAGAATAACTTTAGGTTCATTGTCTTTCAGTTAAGGTTTTAACTCAGATGCATGTGGCCAGGCTTCAGAGCAAGTTCTTGTAAGTAAGAACCTCTCTCCTCAATAATGTTCATCAACCATGTTTTTCTTTTTGGTTATGTTACCATAAAAGGAAACTAGATTGGTCTGACTTGTCCCAGAGGAATGGAGAAAAGCAAATATAATATCCATCTTTTTAAAGCAAGAAGAAGTAAAACCAAGGGAATTATAGGCTAATCAGCTTGTCTCCAATCCCTAGGAAGATACTAGAGAAAACAATAAAACAAAACCAAAAAATGATGGGTTGGATCCAGATGTAGTCATACTTAGAGTAGACCCACGAAATCAACAGAGCTACAGTTAATCATGACTAACTTAGGTCCCACTGATTTTGATTGGTCTACACTAAGTATGACTAAATATCCATCCTCCGTGGAATCCAGGCAGTGCTGCAGCCTCTCCTCCTCACGGGCAACCACATTGGACGGGGTTGCCAGTTTCCTTCTCTGATCAAGTCTTAACAGAGAAGGGGAGCAACATTTTACAAGGCTTTTGGCCAAAACTGAAATGACATCCTCTTGGAAAAGCTTCTGGAACATGGACAGGGAGGGCAGTAGGATAATATGGCTACTCAGTCAATTAGCTGGGAAATTACACTCAAAAGGCAAATTAATTAATCAATAGAGGGTATCTAGAGGCATTCTAGAGAGATCATTTCTGGATCTGGTGCTTTTCAATATCTTTGGGCTGGTTCACAGAAGTACATCTCTTGATTACTCAAAAATGAATGTGTGAGTAGATTCTATTGGAAAGTATTGCAATTGAGGTGAAGTGAGCAGGTGATAAGAAAGTTCTATTTGTGGTCTTTCCATTTATGATGGGCATTCACACATGCAAATCGTCACTTGACACTGCATTTAACAAGTGATGAATATGAATCTATGAACCAGTTCTTAGTTAATGATTTGCAAGGAAGAGTGAACCTCTCAAGAGTGATTTGTACAATTCATGGAGTATAGAAAAGCAGAAGGCCTTGTTCGGGGAAGTTTCAAGAATAGGAAATCCTTGGACAACAGCTAGACAACTTGTTTCATCCATACCAGTGATCCACTCCCTTATGATAACCTACAATTCTTTCATCTGCCATTCAGTGGCAGGAGCGCAGGGTGAGGGCAAATTAATTTCATCATATGTTTTCTTCCCTGTATTGGTTATACCATCCTAAGATATCCAAGACCACAGTGATGGTAGAGTTTAACCCATCCTACCTTCTGAACAAAGTGACTACTGATCTCTCCCATTTTTATTTGCTATAAAAAGGTACAGGTATGAATCAAGCTATGACATTTCTGGAGTTCTGCTCCTGACTTCTTACCTGTAAATAATACTGTTTACAGAGAAGGTCACTCCATCATAGGAATTTGCTACCACCAAAAAAATATCTTCTCCCACCGAAAAGAACTCCCAGTCCAGAGCACTGCAGCAGAAACCAGCCAAACATGGAGAGAGAGCAACAAACCTAGAATCACTGGCAAATACATCCTTTTTCCATTTAGTATTTAGAATAGAAGGGTGTGTTTTTAAAATATCATTTTCCAAATTCAGTGTAATTTCAGAAAAGTGAGCATTCTTGTCTTTCTACTATACATAGAGTCATAGATCATAGAGTTGGAAGGGGCCTACAAGGCCATTGAGTCCAACCCCCTGCTCAATGCAGGAAACCAGAGGAGGGGTCTCCCATCCAAGCAATAACCAGGCCTGACCCTGCTTAGCTTTCCACACTCAGACAAGCTGAGCCAGCGTGAGCCACAGGGCTGTACTGTATTTCTACTGGCAAGAACAATTTAAGAAAGTAGTCCAGAATATTCAAGTCTTACAATTTGTTAAAGAATCAAAACATTCCTGAAGACAAAACACATCCCTTCCTCCATCAGAATAACACAATGAATGTTGGTATTTTGAGCAATGCATAAAAGAAGCACCTGTAAGTAGGAATGTCCTGGAACTTGACAAACATCTGTGCAGTGATGTTAAGCTCATAGATGGAAGAATTGATGGCAAAGTCATTGTCCGGGGCAACAGGGCTACTGTCATAGCTGTGACTGTTTGCCACAGCGAGGAAGACTCTGTCTCGGATGTGAAAGACCTCCCAGTCGGCAGCACCAAAAGTCTAGGCCAAAAGAGAAAGCAAAAAGAAAAGCTTTGCAGAAAATGGGTAACAACTGTAGAAGGATGTATCTGATCCTACCCAATACAATGTACTGAATATATAGCAGAGACTTCGAGATCATTTCTCTTCCCTCTCAGAAAAGCTATTCAGCATAAGCACCAGTCTGCACACACTGACTGAGCATTAACTTTCCATTAAGAGCTTGATTTCTGTTAATAGTAACCCTAAACCTTTGGCTGCGAAGGGTACAGGCATCTTCCCTTCAAGCTGTATTTCCATTACTGAGAAAAATTGATTTTACTGGCACTTGAACCACAAATCATAACTGCTTGCCCACCTGATTCTTCTCTCCTGATAAGGGCTACCAGCGCAACTGTTGGCAAGGTGGGTAATAAGGCTGTCGCAGGCACACCTTGGCGTATTGGACAGTGTCTGTGACTTCTTCTCATGATAAGGAAAGAAAATTTCAACCCGACACCCCCTCCCCCCCCACCCCCCAAGTGCCAGAACCATTTTTGGATGATTGATTGTTTAGCAGTGACCGTTTTGCTACCTTCCCACATAAATGCTCAAGTAGCCTTTTAAAAAGGGACACTCCTCCACAATTAGGAAGAGCTGCCCCCTTCCCTGGCTACCCCCATTCAAGAACTCTTTCTTTTCAATTGTGGTAACTTCTTCCTCTTCTCCGGCACTAGAAGAAACCTATCCTCATTATTTTTGAAGGAATAAAGAAGCTTTCCCCCAGCAGCAAGGCTTGTACACGTGTTTGAATCATTGCCACATGACACTGTTGCAGAGGCAGGCCTAGCAGTTTCTCTATTTAAAAAGTCATCTGGACAGGTCAACATGTTCACTCTCTTGGTTTTTACTCAGAAATCCATATGCTGAGGTTTTACAGTTGTGAAGAAAGCAAAGCCACATTCCACCCTGTTTCTTTGACAGCTGGATTCTACAGGATCAGGGGTGGTGCTAGGTACCGCAAAGATCCAGGGCTCAGGCCCACATGATGGGAAAAAAGCACAAATTTGTATATAGATTTCGTAGATCATAGAGTTGGAAGGAGCCTACAAGGCTATCGAATCCAACCCCTTGCTCGATGCAGGAAACTAGAGCCTCCCATCCAAGTAATAACCAGGCTTGACCCTGCTTAGCTTTCCACACTCAGACAAGCTGAGCCAGCGTAAGCCATATGCTAATTTACATATGCTGTAAAGTCTGTAAAGGATCCTGTCTCCTAAGGACACCCCTATTTGTATAAAGGGATGTATGGAAAGGGGAGAGGAGGGCATATGGTTTCAGAAAAAAACCTCAGGCAGAAAGATTCATGGGGGACAGGGGAGGGCAGCAGGAGGTGAAGCATGTGGGCAAAAAGCCAGCTAATCCAGGGGGATCAGAGGCAGCAGAGATCCTCAGGGCCCCTGTACCTTTCTTTCAGCAAGTGCCCATGGACAGCAGGGTGGTGGGGCAAATGGCCTCCCAGAGATTCGGGGCTCCAAATGAAAGATTTGGGGGCCTAGCCTTAGTGTGCCACCCCTTAACACCACCTCTGCTGGAAATATTGCTAGGAAAATATAAGGCAAATGCTTCTTTCCGCTCTCTGTTTCATGCATGAGAACGGAAGAGCTGTGCTGAATCTAACCAAAGGCCTATCGAATCCAGCATTTTGTTTGCACAGTGGCAAACCAGGTGCCCATGGGAAGCCCACAAGCAGGGCATGGGTGCAACAGGAAGCCCCACTCCTTGCACATGTTCCTAGCAATTGGCATACAAAGGCATACTGCCCCTGATACTGGAGGTAACATATAGCCACCATGACTAGTAGCCAATGATAGCCTTATCCACCATGATGAATTTGTCTAATCCCCCTTTTAAAGCCATAGGTGTTGGGGGCCATCACTACATTGTGTGGTAAATGCTTCACATCCCCATGCACTAGGTCAGTGATGGCGAACCTTTTTGAGCCCGAGTGCCCAAACTGCAACACAAACCCAACTTATTTATTTCAAAGTGCCAACACTGCAATTAAACCTGAATACCGAGGTTTTAGTTTTAGAAAAACAACTCATACAGTTGTCCGAACTAATTAGCATCTTTTGTCTTAAAAGAAAAACACAATAACAGAGCTTTCAATGATACAAACAGTTTTTTGTTGAAAAAAAAATCAACTCAAAAAATTATTATAGTACTACATTGTACACATAGCCTGAAGGGAATTTATACAAACTTTTAAAATAATTAGGCACATGTATTTTTGGATAAGGGATTCTCAACTTGTAATATGATTATATGCCAGACTGAAATTGTATGGGGCAAGCTTTACCCCGGGTCCTTTCCCTGCTTCTACAGGTGTCGGATTAGTAAAAGTAAAAGTCGACCTGTACTAGGATGAGCAAGATAAACAAGAAAACTAAATGTGCTTAACACATTTTAAACATTTATGTCTTGGACTGCAAACACTGCATTAGGTAAAAGTTTGCATTGGGCATGCTTTTGCACAATTAATGTGATTTTTGCTATTGCATGCATGCTGATAATTTGTCAGACCTTGGCTCATACTCCATTAGTTTGAGAGCAACACATGTAGCACTTAGGTCAACTTTTAGGGCTTTACATCCAAGCCATGCTCTGTGCATCATTCTTCAAAATCTTTTAAATGTGATAACAATGTAGAAAAGAATTCTGTAACAGGAATTCTAGAATAAAATCATTCTGTTTCACACTGTGAGAAAGAACAAGATCCTTAGTGTTTTGCAGAAGGGGATGGTCTTTTCTCGATCTGGTGACCACTTGAGTGCCCACAGAGAGGTCCCTGCGTGCCAGCTGTGGCACCCGTGCCATAGGTTCGCCATCACTGCACTAGGTGGCCCAGTCCTACACTAGGGCATCATCCTAGTAGCCACTCCTCATTAGGGATGAACATATCTCAGGCCCACCCTGAACTACCAGCACAATCTCCAGACCTGTGTTAAATACAGAGGGCTCCAAAGCACCCATGCAATCATGTGCAAATAGACTTATTTTTGTTGAATGAAAAAATTTGCAGCTTGCATTTATTTATTTAATTTATAGCCTGCCTCTCTGCCAAAGAAATTCAGACTAAAAACAAAAATACATGTAGATCCTTCGGGAAAGTTCCCTGAGCTGGGTAATAGAGTCCTGTAGGCTTCTGTTCATGGATCTTGTTTGACTGAAAAATCCACGCACCTTTTTAATACTGATGAAACATTTTCCCAATGTGTTCCTTCATAGAGAATCATTCCAATAGCAGCACCACAGAGGAAAAGCAGGGCCAGCTTCAGTTTTTTTATTGGCTCCAAGAACTGCAGTGGCCTCTCCCAGGAGCTTACACACATACACACACACACACTCACGGGACTACTTCATGCCGTTGTACCAGCTACCTTCATCCCTCCACCCACCACGGGTCCTCCTCACCACTGCTCACCACTTGCCTGAGCCTGCATGGCACAGAAATGGTGCGCTACCTTGCCCCCCTCCAAAATTGGAAGGTGCGGCCAAAATTGCCCTTGTACGGCCCCTGGGATGAGCGGTGCTGAATGGCAAAACTAGAACAGCTGCTACATCGCTGTGGCAACAAGAATGCACTGTAGCACAGCTGTGGACTCCAACTGAGAAGGGCAAGTATCCTGGTTGCCCCGGTGTCTGGGATGTGCCTCGGTGGTGCCACAGCATCAGGCAGTCCTGTGGGGGGCTTGCAGGAAGGGAAGGGATTGTGCTTGGCAGGGCCGGGAGGCATAAAGGAAGCAGGAGGCAGATGGCCACGAAGGAGGCTCCTGAGACCACTGGAAACGAGCACATGTTGAGTGGCAGTAAATCCTTTCATATGATCTGTCATCAGCCTGGCACATGCGGAATGGCAGCGCAGCATAGTCGGCTGGTAC
Organism: Shinisaurus crocodilurus; assembly: GCA_021292165.1. Classification (NCBI taxonomy): domain Eukaryota; kingdom Metazoa; phylum Chordata; class Lepidosauria; order Squamata; family Shinisauridae; genus Shinisaurus; species Shinisaurus crocodilurus. Next base: position 58,768,673 of record CM037878.1, read on the forward strand.
TGGCAGGCAATGAGGCGGCTGCCCAGCAAACCCTTCTCCCCATCAGCCCATTGGATGGGTTTCTGAGGTGAGGCCGTGCCTTGGACTTTAAAAAATGCTGCTGCCGTCACACCAAACCCTGACTCCTTGACTGGCCGCTTGAGAGACAGCCCGCCTCTTTTAGCCTTAGAACTCTTTAACAACGATGCAGAGAGCAGCTGTACTTCCTGTGGTTCATGGGTCCCATGCAGATGCCTGACCACGCTGACTGCTCACAATGGGCTTGAAAAAACACTGCATTGGAAGAGGCCAAAACTGCCAACTTTTCAGATGATTAGAACTTTTATTTTACATCACTTGTTTCTTCCTCCCTGCTCCTCCCGCCCCAGCATGAACAATCTCTTATGTTACAGATTCCAACAGAACTTCTTTAAAAATCAGTTTTATTATTTCCTACTACCAATTTGCACACTCAAAGTGATGCTGTTGATGCTACAATATGCTGGTATTTTTGGCCTTGCTCCTTTTGCCATAAGTACTACCCACCATTGAAATGTGCCTCCCAAGAGCTTCTCCGAAACTGGGTTCAGTCCTCAGGCTGAAAGAGGTTTGAGGCCCCCAGCATTAAAGTTAATTGTCCTCAACCAGCCATAATATTGCAAGTGTTTGTGCACATGTGGGCTAAAGTTATGTACAGTGACTCAAGACAGTGTGTGAGGTTGTACATTCCCATCCAGATCATGAGATGTGCACCTTGACCTGCACTATGCAGGGATAATAGACAAAGCATTAGATGATCTACCTCCTTATCCATTGCTCTGTAATCACATCTGCATGTACAGGTTGTGTTACCTGTGTGCAATGGCCTCCAGTGCTGACCTACATGTATGGAAGGCAAATAGTTGGAAATATCATTTTTCTTTAGTTAATTAATTAATTAAAATATTTATGAATTGCCTTTCTGCCCAAACGGGACCCCAAGGCGATATACAAACTTTAAAACTATCTCATATTAAAGAAACTAATCGAGAACAAAAACATCTTTAAAACATACCAGAGAGCAGAATTCATCTCATTTAAAAACCTATCAAAAGCCAAATGAAACAAAAATGTTTCTCATGCCCACTGAAAGCTAAGCAAAGATAGGGCCAATCTGACTTACTTAGGGAGGGAATTCCACAAGCAGGTTGCTTCCACAGAAAAGGCCCTGTCCTTTGTTCCCACCAATCTAGTCTCTCTTGGTGGTGGGACATACAACAGGACCTCTGAAGAAAATCAAAGTAGTAGCAGCATTCAGTGCAGATTTGTGCATGCAGAGCCGTTGTCTTATGTGTGCAAACCAACCCTTTCCTTTACAAACACACACACACACACATCTAAACACCATGGATATAAACTGATTGCTTGATCAAGTCAAAATACATTGCTCAAGCACTCAGACAAGTTGAATTCATTTTCCTTTTGCTGTACCTTACCAAGATTGACTGGAACAGCTGGAAGGATCCACTGAGCCAAATGTAGATGTGAGAGTAGATCTTGGTGGATGTTCCATTAAACGTGTTCGCTACCACCAGGAAGGAATACGGCCCAATGCTGAAAAATTCCCAGTCATAGGCTCCTGAGGTAGGAATGGTCTGGTTGGCTTCAAAAAGCCCAGTCCTGGAGTTCCACCAGTATATGACACTGTCTATATTGTGGTTATTCCCTAGGGAAGAATAAGAAAAGAATGGCATGTACAGAAAATGTATAGAAAGATGGTAAAACAAGATGAGGTGGGAAATGTTCAGGCAGCAGGAATGAGGTTGACTTTACAGATGTCCAGGGTTGACCTCCTCTAGTTTGAGTTCTTCGTGTTTGCCTGGCCAGGATTTTGTCTAACAAGAAGGTGCTAACAATTCAAATCATCTTCACATGTAATGCTAGACTATGGTTTAGCACAGCCTTTCCCAACCTGGTGCTCTCCAGATGTGCTGGACTACAGCTCCCATCAACCCCAGCAAGCATGGTCAAGAATACTGATGAGCCTTTCTTCCTACGCAACACTGTGAAGAAGTGTGAGTGTAATCACATACAGTCATTGCCTTGGATTGAGAGCATAATTTGTTCTGGAAACATGCTTGTAATCCAAAACACTTATATCAAAACGAAATCCCCCCCAAAAAAATTGTACAGAGATTTTTAATTTAAGCCGTACTACAGTACTTGCATTGCAAGACATCGCTCGTATATCAAGTAAAAAATTTTTAAATAAATATTTAAAAATTTGCTTGTCTTGCAAAACGCTCTCAAACCAAGTTACTTGCAATCCAAGGTATTACTGTAGTTCTTCCCAGAAGAAATTACGATTCTAACAGACTCCACTGGGTGGCAGTATGTGGTCGATTTATGGACACTCAGAAATATGTCCTGTTTCCTACAAAAGTCCAATGCCTGAAGATGATTATAATCTTAGGAAGGAACATAGGAAACTGCCTTATACTGAGTCAGACCATTGGTCCATCTACTACAGTATTGCCGACACTGACTGGCAGTGGCTTTCCAGGGTTTCAGGCAGGATTCTTTCCAAGCCCTACCAGGAGGCTGGCTGGGGATCGAACCTGGGACCTTCTGCATGCAAAGGATGTGCTCTATCACACTGAGCGATGGTTCCTCCCTACAGCACCTGGTATTCCAAGGTGGTCACCCATCCAAGTACTAACCAGGCCTGACCTTGCTTAGCTTCCGAGATCTGACGAGATCGGGCTGTTCAGGGTTGTTCAGATGCTGATTTTTGCGTTTTCAAAAATATTACAGAAGTACAGTACAAGTATATAAAACATGGAACGTAAATTCCCATCTCCTCCCCCCCCCCCAAATATCTCATGTGTTCATGTTTAGTTCTAAAAAAGATAAGTAGCAGTGAAGTTTGTGTGTTGGATTTTGGATAGTTGTGATTATTGAGCATTATTGTCTATTCTTATCTTAACAAGCTGTTCCAGGGAGAGCCATGAGTTGCTGGTGGTTTTGTCGTTGTGCTGTCTCTTCTAATGTACTGAATAAACATATACATGTTTCCTCAAAATCATATTTGGTGCTCATGTTTCCACCTCTTGTCAAAGCAACTTTAAAAGGCAATTAGTCCTGTCCGTGGAGTCTGTCAATAGTCTATCAATGGCTATTAGTCATGATAGTAATACACTACCTTCCAGGATCAAGGGTCCAATGCAGCTGAATGCCATTTGTTGGGGAACATCAGCGGGAGAGGACCATTGCCCTCATGTGCTGCTTGTGGGTTTGCCAGAGAGATCTGGTTGGCCACTATAGGAAATAGCATGCTGGACTTGATAGACCTTTGGTCTGATCCAGCAGTTCATTTTATGTCCTTAATTTGAACCAAGATGCCCACAACCTGAAACTATAAGCCAGGTTTTCAACGAAACCTTAGCTCCCAATTTGCTTGTCGGAATTTGAGTATCAATTGACTGTTTTCAAAGCCTGGAATGTGTAGGCCTAGCATCAGGGGTCAGACTTATTGGGCACTTGCTGATGCCCCCACCTCCAGGGGCCCACAGCTGACCTCCAGCCAGAGCATGTCTCTTAATATCATATGTAGTTTGACACACAAAGGGAACAGCAGATACTTGTCAGCAACTAAATATGTAGAATATGGGTGCAGAACTAGTTTTGGGTGGGGAAGGCCAGTTGCTTGCTGAGCCGAATTCAAGGTGTTGGTTTTGACCTTTAAAAACCTACACAGCTTTGGTCCAGTTTATCTCAAGGAGCACCTCCAGCAACATCAAGTAGGCCACTCAACAAGATCTGCCATGGATGGCCTTCTTGTCCCATCAGCCAGAGCAGCCAGGCTGGTGGGGGCTAGGAAGAGGGCCTTCTCTGTGGCGGCCAGCAAGTTATGGAACTCCCTCCCTAGTGACCTTCGACATGCCCCCTCTGTGATGAGCTTCCACCATGCATTAAAAACGTATTTCAGGCGGGAGTATGGGGTGGGTTAGGATTTTTTAAAAAAAATTCTAGACTGCTTTATTTGTGTATGTTTGTTTTATTATTGTATTGGTTGAATTGTACATCGCCCAGGATGGCCAGGTGACCGGCTAGATGGGCGATTTACAAATCTAATAAAGAAAGAAAGAAAGAAAGAAAGGGGGGCGGATGACATTGTAGAAACACATACTGCATGCACTTCAGATGTAAATTTGAAAAGTCTAGTGTGAAATGAAAGGAAGAGTCTATTCCTTAGCAAATGTGATCCAGTGTTAAAAACCCATTTTAAAAATCCATTAAGCATTATTGACTTAAAGTTGGCTCAGGGCAACACTATAGCGGACCTTGACTGCTGACCAGCTTGGGACTCTGGGGATGGAGGGGCAGTTTTTCTCTCCTCCAAGACTGCCATTTTCATTTCAAAGGAAGCCTCCACTAGGTGGAGTGTCAATTAGGGTAACAATGGCAACAATACCCATTCCTTGAAATGTCCCTCTTGGTTGAAGACCTTTGCTGGATCAGATCAAGGAGCTATCTAATCCAGCATCCTCTTTTCTACAGGGACCAGCCAGATGCCTTTAGGAAGCCACAAGCAGGACATGGAGGCAACAAATCTCCCAGGCTATTTCCCCCCACCCCACCCCCAGCAGCTGATGTTCAGTGGCTTTAATGAATTGCATCAGCCTTTCCCAACCTGGAATCCTCCAGATGTTTCAAACTACAACTCTCATCATCCCCATCAATGCTGGGTGGGGTGATGGGAGTTGTAGTCCAACACATCTGAGGGTGCCAGGTTGAGGAAAGGTGGACTACATTAACAAGCCTGCCCTACACAAATGTCTCTAAGGCCCTGTTAATGCTTGTGGCCATCAGCACATCTTGTGGCAGTGAGTTCTATTAATTAATTATGGGATTATTGCAAGTTAATTCAGTGTTGCGTGTAGTATTTTCTCCTGCCTGTCTTGGATCTCCTCACCCCAGGTTCACTGGGTGATCCCAAGTTCTAGCATTATTTGTGGAGTGCGGGGAACTCTCCTCTCTATCCACAGTTCTCTGCACCATGAATATTTTTTATAAACTTCTCAGTTACAACGAAGAACAGGCCCAGGCCTTAAGCTTGTCTGGAAATGGGATCCTCTCAAATGGAAGCTCTACCCCTAATCTAGGAATAGATTTGTGAGCATGTGTGTGGCAAGGCTCATGTACCTTTCATCAGCTGCATGACAGTCTAGCCACTTGAGGTCCTCCACAGAGTGGAGAAAAGCAGGGTACAAATTCAGTACATAAATGGCAGGCATTAATTCATCAAGAGCAGCTTTCCCCTTATCACTGCATCTCCATGCCAGACGCTGCATCCATTGACTTTACACACATGTAATGCAGCTGTTACAAGCACAGAACCAATGACTGGGTTCAGACAACATGATAACCCACACTCAAGGGTTGAGTGGCTTGTTGTTGAACCACGGGTTGTTGAAACGCGGGTTCAGGTTATTGTGTTGTCTGAACCCAGCTGCGCTAACAGCCATGCTTGTTAACCATGAACAACCCATGAAGAGAACCCATGGTTTGTTGTTGAGTTGTGAACTGTGGGTTGTTCACCATGGTTTGTTATCTTGGCTGGGTTCAGACAATACGATAACCCACATTTCAATGACAACCCACAGTTCAACAACAACCCACACTCAACCCTTGTGTGGGTTATCATGTTGTCTGAACACAGTCAATGTCAGGGAAGATGGTGCTACCTAGATGGTTTGTCCAGTGACCAAGGAAAGGAGGTTTGCACATGCTGGTTAGCATCATTGCCCATTAGCATTTCGATACCTTTTCTGTGGTTAGCCACTGCCAGAAAGGCCTCTCCATCAATGGCAAATGCCTCCCAGTCCCGAGCACTGTGTGTGCTGATCCTCTGGTACACAATGAATTTCTCTTTTCTGTAGTTCCACTTGTAAATTACAGAAAACTCCTGGCCCCTTTCATCCTGTTCAAAATTTGCCACTGCAAGGAAAATCTGAAACAAAAGAAGCCACAGCAGCTCAGACTCTCTACTGGCACACAGCGATCATGAGCACAGAGTTTGTTGGAGATGAATTTGCTTTGCAACAGCTGGCCGAAGGATGCTTCCATATAACAAGATCAGTTCTCTCTAAGTCTATAGATCAGTTTTAAGTCACCCTTCATACTACCCAACACCAGTGGCCACACGAAAATGAGATCAACCAGAACTGCGGCAAATGAGTTGGGGGGCGGCGGGTTGTAATCTGCATGAGGGACGGGGAAGGGGGATGGGGGAGAATTCCGTTTGGTTCGCATTTTAATGTGAACTTACCTAATTTCATACTTTTGAACTGCTATGCAAACCGAAACTCAGTTATCCTTCAAAATGTGCGCTTCTCCAAAGACAAACCCCCACCACTCAGAGCCTTTGTTATTCAAACTGGCCACCCTGTTCCTGTCAAAGGCCTCTAATAAGACACAGACTGCGGAACATCTGCAAGCCAAACATCAGCAACCGGCTTTCTTTAGAAGGGCTGTGAATAGGTCCTTTGCTCCTGGCAAGACATTGGCACATTTGATGTTGTTGCTTTGACACACATCATGTGCTTTGCACATTAGCCCAATATTGTAGTTCATAATTTTCTGGGGAAATAACTGAATATGTAAAAAAAAAAAAAAATTGCTCTCAGTAATCTGGAGGAGTGGAGGTAATTTCAGTTATTCCCCACCCATGACACTAAACAGCTCAAGTCCAGATGTGCACGCCCCTCAAAGTAGCCCTATCACAAAAGCACTGTTCAGATGTCCATCTGAATGCACACAGAGGGGGGAGGGGGTTGTGACTGTTTGCGCCTACTAGCCTTGCCCCTGCCTGCTATGAGCATTTCGTGCAAAGTCCGTCCATGCAATCAAAAAAACCCTGAAGAGGTAGAATCCCTGATCACACGTAGTAGAGCCTGTGGCGATATTGGGAAGTCCGGCTCATTTGAGCTCGATGGGCTTCCTGCCTGCTTCTGACCTGATATCGGAAGCAAGCCGAGTCAGGGGTTCTCCGTGGACTTCCATCTAAGACGGGCCGTAGTTTGCGAATTTTTAAAAAATGCTGAGGAAATTTGTGCAAATTGCGTAAAGTTGCACAATTTGTGTAACCTTATGCAATTTGTGTAACCTTTCGCAATTTGCGTAAATTGGGGTATTTTGCATGTTTAGCACAAATAGGCACCTGAAAAGCACATGGATCTAGCACAATTTGCATAAAATCAGCTGATTTTATGCAAATCACGCTAGATCCACATGCTTTTCAGATGCTTATTTGCATAAAACACACAAAATACTCCGATTTACGCAAATTGCGAAAGGTTGCGCAATTTGCGCAAATTTCCTCAGCATTTAAAAGATGCGCAAACCATGGCCCGTCTTAGAGACGGAAGGAAGTCCATGAGCTGCCTTGACTCGCTTCTTAGTGAGTTGGTGCCAGCACAGAGCTGGCGAACCGGAATCTGGAGGGCCAAATCCTGAAAATCTGTCAGATTTTCACTCCCCCTCACATCCCTATCTGCACACATACCATTCGTACACACAAAAGCTCCTTACGAAACATAGGAAGCTGCGTTATACTGAGTCAGTCCATTGGTCCATCTAGTCCAGTATTGTCGACACTGACTGGCAGCAGCTCTCCAGGGTTTCAGGCAGGATTCTTTCCTAGCCCTACCTGGAGATGCCAGGGATTGAACCTGGGACCTTCTGCATGCAAAGCACATGCTCTACCACTGAGCCATGGCCCTTCCTTCAGACATTACAGAAAATGCTCATATGAGGCTAGGCCACGAGGTACAAGCAGATGCAATGCCTCCCTACCCTGACCCCATCTGTATTCAGATGAACATCTGAAGAGGGCTATGCTCTCTAGGAATGATAGAAATGTCTGGGGCGAAGGGCCTTGCTCCACCCTAGGGCTGCTGGGCTACAGAGTGAGGACCCTTCTAGGGCCACACCAAGTGGATGGGTGCCAAGCCTATTGCTGGCACACACACAAAATCTGGTTTGCTGTTGCCTGCTCCTAGTAGAGACTGAGAGTAGGGGGTGAATTCAGAGTTGAGGGAGTTCAGAATATGAACCACGGTTCAGATATCTCACCTGTTAGGAGCTGGGCCAAGATCCCTCCGAATTGGGATCTGGCTGGTAGCAGGATTCACCACTATGCCCCACCACTAGTTTGCCTACCCTGCCAGCCCCCCACCTCCTTAACAAACAAACAAACAAACAAAGCAACTGACCATTGAGAAAGGGGAGGGGTGACCAGCAGCAGAAAGGGCTTGCTAGACAGAGGCAGAGGAGACCCCTGCTTGCTGACCTCATTCTTAACTGGAAAGGACATCCTGTCCTGAGCATGCTGAGGAGAATCTTTTTCCTCCTGAGGAGCATGGGGTTTGCAGCTTCCTCTGCCTTCCGAACTGAAGCAGGAGAAGCCGAAGAAAATACAAATTCCGTGCTCCCTGGCCATGGCTAAAGCATGAGATGCGTGGTTCTTTCAAGCCTTCTCCAGGAAAGCTCAGAAAAAAAGAATGGATTCAACGCAAACCAAGGGGAGTCCACAACAAGTCCTTTATACACCGTGCTCCTGGTGACTAGGGAACTTCGGCTAGTGCAGCAGAACGCAGCAGTACACCTCCTGACAAGGATGGGCCATTGCATAGGAAACCAGAGCACCGGCAGCTGCACAAGCCCCCTACTCTATTCTAAGCACAGTTGCTCCTAAGAACAACTTGGGGCCCATACAAACTTAAAAGGCTGCCTCTTCCTTTAGTTCTCCATAGCCATCTTCCAGATTGACTTGTAGTACCATTAACACACCAAACAAAAAAGACTTGCATAGAGGTGTTTCCGGCCCTTTCCCACAACTTCTGAACATCCTTCCCTTGAGGATTTGCCAAAGCCTGAGAGTGAACACATTTGGGGAACATTCTTATCTGGGCTGGGACATGATAGCAGGAGTTAAGCAGAGAGTTTTATCATCCAGGTGTTGTTGTTTTTAATCTGTGTTAACCTGAATGTTCACAGTGGAGGATAATTGACAATTGGCAGGGAATTCAGATTTCTGACAATCTGTAATGATACACTGCAGGAAGGACTGTACCATGTGGTCACAGAATATGTGGCTCACCTCTAAGAGGACTGACCAAGAGCATCCCCTGTGACACATATGGGCAACCCGCACCCCATGGGTTGCATGCAGCCCTAGGAGGCCTTCGGTGTGGCCCAAGCTGCTACTGCCATCACCCTGCCACCAACCCCTCCCCCGTGACACTGGTGCTGCAGTGATCTTGCTGGGGCAGACCATATGCGAGGAGAGTCATCCCACCATGCCATCTTCCCCAATACAATCATGCTCCTGCCAGTCCACCAAACAGCTGATTGGTGCGGCTGTGGACAGCACAATTCAAATGGGAAAGAGGTCACACAGGCAGAGTCAGTCTTGCCCATTTAAGCTGCATGCTTCCCTCCCGTCCAGCTGATTGGCAGAGGGGAGGGGCAAATTGGTCTCAGCACAGCAGGGATGGGAGGTTTAAACCTTCCCATCCCTGCATGCAGAGATTGGGGGGGGTGGGGGGAAGAGTGTCCATCTGAGGGTCAAACTACATGTTACATCAATTGCATAGCATCTAGCTAAGCCGTATCTTTTTTCTTTACTTTAGGGTAACTACACATGGCCACAATTTGGAGCAGGACCAGCATGTACTAGAAGAGGAGGATTTATCTTTCTCCTCCCACCAGTTAGCTTCCCAAAATTCTGCTCGCCACGCGCATGGGGATTTTTTTTTAAAGCATGCATTGACTCCGATGGAAAGTTTTTTCTTTTTTCAATCCCCACGTGGAGGGTTGAAATTTCAGGAAGCAAATGGGTGAGGGGGCAGGTTTAATCCTCCCCTTCCAGTGCATACTGGTCCCAATGCTGGCTGGGGAATGCGGGGAGTTGTAGGAGTTTTTTCTGTCTAAACATGCATAGGATTGCGCCCTAACTATTGTAATACTTTTTCTGGCTGTGAATAACCTGGCATTGGATTGTTTCAGTTGGGGTTTTAATTTTGGGGGATTCTTATAGGGGTTTTTCTTGTTTATATGTGATAATAGGCTGATTGGGGAAGGGGGTGTGCATGTGCACATGTATGTGAGATCTTGCACATACATAGTCATTAATTTCTAATTACTCTTTTTTGTTCTATGCCTTTTCTGGAAGGTCACATATTTTATGCAAACAATTATTTGGAGCTTTTCTGCACAAGGAATTGATTGTGCATGGTTGTTTCTGGGTTCTTTAGATGACATTGTGACCCTCAAGTTTTGTGTCTGTTTTTAAAGAGCACTTTTGGGTTTGGGCTTGGGGACATATTTCTCCCTTTCCCACTTTGTACGCCACAAGCTCTGGTCAAGCACTGGTATACTCCCGGTGTTAGATAAAGTGTTTTACACACACAATCCAGAATTAGCATAAAGATACAGCTTCATATTTGCCTCTGAGGTTTTTGACCGTCTCTGGAGGTAGCACAAAATGTCCTGCAGCAGGAGACCATACATGTACCTCATCTTGAGATCATGTGCATTTAATCTGTGAGCTAAAGCATCGCAGATGGGATCACCCCTGGTAGTGGTGAATTCTGAAAATCAATAGCTTAAGTAAAAGCTCTTTTTTTTTTCATTTCACAGGAGTTATTTCTGCTGTCCAAATGCCTTCCACATGGAGTTTTTCCAAATTAGAGAGGCAATAAAAAGAAAGACTCCACTCTTAAAACTGGTTCACATGTCCTCAACAACCATGGGTTCAAACTCTGGGTTGTTCGCCCCCCAACAACCCAAAATTCTGGGCTCAGACATCATAGTTAACAACCCAGGGATGGAGTATCCCTGGGAGCAGACACATACACACGCAAGAACCCAGCATGCACATGCGTGAGAACCCAGCATGCACATGCGCTCCCATTGCATTTTCAGCACCATTGTTAATTGTGGGCTCTTGACAATGTGCAAAAATGTCTTCCTATCCTGTTACAGTGCTATCTCTCATATTGTTTTTAGATAGCAGTTTATTTCAGGCAGAATTTTAAAAATCAATGATATTTTAAAAAAAATAAGCAATAATAATAATAATAATAATAATAATAATAGGATTGTTCAAATTTAAATCAGATCTTTAATTTTTAAAAATGTAAATACTAAATTTCTTTTATGTAATAACTAGGCTAATATTAAATAATCTGGATATAATCATGTTAGCCCTACAGTTCAAGTCTCTAAACTGAATCAATGCCACTACCAGATACATTGAGTTAAAGAGGCCTTTCTTTCAGTCTAAATGGAGAACTAAGTTGATCATTTCTCAACTATGAATATTCACTGAGAGCCAGTGTGGCATAGTGGTTAGAGTGTTGGACTGGGACTTGGGAGATCCGAGTTCTAGTCCCCGCTCGGCCATGAAACTCACTGGGTGACTTTGGGCCAGTCATTGACTCTCAGCCTAACCTACCTCACAGGGTTGTTGTGAGGATAAAATGGAGAGGAGGAGGACTATGTAAGCCGCCTTGGGTTCCTTGCAAGAAAAAAGGCGGGGTATAAATATAATAAATAAATAAATTACAACCTACTGAACATAGGGATTTCATTTTCTTTGGATGAAGATAAACTGCTCTAGTCTTCTCAGTAACTAGAGGCACAATCCTATGCATGTTTAGACATTAAAAAGTCCTATAATTCCCAGCATGCCACAGCCAGCCATGGCTGGCTGGGGCATGTGGGGAGTTGTAGGACTTTTTCCTGTCTAAACATGCTTAGGATTGCACCCTAGGATACTTTACTTCTACCTGTCAGTCATGGGCATTTCATTCTTATTTGTTCTTGTGATGGTGGGTTTGGGCCAAGGCAGAATAAAAAGGAGCGATACTGGAAAGAAGAGAAGAGGAAATTGTCTGGTGTAAAGAGTCCGATGTTCCCATACTAAGGCTGCAATCCTATACAGACTTATCTGGGAGTAAGTCCCCTTGAACTCAACAGGACATCTCAGTATATGTATAGGATTATGCTGTTAACTTCACAAACTGTCATGGATGCTGGTCATAAGAAAGACCCCTATATAGAGAGAAATATTTTAAAGACATTCCCTCTACAGGTTAAAAAAAGAAAAGAAAACGCAAAATGAGAGCGCAAAATGTATACAGGGTGAAAAAGAGACGCAAGGTCTGGTTTTAAGAATGATACAATGGTGTAAATAATACTCCATTTAGATGTAAATTAACATGGTTTAGTGGTCAGATTTGCATCACTCATAAAAAATATAAAGCAGTTATCAACTGCTGATTTGAATTTATGATTTACACTGGGCTTTTTTTCTTGCTGATTTAAATATTTTAAAATCTTGCCGATTTAAAACTTGCCAATTTCTTTCTCTTTCTGATTTACAGCTTTTTTTCTTGCCTTGATTTAAATCAGTCCGCTATGGTTTATTTGGGAACAGGTGAACTGATTTGGAAGTTCATAGATCATTTCTGCAAGGTTTAGACCTCAATACAGCCTTGGTTTTCATTTACAATTATGGCATCATAGTGTTATGGGATGGGAGCTGGTCAAGAAAGATGACCCCTCAGCAACCCTTCCAGTTCTGTAATTCTTGACTATAAGTACAGGGACAGGCAACTTGTGGCCCTCCAGACGCTTTGGCCTACAACTTCCATCAGCCCTAGCCAGCATAGCCAATGATGAGGAATGATGGGAGTTGTAGTCCAAAACATGTGGAGGGCCACAAGTTGCCCACCCCTGCTTTATAGTGTGCAAAGAGGTCAGCTATCCAAACATGGTGAGAGAAAGCTTGAAAAGAGACCAAGGGCATACTTTTGGCACAATGTGCATGGTCAGGAAGACTGCATTGGATATCAGTGATGCCAGTTCTCTGCCTCTAACAAGTTGCTGTTACAACTATTTGCTTAACTGTGTAATAGGCTGGTGAAGCCTACAATTATAATTGCTTTATTCATGCGTATGGTACAGTAATACCTTGGATTGCAAGTAACTTGGTCTGAGAGCGTTTTGCAAGACAAGCAAATTTTTAAAATAAATTTTGACTTGATAAACAAGCGACGTCTTGCAATACAAGCCGAAATTGGCTCCGCTCACACCCGCCAGAGACTCGCTTTGATATAAGAGTGTTTTGGATTACAAGCACGGTTCCGGAACGAATTATGCTCTCAATCCAAGGTACTGTACTGCTATAATTCTCTAATGAACAGTCAGAGACCATAGGCTTTAGCTGCATCTGATCAGCAAGCTCTTGCTAATGAAAGCTCATGCCAGTGCCACAATACATTAGTTAGCTTTTAATGTGCCACAAGACTCTTTGTTGTTTTTGCTGCTACAGACTAGCAAAGTTATTCTTCTAGACTTTGGCTGAGATCAGAAAGGATGCATACAGTTGATTATTTTTTTCCTGAACTACCTTTTTTAAATACCCCCCAACACACACACACACACACACACACACACACACCTCAAATCCCCAAATCTCAGTTCCCAACGTTCAAAAAGCAGTTTGAAGATTAGGTAGAAGTGGAAAATTACCAGCATGTGCATGCTATGCTTCCTTCTCCCCAATCCACTCCCTGCCACCCTGACTTTTATTTATTTGGAATATTTATAGGTCACTCTTCAGCAAATGTTTTCTGAATGGCTTACAATAAAATAACACAATCACTATTGAAGCAATATGTCATACAAACCACAATAAAACAAGGCACAGCAGACCCATAAAAGAAAAGAAAGAAAAGAAAAGAAAGACAAGCAAAGCAAAGCAAAGCCAGCTTTGAAAAGCTCTTGCACACTCAGCCACCAAACTGATGCTGCATTTCTGTACATCCTTCCTTAGGAGTAAACCCCACTGAAAACTTACTTCTGAGTACTTACTACTGAGTACACATATACAGCAGGATTGCTTTCTGATAGGAGCTTCCAGCCTATTAATGTCTATTAGCAAGGCTCCCCTTGGAATTCCTTCTTCCAGATTTTTGTTTGTTTGTTTGTTTTGCTTGTTTGTTATACCTTTTCTTCCAAGGAGCCCAACTCACAGCAACCCTGTGAGAATCAGTGATTGGCCTAAAGTCACCCAGTGAGCTTCATGACCAAGTGTTGAACTTGGGTCCCCACTGTCCTAGTCCTGAAACTCTGGAATGACCTTCAAATACAACCTGAGTTCTTCTTAGCTGGGCTTTCTTTCTTTCTTTCTTTCTTTCTTTCTTTTAATGCAAGGCCTAATGTTTTACATGCTTTGGGAAATTATCTCAAAGTGTTTATCACTGGGACAGTTCTGCTGTTGATATTGATTGAATCTGTGATTTTATTGTCTGCTGTTTTATAATAGATTTTTTGGGGGGGACAGTCTTTTATTATTTTTGTAAACCACATTAAATGATAGTAGAGGCATGATTTTAAAATGTTACAAATAAGTAAATGATACATATCAATTTGGAATTTCTGGATGTGTCTTGACAAAAGCAGAAATTTCCAAGACCATAAATGGTTTGGGTGCGGGTGGGGGGAGCACTGTATGAATGGCGCCTTGGATCCCAGCTTTTCTGATTTAACAGTGTATCAACTAATACTGGAAAATATTTACCTTTCTCCCAATAGTGAAGAATTTCCAGGATTGGGCTTGGTAGGTGGGGAGATTTTGGTAAGCCACAAATTTCTCATCTGTCCATTTGTAGATGGCTGAGCCACGAGGAGTGTACCGATTAGCAGTAGCTGCAAAGAGTCCCACCTTGGGGATGATGAAGACCTCAATGCCCATAGTTTCAGAATTTGTAGCTATACTCTGATGTTCTTCTAGATAGTCCAATCTTTCTTCAACTAGAAAGTGACAGACAAGAGGGGCAATCAATTGTCACTTACAAGAAGATTCTGCAAGGCAAGCATGATGAGCCAGTAGACTGAATATTCCTGAGACTGACTTTTGCATTCTACCCGCCCCACTTCTTTGAGCCTGTTTCTTGGGACTAGTATATGCTCCAAATTCCCTCCCAATCTGTCCTGCAAACCTGCCTTCACTGGCCCTAACCAGTGGAGGCTGGTGGCTCCAATGTTGGTGGGGCGGTATATCCACTCTGAGTTGCAGTCTGAACTTTAAAGGAGCTAGTCCACCGCGCTGAACCCTACCCCCCATTCCCCCAAATAGGTTTGGCACCATGGATAGCTCCTTAAAAGTTCAGACTACCACCCAGAGCGAATACACTGCCCCACTGACATTGGCGCCACCAGCCTCCACTGACCCTACCCAAACTTACCTCCCATGTTTAAATATAGCCACTCCTCTCACATCTCTGTCAGTCACCTTAAAAACCTGTTTGGGGCCAGTGAATCCCTTCCTCCTTGACAAATGTTTTCTTGCCAAAACATGGGACAGTTTCTTGTCTGCCTCTACACTGGCAAAGAAAATGGGAGGACTATCTACCTTAATGTATAGTAAGTAGTGTAACTCTCTGGACATGTTGATAAAATAGTCTTATACCACTTTAATTGTCAGGGGTTTCCCCAAAGAATCCTGGGAATTGTCGTTTGTTGCAGAACTGAGAATATTCTGTAAGGGATCCCTCCCCTCCTGCCCACCCCCACCCCCTCACAGAACTACAATTTCCAACGTTCTCTGTGAAGAGGGAATGGCTCTTAAACCAGTTTAACTGTAGTGCATATATGCCTTCTGTATATAAATAGCATAGTAGTGGTGGTGGTGGTGGTGGTGGTGATGATGATGATGATGATGATGATGATGATGATGATGATGATATCTATGTACTTAGCACTTTACAAAATAGAGGTGTGACTGGTCCCTCCCAGCCCCAAGGGGCTTACAATCAAAACAGACTTAAGGAAACGACATTAAAAAGGGGACAATGGAGGTATGGGTGAGCAAGGGAAGAAGATGTGTTCATTTCAATTATACTTACTGTGGCTTAGTTCCAGTAAGGCAGACTTCCCCAAGCTGGTGCCTTCCCGCTGTGTTGGACTGCAACTCCCATAATTCCCAGCCAGCAAGGCCAATGGGAGCTATAGCCCAATGCTGGCTGGGAATTATGGGAGTTGCTGTCCAATACATTTGGAAGGCACTAGATTGGGGAAGGCTACAATAAGGTATGAGGACTAGAGGGATGATCCAAAGGCTTCAGGAACTATGTTTTCAGGGACAAGACATATCCTCTACTCTCAATCAAAATATTTACCTCCCTTATTGAGCCAGTGCTATTAAAAGCCCCAAACAACTACAATTCAAAAGTGCCCAGAAAGCATTTACCTTCTAGCATGGAAATCCACTCACTCCCATTACAGAGATACAGTCCCTTTTGAGCAGCATTAAACCAGAACTGGCCATTTTCTCTTTTAGTGCAGGGAGGGCGGGACCCCAAAGTCACCTTCATGTCTGCTTCTGAACAATAACAACAAAAAAAACACAAGCAGCAGATAAATACTTGCTTTGGCACCATAAGAAATATAATTTCATGTTAGATATACGTAGATATAGATATCTAGCCAGTGTGGCGTAGTGGTGAGAGTGTTGGACTGGGACTCGGGAGATCCGGGTTCTATTCCCCGCTCGGCCATGAAACTCACTGGGTGACTTTGGGCCAGTCACTGACTCAGCCTAACCTACCTCACAGGGTTGTTGTGAGGATAAAATGGAGAGGAGGAGGAGGACTATGTAAGCCGCCTTGAGTTCCTTGCAGGAAAAAAGGCAGGGTATAAATATAATAAATAAATAAATAAAATATATAGCGGGGAGAGAGAGAGAGAGAGAGAGCACTTTATAACAAGATTTTGGCAAACAATTGAAATAACTCCAAATGCATTGAATAGATAACAACTGATTTTGTAAGTGCATCTTTTTCCTCTGCCTGTGATCTTCTCCACATAGAATTGGATCCAGACTTAGTCATGCTTAGAATAGACACACTGAAATGAGTTAGTCATGACTAACTTGATTTCAAAGGGTCTACTACTCTACTTATGGCTAGTTCTAAGAAAATGTTTTTCTCCTGCCTCATTTGCTGCTGGGCAAGAATGGTATTCATAGGAGAAGCCAATGAGTTTAGCCACTGCAGTTACACAAATCCCCTAGATCTGTTATGTGACTACTGCTGGTCTTTGAGTGTCAGTATAATAATTGGTGTGAAGTTCATCTCTAGAAAAACAATTCAGATGATGAGACTTATATTTTTGTTCCCTTAATGAAATGTGGAAGACTCCATTTCTGTTTAGGTGAGGAAACACCTCTAGCTCACCCCTGGCTACAGGCCCACTCTGTAGTTCCTATCCTACTAGTTGTGACCACATCCTACTGAAATCAACAGGACAACTTCAGTTTTGACTAACTTAAGACCCGTTGATTTAAGGCTTAAGCATGACTAATTTTATTTGGATTGGGGCCTCTGTGAGACTTTGTGTGGACTGGGGTTTTAGAGATAAGGCCTACTTCTGCTCTCGGTCCGCTGGTTATTCCTCTATTTCCCTCTAGTCCAGCCCTCCCCAGAAGGTGTGTGTCCCTGGCCCCACCAGGTGTTTTGGACTTCAGCTCCCATCAGTCCCAGCCAACATGGCCAATGTTCAGGAATGCTGGGAATTATAGTCCTGCACACCTGGAGGGCACCAGGTCGCAGAAGGCTGCTACTAAAAGCCCTAAACAGAGCCATAACTCAACATGTGCCCAGACAGCACTTACCTTCTAACATGGAAATATACTCATTTCCATTACATAGACACAGCCCTTTCAGCTAGTCTCTATATGGAAATAGCCTCCATCTGGGGGGGGGGGGGATGTATACTATCGTGTGTGAAGTTGGCCTGCTTGTTTTGCTGCAAATACAAGGGCTGACAAGCAGCTATGCAGCACTGGCTTCCATAGCCATGTGCTCATGGCAAAATAAGCACCCTCATCTGCTTCACACATGATGGTGGACAGATCTTCTCTTATATGTAGATTATCTCCATGTAGTAAAATGGCATGTGTGAAGCAGGCTTGTGAGATTAACATTCTGGTTTTCTAGTAATGCCCATGATTACCAAACCCTCCAGAGTCCAGACCAACAAGACTGAACATAAAACATCATGAGATTGGTTTAAAGACAATGAGATGCAACTACAGTATGAAATACAATAGTTGGAGTTCTTAGCAATAATAGGTATATACAGTCATGCCTTGGATTGAGAGCATAATTCGTTCCGGAAACGTGCTTGTAATCCAAAACACTCTTATATCAAAACGAAATCCCCCCAAAAAAATTTGTACAGAGATTTTTAATTTAAGCCGTACTACAGTACATGTATTGCAAGATGTCGCTTGTATATCAAGTAAAAAATATATTAAATAAATATTTAAAAATTTGCTTGTCTTGCAGAACGCTCTCAAACCAAGTTACTTGCAATCCAAGGTATTACTGTAGTTCTTTTGTTCCCTTCTGGTTTCTTACTTTGAAGGAGTGTTCATTCAGATTTTGCAACTACACACCTGTATGCATACACACTCACACACACACACACAGAGAGAGAGAGAGAGAGAGTTCTACCATCCTCTGTGTCTAGGTTTTAGTGTTTTAGGGTGCAATCCTATGTATGTTTAGACAGAAAAAAGTCCCACAACTCCCAGCATTCTGGCTGGGGAATGCTAATTTATTTATTTATTTATTATATTTATACCCCACCTTTTTTCCTGCAAGGAACCCAAGGCGGCTTACATAGTCCTCCTCCTGCATAGGATTGCATCCTTAATTACATTCAGACTGGCTTAATGCATGACCAACTGTGGATTTGGATCGTGTGTCCCCTCATAGATTAGCACAGCTATCTTTTTTTTTTAATCAGACACTTAGGGAACAATCCTATGCAAATTTAGACAGGGAAAAAAGGCCTACAACTCCCAGCAAGCCCCAGCCAGCACAGCTGTTATTTTAGGGGCTGTTCGCACAACACAACAGCCATGGTGAGGCTGTGGCATGTGTGTGGGGCATGTGGCCACCATTTTGAATATGCAACCACCACTCGGGTGTTGTTGTGTTGTGCAAACCCAGCAAGCATGGGTTATGTGAGGGTTAAGCAAACCTCGTATAATAATCCATGGTCTGTATTAGGATTATGCAAGGATTGTTTAACCCTCACATAACCCACGCTCACTGGGTTCATATGACACAACAATCCCTGAGAAGGGGTTGGGCATGCAAGATGGCACCTGCAAATGCCACGGCTCATCGTGGGTTAAATAACCCACGACAAGCTGTAGTGTATCATCTGAACCTGGTCTTAGAGTGACTACAGCATTGCTCTCTTCTATGTTTTTCTAAGACAAGCTGGTGAACCATCTCAAAAACTATGTTCCATTTTACTGACCGTAAGGGTATTTCTGCAGCCCATTGTCCACTGGTTTCACAGGGAGATCCTGCAGAATTTTGGGGGTGGACAGCACTGCTAGATTAAAGTTCTTGCCAGTGCACATCCGTGAGGTAGCATCAGATCCTGGCAACAGGACTAGCTGCCTTAACAAGCCCTGAAAAAGAGAGGAAGAAAGACTAGGGAATCAAGTCTACAATGGTTATTCAGGGACAATGGCTGCTGGTGGGTTTACACTATGTTTCATTTCTATAAATAAATAAAAAAGAGGTACTGTGGTTTAAGACTGCCTGAAAATTATACCCTCTCCTTGAAGCCAAGGCCCCTAGCTCCAGAGGTGTGGGAACTAATTGTGGTTCAGCAGCCGTAAGCCATGTTCTATTTTGGGGAGATTTTCACATGTTTCTGAACTGACATTCATATCGAAGCTTCAGGAGAATGATAAACCCTTTGGGGTATATTCTTCTGGTTAAGACTTTCTGGAGGATTTATATCAAATAACAACTCCTTGGGAGAGATATTCAAAAGGCCAGAGGGTTTGTTTTTAGCTGCCTTCCGTGAGAAAATTTCCTTAGGTGGTTCTGATGAAATAGACATGGGATATAATCCAGAGATCTTGTCATCTCAGACCCAGCTGCAGCTGGGATTCAGTATACATGTGCAGTTTATATGAGTGGTTTTTAGCTGCAGCATCTGTTATTTTTACATGCGTTTTTTAAATGTATCATTGTAATACACTCTACTGTCATTTTCTAATAGTAATAAAACTGGCTGTGCTCACTGGCTATGGGTTCTATGGACTTTGTGGTTTTTCAGTGATGAGAGAAATTACTCTTTTCACATGGTCAGAGGCATCTTCTTCTTACTGCTTCTTGCGTTTGAGGGCTAAGCTCTGTTACCGAAAACAGATTCTGGGGCTGAGTTTATAGGTTCCAGGGCTGAACCTGTGCTGAAATTATAAGCCCTGTGTCTGCATTTTCCTTACTGGAGTTAATGTGGTAGGAAACTACTGCTAATTATGAATGTTACCACTATAACAGAGGAAAATAGTGACTCTCCCATATTTCCTTGAATTAAGGGTATGACCAGTGCCAGCTCCAGGTTTTGGAGGATCCTTGGGCAAGACACCCTCAGTGCCCCCCCCTCAGTCAATCTACCTTCCCACCACCATTGTCACCAGAACATAAGAAGAACCATGCTGGATCAGACCAAGGGTCCATCTAGTCCAGCATTCTGTTCACACAGTGGCCAACCAGTTGCCCACAGGGTCTCACAAGCAGGACATGAGTGCAACAGCACCCTTCTGCCCATGTTCCCCAGCAACTGGTGTACATAGGCGTACTGCCTCTGATACTGGAGGTAGCATATAGCCAATCAGGACTAGTAGCCATTGATAGCTGCTATTGTTCCTCCCTCACTTTCTCATCGTTGTTACCACTTGCTGGCTGGAAAGGCAGAGAGCCAGTGAGCAAGCAGGCAGTGGCATCTACTGTTCCTCCTTCTCACCACTGCCATTGTCTGTGCCACAGCAAGAGGCAGGTGAACAAGGCAGGTGAAGAAGAGGAGCAACTCCAGGGGGCTCTTGTCAGTAGGCCCCTGCTGCAATGTGTGTCCTCAGCAGGTGCCCAACCATGCCTACCCTTGGCGCCAGTTCTAACTACATGTTACATGCATTAAGTGTGTAACAAAAACAGACAGCTTTTCCTAGGAAAATAGGAGCAATGGAAGGAAGGTTAGAAAAGGAGAATGTATCTGGGAGTGTGGGTGGGGACTGAATGCTTTTCCTCTGTTCCAAATGCCATTTCAGCCAGCCCACCTCCTTTTGTAGGATTCCAAACACACTTTCAGAATCCCATAGGGGTGGGGGTGGGGAAGAGAACTGGTGGGGGGGGTAATTTGGAACCATAGAGCAATGGTTAGGAAGGTGTCCCCACCATGCTATCCCCCGCACACAAACCACACCTCTTCTGAATTCTCCTCCTAATGCTGCCACTAAGGGGGAAAAACCATGAATAATGAACTAGGAACTAGGAGACAACTTTAGCCTCATTAGACAAGCCGTTGTTGGGCTTTTGTCACACTGTATAATGTAGAGTTCTGCCCTAATGTAATACTAGGATGCTGCCTTTGATATGCTACTTATAGATGTATGAACAGGTAGACAGCAGCCATTCCCCCCTACTCCGGAATACACCGCAACCTCAGCATTTTTGGCTGTCTGGAGAGAGGAAATGACTAGTGTCCAGTTCTGGGTACCACAGTTTAAGAAGGATATGATCAACATGGAGCATGTCCAGAGGAGGAAGATGACAAAGATGGTGAGGGGTCTGGAGACCAAATCCTATCAGGAGGAGTTGGAGAAGGAGTCAGAGAAGTGAATATTAAGTTTAAGATATTAAGGGTGCAATCCTACGCATGTTTAGACAGGAAAAGGTCCTACAACTCCCAGCATTCCCCAGCCAGCATTCTGGCTGGGGAGTGTTGGGAGTTGTAGGACTTTTTTCCTGTCTAATCATGCATAGGATTGTGCCTTAAGAGGAGTAATGTGATAGCCATCTTCAAATATTTGAAGGGTTGTCCTGACAGAGCAAATTTGTTTTCCATTGCTCCAACAGGTTCCAGTTACAAGAAAAGGGATTCTGACTAAACATCAGGAAGAACTTGTTTGACAGTGCAACAGCTCAGGGCGGTAGTGGGCTCTCCTTTGTTAGAGCTTTCTAAGCAGAGGCTGGATGGCCACCTGTTAGGGATTCTGCAGTAGTGAATTTCTCGCATTGGCAGCGGGTTGGACTCGATAATCTTTGAGCTCCCTTCAAACTCTACGATTCCACGACTGTTAAATGAACAACAATTAAACCAGTTTGTGGTATAGATATACTCCCAGGGTGAGTTGGCCAGAAACACAGGTGCTTCTGAAGATTGATCACATGTGGTCTAAAAGACGAAGGGGAGGAAGAGATGCCCACCCCGCTGGGCTTCCACAATGTATCCCTGTAAGCTATGTGTACAGCGCCCGAACGTCAAGAACAGTTGCTTTCCCTGTGGTTCTCTTTCACTTGGCAAAACATCATAGAACTTTTGTGTATATAACCTGATCTTTTTAAAAATGTATTTCCTGCACTAGAGTCTCCACATATTAGATACAGTTTCCCAGACCCCACACCCCATCTTCCTATCATCTCCACTCTCGCAGAGCCAGTTCCAGCACTCCTCTAATACACCCCTTTCAGCCACCCATCCTGAGCACACACCCAAACCCCCCAGTGCAAATAGTTTGGACTTTACACTATGTTTAAGGTTGATACGTGTGCTTCAGGCTGTTTTGTCATAATCTGAATTTAATAAATCATTTGTAAGTGCAAGACGAAATTCAGCCTAAATCTCTTTAGTTGATGTCTTCTTCCCTTCCTGTTTGTTCTACCTGTTCTTGCAAAGGTTCTGCCTGAGTAAGATGTAATTTTTTTTCCCAATAAAACATTAATAAAAAGAAAGTGAAAAGTTGCTGACCTCTAACTACCACAAATTATTGGGAAAGTCATTTTCTTGTGAAGAAGTATTTGGAAAAACAAATAATCTTTTCTGGGATGCAAAAGAACTTGGTAGCGTACAACGCTGTTTTATTGGCTGTGGAATCTCAGATAGGCTCTGATATCAGATTCAGAATTCCAGTTTTGGAGAATCTCAGCTCACAGTTCACAAAATCACCATCAAAGCTTTGTTCAGGAGGGTGATAATATGTCCACAGTACTATATTACTTTTATGTGCTGATAGTTCCACCTACAGTGATCCTATTAGTGCCTGCCTCTTTTTTTTTTTTTTTTTTGCTGGGAGAAGTTGATCATTATGTTACTTAGAAGACAGCTTTGCATGTGACAGCAGTTGAGAAAATTAAAGACGTTTGTTAAATCTATTGCTAATGTGGCCAGTTGGTATTAAGTTATTACGTTAAGAATGAGGGTAAGGTTCTTCATTTACTGTTTGATTTATATTATACAGCTTGTATCTGTTGTGCGAAAACTCACCTTGACTTATTTTCATGTGTTACATTCCTTTCCATGGGTATTATAATTGAGATTAGCCAAAAGGAACACATCTTGCACCAGTCCTTAAATTTCCCTGGTTGCTGGGCCATTTCCAGGCACAATTCAAAGTGCTGAAGCTTACCTTCTAAAGCTCGAAATGGCTTGCGGCCCGGATATCTAAAGGATGGCCTTCTCCCCGTATGAGCCTGTCTTGAGTACTAAGGTCATCATTAGAAGCCCTTCCTTGAAGTCCCCCTGCCTTCTGAAGTGAAGCAGGTGATAACTGAAGAAAAGGCCTTTTCAGTTTTTCTGGCACCCCACATATGCTATACCGGTATACCCTCCCCAGAAAGGCTTACCTCATGCTGAATTTGATGTTGTTTCAGCACTAGGCAAAGACTTTTTGCTTTATTCAGGCTTTTCCAGCATTCCAGCTGGGTTTAGAGCTTTTCTACTCAAGGTATTTATTGTGCACTCATCATCCTTTACTCACAGTTGTTTACAAGTTCTTTAGGCAACGTTATGACCCTCCAGTTTCACTTCATTTTTTAACAGCACTTTCATGGGTCTGGGTTGTTGTTTTTTAGAGTGGGGAAAATGCAGTACTATTCGTGAAAGCAAAACAAATGTGTTTTCCTACTTGTGTAATTCCGCTATAGCACAGCGCCACCTAGAGGTTATGTGCAGAAAAGTAGGAAAGGAAAAGCTCTTTGTGTAGAGCTCAGATTTCAGTTCTGTGACAAAACTGTGAAGAAAAGCAGACAGTCTGGGTGTCCTTCTCCACCACACACATATAAACAAGTGTAATCCCAGCTGGAGGCTGGGAACCTCATGCAAATGTACATAGTTCCTCTGATGGCTCTGGGCCGCCTCAGAATCTCCTGCAAATGTACATAGTTTTCTTTGATGGCTCTGTGCCAACTCAGAGTCTCCCATGTATTCACATGCAAATGTTCCCCAAGCACTCTAGTCATGGTCAGGAGTTCACCCCTATGACACCTAGGAGCCACCCCTCCCTTGCCTAGCCCAGATAAAACTGCCAGTGTGGCATAGTGGTGAGAGTGTTGGACTGGGACTCGGGAGATCTGGGTTCTAGTCCCCGCTTGGCCATGAAACTCAATGGGTGACTTTGGGCCAGTCACTGACTCTCAGCCTAACCTACCTCACAGGGTTGTTGTGAGGATAAAATGGAGAGGAGGAGGAGGATTATGTAAGCCGCCTTGGGTTCCTTGCAGGAAAAAAGGTGGGGTATAAATATAATAAATGAATGAATGAATCCTGATTGGCCAAAGATAGCCGGGCTACTGAAAGGAAGGGGCGGGGGGGAATCGATACTGCCAGCCGTGGCTTCTGGGTGTTTATATAGTAAAGGAACTAGTTTTGTTGTTTTGTAGCTCTACTTGTGTATACCAAAGTGTCTCCCCACCTTTTCCCCCTTCCCTCATTTCCCACCTTTTATTGTAATCAGTTTACCTTAAATAAACTTTCCTGGTTCTACCCCACATGGTGTGTGTAGTTCCTCTGTGGTTCAGTGTTCAAATCCAGTGTATAGACCAAGGGCAAAACCCTGAGAGAATCAGTGTCAAGACAGCAGAGCCAAGGCTGGCAGTTTGGCACCTTTGATCTCTCGTCTTGAGATAAAGGACTGGTTGCAGTCCTTCACAAAAACCAAAAGTAGGTATGGTGGATTAACAGCCTTATGTAGAAATGCTCAGTATCTGATGACTGTGTTGATTGCTGCTAGTCTTCCCCACTCTGTATGGGATTTTACTGTTCTGCCATTGTTAATTTATATTGTTTTATATATTTTACAGCTATGAGTCACATAGAAATGTTATAAGGAAATAATATAATATCCAAGGATCACTGAATTCTATTAATTATCAGCATTCCACCATGTTTTCTGATAGCTTCACTTTATTCATTTGTTACATTTCTATGTTGCCTAATAGCCAAAGCTCTCTATGGAACAGTTTGCACATCATGGCAAATTGTGGGTTAATTGACCCATGATTTGCTGCGCATGAGCAGAGTAAGTGAGCGCACTGCCTCCCATGTACTCCTCACTTGCGCTTTTAATCAACAACCTAC
Source organism: Shinisaurus crocodilurus (assembly GCA_021292165.1). Lineage (NCBI taxonomy): Eukaryota > Metazoa > Chordata > Lepidosauria > Squamata > Shinisauridae > Shinisaurus > Shinisaurus crocodilurus. The sequence continues at coordinate 58,794,152 of CM037878.1, forward strand.
AATCACCCGGGTCATAGGTTGTTGAGTGTGACACGTGAACCCTGCTAAACAACCCAGCAGTTAACCCAACAACAAACCATGGGTTAGACCCTAAACAAACCACTCCAGGTTCGCACATCACACTCACAACCTATGACCTGGCCTATTGAAGGTTGTTGAGTAAAAGCGGAAGTGGCTGACATGCTGCAGCAGTGCACCCACTCTCTCCCACTTAACCCACGATTTGCCATTATATGCGAACTGTTCTATATGTTCTCTTCTAATATCAACTACTCAGACTCATCTATCCTGCCTTTGAGGTTTCTTAATACAGTAATACCTTGGATTGCAAGCATAATTCGTTCTGGAACCGTGCTTGTAATCCAAAACACTCTTATATCAAAGCGAGTCTCTGGCGGGCGTGAGTGGGGCCGATTTAGGCCCGCTACGCCCGCTTGAGGCGAGCGGTTACATCCCTACACTTGTATTGCAAGACGTCGCTTGTTTATCAAGTCAAAATTTATTTTAAAAATTTGCTTGTCTTGCAAAACGCTCTCAGACCAAGTTACTTGCAATCCAAGGTATTACTGTATGTCTTTTTGTATGTTATTTTTAGCTTTGATTGGCTCTCCTTTGTCTTTGACTGCTCATTATCAACTACCATCTCATCCTCAATTTGAGAATGCGGAACTTTCAGATCATCCTCCCTAAAGGCTGAGTTATCTCAGACCAGATGTTCCTTGGCTCCTGTTGGCTTTCTTTCAGAAGTCCATTTAAAAGAAGGAGAAAGAGAATTTTATCTTTCACTCAATCATGGCTCCCAGTCCCAACCACACACCATATTGTCTATCTGTTGCAATGTCTTTCTCAGGAAGTCTGCTGACCCATCCAGCAAAATAGCTAACAGTTATCACCAGTAACCCAGAAATGAACAGAAGCTATTCCATCTATGAAGCTTATCTGGAAATGCCACAAGGGAAAGGAAAAGCTGAAGCATTCCTAGTAGATTAGTACCACAGCTTCCACTCGTGTGATTAATTCTCTCAGCGTCTGTTCTGCACAGCACCGTTAGTTTGATCTTGTGCAGAGCTGAGCTTTGTACACTCCAGGGAGCTTTATAAGGCCTGATCAGAACACAGGTGAGGGGTCCTGTACTTCACCTAGTAGAATTTTCCCTTTACAGTGCTGTACTAAGTGAATTTTTCCCTCGTATAAAATTCTTAACATCACAAGTACCCTCTCATGGACTGGGCCTAGACACGTTGGTATCTGTTCTCAAAGCTGTGATGAGTTTGAGGTCTTTCAACTTAATCTGACCAAAACTATTTTTAAAGTCTGCTCTTCTCAAAGCTGCGCTTGAGTTTGAGGTCTTTCAACTTAATCTGACCAAAACTATTTTTAAAGTCTGCTCTTCTCAAAGCTGCGCTTGAGTTTGAGGTCTTTCAACTTAATCTGACCAAAACTATTTTTAAAGTCCCCATTTTAAATTGGCTTGTCTGTCTGATGGTGTGTGTGTGTGTGTGTGTGTGTGAGAGAGAGAGAGAGAGAGAGAGAGAGAAATTTCCTGTGTCTGAATTCTCTAACACGCTGCAACTCCCCTGCACATGTTCAGTGCATGCATCATGTGAATGCATGGAGAGTGAAGAGGAACTGCCCCTACTAGCCCTACCCTCTATGTTTGCTGGCCCTGCCCCAGATTTCTGTGCCTTCAGTAGAAGGTGTGAATTGGGTTTCTATGCATGTACAGCTACATGTGGATAGATTCTTCCATCTGATCAGGTTCCTAATTGTGTGGAAGCCCTTGTGTGCCTCTCTGTTGAATATGCAGAGGTCAGGGCCAGTGGGAATGATCCTACTTCCCAGTCCATGCATTTAGTAGAAGCATGTACCAAACATATAAAAACTGGGAGAGTGGTGGAGAATGGAATGCCCTGTTTGGTGGGAATTGCTACACTGAAGAGCAGCACTCATGCTTGGAGGAAGGACACACTGCAACATTTTGTTGCAGGTCCCACTCATATCTATACCAGACTTAAACTGGTTTAATAGCAATTTCCTTTTCCTAGGGTTACTTGGAAGGTGTATTTCCATAATGGGGACTAGGAATCTCTAAAAAGGGATTCTCAGCATCCTCGGCAAACTACAATTCTCAAGACTGACTGCAGGAAAGCCATGACGGTCAAGTGATATAGATTCAGTACAGATCTGCCCCTCCACTTAAGTACATCTATTCAACAAAGATCAGAAGTTATACTCACGCTAAAGAAACCTTTTCTTCTCCTTCTGCTCCCTACATAAAAGCGGGATCCAGGTCACAGTCAAGGACGTGGGGAAAGCAACATCCACAATCCTAAAGCAGATGAAAAGGAAAGCACATGTGAATCCAGAGAGCTAAGGTCAGCATCATTGCTAACAGCAGAGGCAAATCCAGGCCTAGACTGTTCTGATGAGAAGTACACCTGGGATGAAACAGTCTGGAGAGTTTTTAGCTGAGCTGGGCTTCAAGAACCTACAAAAGTTTCAGTGCCCTGTTGGTTCTTGTCTGTCTAAGGAAGCCTTCACCAACCTAGTGCCCTCCACACGTCTTGGACTGAAACGCCAATGGTCATGCTGGCTGAGGATGATGGGAGTTGCAGTCCAACACATCTGGAGGGCACCGGGTTGGGGAAGGCTGGTCTATGATGTTTCCGCCTGGCCCCAGGCTAACAAACTTTGTTTGCTGTTTCTGCAGTCGGTAAAATGCCATCAATTTGCCTTGACTACTACAACAGATTTGTGGCTCCCATAAGTGTTGCATCTTGATGGTTACACACAACATCTGCAGGCATACTTCCATAGGGTTGAATCTAGTGTTAGTCCTACTTAGAGTAGACCCACTGAAATGAATGGGACTTGAGGTAGTCATGACTAACTTAAGTCCCATTCACTTCAATGGATCTACTCTTAGGGCTAACATTGGATTCAACTCATTGTTTAGGATAGCAGCTTTTCTGCATGAGGCATTTATTGTGCGCTTGAGATTCCATACTCACATTGTTTACGGGCTCTTTAGATGACATTGTGATCCTCCAGTTTTGCTTCTGTTTTTTCATAGCACTGTCCCAGGTGTTTTGTTTTGTTTTAGAATGGGGAAAATGGGGTACAGGCAGTCCCCAAGTTACAAATGAGTTCCGTTCTTAAGAATGTATTTAAGTCAAATTTGTATGTAAGTCAGAACAGCATAGCGTTCTATACGTTAAAATTGGCATTTACAGAAATTGCGTAAATTATGCAAATTGCATAGTATACTACGCTATGTACTCTACGTAAACAACGTAGTGCTGGGGAACCCAGAAGTCCGTTCTTAAGTATGGGTTGTCTGTAAGTCGGACCTTCTTAACTTGGGGACTGCCTGTATTATATTAGAACGGGGGAAATAGTACTGTTTCTCCTTGTGTATTTGAGCTATTGTACTATAGCACAGCTCCACCTAGAGGTTATGTAGCAGAAAAGCAGGAAAGGAAGAGCTCTTTGTCTAGAGCTTGGATCTCAATGCTGCGACAAAACCAAAAGTAAATACAGCAATTAACAGCCTCATGTAGAAAAGCCCTAGATTGTAAAACACTGTAATGCTTCTATTTGGACGTGGAGGAGGTTCACTGCTTTATTGCATTTTCTGGAGAGAACCTGTGCTATGTAGATGACAAGAGCTCTCACGCATTGACCAAAGCCTTCAGAGGTCCTGCAGCCCCATCCCAGGGATGGTGATGGTGGTGGTGGTGGTTAAATTACCCCTGAATTGTACGTGCTTCACATACACATCTGTGGGGATGCTGCAGTCCACAGTGAGAGAGAAGAAGTCTTTAGATACTGCCAGTACCAGTGTGTGCCACTGATTGTCCGCCAAAAACACATCCCGAAAGGTGACCCGCGTCTGCCAGCCATTGGACAGCTCTCTGCTCCAGAAGAGGAAGTGAAGTTTATTCCGTGAATATCGGAGTCCAAGCAGCAGGGTGTCACTGTTTTCCTCCAAAACCGTAAAGATGTACTCATTTCTCTGAAAAACACAGTTATGCCTGTTAGCCTGAAAGGCATTGTTTTCTTTTACCAGCTTGTGGCTTGATAAAGTATAAAAGGAATACAGGCAGTCCCCAAGTTAAGAACGTCCGACTTACAGACAACCCATACTTAAGAATGGATTCCCCGGCGCTACGTTGTTTACGTAGAGTACATAGCGTAGTATTCTACACAATTTGCGTAATTTACGCAATTTGTGTAAATGGCAATTTTAATGTATAGGATGCTATACTGTTCCAACTTACATACAATTCGACTTAAAGACATTCTTAAGAACAGAACTCATTCGTAACCTGGGGACTGCCTATACTTTGATCCCAGGATCCAGAGGAACAGCACAGTTCCTAAAGGGAAAATAAAGTGCTTATGGATGTTTTTAGCAACCTGGGCACTCATGTTGTCTGCATGTGGATGGCTTTGGGCACATATGTTACAGGGGTTTAGTTCTACATCTGTGCAATAGGACCAATGACCATTCACCTCTTATCCAGCTGTCTCATCGACTTACATCTTCCCAATATGCAACAGTTCAGGGGTAGAAGATGTGGCTTGGGTGTATTTTGGCTTTTTAGAGGGGTAGCCATGTTAGTCTGTTGCAGCAAAAACAATGAAGAGTCTTGTGGCACCTGAGAGCAGTCTTCCCCAACCTGTTGACCTCCAGATGTGTTGGACGGCAACTCCCATAATTCCCACCCAGCATGGCCATTGGCCAAGGTTTCCATGTGGGAAGACAGCCATTGGCCATGCTGGCTGGGAATTATGGGAGTTGCAGTCCAATACAACTGGGGGGAACCAGGTTGGGGAAGGCTGCCTTAGAATCTAATACATTTGTTAGCTGCAGGACTCTGTGTTGTTCTGGCTTTTTAATAAGATACACTACATAGGATTGAACTATATGCAAGTTCACCATGTATGAATGATTTCAGGTGTGTAAAATTATAGTTAGCATGAGGAAGGCAGTACCCCCAGGATAACAGCACACGTTGGTTTTATATATTTCCCCTAATTCCTGGTGGAATTCAGGTAACCATGTTATTCATATGATTTATCACATGATAGCCTGGTCACTTGAAGCTTTGATTTCATAGTGAATCGATCTTGTGCAATCTCATATGTGTCTACTCAGAAGTAATCTCCATGGAGTTCAATGCAACTTACTCCAAGGTATGTATAGAATTGCAGCTTTACAGTGCAATCCTATACATGTCTACTCAAAAGTAAGCCCCATTGTTTTGGATATAGGTTTACAGCCTTAATCTATTTACACTGGAGGTAAGAAAGAGAGAATCAGGGTGTGAATGGATTAGCAGAATGCCTGATTCTACTACCTAATTGCTATCAGTCAACAAAATCCTATCCATGTATGTGTTTACAATCCAGTAAAGGAAAAGATAATGTGCAAATCCCAAGATGTTTTTTAAAGTTCTGTGTCTTTAAAGGATGTAATTTAAAAATTAAACTCACTCAATTAAAATTATATCTTGTCATCTGTTACAGTTTTATATCTCCGCTTAAAGCACTGAAAATTAAATTTTATTGTCTGCATAATTTTGTTCTGTTGGCATCCGACTAAATATGCTTACAATTGTTCTAGTCACAGTTTATAGTGTGAAACAGTTAAATAGTTGCATGATTTTGCAAAGTTTGCCAAATTAATTAGAATATTAAATCCAGGTTTATAAAATGAATTCAGCACACCGACTATGATCTTATCAGTGATTCTGCTCTAGTGTAAAAATCCACCACATGCTTACCTTGGATTGCATGTGGAATGCTTTTAGGGTGAACACAATGGAGAATTCCTCTGGGAAAAGGTCACAGTAAATGAAAATCCGTGATGCTGGAAAGCTGAGGAAGCGAGGGCGCACTGCAGAGAACTGGAAGCCCCGTGCTCCTTGTATTTGGATCATCCGTATTCCACTCTTCACCCCATTCATGGGAATCACTTCTGAGAGAATATCCAAAGGACGCAGGTCTATGCCAGAGAAAGCACAAAGCCATCATTACTGAAGCTGGGGGAGCATGGCAGTGCTATAAAAACTGTTACTGAAAGATGGTGACAGGCCACACACCTACTCCACCAAAGCAGCTTCCAGATGGATCAAAAATAATGGAAAGAATTGATTAGCTGGCAGCACGCAGTGGAGAAAGAAAAATCCCTGGGTTGCCTTACCAAACAGTCATTGAAATAAAATTGGAAAGGATGTTAAGTTGAAAATGGACCATCAAGTCCTACTGCTAATCCTTATCTATGGTTGACAGATATCCCTTATTCTACGGGATGTCCTTTCGTTTAAAAGATTAACCATTATTCTAGATTATCTCAGCACCCTGAGAAATAATGGCTCTTCTTATTTCAAAAATGTCAGCTTTGTTGAACATAGTGAACATATTCTTTCATTCAGGCACCACAACCTGAGCGCATCCCTTGATCTGGAACGTTTGGTTTAGCCTTCCTAATGCCATCCCTGCACAAAACAGGGAATGCTGTACCTGAGCAATGCTGCCAGCTAGATGCTTCTATGACATACATTTGTTTATTCATTACATTTATATACTGCCCAACTAGCAGATGCCCTCAGGGCAGTTTAGCATCAATTTTTTTTAAAAAAAAACCCCAACCAACAATACAACAACAACCAAAACGGGGTGGGGGTGGGATTTGGGGAGGCAAACAGCTGGAGAGGAAGGTTTAATCCCCCCCCCCTTCCGGTGTGTGCTAGTCCCAATCTGAACTGGGGCTTTGCACACTTCCTCTTGAGAAAGTAGGTAAGAGAGCTAACACAGAGAGTGTAGTTTGACCCTCACAAGAGCATTCCCAGGGCTCTTCTTGCACAGGCTCTCTCAGCTCTGTCAGGGCTCAGGCCAGCACAGGGTGGCCAGGTGTCCTACTTTACAGAGGACAGTTCTCTGTTTTGGCAAGCTGGCAGAGGACAGTTCTCTATTTGAAGGACTGTCCAGTCTGGTTTCATGTCAAAGGACCATGAGGAGGGAGGGCAGCAGGGGCTTGGAGTTGCCCATCAACACTTCGACTTCGCACCTGGACAACAGACTGAGCAGGCCACCTGGTCAGTTTTTGCCACTATGGTGAGATGTCTTGCATGTCTATTTAAATTATAGTTATTATTTCTAAATTTGCACCTATTCATATACATTAGAGCCAGTGTGGCGTAGTGGTGAGAGTGTTGGACTGGGACTGGGGAGATCTGGGTTCTAGTCCCCGCTCGGCCATGAAACTCACTGGGTGACTTTGGGCCAGTCACTGACTCTCAGCCTAACCTACCTCACAGGGTTGTTGTGAGGATAAAATGGAGAGGAGGAGGAAGACTATGTAAGATGCCTTGAGTTCCTTACAGGAAAAAAGGTGGGGGGGTATAAAATAAATAAATAAATTAGCATATGCAAACATTATGCAGATTAGTGTCCTCTTTTTTGGCTGTGCAATTCCTCTTTTTTGGCAATGCATAAGTGGCCACCCTAGCTCAGGGATCCACACTTCTCTTGTCCAGTTTCTTTGATGTCCTGCTTCACTGGAGGCTTCTGGATCATTCTCTCTCTCCCCAGCACTTGCCCAAGCCTTCTCCCTGAGGGTCCCTGCTCTCTTGCCTACTCAAAGGCCCATTTGACCATTGAGAGCTGCTGACTCAAGCTGTTGCCTAGCAATTTTGGCAGAATGGGGCAGGTTCTTCAGCAGGGCCGGCCCAATATACAGTAATACCTTGGATTGCAAGTAACTTGGTTTGAGAGCATTTTGCAATACAAGCAAATTTTTAAATATTTATTTGTTTGTTTTTTACTTGATATACAAGCGACATCTTGCAATACAAGTACTGTAGTATGGCTTAAATTAAAAATCTCTGTACAAATTTTTTTGGGGGGATTTCGTTTTGATATAAGAGTGTTTTGGATTACAAGCATGTTTCCGGAACGAATTATGCTCCCAATCCAAGGCATGACTATATTTTGCTGCCTGAGACAAAAGATGAACTCCCACCCCATAGTCAGAAGAAGGCCAGCGCAATTGTTGAATCTCACCGTAACACGGCCAATGGGGCAGTGTCCTTGAGGACACCTGTGGGCAGCCTGCACAGCTCCTACAGCTCTATCCTCCAACACCTCACTACTGCCTGTCCCCCCCCCACCTCCCGCACCAGCTTGTGCTCCCTGGGGTGGCCACCTCTCTGCCTAATGGCTTGCCTTGATCTTCAAAATGGAGTGAGTGTCAACCTGTTTCACTGGACTGTCCCCTCCTCTTCAAGCCTCCATGTTCCTCACCCAGCAAGGTGGGCCTCAGCTACTGCCCCTCTCAGCTTCTGCTTATTTATTTATTTATTTATTATATTTTTTTCCCCCCCCCTCCTTTTTTCCTGCAAGGAACCCAAGGCGGCTTACATAATCCTCCCCACCTCCATTTTATCATCACAACAACCCTGTGAGGTAGGTTAGGCTGAGAGTAGTGACTGGCCCAAAGTCACCCAGCGGGTTTCATGGCTGAGCTGGGACTAGAACCCAGATCTCCTGAGTCCCAGTCCAACACTCTCACCACTATGCCACACTGGCTTACAGTTTGGTTGCATATTCTGCCTCTGTCCCTGCTTCCGCTTCTCCATCCTCACCTGTGCTGCAAGGCAGCACAATCAACAGATCCCTAACAGGTGCTTTGAGAGGTTGTCCTCCCTCAGGGATGGATTCCATTACACTTCTCTCCTCACTGGTTGAGGACCACTGTCAATCTCTTTCTCCTCTCCTTCTTCTAACCATCACTCCTGTCAGCATTTTAATGCTTTACCTACTGCCTTCCTTCAACTTGAAACTCTCTAGGTTTGCTTCAAGTGGGTGTACTTAAAACGTGCATATACACATTTGAATGAAGTTAAAGTTGGTCTGCAAGTTATTTGACAGTAAAAGGGAAGGGAACCTTTCTGGTTTTTGTAGGGGCGGGTTTTACTCCAGCTCTTATTTGACTGAAGAACTACAGTTTCATTTAAGCACAGAACCAAGCAGTGCTGCAACTAGGTAATTTTAGACCCAGGATCTGGGCGGGTGGGAGTGGAGGCTTTAGACAGCCAGGCCTATTACTTCAGTTGTAAAGCACGCAACATGTCTCTTTCCCTCGCAACCACCATTCCTGCTTTGCAGCTGCTTCTACGTTCCTTACATGTTAGAATGTTTGCCAACACTGGGCGGGGATATTCTGGGCCGGTGCAGTTTTAGCTCTCTTAAGGGTGCAATACTGTGGGTTATAGTTGTGCCCCCATTATACAGAAGCCTCCAAACTCAGAGTACCCAGTGCCCTGCCGGGCTGCTGCCAGCAGGGCTGGAGGAGCAACGGAGGAGATTTTCGCCTCTCCATTCTCCTCATTTCTTTTTCCTCTAGGTGGGCCTCTGACTGAGATGCACTGGTGGGGGCAGGGCTGAGGCTGGAGAGGCCGTAGGAGTCTTTGCCACCTGGCCTCTCCTCTCCCTGCCCACTGGAATGCCCCTTTCAGACCTCTACAGGGTCACCCGAGGCCGTTTTTTGTGACCTTGGAAAGCAGGTGCCGCAGTTCTTTCCATGGCGGCTACGAGGAGGAGGAGGAGGAGGAGAGAGATTGGATTTTGGAGTTCCCCTCCCAAAGTCACAGCAGTGTCTACAGCTTTGGGAGAGGGACACCAAAAAAATGCTATGGTCCCTGAGATGCTCTCCAGGGACTATAGGACTGCTCTCTAAATCATAGCATCATCCATGACTACAGGAATAAAATGGAGTTTACTTCTGCTACCCACTTTCTGCATGGTCATTTGGGAGAGGGCCCCCCCAGGCTGCAGGGCCCTGGACTTTGGTGGTCCCAGTACGTATTTGAATATCTCATCTAGACAGAATCTGACAATTTCAGTATTACTATATAGATTTGGATTTGAGGCTCCAGGGATTTGGCCTCAAGCCTAGCTGTCTTTGTTATGTGCAAACACATTCATTCATACACTCCCACAAAGATATGCAGCTTCCAAATAATTCACCTTATTCAGAGAAGAAAGCAAGGCTCACGTGTGCCCCTGGGGAATCACATGGACTAAAAAAAAAAAAAAACCCAGGCAGGATAAGCTACTCTGACAGAAAACATCTGGTAAGTGCAGACCTCAGCCTTGCAGTGCCAGCTAAGCCATGTGCAGCTTCTCTGCAGTGCTTCAAACAAACACCAGCAACACCAAATTAAATTAGGTCCATTCAGCAGCAGGGGAAACACCCACCTTTTGATGTCTTTGTAAATATTGTGTTGTGGGGCAACAAAGAATGGATAAACCTGACCTGGAGGCTTCAAATGCTTATGCAGCACCTACCTAATTTCTTTCCTTTAAAAAAAAAAAAAACATACACACACACCACACTTTAAATTAACTGCTATTCTTTGCCTCAGGAGCAAAAAGAAATAGTAATCTTGTGTCTGTACAACAATATTCCCTGATCAAAGTATTAATTATTATGATGGAAGTGATGGCTGTTTTGCAGTTAGATCACTCGCTATAGAAAGTTACTATGGTTGCTCTCCTAAGCACATGTATTTGGGCGTAAGACCCACTGAATGTAGTGGGACTTACTTAGTAAACATGCATAGAATTAGGGTATATATGTAACTGTCTCCATAGGTAGCCATTTTTTCTCTCAACCTAAGTGAGAATTAGCTGCTTGCTTTCCCATTCTGTATGCTGAAGAGTTCTGTGTAATTCTGAAAGCTTGCACCCCCCACATCCCAACTGAAAGTTCACTAACAGTGCAATCCTATGCATGTCTACTCAGAAGTAAGTCCCATTGATGTCGACGAGGCTTATTCCCAGGTAAGTGGGAACAGGACTGCAGCCTTAGTAAATTATTCTTTGCCGTTTTAGATTTTGGGGGTCTCTTTGGGATGCCTGCAATGGATTAATCGTAATTTGTTTGGTGCTCTCATTAATTTTATCATCTCCTGTATACTAAGTTGGTCGGTCAGAGTAACTGGGCTGGACTGCACCCCTCAACGTTAGCCTGTTTGCAGATGTCATATGAATGCGTGGAGGGAAGAGAATGGAATCATGTGCACAAGTTTATTATAAGGTCTGAAAGAACCCTGATATACAAAAGTATGCACAGAGAGCTCCCATCACATAATCAGGAACCCTGAAAAGCAGGATTCCCAGCTGCATGGAAAGAGCCCTCTGCATCTACTCTATGTGTGCTGTGGCTCCTTTCAGGTCTTACAATGAACGCATGGAGGCTGGGTTATGTGATCCTGCTCTTCACCTCCATACATTTGCATATAACTATTAAAAATAGGGTTTCCTTTAGCTTTTCTATATTCATTTGTTAGTATCACATTTGTACAACCATGCAAATCAAAGTAATGGGGGGGGGGGGGAAATAGCAGCCTGGACAGTTTTTTGATCACTCTTCTCCCTTTTTATATTTTGCAAATTACACATCTTACAAGAATTGGTACAAAATTCTGCACAGCAGGGGGCCCTTCAGCAGCGGTGCTACAGGAGCAACCAGGAGAATACTGGCACAAAATTGGCCTCTGACACATATTCCTGTCATGCCACCACAATGCCTTCTCTAGGCAACATGCAGGAAACCATGTGCAGACATGGACCAAGAGACTTCTACCACCGTTATCCGGAGCAGAGAGCAGTCCTATCCAATAGCCATATGTACATTTTGAATGACTTCGCTCCAGTAGCCCCTTCATATCTACAAGGTTGCCTCTTCCCATTTCTTCAGTAGTAAGACTGATTGAGAGGGAAGGCTGGATCCAAAGGACTGTGAGTGAAAGAAAAATAGCCACAAGTGCTATTGCACAAACACGCAAGTACTGTATTTGTGCCGTGCCATAAGACATAGATTCTAGTTGTTGTGATTGCACAAGCAGAAGAACCTGTTTGGCTTTCATTTCTTGTACAACATTTGAGCACAAGGTGTCAAACAACCTTCTGTGAGTGGGATACACCTTCCAGATGCAGAAGGACACCTTTGGATTTAATGCAGTGACTTTATAAAGTTTATACAGTTATTTTATGACAGGAACGTTTCACCCCATGGTGACTTCTGAGGAAAGCTTCACCATGAAAAAAATAGCTGTGTGTGAGAGAGAGAGTGTATGTAGAGGACCTACTGGTTTTCCCCATATAAAGAGATCATATAAAGCCATCCTGAGAATGGCCACTTGACTATATCAAGTTCATGAAATCTATAGCACAAGAATGGTTTCTGTGGCTACTCGTTTAAAAGGAAATCTCTCCCCTCTGACCTCTTGGGATGTTCCTAGGCATGCATGCAGCTTTTAAAACAAATGCAAGATAACTTTTGGTGCAGTTGCCTTTCAACAGTTGGGCATATTGGGAGAGTCCAGCTTGCTGTATTTTGTCTGCATTTTATTTTTTCATACTTTAAACCAGAACCTCAGAAGGGGATGGGATAAAAATCATCATCATCATCATCATCATCATCATCATCATCATCATCATCATCTTGGAAAATTGGATCTGTTGTCCTGCAACCCTGGATGTGATGTTTCTTCTCAATAGTCAAAACGACTTCACAACATTCTCTTCTCAGTGGAAGGACTGACTGTGGTAGGTTACCACAAGCACTTTGAGCACCTCAGCCACCTGACTGTGGCTTGCAGACAGACTCCTTAGCTCTTCCTCAAATTGATGTAAAATGAAAGCCAAAGCAGACATTTTCAGTTCACCTCCCACATTATACAAACGCTCTTAATGATTAAAGTCAGTTGGGGATTATACAGAATCTCATTAATGATTACAGAACAGCAGCTGTAAGCTGCAGCTTATGCTGCAAAGGCTCTGGCTAGATCCCTCTTTCAGTTTTAACAGAGGTATGGGGACGGTCACATCACACAGATCAAGGGAATGCCAAGGGCGGCATTTTCAAAAGCTCTCCAGTTACACAGGTGTGGTTGGCAAAGCAACTGAGGCTGTGACTCCACTGGTGGCTCCCGTGGCTCCTCCTGAATCAGAAAGCAGGGAGGGCCGGGGTAAAGTCACCCTGCAGCACACTTTTCAAAAAAGTGGTCCTCACAAACAAATGGAATATTATTCGTATTCGTATTCATATTTACAGTATTTGTATACTGCTCCACATCCAAGTAGATTCTGGAGAGGTGAACAATAAAAAGATAAAAACAGATAAAACAAACAAAAACAATACATTGAAAACAAAGTAACATTACAATGCTGGCTGAAGAGCAGAGAAGGCTTCCCAGAACAAGGAGGTCTTCAGCAGGTGCTGAAAGCAGCACAATGGCGGAGCCTGCCTGACTTCCAGAGGCTGGGAGTTCCACAGAAATGGAGCTGCCACACTGAAGACTCTTCTCCTGGTGAACCGCAATTGGGCCAAAGGTCCATGAGGAACCACCAGGCGCACACCATCTGATGACCTCAGCGACCAGGCAGGTTGGTATGGGAGGTGGCGCTCTCTCAGGTATCCTGGCCCAAGTTGTCTTGGAATATGTAAATCAGCCTCTCTGGTCTCTGTTTATTTAAACATCAGTCTAGAGGTGATCAGAAATAAACCAATCTGTATAAACTGTACTGATATGCATGGTCAATATTACATGCACGAGAGCACAGAACACAATGGAATTTGGGTTTTCTTGCCACACAGAGAGAACAACCCTGATGACACTTAGAAACTAAATGACATGGTTGAGATCAAGTGGCATTTGGCCAGATTATTAAGTAGGCAATGTCACCCAAGGTAATTCTCCTTGCTAGCTCAGAGCATTGCTCTTGTTCATCTGTGTTCTCTGCCCCTTCAGTATTTGTGAGCAACCAACACAAGAGTGCACTCACTGTTTCTTCCCCAACCTCCTGCTTTTTGCACCACCTGGCTAGATGGATGAAGAGTTCCAGAGAACTCAAAAGCTTGCACATTTTTGTGGGATTTTTGTGGGTTCTAATAAAGGTATCGCCTAACTATGGATTTTGGGTTAATCTCTCTCTCTCTCCCTCCTGTCATTTTTAAGTTAATCACCTTTCGTTACAAACACCTAATAACTTTTTTTTTTTTAAATATAAAAACCAAGTCATGTTACCAATTACTCATGAGTAACTTTTAGCTGACTGGGTTGGGCAAACACAGAGGTAGCCACTGTGGCTTGTATTCTTCATCATAAGAACCTACATGCTTATTAATTGTGTGGGCGGGGGGTCCCCAAAGGTGAGGTGCCACTGGACTTTTGTGCATCTTTGAGATGATGTCACAGATACCTTCATTATGAATTTTCACAAAGCAGCGATTTTGTGCTCCTGATTCCTTCCCCTACCCTCTCTAAACTTTGTTTTTAGGTTCTGTAATGGTGCTAATGCAAACCTTTGTAAGAAAGTACCCATTCGTAAAAACAGAAAAACAAGGTTCCACATTGACTCATCCAAATTAAACACATGGGGACTATCCATTTAAAATGGCTGTTTCCCATGTACCCTAATCATATTAAGAAGTTCAAATAAAGCCACATTACTGAGGGAAGGGGAAGTGTTTGTCATGCAATTTTAAAAGTGTTTTAAAAATGTTTCTGTAAATTTTTTTGATGTTTTTATTATTTGTATTTTTATATACTATATTTTATTGTAAAATTGTATTTTTATTATATAATTATATTTTATTATGTAATTTTTATAATTGTTGTAAACCGCCCAGAGAACTTCGGCTATTGGGCGGTATAGAAATGGAGATGATGATGATGATGATGATGATATATGTGAAAGTCTCAGAAAGTATTAGGCTGCATTTGTGTAATACAAAACTACATGTAATTTTAATATCAGGTATGTGCTGATGCCAACCCAGTCAATGCAGTGGGTTGATCTGGCAGCTCTAAAGGATAATGACTGAGGCACCTGCCAGGTGTGCTGGGAAGGGTCTTTCAGGGCTCTTTCATAGATTTCATAGATCATAGAGTTAGAAGGAGCCTACAAGGCTATCGAGTCCAACCCTCTGCTCAATGCAGGAAACTAGAGGAGGGGTCTCCCATCCAAGTAATAACCAGGCCTGACCCTGCTTAGCTTTCCACACTCAGACAAGCTGAGCCAGCATAAGCCACAGGCCTGCTCTGAAGCACACTGGAGAGGATCAGTGTTTGGCACAATCAGTACACGCAATATGATCAATCTTGCCAGCTATCAGCTCACTTGTTCCCTGGCTGGCAGAGGAGACCAATTGTGCCAGGCCCTAAGAGATGGAGGCAGTCATCCAAAGAGTTCTCCCGTTGAATATGCATCAGTTTATTCTTTTATTCTTTTAAAGTGAATCTTAAGAACCTATGATAGGAAGGTGTATGCATCAGGGTCTCTAAGGGAGCTTCTGGATGGAGGGGTCCTAGTGCTAAGCACCAGAAGCCATTGTGCAGTTATTTCATCTTTTCTTCCTTAACAGATTTTCTGTGGTATGAAAAAAGATGGAAATGGTGGTGGTAAAATACAGGAGGGTTCCAAGTGGACAATGACGGCATCTGGATCTTCCCTAAAATTCCATGAATGAGGCAGGGTGATGGCTCTATGAAAGCCTCATTTGGAAGCTCACTCAAGCACAGGAATAGCAAAGATAGAAACAGGCTAATGAACTGGTCTTTTGTTGAGAAAAACTGGGGTGAACTAGCAACAGATCTTTTAAGGGGAAGCTGAGAAGACAATTTATATGATATACAAGATGGCAGTAGCAAGTGTATATAGATTAAAATTATAGAGTTGGATCCAGACTGACTTAGCCATACTTAGAGTAGGCCCATTGACTAATTTAAGACTTAAGTGGGTCTAGTCACTCTAAGTATGGTCTGGATCTAACCCATAGTATGTATTTGCACTGGTCTTATAAACTCTTATGCACATTGTTGCTATATATGTGAGATAGATAGATAGATAGATAGATAGATAGATAGATAAGTTGAACAGACCCCTCCTCTAGTTTCCTGCATTGAGCAGGGGGTTGGACTCGATAGCCTTGTAGGCTCCTTCCAACTTTATGATCTATGAAATAATCTATGAAACTCTTTGGAAATCTTACCACCACCACCACCTGGATTCAGTCATATGGTGCATGTTTCTGGAGTCCATCTGCACATTGTTTTATTTGAAGTTTTAATGCACTCATACAGGCTGATGGAGATCGCTGTACAGCCCATGTTGTTCCTGAAATATCTGCACAGCTGACTTTTCACTCTGAGAATAGGGGTAGCCCAAGAGAGAATATGCTTCCTGTTCCAGGGAATACTTCTCATGCTTCCGGTTATGTGCTCTAGGACCAGACTGGTTGACAGCTGTCTGCTGCATAAACAAGCTTCAAGAAAGGAATCAAGGTACCTGATCACACAATTAGATTGCACTGAAAGTCCTTCCCAGTTAAAGCTGTACTTGTTGTTTGCCTTGGACCATTGTTTGGCCGAGGCATCAGTACACCTGTATTGAAATGTGCATCAGACCTGCCACTGCGCAACTGTTACTATTTTTTAACTGAAAAACATTAAGATGAAAATAGATTACAATAAAAACGTAACTCATACACGTGCAAATCTCTGTCCAGCATGATAACGGTAACAGTTCCTGTTCTAGTAATTTACAAAGGTTGTCCATTTTTCAAATAACGAGACTTGGGGGGGTGAATTCTGTTTCTCCTTCAACCATAATCGACTAGCATATCCATCTCTGCAATTTCTGTTATTTTAATAATCTATTAAGTAATAGATGAAACAAAATCCTGTTTCTAATGCTTGGCAAATTCAAACTTTGCTACTACCAAAACAAATTTGATATAAGCCATCTAAGAGGGGGGTGATGTTATTTGTCTAGATTACTTAACAGACTCATACAGAATCCCTGAGTTTATCACAATTCCAGTAATTTTGAATATCACATCCCATAATACACAGATATATAATCTGAAAGGATAAAATATGGAAATTAGTGTAACACAGTATTACGCTTAGGTTGGAGAAAGCATTTCCCTGCTTCAAAGGACCATGCTGTAAAACAATTATGTAAACAAAAAGTCTCATGAATCTGGCAAAGGAAATTTCATATCTGGTCCAAAATATATAATTTTCTATGATATGCCCCCCCCCCCTTAATTACATATTAAATAATTGCAATTTCCAACAGTTGACACGAGGTTATTTTTTTTAAGGGGAAGATCCAGGCAATATCACTCCCAGAAGTGCATCACTGTACAATTATTTCAGTGCTTTAAAATGATAGAGAAGACATAGGAAACAGGATGAAATCAAACTGAGACCACACATCCCTACAGATAGCTCAGTGCCCTTCCCCAATAATAACCCAATTATGTAGAGGCATAGAGATACAACATACAAACACAAAACCATTTTTTGCTCTCTTGCTGCAACAGACTAACACAGCTTCACCCCACCCCACCCCCTACACACACACTTTCCCAGAATCAATATATTATTCCAGATTAACAACTCCAGGTATGAAATATTCTTTCTTATGTAGGCCATGTTTAGAAGAATGGTTTAGCTGAGATATGCTTAGCAGTGCAGTTTAGCATTTTACACTGCTCAGTTTTTGTTTTTCTTTGGTCAGTTGCATACCATCAAGCTTAGCAAATGGAGTTGTCTCCGATGGATCTAAAGCTGGAAAGAAACAAGGTGAGACCCATCCAAAACCACAGGCAGAATAGAAATCATTGCCCCTCGTTCATCACTAGCTGGTGTTCCTTTTTAAAACCTACTTTTAGTTTCAAAGGCTAAGAATACTTAAATGAACTACAAAGAGCTTTGAAGAACTTATACATTCGGTTCAGCTGGAAATGTGATTGCCCTTGATGAGCAATGTGCTCATAAATTGCTCCTGCTGCTGAAAGTAGGAGCAGCTAAACAAACCACAGACAAACCACTGAAAAATGAAGCACAGTTTCATTGACCCAGTTTGCACATCATGTTGATTGGGTTGTGCATCAGAACCCACCTGAACCCTGACTTATCATGTAGGAGCAGTGTGCTTGCACATGCAGCCCAATTGGTTTAGTGTGACATGCGAAACTGAACCTCTGGCTTGTTTCTTCCATAATAAGCCAGAGAAATAACACAGCAGTCAACCATGAGATATTTCTCTGGCTTGTTGGGAGAGAGACAAGCCAGAGATCTAGGTTCACACGCCATGTTAAACAAACCACAGACCAAAGTTCCATGGTTTATTTAGCCACTCCTGCTTTGCAATTGGTGAAGGGGGGGAAATGTGAAGACAACAAAAGGGTTATTTAAATTGTTTACTTATCTAACGTAGGGGCCAGTCCCAAATCTTGGGCACTGCTGGATATGCTTGGGCAAATATAAAATGGGCCCAAATTCAGGTGTCAGAATAGATGTGGGCTTGTGAATGGACATTTCTAGAGGACTAGTTGAGCTCACTACAATTTGTCCTAGGACAATTCAGAAACAAATAACTGCCAGTTATACAGCATTCACACCTGCCAAAAGAGACTGGGCATTTTTAGATGTTGGGGTGGGCAGGCATGTCCAGATGTAATTACACTTATAGATAAGGCCCTAGCATGTATTGTGATGACACGGTCCCTTACACTTTAGGACCAGCCGCATAAACCCTTCTCAGGCTAAGCATCAACACTTAAAAACCTGAGGGGAGGGTCAAATGAAACCTTTCCCCTACTAATGAGGGAAAAGATTAATACTGGATATTAAGGATCTAGCTTAAATTTATGATACTGTGGGTACAAAGGTGTGTGTGTGTGTGTGTGTGTGTGTAGATTTAAAAGTAATGCAGGTTAATAACGCCAAGCTGACACGTAGGATTTGGGTAGCAAACAAAATAAAAATAAGTTTATTTTAATTCTCAAAATCTTAGTTCCAGAAAATAACTTTAAACCTGCCTACACCAAACACTTTGTAATTAACTTACCGTAAGTCCCTATAACTCCAAATACTTTCACTCTTCAGACAAGCACTGATTTCTCTCAAAACTCCTGACAAGACACGAATAACTCAACTAACCTAACTCCCTCACTCCCTACACTCCCCACACACTCAAGCCCAACACCAACCTCAACACACTCAACTCCCTAACTCACTAAACATACTAATGCAGACATACACCAGGGAACTGAATTGTGGGGTTACGCCACATGTATACTGTCATGTTACATGAAGATTTTAGATTTAATCTTTGTATTTCCACTTGGAATGTTGCATTTCTTTTGTGTTTATACCTGCAGTATATAGCTAAATATTCCTTTCTACTACATTTTAAATTCATTTCAGCTTTGCCATTACTTAGTTCATAAGTAAGGTTAAAGTTACAACCCTTGAAAAACCAGGGAGTTAACAGTGAGGTAGAATCCTTCTCTGGCCACACTCCAGTTTGACAATGTCCTTCTTAAAATGTGGCACCCAGAACTGGACACAATACTCCACAGCACAGAAAGCACTTTTTAGAAATGAATATAAATCTCACCTGTAGATAGTAATGTGAAATGATTGCACAGGTGGGTTTTCAGCTGTATGCTCATACATTGGGAAGCTGTCATCACCACAGCTTCTCAACATATGTATTCTGCATGCCCACAGATGGGAAGATGTGTGCAATTTTCATTCACGATGATCTACATGTGGATTACACATTAGCAGATAGATGGAGATGCCCTTTTATGCAGGAACTTTTAAACATGTGAAGCAGCAGTTACAGAGGCAGTGTTAGGGGCTAGCCAACTAGGGCTGGAGCCCCAAATCTTTCATTTGGAGCCCTGAATCTCTGGGATGCCATCTGCCCCACCACCCTGCTGTCCATGGGCACTTGCTGAAATAAAGGTACAGGGAGGGACCCTGATGATCTCTGTTGCATCCCCCTGGATGAGCTGGCTTTTTGCCCACATGTTTTACCTCCTGCTGCCCCCACCTCCGAATCTTTCTGCCTGAGGTTTTTTCCTAAAATCAAATGCCCTCCTTCTCCCGTGTCCATACATCCCTTTTTACAAATAGAGGTGTCCTTAGGAGACAGGGTCCTTTAAAGACACACAGAAAGACTTTAGAGCATATGTGAATTAGCATGTGCAAATTTGTGCTTCTTCTTTTTTTGTTCTGTGGGCCTGAGCCCCACCCATGAGCAGTTACCTCCCAAGAACTACAAGCTCATGTCTGAGTTTGCATAAATAAATAAATAAATAAATAAATAGGGAGAGCAGCACCAAAATTAGCCAAAAAACCAGAAGGAGGTATACCTCAAACAGGTGCCAAGAGAGAATATATTAATGCAATTGAATTGCCCAAGCCCAACATGTTTCAACAAGTGTCCTTAGGGGCAACAATTGTGAGGTCTTCTGTATCAAAAAGAACCTTCTAAAGTATTTTAGTTGACAGAGCATATACTTCCATTAGCTGGGATTCCACCAACCAAATAAATTAGAGCACTCAACCAAAGCCGATTTGAGCCCATGAACATCAGTAGGGCTCAAGGGGAATCTTTCCCCATGATCATATTTAACAGTTCTACACTTTTGCCACTTCAAAGTATCCTGATTTGAACACATGGCTACTTGGGGAAAAATAAATTGTGCGGTCAAAATGTTCTTCCTGAATGCTGAGAAAAGTGTCCATCAAATGACATTTTGGTGCATTTGTTAAGGCTGAAATCTTAAACACAGAAAGAAAATCCCATTGGATGCAGTGGGGCTTTCTTACTGCGGGGGATTCAGCTCTATGTCAGTTTTGCTTCAGTCAGCAGACATTTCTCTAAGAACTAAACAGCTGTGAGAAAAAGAACTTTGTTCTCAGAAGCAGATTGGCACAACTCACTCCTACCCACAACTAGGCAATGTGAGAGAACCGAAAGAAAATTAACATCTGGCTCAGCTAAGGGTACTCCCGGACCGAGGGCTCCTAGCGCTACCAGTCAGAAGGCATTGTGCCGCTGTTCTGTCCTTTCTTCTTTAACAAATTTTCTGCGGTAAGAAAAAAAGATGGAAGAAGTGATGGGAGAATATGGGAGGATTACAAATGGGAGATGACGATGACTGCACCCCTCACAAAATTCCGTGAATGAGGAAGGGTGACAGCATTGACAGCACGATAAAAGCCTCGCCTGGAAGCACCCTGTGTGTTAACAGGGTGGCTAATACTGGCTGTCCTCTTTGCGACATGGAAGTCCCTAGATCTCTTTCTGTCGCATTGCACTGAAGCACCAGTTGCTCTTCTGGGATGTACGTTACGCTTGGAGTTGGAGAATGTTTGCACGCAATGGGTGCTTCCAGAGGATGGGCAAATCTGCCAGTTTTGCTTTCTTCTTCATCCCTTTAAAAAAGAAATAATAATAATCTCAAGTTCTTTCTCTCCTAACTATGAAGAACTGTGTGAATTTTGGTAAATTCTTGGTAAATGCTTATGAAAATTAACTAAAACAAAACTCTCATCCATCTGCACTAGCCAAATTCAATAGGTACAGCCACACGCACATGGAGTGTGCCATGTTGTACCTGCCTGCCGTATAGCTGTTAAAGATGAGGATCCTGTCAGAAAAATGAGGTGGCAACCCTAATTAAGCACGAACATGGTTAAATATGGATTAGACCCAGCCTTTTAAGAGCTAAGCACTGCAACACCTGGGCCTTGATGGATGAATCTGTCAGCTTCAGTTTCTCCCATATTCAATCTCTGTTTACATCTCAAGTTCTCTTTGCCTCAAATATGGAAAACTTTGCAAATTTCTTATCAAAACTGAACCAAAAAGAAAATTCTCACCCATCCCTAGCGCCGCCGCTACTAATCAAGCAGCGATTCTGTATTTCCCTCCTTATCTCACTTTTTGTGTTCAGAAAAAAAGGTAGAGGCGGTGGGAAAACATGGATGGGTTACAAGTGAAAAGTGTCTCTGTCTGGAACACACACACACACGTAAAATTCTATGGAAGCAGGACGATGGCATGGTAAAAGCCTATGGTAATCTACAAGCCTAACTACAAGCCTAATAATTCAGTGACAGATTTTGCTTTGCAATTGATTCTCTTCTACACAAAGGTGCTGTGCATCTTACATGGAACTTGACATAGAAAAGCCCCAAGCAGTAATTATTTGTGAATTATGTTGGACTCTGTGCAGTTTCTTCGCTGTCCCAGCATAACTAACTTATCAAGCAAGAGAAATTGCTCCACTTCCAGGTCCTTTGCTCTCAGAGCAACCAGGTTACGCAAGTGCCAAACCAGGACACATAACTGTGGTATCTATGGCGTTTTCTTTTCCTCAAATGTGCATGGCTGATAAACAGGCCAAGTGTTGCTCAAAGGATTGCAGATGACTCTCCTCTCTTTTAATTCTGCATCAGGTACAGTTAAAAGAGGGCAGTGGGGTGGGGTGGGGAAGGTTTGGAGTCAATTTATGCAGCTTTGCCTTGAGCTTTTCAATCTAACCGTGCAAATTGAAGTCAGGAGGTGAATATTAGATGCAGTGTGGCCAGTCACTCCTTTTTACAAACACCCCTAAGATTTTGTACTGAGATTCCCCAGCTCTTACCTGTGCAGTGCTCCCATGACTTTCCTCCTCTGGCCAGGGACTGGTCGATGCCCAAGTGCAGAAGCACAGCCCAAACCAGTAGCAGAGCAGACATCAGGGAACTTTGTCACCAGGTCCATGCAGAGGAACCCTCCCGGTCATCATCTAACCTCCTCATCCTAAACCTCTCATCAAGGCTTGGTCCAGAGGCTTTACAAAAACATCCTCTGGTGAGCACGGTCAGTGACCCCAGCACACCACAGCTCCTGCTACTCCTGGAAGTAATGAGTGTCAGGGCTGGTGGCCACAACCTGATCTCTTTGCCTCTCCCCCTGAGATATTCTTCCCAATGTCACCTCTAAAACCACTAACTCTGGCTTACCCTGTTGCTATGATTAATAGGCTGCTAAAGGTAAGAGGCATTTTCCCAAATGGAGAAGCACAAACATCCTCAACAGAGGAAGCCCCAGAGAGTGGCTTCTCCTCAGCTGGCTGGTGTCTAGTTGCTGAAATGTCCCATCCCAGAAGAAGCTGAGACCTCCCACCAGCCACAAAAGTCAGCGAGAGCAGGAGGCTGCGTTTGCAGACATTTAAATGGAAACTAGCTTGAGAAAGAGGAGGAGGAGGAGGAGTTCTACTGCCTTGGGTAGCCTTTCATCTTTTGCCCAGCCCTCTTGAGGTTGGGTTTTCATGTTTAAGCAAAGGAATTTCCCCTCTCCAGCAGAGCCAATGCTCAGAGGGGGTGGCAGACAAAAAGGAGGAGGAGCTCAGCTCTGTGTGCACCTGAATTCATCATCTACCGTGATGCTGCAAGCCTGGATTAAGGTATAGCCATGTGTGTGTGTATGCCTTGGCTCCCCAGCTGTATAATTATCTCTCCTCACTCCCTGCTCCCTGTTCTGCAAAAAGGAATTTTAAAATAGCTAGACAGCACTTCACAGCAGCAACGTTATTGCAACTGCAAGGAATAGGTGCCTGTCTAAACCCTGACAAAACGCAATTTGGATTGGAATCTATGACAGAAGACGGAGATGGATGCCAGTTTAAATCAGAGGTATATACTTCGAGGTCGGGAAAACTATGAACTTCCCTGCTAGGAGGAGGTGTTTCTATGTGCAGAGCAACTCCAGCAGGTCGCTTGGGGTAATGGCCTCGTGAGAAGGAGCTAGAAAACATATGGCTTTAGACGCTCATTAAATTGAAAATCTTTGAATTAGACGCAGAAATATAAGGTCTCTTTACAATAGCAAGCACCATTTGATTACTGTCACCACAAAAACGTGAATGCTGTTCTGTGACAATGGACTTAGCATGTGAAGCCTGTTTCCCTGCTAGACTTGTTCCAGAATGAAAAGCGGATGTCCAGGAAAGGAAGCCAAGCCACATTTGGTGCACAGGGCTCACATTTGAAGACCACAGACCTCATTCTGTGTTTTGTCCCCAAGCTGAGTATGTACCCTCAGGGGCTGATCTCATGGGGCTTCTCTACATGAGGCATTTATCCTGCAGCTTTACTGAGGCTTCTTCTTCCATTTTCATTGCGGGAGAAAGAGCGCATCCTTTCCACATGGCTTTTTCTGGGAGTTTAATTTCTCTGCCTTCCTATATGTTTTATTAAACAACCACAAGGTAGTGCTGCGGTATAGTGCAATTGCGAAAAAATACACAGCCATTTTCTAGCACTACCTAGTGGGATAGGAAATAATACTGCACTTTCCTCACTCTAAAAAAACCACGAAAATGGCTGGAAAACACAGGAGAGGCCCTGGAGGATGATGCCGTCATGAAAAGGACCTGCAAACTTCCATCAGTGAGGGACCATAAGTACACAATAAATGCATCGTGTAGAGAAGCTCATGGTAATCCTGACAAGGTCAATCTCTTCTTCCAAAGCTTGTCTGGGCCACCCTTGGATTAGCTACTAAGGCCAATGGCTAGATCTCCCACACTGTTCTGGAAACCAATGACTCCATAAATCTCCAGAGTAGGCCATTTTCATCAGACCGGAAGACTTTGTGCCACAAAAACAGAACTTTTACATGGAAATGGTCTGACAGTGACAAGAATGATATAACTACCTTCCCCATCTTCAGATTCCCAGTGCGGTACTCTAAGTCTGCAAGCAAACTGTTACATATGTCAGAACTGTAATACACTGAGATATAGGCCCACAGTTGTTTTGGCGGCCATAAAATTCTGAACTGCATTTAACGAGAGCTCTCTTCAGCATGGATGTTGAAGTCCCTCAATACAATCAAACTAGTGGCCTAAGGCCACAACTGTGACTGATCTATGCATCATATCCCTATACCTGAAGATTTGCAAAAAGCAAAGGTATCCATGTTGGCCCTAAGAAAGCCATATTGCTGTAATACTTTTATTAGGCCTGATTGGTTATAGGCTATATGCTACCTCCAGTATCACAGGCAGTATGCCTATGTACACCAGTTGCTGGGGAACATGGGTAGAAGGGTGCTGTTGCACTCATATTCTGCTTGTGGGTTCCCTGTGGGCAGCTGGATGGCCACTGTGTGAACAGAATGCTGGACTAGATGGACCCTTGGTCTGATCCTGCATGGCTCTTATGTTCTTATCTTGCCTGATTCAGAGATCTGGAGATCTTGAAAGCTTGCACATTTTTGATGACCTTTTGGTTGGCCTATTAAAGGTATTACACGAATAGGAAGATTTGAGGGAAAGGGCTATCGCTCAGCAGTGGTAGAGCAAAAGCTTTGCCTGTCGAAGGTCTCAAGTTCAATCTCCAGCATCTCCAGGTAGGGCTGGGAAAGACCCCCTGACTGAAACCCTGGAGACAGGAAGTATTGAGCAAGATGAGATGAACCAATGGTCTGACTTGATATAAGGCAGCTTCCCATTCATCTGCATGTTCTCTTAAATATCTGCAATCAGTTTAGAAAACGATCTTTATAATCAACTAAAGTTTAGCTTTGGTATGACACCATTTTGAAGCATGTTCTTAAGCTTCCTGCTCTTCATCTCTGTGTGTTGCCCTCCTATTTGTTTTGGCTTTGCAATGTCAAAGAGTGTACATGGCCTACACACCAATGTGCTAGAACAGCTGTTCCTGCCAAAAAAACACATGTCACTGTTTGTTCTTTGTTTGGCTCATAGACACAGGGCCAAACTAGATGTGACAGTGGTAAGATGTCGCTTTCTTTTCATGTGTCCACCCTGCAACCTCCCCTGCACCCCCTAAGCTAGCTTGCTGTCCTCAGGTGTGCTGGAGGATGCCCCATTGCCACTGTGGAAGTAGGATTCCACTATCGCTCTGGTCAATTTCTGTATGTGGGATGCCATTTTGTTCTTCACCTCAGGCCGCAAAATGTCTCGGGCCAGCTCTCATGAAAGGAACATGCGGGAGATGGGTGCGGCACCCTCTCCCCCTTCTAAGCCTCCCCTCCCTTCAGTGTTGCTCCAAGCACTTCTTTCGCTCTTCTTGGCTCACTTCTAGTTGCGGAATCAGGAAGAGAAAGGAGTAGCTGGAGCAACTAACTGGCAGTGGTAAGATGCAAGCTGGGGAGGTGGGGAAGGCGGGAGGATTTTACTCATAAAGCAGCACATGGGGCACAGACACTCCACTTTATACATGAAGAGGACAGACGGGTGAATGCCAGCTCTATCACATCTACTAACTTTGGCCCACAGAGTAGGGCTGCATTGCATCCAGAAACCCACTCTATTTTTCCTTCTTACTCATTTTCCTATTGTTGGCATGCCCCTAGGGATGCTTCTTATCCCGTCCTTCTCCCCCTCTTGTGCCTTTAAATCAGGGGTGCAGAACCTCAGGCCTGGGGGCCAAATCCAGCCTTGTGGGATTTCCCAGATGGCCCCACCCCCTTTCCCCCAGTCACCAGTCATTTGGTGGTTTTCCTGGCTTTTGTGCAATTCCCCCCTGCCCTGGCAATGCCTCTCCTAAGGCTTAATTACTGGCAGTAAGCGCTTTAAGCTGCAATATGCTGGTATTTTGGCCCTGTCCCCTTTGCCTTTGGCCCTGGCCAAAACTGGAATGAAGGCCCCCCGAGAGCTACTCTGAACTTGAGTTTGGCCCTCGGGCTAAAACAGGTTCTGCATCCCTGCTTCAATTGCTATGTGCATGGCAGGCTGGCAGCTATGTAAGAGGTGCGACTTTTCTCATCACTCTGTCCCCATATTATGAAAAGGCTACTGCTGCTACATCTCTGCCTGTGGTCTACCTTTTAAACTTGATGATGATGATGATGATGATGATGATGATGATTTACATTGAGAAACAGACAAACAATACATCAAATTTAAATCTAGTTGTTGACAGAGGGCTTGGATATTTAGGGTTGGATCCAGATTTACGCTGGTTCAACTGCACTGTCAAAAATGAAATTCCCTGCCCCCTCCTTCACACAGCAGCCCCTCCAGCCCTGGGAAAATGCTAGCACAAGGGTCGGGAGCCCCTGCTGAATGGGGTGAGCTGCAGTGTAGAGTGTGGAAATTTAAAGCCACAGGGGATCCGGGGTGTGTGTGGAGTGGAGGTTGGGGTGATTGTATCCCTGGGACTCAGCAGTGACAGGAAAAAGCAAATTGTATTTATTTATAAATTATATTTTTAATCCACCCAATAACAAACTTCTCTGGGTTGATTATTAAAAAAGAAGAAGACCCAAACCCCAAAGAATAAAAGACAATGGCAAAGATAACAAGCAGCAAAGGGTGGGGGGGGGGAAGTATGAAATATATAAAGCCAGTCATAAAATCTATATAGCAATCTAAAACTCAAACAGATTGAGTCTCTGGACATGGAACTTCTCTATGCCTTAAATTATTCCCCACCCCAAATTCTGCCTTCCCATTAGTCTGAAACAGCAACACGTGTGGCTTCAGACTTCCCTGAATTCTTGCTACATTCATATGTTTTAGCAAACTGTGTTAGGATCCAAAGGCAAATCTTGCAAATAAATCCCAACAAAGGATTTGCAACACAGACACAAATGGTAATTATTAATAATGCCTTGGATATTCCGAGCTAGGCATCTATCCCCCAAGTCTCTGGGTGTGGCCGTACAACGTGTATTTCAAATTCCAGTCGTGGTTTGGGATTCCATAACATACTCGTCAAGTTGTGATGGTGGCTTTGCTTGGGAGAGATGTATACATCAGGAACAAAGCTCATGGGAAAGAACTTTCCAATGTGCTGGAGCGTGTGCGACAGCCTCCCCCAACCTGGTACACTTCAGATGTGTTAGATGACAACTCCTGTCATCCCAGCCAGCAGGACTAAGGGGATCATGAGCATTATAGTCCAACAAATCTGGAGGGCACTAGGCTGGGAGCGGCTGGCATGCGGCAACCGGAAGCTGGGAAATGGGGGTATAGATTTAGACCCTTCTTTTCTTTTCTTTTTCTTTGCTTGTTCCCCTGTAAGAGCTTCCAGGTGTTAGTATATCCTCTGTCTAATGTTGGAAGTTGTGCAAGAATACAGCTGAATAGACTGAGAATCACAGAAGAGCCTTGAGGATGTTGCACTTCAATAAAAATAAGAGCAACCTGGGAAGCTAAAATCACAGTATGGAGAAGGAAAAAAACGAGAGATGGACAAAATCTCCAAAGTCTGATCTGAAATTAATCCAGATTTCCCAGACAAAATTGGCAGACATCCTCTGGACATCAAAAACAGCATTAATAATAATCCAGATCCAAATTAGGTCCAGATTGCTGTATGCCAGGGCCTGGAGACCTCAGACGTTATTGTGGCTTTCCCACCATGAACAGAGCTCTTCCATTTCACATTACTGGCTGGAGGGGGGGGGGGCAGCGGGAGTCTATTCACATCATGAAGGCCATGGGAACAGTAGACCTCACAGAAATCTATCACTCAGCTTTTCCAAGCATACATTGAGTGCACCAGAGTGCCCAAGACATCACACAGCTGCTTGCACCCTTCATATGCAAATGGCATCCTACTGGAAGTTCCACCACCTGACCTTGGTAAGTAACATGAACTGGGAGGGTGATAAAATGAGCCCCGTGAAGGCCTTGGATGCTTCCACATGTTCACAAACATCTGGAAAAAAACTAGGTATTATTGGCCCTAGAGATTACATAATTCCCATTTTATCTGGACATATTCATTTATATGTAAGTGGAAGGAAGTCAACAGTCACATTTGATTTCAAAAGAGGAAACTTTTCCTTAAAGAGGGGACTGGTAAAAATAAAGTTGAAAGGGTCAAATCTCTCCAATATACTAGGGGAGGGGGGAATTACTCAAAATCACAATAGAAACTCAGCTATAATGTGAATTCTACACAACTAGGCTTTTAGCCCACCACTTTTCCAAGGCTTCTGCTTCCGGATTCTTTGTGGGATTAAGAATAAGGTTTTTTTTACACATGTTGTTTTCCAGCAGTTTTCTTTCTCTGCCTTTCTAGTGAATTCTCTACATGAGGCTTTTAACCCATCACTTTACCGAAGTTTCTGCTTTTGGATTCTTTGTGGGATTAAGATCGGCTCCTTTACACATGTTTTTCCCCGTTTTTCTTTCTTTCTCTGCCTTTCTATATGTTCCATTACACAACCACAAGGTGGTGCTGCAGAATTGCAAAAATACACAAGCTTTTCATTCCGGTTCATTCTGCCATTTTCAGATAATACTACACTTTCCTCACTCTAAAAAAAAAGCCATGGAAATTCTTGGAAAGCACGGGGAGGTCCTGGAGGATGACAACATTGTGTAAAGCACCTGCAAAGTACCGTGAGTGAGGAATCACGAGCACAGAATACAGTAAATCCCTCATGTAGAGAAGCCCTATATGTTCCATTACACAACCACTAGGTGGTGCTGTGGTATAGTGGCATTGCACAAATACACTAGGACTTCATGCTGCCATTCAGGTTCCTTGTTACGGGGGGGGGGGAATGCTAAAATGGTTGCAAAGAATGGGAGAGTCCCTGGAGGATGACAGCGTTGTGTAAAGCACCCACAAACTAGTGTGAGTGAGGAATCACTAGTGCACAATAGGTGCCTCATGTAGAAAGGCTGTGTATCCCACAGGTCACGAAAGGTAGCACCAAGTGCAAGGGATCACCAGCATGGTTAATGAGCAGTGTCAAGGAGGCTATTAGAGAAAAGAAGGTTTTCTTCACAAACTGCAAGTCTTGCCCAAACGAGAACAAAAAGGGACACAAACTTGCAGAAAGGCAAGGCAAGCAGACAATGAAATATGCAAAAAGGGGGGGGGGTTTGAAAGCGTATCATTAATAATATTAAGACCAACAATTTTAAAAAGTCTTTATATACATCAGAAGCAGGAAACCAGGTAGGAAGGCTGTTGGACCGTTGGATGACAATGGAGTGAAAGGAGCACTAAAGGAGGATGAGGAGACTGCAGAGAAGCTAAATGAATTCTTTTTGTCTGTCTTCACTGCAGGAAATGTAGGGCAGATACCCATGAATGAACTGATATTTTCAGGAAGGGAGTCTAAGGATGATAATGCCAGAAAATATCCAATATGACATTTTTAACAGGAACCTTATTGGGGCAAAGTTACATGAAATATTTTTGTCTGAAAGCATCATCACAGCACAGCAGCCAGTCTGGTCCCCACTGGGGGGGGGGGAAGCCCCCTTGAAGCTATTTAAAGATTCTGCCAAATACAAGACAGCACTCAAGGGCAAAATTAAAGAGCTTTGAGAAGAAATAAAGCTTCTGCCAGTATGTTTGCCTTTACGTTCTTTAAGGGTGATGACAGACATAATATACAAGATTCACAGCAAATTCGTCAGCTG
This sequence comes from Shinisaurus crocodilurus, assembly GCA_021292165.1. NCBI lineage: Eukaryota > Metazoa > Chordata > Lepidosauria > Squamata > Shinisauridae > Shinisaurus > Shinisaurus crocodilurus. Next base: position 58,824,447 of record CM037878.1, read on the forward strand.
TGTCATGAGCGTATTTTCACGTATGAATGACAGGCATGCATACAAGCAAATTGAATGCTGGCTCTGCTGTCCGTCTTGTCTCCCTCCCTACTTTGGGTGGGCTGTCTGCCTTTAAAAAAGAAGAAAGAAGTGCCATGTATACATTTATAAAATGCAGTGTGTCCAACTTAAATGTGTCAAGGTACTATAACCATTGCTGAAGTAAGATAGTCAATGAGGCTACATGACTTATTTGTGGCTTACATCTTGAACTGATTAAAGTGTCGAGTTCAATTTTTCTATTTGTTTATTCCTATTCCCTAGTGTCCAAAGCAGCTTTAAATGTAAGCTCATTAGTTTCAAGTTGCACATGGTTAAAGTAACTGTTCCCTATAAAATCCCAATGAAATAAAAATACAGCTTGTCTTTCTGAACAAGGGGGTCATTGTTTCCAATGCATGCATGTTTGGGTATAAAAGTATTAACATTCTGCTCCAACAAATGCCTGAAAGAAAGAAACATGACCAAGAAGGTTACCATAGCAGTGTCAGTGTACAAACACTTGGGGGGAGGGGCAGTACAAACTTGTAACATAGGAGGCCTGGCTTGAAAAATTGGAGGATTGATTGGGGTCCTGTAGCTTCTTTTTGTTCCCTCTGTTTAAGCTCCCTCTGTTTCTGGCTGCCTAATTTCTATTTATAGTCTAACATGGCAGCATGGACAAAACAGTCTATTTCTGGTCCATCTCAGTTTGGGTGTATTCAGTCATAAGTCTGTTCTGTTCAATTTCTGCATCAGTGTGCAAATAAAGGAAAAAAATGCATAGAGATCCGCATTAATTTTCATACAGAAATTTCCCTAACATATGTATTTTGTAGGCAATTTCCCCAAATACAAGCATATTTGTATGCAACTTTCTCTAATATGTGCATTTTATTTTGTACACAACTTCCCCAAATATACACATTTTTCTGCAAGCAATTTTTGAGCCCAGAACTGTATCGCAACATTTGGAGAAGTGTGCAATACGATGGATATCTATGTGAGGCTCATTTCTCTCTCCGGATGTCATGGGGCAGGGCTTGCTTGCAAAATGTGCTTTTCTATAACCACCACTTCGTGTATATGAGAACAACTTTTCTAATGTACTTGTCTTGAACACACTGGAAGAAGAGATGAGAGTGGGCAGCTGAAATGGTGATTGTGGTGGTGATGCCACCATACGGTGACTCCTTAAATGTGATGCTCTCTGGCACTTCATGGACAAGTGATGAGTTGTAGTTCACCATATCTTACTCACTGTCGCCACATTTATTCAGGTAGGGCCAGATCATTTAACAACATGGATGCAGGTGTGATCCATGGCTACTGCAAGGTGCAGCCGTGCAATTATGCAAATGGCACTGGGAAAATCATCTGTTGGGGGCAATTGTGAAATGGGATGGGAGGAAGAGTTCAGATGGACAACAACCTGGCCCCACTCACATATGAGACAAATGAAAATTAGAGGGAGCTGTAGATTCTAACAGCCATTGTTTACCCTGCGCATCTGCCAATCACTTCCTTAAATCAGATGGCAGCTTTCAGGGTTATCAGGCAGGACTTGTTCCTCTTGCCTGACAATTTGTAACTCCTGTCATTTTGGCAGCTTTCTGAGAGCAATTTGTGATGTGTGTTATTTGCCTTTGACCTCACTTGGAATCTGTCTTGAAGAGGAACAAATACCGCTCCTGAGGCCAAATACGAGAATATGAAAGCTTGCTTTCCAGTCTTACTCTTGTTTGCACAAAGCAGCCATGACTGCCAATACATGCTCCTCACCCTTTTTTCTACAGCTGACTTCATATAATGATTTATACAGCAAGACAAGTTTTATGAAGGATATGGTGTAATCCGTGCTGAGAGAGTGGAAAGTATTACAAATGCCCAAGTATCTAGTCTGTCAGACACTGAAGTGTAATTAATTTGTAAATATAAAATGGAAAGTTCCAGTTAACTTTGTGGATGAAAAGTTGGATATTAATCAGGAATGGATTTGGGTTAATAAAGAATGTGCCCTATTTTTATTTTGCTTTCGAGGATGGTAGGAAATGGATTGCAAGTGGCAAACTGATCAGCACTGATCTCAGCACTCCGTAAAACTGCCCTTCAGTCTTTAATTGCCCTCTGACATATAAGTAGCTTCTTCTCCTGAAAAAAAGAAGAGATGACTAAAAGATAAATGTAGGGCTAAAATGGGTGCCTGCATTAAATCTTTCTGTTTTCTCTCAAGAAAGAGAAACAATATGGTACAATAAACAAAAAAGAGGAGGGTGCGGGGAAGAGAAAAGAATTCCAAGAACATGAAGTGGACAGGGAGACGTTTTTCTCCCTCTCTCATAATATTGGAACCCGAGGTCATCCCATGAAGCTGATTGGTGGGAGATTCAGGACAGCTAAAAGGAAGGACTGCTGCTTCACATAGTGCATGGTTATACTGTGGGACGCTGCTGCAAGGTGTGGTAATGGTTGACCACCAACTTGGACAACTGGGAATTAGACAAATTCACTGAGGATAAGGCTATCAATAGCTACTAGTCTTGTTGGCTATATTTTGCCTGCAGTATCAGTGGCAGGACACCTCTGAACACCAGTTGCTGGGGAACATGAGCAGGAGGGGCTCCTCTTAGAGTTAGAGCCAAACTACACATTACGCTAATTGTGTAAAGTGCGGCTGAAGACTAGCTTCTAATTTAGTGTAAGCATGCATGACCCCGAGTTGGATCAGGACCACCATGCATCAGGAGGTGAGGATTAAACCTCCCCCGCCCCCATTTTTTCCATTGGCATCAATTGAGACGTTTCTTCTTTTTTTTACACACACACACACACACACACACACACGGGGGATTTCATGGGGGTAAGGTTTCATCCTCCTCTGCTGGTATGCGATGGTCCCGATCCGAATTGGGGCTGCAGGCCTGTGGCTCATGCTGGCTCAGCTTGTCTGAGTGTGGAAAGCTAAGCAGGGTCAGGCCTGGTTATGACTTGGATGGGAGACTCCTCCTCTAGTTTCCTGCATTGAGCAGGGGGTTGGACTCGATGGCCTTGTAGGCCCCTTCCAACTCTATGATCTATGAATCTATGTGGTTACACTGGAGTAAATAAAAAGCTAACCGTCAGCGACACACAGTGCTATTAGCATGATGTGTCGTTTGGCTCAGAGGCATCTGGGTGGCCACTGTGGGAACAGGATGCTGGACTAAATAAACCTTTGCTCTGATCCAGTATGGCTTTTCTTATGTTCTTAGGTGACAAGAGGTGCTATACTGGGCAGCTGCTGTGAAGCAATGCCAGCATGTTGTGCTGGATTTTGCAGCCCATTTCTTCATGAGTTCTACACCACCCATGATTTCCCTTTGGAAATCAATTCCCTTGATTTCCATTTGGATGAGACTCCGTCTATCCTCAGTTGCACTCTCAGCAGCATTAACCTGCTGCGTACGTGGCACAAACCACAGGCGGCTTATGCTTAATTGTTCACGAGGGGCGTGCCAGGTGGGGTTTGTTGCACATGGAGGCAGGTGGAGGGGTCAGGGAAACAATTCTCCCAGCCAGGTAACCTTGCATGCATTCTCACCACAAAATGGGGGTGGGGGGTGCAAGGGAGAGAGGTTAAACACAGCCAAAGTTTCAAAGAACCAGGGAAGAAGAAAACAAGTGGTTATCAGAGGAGAACCTGGCATAGCCTTCCCTTTTATAGACTGCATTTGATTCACATCAAACGGAATGTGCCTTTGTTCCTAACAGGGCTGTGCGTCTGTAAATAGAGGCCTCCTCTTCCCCAGAAGCAGAAGATAAATAGACAGGGGGAGCTGTGTGTGATGACGAAGACGAGCAAGCCCTTGATCGTATCCTGAGCTCTGCTGTGTTTTTTCTTGCTCGCTTTCTTTTTAGCTGTAATTATATCCCTTCGTCAGTGAGCCACACAGGACCTCAGCTGTTCCCTACTTCCCAAGTCTTTGAAGTCAGAACTTTCAGAAATTATGTGGAGGATGCTCAGGCATTTTTGCACTCTTAATTGCAGTGTGTTTGGCAGGAGGGAAAAGGGGGCATGTTCCAGGATTCCTGCCCTAAACTGCCATTCAGCTTTTCTCAGCACCTCTCCAGAGTTTCATCCTGCTGTTTCATTTGGATTCAATTACTACGCCCCACCATTCTAAAGATTCATTTAGGGTGCAATCCTATGCAAGTTTAGACACAAAGAAGGCCTACAACTCCCATCATGACTGTATGATGGGAACTGTAGCACTTTTTTCTGTCTAAACATGCATAGGATTGCACCCTTAGAGAGCAATCCTATGGTCCCTGGGCAAGCATCCCAAGGACCATAGGATGACATGGAAAACACCTCCAAGGATGAAGACAGCACTCCCAGCGTGCCCTCCTCTCATTTTGGGGCTCCCCTTAGGAAGCGCTAAATCTCCCTTGTGTGAGCGGTGGGTCCTGCTTGCTTAACGGAATTGGCAGGACCCACCAATTGTGGAAGGGACTCAGCAGGGCGTAAAGGAATCGGTGGAGGCATAAACACCTAGTTGGATTCTGTCCATTATTTAAAACATAAATTTAAACATTTGTGTTGATACATGGGGGGGGGGGTTTCATTAAAATGATATTGCACAAATAATGTAACAAATTAAAACAAAAGGCGCAAATTAAAAGATAGATTTTTTAAAAAACTGACCAAAATGGTGGGGATTGGAAGGGTAGTAGTGATGGTGTGCCTAGCAGATGCTAGGGGTTTGGGGGCTGCCAGACAATTTTGCATCCTTGATATAGATGCAATAGGTTCACGTGACCAGTATCTCACTGAACATTTCAAAACTATGCCTCTTTTAAAAGGTGGAAGAGTAGCACTAAGGCAATGTAGAGCTGTACAGCTTGTGCTGCTGTTCCAGTCTTTCTCAAAAAAAAAAAAAAAAAAGTTGGATCTTCTCCTGTCTGAGAAAAGATGGAAGAAGCATGGGGAAAACATAGGAGAACAACAATTTGATGATGACGCCATGTAGATGCCCTAACAACTGAGTGAACAAACTGTGGCTGTTCCACAGCAAATGCCTAGTGTGGAAACACCGAGGTTGCCAGACTACAACTTGAGAACTATCCTCTCTCTTTGACAATTTCATGGCTGCCAAAGAGGATGAAGGCATGAAGCCATAGGGTTTTACTGGGGATTTTCCTGCCCAAATATATTGATCCTGATGTTCTTTCTAAACAGGAGATGGTACCTCCTCCACTCTGTTACTCTAAGAGCGATGTGGAAGTTCCTTCTTTCCTTGCATTCAAAGCAATTCTCTATCTGGATTTCTTTTCATGAAAACTTACAAATAAGGGTCTTTCATGCTTCTAGCTTACCATAAATGTTATTTATTGACTTTCAGGGCATGACAGCACATGATCCATCTGTTTACTCAGATTCAGGAATAAAGGGAGAGGTCTGACAGTCTTTTGTATTTGGCTGAAGGCTCTGGGCAGGGCAGAACAAGGATATTGTAAGGATGTTTTCAAAAGTGGCCTTAATGGCTTGTGTTCAGCAGGGCCTACTTCCAAATAAGACTGCAATCCTAGGTACATTCACCCAGGAGTAAGCCCAATGGAATATAGTGGGGCTTACTTCCAAAGAAGCATGCATAGGATTGTGCTGTAAGTGTATGTGGACTTATTAAGAAGTATGGTAAGCCACATTAAACTCTGATATAAGGATCACTCACAAGGATTATGTCCCTTGCAAATGTTATTGAAGTTCACATCATAGGATGAAGGACTTTAAAATTAAATGTACATACACTAGCCAATATAGACTTTTTATTCCTATTACAAACATGGAAAATGCAAAAACAAAGCAAGCAAATAACAGCAAAACAATGAATGCATCGTTTGCAAAAATAGTTAAAGCAGTTTTCATTAATTCATTCAGACTCCCTCTGAGGTCTGTTGCAAAGCCAAATGCTCTGTTTTGCCTTTATGCAGTATTTTGAAGGATAGCCTGTACATAGCTCGCTTGTGGCATATTCTTTTTTTGTAAGCACACCCAGAATCTGTGACACATACACATATTTAATACATTTTAAAAATGTAATTAGGAAGATGACACTGCGTGTTTATTGGAAACAGCAGCAGAAGCCTGGTGACAAGTGTGAAAAGCCATCGTTAATGTCGTTCTGATGGAAGCCATCAGTGTGTGAGTCTCTGATATTTTCTGGGGCCCAGATTTCATGGGAGGGGGGGGAAATGAATGGAACTACTTATCCTGAAAAATAGATGATCTTGGGGGAAATTGGGTCATTCTGCACATACATCATGAGTTGAAAATCCTAAAAGTCAATCATGGCACTGCCATCAAAAAGGTAAAAAATATTAATTTCTGCCATGAGAGCCAGTGTGGTTTAGTGGTGAGAGTGTTGGCCTGGGACTCGGGAGATCCAGGTTTTAGTCCCCGCTCGGCCATGAAACTCACTGGGTGACTTTGGGCCAGTCACTGACTCTCAGCCTAACCTACCTCACAGGGTTGTTGTGAGGATAAAATGGAGAGGAGGAGGAGGATTATGTAAGCTGCCTTGGGTTCCTTGCAGGAAAAAAGGCAGGGTATTGGGCAGTTTCGCAACCGCATGGTTCTCTCCTCGGCTTACTTCCGTGTATAAGATAACCCTCAATTTTTAGTCTAACAATTTTAGGAAAAAGTATAGTCTTATACATGGAAAAATACTGTACTATGGTGTTTTGTTGTAATATATGTGTTTTGGCAATACAAGATAAGGGGGGGGGAATGTTAAATGAGAGCCAATGTATTACTTTTCTGGTGTGGTGGCCACTACAAAGCAGCTAGTTCATCTGTGGCTCCCCTGAGGCACAGTTGATGTAGGCACGTTTGTTTCCCATGAATAGCCAGTTCACATGTAGGCACTTCCCACACTAACTTTCCCCCTTCCCCTCCACCGGCAGATTGACTTGTATGTCGTCTGTGCAGAAAAATTGCTGCTTTTGCACGGACAGCTCCCAACACAGACTGGTAATATGCAAGATGGGAGGATGATGTGATTACTTTCTACACCATCACTGCACCTCCCTGAGTCAGTGGCTGGTGCAGTCATATGAGAAGTAAGGCTTTACCAGGATGTCCATCCAGCTCAGGATTGTCAAGTACACTGACTGGCAGAGGCTTTCCAGGGTTTCAAATGGGAGTCTGCACCACTTGGAGATCTGCTCCAGAGGGTTTCCCAGCCCTCCAGACTGTCACTTCTGTTTTGCAGAGCACTTTCTGCATCTTTTTTTTTTTAATAGCAGGGGAAATGCAGTATTATTTGTGAAAGAAAACATTTTTCCAGTTGTGTATTTGCACTATTCTGCTATACCACAGTGCCACCTAGAGGTTGTGTTTCGAATGAAACATAGAGTGTTCGAGGATCGGGATATTTGTAAGAAGACCAAAACACTGGTTTATGAAGCCATTGTATTACCAACTTTATTGTATGCCTGCGAAACATGGACTATCTATAAACGTCACTTCCACCTCCTTGAAAGATTTCATCAACGTTGCCTCCAGAAAATCCTGCGAATTACATGGGAAGATAGGCGAACAAATGTCAGTGTACTGGAAGAAGCAAAGACTACTAGCATTGAAAAAATGATCCTTCAACGCCGGTTCAGTGGACCGGTCATGTTGTTCGAATGCCTGACTGCCGTCTCCCAAAGCAGTTACTTTATTCCCAACTCAAGGATGGAAAGCGGAATATCGGTGGTCAATATAAGAGGTTTAAAGATGTTCATAAGGCTAATCTAAAAAAATGCAATATAAACATCGAAAACTGGGAAGCTCTGGCCCATGAACGATCTAACTGGAGGTTTGCCTTTCACAAAGGTTCTATGGACTTTGAAGAAGCCCGAGTGCAAGGTGAAAGTGAAAAACGTGCTAAGCGAAAAGCACGTCAAATGAATCCTTTACAGGACCATCTTCCATCTGGTAACCTGTGTCCTCACTGTGGGAAGCTGTGTGGATCTAGAATTGGCCTCCACAGTCACTTATGGACCCATCGCTAGAGTCTACACAATTTTCTTTAGAATTTCCTCCTTTTAAAATCTCCTTTTTGTAAATTTTTATCCTGGAAGACAATCTTACTCGGTCACGAGTGATCGCCTGATGATGGTATAGCAGAAAAGCAGGAAAGGAAATGCTCTTCGTGCAGTGCTTGGATCTCAATTCTGCGATGAAAGGGAAGGTGGATACAGCGAATTAACAGCCTCGTTGTAGAAAAGCCCAATATCACATTTTCCCTGCTCTAAAAAAACTCACCAAAAACAGAAAGGAAACTAGAGGGACACATAACGTTGTCTAAACGGGTGACCGGCCAGATGGGCGGTTGATAAATATAATAAATAAATAAATAAATAACCTGTAAACAACTGTGAGTAGCAGATGATGAGTGCACAATAAATGCCTTATGTAGAAAAGCTCTACATTGCCTACACAAGCTCTCCTCTCTGGCTCTGTTTTCACTCGCTACTGCCCACACATCACTGATATCAGCCACTGCCAGTCTGCTAATACTTACCAAAAACTATTGCAATTGCTGAAATTTCTAAAGCACATAATTAAAGACACCACAACAATTTATACATGTACATGACTTTCATACATACCTGCTGAGCACCATCAGATCCAGTAACAGAGATATAGGCTCAGGTGAGTCCAGCAATCCAGCTTGAGGAACCACACGTTGCACACCATCTTGGCCAGATTGGGACAAAAGCAAACGGAATTCACAATGTAATCCTAAGCATATTTACTCAAATGAGTCAGTGTGGTGTGCAGGTTAGAGTGATGGACTGGGATTTGGGAGACCCAGGTTCTAGTCCCCATTCGGTCATGAAGCTCACTTGGGGTGCAACCCTATGCAAGTTTAGACAGAAAAAAGCCCCACAACTCCCAGCGTGCCCCAGTTGTAGGACTTTTTTCAGTCCAAACTTGCATAGGATTGCACCTTTGGTGCCTTTGGGCCAGTCACTGACTCTCAGCCTAACCTACCTCATAGGGTTGTTGTGAGGATAAAATGGGGGGGGGGATCATGTATACCGCCTTGGGCATGTTGGAGGAAATGCAGGGCATAATATAGCAAATAGATAAATAAATGTAAGCCCCATCGTGTTCAATGGGGGCCCGGCTTACTCCAAAATAAGTGTGCATGTGATTGCAAGCTAAAGGAAATAAAAAGATAAGAAAACCTTAAATCTGTACTAAAAGTCAAACTTTTGTTTGTTTTCATTTTAAAGAAAGAAAATAAAGCCGATAGGCACAGCTATCTAGTTTTCTGGGTCACATTGGTGGATTGAGGAAATGAATTTGAATCAGGAGTGAAATCGGAACACATCCAGCTGGTTTTAAAACCAGAATGCTATAAATTGGCCACATAATGGGTTGTGATAGCAGGTTAGCACCAGCCAGTTTTAATATCAGCAATGCTGAGAATCTCACTATCAGCAGCAGCCATTCCAGCATGCTCTACTGAGGGAGATGAGAGCGGGAAGCATGGCCATTCCACCAGCCCCGCTGAAAGGCTTAATGTCATAGATTTCATAGATAGAGTTGGAAGGAGCCTACAAGGCTATCGAGTCCAACCCCCTGCTCAATGCAGGAAACTAGAGGCCCCTCTTCCCTCCCCATTCCTTTTTCCTTGGGTGTTGTGCCATTTTAAATTGTACGCTTTTGCAGGCAGAGACTGTCTTGTTTAACCAATTATATGTAAGCCTCTCCAGGAGCTTTTTTTTTTTTTTTTGCTGAAGAGCAAGATAAAAATACTTTAAATAGATAAATAAATACTAAAGTGCCTTTTCCAGAGCAGCTAACAGCCCTAGGTCTCAAACCCAGGATCTTTCTCTCCCTTTGGTAGCTGTATCTGTCAAGAGAGGTTCTCTCAAATACCTTGGCACAGAATCTGGTGATTCCCACTGGCCTGTGGCTGTTGCGTCCTAGTGCCCATCCTCAGACCAGGGTGCTGGGCTTCTGCCAGATGGAACTAACAGCGTCCCTTTCTGAGGGATGCTGGTTGGGACCTGCCATTGTTTCTATAAGACAATTTGAAAAAGCTGCTGTCACCAGCAATAAACTATGTCTTGACAGGTAAATAGCTTGTAAAAAAACTTTGTTGATACTTCATATTATGCATGTCTAAACACTGGGTCTCTCTGCTTCTAGATTGTTACAATGTCACATCTATCAACAGAACAATTATGGGCATTTACCTTCTAGCTCTCTACTGGTTTTTACCAAGGATTACTGCCATATTCCTCCCATATATAGGATGCTTACAGGGTGTTCCCGGGTATTAATTGCTAGTTTAACAAATGCAGGGGAAATAGCACACAGTCAGGTTTAGGGGGCGAATTCATTTTTGGCATCATTCCACAGCCAATTCCAGTTTGGACTGTTTCCTCGGAATACTGACACACCTCCAGAGAGGGAAAAGAGCTGCCCAGTATTTTCCCATGAGTGTTCCGCCCCCCCATTAAACAATAGCCTTTCTGAAACTGGAAACTCTTATTCACTTCCCACCTCCCTTCAGAGGCAAGAAAATGTCAATTCTTCAGAGCTATCGGATTTATTTTTCTTATGTTCAATGTGTGTGTTATTTTGTTGGGTGGGAATTGTAATTTGAAAACCAGGAAATAAAATTTAGCTACATGTGTGTGTATACACGTATCCGCGTGCGCGTGCGTTTCAATATAATGGTTTGAATCCAACAGTGAAATGGAAACTGCTGGCATAACAGAAGGGATTTCCCCTCCCCAGATCGGCTCCATAGTGTTGGGGGACTCTGGAGCAGATTTAGGGGGCACATGGGGGGCTGCTGGGGAGAGGGCAGCATGGGGAAATCCCCTCATGCGACATTTGATTTAAGCCTCTGTCTCCCCATTTAGGAAATCTTAGTCAATTAATCATATTAATTTCAGAATTGATTACCGTAATCATGCAATTAGAGCTGCATGATTTTTGCATATTAGAAAAAAATAGCGCTAAAGAAAAAAGCATACTTTACTTTTAGATGATACATGCATATTCTTTGATTATAAGATGAAGGGCATAGTATGTTTGATCTTCTGAATGCTCCTGGACCTTCGCCAGTTTGACTCACAAAGGGATGTGTATGAACACTTGGGGCCCACTGTAACTTATTTTCTAAACACTTGGAGGATAAAATGGTTGCATTCCCCTTGACATAGATGCCACTTTTGTAATTTTTTGTAATTTTGTAATTCAATCAAGGGAAACTGGATGGGTTTCAGTTGTTATGGTCACTTCTGAAGAAATCCTCCTTGGACCCTGAGGATTTTAACCCAGAAATGGACAACCCAGGGATTTAAGGAGCGGCATCGTGCGGTCAAAGTGACAAGAGAGTTGAATGATTTTAGTAGAGCTGTGCACACATGGCCTCTTGAATTTTTCCACCCTATTTGTGGGTAGAGAAATTGGGGGGACAATTTCACCGAATTTCGCCAGGGGAAGGAGAAATGCTGAACAGTTTCTCACAGGTAGGGCTCACCATTGGCAGGGGGCGTAGCACAGCTTCTTTCTCCCCCCCTCTAAGGGTTTCTGGAGGGCTTTGTGCTGCCACTGGAAGTGGCAACAGCATCAACTGGGCTGGCCGGCTGGCCCCCATTTTGCATCCACCACAGTGCAGCTGTGAAGGGGGCAGAGTTGTGTCCAGCTCCAGGGAAGAAATGGAGCCAGTGCTGAGCCAAAATCTGTCCTCCAATTTCCTGAAAGTTTCTTCCCCCATGAAAGAGCCTCATTGTTCTGCCTCATTTTCAGTGTGCTTTAAAATTTATTTTTTATTTATTTATTTATTTATTTATTTATTTAATTTTTATACCGCCCAATAGCCGAAGCTCTCTGGGCGGTTTACAACAATTAACAATACAGTCCTGCCCGCAGGCTTACAATCTAAAAAGACACGACACAACAGTGGAAAAAGGAATGGGGAGGGAGAAGGGGGAAATAATTATTACTTCTGTAATTCTCTGTGTCTCAAGAAGCTCCAGCCTCCTTCTCCCCCACAGGGCTGCAGATGTCAGTTACCCTGGGGGGGGGCAGCCAACTGGAGCAGGCCCTGAGGTCAGCCTTCTGCCCACAGGCTCGGGATGCCGTGGGGGGCAGTCCACTGGAGCAGGCCCTGATGTTCCCTCGGCCTGCTCCAGCCTCCGTCGTTCCTTCTTCCCCACAGGGCTGCAGATTTTTGTGGTATTTTCGGACTTACTCACTGAAAGGCAGCTGAAGGTGCTGTCTGTCTCTGTGTGTGTGTGTGTGTGTGTGTGTGTGTGTGTTCTTTCTATTACACCCCTCTCCATTGCTCTGCTTCCTCCAGGGCTGCCTGCACTTCCTGATCTGAAAAAGCCCTATGGGAGGAATTACCTCATGATGTCTTCTCCTGGGCTTTAATTGAAGTGCAGGAAGCCAAAGAGGCTACAGGCTACTGGAGAGATGACTGTACAATGAAAGACAGGACACGTGTGCACACACCTTGGCCCCCTCCTAAGTAAGGTAAGCATAAGAACATAAGAAAAGCCGTGCAAAGGTCCAGCTAGTCCAGCATTCTGTTCACAGAGTGGCCAACCAGCTGCCTGTGGGAAAGCCACAAATAGGACATGAGTGCAATAGCACCCTCCCACTCATGTTGCCCGGCAACTGGTGTACATAGGCATACTGCCTCTGGCACTGGAGGTAGCATATAGCCATCAGGACTAGTATCCATTGAAGCACAAGAAACCTGAACCCAACCCATGAGAATTTCTCAGAAATTTTCTTCTTGTTTGAATTTCTTTTCAAAAGCTATTTCTTTTCTATCAAATTGTATGAGAATGGTCAAAAAAATGTGGGAGAAAATTTCGACACAGCACTAATTTTAACCACTATCAGCCAGTTACAGATATTCCTTTCCTTGGCAAGGGGCTTGAGCGGGTGCTAGCAATGCACCTTCAGATGAGGCTGATTATCCAGATCCATTTTGATTTAGTTTCAGACCTAGTTTTGCCACTGAAACTGCCTTGGTCAGCCTGATGGATTACCTTCACTAGGAGAAGAATGGGGGGATGTGGCCCTGCTCATTTTCTTGGACCTGTCACGGCAGGGGTCCCCAACACGTCACCTACACAGCTCTTCATTCTCTGCCCCCTTAAAAAAATGTTTTAATAAAAAAAATTGAAAAATGGTTTTCCTTCCTGTTCTGGAACCTGCTGATCAGCTGTTCAGCAGGCGGGAAGAGAAAGCAAAGCCCAGGGGTAGAGCAGGAAGAAATAGCGAGGGTAGAGGCTGGGAGTGGAGAGAAATAGCAAGATGAAGGGGTGACTAGGAGAGAAAGAGCAAGGCCAGGGGCAAGGAAGGGAGAGAAAGCAGGAGGCTAGGGATGGGGGAGGGAGAGAAATAGCGAGGAAAGGGGTTGGGGGAGAGAGATGGCGAGGCTGGCAGCTGGGAGTGGAGAGAGAGAGCAAAGGGGGGAAAGTCTGTGTGGACAGAAGAAGACTGGGAGAGCCAGGAAGCAACTCTTTCCATTCCCCCCTCCTTCCCAGCCTCTAGCCTTGCTATTTCTCACCCACCACTACCTCCACCTCATGACTAGCCAGGTCCCAACGGCAGCCATTATGTGAATAGTCACATCCTCCATGGGAACCATTTTGTGGTAATGCCCACAGCAGCTTGTCAAATTCCCAAATGTGCCCAAAAAGGTTGCGCGGCCCTGTGTCACAGGCTTTCAGTACCATTGACCATGGGATCCTTCTGAATTGGCAGGACTTTGGGGCAGACATCCGGGGGCCCATTCAGCAGAATGAGCTGAAAGGTTCTCTGGTCTGATGAGACCAAAATGGAACTTTCTGGCCTTGCCGCAAAACACTATGTGTGGTGCAAAGCCAACAGTGCTCACTGCCCTGAGAACACCATCCCCACAGTGAAGCATGGTGGTGGCAGCATCATGTCACCACCAGCAGCCATTCCAGCAGGCCGTGCAGAGGGGAAAGAGAGGGAGTGCAGGGCCATTCCACCAGCCCTGCTGAAAGGCCTCCCTGAAGGCTTCTCCCTCAACTGTCACCACCAGCAGCCATTCCAGTGGGCTGTGCAGAGGGAGATGAGAGGGAGTGCAGGGCCATTCTACCAGCCCTGCCAGAAGTATTAATTAATATTCCCCCTTCCCTCCCAATTCCTTTTTCTTTGTGTGTCATGTCTTTTTAGATTGTAAGCCTGTGGGCAGGGACTGTCTTGTTAATTGATTATATGTAAGCCACTCTGGGAGTCTTTTTGGCTGAAGAGTGGCATTAAAATGTTTCAAATAAATAAATAATAAATAAATGTTGTGGGGATACTTTTCCTAGGCAGGGACTGGGAAACTGGTCAGGATTGAGGGCAAGATGGATGGAGCCAAATAAAGGGCAACTCTAGAGGAAAACCTGTTTCTACCTGATTGGCAATAGGACCTCCTCTAATATGTCAGCCCATATCTGGAATACCCTTCTAGATGCAGTGTACTCATATGGGGCACCCTCCCAGATATGGGACACTCATGTCCCACTTGTGGGTTTCCTGTGCGGAGCTGGTTGGCTACCGTGTGAACAGAACGCTAGACTAGATGGGCCCTTGGTCTGATCAGCACGGCTCTTATGTTCTTAGAGAGGTTTGCCAGGAACCAAAATTGTTGTCTTTCCAGCACCATTCAAAGATCTTTCCATGAATATGTGTCCTCCCCACCCCCACCCACAATATGCTCCACTGCCAATTTTGATGTTGAACACCACCAGTTTTAGGACTTGACAGTTAGCATTTGACAGTTGACCTACAGACAGTGGCATTTAGTAGTTGAGATCTGATCATTGACATTGGATATTCCATCATCATCATCATCATCATCATCATCATCATCATCATCATGAGACTGTGCTACAAGAATAAAACACTGGCATTTAATCAAATCAATTTGTCAAAACTTAGTTTCAGCTGTATGCATGGATTGTCTTCAGAGAAGGGAGTCTAAGAAGGTGTCTTCCGATTCTTGGCCTTATTTAGAAGGCCCTCTGCAGCTCTCAGCCTTATGAATCTCAGTTTAGCCCTACTCTAGAAATATATCATTCTGCAATTGCATTCCCTTGTAGCACTTTTACCAAGCATTATATGGACAAATAATATTAAGTTTGGGCATCAGTACGGTTTGCTTACCTAGATCCTTAATATCCTGGAGTTTCTTTTATTTATTTATTATATTTATACCCCACCTTTTTTCCTGCAAAGAACCCAAGGCGGCTTACATAATCCTCATCCTCCTCTCCATTTTATCCTCACAACAACCCTGTGAGGTAGGTTAGGCTGAGAGTCAAGTGACTGGCCCAAAGTCACCCAGTGGGTTTCATGGCTGAGCGGGGACTAGAACCCGGATCTCCCGAGTCCCAGTCCAACACTCTCACCACTACGCCACACTGGCTCCAGCCTTTAGAATGCCACACCCCATTGGAGTTTGGGAGAGGGGCAGAGAAAATTAGAGACAGAGGGTTGGGAGATTTCACTGGAGTGGGTGAAAACTACAGTTTCCTTGATGCACAGTTGCTCTTTTTGAGAAACTGATGTGCTGTCTGCTCTTTGCTTCCACTCCGTTCTGCTTGTATAATTGTAAATAAACAGGTTTTATTTATTTAAAGTATTTTTATCCTGCTCCTCAGCCAAAAGACTCCCAGAGTGGGTTATAAACAATCAGTGAAACAAAATCATCACTGCCCCACAGGCTTACAATCTAAAATGACATGACAGACAAGGAAAAATGATGGGTAGGGAAGAGGAAAAATTAAGTAGTCTTTTAGCAGAGCTGGTGGAATGGCCCTGCTCCTCCTCTCATCTCCCTCTGTTATGGCCAGTTGGAATGGCTGGTGGTGGTGGCAGCTGAGGCAGCAGGTGCCTTCGTGAAGGAGGCCTTTCAGCGGGACTGGTGTAATGGCCCCACTTCTCCCTTTCATCTCCCTCTATGGAAATTACACAGGTATTACAAAGATACCATAGGTCTCCAGGATCCGGCCTCACTCGAGCTAAACCATAGAGTGCTGCTCCTAGACTTCTTACTGGTGCCACTTAGTGAAGTGGGGAACATGTAAAAAATGTTGTGCCCGTAGTCAACAAAAGAACATAGAACAGAGCCAGAAAGAAGCCTCATCACTGGCCAGGTTTGCAGTTAACGCCTTCACAAAATGGCTCCTAACCTGTGATCAGGTCTCCTCCCTTTGAGCTGTCAGTATTTTCACCTGCTTCTCTCAAGGAAGTTATATTGCCACATGTTGACCTGGGAACATGCTGATTCAAAAGCAGTTATACAACCCACTTTCTAATATTCCCAGAATAGAAAAATCAAACTACATCCACTAAACCTGCATCGTATCACTTCATAATGGTTGTATGAAATCAGCTGTCATTTGAATCTGTTCAGCTACCACTGGATACTTAAATTCCTGCTGTTCACAAAGGCGCAGTCTCTCCTTGCGCTTCACAAGCAATTTACACATGTGACGCCAGCGGAAGCACATACCCTATAATGACACAGCAAAGCATATAATTAACATTAATTATATATTGGTACACCCCATAATCTTAATGGCCTTTCATGGAGTGGGATTCACATTTTAAGAGTCAGACGCAGCTTTTGTGGGGCCTCTGAAGGTACCTTCTTTAAACAGACTGAAGGGAACGGGCCCTTATTCTCTCTCTCTCGCTGACAAGAGTACAATCCTGAAAGTGGTACAAGTACCTCTCCAGCAGGGAGATTGTTGTAATGCCTCTGAATGCCCTGAAGGGCAGCGCTAGGATTTCAATATGGGGGAGAACTGTTCCGTGAGTAGAAGATTCTCTGTTGAAAATGGCCGCTTGGAAAAGTCACTCACACCCATGGGAAGAAGTGTTGGGTTTTGGGCAGGCTATGCCACTGGGGCCTTGGAATAACATCAGAAAGATCAACCCATATTTAATCCTTTAAAGCAGGAGTGGTCAACTTGAGGCCCTCCAGATGTTTTGGTCTACAACTCCCATCAGCCCTAGCCAGCATAGCCAATGGAGAGGGAAGGGGTGAGGTCAAAATATCTAGTGGCCCACCAGTTACTCACCCCTGCTCTAAAACAAATCTCCAACCTGGTGCCTCCAGATGTGTTGGACTACACCTCTAATCATCCTCAGCCAGCATGTGTTGGACTACAACTTCAGGCATCCCCAGCCAGTACCCGGAGGACACTAGGCTGGGGAAGGCTGGTGTGAGTGATTTTTTTTAAATCCTGAAGGGTGCAATCCTATGCATGTTTAGATAGGAAAAAGTCCTACAACTCCCAGCATTCCCCAGCTAGCCATGCTGACTATGGAATGCTGGGAGTTGTAGGACTTTTTCCTATCTAAACATGCATAGGATTGCGCCATAAAAGTGGTAGAGCACAAGTATCGCTTGAATTGTTACCTCTTGTGGTGCCTGAAGCACGTGTGCATTTGCTTCACTGTATGTTCAGACTAGCTGTTGCCTGCGGCTGCGCTCGTGAGTCGCGTGGATTTTAGGATTTGGTATAATTGTTTTTAAAAGAAACATGTATGGGAAAAGTGCAGTGTCTCTGAAAGTGTAACACTTAGTCTGGGTGCTGGCAACAGAAATCTTTTGTGACAGAAATATCTGTTCGTAAAGAAAAATCAGGTTAATCCTGAGAGTCTACAGGTGATGAAGAGTGAGCATGCCAAGTTTGGGGTAGATCCGTCTAAACGTGATGGAGCCTATGCGACGATGCCCCCCACACAACAGTCAGTCAATCATGTAAAAAGTTTCCCTCCCTTTTCACCCCCCTCAGAGAACATTCTAAATGGCCTAGGGGAGATTTGCATACCCTATTGACCCTTGCAGGAATTGATATGAACATTCTATGGGCTATTTGCATAACTGCTGCTATTGGCTCCTGCAGCAAATTGGCTCCTGCAGCAATTATGAGGTGAGGCCTATTTGCAGAACTGCAGATATGAGAGTGGGGCGATTTTGCCCCCTTTTTTTCACCCCCCTAGGGATGGAATTTCCCAAAATCCTGCCTTAGTGGGGGTCTACGTCATAAAAGCAATGTCCCTTCAAAATTTCATGTTCCTAGATTAAACGGTTTGAGCTGGGCGTTGATGAGTCAGTCAATCAGTCAGTCAGTCAGGACACCTTCTTTTATATACAGGAGAGAGAGAGAGAGAGAGATCTTGTTTGACTCCAGGGATCAAAGTACTTCTGTCCACCTGGTGTGCAGAGCAGAGAGAACACTTATTGAACAGATTTTTAACATTTTGGGACCATGAAAAGGAAATGAGAAATATAGCTACGGTTCCATGAGCCCCACAATACATGAAATTGCATGTTTTAATGGATACAAACATTAAATATTACTTCTGCTCAAACTATATAAACACTATTTCCTCCCCTCCCCCCCCCCCCACGCTTCATTTCTAAAACGAGAGGTGATGGCAAAAGCTCAAGACTGGTAGGATGTAAGACCACTTAAGCAGAATCTTTATTGCACTGTGAGGTCTGGGCTGCTGCAGTTAGGCGAAGGTGAAGGAAAGGCACTCTCCTCTTTATTACTACTTAACATATTGCAGAATTGTGGTCAGGCACTAAACAGAGGCTTAAGGGCTACTTCTCTGGGCCAGAGGGGAAATTGTATGAGTCAAAAGCTTGCTTTCAGCACTGTCAAGTGGGGCAGGGGGGAACCTTTTCTCCTCTGCCAGCTACCACATTCCCTCAGGGATAATCTGCTGGAGGCCACATGCTAGCAGTGGGTGGGACCAGAGCCAAAAGTAGGCCAAGCCCCCTGTTTTCCAGGGGCGGTCTTATAATTAGGCAGAGTGAGGCAACCGCCTCAGGCAGCAGATGCTGGGGGCGGCAGTGGCAGCCCCCTGACCATTTTTCCTAAGCCCCCCAGCCATTCCCCTGCTGGAGCTGTGTGCACCAAACTAGGCTGCCCTCAGGTGCAGTAGACTGCCTCATCACCAGGGCTGAAGTAAAATTCAAACACTAGTCCAGTTCTCTTCTGTATATGGGAGTGCCTTTTTGTACTTTGCCTCACGCAGCAAAACATCTTGGGCTAGCCCTGCCCTACCATTTTCTCTCGCTTTCTGACACCCACCCACATCTCTCCTTCTTCCTCCCCATCCAGCAGGCTGTTGGGGGGAGGGACAGATCTCTCTTGCAAGAGATCTGAACTGATCACTTGCAGAGGGCTTTTGAAATTAGGCCGAGGGCTGCATGTGGCCCGAGGGCTGCATGTGGCCCGAGGGCTGCATGTTGCCCACCCCTGGTGTAAAGAGCACTCTTTCCCATGATCCTTATTTCTTGTTCTGGGGAAACAGGCCATGCAGGTTCATTACACACCATTAAACTGATTCAACTCATAGAGTTTCTCCCAAGGCAATGTAAGAGCGGTGGGTGTTCTAAAAAAGTGTTTATTGTGTAATAATCAAAGACAGACGCGTGCCATTAAAAAGGAGAGAGATAAAAGTATCAAGAACAGAGGAAGACATCAATCATGTACACAGACATCCAAGACTACAAGGAGGAATCACAACTAAAAAACACAGGGCAGAAAACAATTACTGAATTCTTACAGAAGGGAATGGACCTCAAGCAAGCAAGTCCCTTCCTAAATCTGGTGCCCTCCAGATGTTTTGGACAAGTCCCAGCATTTCTAACCATTGGCCATGCTGGCTGGGGTTGATGGGATTGAAGTCCAAAATACCTGGAGGGCACCAGGTTAGCGAAAGCTGCTCCAAATAGACCAATGGATCTTTAGCTATGGGGGTGTGTCCCCCCGCCAATGTTTTGTACTTCTGACAAACAATAGGAAGCACTTCTTCACATAGCACATGGAGGTCTGGAGGATAAGGCAATGAATGGCTGCTAGTCATGATGGCTATATACTGCCTCCAGTATTGAAGCCACTAGGCCACTGTATGCCAGTTGCTGGGGAACATGAGCAGGAAGGTGCTATTGTGCTCTTGTCCTCTTTGTGGGCTTCCCATTTGGGCATCTGGTTGGCCACTGTGGGAACAAAATGCCAGGCTAAACAGGCCTTTGGTCTGACCCACTACGGCGCTTCTTGCGTTCTTATGCATACCTTGGGGTTCACCTGTGCATGTCAAAACCTCTCTCTTGCTCCTCAGGGAGGCCAGGTTGGCTCCAATCCTGTCAGCACTCAGGCACTCAAGTGTGCTATTAGAGGGAATTATTCCTTTTCATAATTATCATTCCCAAATGCCCTTAGCCTGGGGCAATGATATTTAAAGCGTGTGCGTGTGTGTGTGTGTGTGTGCAGATACAGGAAGTTGGGCCCAGGCCTCAGTAACAGTGCAGGAGAAGAATGGGCTGAACATCTATCATTCCCTCCTTAGTACCAGCCGGTCCCCAGGGGAATCCAACTTCACCAAGGGAATGTGGGAATACTTCTCAAGCACCCTGCTACAGCCAGACCCCACTAATTGCTCAGCAATAGCAGCCTGCTGCCGGGCTGCACTTGGAATAATCACCTTAATCCTACTGCAAAGCACCAGTAATTGCTAGTCTGGTTCTTCTCACTAACAAAATATGTCAAGACCCACACAGCCTTGCGGGGGTATCAAGATTGCTTTACACTTTTGCCTCTTGCACGTACTGGCCTGCTTACAGCTGATCTTTCAGCCAACCGTACCACAAGACTCTGACCTGGTTTGCACGTCATGCTATGCCACAGTGGGAACTTGTCACCATTGGTGCTTGCAGGGTGGCTTAACATGATGTCCAAACTTGGCACAGATTCTCCATCATGGGTGGTTTTCTTTTTGCAAACGAGCCACTCTGAGAACCCATGGCTTGTAGTACTAGTAGCGTTGTTTAGGGTGGCTTGCTCTCAGGGCACCTTGTCGTGACACCCAAACCCGGGAGAGGCACTTCAGCGTGGGTTGTTTAAAATGGCGAGAGTGCCGCCTGGCAAGAGTGGTGAAAAACCCTGCTGGCTGCTCCTCACAATCTTGCTAATGCTCTCCCCTCTCTATTACATCTTGAAATGACACTAGTCAATTTATTCCTCCACTGCATCATCTCCATAGACAGCAACACTTCCCCCCCCCCTCACTTCTGGGGAGATTTACATCAATTTAGCAGTTCCCCCCCCCCTACTTCTGGGGAGTTTTGTGCAAATTTAACTCCCCCCCCCACCTTCGGGGAAATTTGAACAAATTTAACTTTTAAAAAAACCTTTTGGGGAGATTTCCACAGATCCAATAAAGCACAGTAACTACTCCGCTTTTGTGTAGTAGTAATTGCACTAAAGCAGAGTAGTTACTGCATTTTAGCAGATTTGCACAAATCTCCCCAAAACTTTTTTAAAAAGAAGTAAAATCTGTGCAAATCTCCCTGAAGGTGGTGATGGTGAATAATGCTAAATATACACAAATCTCCCCAAAGGTGAAAAAAGTTACATTTGTGCACATCTCCCCGAAAGTGGAAAAAAAATTCTACAAAAAACCCCTCTACTCCGCTCATTAGCACAAATTAGCTCATTAGTGGAGTGGCAGAGTAGGCTGCTGAGATTGTGCTACAAAGGCCCACAGGATATGTGCTGGGAGCAGGCAGGACGACTAAGGGGGAAACAGGCCACGGCAAGCACCCGTCCTGATCATTGTTGGGAGTAATGTGGGTTAGCGAGTGAACAACCAACCCACTGTAGCTTATGTTCAGGGATTTTTTTAATCGTTACATGCAAACCGGCCCTCTCTGTTGGTTTTGCTGCAACAGGCTATCAGGGCTACCCCTCTAGATATCCTTTTCTGTGTCCCACTAACTTTATAGCAGCCTTCCCCAACCTGTCGCCCTCCAGAAGTTTTGGACTACAACCCCCAGCATCCCTGACTATTAACAATGCTGGCTGGGGTTTATGAGAGGAAGCCCAAAACATCTGGGGAGCAGCAGGCTGGGGTTGGCTGCTGCTCTCTAGGCTCAGAGGCAAGCGTCACCTTACATGCAAACGTATGTAGTAAAACTCATGGTTGCTTCTTCTGGTGAAGCATCTTGACTTGAAGAGAGATTTGCAGCAGAGAAGCAGTAAGGGGAAGGGATGCTAACTCCTTCCCCTGGAAAACTACCAGAAAGTTTGGAGAAGGGAAAGGGAATTAACATCTCCTTTCCTACCACTTCTCTGTTGCAAATTGTGTCTCTCTCTCCCCCCCCCTCCAAAAGCTGCTTTTTCTGGAACAAAGCCTTCCTCACTTCCATATAATGTTCAGTTGGGCTTAATATAGGGGCTGCTTCTAAACAGGGACCGCCCTCCTCCCACCCAGATCTGAAGCCCCCTTAGGCTTATAGAATTAGTTTTACAGTTGTTTAGATCCTGGCCATTGATATGCATTTACATGTTAAACAGCACACAAAATCTGTTGCAAACAAGTATTGACATGTGTTTATTGCCATTGACAGCCAAAATATCAGAATATGTAAACAAAGCACACCTTTACTGCTTTTTCATCTGTTTCTTTCTGCTGTTGAAGCCAACCCTCTCAGGGCCACTTCATTATTTTTTTATATAACCTTATTTAACTATTCTATTAGAAAGAGGCTGAAGACATTTCTCATGCATGAGGCATCTCAGCTTTTGAGCCTCTTGTACACGATTTGTGCCAGGTGGGCACAGTGCATTGATGCAGCTAATATAGGTTAGGTTTCACATAGGATGTTACAGGTGAATTTAAGTCAAAACCAATTTAAGTGTCACATGTGAAATGCTCCATTCATGTTGTCAACTATTTCACTTCTCTTTAAAAGTTTTTCTTGCAGTGAACCATCAAGACTAGCACCCAAAAATTAGTCCTAGGGACCTGTTCCAGAAGAGCAGCCCATGTGTCCACACTGACTGGTTTTTGCAATTTTACAATTGAATTCAGGCCTAGATTCTGTCCTTGAGGAACCATTTTTCATTTCAGCAAGCTGTAGGCACCACCAAGTGGCTGAAGTAGTTAAAAGCATCATTTCTGTGAGACTGTACATGTACCAACTCTAGGCCAAGCATCCACACTTGCTATGTAGGATATCAGCCTGATACAACCACCAAGAAATACATTGTTCTGCCTAATTTAGATTAGTCCAAATTTCAGTGGATTATAAATTGTATCCCTGATGCTCTAATATGTAAAGATACAGAAGCTATTTGGGATGGTAATTTCCTCCAAGCGTGATAGGATATGTTGCCCCAATATCTAATTCAGTGTTTTATTATACCCGAAATACAAAAGATGGTGCTAGGTAAGGACCCTTTTGTGGTCTCAGTTCTAGGCCTCATTTCAACTATTTAGAACTCTATTTAGAATATTGTCTCAGTGGTTTTGAAAACAGAATGGGGAAAATGTTTTAGATGCAAAACTCACACATTATACAGCTCTAGCAACTATGTCAATAAGCATTGTTTTGCCAAATTTGTTATAGCTTGCTAAGCAGAGCCTATTGACATTTCAGTGTCATTTACTTGGACAGGATGTTGCCTTCCCCTCTTATGTTCTACCAAGGCAGCCTTCCCCATACTAGTGCCATCCAGATGTGTTGGATTACAAATCCTATTGGCTGGGGATGGCAGGAATTGTAATCCAACACATTTGGATAGCACCAGTTTGTAGGAGGTTGTACTAAGGTTTCTTGCTGGAACATCTAAAGCTAATGTGATTCTGTGACCAATTAAGCAAAATCTGCCTCGCCAAGAAATTTAACAAAGGGACAAAACAAATGTATGAGGACTTTTATGAGATGCAAGAGTATAGATGTCTATTCATGAACTATTAAGTCAGCCCCCCCCCCCCAAAAGACCCTGAGGGACACAGATGTGTTAGCAGAAGAGCTGGCTACTTCATAAGCAAATGTGATCCAAGCATGGGATAGTACCTATCTAGACAAGTCTAACTCCATCATCTTGCAACTTCTGGGGCTGTTTCTTCCTAGCCTGTTCCCCAAATTAAGAGTGGGGAAAAGCTGCGGAAGCCTAAAGCCATTCACTGTTCCTTTGGTTAGCACAATGATCTGGACTGTAGCAACTGTGAAATATAGCTGTAGGCAAATTCCAAAGAATTTATGGCAGATTCAGTGTCACATGAAACTTAGGACTTTAAATGGTAATTAGGGGCAAGATGACAATTTTAAAACATGGGCTTTTATCAGGGATATTTATGCAGGAGTCCATTATAGCTGCTCTGATTAACTTGTTTGTTTTTTTAACCACAGAACTGAAAGATTTTACAATTTAATACAAAGGGAACACAGTATTCCACTGCATAATTGGGATTTTGATTATATATTGGAACAATGATGTCCATACATCCTCAAAACCAGCTTTAGGTTCTATTCCTTCCCACAGCTGTTAATTTATTTCATATAACCAATCAAATTATGCATTTCATAGATCATAGAGTTGGAAGGAGCCTACTACAAGGCTGAGTCCAACCCCCTGCTCAATGCAGGAAACTAGAGGAGGGGTCTCCCATCCAAGTAATAACCAGGCTTGACCCTGCTTAGCTTTCCACGCTCAGACAAGCTGAACCAGCGTGAGCCACAGGCCTTGTTGTCCCATGCCATGGATCAGCAGAAAGTGTTTTTTCCTCCTAGGTTTAGCCAAGTAATTTTAGCTGTGACCATGATCACAGCATGTTGGTTACAGTTATATCTTGATAGGAAAATACAGGATTTGGTAAAAACAACCATCACCCTGTAGATCTTTGAATGGGGTAAGTCCCTAATCTGTATGAGTAAAGAAAGAGGGTTGTCCCTCCATTACACTTTTTAAAATATTGTTTTATAAGATTCCTTAGATCAAATTATGGATTTTTTTCACATCCTGGGCAGGTTCACCCATCACACTAACCCACCCCGAGAGTAAGTTACACAGTGTGGTATGTTCATAGAACAACCCACAGCACACCCAACAGATAATCGGGGGCTCACCGTAGCTTGTTCTCTCCCTCCTCCCCCCTCGGTTGTCCAGCCAGTATCCCTCGACAGAACCCATTTTGTCTCCCTCTCGCCGCTCTTAATTGCTACCCCTTTCCGTTCACATTTTAAAAAATCTGGCCCCAGAAAATTGTGCAGTTGTGTTGGTAATTTTTATTATTGTCAGTCTTTTGCAAGTGCACAGGGGTGCACTTATGGCTGTCCAATATGAGAAGTCTTGCCTAATCAATTTCTTTGTCTGTCTCGGCTGTCAAAGGGAGCAGTGAAGTGCAGTAGGAAACAGATTGACAAGGCGAGACTGCATATAGGCAAATTTGTGTACAGTTGCCAGGGACCAATTGCCTAGCTATCAAGATGGTGCACCCAAAGGGGCAGCGGGGGGGACGGGGACGACAGACAAGATCTCCCACTTAGCAATGTAATCCTCTTGGTTTTAAGTGTTGAACTGACCGTTCTCAGTGCCCTCCACCTTTTCAACACTTCCCCGAATCTGCAGCTAGTCCAGAAAGGGGAGAAATTAACTCCCCCAACCTTTTCAGGGCCTAATGGGTTGAACAACCCCTAGAATAAGTCATGGTTTGTCGGGGGGGCGGGGCGGCGGCGGCTTGTTACTAAAAAATAAGCCATCCTGCAGGAACTGGTCTGGGTTTGAACAATACAATGCACTACAGCTAGTTATCCACAATGGGTTGTCATGTCATGTGAACCAGGTCACCGAGTAATTTAACAGTCATGTTTTCCAGTATCCAACTGGAAGTTTCAGCAATATCAATAAGGATTTCCATATCTTTATCACAAGGCGTTAGGCAATATTGAATAAACTGTCATAAATATGATTTCTCTCTGTGCAACCCATACAATGGAAATCAGTTGTTCATCACCGTGAGGATTTGTTGCATTTCCTTCTCTGCAGCGTTGATCTGAGCTAGAATGTTTGAAACTAGTAAAACAGCGTCTTTAATTAAGCTACCAGCAGCTCTAATTCAGTAGTGAGATAAGTTGCAGCGCACACTCCAACACAATTCCTGTGGCTTTTATGGATGAAGCATGCAACTGTTAAGTTTGCAGTCTCTCATACTTTACTGCCAGGGACTCTGCAAACAAAATGGGAAGTAAAAAAGTTACAGGCAGGTGTCAATTGCAGTGCATGTAGTAACTTCAAAGCAAGCATGCCAACTTGATTGTAGGACATACATATTTCTATCATCATGATGATAATCGCAAAGTGAGAACTGGGCCAAACACAAGAAGGCAGTAAGAATCCAGGGATCAGCCCTGCCCTTAAGCTTCAACTGTTTTATGTGGTTCCAACAACTTCAATGTACCAGTTAGTTCTTTAAAAAAAGCATGGGGTGTGGGGAGAGACGTGTGTGTGTGTGTGTGTGTGTGTGTGTGTGTGTGTGTACTTACATAATGACACAGTCCTTTCTGCCAGGGGAGAGGCATTTGTTTGCATCCTTTTCAACTGTTATTACTACAAAGCCTAAAGCAAACCATCTAAACAGAAAGACTGAAAACTATAGATTAAAAAGTTACTTGCATGCATATCATACAAACACCTATAAAAATCCTGACATTTGCCAAGAAACAAGTTTTATAGTAATTGTTACTTACAGGGAAATAAGGCTACATAGATTAGAAATACTGCTAGAGGCTTAACATCACACATATCCTTGTCAAAAGGAATAAGGACAAGATGTTGCCTTGCCATGGCACTGCCACTATACCAGAACAGCAGCCTTACAAAATGCAGTTTTGCAGTTGTTTCCTAAGGTCACAATTATAAACAGCCCTACTTGGGAGTAAAAAGCAGCTTTGTACATCAACACATGGTGGCCATTTCCTCATTGCTTCTTCCCACACCATTCTGGTAATCTCTAAACTTAATACTCATGGAGGCGGGTGAATCACACAAGATAATGCATTTCCCTCCTTCCCAACACACCAAGAGGATCAAGAGTTCCTAGATTAATAGCATTGTTGAGTTATAGGTATCATGCAAACTCAATCCATAATCTAAGCTGCTTTGTCTTCATACTGAAAGATCTCCAGTGTTTCCTTATTTGAAGATAAAGATTGCTTTCATCCATTATAAAAGAAGCAGGTATACACTGCAGATTTGTGGCTGCCTTTTCCCATCATGTGTACACTGTGGAAACTCGCACAGGAGAGCCAAGGCAATCATGGGTTATTGTTGAAATGTGGGTTATGTTGTCTGAACCTAGCTATGCTAACAAACCATGGTTTGTTAACCATGAACCCAGTTTACAACCCAACAACAAATCATGGGTTGTTCGTGGGTTTGTGAACTGTGGGTTGTTTGTTAACAAGCCATGGTTTGTTAGCACAGCTAGGTTCAGACAACACAATAACCCTTGTTTCAATGACAACCCATACTCAACCCTTGAGTGTTGTCTGAACCGCAGCCTGTCTCTAACAGTGTCCAGCCAGATGCCCCTGGGAAGCCTCATAAGCAGAGCAAGATGCGAATAATCATCTCATGTGTGTTACTGCAGTGTACACATTATGTGGGAGGTGGGAAGAGATGTAGTCGATTCACACTTTATATGTTAGAAACAATATTACATATCCTGTGGTAACTTTACACTCTTACTGGAATGAGCCCTCCATAGAAGTAGGGAGCATCATTGTTCAGGTACCCTTTCACCTACAGTATGATCTATACTGCAGACTGTATGTATGTATGATTTGTGCGATCCTTCCTCCACAATGGGAGATTACCCAAATGTATGTGCACATAGACCATGCTGCATGTTACACTGCATGTTGGGCAAGGGTATGCAAGCATTCATGCTCCCCTAACATACATCCGGAGGGCCCATTTCTGGTAAGTATGAAAACCACTTCCATATGCATCCATTTTGGCTCTGAACAAGCCTTTAGTGTGGTGCAGCACAATCATCAGTGAGGCCAGACAGAGGAAAGGATATATAGTCCACCCCCCACCGCACCCCAAAGACCCACAAGCACTGGTTTTGCAGAGACTGGAAATCAGGACAAAGATGGGACAGGACACACAGGTTAGAGTTGGTGACATAAAAGCTGGCAAAATTTAAAATATAGAACACCCACAGTATAGACAGTGTAAATGCATATGGGGTTATTTTAACTATCTCCCATCAAATGCCAGCTGAATTAGAAGAATCAGTGACATTGTCTCTGCAGCAACACTGCCCCCCCACTCCAAATTGGTCCACTCATTCTCTATCCTCTAAAAGAGCTCATATTCTCTCATGTGAACATTTAATTTTAGCTACATACACCCTCTTTCATATTTTAGTCCATGTTAAAATAGGACGTTTTCCAAAAAGCTAATACAAATGATCTTGTACTTTTAAGGAAAATATGCCTTTATTTTCATTAGAGATTTGAGTCCATTATAAAACAATGAGTTTTAAATAAACATGAATACTGTGTAAGAGTAGGATAGCTTTCCCACAGAACCCTTACAGCGCAATTCTATGGGCCCTAGACAGCATCTAGATGACCATAGGATTTTTCAGATTCCCAGCTACAAGGTTGGAAAATCACTCTGACTTCATAGCTTGGGATCTTCGCTCAGATCCCCCTCCTCCCCCTCGCAGCTGGCACAAAGAACTGCGCCAGCTGCTTATCGTGACCTTAGAGAAGGGCTTTTGGGGGCATTCTGGGGGACGGGAAGGAGACCAGCATCGCCAAGATGAGACATATCCTGGCGGCGCCTCAGCCTCCTTCCCTCCCGCTCAAAAGTACCACACTTAGGATGGCCAAAATCAACCCTCTAAGTGCTTTGCAGGGCAGGAGGAGCACAGAGACGACCTTCGCCTCCACACTCCTCCCACCCTCCATAGGATGCCCGTAATCCTCCAAGTTCGGAGGGTTACGGGCATCCTGATTGGATTGCACCCTTAACCACCATTAAACGAAACATAGAACACCCTCCTTTTAGAATGCTGCTGTCACATTGGACCCTTCAAGCTACATGGCATCTTTTTAAACGAACAAACACCTTCCATTTGCAGAGAAAAGCAACATCTGTGGATGCCATTTTGGAAAAAATATTACTTCTCCCAAGGTACTAAAAAATTACTTCTCTCCCGCTCCCCAAATCTATACCCAAACTTACATCTCTCTCAAAACTTCATAATGGAGAAAGATCTGTGCGTGATTCAGACATTACTTCAGTGGCATCTCTGTCACTGCAAATCTCTCTTATGAGCTAAAGAAATGCCTGGATTTCACACAGCTAAAGAAATGCCTGGATTCAACTTCATCTATAGATCAGTCAGATCATAGGAATTATTTTCAGTGGAAATCATGCTACGAGAGTAACATATGAACCAGCCCTTAGTCTCCCACATACCCAACAGTTCAATGCATGGAATTCCACTGGGAATAAAGATGATGCCAAATGATGTTCAATATGAGAAATATATAATGTGAACTCAGGTCCACAAGACACTGTCATAACAAATTATTTTATTGACCTAATCCTTCACAGTCATCCCTTTAAATCTGAAACTCTGCTTCAAGTGTAAATACTATTATAAGACTAATCCAAGCCTATGCAAGTTATGTTCATGGTATTTCTTGCAAAATAACTTCAAACTTGGCACTTTAAAGTAGTACCAGATATAGAATTGTGTTACATAACAAGGGATAGATGTCAATCGCTCCAGACCTGGCCATGAAATACACAGCAAGACCCTGTTCTTTACTGCTTAGTGCCTTCCCAGCCAAAAAGAATGAACAGAGTAGTATTTCTTGTTCCTGTAGTACAAATACATATACAGTTGGATCCAGATTTAGTCATTTTTAGAGTAGACCCATTGAAATCCCATTAATTTCAGTGGGTCTACTCTAAATATGACTGTCTGGATCTAACCCATTTTCAGAAACTTCCACCGAGATATGCTTTCTCCCATAGCACCCTCAAGAGAATACAAGAGTAACTGAAGTTAAGAACCATACACTCCTGCTAATCTAGGCAATATTTATACTAGACTTTGTTAATCCTATTTCTTTTAGGAGTATAGTCTGGACAATGCTAGATTCAAGACTGACTCTTTATATTAGGTGTCAGTGCTATCAGATCAGGACTGAAAAATAACTTAGGAGAGATTGCTTTTCTGCACTGCAGTTATTTCCAGCATCCATTATGGTTAGAGATACCTATTCAAGGAAACCAATATATTTTAGGAATGATTACTCAAGTAACATCAAGCATAAAGGGGCTGTAACAAGTTCAACTAATGTCTCAAGTGGAACTTGATTGTGTTTGAAGGCATTCAATAGCAGCCACATAAAGGGAGGGTTATCCATTTAGGCAGGCAGAATGCTATACCTGGAAGAAAGATATTGGTTACATTGACCACTTCTTCCCTGCTTTACCTCCATTAGACACAGTAATCCACTTACTCATAAAATAATCTTGGCCAACAGCTAATTATGTTCTCATTTAACTTCAAGGATGTAGTTGCTTTGCAGTATTTAGGAGGCCACAAGTTCTTTTTATCTTAAATTACATGAAATTATGTAAGATATCCTTGAAAGGGCAGTTCTCAATTTCCAGGAAACTGATTCCAATAGTGTTTAAGCAATATTTTTCTACTTTTCTGAGCAGTTATAAATTCACAGATCTTCTCGACCCCACTACCAGCAAGTGCACAGTATTGCATTGAAAGGGAGTAGGAAAATAATATAAATATAACTGGAGAGAGACACACACAATGTAATGTGTTTCCAAGCTGTCACTAATGCAAAGTGACTATGGCAGAATGCAACCTTTCTGCTATAACTAAATCCATTTGTATTTCACCTACTGACATATCTTAGGTGGAGAGAGATATTTTCCAGAGAGAAAAATGGAAAATATATTTGTGTGTATGTATTTGGAGGGGTGCGGGGCAGGAAGGTAAGAAACCCAGTCAATAATTTTGCAAGATTTGCCTTTTGGTACCAACACAGAGTACTGTCATCTGTATCTCTGAGAAAAATTCAATTCAACGATTGTCAAATGTTTCAGTTCTCTTCCTTTTTTAAAGCCCAAGTGATTTCTGGACAATTTGCTTGGCGATTTTGTTAAATTGCTCTCTGTCTTCCCGCCACATTTTAGAGGCATCCACATTGGCTCCACTCTCATCATTTGGTTCTGAAATGAGAAATAAAGAAAAATTAAATCAACAGAAAAAAAGAGAAGCGATGGGATCTGCCCAAGTACAGTACTGTCCTGGGCCACAAGAATTACAACCACTAGAAGGAGAACATATAGGAGACAAGAATTCTTATTTCCACTTCATTCCATACAATGTTCCAGAACAAAGAAGAGTTCAAGCAATTACAACAGCTTAGGATTCAGATCCTTTTATGCAAGAAGCAACCAACAGCAAGCACATTAAAGCTGCACTCAGATGCATGAGTGTTACGAGCATGAGCACCCTTGAAATTTGGGCTCACATGTTGCCTCCTCTCTTCCCACATCCTCCACACATGAGGAGAGAAGATGAGAAACTTAAGATCACATCTGCAGCAAACCATACTTTACTGTCTCTTCCAAACCTGGCAAACTATGGTTTGCTGCAAATCGTGATTAGAAGCTTCTAATCTCCTCTTGTGTGCAGAGGATATGGGAAGGGGAGGAGAGAGCATGCAGATTCCAGGCTTCTTCTGCTTGTAATGCCAAAATGTGGTTTGACATTATATCTGAATGTAGCCTAAGATTCTGACTGACCCTCTGCCTGTTCACTCCCCACACCCACACCTGTCCCAATTTTCTTTCCTGCAGCTTCCAAGAGTTGTTGGCATGCCAAACTTCCTTATTGTACCACATAGTGTGAAACCTAATGGATGCCATATATAGATCACAGAATTCCAATGTTTTGATGGCTTGGCTTTTATGTATTTACACTACACCCCATGTGTGCCTGCACAGCATTAAGGAACTGGAATGGCAGAGTTTGAGACATTAGCAGCCATGGAGAACTGCCCGTGTAGGGACTGAGAGCAATTCTGGAGTGGCATGTCCAGGGCCCGAGCTGGCCCACTGGACAATTTAGTTCATTGACCCACGTCAGACAATCTGAGCTACTTCATCATTTAAATTGGATCTCTTTGATTTTTTTTATATTGGTATTTGGATTTTATTAATTCATTTTTATTGATTCATAGTCTTGAAGGCAGATTAGTGGAAAGTGGGGTATGTTTTAAATAAAGCTCAATAAATAGATCTCATACACCATACCTTGATGCTTTTTTGAAGCTAAATTCATACACATAAGCATGCACTATTCATGCCTACAGGGGCTTACAGTAATAAGACTTCAAATGAATTCAATGCCAGAATGAGTGCCACTGTTCACTCTTGTCATCTGAGCATCATGCAGCTCATCAGCCTGCCCTGCACTGTGACCTTTTCCATTGTGGGAGAGTACCAACTTTCTCCTGTTTAGGGAAACATGGATCTCTCTGAACAAAACAGGTTCTCTGGACAGGTCATGAACTGTATTTTTAATCATCTTGTCAGTCACTCCATGGACACAATTCATCTTAGAGAAGACAGGCCAGTACCAAATCTCAGGGAATAGAAGACTACATGAAAGAGAACCTTAACTACACAACTGTCAAGGTGGCCCTTGAAACATTTGGCATTTAGGTAGCTTAAGAAAGCACATTAAAATTAAGCCTTCACCACCTACAACTACAGAGATCAACACTGAATCTCACTGTATAAACCACTAATGTAGGATAGGCCACTGTGAATATCATAAGGAAATCAGATACACAAAGTGCTAGAGTAGTCCAGTAATTTGTTATTGTTTGAACAGTCTTCCTAGCTTAGTGTCTGCAGGTGAATTACTGTTTCTTACCTGCCAGCATGCTGACCACAGACAAGAGGATCTTCTCCACACTTTGTACTGGGCTCCATCGTTCTGCACTGCTCTCATAGCCCATGGGATCATCCCCAGGTGCATGAAGAATAGAAATGCAAACTCTCCCATCTGGATAAACTGTAGAGCCGGAAAGAAGCATTTTACAAGGGAAGTATGTGAAGGAGAACATATTGAAAGGACAAAAAGAACCAAAAAGGCAGATTCTTGCCACTTATATGATGGAATCTCTCTAGCCAATGACACCATTAAAATGAGGCTGAGCAATTAGATGGCAATAGGATATACTGGGGGGCGCACGGTTATAGAAATGATGTACTCTTTCAGTCTTATTCCTCTACAGCAGGGGTGGGCAACTTGTGGACCTCCAGATGTTTTGACCTACAACTCCCAGCATCCCTCCCCATGGCTATGCTGGCTAAGGTTGATGGGAGGCAAGATCATCAGAAAATTGATAGAACATCTAGGTAACATAACAAATATGAACATATTTGGGCATTGGGCAGAGAGTTTTCATGCCAGTAAAGACCTGTTTTCTGGGCTATTTACACACCAAGGAACAGAGAGTGAAGTTTGTTGTTCTGGAATTGGAAGCTAAATGGATCAGATTATACAGTGACATCAAAAGGGTCAAATTAGACCTTCTTCAGTCACTAATAGTGTTGGCTACTGGGTGGTATAGAAATGCAATAAATAAAATAAAATATCAAAATAAGAGCAAGTGATTACATGGTGGAGTGATTTCCCATAAGCATGTGTGTCATTTGAAAGCAACTTCTCCATGAAGCCTTAAGCGGACTGTTATTTAAATAAGGCAGTTGTTCCAAGGTGAATATTTCTCAAACCTACATTTGATAAACATAATATTGATACTTTAGAAAGATTTTTGTAATTACTCCCCCTACCAATACACATACCAAAAGTAATAATAATCTGACCACAGTGAACATATAGCACAACCTTCCCCAACCTGGTGACCCAGATATGTCAGACAACTCCCAACATCCCCAGCCAGTAACACCAGGTTGGGGAAAGCTGACATAGCATTTGAAACTCTGGGAACTCAAGAGCTCCCAGTACACTTTTAGTGGAAAGGGAACATAAACTCTTAAGACACATATCCTCCTAGAAAAAAGGGGGGATTCAAAACATTAATTTCTGAGAAATTCCAAAATCAATGTTGCATGATGTTTCCCATGTGCTCTCTGTCTAAACATTGTTAATAATTTAGGTCTTTTAAAGTATTTTTGATTGTGAATATCTTTAGATACTTTTTTTAGTCCTGGAGACAGGATTTTTATAACCCCTGAAATACCTCCCCAAAATGGCTCTATTGCCCCAAACATGCTACGATCGTGAAATTTTTTGTGCTTCAATAAACCTTTAATGCAAGGCAGGCTATCAAAGATGCACCAATGTTTGGTGCCATTACCCTTTTTGATGGCTTTGGATGAGATGGAGGTAGACCGTACCATAAATAGAAATTAGTAATCCTGTTCTAACCCAATGGCTAGGGGAAAGGTTTGGCTCTGTTTTCATTGCTCTCTAATCCTCCCCCAGTGTTATTCTACCTCCTGTCCAGCTACCCTCCAACCAAAATACAGCACATTTAAATGGGTGGTTGAAAGCATTTTCAAATTTTCCTTTCAGCTAACATCTGTGCAAGTTTGCAACATGTTATGTGCTATATATAGGTTATTCTGTTTACTCCCTCTCTACAGCCCTAGGGTAGGGATTGCTTGCTGGTCTATCCATAGCTAAGGGAAAGGAAGACAACATTTTGATGGATCACTATTACTTCTGTGGAGGAGTAATGAGAAGACAGCAGGCAAAGATGACATATGCTTGCAAAGTCGCAATATAGAAGCTTAGGAAAAAGAATATACAAGAAGACTTAATCACATACTATTCGCGGATGCTATTTTTTCTTCTCCAGTTGCTATTTCAAATGTACCTACCTATCTGCCTATAATTCTTTCAGAGGAAAATCAACCTTGTGTTTTTAAAAGCATGGATTAACAATGTGGAACTCAATTCTATGAATGTTTCTTTTAAGATGGAAATTATACAGAACCCAACTACGTACTTTAATCAGGTCTGCAAAGAGGACAAAATATCACCTGAAACTGAACAACTGGCAAGCTAAACTAATGCCCTTGCTGAATCTGCGTGGCACAATATCAGAAGCAAAAGGAAGGTTTCAGAAGAAGCACCAATTCCATAGTTTAACATGATCTTAATCAGGTATCTGCAGTCTTTGTCAGGACTAAGGGTTCCAACCCTTCAAGTCTTTTTTGATGTAGAGTATATAAGGCCAGAGTACTCAAGGGATGATGAACAGCCAGATTTAAATCGAGGATAGGTCAAGCCACATAGTTATAAGGAAAATGTTTGCAATGTGTGTGGCTTTCAGTAGCAAGTAGCTTTCAGTTGTTGCGTGTGCAGAGTGTGTGCGGGTTGGGAGATTTATTATCCTGTCTGTGTGCTAGCAGACGCTTGAAATTCCACACACAGATCTTCCAGATCTCACCTCCCCCCGCGCAGCATGCAGCGTGTTGTGCCAGTTTGACCAGCCCAGTCTGCCCTGTTGTCAGACTGCTTCCAGCTTCCCCGTTGCAGATTAATCCATGGAGTCAGGAAACACTCTGTAACACCACAGGTCTAATTCTACCTGTTTATTCACTTAGCAAGTAAAGTTCTACAGAGTATACATTTCCTAGTTACAGTCCATGTGCAGAGTATAAATGCATAGCAAGCATTACATCCAGTGGAGTAAGTTGAGCTTCATTCCACCTCAGCAAAGACGTTACATTGTTGCAGTAACAAAGTCCAGCAAGAAGAACAAGAAGAGAGAAAGCAGTCCAGCTTCTCTCTAAGATGGCTTCAGACAGGAAACAAGTTAGCATGTCATCAGAACATACAAACCATGTGACCAGCTCATATTGCTCTCACAGTCTAGTTTCCCATGCGAAAACACGAGAATCCAGAAAGACACAACAAACCTGTTTACAGCCATTCTGTCCCTTCCATGTGTAAACAATGTGCTGCAGCTGGTGAAGTGATACATATCACAACAGAAGCCCATATAGAATGTCTGTTCAGGAAGGCAAGATCTGACTGTGAATTGTGCTTTTATCTACTTTGTTTGTATTATATTGATTTTTGTAAAGTAGATTAAACAATTGATAAGACAATAAATAAATGTTTTAAAACAAACAAAAATCTAGTTCTGAGAAGGTGGCCAAGAGAGAAAGGCAGCTTTGGAATCACATGCTGAAGTCCAATTATTCGTGACATGGTTTCACATTTCTCCAGATTTTGTGATGCAGCTCCCATCTCAAAAAACTTACTAAAATGCATATAGAATGCATATTTTAGGATAAAATACATTCAGAAATGTGTATTTTGTGAGAAAATACATTAAAAATACTTTATATACAAATTTTTATGTGGACCTAAAAAACCCACAAACTAACATGAGAGAGGGACTGAACAGACTCATGAATGAACATATGCTGGACTGCAAAGAGACTGATCCATCCCTAGCTACAATCTACTGCTTTAAGCAAGTTCCCCCAGTCCGGATCATTTCCAGTACTAGAGGTAGGCTTGACAAAAAAGACCTAA
Organism: Shinisaurus crocodilurus; assembly: GCA_021292165.1. NCBI lineage: Eukaryota > Metazoa > Chordata > Lepidosauria > Squamata > Shinisauridae > Shinisaurus > Shinisaurus crocodilurus. The sequence goes on from CM037878.1 coordinate 58,860,952, forward strand.
AGCAGCAAAGCACAATGAGACACAGTTAGGTGTGCATACATGTACATTTCACTTCATTTCTCTGTGCATTCCCCCACTCGCTATATAGTATGTGAACAGGGCAGGTTCTCGCTGCTTTATATGTGAATGGGGCAGAAATGTGGACAGCTGCACTGTCATACCTAATTTAGCCTTGAGCCCTTTTAATTTGAAGTACGGTAAGTTCCATTGAAATAGTTGGTAAATACTCCTAAAGTTTAGGATTGGGTATTAAAAATTGCATAGCAGAAATTAGAATTTCTATCGTGAAGTCCCTATCTTGTACTAATTACAAAAACAAGCACAAACAGAGGATACACTAAAGCCGTAAAGAAGGCGTTTGCCTGCTGGCATGTAGGGCTAAAGTGTGTAGGGGGACATGAGTGCACATGTAAGTCCCGCGCCCAACGTCCCCACACGCCCAGCTTTTATGTTGACCTCTGCATGTTGTGCATGAAGGTCTGTATAGGGCTCTTTAAGCGCATTTGGCTGAACACTCTTACAGAGCTCCTGTGATCCTGAACCCTGCCTTATCAGGGCTTCCAGTCACAGGAACTCTAAGTGCATTCAGCTGAATGTGCTTACAGAGCCCTAGACAGACCTTTGCATGTTGGAAGTTAGAAGCTGGGGGCAGGGCTTACGTGTGCACCCACGCCCCCCTACACACGAGGCGAATGCCTGCATCGCGCTTATGTCTTACCACAAAGGTTTGTGAAACCTTTACAAAACTGAAGGAGGTTCTGTACCAGTTGTACGCCTCACAGATGCATGGCTTAGCCATCTGGCAAGGATGGAGTTGGATACTTCTCTCCTCTAAGACTGCGTGAAAGGAAACAGTCAGAGTGTCCAATATCTGCTGTGCATTTGATGTACATTTTAAGGGCTCTACATACATCCAGGTTGTGTCATGCCCTCTTGGCAAAAGTTTGGGCACAAGGGGGGTAGAGGATGAGTTCCTGTGCTCTATGAAGGATGGTAGGTATTAACTTTTGTGATAAAGGAGATGTCAGGGTGGAGAATTATGGTGTCCCTCAAGAAAATGTGTAAATGATCCCCAACTAAGAGGACCAATAGCTCCTAGATTCTCCTGGCCAATGCAATTGCCACAAGAGCAACTTTTTGAGAGAATACTCTGAGAGGTAAGGATTTTAGGGACTCAAAAGGTGGATTGGTCACGGCTTTGGTAACTATGTGAAGATTCACATGGGAAAGCGATAGATTGCTGGCTGGCTGAGAAGCAATGCCCCTCAGAGGAAACATGAGCTGTGGTTATGATCCTAGGGGACAGGAGCCTGCCTTGGAAAGAAACAAAAAGAGTGCAGAAGCCTGTCTACCAACTGTCTTTGGCTTGAGGTCTAGTGATGGGGACCTGAGCTGAATGTCTTGGGAGGTGGAGGTGAGTGACCACTGAGATTAGTTTGGAGAACACTCTGGGGGCTAAGCCAGGCCAAAGGAAGTGCAGGCCTTGCACTGAAAGTGTCTCTGCCTCTAGGCAAACTTTCAATATTTCCTTTGTATTCCAATAGGCACACACAGGTAGGCCTGCATGAGATCTATGGAGGCAAGGAACTTGCCTGTGTGGAGGGCCTTCTGTATGGTATGAAGGGTTTCCATCTGGAACTTGTGGTACATGAGAAACCTGTTGACATACTTCAGGTCCAGGATGGCTCTCCATTCCTCCACACCGCCCCCGATGTTGAGTCGGAGTGGCTAGCAGGCTGGCACTGAGCTTTGAGCTCCAAGGAAGAAGGAACATTCCCACTGCATTCACCTTCCAGATAATCCTCATGACAGCTAAGGCTGGCTTCTACAGGTGCAGCAGAGCTTCAGAGGCAGCTTCAGCTGGCATATGTCTTTTGGCTGAGCAGGCCGATAGCTCTGGTGCCACCGAGCCTTACTGTGCACAAGCCATTTGGAAGGTTTCATCACACAGATGTGATGCCATGTGCTTTGTAGGCAAGGTTCTTCCCTGCTGGCACTATGGATAGAGTAGGTCAAGTTGAGAAGGGAAAGGAGACCAGAAAAACTCAAGAGGGGAACAAGCAGCTCTTCTCTCTCTCTCTCTCTCTCTCTCTCTCTCTCTCTCGGAGAATAGGTAAGAAGAGAAGCACAAAGAGGCTGTAAGGAACAAGGAATCAGGAGCTTTGAGTAGTAGAGAGACAAACAAACAAAGGAGTTAGCTCTGTCCTGAGCAAAAGTCAAGGATTAACTGGGGGGAGGACCTCAAGATCTCTACCACTAAGGCAAAGAACTTGGCCATATGATTCTTGCCTTTCCTGAGTGGTAGGGGAGGTCTCTGTCACACCAAACTGGGAAGAAAGTGTTCTAAGGGCCCTTAACCTTCTTTTGCCTCAAGTTAGGAAATAATTGCAAGATGAATAGCCCTAGATAACTGGACTTGATGGGACTCTTTACCCATGTAGAAAACATAATGTCACCTATTGATAAAACTTACTGATTAGTAGAACTTACTATTGGGATGAAACATCTCGCATGTGAACCTCATCTTTGGAGGACTTAAAGGATAATCAAGAGGAAAACTCAGAATAGCAGGAAAAACACCATACTCAAAGCAAGTGTCTTCTGGGCCCCTAAAAACAAAATGAAATATTAAATTTGTGCAGCATGAGACCATTCAACGTTACTCTAAAACCAACTCTAAAACCAACTCCAAAATATTAATTACTAATATTGGTAAAGCATAAAAGCTGTACTGGATTGTAATAGGTTACCAATAAATGCTACAGCACTTCAAGGAATTATCTACTAAAATGTAGTTTTGTATACAAGCAATTACGACATGGATGGAAGTAGTTTCTAATTCGCATGAGAGACTGAAATGAATTAGTAACAATTACTCTTTACCACAAACAGATCAGAACCTTCAATAGGATCTCTTAGATATAATACAGTAAAATCAGTTTCATGTGCTACCAGTATCAATGTAAACAAGTTTAAGTGTTTGGACAGTCAAAGCAGATTTAGCCTCTCTGCATCCCTTTCCCCAGAATCACAATCAAATCATCTAAGAAGTGCAGTGCAATCTATGTAAACAATATCCTAGCTGAAGATTTGCCTAGCAAAATCTATTCCCTAGGACAGGGGTACAGAACCCCCAGCCTGCTGGGCTCTCCAATATGGCCTGCAGAGCATCCTGGGACTACTTCCCCGCAGAGGAGACTGTTGCTCTGATCTGAGATTGGAGATAACATCCCTGCACACCAGCAGGGGAATTACTGCTATTATCTCCAATCTCACATCAGACATAATAGTGGGATGTGGGTGGCACACACTTTGCCAGTGGCGGGAAAAACAGCTGCTCTTCCCGGCGCTGGTCAAATCCCTTTCTCAGTGCTGAGAGGAGGCACAGACTTTGCCTCTCCCAGTCCCAGCACAGGGAACAGGGCTGTACCCACTGACAATATCCAGTCTACAGTAAGGGGTAATACAGACCCCTCACTTTAAAAGCATGCACACCCCTGTGCTAGGTCCAGCAACTGCACAATTGAAATGTTTAAATATCATGTTCTGCTGTGCCATAAGAGGCATAGCAAGAATCCCTCTTCTCATCTTCTTCTCCCACTCTATAGGTAGGATCCAGATTGAGTCATTGTGGAGGAAGGGTGGCTGGCTGACCCGCCACACCCCACCCTTTCCTACCCAAAGGACCCAAGACCCCCAGAGATCTCAAGGTACTAGATTGCCAGCCTCAGCTGTCTGCAATCCTACTTGAATCTCTGTTCAGGGACTTGCCTTTGTCTATAACTTGGGTTTAGTTACTGAACTAAGCAGAGCAATCCACAAACACCATGTGGGGTAAAACCAAGAAAGGTTTATTCTGGTAGCATTTTACAACAAGAATAGGGAAATGAGAGAAGCACAAAATGGAGAGACACTTTGGTACAAATTAAAGCTGCAAAATAACAAAACTTGATTCCTTAATATCTCCCAGGCACACAACTCTGTTACCTGGGGGTCAGTTCTCTTCCAGGGTTAGATCCAGCACAGCCTTGCTGCCAGGGAGGACTACTTCACCTACCCGAAGGTCCGAGATGGGTAGCCCCTCCACAAGGCCTGTCTTTACCAGAGCCCTCATTCAACTAATTTCATTAGGAGCTACTTGGGGTCGTATCCTGAGGCCCCCCGAAGGCTTTGACCTATGCCTGGCTTGATGCCATTGCTCCACAGCCAGCAACCACGCGACAAACAAAGACAAAGACCAAAACCCACATGTTGGGAAATATACCTTTCCCCCCCCTCCCCTCCTCTCTGTAGCTCTGCTGCCTTTTAGCCAATCATGGTGCACTTCACCTGGCCAGGCAAGGGAGGGAGACTCATGACTTATGACATTTGCATCTGAAAAGCCGTAGACAGGCGCCATGTCCCATCTGATACTTTATGCACATTTTGTTGGAAAACTGAACCGCTGGGGGGAAAAACAAAGCTAAACAACTTTGTCCCAGTGGCTGCAGAATCGTGCTGTGAAGTTAGGGTAGTGTGAGAAAACGTGTGCTAGGCCAGTAGGCAAAAAAGAAAAACGACAAGTCTGTTTCTTTTAAACACAGAGGTTTACTAAAACTAAGACTTGCAAAAACATGAACAGACACAGAGTGCTATGATACAAAAAGTGAAGAGAGAATAGTATGTCAGACAAAAACAGATACAGTCTAGACACACAAACAATCTCTTTACTTACAGAATGCTCTTTCATCAATACTCACTAATCCAATTAAACTCCTTTTCCCCCAACAAGAACACAAAGACTTTACACACCTTATATACACTATTGTACAGTCACATGCTAAATATGAGGTAATGCCAGCTGCATCAAGGCATGATGTCACCCCAGCTGAACACAATTTAGCATGACCCTTGCTCCAGATCCCCTGGTTACAAAAAACTGTACATTTCCCTAACTGGGCCAAAGGTGACACTTTGTTCAGGCCTGACCTTGATCAGGTCTGCCGGTCCTGTAGCTTCCTTGCCCGAAGGCAATACCTGAATATGTGAACTCCATATTCTAACACCCCTCCTTGCCTGAGTGGCTAGAAGCTTTATTGTATACACTAAACATTTTCTCATTAGAACAACATACCAAACTTTGTAATGGTTTCTTGGAATTTTGGCCTGGGCAGAGCCTTCGTCATTACATCTGCCAAATTCCCCTCTGATGGGCAGTACACCAGTTTGATTACACCCGTTTGTATGTGGTCTCTAACATTGCAGAATTTTACCGCTATATGTTTAGTCTGGGCTTTCAGATTTTCTGTGTTCGCCAAAGATATGCATGCAGTACTGTCACAAAAGACCTCCACCGGTAGCTTTTGACTGATTCCCATATCTTTGAGTAGTTGTAGATACCATGTTGTCTCACCACATGCCAAAGACCCTGCTGCCATTTCTGCCTGACAACTGGATGTGGCCACACTTGTTTGTTTCTTTGATACCCAGTTTACTACGGTGTTACCTAATTGCATTACCATGCCACTGACTGATTTCCTGGACAATACACAATTTCCCCAGTCAGAATCCACCCAAATTTGTAAGTTTTCTGAACCTTGAACCGGTAAACTTAAACAAATGTCTAGGGTGCCCTTGAGATATCGTAAGACTCTCTTAGCTGCGTTCCATGCCGGAACAGTGGGCTGTGCCGTGAACCTACACAAAACTCCCACACTGGCTGCTATATCTGGCCGTGACCATTGCGCCAGATATAGCAAACTGCCAACCAAGGATTGATACCTTTCCACCTCTTGAAACACTTTGTCTGTCGCAGTTATGGACTTTACAAAATCTGTGGTCATAGGTGTCAGTACCGGTGCACACTCTAGCATACTATACTTTTCTAGTAATGCTACCACCTTGTGTTTCTGGTTTAGACAAATTGACTCTTTTGTTCTAACCACCTGAACACCCAGATACTGTGCCACTTCACCCAGAGATTTTATTTTAAACTTTTGTCCTAATTGCTGTGCAAATGTTGATATCTGGCTGCTGCTTGACCCAGCACACAAAATATCGTCTACAAACGTGATTAACACCATGAAGTTGTTTCCTGAACCCTTAGTATACAGACACGGGTCAGCTAACCCACGTTTGAATCCACTTTGCACCAATGTTTCGTTGAGACATATTCCAGGCTCTGGCAGACTGCTTTAACCCATAAACTGCTTTATTTAGATACCAGACCTTTCCCTGTTCACATTCAAAACCTGCAGCTGGCTCCATGTATATTGCCTCCTCCAGAGGAGCATTTAGATACGCTGTAGTGAAGTCTAAATGGTGCACCAGTAAATTCCTTTTCGCAGCTAACGACAGTAGCAGTCTTACTGTTTCTGCTTTTGCAGTAGGAGAGAACGTTTCGTCATAACTCTCACCCCTCCTTTGTGAAAAACCCCTGGCCACGAGTCTTGATTTAAAAATGAATTCACCAGAAATAGACACCTTCCGTTTGAAAATCCACCTACTGCCAGTTATTTTCACCCCTGCTGGTGCAACAACCTCTGAATATACATTGTTCTGTTTGAATGACTCCATTTCACTGTTCATTGCCTCCAACCACCGTTGTTTTTCTGCATTTGGCAAATTATTTACTTGTTCTAAGTTTTCTGGCTTAACGTATGTTACATTGCAAACTCTGGCACCGCCTATAACAAACCTCTGGGGTGGAACACCTTTAGTACTCCTTTGAGATCTGCGTATCTCATTCTCAGTACTGTCTGCCTCGGCTTGCCCTTCCCCACTTTGCGTCGGCTTCTCCCAAAGACTGTTTTAAATTCCCTGGGCTTCTTTGACCCCTCTCTCTCGCCAGCTGCTTCGGCTTGGCTGGCTCAGAGACATCTAAAGGAATTAAAACTTCTGGATTTGCATGCACACGTTGCCAGCCTTCCTCAACAAAGTCTGTGTTCTGAGAAATTACCACCCTGGCATTCCCTCGTGAAAACCTCCAGGATTTCCCAGTTCCCGCATACCCCACAAAATGCAACCTTTGTGATCTTGGGTCTCCCTTCCTTCTCAATGATTTAGGAATATGCATGTATGCAAAACTACCCCAGACTCTGAGGTGGCCAAGCTCCGGAGCCTTCCCAAATAGCCTTGCATACGGTATATTATCAATCACCGCAGACCAGGTCCTATTGCACAAATAATTTGCTGCCAGGATTGCCTCACCCCAAAAATGCGAGTTTGTACTCAGACCAGCGTCCGTTAGCAAACATCTCATGATTTGTTGAAGCGACCTGAATTTTCTTTCAGCCGTACCATTTTCCCATGGGGAATGTGGGTTAGTAAGTTTGTGCACTATACCATTATGTTTCATGAACTTCTGAAACTCCCCGCTCAAGTACTCCCCACCCCGGTCTGTTTGTAGAGTTCGTACTTTTGTGTTAAACTGTCTCTCTGCATACGCCACCCAGTCACGAAAGACAGAAAAACACTGAGCTTTTTGCTTTAACAGATACACCCATGTGAACTTTGAATATTCATCCATTATTAGTAACACATATTTTGCACCACCTTCACTGGGCTTGAAGGGACCACACACATCTGAATGCAGCAGCTCAAACACTTCACTTGCTTGCCTGTTTGATTTCCTGCTTATTGGTTGCACCCGAGATTTTGCTTGTTTGCACACAGCACAGTTTAGATACTTTCTGCACCCTTTCAACGTAACACCAGTACAAGACTCAGCAGTCTTCTGAATTACATTAAACCCGGAATGCCCTAATTTCCTATGAAACGTGTGTAAACAATTATCGTGTAATGGTGTATTGTTAACCATGGCAATGTGTGGAGACAACACGTATAGCCCATTTTCCAGGGAGGCTTTAGCAGCAAGCTTCCCACCTTTCTGGATTTCACAGCCAGATTTTGTGAACACCACTTCATACCCAACACTGGTAAGACAAGACACAGACAATAGGCTATAATCCAAATTGGGGACACACAGAACATTCTCCATTTCTGTATCTAGATAGGGTACTTTACACTTCCCCTCACCCACAATCGGACACGTGCTCCCATCTGCCAATGTGACAGTATGACTACTATTTTCCTTAGACACTTTGTTAAACGACACAAACGGCAAAGACGAGTTAGATATGGTCTTTGAACTCCCACTATCAAGAATCCACCTTGACGTAGGCTGACTCACATTTACCCTTACAGTAGCAGACACAGAGTTACTACATAGTCCATCTTCCTGATGTTTCTTCCTCTGTGGAACGCCCTTCTGTAAGTTCGCTTTACATTGCCTTTTGATGTGCCCTGGTTTCCCGCATTTGTAGCACTTTCGCACGCTCAAAGCTGCCTCCGTTTCCTCTCCGGCAGTTCTCGGTTTCTCTGCGCTGTAACCCGACACTCTCATCCCTCCTCGGCACGAATTCCTTCGGTTGGAGGGAGCTGTCGTCTGCTTCTCCTGTTGCTTTGCTTTTCTCCTCTCCTCCTCTTCAAGGAGCCGGCCAGCTAGATAATCCATGGTTAAATCATCCTCTGGAAGCGAAGCAACACTGTTCACCAGCAAGTCCCAGCTTTCATCCAGAGATGACAGGACAATCTGGACTTGGTGGATCTCTTGGTATTTCTGACCCCACTCAGCAAGTTTCATCAGTAGCTCCTGTATAACTTGCAAATGGTCAGATACCTTCTCCCCGGGCAGCAGCTGCTTCTTGTACAGTTGCCGCGCCAACAATATCTTAGAGCTTGCAGAGTCCCGAACATGTATTCTCCTGAGAGTTTTCCAGCAGTCGGCGGCATTCTCCAGAGACCGGACATGCATGAGTTGTGAATCTGACAGAGACAGCACAATCATTGCATGAGCTCTCTGCATCCGTCTGCTCTCTTCAGGGGTTGGGTCGCACGGGGGATCGACAACAGCAATGTCCCACAAATCCTCCCGCATTAGAAGCATTCTGGTCTTGAATTCCCAAGCTAGGTAATTCTCACCCGTCAGCTTGTCCACCACCACTCCCGGATACTGCTGCATCACCGCCATCGGAACGCCGTCCACGTGCTGCGCAGTGGGAGCTGGTTTAGGAATTCTTCCTTCCTCTATCTCCAGAGGATCACTCTGTGACTCCGGCTCGGACTTCACCTCCTCAGCCGTCTGTTCTTCCAGCTTTGCAGGGTTTTCTGCTAGAGAAGGACCAGCGATACAAAGCCCTAGCCAGGAACTTTGCAGCGATCAAAACTTCTCTGCACCCAAACAAAAAACCTTACTGGACCCTAGCCAAAAACAGAACTCCACGTATCTCAATACCCATGTGCCACAGCTGGGCCCATAACCTGTTGGAAAACTGAACCGCTGGGGGGAAAAACAAAGCTAAACAACTTTGTCCCAGTGGCTGCAGAATCGTGCTGTGAAGTTAGGGTAGTGTGAGAAAACGTGTGCTAGGCCAGTAGGCAAAAAAGAAAAACGACAAGTCTGTTTCTTTTAAACACAGAGGTTTACTAATACTAAGACTTGCAAAAACATGAACAGACACAGAGTGCTATGATACAAAAAGTGAATAGTATGTCAGACAAAAACAGATACAGTCTAGACACACAAACAATCTCTTTACTTACAGAATGCTCTTTCATCAATACTCACTAATCCAATTAAACTCCTTTTCCCCCAACAAGAACACAAAGACTTTACACACCTTATATACACTATTGTACAGTCACATGCTAAATATGAGGTAATGCCAGCTGCATCAAGGCATGATGTCACCCCAGCTGAACACAATTTAGCATGACCCTTGCTCCAGATCCCCTGGTTACAAAAAACTGTACATTTCCCTAACTGGGCCAAAGGTGACACTTTGTTCAGGCCTGACCTTGATCAGGTCTGCCGGTCCTGTAGCTTCCTTGCCCGAAGGCAATACCTGAATATGTGAACTCCATATTCTAACACATTTCGCCTCCTCCCAGCCCCCCAACTGGCCTTACTTGGTTTACACATGAGGAGGCGTGTGCGTGTGTGTGTGTGTGTGTGTGTGTGTGTGTGTGTGCAGGAACCCTCAAAGGCTCTTTCTTCCACACGCTCTCTTTTAAAAAAAATGAAACCTGAGAGGTCCACCCTCTCATTTCATTTTAAACTAACTTAAAAGAAAAAGCCTTTGCTAGCCTTCTACCACTAGCACACCTCTTCTCTTTCACACACACACAAAAACAAGACAAAACGAAAAACATCAAAACACCAAAATGGCAACATTAAACAATCAATTAAAAGCTTACAAGTTTGCATTACATCTGTTTTGCATACACAAGAAACATCATATACAATTCAAAAGGGAACCCCAACCCTTCTGTTGCTTGATTGGCACTGTCTAAAAACTTTCTAGGGTTGCTGCTTCTCACACAAGCCTGTAGGGGGCAGATTGCTGATTGAAATGTGACTCTTCAATTCGCCTTTATGTTTGCTTTTAAAGGCTCGCTTCTGCCACCCTCCACCTAACGACATGGATCTATCACCCCTTTTTCCAAAGGCTCGCTGGTGGCACCCACCACTCAATGACATGAATACACTACCCCTTTTTCCCAAAGGCTTGCTTGTGGCACTTTCTACTCAATGACATGAATGGGATGACTGTTTCTCTCAGAATTATATGCTGAGCCTTGGAGGCTCCACCCAGGCGGCTAGAACACCAGCCTGGCAATCTTTCAGCCGTTAGAGGGCTTCTCGCTTCTAAATTCCTTTTAACCTTCTGCTTTGTTTTCTAGCCTCTGACTGATCTTTCTCTGGCAACTCTTCTCTGCCCCCCTGAGGCCCTTTGAAAGCTTACAGGCTTTTGGCTTCACATTATCATTACATTCAAATTTCAAATTGACTTGATACAGTCTGGACTAATTTTTTCATTTGGGGACAAGACAACACAAATAGTTTTATTGCTTACACTGGGATCACCCGTCCCCTCTCCTCCAGCAACAATTTATCAACAAGACAACACTTGGATCACCCGTCCCCTCCCTTCCAGCAACAATTTAACAGTTTTCATTGGCTTTAATCAACTCCTAATCTCAGTTTTCTTTTTTTCTCGCTGGAGACACCTGGAGGGAAATTCTTCTGTCTGTGCTTCTCTGCCAGCTAGGAGGGAAATCTCCTTTTCTTTCTGCTCTTTTCAGCTCTCTATTTCGGCAGCACAGGGACAAAGTCTCTTTTTCTGGGGGGGTGTTTTCTGATGTCTGCCCCCCCCCTCTGCTTGCTGCTGCCTAGCCTGGCAATTCACTATGTCCCCCACCAAAGTCTTGACAATTTCTCTGGGGCACATAGCACAACTAAATTACTTATCAAACGCAGTCCCAAAATTTAACGTTTTGCTCACCAGTCTCTTAAGAGAGGTTTTCTGGTCTTCTCTCTTTTCTTCTGCTCCCTTTGGAACACACGCGCGCGCGCGCGCACACACACACACACACACACACACACACTATTTCTTCTTCTCTTTGCTCCGGTTCTTTGGGATCACACAGCCACCATCTGCTCACCCGCTTTTGGCACTCGATGGGTAGGATCTTCCTCTGCTTACTCACTGGCAATTGCTGCTCCCAGCCTCTGGGACACGCACACGCAGCCTATATCTTGCCTTGCCAGGGCTCCCCCCAACTCTGGTTCTTTTGGATCACACAGCCGCCTTCCCCCAGCTACAGATTTCTTGCACTCGATGGGGATGGTAGGATCTGCTTCTGCTTACTCACTCCACAGTTGAGATTTCTTGCCTTCAATGCTCTCCGCTGGCAGCTAGGCTTCTACAGACTGCCAAGCAATCTGAACGTTTTTCCTAAGGCTCAATCTCACACTTCAATTTCTAAAAAATAACAAACCCTCTACCATGTACTAAAGTCTCTCCAATCTCTCCCATATGCCCACGTGCACACACTCTGTGGTTCAGCTTTGAATCCCACCGCTACAACCATGTGGAGGAAGGGGGGCTGGCTGACCCGCCACACCCCCACCCTCCTTTCCTACCCAAAGGACCCAAGACCCCCAGAGATCTCAAGGTACCAAATTGCCAGCCTCAGCTGTCTGCAATCCTACTTGAATCTCTGTTCAGGAACTTGCCTTTGTCTATAACTTGGGTTTAGTTACTGAACTAAGCAGAGCAATCCACAAACACCATGTGGGGTAAAACCAAGAAAGGTCTATTCTGGTAGCATTTTACAACAAGAATAGGGAAATGAGAGAAGCACAAAATGGAGAGACACTTTGGTACAAATTAAAGCTGCAAAATAACAAAACTTGATTCCTTAATATCTCCCAGGCACACAACTCTGTTACCTGGGGGTCAGTTCTCTTCCAGGGTTAGATCCAGCACAGCCTTGCTGCCAGGGAGGACTACTTCACCTACCCGAAGGTCCGAGATGGGTAGCCCTCCACAAGGCCTGTCTTTACCAGAGCCCTCATTCAGCTAATTTCACTAGGAGCTACCTGGGATCGTATCCTGAGGCCCCCCCGAAGGCTTGGACCTATGCCTGGCTTGCTGCCATTGCTCCACAGCCAGCAACCACGCAACAGACAAAGACAAAGACCAAAACCCACACGTTGGGAAATATACCTTTCCCCCCCCTCCCCTCCTCTCTGTAGCTCTGCTGCCTTTTAGCCAATCATGATGCACTTCACCTGGCCAGGCAGGGGAGGGAGACTCATGACTTATGACATTTGCATCTGAAAAGCCGTAGACAGGCGCCATGTCCCATCCGATACTTTATGCACATTTCGCCTCCTCCCAGCCCCCCAACTGGCCTTACTTGGTTTACACATGAGGAGGCGTGTGCGTGTGTGTGTGCGTGCGCGCAGGAACCCTCAAAGGCTCTTTCTTTCACAGTCATGCTTACAGTAGATCCAATGAAATAAATGTGACAAGTTAGTTGTGACTAATTTAAGTCCCACTGATTTCAATGGTCTACTCTAAGCATGATTAAGGCAGGATCCTAGGGATGGGAATGAATTTTGCTTGGTCTGCATTTAAGCAAACTGACCCAATTCGCACTTCCCAGACTAATATGTGGGTTGGAAGATGGTTATCCTTCGGTTTTCGTACTTCTCCTAATTTTATGATGCAGTTCGGCATCAAGATTAAATGCAAAAAGGTGCATTCCTGGAGAAATAGTGTGCAAAAATAAATGTGAATTTCCGTACAATTTTTTAATAAAAAAATCAGACTGATGAAGAAATGGGACAGAACCCGTTTTCAACCCTTTACTGCAAACAGACCGATTTGTCCATCTCTAGATCTATTCCTTTGGGAAGACTGCCATTTACCTACAACAGATGCATCCTGATTATTCATTTTCATTGGTCTAATGCAGCACAAAACCTGGAGAGGCAATATTACCAAGTCAGGGGAGAGTCCCGACGACATGCTACAGCTCCTATTATAGGCACAGGGATTTGATGCAGCCATATATATGGTACTGCATGCATTCATATTCACTTCGGAAGTCAGCAACGACACTCAGGAACCAAGGCTGAAGCAGGAGAAGCCTGTGGCTGGGCTAGTGTGGCATTTTCCACTGCTACAACTATAATCACATTTTTCTTCTTCGTGGTCTCTGTGCATCACACACATATGGGTTCTCTGCGCCTGCGCTGAGATCGTTCGGGAAATTTCTATAGCTGAGGTGAATTGGGCGGGAGCCCCTCCCCCCGTGCGTGTCCCTTAGCGCGGCTCCCGCCCATCTCCTCAGTTCCTCTTCGACCGCCATTGCGTCTAGTCGTCGGGTTCTTTTCTCTCTCTCTCCGGAATCGCTTTTTCAGCTGAGTTTACCTTTTCCTGCAAACTTTTTCTTCAAAATATCCTCTATCCTCTTTCCTCTCTCGATATCTAATCTCCATTTCAAAAAAAAAAAAAACCCTACCAAAAAATCCTTTACTATACCCATATCTCTCCCCCGTTCTTATCCACCTATCACCTAATCTACTTTACTCTATTCTAACTATGCCTCTGAAGGCAGCCTTTAGAAAATGCCAGCGGTGTGGGACGAAAATCCCTCCCGCTGATAAGCACCTGCTGTGCTTGCTTTGCCTGGGGCAAGGCCATAAAATGGAGACCTGCCAGGATTGCCAGGCCTTTACAAAACAGGCCCGAAAACACCGACAAACTAAGCTGCGTGCTCTCCTGTGGGAGCAGTCTCTGTCAGCTAAAGGGCCTGATCCAGAAGAAAAACCTGGGGGATCCCAGTCAGCCAAAAAGCCGACGAAAGATACTTCTACGGCTAAAAAGTTGGCGAAAAAGGCCCATAAAGACAAGGCGGAGCGCCTGAAAAAGAAAATGGCAGAAAAACCCGGCAAAGACGCTGAGCCCTCAACTTCAGCCATTATGAAGGTCTCAGAGCGTACTGCTCTACTAATGTCGACTATGACTGGGGCTCAAGATTGAGCTACGGGACCGATTGCCCCCCAGTCTCCTCCGGTCTCGACGACGTCTCCTCGAGACCGAGAATCGGGTTCGAAAACCCCACTGAAGCAGCTGCTGACTATAACCACCTCCCTGTCGGAGGGAGAAATCGTGGCCTCACCACCGATGGAGCGACCCCGTTCGGGCTCGAGGGGTCCTCCACCGCGTCTCTCGCCTCCTGCAGCATATGCTAGAGAGGAGCGAAGAGCACACCGACCATCACGATCTCCTCGATACCAGAGCCGTGATTCAGCCTCGAGGGAATCCACCTCTCGATCTGTCTACTCTCGCCGCCGCGACGACAGATCCTGGTCGGGCTCCTACTATTCGGATTCGAGATGAAGGAGCTACAGATCCCGATCCCGAGGCTCTCCTGACTGGAGAAGGCGCGATTACTACTATCGACACCGACACTCGCCCCCCTCGAGAGCGAACTCACAGGCACAGGTCCAGGACGCCTACGCCAAGACAGGGTACAGCTGTATCCCAGGCACCCGTCGAGGCCGTAGTACAACCGACCGCCTCAACCTTGACTGCCCAGACAGTTCTCGCCCCTGTTGTCGTGACCCGCTCGTCGTCGGGATCGGCGTACGTATCGGACTCGGACTCAGTGGCCTCCTCCTCCCATTCCACCTCACCAGATGCGCGAGTGGAATCTAAAGAAGCGATCTCCCCATCGGAAGATATGGGCAGCTTCGCTGAGCATGTCAGCCGGATGGTGACAGCTCTGGGAGTTGAGGCGAAAACTGCAAAAGGGAAAGCAAAAGATGACATATATGCGATCCTAAAGACCACTCAGTCCAACCATTTACTCCTTCCCTTCTTGCCGACACTGCTGGAGATGGTGCAAGAAACCTGGAAGACCCCGGCCTCTACGAAACCAACAGCTAAGAGGCTGGAGTCAATGTACAGGATCCAGGAGGAAGGAGCAAAATTCCTGTTTTCCCATCCGACCCCAAACTCGCTCATAGTAAAATCGGCGCAGTCTCGTGGGGGAAAGCAGCATACCACGCCGGCAGACAAGGAGGGTAAGACGCTAGACTCTTACGGCCGTAGGATCTACTCCTCGTCTTCCCTCGGACTGAAGGTATCTAACTATGAGGCGTTACTAGCTAGATACCAGATGTTCATCACAGAGAAGCTGGGAGACCTCTGTGATTACCTGCCGGACGAAAAAAGAGACCTGGCGGCACAATACATCAAAGAAGCAACCAGCATCGGTGCTTTACAGATGAACACTGCCCGCCACCAGGTCGACAGCCACGCTAGGTCGATGATCGGATCCGTGGCTCTGAGGAGACATGCCTGGCTTCGCTCTACCAACCTGACTCCCGATGATAGAGCGAAGATATAAGACCTCCCTTTTGACGGAGAAGGGTTGTTCAACGCCACCACGGACGACTCCCTCGACTCCGCTCAAAAGGCTCTGGCGACGGCCAAAAAGATGGGGCTTGTCCGTCAATCCCCATCCCAGCAATTCAGACCGAGGCGATGGTCTCGATTTCCATACCCTTCCTCACACTACCAGCCATCTGGACAGTATCGGGGTGGAAATAGTCGACCTCAGGCCCCACAACCTCAAGCGCCACAGCGTTCATACCCTCAACAACGCTCGAGGGGCTCGAGGAGGGGGGGCGACTTCACTCGACGGCGCCTTTGACTCCTTCGCCAGCCCGACCGACTTGTCTCCTCCAGTCCGACCGACTCTCGACACCAACATTCCAATCGCCCTGTCTCCACCACCTCAGGCACCTCTCTTCGGCTCCCGACTTCACCAGCACCTTCGGTCCTGGAGGACCATCACGACGGATCGATGTGTGTTGAGTATAATAGAACACGGCTACAGGATCGAGTTCAGAACCCTCCCCCCTTTTCTCGGGATCAAGGCCACCCGTCCAACTCGAGTGCTCCTAGAAGAGGTGTCGATCCTCCTCCAAAAAGGAGCAATATGGCCGGTCCCCGCAGTGAACTTGGAGGACGGCCTGTACTCCAGGTACTTCATCGTAAAGAAAAAAGGAGGAGGACTCAGACCAATCCTGGACCTTCGAACGGTGAACCTCTTTATCCCACCGAAGAGATTTCGCATGGTCACACTCCAATCGATCCTCCCACTACTTCGAAGGAACGATTGGTTTGCATCCATCGACCTCAAGGATGCGTACTTCCACGTCGCTATCCACGAGGACACCCAAAAATACCTTCGGTTCCGAGTAGGAGACGACACCTTCCAGTTCGTAGTTCTTCCATTCGGACTTTCCACCGCGCCGAGGGTATTCACGAAGTGTATGGCTGTGGTTTGTGCGAGTCTTCGGGCAAGATGCATCACCGTCTTCCCGTACCTGGACGATTGGCTACTAGTGGCTCCATCAAAATGGGAGCTCCAACACGCACTAGAAGAGACCCTCCACCTCCTGGAAGACTTGGGACTCTGCCTGAACGTAGAGAAATTGGTCCTCCAGCCAGTAAAGGAGATACAGTACATCGGCGCAAAACTAAGCGCGTTCGAAGGTCGGGCGTACCTACCAAGCGACAGAGTACGACAAGTACTCACCCTCGCAGAAAAAATTTCGAAACGGCCAATATGCTCCGCCCACACGATTCAACGACAACTGGGGCATATGGCCTCAACGATTGCGGTCGTACGATATCCGAGACTACGCATGCGGCCCCTTCAAACCTGGTTCATCAAAGAATTCAAACCAGAGAAAGACAAACCATCCGTCCGACTATATCTTCCTCGAGCCGTAAGAGAGTCCTTGAGGTGGTGGCAACAGGAGTCGAATTTGAACGCGGGCATACTGTTCCAGTCTCCGACACCGAACCGCATACTGACAACAGATGCATCGTTGCTGGGATGGGGGGCCCACTCAGGCGATCACGTCGTGCAAGGCACATGGACGTCGACACAAGCCGCCAAACACATCAACTGGCTAGAACTGATGGCCGTTTGGAAGGCATTACAAGCCCTAGAACAATACCTCTCGGACTGCCACATCCAAGTCGTGACCGACAATACTACAGTGGTCGCGTACATAAACAAACAAGGCGGCACGAGATCAACGCGCCTCGTAAGACTGACCATGCAACTCTACGAATGGGCTCTACCTCGAGGAATGTCCTTTGTAGCGATTCACATCGCAGGGAAGTCCAATGTACTGGCAGACACCTTGAGCCGTGTGTTGATGCAATCGCACGAATGGACGCTGGACAGGAAGGTGGTCAACTCACTGTTCCAATGCTGGGGTCATCCGAGAATAGACCTGTTCGCCACCAGTGAAAACACTATGTGCCCCATGTTCTGCAGCAGGGCGGCCTCGGACCCGAATTCGATCACCGATGCCTTCCTGATGACCTGGAGCGGCGACTTCTATTACCTATTCCCCCAATCCCACTGCTTACACGTGTGATCGCCAAAATATATCGAGACAAAACCAACTGCATTCTAGTATGCCCACGGTGGCCGCGTCAACCTTGGTTTGCACACCTGCTCAGCCTTTCGCAGGGAGATTATCTCCCATTACCATTACAAGACAACCTATTAACACAACACGAAGGCAAAGTGTTTCACCCCAACCTACATTCTCTAAACCTAATGGCCTGGAGAATCAGATAGCGGCAGATACAGACCTCTCTGACGCGGTGAAGGAGGTTCTATTCGCAGCACGGAAGCCTTCGACAAGACTCTCCTATGCCAGGAAATGGGCAGCTTTCCTTGATTTCATTTCACCCTTGGGCAAAGACCCAGTTACTTGCTCGATCTCGACCGTTCTCGATTTCCTCCACTCACTAATGACCCGGGGCCTTAAATTTTCGTCAATCAAAGTCTATCTGGCAGCCTTAACAGCATACAGAACTGCCTCGACGGGGACGTCTTTATTTGTACATCCGTTAATTAAACAATTTTTGAAGGGGCTTAAAAATCTTCGTCCTCCAGTCCGCAACATAGTCCCAGGTTGGGATCTACCCTTGGTCCTAAAAGCTCTGACAAAGCCGCCATTCGAACCCATGGCTAAAGCAGACCTACGACTGGTATCGTTCAAAACATTATTCTTAATAGCAATTACTTCGGCAAGAAGGGTGAGTGAGCTGCATGCTCTTCGAGTGGATCCACCTTACACAATCTTCCATAAGAACAAAGTCGTCCTGAGACCTGATACAGTTTTCTTGCCGAAGATGGTGTCAGAATTTCATCTAGGACAGGACATTATTCTCCCAACTTTCTTTCCGTCCCCCTCGTCACTGATCGAGAGATCGATGCACAGCCTCGATGTCCGCCGGGCTCTACTGTTTTACAAAGCCCGTACGGAATCGGTGAGGAAGACCAATCAACTTTTTGTGTGCTACGGCCCCCCGAAATCGGGCCATCCTGTATCCAAACAAAGACTATCCTCTTGGATAGTGGACACTATTGAACTTGCCTATCAATTAGCTGGACGAATTTTGCCAGGGTCGGTGACGGCCCATTCCACCAGGGCTCTATCGACCTCGACAGCTTTCGGGAAAGGCATTCCCTTACTGGACTTATGCAGGGCAGCGACCTGGTCTACCCCCTCTACTTTCATCCAGCATTACCGCCTCGACGTTCGAGCCAGGGAGCAGAACGCATTCGGCAGGGCAGTTCTTTCTTCAATCACCATCTGACTACCGACACCGACCCACCTCCGGTAAGTCAGCTTGCTAATCTACCCATATGTGTGTGATGCACAGAGACCACGAAGAAGAAGGACAGGTTGCTCACCTGTAACTGTAGTTCTTCGAGTGGTCATCTGTGCATTCACACAACCCGCCCTCCTTCCCCGCTCGGTGTCTTCATCGAGTTCGATGGATACCAAAAAGGAAGTTGGTTGGGAAGCTGTTTTAGCTGTTCCACTCGATATCGAAGTATTTGCCGAGTTCGTATCTCTTTTTATGGTATCAAAACGTTTGCAATGTCATCCTCGGTCCCGACGGTCGCAATAGGCGGTCTCAGGGAACTGAGGTGATGGGCGGGAGCCGCGCTAAGGGACACGCGCGGGGGGAGGGGCTCCCGCCCAATTCACCTCAGCTATAGAAATTTCCCGAACGATCTCAGCGCAGGCGCAGAGAACCCATATGTGTGAATGCACAGATGACCACTCGAAGAACTACAGTTACAGGTAAGCAACCTGTCCTTCTTTATAATGGGCAGATGGTTCTACCTGTACAGTAATACCTTGGATTGCAAGTAACTTGGTTTGAGAGCGTTTTGCAAGACAAGCAAATTTTTAAATATTTATTTATTTATTTATTTACTTGATATACAAGCGACATCTTGCAATACAAGTACTGTAGTACGGCTTAAATTAAAAATCTCTGTACAAATTTTTTTGGGGGGATTTCGTTTTGATATAAGAGTGTTTTGGATTACAAGCACATTTCCGGAACGAATTATGCTCTCAATCCAAGGCATGACTGTACATACTGTTATAGCCATTTAACTCTCCTACACATTTGGTATCATAAATGACTCCAGAAGGACACAAAAAATTAAAAAGCATTTTCCCTTAGCCTATGCGCTACTTCATATGCCATAGATTACCGTAATAAAGGGGTCAATAGCTCTGTTTCAACCTCCTCGCCTTTATCTGTGCTTTTTCATATATACGTGTGTGCGTGTGTGAATGATGTGTGCGCATGTGTACAAAAGAGAAATTTGGAGGGTTCACTGAAAAGGCATTTAGAGGGGAAGAGGAGGAAATGAAACATTGAACATGCAAGGTATTGGGGATTGACTGATGGTGAAAACCCATTTGATTACTTTATGTTGATGCAACAGTTAAGGTATTAACCATTCAGTATTGGGGGGGGGACCTTCATCCAGGTGGTGTTGAAAAGAAAGGAGAAGTCCCATAAATAAAGGTACTAAGGGACTTTGAGACTAGAGAGATTAACATGGGGTGGATAAGTAATTTGTTTTTAGAAAATCAACTCTGAGTTTTAAAATACCAGTTATATTAAGCCATACTTTTAAAAAGAAACTTGAAATATCACTTTAACCCAGATAAACAAATTAAATTCTGTACAGCTAAGATGAAAAAGAGGAAGAAGTATTTGATTTCCAAAGTTGAGCATTCTATTTCTTATTGAGACTAACATGTACGACTCAACATCAACATTTAACTTTCTGTCTCAGAGAGAAACTGATTTTGCCCAGTCTTTACCAGCCTTCATTCTAAAAGGTGCTGACACGAGTGCACTGGATTGTGGCCCTTGTCTTCAAGCAAGTGATTTTGTTTAGTGTCCTTGAATATATACAGAAAGCTAAATAAAAATCCATTTATTTCATAATTCCATCTTCCCCTCTTTGTTTCTAAGAAGATGTAACTGTTTAGTACAACAACAACAAAAGGAATGTGAGCGGCCTGACTAGAGCTTTGGGATTATGCTCCTAAATTGCATAAAGGCTTTATTTAATTGCAAACAAATGTGTTTTAATAGTTAGAGCAACCAATTACATAGTATGTACTTTTGTCCAGGAAATGCATAATTTACAAGATTGCAAATGTAAATCAATGATCTGTGCCATTCAAGAATTGATATTTAATTACCGGTAGTTATTTAAAATTGACTCAGTTTAAACCTATCCATCCTGATTAGCAGCTGGGATCATTAAAGACACGAGACATCTGTGTATAGTTGCACCCTTTTTATTATAAATAATTCCCATTTCTTCTTTTTAAATATTAAGTAGGGCTAATTGTCAGATACATCTCATTTAAAAAGCAAACAAAGACTTTTACTGGGACCTGATCCCTAATGCTAGATTAAGAAATATTTTTCCCAAGTTGAGCTGTGTGTGTGTGTGTGTGTGTGTGTGTGTGTGTGGTGTGTGTGTGTGTCTCAGCTAACCCCAAGCAAATACAGTAATACCTTGGATTGCAAGTAACTCAGTTTGAGAGCGTTTTGCAAGACAAGCAAATTTTTAAATATTTACAAGCGACGTCTTGCAATACAAGTACTGTAGTACGGCTTAAATTAAAAATCTCTGTACAAATTTTTTTGGGGGGATTTCGTTTTGATATCAGAGTGTTTTGGATTACAAGCACGTTTTCGGAATGAATTATGCTCTCAATCCAAGGCATGCCTGTATGCATCACTAAATACTACAGCTAAGCAATAACTTGGCTTTACTCTCAGAGCAAAAGGAGAATAGGAAATCTTGTTCACTGGCCTAAAGGTAAGGATATAGCTGTACTGCCACACTCCTCTTACACTCATGCATCCACAACCAAGGCTTTCTTTTGCCATTATTTTCACACCTACCCTGTAGCATGGGTTCAGAGAGGCAAGTGGCAGTTCATTTTTTCCATGAGAAAAAACATTACCATATTTACAGAAATGGCTGCTATAGGCAATATTCTTTTATGTACCAGTTCACACTGAGATTATTCCTCATGCTCCCATGTAAGAATGGGAGCACATAGTGAAAATAATCAGCCAGTTCACATATGTAGACCAGCCCTTAGTATTTTCTCCTTGCACCTTCTGCCTACATATCTATCTTCTTCATGCAGTACCACATTTCATTTCTTGTTCCCCAGATCCTTCTCCCTACAAAGGTTCCAAACCATGCATCTCATGGGTGGACAACTTGTGGCCCTCCAGATGTTCTAGCCTACAACTCCAGTCATCCCTCACCATGGGCTATGCTGGCTAAGACTGATGGGAGTTGTAGGCCAAAGCATCTGGAGGGCCTCAAGTTGCCTACCTCACCTCTAAAATAACTGCTATGATAACTTTGTTCAGTGGTGACAGCTCCCTAATGTTACATGAGCAGCACCTACTAACCTACTTTTTAAAAACCCTGATACCATAAACACACACACACACACACACTAAAAAAGGACAGCAATTATTTGATCTCTGCCCATCATCTTATACAGTCATGCCTTGGATTGAGAGCATAATTCGTTCCGGAAACGTGCTTGTAATCCAAAACACCCTTATATCAAAACGAAATCCCCCCAGAAAAAATTGTACAGATATTTTTAATTTAAGCCGTACTACAGTACTTCTATTGCAAGACGTTGCTTGTATATCAAGTCAAAACAAATTAAATAAATATTTAAACATTTGCTTCTCTTGCAAAACGCTCTCAAACCAAGTTACTTGCAATCCAAGGTATTACTGTATCTGGTTCTATTTCCAACATAGCTAATTCACAGTATGCTAGTTTCCACATATAGGTACTAGAAAGTTAAATCCATACACACTGAAAGAACCAAGCTATCTATTTTTTAGAAGGAAGTCTTGAATATAAAGAGTTAACTTGTTCAAATCCATTTCCCCTAACCTAAAACAAAAGTTGAAGGGGAGAAAAATGAAAGCTTGCACATTAAATTACTAGGAAGGTCACAACACTGCTTAATTACCAGGGTGTGTTCATTCAATTATACCCAATCTGTCTCCAAGGCATGTTCCAGATTGTAGTGGCTGCACGTCAAGATATTGCCGGCAGGTGCCGATCTTGCTTCTTTGAAGATACTGTTATACTGCATGGACGGAGTGTCAAAAACTGCCATTTTAAAGGTACTATATAACCAAGGCTTATGAGACAACTCCTCTAAAGGTCCTACAGAAAGGTGTGCATGTGAGAATTTAACATAATAACTCAAGTAATAAAAGCAACTTCTGGATGTGTAATTAGGACATGAAGGCTGGCCAGGTTTAAGGCTCTCGAAATGAAGCGCACCTAAGGTGCACACCCAGCTTATAAATGGGTGTGTAAACACACATAGAAGTACTAACCATAATTTCTGGCAAGCTTAATCATTAAAGGGGAAATCTTCCAAATGTGCGCGCGCAGCATTTTTAGATAGTAACAAACTGTTGTTTCTGTGCACAGCTGAAGTGAACCAAAAATATTAATATAGGCCTGAATTTCAGAATTGTGGTCCCATAAGTAATACGTCAGCCTCAGAACTAGAAGTTTCAACCTTGTAATCCCCTGTATTGTTATTTTACTTCCTTCCTGCACAAGTTCAATATGTCCCTTTCATCTTTTCCTATTCTCACTTCTGTTCAATCTGCCATATTACTCCTTAGGTCTAACCCCCTCCTTTTCTTCAAAGTTCATTTCAGAAAAGTCTCTTGAACCACCATAGCCTCACTTTGGCTGCATCTTCACTACTACCCAATCTCTCTCAACCTGTGCACCTAATATAACTTGTAAGCCCTTTGGGCAGGACTCTCATTTTACCCTCAAAATTCTGTGAGGTAAATTGGGCTAAGACTTGTCCAAGGCCACCTAGTGAGCTTCATGGTGGAACAAGGATTTGATCCTAATTTCCCACTTTCAGACCCAGCACTCTAGCCAAAAGTCCACAGTATCTATCAATCCTATGGGTTGGATCCAGACTAAGTTAGGTGAACTTAAGTATCATTGACTTCAATGGAAGCTAAATCAGGATTAACTTGTCCCAATTATTACACCTGAATCTAAACTCAACTAATTTAGCCTGGATCCATTCCTATGATCTCTACCGTGCTTGGCAAACTATTGGTGCCAAGTGCTACAGTGCACCGATAGTAAAAAGGCTAAACTGAGGGCAAAGGAAGATACAGATGCTTTAAAGCCAAGGGAATCAAACTATTAAGTGAAACCAAGGTAACATTTATTTAAAAAAACAGTATTATGAATTTTAGGCCTTAATGTGACATATCATTAAGCAATATACCAACAGCTTTAAGCTATGTAGTTTCATCCTGTAATCACTCTATCAATAGGACACTCCCAAGGAAAGTTCACAGGAAGTTTTGGCAAATGCAATGTTTACAGGTTTGAAATCAACACAGTAGCTTTTATTTTAACACAACCTATCGTTTTCCTATAACAGTCTTTTCCAGCTGGTGCCCTCCAGATATTTTGGACTACCTAGTATCCCTGACCCTTGGCCATGCTGGCTGAGGCTGATGGGAGTTAATAGTCCAAAATGTATAGAGGGCATTCAGCTGGAGAAGGCTGGCCTATAAGAACAGTGCCTTTTCATTGGAAGCAAATACTAAATTCTCATGTGAATTGCAGCTAGTTACATGCTTCTGGATTAACAGCAAGGGCCTCAAACTTCTGATGTTCTCAGCGTTTCACCTGGTCTCTTAAAAATCTATTTGTAATGGCATACTAATTGCTCACTCGGGGCAGTAACCCATGCTGCCTGTGCACCAGCGGGACCCACTGCTAGCAGAACAAAGAGCTAGCCATTGTTCAAGCAACCCAAAATAAATGGAAATGCTAGCTTCCAGAACGGGGCAGGTCAGCGGAGCTCAAAGGGAGCTCCACTGACCTGTCCCAATCCAGAACAGAAAGTGCTAAGTCCCTGTTGCATAAGCGGTGGGTCTCGTTTGCTTGGTGCAACGATCAGCGGGAGAGCAACTGCCCTATTAGATACCGCCCTCAGTCACTAACACACAGGGGGCAGGTTTGCACATCACACCAACCCATATGCAGGCAGGAATGCATATGTCCCTGTAGAAAAACCATAGGGAGCCTTGAAAAAAACCTTTTTAAAAGGAACTGGAGTTTTGACAGCTAGGTGTGTGCTCCAGTAAATGGGGCTAGGCTGCACTTTTCTATCTTCCTGAGCACCTAGAATCCCAGGAATTGGTGGGAAAGTTGGGGGCAATGGGACCTATCAAGGGAACACACAACCCCCTGAGGATCCCAGTGCCAACAGGGGATAAATCCCTCCACCCCCTTTCAACAAGCAAAGATCACTCACGTCTTTGCTTTGAATTGACAGCTTGCCTTTTAACATCTGTTAAGACAAAGCAAATTGAAAAAAACCCTATTGGCAGCCTCTCTGGGTCAATGTCCATGGTTGGTACTGGCTGCATTTTGACAGCAGGTACCCCCATGGTTGGTACTGGCTGCATTTTGACAGCAGGTACCCCCATGACATTACCCAGGTGAGTCTTCCCATTTTTGCACCCATGGAAATGTGCACAAGTGCACCTCCAGAATTGCGCAATTCCAGCTAATTTTAAAAAACCACAACAAAACTATATGCACACATTTGGGGTGCAATTTTTTTAAGGGGTGGTGAACCACCGACAGCCCCTCCAATCTTCCACTTGGGCACTTTGGAGGTACTGTCAGTGGCTCTCAAAAAGGAGATCACCAAAAGCGATCTCCAGGGGGGGGGGGAAGGGGAGGGAGGGGAAAAAAGCCATGGTGAGCCAAAACAGCTCCTGATTGTGGTGGGGTGGGCAGCGAGCCAGTGACAGTCGCCCCACCATGACACTTGGGCATCAGTGAGACGGCTGACTGGCTGTGGCTCAGGCGAGCTTGGCAAGAGTTTTTACCGCTCTTGCCAAGTGGCTCACTCACCACTGTCCACAACCCATGGTGGGGACATCTGTCTGGGTTTGGACAACAAGCCAACCCACCATGGGTGAAACAAACCCTACTACAGGCCATGAGTTCTCAGGGTGGGTTGTTGGAAAAAAACAAGCCACCATGTGGAAAGCGCTCTGGGTTCGGATGACATGACAACCCACCACATCTCGCTGCCCATGGTGGGTTGGCATGTTGTGCAAACCAGGTCAGAGCCTCTCCTGATCTGCAAACTCCTAAGGAGACAGTAGCATGTATGTGGGAGGGAGTGCATGTGTGCGCACACATGCACATCCGACTGGGGAGTTGAAAGTGTTAGGCTGGTAATATGAACAGAACAGCAGCCTCCATTGTCTAGATCACCCTTCCCCAACCTAGTGCCCTCCAGATGTGTTGGACTACAACGCTCATTACCCCCACCAGCACCCTCCAGATACGTTGGGCTACAATTGTTGTAATCCAACACATGTGGAGGGCATCAGGTTGGGGAAGTCTGGTCTAGATGGACAAGAGGTTAAGGAACCACACAATTCTAGAGGGAAACATGATATGCTATTAAGAAAGCAGGGGAAACGTCTATCCCGTGAAATAGAGAGTATTTAACACGTAAACATCCCACTTATTGCCAATAATTCTAAAGGATTTTAATGATAAAGTATTTGATATAAAAATAACAGCTCTATACTTTATTTTTGCAGCTCTTTTGATTTGGCTTCAAGTTGTTTATTATTCCATACTGATTTAATTTGATTACAAGCCACCTTGAGTATTTGTTAGAAAGGCAGGTTATAAATGCTGGAAATAGAGACATAAATAAGGCTGGACAACTATTTCAATATTCTTACAGCTACCCAAGCATGCAGCTGAAAACATTTCAAATTCCAAGGTGAAAGCAGCAAGGCCTTAGCTGCTCATGTACACAGATTTTCCAGACTGACACTATACTAAGAAGCATGAAGTAACATTCCAAACCGACATTCCGAAAGTGGAAACTGCCTCCCTCACCACAGCTGGGAGCAATGATAATTTCCATCATAAAAACTGGATACATGTTTATGTCTCCTATTATGGCGAACACATTGTTTGGTATACTGCAGTATAAAAAAGGGTCATACACATATTATACTGTAATCAACTGGATGTGGTCTGTGCTGGAATGACACAGCATTTGCCTGCAGCAGTTAATCTTTCCGGATCAAAGGTGATCATTGTCTTTTACTTGTAATGAAACTAACAATTCTCAGTACAACTATTTTCTTTACTATTAAACAAATAAAGCAACTCATGTCTGGACAAGTACAAGAGAAATTCTAGGCTTTCTTTGTTTACCTAGCATTATGGGAACATACTAATACAATAAGATATAGCAAAAGTTACCCCCACCAAGAGATGCAGAATTTTAATGATCTGCAAGAGATCCACAAATCTAACCTGATTAGAAATACTTATAAGCCAAAAAAAAAAGTTTAAGTACCAGGGAAGTAACATTTGGACTACTTGTCTGCAGCTTATGTGACCCTCTTTAGGAGGGTATTCCTAGTCATGAAGTCACTGGCCTCAGTTTCACAACAATGTTGTGTCTCTTAATGTAAAAAAATAAGCACACTGCTATAGAACTTCCACATGTAAGACAAATAATTCTTCTTTGTGCACCAAGAAATAAAATGAAAAAACTTGGAACAAGCATTAGTTGCACACAATTTTCAGATGCCCAATTCGATACCACATCATACATTCACTACTGAACTATAACTTGCACAGAAAGGATCTTTGTAAACATTATTCCCACTATGCTTCCTATGTTTTTATCTGAACTTGAAAATAAGCCTAAGCAGTTTCACCAAGAGTTTAGATGTTAATAGATGAGGGTTGATTTCTTTTTCCACATAAGCATTAGATAGACACACTGAGCAAGTAGTCATTTGTTTACAGACCATATTCTTCAAATACAGGCAGTCCCCAAGTTAAGAACGTAGAGTACATAGTGTAGTATACCACGCAATTTGCGTAACCGCTGATTTTAACGTATAGAACACTATGCTGTTCCGACTTGCATACAAATGCGACTTAAAGACATTCTTAAGTAACCTTCGTGACCTGGGGACTGCCTGTATTCAAAGGAGTCTATCACTCTTTCAGTTCTTTGTACATAAAGATTCCTGACAGGTGCAACATAGTAACATAAACAACATTTTCTAAAACCACCATAACACGTAACTCAAGACCCAAGAACAGCATGGAAAATTTCAAAAGTGAGTGATGTTGTAGTTTCAGTAGCACATACAGAGAAATATTTTGACAAATTAAACAGCCGTGACTTTACATGTACCTTATAACGTAAACAAAAGCACAGGATAACAATTTTGCATTATATCAGTAACATACAATTACAGAAATAAAAGGGTAGAACACCTTCATATGAACATCTGCTAAAAGAACAAACACTTGTGGGAGGTCATTTAATGCTATAATCATTGTTTTTAAGCACATTTATGAACTGTTTTCATGAAAGCAGCTGCAATCCACCCCCACTCCCCAATCTCACAGTGCACAATGGGGAATTCCAAACTGAAGTAAACATATACATTAAAGTCCTATACCTAAAATATAATTACTTTTCTAGACACGTTTTTGAAATATTGGCTTAAATTTGTACTTGTTATTTTTAAGAGCAGCCTTTAGGCTAACCAAGTTCTAACAATGAATGTTTTTGCATTATTTTACTGGGCTAAGTTGTGGTGGTAGTGAACACTAACTGTTTTCAAATGCCATCAATCTAAAGTTAATAAATTAAGCCAGTATATCCGATAAGAAAAAATACATTAGCCCCCACATATCAAATTAATTGATTTGCACCCCACAGTACTTGCACAGCATGGAGCTGGAAGTCTTTCTACATTCTAGAACTATTTATTATTATACTGTATGGAGATATCCTCTCCATCAGATATCTAGCTTGCAAACACATTAATTCATTTGCACTTTGATGTGAAAAGAGCATCATTTATCTTTTAGAAATTGTACAAAAGATTACAACACTTGTTTCTGTGCACTAGAAAACAAGTATGGTTTTGTGGAAGTGTAACTACTGAGCGAAAGAGGAACACAGGAAAGCTGCACATTTACTTGCAAGGAAAAAAATCACTGAAATCAGTGGGACTTCCAAGGAAGTATATTCATAGAATCATAGAAAAGTAGAGTTGGAAGGGGCCTATAAGGTCATAGAGTTCAACCCCCTGCTCAATGCAGGAATCCAAGTCAAAGCATTCCTGACAAATGGCTGTCCAGCTGCACCTTGAATGCCTTCAGAGTGGGAGAACCCACCACCTCCCTAGGTAGCTGGTTCCATTGTCTTATTGCTTTAACAGTCAGTAAATTTTTCCTGATGTTTAGGTGGAATCTGGGTTCCTATAACTTGAGCCCATTATCCTGTGTCCTGCAAATTGGGATGATCGAGAAGAGATCCTGGCCCTCTGTGTGACAACCCTTCAAGTACAGGCGTGCCATGGATTGAGAGCATAATTTGTTCTGGAAACGTGCTTGTAATCCAAAACACTCTTATCAAAATGAAATTCCCCCCAAAAAATTTGTACAAAGATTTTTAATTTAAGCCGTACTACAGTACAATAATACCTTGGATTACGAGCATAATTCGTTCCAGAACCATGCTCGTAATCCAAAATACTCGTACATCAAAGCAAGTTTCCCCATTAGAAATAATGGGAACTCAGATGATTCGTTCCACAACCATTTAATCACTGCTTTGCCGGCTCCCTAGCAGGGAGCCCCATGGAGGGAGCTGGCAAAGCAGTGATTAAATGGTTGTGGAATGAATCAGCAGAGTACCCATTATTTATAATGGGGAAACTTGCTTTGATGTGCCGGCTCCCGGGGTCCCGGCCGCGCGTCGCCTGCCTCCACTCGCTCTGCCAGGAGTGTCCAGCAGGCGGGGGCTTCCCTGGAGGCGCGGTGCAGCCGGGCTTGGCCGCCGTTCCCTTGAGGCGCCCGAGGTGCATCTCCCTGCCAGGGAGCCGGCAAATGCTTTGCCGCTCGCAGGGAGATGCGTGGAGCCGCTCCAGCTGCTTCCTACCGTTGCAAGCGGCGGCTCACGGAGAGGCGAGCTGCCCGCGCCGCCTGCAGTCCCGTCGCGTCACATCCGGCCCCATCATTGACGGGGCCGGATGCGACGCGACGGGACTGCAGGCGGCACGGGCGCCGCTTGCGACGGTAGAAAGCAGCTCCATTCTTCGGCTTGCGCCTCCATTCTTCGCATGCAGCAGCGCCAGGAGCCTCCAAGCACCGCGTGGAGGTGAAGCGAAGGAGCCCCGGCCGTTGCTCGCTCTGCGTGCGCCTCGCGCTGCCGCTTTGCCTGCTCCCTGCCTGGGAGCTGAAGGCCAGGGCTCCTTCGCTTCACCTCCGAGGCGCAGCCTCTCGCTCTGCGTGCGCCTCACGCTGCCGCTTTGCCTGCTCCCTGCCTCCCTGCCGGCAAAGCGGCAGCGCGAGGCTCACGCAGAGCGAGCGACGGCCCGGGCTCCTTCGCTTCACCTCCACGGGGTGCTTGGAGGCTCCTGGCGCTGCTGCATGCCGGCTCCCAAGCAGGGAGCCGAAGAATGGAGGCGCGAGCCGAAGAATGGAACTGCTTTCTACCGTTGCAAGCGGCGCCCGCGCCGCCTGCAGTCCCGTCGCGTCACATCCAGCCCCGTCAATGATGGGGCTGGATGTGACGCGACGGGACCGCAGGCGGCGCGGGCAGCTCGCCTCTCCGTGAGCCGCCGCTTGCAACTGTAGGAAGCAGCTGGAGCGGCTCCACGCTAGCAAAGCACCCCGTGGAGGTGAAGCGAAGGAGCCCTGGCCGTCGTTCGCTCTGCGTGCGCCTCGCGCTGCCGCTTTGCCTGCTCCCTGCTTGGGAGCCGGCAAAGCGGCAGCGCGAGGCGCACGCAGAGCGAGAGGGAGCCAGCAAAGCGGCGCGAGGCAGCGAAGCGAGGCGCCCTGTACAGCGAGTGGCCTCGCCTCCATGGGGCTCCCAGGTAGAGCTGGTGCAGCAGCGCGAGGCGCCCGCAGAGTGAGCGGCTGCGCCTCGCCTGTATGGGGCTCCCTGCCGGCTAGGCAAAGCCGGGGAGCTGGCACTTTAAGTGCTCGTCATGGCCACAGCGTGTGGTTTGTGTTGCGAAACTTGCTCGTCCTCCGAACGTTAATAAATGATAAAATTTTGCTCGTTTTACGAGTAGCTCGCATACCGAGTTACTCGTAATCCGAGGTATTACTGTACTTGTATTGCAAGACGTTGCTTGTATATCAAGTAAAAAAAATATTAAATATTTAAAAATTTGCTTGTCTTGCAAAACGCTCTCAAACCAAGTTACTTGCAATCCAAGGTATTACTGTACTTAAAGAGCGCTATCATATCTTCCCCTCAGTCTCCTCTTCTGAAGGCTAAACATGCCCAGTTCTTTCAGTCTCTCCTCATAGGGCCTTGTTTCCAGTCCCTTAATCATCTTTGTTGTTCAGGAATAGATGTCAGCCATTTTATCTTTACAGCATTCGCCAGACTAAAATATTCACATTATGATGCTAGAGTTATCAATCCACAAGGATTGATTCTTTCTGTACATCTGAACAGCTGCCACTCTTTTCACTCTTCCAAACTTCACTCTTGACACCTCATATCCTTTAACTATCTTTGCAATATATACACTGCACACATTGATGTTCACATCTACACAGAACTACATTTTCAGAAAAAGTTATGAAAGTATTATAGCTTTGTAAAGTTTCCAAACCAACTCTTTAATATTATTTTATGATACAGGGATCCAAAGTAAATAAACAGAAACACTTGCCTCATTATTAATAGCCTAATCTTTATTAGCGCAGCTTGTAAATTAAGCATTCCCATTTTCAATACCAACTGAAGCAATCCTCATTGCACCTACACTACAGTGAGGAAAGATGATGATATACAAGTAAATCTGTTCCTAGAAAGAAAAGCTCCAAGTGCTCTTCCCATGTAAACATGAGGGTTACAAAGCAGAAGATAAGGTTTAGCATTTAACAACTTCAAAAAATGCTGGTCAATTGTCCTCATGAGAATATCTGCCATGCTTTCCTTCAAAGCATTAATTATAAAAACAAAATTTGTTTTCTTGCCATTTGATTTGCAGTAGTATTATCAGCAAGGGTCACTCAATCAAAATGTGTACTGAAGTTTAACAGTTACTATGTTATTTATTTAATTTATATCCCAGCTTTCCATCAAAAGGCGGCACACAAGGTGGCTGACAATATCTCAGTTAAAGCATAAAAACCAAATCCATTAAAACAGAATTAAAAACACATTAAACTGAAAAGGTGACCGGTCCTCAAAATGTTAAAGAATTAATTATAAATTTGTTAACGGCAGGTAGATTAATGATAGCAAGGAAATGGAAAATTCAGCAAGTTTTCACTATTACCGATTGGTATAAAGAAGTATGGGATATGGCATTAAATGATATGTTGACTTGTAATATCAAATGCAAAAGGGGTCAATTAAAGAAAAATATTTTTAAGGATATTTGGGGTTTATTTTTGGAATATGTGTTAAAAAAGGGGAAAGGGAGTATGCCCTGTCAAGATATGTTGTATTTTTGGAATAATGAACAATTATAGAGATATTGTATTATTTGGTCCTGTGGTGATGGGAGCACTATATAGGTTATATGTGTGTTATTTTCTTATTGTTGAAATTTTTTTAAAATAAAATATTTTTTAAAAAAACAAAAAACACATTAAAAGGAATAAGCAGCACCCAACCAATTAAAACTCCCTTCAGCAGCAGACCAGCTTACATGCCAAAGGCTTGCCTAAATAAACAGCTTTGCCTGCTGGTGGAAGGACAACAGAGAGGAAGCCAACCTACCCTCCTTTGGAAGAGAGCTCCAGATCCTGGGAGCAGCCACAGAGAAGGCCTCTTTAACTTTAACATGCACTTTTCTAATTAGACAGAACTTCTAGATCAGTGATCTGGCCTCTAATTTAATTTGTCCCAGTGTCTCCAGCATATATTGTACATCTATAATTTTCCAGAGCCACAATTCTCTCAGAAGCTTTATAGAGCAGACTGCAGTACCCTTTAGAAGAGAAAAAATGGGATGGGGGAGTGGGTGATCCTGGGCACTTGTAAATTGTACTATACTGCTAGTGTTCCTAAATAACCATGCTCCTGATTGGAGATACCTGCAATTACAACACATGTCCAGTAGAAAATGTTTTACTATAGTATTGGCCACAAAGTCATTCTTGGCTTCATTTCTTAAAAAAATGCAAAACAAAACACTAGATAATACTCCTCATTGGGAGTCACACAGCTATTTTAGAGCAAGGCTATCCATTTAGCCAAATTTCAGGTGGAAGACACAACACTAGCCTGATAAGACTTATCACTTCTGCTAAGGAATAGCTATGGTGGGGTTCACTAATGGAAGTCATTCTTTCCTGGAAAGAGATTTGAGACAAGCTACTCCCTACTCTACATTCTTCCTTTCTGAAATAACCTCTAAGTGCAAAAAGTTTTTAGGCATTTCCTGAAGCTGGCAAGTTCATCTGCAGGTCTCATTAGGGAGAGAGTCCAAGAGGCCCGGGGCTATGGTAAAGAAAGGAAAGTCCTTCCAACTGCCAAGGTCCCCTTCCTTTGAGTGAAAATGTGAAACAGAGCCTCTCTTGTTAAGAGAAGCTGGAGAAGCACTCCCTCAGGTAGGCTGAACTTCAGCCATTCACTGCTTGTTTAATCTGCATTAGAAAACTGCTAAGTGAGAGCAGAATGCAGAAGGTTCTTGGTTGATCCAGCCTGGCTATTAACTAACTAGATGAGATCTAAAACACTAATGCTATCCTTTCCCCACATTATCTGAGCTACACAAAATGGTGTGTTGACATCTTCACACCCACAATATACCCCAGTGCCTCCATGCGCATTACTACACAATACACATCTTGCAAGTTCTTACTAGCAATGTAGTGAAGACCAATATATGAATTAAACAACAAAGAAAAGAGGCCTGCTTGGCTAGCAAACTGCCTTTTGTTCCATTTAAGACAAGGAAACTAGTTTATTATTGAACTCTATAACCTTACCTGGTTTGGAAATTTTATCTTTTCCAAACATATTGAGAGCTTGTGTGGATGGGTGGAAACACACAACCTGAACTGTTTCAGGGGAATCCCTAAACTTGACACTCTGTTTATTAGAGAATTCATAAAGGATTAACCCCTGTTTTCCCTCTGTACAACCAGCACAAATCCTTTGATATTTAGATAACTTAAATGCACAGTACCTCATTAACTTACATTATCAATGCTTCCCACTCAAAGAAATTCTCTTCATTCATAGGCCCTATTTAAATACAAAGAGTAGTATTTTATTACAGGCTTCCTAACACAAAGTATACAGATAGAAAATAATAAATAGGATTCCTTACCAGCTACTATGCCTTCTGGTGGATTCAGAGTCAACTCTAAAATTGAGAATAAATATCTTAAGTATTTTTTTAAACACTTCATACTTTTTAAGCAAGAAATTCACCAATCTGCCAAGAGAGTATAGATTGCCATGGTAATTTCTCTGACTAGCAATAATGGCCAATCCAATAGTAGGAAAGGCTTTAGATTAGGAGAGAACAATATGCACCACTCAATTTCCTTTAGGCTGCAATCCTAAATACGCTTACAAGGGAGTAAGCCCCACTGAACATAGTTGGATTCACTTCCAAATACACAGGATTTACTAAACAGAAATTTGTCAGAATACTGTGAAACCCAGTTCCCTCTTCTCTGTTAAATCTAGTTCTCACTGGTGCAGAGATAACTTGTTTTATATATAACAAACCTGTTCTATCATTTATATGGAGGTACCCAAAGTATAGAAGTCAGAATACAGGAAAGAGGGAGCATGAGATTTTAAACCTATTCTGAAATTTTCTATGAAGAGTTGTTCTTACTGGTCTTCTAACAAGCGCCTGCCCTAACCCATTTCTAGAGTGCTAGTCATTTCCTAGAAGATGAACAAGAGTAGGAGATGAAGACAGGAGAAAAGGAGGTTGGCAGGAGTGAACTGCAGTGAAAAGAGGAGTTATTGCTCTCTCTAGTGGAGAAGATGCAAACACCATCAAAGGAATGTTTTTTTGGACCATGTCTATATTTTTTTTAACCTTGAACAGGAGAACTGATAGCTCAGTGAAAGAGCATATGTTTGGCATTCATGAGGTCCTAGTGCCTCCAGTTAAAACAGTCTCAGTGGCAGAATTGGAAAAGGCCACTGCCACTTAGAATAGAAAATACCGAGCAACATGAACCAATGATCTTAACTCTGTGTAAGGTAGCACCATACGTATTGTTTATTGACAAGAACACCATGGCTTAAATCCACTGTTGTGCTAGCGGTACTGCAATGGGAATTTCTCCATCTCTCCTTTCCGCACCACCTGAAAATCTGCTCCAGTGGGTTTCTCAGCTCTTTGGAGCAGATTATGAGAACACACAGGAGGTGGGAGAGGGAGGGAATTACCCCCCTTCTGGTTCTGCTGAGGGAAATGCTTCCATCACATGGAATTATTAACAGAAAGGCATTTTTTTTTAAACTACCAATTCAGTGCTTTACAGAGACTCTGCTAGAAGAAACTTCGGAAGCTTATGCAGAGTCAAACCATTGATCCATCTAGCTCAGTATTGTCTACATTGATTGGGAGCAGCTTTCCAGGTCTCAGACTGGAGTCTTTCCCAGCCCTATTTGGAGATGCCAAGGATTGAACCTGGGAACTTTTGCATGCAAAGCATGTACTCCATCAATAAGCTACAGTCCAGAAATAGGATACATTTCTGATTTCAACCACTATAGCTGACAGTCCTGTTGAGGGTTTGTCAAGATTAGTTAATATGGCAGTAAGCTCATTTACTGTTGACCTGTATTGACATGACCTGTATTAAAAGTTGCCTTCTTTTGGCACCAACTACATTGTCATTTCAAACTCTCCTATACACTGGCTATTTAATGACAAAAACAACAAAATATCCTACATACAATGAAACTAGTTAGTATATATTTCTGGTCAGGATTTTAAACAGAACTGCACAAGAGAATTCCTGTTTGGGTCCAGACAGTTTATACAATCAACAGAAGCAAGTGGCAAACTTTTTGCTACACTATACCATTTTCAGACTGTTACTGAATGTTCTGTACTGGAATGAAGCAAAACAAAGAACTCTGCACATGAAAATAAAATTGCATGTCAAGGAGAAATACTGTCACTAGACTAAACCCCACTTCAGGGATGGAGAACCTATGGCCCTCCAGATGTTATTAGACTACAACTTGTGATCGAGAGCCAGTGTGGCGTAGTGGTGAGAGTGTTGGACTGGGACTCGGGAGATCCAGGTTCTAGTCCCCACTCGGCCATGAAACCCACTGGGTGACTTTGGGCCAGTCACTGACTCTCAGCCTCACCTACCTCACAGGGTTGTTGTGAGGATAACATGGAGGAGGAGGAGGAGGAGGAGGATGATTATGTAAGCCGCCTTGGGTTCCTTGCAGGAAAAAAGGTGGGGTATAAATATAATAAATAAATAAATAAGTAAAACTCCCACAATCCCTGACCACTGGTCATGCTGGCTGAAGCTAATGGAAGTTGGAGTCCAACAACATTTGGAGGGCCACAGTTTTCCCACCCCTGCCCTACTCTGACACGCTAAGTTTCCGGATGCAGTTGTTTCTGATTTGTAGGAGCATTTGGATCATACAACACAAAAACAAAAGACAACCTTCACATTAGTGTGATATCTTTATTGGGCCATTACATTAATGGCTTGATACAATATGGATTTTGGAAATTTACTTATGATCAAACGCAGCTACCTTTGCTTTTTAAAAGACAACCTTGCCGCCTCAAGTGTGCAATTCAGGAAAAAGTGTTACCCCTTAGGACCGTTAAAATATTTAAAGTGGCCCTCACTGTCCGGACTTAACTTGATGGGTTCCTCGCTTAGTCCAGGGACTAAGCAGTAGATAGAACGGAGTAGCAAAGACAAAACATTATTCTCCCCTCCTAAATTAGGCTGCCAAAGCTGTGCGGGGTGGGGGCAGAAACAAGATACATATGTGGAAGAACTTGTGTGCGTGCTCCAGTTCTGGCGCTGAAACAATTCCAGGGCTGAGAATGTGCTCGGAGGCATTTTGCTCCTTAATTCTACATCAGCCTTCGAGAACTATTATTTTGCACGGATCTCGGGATTCCGGAGAAAAACGAAACACATCTAAGTCCGCCCCCCATTCCCGCTCCGTCCTCCACCCCACCTACAGGAAGGCGCCCAAACACTCGGCCTCAAAAAGGGAGACGGGGAAGGGGGAGAAGGGCCCTGTAGGCCCAGGGCAAGACAAGGGACGTCCCGTAGCCGTGAGGCGTAAAAAAACCGGCCGGCGCCACTTGGAGGGGCTGGAGGTCTAACAGCCCAGGTCCCTCCCTTCCGCGTAGCGACACAAAGCGCATCCGCCTGCGCTCCCGCGCCTACTCACGTTTGTATTCCGCCATGAGCCGCTTGAGCGCAGTGCCCGCCATGCCTCAGGCAGCCGAGAAGAGAAACGAGGCCGAGCCGAGCGCAGAATTAGGGCTGTCCTCCTGTTGTTGCTGTCGCCACAGCTGTCCGCGGAGCTACTTCCGGCTGCTCTTTTACTGGGGAGAGGACGACGCCGGCCAATGCCCTTCCCCTCTCAATTGGCAATCAACCCACAGAGATAGGAAACGTTTAGAATGGCACTCGGGCAGCGGTTTTTTACAGACCGTTTTTTGTCCTACCCCGGGCTCGGGCCGGGACGGAAAAGAGACCTGCCCATAGACGTCAGCATAGGAATTCAGGTGTTGTTTTTTGTTTTTTTTCGCTATGATTGGATAGCGGCAGGTGTGCCCCCCATCCCACAAACGAAAGGTAGCAGAGAAGAACAGGAGTTCCTACTTTTTCTAACTCGGTTTCATGTTAAGACTTTAATTTGTGTGAGGGGTGGGGAAGACCCCTCACACAAATTAAAAGTGCGACCTGCCGATGAATAATAAGACCATGAAGCTTCTGCGTGCGAATGATTACTAGACTTGGTGAGGAAGACGATCGGGGGGGGGGGGGGGGCGTAATTTAAAGTAGGCCTTTGCTGTAACCTGAGAGAAGTTTTGTAGTGAGGAGTTTGGGCTGGAAACCCAAATCACCCTCGTCACCACCTCTGACCTGCAATATTAATAGTGGATTACGTTGTAGCGCTGTTGTAAGCCACACTCGTCCAGTTTGGCGATAACAGCACTAAGACTACATTGCAGGGTTGTTGCGCCCCCCCCCCCCCAAAGAACAGTATATAGGGATAATGGACTGCAGTTGCATGAATATTTTTAAACGGTCTTAAAACTTGAAAAAAATAGATCTTCCCCATACACAAAATAAGACTTGTCAGAAAGTACACGAGCTCCTCTCTTTACGGCTTTCTTTTGATTCTTAGGTGGACGTGTGCCGGTGCCCAATCACGCATACCATAAAATTGTTGATTTCGCCATTGATCTCTACGATCAACTCTCGCTTCCGCCCTGGGGAAGATTTAAAAATGGTTTCTCCAGGGTGAACCCGGAAATTCCTTTTGCATACAGAGATAGATCATCTAACAGTTTTGTCTCTGTAAACCAAACAGTTCTGCCACCGTCAAATGAATATCATCATCATCAGGCGATCACTCGTGACCGAGTAAGATTGTCTTCCGGGATAAAAGGAGGAAATTCTAAAGAAGATTGTGTAGACTCTAGCGATGGGTCCGTAAGTGACTGTGGAGGCCAATTCTAGATCCACACAGCTTCCCACAGTGAGGACACAGGTTACCAGATGGAAGATGGTCCTGTAAAGGATTCATTTGACGTGCTTTTCGCTTAGCACGTTTCTCCCTTTCACCTTGCACTCGGGCTTCTTCAAAGTCCATGGAACCTTTGTGAAAGGCCAACCTCCATTTAGATCGTTCATGGGCCAGAGCTTCCCAGTTTTCGATGTTTATATTGCATTTTTCTAGATTAGCCTTATGAACATCTTTAAACCTCTTATATTGACCACCGATATTCCGCTTTCCATCCTTGAGTTGGGAGTAAAGTAACTGCTTTGGGAGACGGCAGTCAGGCATTCGAACAACATGACCGGTCCACTGAAGTTGGCGTTGAAGGATCATTTTTTCAATGCTAGTAGTCTTTGCTTCTTCCAGTACACTGACATTTGTTCGTCTATCTTCCCAAGTAATTCGCAGGATTTTCCGGAGGCAACGTTGATGAAACCTTTCAAGGAGGTGGAAGTGACGTTTATAGATAGTCCATGTTTCGCAGGCATACAATAAAGTTGGTAATACAATGGCTTCATAAACCAGTGTTTTGGTCTTCTTACAAATATCCCGATCCTCGAACACTCTTATGTTTCATTCGAGAAAATGCGGCACTTGCGGAGCTCAAACGATGCTGGATTTCACTGTCGATGTTGGCTGTAACAGAAAGATAGCTGCCAAGATAGAGAAAATGATCGACATTTTCCAGTATTGTCCCGCCAAGCTGGATAGATGGCATCATCAAAGGGTTAGCTTGCACTTGCTGATGAAGCACTTTGGTTTTTTTGATGTTAAGTGAGAGACCAAGTTTTTCGTAGGCTTCTGCAAAAGCATTTAGGATAGTTTGGAGATCATCCTCTGAATGTGCGGAGACCACATTATCATCAGCATACTGAAGTTCCACAACAGAGGTTGTAATTACCTTACTTTTTGCTTTCAGCCTGCTGAGATTAAAAAGCTTTCCATCTGTTCGATATAATTCCCACACCAGTGGGAAGTTTCCCCTTGACAAGATGTAAAATCATGGCGATGAAAATGGCAAATAATGTTGGGGCGATAACACATCCCTGTTTAACACCTGATCCCACTTTAAATGGAGCACCATGAGAGCCGTTGTTGTCCAAAACAACAACAAATGAATATACTTTAATACTCGTGCGTAGTCTGAGGTGGGGAACCTCGTGAAGTTTTAATCCTCCCCTGCATCTCTCCGAATGAAACTGCCACATAGCCCCGCCTACGGACTTAACGATCGCTCCCATTGTCAATCCACCCGCTTTAGGCATCCGTAAAACGCTGGCACTAGGGTTGTCGAATGTAATCGGTTTTATTCGATCCTTGACAAACTTTGCTGCTTTCTTATACCAATTGCGCTTCATTTGCATTGTTAAGTGTAAAATAGGCTTTTTTTTACTATGGATACTGCCATATTCTTCTCCAGAAGGTGAACATATTCAAAAACGAGGATATCTGAAGCTCTAGAAAACATTTGATCCCCACCCTATTGCATGCACCAG
Source organism: Shinisaurus crocodilurus (assembly GCA_021292165.1). Taxonomy (NCBI): domain Eukaryota; kingdom Metazoa; phylum Chordata; class Lepidosauria; order Squamata; family Shinisauridae; genus Shinisaurus; species Shinisaurus crocodilurus. The sequence goes on from CM037878.1 coordinate 58,901,074, forward strand.
TCCTATATTCCTATTTGGAAGTACTGTAAACCCTATTAAGCTCAGTGGGACTTACTCCTAAGGAAGTACAGGATTGCCAGGCCAAGTTTGCCTGTTGAGTGTTGTCTAGAAACCGGTCACAAAAACATTGCGGGATAAACGCCCGTCTAGATCATCACAATACATCCCCTCCCGCCACTCCATGCCATTTTTCCATTCTATATTATTTTAACGTTTTAAGTATTTGCATTTTAAGAATATCAAAAACCTTTTTTAAAACTTTAGAAACTGAGCGGTGTCCCGCTTTATTGCTTACGCATATTTGCTCAGCTCTTCAAATCAGTGGATTTAAACTTTTCGGGTCAAACACCCATATTTATTCCCCGAAAGCCCACATTACTTTTACTATTGTCCTTTTCCTGCCTTCTCCTCCACCCTTTCCAACAGCAGTTATTGTGCTGCTATAGTGTGACCCACCTTCAATAAGGATACAAGCCACAAGGTTGTAAACAAATGCTAAACAGCAAACTCAAGGCTATTTTCTCCCAATTTCTGAAAGGTTAAAAATACCTTTATAGCATATGTGGCTATATGCTCTTCTCCAACACTGCATTGTACCTCACCCCACCCCTTTTAATATGCCTTTTCCATTTTACTTCCGATTCAGATGTCAGAAATGAAATTAAAAGTTCTTTCCACCCAGCATCTTGGCTAGTTACAGCAAACCTGCTGCCCCACTAGCAAGTCATTCTTCCCTCTACTCTGATCCCATGGAGATAAATGATATAAAGAACTTGCAAAATACAAGGAAAAATGCAGGATCTCATGGACACACTGGTAAAAACAAGCTCACAAAGCAAGGAAACATGATGTACAAAGCTCACTAGTTCCTTTGATAGGTATTCTAATTATTAACACATTTTATTGCTAAACTTTTATAGCTTGGAATCATTTTCTTTCAATTGAACAGGTCAAGGGATGTTTAGGCCCAATATGATCTGGAAGCACGGGCAAATTTAAAACTGGCTTTTGGTTCAAGTTATAAGATTTAGCCATGCTCTTTTCTCAGAATACATCCTTTGAAGAGAGCTTCTGCTGTTCTGTCTCAACAACCATCTGATTGACTGAATAATCCCTGGTGTCAAATAGTTCTGGGAGCATTGGACTGCAGAACTTCCCCAGTTCTGTTTACAAATAAAATGTGTTAACAGCCAATTGAATTTCTAGCATATGTTATATAATCCAATTTAGTATCAAACTGCAAGATCATAGCAGCACAGGAAAGCACAACTGCACCTATACCTATGAAGCTACACCAGCAAAATCTAGCTTTGATAACCCACACCAGGGTCCCGAATGTGAAGTACACTCTTCTGCATACATGGGGTTCTGAGTCCAGGGGTGTCATCTGGAAATTCAGTTTGCACTAAAGCTTGATTATATGATCTGTGAAAGTACTATGTGCAACAGAAACACTGGTGGAAAATTCGGAGTATCATTACATATGGAAACACAATATTCAGGTCACCTTTTTCACACACGAATCTGCAGTGTTGGACCTTGGTTTCTCAAAGCAACCATTGTATTGTGTTCCAGAAATAATTATACAACATATGGCCTTACTACTGTGTCACACCCACATTTCTTTCTAAAATATTAAATACATTTGATCCAAGATATTTAGGACAAACAAGATAATGTCTAGTGAATTAACTCTTAATACAAATTATGGAACAAACCTCCAGTGCCTGTTTTATGAAAAATTTTGATGCTTATATCCTTAAGAGATGTTTATACCCTGAACAGTAGGTTCACTCCCAATAAAATAATTTTAATAAAGATGTACATATGAATGAGTTGTCAGCATTTCAGTGATATAGTTTTGAATACAGTCATATGAAATGCAGCAGCAATTAAGCATAAGCCAAGAGACAGAGTACCAAACTATATTTACTGTATACAGTAGTAAAGGAAACAAATATTGTATAAATTGGTGAATAAACAATGACAGATTTAAAAGAATATCCCTCCTTAGCCCATATACAATCAAATGAAAAAGAAAACTTTTCCAGCAGGATTTCTTGCAAGATGATCTAACATAGACAGTAGATATAAAAGGCAGAAAGTGACCTTCTCAAGCAGCAATGAATACCCTACTGAAAGTTGACAGAATGACCTTAAATTTTCATTTGGACACATCCAAGATCACAAGCTGATGTCACTACAAAAATTCATTTAAAACTCAAAAGTATTTGGGGAAGTAGAACAGCAAGTCTCTTTATGAATATCAGGTTTTGTTATTCAGAGCTTTTGTGTTCTACATCTTCCAATGGTACATCTGCACATTTAACTTGACCACAAATATATTGAAATTTCATGTTTTTAAATGTAAGACCTAATTTACTTAACATATTAAAATAACTATGAATCAATGACTGGAATCCAAAGAGCCCCATGTATGAGCAGAGGACTCCATCTGCACACACCAAATGTGGTATTGAATTCACTTTCTCCAGCACTGCATTGCACACTGCTAAGGGTTCCCCAACCCTCTGGGGGAGACATGAGGAGCTGTAGCAGGAACGGGGAGCAGAAAACACTGGTGCATATACAGAACATGGCACACAGCCCTTTGAATCCCAGCCTATATATTTGAAAGTATTAAAGAAATGCGGCTACAAGTTCAGCTTTCAAGATGACAGAAGGTACACAACTTTTATCGCCTAATAAATCAATAATGAGAAGCAATGACTCTCATTGGGAACTATCTGCTAAGAATTTCTCCCGCACACGTCCCATTAAAATTAACAAGACTTGCACAGCAGTGCTTCCTAGAGGATTCTGGTCCATTCTTTAAACATTTTATCAAACACACTGTGCTCAACCCTGGACATGTGATAGTTAAATAGTAGATGTGAAAGTTGACATATGCAAACGCTACAGCTGCTGACAAATTCAAAAGACATTCCATTACTTTAAAAAATTGTTTGATTCTATGCTATTTTATGAAAAAGCACATGTACATTTGCATTACCTTAAATTGCCACTATACTCAGCATTGTATCTGTAAGAACTGCCCTTCCTGATATCCCATCAACAGTTTTAAAGTAGTAACTGTGTTTAATGGTAAAAACCCTTTTCTTCTTTCCCAAGCCAACTATTCTGAGAAAAACTTACTATCGCAAGGAAAAAATATTTCAATATTTACATTACTATAATTAAGCAGTAAAACAAAAACAACAAAAGCCAGGACTAAGTATCCTTGTTTTACAGTAGGTTGGTATTTAGGCCACAAATTTATAGGAACAAGATAACAGCAAACAGCCAGTATTTTATTTATTTGAAAATTTAATTTTGAGTGGGCCCATTTTCATGATGCAGTTATTTTCCACAGACACAGCTTCGACTTGCACACGCAGTGTATCAGGGACAGGAAAAAAATTTGGATAAGTGTCCGCAGAACATGAGAAGATTCCTGTATGATTGGCATGTTCATTTGTTTACTATTTAATAGCAAATCCAAGGACAGATGATAAAGTGAGGTGACATTTTACATTCCTCTTCCCAAAAGGACAGGATATTTAGCACATGCCACCCGTCTGCTGTTGAAACACATCAATAGTATCTTCATCTTCCATTTCCAACTGTGAAGACAAAAGTGACAAGTATTTTAAAAATCCTTAAGAAAAACAACAAAGAGTCTTGTGGTAATTTAAAGATTAACAGTCTATAGCTCCAATTGCTGCATTATAACCTCCACTCACATACCTGCTCCATGTAAAGTACTAAAAGATCCTCAAGAAAAGAACAATGCTCCTTGCTACGCTTTTTAAAAATCCCAGCAAGAAATGTGTGATTAGCAAGTCACTTTTTAGGTACACCAAACAATTCTAACCATTCTTGATGGGGCAAGCAAAACAGCTATCTGGTCTCTTAATTGTTCTCCCAACCTTTCCTGCTTGCTTAGGAAACAACAGTCATGCATTTTCAGTGTGTATCTTCTAACAATAGCATGCTTAAAGTACATAGATTTCGAGAACATGTTAGGCAAGCTGTTAATGCAGACTCCCCCCCCCCAAAAAAAAACTTACAAGGAGAACTTGGGGAGGGAATTTGGGTGGTTTCTCTCCCTTCCCATTTGGCTTTTGTAAGAGACAGCAGCAAGGCACTGCTAGTATTTTCTACCCAGCTCCAGGTTTGGGAGGAGCTGGATGGTTAACTTCTTGGTGCTGGGATTCTGCAGGAAGGAGAAACCACCCTTCATCTTTCTCACCCAAATTCTCCATAGAATTGCTGCTGGAAGTGCTTGCTGAAGCACACCTCATGGGAGAGAAACTACTTCTTGTTTCCTCCACACAGTGCTTGTGGAAGGAAATGAGGGGTGCAATCTCTTCCTCCTCATGCAGAAGGCTTGCCCCTTCTGCAAAAGCCCAGTATATGGGTAAATCCTTTCTTCCCCAAATTCTCTGCACATGCTATAGGACTTTGGGATGGGAGGGGTCAGACATAACCACAAATAATGTCTGGCTAGTAAGCCAAGCCAAAATTTGTAGACCCCTGACTATAAACGTACAGAACATCTAACTGGTAAGGTTCATCTGCAGCAAGACAAAATAGTAAATATTTCTGGTTCCTATGTGTCAACCTCCCCAAAATTCCAAGGTGTTTGACCAACAAGTTGCCTGAGAATTAATGCCTTTTGAACCTATAGGTGTAGCTAAGGATAAACAGACACAACCATTTTCATACCCCAAATGAAAAAGACCATTTAAAAACAGACAAATAGGAAATATTTAGACTTCATGTTATTTTATTCATTCTGGAACATGTTCATATGGAGAAACTGGATTATCTTAGCAATTCATGCTCAGATGTAGGCATACTGTGGCAGACCTCACAGCCCAACTTGCATATTTTCGAGAAAAGTTTTGGATTCCATCTGAAAGATGTACCGGTAGTTGCATTCCCTCCAGTCAAATACTTACAACCCTATATCTATACATTTACTCAGAAGTCATTCCTACTGAATCAATGGGACTTACTCCCAAATAAATGTTGCAGCCTTAAAGTTGCAATCTTAGGAAGTTACTTCATGCTATTCCTAGAACCTGATATGCATACCCATTCTCGGTGGTGAGATTTTGTGGCATGCTCTCATTTCTGCTGGGAGAAGCACGCAGATAGCTACCATTCATTTGATGCAGGGCTTAAAGTTTCCAGAAGATATGCTTATTTTGTACATATATTTTGTACAAATTCCACTAAATACAAAGCACTGCATTATATTACATTTAGGATTAATTCCTGTAGAAGTGTTCATTATCTGTACTTCTAATCATCACTAGTAGCCAAGAATGATAATCTTACCACTGTGTCAGGCACTGTTAATACCAACCTTATTTACACCCCATAAAATTTACACACAGTCAGTGAAGGAAAAACTGGCATAACCACTACTTCTTCACTAGTGGTATTTGCCTGTGTATAGGAGATCTAAGGTGGTGTTCTCTAATGCAATTTATTCCTCCTGACTCTTTTCTCTTCCCACTTTGATAAGCTGGTCCCTTGGATGGAAAGACACTCGTTGTTAATAATTATTCAGCTCCATCATAGCAATGTTATGTTCCAGGAATCAACGAAATTTCCATTCTAAGCATTAGCAGAATTCCCAAGACATGGGCAGTAGCTACAACTGGGGTGGGCAACCCGTGGCCCACTGTGAGTGCCCTGCCCACCAATTCCCCCCCCCCCACCTCTACCATAGTCCAATTCTGCAGGGGAAGAGAGTAGAGAGACTCAAGGGATGACTCCTCCTGCATCCTATTTTCCTGGATTCTGCAGGTAGAGGGGACACAAGGGGTGATTTCTGCACACCCTCTTTCCCTGCAGAATCAAGAGGGGAGGATGTCGGTGTGCAAAGAGGGGAAGTTTAAAACTCCCCATTCCAGTGTGCTGATGGGATGGGGCAGGGGAGGGCAACCATTTTGGTCTGGGGGATGGATTACCTCCCCCCACCAATCTGGTGGGCCAAATGACATCAAGGGGCAGGGCCTCACCCCAGAAGCCCTCTGCTCCCCTGACATCATCTGCCCAGCCCACTTTTAAATTATATATTTTTTCTCCGTGCAGAGAGAGGCATGGAACTCAGCTGGGGCTTGCAAACCCTGCGTTCCTGCAAGCCCCAGCCAAGATGGGCTGCTCTTCCTGTGCTGTGCACACCCCCAATTGGGGCACAACTGGCATGGGAACTGGTGCGGTGCAGGGGAATCCCCAGCTTATCTCCAGTCTCTGAGATAAGCTGGGCATTTCCCTTTGTGCTTCGGTTTTAGGAGGGGGTGGGGTTTGGGGAGGGCAAGGTAGGGCCCGGGGCCCACGGAGGGTGCTCGACTCTGCATGGGCCAGATTAGGCCCAGAGCTGGAGGCTGCCATCCCTTGGAGGTTTGGGGGGTGGGAGTGTGTGTGTGGGATGCATACATATATGGGTGTGTATGTGTGTGTGCAGATTTGTGTGTATGTGCTCACAGGTGCAGCCCCCTACCTACCGCCCATCCCCCAATGCAATCTGCGGGGAGCAAACAGGTTGCCCATCCCTGAGCTATCAGCTGCTTCACATACATGGTATCAACAACACTCTTCTCTTACCTGTGCAGGTGTATCTGTTTCATTAATTGGTTGTCCATCAAATCTGAATCTAATCTGTCTCATTGACAAACCCTGAAAGATGACAATTAATGTATAAAGCTTTCATAATTGAGTCCACATAACAGAAATCTTAATTTATGTTGAAGAAGATATTGAATAGAGACATCAGTATTCTAAAGGTTTAAAGCTGGCAACTGACTGATGAAATGTGTGCATTTCATAAGCAAAGTTCAGCTCAAAGACGGTGCTGGCCTCATGCACTATTTCTATACACTCATCTAATTTACCAATCTAAGCAGGGCCACTAGGGATACAAAATAATTGGAGTAATATCTTTTCTTTACACAGTGTAGAGGTGGCTCTGTATAGAATTCCATAAATATCCAATACATACACAGAGTAACCAGTATGCTGACAGGAGAACAAATTTCCATATTCTTTTCCTTTTCCCTTGTGGCCTCCAAGGTAACAGAGAGTAAATTTAGTTCATTTCAGGAGCACCCAGGGTTATCTATATCATATTATCCCTGTTAAAGAATGCTTTCTCACATTCCTGCTTAACACTGCAGAGCACAAGTGAAAGAAATTGTGACATGACACTGCTATAGGTGTCTCCCGCAATACAGGATTTCCTTGGCTCCTGGTGTCAATGCCCCTATTATTAACATGAGATATAGAGAAATTACACATTTAAGTTCTAGGGCAATTGTAATAAACACAATAGTCAAGTTGAACACTGGAAGAAAAAGCTCATCTAAGATAATATAGGATATGTGAATGCTTCAACTCACTAGCACAATGGATTTTATATCACCAATGCATCAGCATATCATAAGCCTGGGGAAAACATTTCTACACCAGAATCTCTCCGAGCAGATAAACCATTGACACTTCGGGGAATTTTAATCTATTCAGCAATAAACAGGACCATAATATACGAAAATATACAGTTAGCTTATTTACCTGTCTCTCACAATAAGCCTTCATTAGTTTATTTAGTGGTGTGTGCCGTTTTATTTTAAATTGGACCACCGATCCATCTTGACCAGCTACTTTTAAATTGATATGGTCATTCTCTGTTTTTACTCCTTCCTGCCAAACAAAATATAAAATACATATCAATATTTGTGGGGTAAGAGTCAGAGAACCCAGCAGAAACTTGAGGGACTTGGAAGATTTTTTTCAGATGTTAAGCACAATCATACAACAAACAGACAGCATGCAAATCATACCACTGCGGAGTCCTAGTTCAAATGGCAAACTGAAGGATTACCAGCACTAGCAAACATAGCCCAATCCTGAAAGATACCCTGCAAACACTACAGAACCCCTTCAAATATTTACCACCACCCATTTTCAGTTTAGTACTGAAAAAAGCACGTCAAGTTTAGTACTAATTCATGCAACAAGCAAGTGCCAAGACACAGCTTAATTACACACATGCAGTGTTCTTATATTGTGGCAGATCTCTAAAGAACTTAATGCACCACTAACATTTTTACCTATACGTTATTTTGCCAACTGAAAGACAAAGTGGATTACAGATGGGAAGGTGACACATGTTTGATGAAAGCTCTATTATCTGGTTTCATTAAAGATGACAATCAGGAATAGCTATTTACTAACTCAGAATTCCCCCTACCTAGATAATCCATAAAGTAAAACATCAGCTGCATAGTTTTTATGGTAATCATATATAAAAGCAACTGGTTAAAAGCATTCTCTGTAACCTACTGCTCTTCCTGATCCTCCTATTTTTTTACCGTCACGTCACATACCAAGAGCGTAGGACTATGAAAACAAAACAGGAACCCAAAGAAGCAATCTTCCAGCAATCCTGAAACTTCAGGTGTGCACGTCAAGGCCAAAATAGTAACAAACTGGAGGACCTTACCAGAGAGAAAGAAAAAAATGGAATTTTGCATAGCACAAACTATGTGCTAGCCTCATCAAGAAATGTTAGCATTTTATCCTGTCAGAATATAATAGATGAAGATCGCCTTGCTGAATGGGGTATCCATCGTGTTTGCCTGTTCCTGCCCGCCCCAGTGCAAGAGAACTGTGTGTATGCAAATTCCTCATCTCCCTTCTTCCTGACCTCCCTAGAGTCCTTTGTTTTCTTTCCTTACTTCCTCCCATTCTAAGATGTCCTTGTGCTCCTTGATCTTAAAAACAAATAATTTTTTAAAGGCATTTAAGTCAAACGTTTGCAAAATAGTGAGGCAGTGCTATGGGGGGGGGGGGGGAAGTCACCTTATTGTTAACGTATCTATATCCCCACCTTCATCTGTGAACTTTAGAGGCCTTGCTTGTGATTTCTCCTTCCCTTCCCAACCTACCGGTATTTCATTTCATTTCATTTATATACCGCCCCACAGCCGAAGCTCTCTATTTAAAAAAGAACTACATGGACACTCCCACATAAATTGCTGTAAGTGAGCGGGGAAGGGGGGGGAGGAATACTTCTCAACAAATATTGTTTGGGGTTTTTTTTAAAAAATGCTGGCTTCAAGAAAAAAATCTAGATTGCTCATAAGAAATACATAATAATTACAAATGTACCGGTATTCTCCACTATCGGTCCTTCCATTACAGACTTTTTCCAGGACTGACACCATTTGGACACTTATTTATGCAATAATAAATGCTAGTCTTTAAAGTGCCCATAATAAATCTGTCTTTAGGATTTTGCTGCTACACTAATACAGCTACCTCTTTGTAAGTCTTTTATTCCCAGGAATCCACAAAGGTCCCACTAAAATCAACATGAAAAGTTAGTCATGACTTAAGTCCCATTAATTTCAACAGGGACTAAATGCAACTAACTTAGTCTGGATCCAACCCAATGTTTGTCCCAAATGATTGTATTCCCATTCCCCCTACCACCCCCACCAAGTTTGGCTTTCAGAAATTTTGGGAGCTTCCATTGCAACTATAGTGCAATCCTGATGTAGTATTGTTACATAAGAACACAGAATCATAAGAGTTGGAGATCATCTAATCAAACCTCTTGCTCAATGCAGGCTCTGCAATGCAGTATGCATGGATAGTGACAGTGCAGACATCTGTCATGGATAGTGACAGATGATTATCCAGCCTCTGCTTAAAAACCTCAAACGAAAGAGAAACCACCGCATCCCCAGGCAGTCTATTGCACCATACAACAGCCCTCCCCATTGAGAAAGTTTCTCATCATGTTTAGTCAAAAATTATTTCCTTGCAACTTCCTACCACTGTATCTAGTCCTGCTCTCTATAGCAGGGCTCCCCAACCTTGGGTTCCCAGATGTTGCTGGCCTACAGCTCCCAGCATACCCAGCCAGCATGGCTAATGGCAAGGGATTCTGGGAGCTGTAGTCCAGCAACATCTGGGGACCCAAGGTTGGAGAGCCCTGCTCTAGAGCAAAAGAAAACAACACTTCTCAATTTTCTACATGACAGTCCTTCAGATATTTAAAGATCGCTATCACGTCTCTCCTTAATCTTCTCTTGTCCAGGCTAAACATGCCCAGTTCTTTCCACCATTCTTCACTGGACTTGGTTTCCAGATGGTTTCACTATCTTGGAGAAGAGTGCTGAATCAGATCCAAGACCAATCTATTCTAGCATTCTGTTCCCACAGTGGCCAAACAGTTGCCTATGGGAATTCCACAAGGACATGTGTGCAATAGCACCCTCCTGCCCATGTTCCCCAGCAACTGGTATTGAGAGGCATACTGTCTCTGATGCTGGAGGGAGCACAGACATCATCATGACTTGTAGCCACTGACAGTCTTATTCTCCATGAATTCGTTTAATCCCCCTTTAAAGCTGTTCAAGTTGGCAGCCATCACTACATCCTGTGGAAGCGATTTAATGGTTTAACTATGTGCTGTTTGAAATAGAACTTCAACTGTCCTAAATTTCTGCTAGAGAGCCAGTGTGGTGTAGTGGTTAGAGTGTTGGACTGGGACTCAGGAGACCCGGATCCTAGTCCCCTCTCATCCAGGAAGCTCACTGGGTGACTTTGTGCCAGTCACTAACGTTCAACCTAACCTACCTCACAGGGTTGTTGTGAGGAGGGTCATGTAACACACCTTAGGTTCCCTGAGGAAAGAAGGTGGGTATAAATGTGTAACAGCGCCTCTCTCCATGTGATGGCTCCTCCACCATTTTCTATTCCAATATGCCCTCCTCCTGCTAGAGATCCTGGGTTTAGAACTCTAGCATATCCCATTAGTGTCAAGGCTGAAAAGATGTGAAACTGACCCAAAAAACATGCCCTTTTCTTCCACAGAGCAGCAGCATGGGCCCTCATAGAAGAGATGGGGTGACCATGAAAATTTCCCCCAGAAAGGTTGATGACATTTGATGAAACCCCCAATAGGCTGATGAAATGTTAGGGGTGTGATGGGGATCTTTTACTTAGATCTCATGTTTATATAATTGGGTCTCCTTTTTAGGGCCAGGAAGCAGTATCAAAATGCTTGTATAAATAAATACTCACAAAAAGTTTAAGCAAATTACAACACCTTAAACAAATTACAGTTTTACTCCATTCATAGTAGCTTCATACAACTGGTACTTTAGTTACAACACGTCCTCAGCTGTATTTATTACTGGGAGTAATTGTCAAATGAATTGATAAATTCAGAGCCTAATCATGATGCAAACAGAAAGCTCTTCTGAAGCAGCAAATCTGGAGAACAATTTCCAATAAATTATTGGAATCTGCCTCTCTGGGGTCTTAATTTTACCAGCTGCAGCCCCTTGCAGCAGGAGGGAGAACTGTGTCCAACACCCAGCATGTGCCTTGCAATCTTCCTAGATTTGCTGTAGGAAACATCATCAAACAATACATGGCTAATGCTATCTTGCAGTTCGTCTGCTACCGCCGCCGCCGCCGCCGCCACCCCCCCCCCCCACAGCGGCCAACCAGGTTAGAAGAGATTATTTTTGCCATTAGAACAATGCTCATCAGTTCAAAACCGCTTTCATGGGGGAAACCCTAATTAAAAACATATTTAAAAATCTACATGCCATCCACTGAACAGGCCAAATTTTTAGTATTTCAGGCCCTACGTCTCCAACTATTTTCAGCACTCACGCTAAGTATCTATGAAACCCACCTTTAAGTACTTTGTATGCCCAATATTATTTACATCCGCTGACTCAAAATATCATTTGTTGATTTAGAACAGATGGACACAATGCAAAACACACCACTAGAGTAAAGCCCAATATTAGAAGATATTAAGTGATGGTTCTACAAAAAATACTAACGATGCAACCCTATGTATATTGTCTTGGGAGTATGCCCCACTGAACTCAACGGTACCTAGTTCTGTGTTGTAGTTCTGACTAAACATGCACAGGATTAGGCTGCAAGTCTCTGTTCAGACTCAGGACCCCGATGCACCTATTTCCAACTGCGCATAGAAGCACAGCGGGAAAGGAGAAGAAAAGGGAAGTCGGGGTCAGCCCTTTGCTTCCGTGAACTGGCTGCAACCGCGTGGTGGTCGCGCGCCGCCTACTTCACTTAACAATAAGAGCCCCAGCGGGGGAGGGGAGGGAAATTTATTAATAAATAAATAGTAACTGTAGGAAGAGAGCCTCCCCATAACAGATGTTCTCTGGGAGACGCACAAAAACAGGCACTCCATTAAAAATACAACATGAAATAATGAAAACTAAACACACAGTTAAAAGATGCATTACTGAGAGGCCCAGGCTACGAAAGGATCGGCCTCGGCCGGGAAGTCGCGCCGACGCGGCCTAACCGCGGACAAGGAGCCCGACTCAACTCCTGCGGGAGCTCCGGAAAGGAAGAGCGCAGACGGGCCACCCCCTCTCGAGGCGCCCTCCTTCCGGGTGAGGCGGATCCGGCTCTCGCTCACAACCGGGGCGGGGGAACGCCGATCCGCGGGCCTGGGGCCGGGTTTGCCCCTGCAGGGGGCCCAAACCCCGCTCCCCGGCACCGAGAAGAGCTAGGCGGGGGGCCGCAGCCGCAGATTCGGCAGAGCTGTGGCGGGACGGAGCGCCCACCCGGTCGCGAACTCCTAGCGGGCTTGGGCTCCAGCCAGGGCCAGAAGAACGGGAGCGGGTGGCTGGGATGGAGAACGGGTGCTCTCCCACGTACCTTGGGCTTTTCCTCGGACATGGCGACGCGTCAGGCAGAGACCTCTTAGGGAGCGAGTCCGCGCACGCTGGGAGCCCGTTTCTTCCTCCGCTCTGCTCTCCCGCCCGCAGCAACTGTCCGCGAGAACGCGCTTCGCGCCCCACAATCCCTGGCTCCTGGTTGGTCCCGGAGGGGTCACGTGGGGCGCGCACGCTCTCGATGCGCGCTCCCGAGCGATGCTCTCCGCGTCGGGAGCGCGCTTCGCTGGGGTGGAGGCGGTGATGGCGCCGAAGGTGCGTCATCGCCGGTTAAAGTGGGAGCGCCGGGGCTGTAGGGAAGGTAGGAGGGGGCGTGGCCAGCTCAGAGCGCGGGAGGAGGAAGGGGCGGGATCAGTTTTTCCTTTCCCCCCCAGATATTTAAAAGCTGCAACATGAGGTGAGACTATGCTTTTCATAACCCTGAGGAAGTCTGTTCTGCTCAGGGATCTCAATGTATGGTCCTAGGATACCAATCATAGAAATATACGTCCTCAGTAGGTGCATCCGTTGGATCTCACTCTCCTACTCCTATAGTGACTTCTACAGATGGATAACATATCTTTATAAAAGGTGTCCTGACTGACTCATCAACACCCAGCTCCTAGGAACGTGAAATTTTGAAGGGACATTGCTTTTATGATGTAGATACCCACTAAGGAAGGATTGGTCCCTAAGGGGGTGAAAAGGGGGGGGAATTGCCCCATTCTCATATCTCCTATGGGCAAAACAGGGGAGCAGTTATGCAAATCGGCCTCACCTCATAATTGCTGCAGGAGCCAATAGGAGCAGTTATGCAAATAGCCCATACAACACTTAGAATGTTCCTATGAATTCCTATAAGGGCCAATAGGAGTGGGTATGCAAATCTCCCCTAGGCCATTTAGAATATTCTCTAAGGGGGTGAAAAGGGAGGGAAACTTTTTAAATGACTGACTGAATGACTGGTGTGTGTGTGTGTGGGGGGGGTGTCACATAGGCTCCATCACGTTTTGACGGATCTACCCCAAACTTGGCAAGGTCACTCTTCATCATGTGTAGACTCTCAGGATTAACCTGATTTTTCTTTAAGATCAGATATTTCTGTCGGAAAAGTTTTCTGCTGCCAGCACCCAGCCTAAATGTTACGCTTTCAGTCAGAGACACTATCTTTTCCATTGTACCAAATCCTAAAATGCACACGAGTGCAGCTGCGGGCAACAGCTAGTATATTCATATATAGACGTTTTAGCTAAATGTCAAGCCCACCTCATTAGAAAAGGCTGTACGGAAGCAATTTGTTTTTTAGGAAGAGAAAACTAAAGGTAAATAGATGGCATCACTAGATACACGCTTCCAAAAGTTCCTCGAACATGAAGCAACCCCCTTTGTATTTTTGATGTCTGAACTTGGTCATCTAGAATTAGTCAACCTGAACTATTCTAACAAAAACTGCAGAAATTGCAATCTCTTTCATTTTCAGCAAGGAAGATAATGTGTTTTTCTAAGCACATGCCCATTCACAGATCATTAATTTGAGGTGCAGGGACATTAGCCATTTTCTTAAACTTGATTCTTTTATTTCCTACATCTAAATTAAATGAAAGCCTGTGCTATAAAATATGCATCTCAGTTTCACAATTACTGGCTTCTACGTTCTATTAGACATTACAATATTAATCACACAAGTGCTATGTGCTAAACAGTTAATTAGCATGCCTAGTGAATATTTAACGATCTGAATTTAAAAACTATTTTGTGGTTCAGGCACAGTGACAATCGTATGCAGTTTTAAAAGCAGGCGCACTGTGCCACTTGTGAAGGTGCCCAAGGATATATTGGGGTGCCCAAGGATATATTGGGGTAAGGTCAAAATGTGCCTCAAAAGCAACAAAGAATCAGAACACAGTCAGTCAGGCGATCACTCGTGACTGAGTACTGTAAGATTGTCTTTCAGGATAAAAATTTACAAAAAGGTTTTAAAAGGAGGAAAATTCTAAAGAAAATTGTGTAGACTCTAGCGATGGGTCTGTAAGTGACTGTGGAGGCCAATTCTAGATCCACACAGCTTCCCACAGTGAGGACACAGGTTACCAGATGGAAGATACCGGTAATCCTGTAAAGGATTCGTTTGACGTGCTTTTCGCTTAGCACGTTTCTCCCTTTCACCTTGCACTCGAGCTTCTTCAAAGTCCATAGAACCTTTGTGAAAGGCCAACCTCCAGTTAGATCGTTCATGGGCCAGAGCTTCCCAGTTTTTGATGTTTATATTGCATTTTTTTTAGATTAGCCTTAAGAACATCTTTAAACCTCTTATATTGACCACCAATATTCCACTTTTCATCCTTGAGTTGGGAATAAAGTAACTGCTTTGGGAGATGGCAGTCAGGCATTCGAACAACATGACTGGTCCACTGAAGTTGGCGTTGAAGGATCATTTTTTCAACGCTAGTAGCTTTGCTTCTTCCAGTACACTGACATTTGTTCGCCTATCTTCCCAAGTAATTCGCAGGATACAGACTAGGTTACCGATTTCTCTTATTTGCAAACAAAAACTGACATTTCCAAATATTTGCAAATTTATATGGAGTTATTAATTCACACTTAGTCACATAAATCCCAGAATTATAATGCAGAAATAAATCAAGGGTCCATTATACAGATAGATATCAGCACTTCATATATTATGTTTTCATCTCAAGTTATAGCAAATTTGTTGTCGCTAAGGTGGCCCTCAATGCAGACGAGAAGAAACGGGAATGGGGGGAAAATGTATTCCACTTATTTAATAATAATTTTTACAACCAGACAAGTATGCTTAGGACTGCAGTGGTAATCACTAAAACAGGATCTGTCCCATGGAAAGGGCTTGAATAAGGTTTCTGGAGTTGAAGTATGGCCAGGGTTTCCTTAGCTAGGGAAGAATGTGGTTTGGGGCAGCACTCTCTCAGAACACAAGGAGGCACAGAGGTCCTCAACTAGCAACAGCCTCATCCCAGCCACAATATACAGGGCTGAACATGGTGGTGTTCATGACTCCTGACATTCTCAAGAATCCTTTGAAGTGTATTATCAGTAGAGAGTGCTAATAAAGAATTCCATTACTCACTGTTTTGTGTCATAAGTGGGAGATCAGCAGCACACCTATATCTGCAGTGACGGGGAGATTGTGTCTCATTTTAAGCACTGAACTGTGTATCATTTGTAAGAGCTACCCACACTATACATTGTACCAATGGTTGAGGCAAAACCTTTTTCACAAAAGATCTTGGATGTATGCAACATAAACACTGGAGCCTTGTTTGGTGTTCCAAGGAACTTTCGAGAGAATTTCAATTAGATGTTGTTCAGTCTCACTGACACATGCCAAATCTTGTCAAAGTGATCAAAGGAATAACTTAGGGCTTTGGCTGAGTTTTCACGTATGTTAAATAGACTTTTAACTTCTCCCATTTTTCTTTCAAAACTCTTGGGTGTGGCAAATAAACACTGGTGCTTTCTTCCGTCTCTTTTCCCTGTAATCATGCCACTACAAAGTGGTAAGAATCTCAGCCCTTGCCATAGTTCTAACTCCCTCTGCTTAGATGTAGCTATTTCCACCACTTAGCTAAGGAATGCCTACTCACTTAGAATTGGTTTTGAGATAGTAAAAACAAAAAACCTCAAAAGGCAAACATTACTATCAAAAATTGGTTTTTCACAATAGTTTTCTTTGAGAGATGTTAACCTTCCAGGAGAGGGATTCTCTGGAAAGGTGGTCCACTTTAGAGAGAGATGAATTATTCTTTAGGAAGGTCAAAAATCCTTCTTGATCCCCTCCTAACAGGGATCTTGAAACAGCCAGACAAGTGCCAAGTCACCTTTTCTCAGGCTGCAGTCCTATACCTACTTGCCTGGGTGTAAGCCCCATTGAACTCAATGGGCCTTGTTTCTAATAGACACGTACTCACCAGCATGACAGCCCAGTACATAATATTTATTATTTCATTAAATGCTTTGCATGCTAGGTGCTGTATATTCATTGAAAGCACCAACAAGGTCCTCCTATATAGTTTACAATCTAAATTAACACAAAACATAAGGAAGAGATAAGGTTGTCAAATACTGGGCTCAGTTCACAAATGCAACAAAAGAATGGTAAGGCAGAAGAGAACTGCTAAAGTTCAAGATGGGACTGCAAGAAAAGGACATTTTCAAGAATCTTTACAGTGTCATCCTAGGCATGTCTACTCAGTTCAATGGGACTTATTCCCAGGTAAGTATGTATCAGATTGCTGCCCAAAAGGAGGAAAGAAAGGGAAACGAGACAAATGCATAGCCTGCCATAGAGGAGAATGAGCAAAAGAAAGAAGTGGCATCTGAAACAAGACTTAACAGATACAGTAAATTGGTATTAGATGAGCAGAATGTGAGGAGTGCAAAGAAGAGCCAAGATTGTGAAGAGGCAAGACCAAGAAGTTTGAAAAGAGCACAGGTAGCCAGTGAAGAGTGAAAGAGCCAAGTGACATGGTTTTTAAATAGTGAGCAGGATAGATTACCGTAGATGACTGAAATGCCGAGGATAGAAGTAAGAGGTTTAAGGGTGAGAGATTGGGACTAAGACATTACAGTAATCCATGCAATAAGAACATGGATCAGAATTTAAATAGTCAACAGAAAGAAATTGGCAAATCTTAACATTATAAAAGCGATTGGATGACCACATCTTGTGTAGATGCCCCCTAAAAAGTGACTGAACAAAGTGTGGCTAATGTTATTTCACTCAGTGCGAAAGCACCCACAGTGTTGCAGTGTATCCCTATCTTCTAAGTGCTGTTCTTGTTCAGGGATTCAGCAAGCACCACACACCCCATAACAGTGAAGTCCTTTCTGCTAGGTAGTGCTAGTCTACTAAAGTCTTGAGCCCTGTGAAGAGGTTGTTGTGCAGGACAAGATCACTTATGGCCCTTGCCCATATTCTAGAAAAAATATGCCCTAAGAATAGGGACTGCCATTTTTGCTATAACTTACCACTGTTTATAGCAAGGAGGGAATCCTGTCCTGCAACCTCACCATCAGATGTTCCTAAAATTGCCTTCCATTTTCAATTGTGACTTAAGCATGAACCAAAATACTTGTATATAATCTACATGTATGCAAAACAGGTGGATGTGGCACTTAATGAAAGCTGCAGAATCATTACCGGATGCCTAAAGCCGACTCCTGTAGGCTAGTAGCATAAGAAGAGAGGTAGCAGCTAAGAGTGAAAGATTCAAGGCTTCTACATCAAATGTGCACCCACTTTTTGGTTATCATCCAGCACTTCCTAGATTAAAATCAAGGAAAAGTTTCTTCAGAACATGTGAATAGTGAAGAAACAGTGGAAGATGCTAGGATTAGAATGTGGAAGGAGAGAACCACCTACCCCTTAGAATGGCCGAAGCCCCCGGAAAGTCTAGCTCATGGTTACACAGAGAACTACCGGTAGGTAACCTGGAAGTCACTTAATAGGCTAAGGACTGGAGTTGGCAGGAACTAAGCTGAACTTAAGAAAATGGGGCTTTCAAACCGACAGTTCTCTGTGAATGTGGAGAAGACAACTTCACATCTATGCCAGTGCACTCTATGTCCTTCAACAAGCACTATGGAGGACTTGATGCGGGCTGCTCCAAATGCCCTTGGTGTTGCTCATTATTGGGCAAAAAAATATTTGATATATTTAAGTTTTATGAGCTTGTGCATGTAAAGTAGCCTGTATTTTATATGTGTTTTTATATATAGGTTGTTGCCTAATCTTATTTGTATTTTTAATTTTTCTGTGGTGCTCCTGACACAAATAAATACATGTACCTTTAGTCACTGCACCTTGTTTGCATCTACAGAGAGCAAACAGCTTAATCAGCGAGGACCAGTTTGCAGAGTGCTAATGTATGGAAGAGCATGGGAGTGTGTTAATGTTAAACGTTCTAGTCTTTAGCAGATTCCCGATTCCACCATTAACTTAAACATCTTAAGAAAGCATTTTGTTACTCATTTTCTATGAAGGAAACAAATGATTATTTGAGCTCACATCCCATTCTCTACTCTTAATGTTTAAGAGGGCAATAGAATTCTAGAATGCCAACAGGAAGAGACTATAAGATATTAAATCTGTTTATTTTGTTAGCCAAATAATTCACAGGTTTCATTATAGTTAAGAATTATTTCAGTTTCAAATATTAACATGGCAAGAGAATTGTATGAAAGCTTTCATGATGCAATATCCTATATTTCTGGAATGTACTATACATTTTAGGCAGGACTCTGCAAAGCTCTCCAGAGTATACTGTGACCTTTATATAAGGTGGTCAACGGAAGAGTAAGTATATTAGATTAAAAATATTGTATGTGTTTGTCATTGACAACACCTATACAGACCTTAAGATTACAACTGAGTATTAACTAACAATACTTCAGTGATTGATGTACCTCACTTTTTTTGAAGGGCAAGGGCATGAAAATATTACATTTAAACCTTCTACTATCCAATGCTTTTAGATGGAGGAAAAGTTACAGTGGTGTCAATGTCATTCCACATTCTTCACTAAATTCTACACAGATGGCCTAGTATTGTTTCACTCATTTCTCGGGCAACTGCAGTATTCAATAAGTTTCTTGAATAACAGATTTGGTATATTGCAAGTACCTTTTTAAAGCAACCACCCCTCCAAATCTTTTCATAGCAGCTTTTTAAATCCACTTTTCCAGTTGACATTAAACATTAGAAAAAATATATTTCAAACTCCAGTGCATAGGACTCAGATGTAGAACAGCCTGAAAAACAGGCTATTGCATGAAGTCAAAAGATTTTATCTTCAGGACTTATTCCAGGCAGCAGAAATCAACCTCAAGGTTTTATTGTGGTTCTTTAATTCAGAAAGGATCCTTTTCATTCTTCTGCTTATTTGGTTACTAGAGACATTCTTTCCGAGATTATACACTGCTTCAGATAAAATGAGGATTTGGTAACTTCTCATTGCAAGTAGTATGAAGTAGTTCAACTGGGCTTTCAGAAGTACTGAAACAAG
This sequence comes from Shinisaurus crocodilurus, assembly GCA_021292165.1. NCBI lineage: Eukaryota > Metazoa > Chordata > Lepidosauria > Squamata > Shinisauridae > Shinisaurus > Shinisaurus crocodilurus. Next base: position 58,920,851 of record CM037878.1, read on the forward strand.
CAGCCATCTAATGAGCACCAGTATAAAATTCATATTATACTGTCACCATTCAGTCTAACTACTTCTGTAGTAGAAGTGTTTTTACAAAGGTACAAGAACAGAAGACGCCATACATTTAGTACAGAAAAAAATGGTATCAATATATAAAAGTGCAAACCTTCACAATCCCTTGATAAAAACATCTGTGTTGCAAACAAATTGTTTTTTAGAACAATTTAGGCACTTTTTGATAGTGGCACAATTAAGGCTTATGTTCCTTTTATACAGCCTACTCAGCTAGTATTTCCAGGTAACCAACAAGGATCCTACTCCCACCCTTACTTTAAAATTACTATGAATTGTTTATCACAGAAAAGACTAAAGACAGGACATGTATACTATCCCTCCCCACTTCACAAAGGAGTTTGTTCAAGACTTGACTGGCAAACAAAAGATACGCAAAACAAGTGAGATCCTATAATAGCACAGGCACCAACAGGCAAGGAACAAAAATTAGTATCTCACAGCCTGAGAGGCCATCCAGATTTTCAGAGGTATGTTGGCTTGTTCATTCATCTGTTTATTAACAGATCATTGCAGTTACAGTCTGTCTTATGTTAAAGACCACTTTTCCATTTGCAATTAAGGCATCTACGGTAAATTACAGGATCTTTTAGCAGCTGTACTGCACATTCAATAGACAGCATTGCCAGAGTTTATTCTGGCATTCCAAAAGAAAGCTTAGTTGTTTTCAAATTTGGCATATGGATTCTCTTCTTTAAACAAACCTGGAAAAGAAATAACATCTGGTCAGAACACAGATTGAAGGTACTGGGGTAAGGCAGCCTTCCCCAATCTAGCACCCTCCAGATGTATTGGACTACAACTCCCAGAATCCCCCAGCCATTCTGGGAGTTGTAGTGCAACACATCTGTAGGCCACCAGGTTGGGGAAAGCTAGGGTAAGGGGAAAATACCAAAGAGGGAAGGGTGGGGGGATGGAAAGCAGTTGTGAAGTAGTAAAAAATTAATAGCAATGAAAATAATATTTACTTACTATATTTATATAGGCCACCCATCAACTTATGTTTTCTGGGTGGCTCACGAGAAATAAGAATACATAATATTAAGCTACAAGAACAAAACAAATACATTGCCCACTCCAAAGTCTTTAGCATGGAATAATCTACAGTTCAATGGTTTGGCTACCCAAGTAATTATTCCACAGAATGTGGCATTTGGTCACAAAGAAATATCTCATTTCTTGCAACATATTTTTAGACGACTATTTCTTAAAATACTGTAAATTATGTTCATAGCATAAAATTTTGGCTTAGCCATTAATTGGTTGTCTCCCTATGACCAAAGTGTTGATCTAGTACTTAATAGAGGCTTAGAGCCATGAAGCTGGTATCAGCTTACCAGAATTAACACCAAATTCCTGTTCAAGCAAAATTTCAATCAAATGACAAACTCAGGGAACATGAACTCCTGTCCACTTTGTGCCCTTACCCCAAACTGAAGAACAGATTGCCTTTAGTATTTAAAAGATGACTTAACATTCAGGTTGCACATTTCTCATTTTCAATGTAACCAAGTTAATCACAGGGAATTTCCAAATTTTCAGTTGTGTAATTAATCGGTGCAGTAAAAAAAAGCATTATTCACTATTTTATAATGTTTCCAATAAACCAGTTTGACCATTAACAATTAAACTTTTAATCCAGTCACAGCACCAATTATTATTAAAACTGCTTTCACAAGTATATGCATTTTATTTTATTTTATTGCACAGATACAATCAAGTTAGCACTTATATATAGGTACTTCAGAGTTCTGGATATCCGTGGGAATGGGCAAGAAACAAGTTGGAACACATTCATTCTACTAATAGGCCATTGATGAGGGGTTGACTGCAAGTCTAAGCGGGGAAAGACTAAGCAATGTTATGTTAAAACGCTGCTTCAGAGGCAAGTCTCCTCACCCCCTACTCCTGAACTGAACATAACTGCTGGGATGATTCCAATCCAGATCTGCCGTTTCCAGGATGGGAGGAAGGCTGCGAGTACAACTCATCATGATTACTACAGCAAGTGAAAACACAGGCACCTTTACCTAATTTCTAGCTCCAAGTGTGGAGGCCTAGGGATGGGTGCCAAGGATTTTTCCTGACTTTGACTGCATGCTGCACCTCCACATGATCACAAGGGGAGGAACAGGGTTCTGGGAACTAGTTTTTGACTTGGCTAACAAGGCCAGCCAAAAATTGTGGATCCCTGGTAGTAAGTCAATAGTTCTCTGTAACAAATTGGCACGTGGCACATTGAAATGAAGTATCTTATACATTCAACCAGTAGCAGCCGACTTACCATATTTTTTCCGGATTTCTTCATGCCTAGATTTCATCTCTGCTCTCCTACAAGAAATAGGAAGCATGTCATATGGCATTTGAAATCTAAAAAAAGTAAGTTATTACAAACATTTTTCTTTACCAAGTAGGAAGGAAGTTAATGGTAGTTAAAATGTTTGCTTTCAACTACTTGCATTCAGATTAATTTTACATTGTGTCTTTTGACCCCCAATTGGACCTTAAAGGTGGCTTACAATATATTTCCAAGTGTTCAAGTCCTTCAAGATCACCATAAACTAGGTATCAAAAACTAAATATCACACTGGAGGGAGATAATGCATAAAGGCTAACTGCAACAGCCTGCTATTCCAGATGTTTTCTGCAAACTTCTGGACTTAACTAACCACCCAAAGGCTGGAAGACGGCAGGTCTTCCAGGCATCTACAGGCTGAAAACAACTTACCTCTCTTCCTGCCTTACTCTTCTTTGCTCTCTCTCCCTGGCAGCTTTTTCATCTTCTTTATCAGGCCTGTTCAAAATCAGGGTATTTAGGACGAGTATGAGTATGCATGTCATAACTTGATGGAATCATGAAGATAAAGTGCAATACTAGTACTTAAGGTATAAAAATAGAACACGTTCAGATACTTGCTTTCTGTTCTTTTTCTTCCTGCAGCAGCAACAGCAGCAAACGAAAAGCGCGATAAGGATTATTCCTCCCACCACAGACATTGTAATAATCAGAGCTTCAAAATTCACTGAAATATTTAAACAAAAAAGGTACTGAGCAAACCATTTGCAAAACAAAAAACGCCCCCTCCCAAGTTTAAGATGAGCCCGTCATTTACTTCAAAATACAAGCACTTTCACATGGAATAAGGCAACTTTATCTATTTATAGCACAGAGGACCGAGGCTTAATGCAGAAGCTTCATACACGAGCCATCATGGGCAACAGATGGTCTGTGAGACATCTATCATTGTGATTGTTCCCCACCACCACCATAATGGCTTTAAATGGAAAGGATTAGATTTATTTACTATCAGTGTCTCTTGACCCCATAAACTAGAAATGGAGCCTTTGTGTTTAGAAGCTGTATACCTTCTAATTATGAAACACTGGGGACATGCAAAGGATGATCACCACCAGCATACCCTGCTTGCAAATTTCCTAGGAATACCTGGCTAACCGTGGTTGAAAGTGTTCTATCTTTGGTATAATCTAGCAAGGTAACTAGGATCCTCTCTGTGAGACAGACAGACAGACAGACAGACAGACACACACACACTGGTATCTCGTTGGAATCAGTTTTTATAATGGTTTCCATTTTATAATGGTTTCCAGCTTAACCCATTAAAAAATCCTATTATGTTTTACCCCCAAAAAATTATTGGTCACAGAAGATGTTATTGCTAGTAGCAAGTACAGGAGTTCCCTTTTACCAACTTGAAAACTGTTGCAAAGAGAATGCAAGCTGATTACACTTCAAGGCACTATATCAGCATTTTATAGCAATTTTCAGGGAAAGAGACATTGAAGGCCAAAATGCCAACAACAAATACATGCGATATTTCTAGGAGTCACTCACCCCAACAGACACCCCAGCGTGCAGAACTCAACTTGCAAAGTGAACTGGGAGGCAGGATATTCCGAACAGGATAGTCCATGCATTTTTTGGTGCTGCTACACCATAAACACTGGAAAAAGAAGGAAATGTAAGTACTACTAGCCAATAGAGATAGCAAAAATCAGCTAAGAGGCGTGAAGGTAAAGTGAGCAAGAAGCACAGAACTATATGCCAACATTATGACCTAGTTCACATATAATAACAACCCATGGGTTGTTGTGCATGAGCGGGAGTGCTGCCTCCCACACACCCACCACTTCTGCTATTAAACAACAACCAATGATCGGCTCATTCATAGGTTGTTAGTGTAACACCCAAACCCAGACACTTTGAGTTGTTTGTGGCTTAAACAACCCAAAGTGAACCCATGGTGTGTTCTTAGGTTGACTTTGGGTTATTTAACCCATGAACAACCCAAAGTGTCCGGGGTTCAGACATCACACTAACAACTTATGAATGGAGCATTCCTTTTTCTTTTTTTCTTTTTACAGAAACAAAGTGGTTCCCATGCAGTGTGTGGCCCCACAAATCGTGGGTTAATCAATAAACCCACAATTTGCCACCAAATGCTGCCGTTACATGTGAATAGGTCCATGTGTACAGGCAATAATCTATTGTACAGGGCATTACCAAGAACTGATATAGGAGCAAAGCTACAACCTTAGCCATCGAGTATCACAATCCCAGCATAGTGAAACCTTTGTTAACTTGCCCATACCATTGAAGCAACAGGTCTGCCAACAGTTTCATGTATCTAAAAAGTCCCATTTTTAAAACAGTCTAGTATGAAGATCATTTTAGAAGGGAAGTTAATTTAATCTTAAACTGCAATCCTGTGCACACCTACTTGAAATAAGGTCCACTGAACTCAGGAGAGAGCCAACTATACATGATGTAATAAATACATGTTTGCCAAAAAATATCCCAGACACATTAAAACGGGTTGTTTGGCTCTTAGACATGCCTAGGGTTAGACTGCACATTTTCCAAGATAAGAATATCTGGGTAGTTTTGTACCCAATAAAAAACTTGTTTATGTAGAAGCTGGGATATAAACAGATAAGTAAGTGAACTGATAAAAGCCATTTACTTCCAGAATAATCTCTTGGGTCACCGATAGAAAGCAGTCAGTGTGTGCTAGATGTACATTAAACTGATCCAGCAAGGTAGTTCTTACAATCAAGACAATTGAACCCAAGAAGCACTATACCAAAAGGTGCCTGCAGATCAAGGACTAAGACCAGATCCAGAGAAGGGAAGAAACGGGAGCCGGGAGGTCATATTTAAAGATTCACGATTATTTCACCTTACACCATTAGGAGCCCCATACAAAAGTTGCAGTATTTTTTAAACGAAAAGGATAAGGTTGGCACACTAAAGGATGGTGCATAGTCAAATAGCCACAAAACGCAGAAACATGGTTTAAGCACTTATGTTCATATTTAGATGGCTGATCTTGGCTGATAACTTCATATTACTTGAAAGTACAGTTGACAGAATAGACTAGGCAGCTACTGTTTCTTTGGACGCTGAAAAGGCCCTTGACAAAATTCACTGGAAATTTATTTTTGCTACGTTGAGTAATTTTGGCTCCTGCAGAATTTTTGAAATGGGATTTAATATAAAATTCTAACCCAAGAGCTAGATTTAATTCTAACCCAAGAGCTTAGTCTTTTTTCGGCTTCTTTTCACTTGGGAGAGGCACCAGACAGGGATGTCCGCTTTCTCCTTTGAAATTTGATTTACATTTGGAACCTCTCTAGCTGTGCTATTAGACAGAATAGTAGTATTCATGGCTCTGTACATGATAGTTTAGAATTCAAAATTATTATTTATGCCGATGATCTTTTATTGTTTCTCAAAGCTTCAATCGTGTGTTCTGGCTTTGATGCAGTTGATTAATACTTTTGGTAACTTGTCTGGCTATTCAATTATCTCCTCAAAGTGATGCCCAGATGTTATTACTTATTTGGGAATACTCATTCCCAGAGACATATCTCAAATGATCAAGCTCAATTTGAGTAAGTTAATGAGATCTCATGGGATGAGTATCTTTAAACTTGAGTTTGTGAAGTAAGGTAAATACACTCAAGATGAATACTTTACCTCGGATTGTTTATGTTATACATGGGATTCCTTTATCGATACCTGGCAAATCATTTCAAAAACGCAATGCTTTGTTTTGTATATTGGGGGGGGGGATCCTCCTTGCCATGAATATCCTTGAAAAGGATGCAACTTCCAATTAAAAGAGGTAGGTTTGGCTTTCCAGATTTTGCTTTATATCATTGGTCTTATTTGTTGACATGCACTGAATTTTGGTCTTTTCTACTTGGTCTTTTCCACCTTGGTCAGTTTTGGAATCTTCTTGTCTGGATCCTCTCTCCAAATGGATGAATTAGGTTCTTGGCACATTAAAACATATAGGGTTCCTCCCGCAGTTAAGGGTGTTAGAGATGCATAGCGTATAATGTTCCGTCAATTACATTTTGATCCATTTTATTTATTTTTATTTATTATATTTATACCCCTCCTTTTTTCCTGTAAGGAACCCAAGGCAGCTTAATCCTCTTCCTCCTCCTCTCCATTTTATCCTCATAACAACCCTGTGAGGTAGGTTAGGCTGAGTCAATGACTGGCCCAAAGTCACCCAGTGAGTTTCATTGCTGAGTGGGGACTAGAACCCGGATCTCCCGAGTCCCAGTCCAACACTCTCACCACTATGCCACACTGACTATGGAGAAACCCAGATTTATAGGTTTATGCTTATATGTACATGTCTTTTGTGACTATAGGACAGAACAGGGGGGTTCAAATCGGTTCTAGAAGTGAGCATTGCCTTTATCCTATAGTGGCATCAAAAATTTGCTAGCCTTATAAACACCTTTGGGTAAACATGCAAAGGATTGTAACTCTCTATGAACACAATCAGACATACTAGAGAGTAAGTGTGTTAAAATTGTAGTTCAAGTATTCATTTGTATGTGCTTGGCATATTGAAAGCTAGGCAACTGCAAGTTACATCAAGCTCTGGATGCTTCAGTTCAATGAGACCAGTATACATTCCTGCTCAAGTCCCACTGAAATAAAGAGAAGTTGCTCAAAAAGCAATGTTTGGTAGATTTTTTAAACCTATTTTATTAAGTTTCTGCTTGACAATACACAAATTAAGCAAAACCATAAAAAGACAAGAAAAAAAGAAGAAAAATATAACTAAAAACAAACAGACAAGCAATAATTTTGCATCCATATTACATCAGTTATAAGTACAGGCAGTCCCCAAATCGCATAAAATGAATCATGTTTACTTTGACCCCTTGCCACCTTCAGCTTATTCAATATTTTTTCCATTAAGGCCATTCGCTGTACCATATTGTCCCAATAATCTAAGCCCTGAAAGCTGACCCTTCCAAAATCTTGCAATTGTGAGCCTGGCAGCTACGAATAAGTGGGTAATTAACTCCTTACTATTCAGATCATTTATTTCTCAAAAAAATATATTTTTTAATAATGCTAGAGTCGGTGAATGTGGATATGTTGATTCGTAATTAAACCAATCTCTATTATCACCACTCGCCAAAAGGGCTGAAGTTCTACACAGTCCCACCACATATGCAAGTATGTGCCTGACTCTTGGCACCCCCTCCAACACTGTGGGGAGGTTGAATGAGTCATAAATGAGAGGTGCCTCGGAGTCAGGTACCAGCCATGAACAATTTTCAAACACATTTCTCTGGTGCGGGCTGAGATTGATCTGTAGGGAGACTTATTCCATAAATCTTGCCAATTGCTATCGTCCTCTTTTACCTTCAAATTCATTTCCCACCAGGTTTTTTGTGGGGAGCGTTGATCAAATTTAAACTATAAGAGTTGCTTATAAATAACTGAAATTGATCCCCGAGTCATTCTTGTATTCTCAGCTATTATATTTTCAAACCTCGTGAGGCTTCTGGTGGCATTTTTCTTCACCTGAGAAGAACTTTAAAAAGATCGGAGTTGACAAAACAAAAGCCAAGGAAGAGCTACTTCACCCAGCTTTTCTTTTAACAAATCCATTTTTATTGGTTGACACTCATGAACAAATTGGTGAAGACAATGCAATCATCTATTTTTCCATTCAGCCATATTGTAGGTTCTGGTCTTGTTATGAAAATTAGGGTAGAATAGAAACTTAAAAGTCAAGAATTTGTATATATAAAAAATAACCATAAAATATAGTAAAATAGATTAAATTTTATAATGTAATATAAAAATTTCCAGAAATGTTTTTTAAAAAATTATATATATAAAACATGTATAAGACAACAACAACAATTACGTAGACCTGTAAAATACAACATCTTAAGGGCTGAAGATGATACAAATGTCCTTTCAGACTTGAGGACCTCTCTCTCTAGATGAAGTAATATTAGTGCCAAAGTTTTTTTTGTTTGGTGCTTCCAGAGAATGTCCTCACAGCATGTAAGCTTTCTTTACTTGTGTGTAGTGAGGCCATCAGGGTCAGGCAATTTTGCCTCCTTTAGAATTTTAATTATCGCATTTACTTCTTGGTTTAAAATTGGGGATTCCATCCGCGCACTTTCTTCTTCCCCTTGCAGTGGCAAATTAATTGAATCTAAAATTTTTGAATATTAGCCAAGAGAGGAGAAGAGGTATCATATAATCTTATACAAATCTGCAAACTCCTTGCAAATTTCTTGTGTATTGTATATTTGCTCCCCAGTGGATGTCCGTATGCTTGGAATGAAATTCCTTGCCTTTTTCTTTTGTAATCTCCTTGCCATTACCCGATAATTTTTCCCACCATTTAAACTTGTTTTAAATAGAGAAGTCTAACTTTAGTCTTTTAGGGGTGTGCACGGAACTCGATTGGGGGGGGAAGTGGGGCAAACTCGCCCCGCTCACCACCACCCCCCGAGCTCCGCACGACTTACCTTTCCCCGGCTCAGCACAACTCCTGTGAGAGGAGCCGGGGAAAGGTTCTTTCGTGTCCCTGGCGCTGCTTTTTAACGTAAATACCAGGAACTGATGCGACGGGGACCCGGAAGTTTATTAATAAATTTTATTTAGTTATTATAAACTGTTTGTTGATAAAAGAATAAAAACATTTAAAATGGGAAGACAGCCAGCCAAACAAAATTTGTGATCATCACACTCTATAAACCAGATACACACAGGCTATAAAATGGGCACCCTTGGCACAATCTCACATTTTAATTTTTCAACAAACTGCTCATTCAGAGCCCAAGGAGCGCTAGCAATCTGCCAAGCCAGTGTCATTGGTGGGTGCAATACTTAAAATAAGCTAGACAATTGACTCACCAACCACAGAAGACACTATATTAATAGCTGGAGGAAGAGCAAGCTCTCTGCTAAAGTGTGAAGTTTGCTATCCTGCATACCTGGCCGGCTGCTACAAGTGCTTCTGAAGAAACAGTACAAGTTTAAGAAAATCAAAACCTTTATTTTGTACATGAAGCTTCCTCTCCCCAAGGTGTATTAACAAGATCACTCTTGCCTAGTTAGAGAGGGAGCCCAGATGCAGCCGGCATTTGCAAGTTGAAAAAAGAACTTCTCCCGCTGCTTTGTACCTTTGAAAGCGGCAGCTCGCCTCTCCGCCGGCCGCGCCGCCGGCGGTTCCGTCGCGTCACATCCGGCCGTCACGTCACATCCGGCCGTCACTGACGGAGCCGGATGTGATGCGACGGGACCGCCGGCGGCACAGGTGGCTCTCTTTCAAAGGTACGAAGCGGCGGGAGAAGTTCTTTTTTCAACTTGCAAATGCCGGCTGCATCTGGGCTCCCTCTCTCGCTTCTTTTTCTGACCCTGGCAAAGGAAATGTAATGTAATTAAACAGCTGTGTAGGAAGCAACTAGTTTGGCGTAATCTTTTCTTTTCCTGCCTTTATTTCTGCATGCAGAGTGGTGGAAAGAGAAGGGAGGGTATGAAGGTGGTGGAGTTGGATGGAAGGGAGCGTTTCCTGACAGAAAATGCTTGAAATACATTCAGTCTGTCTCAGTACAGTCATGCCTTGGATTGAGAGCATAATTCGTTCCAGAAACATGCTTGTCATCCAAAACACTCTTATATCAAAATGAATTCCCCCCCAAAAAATTTGTACAGAGATTTTTAATTTAAGCTGTACTACAGTACTTGTATTGCAAGACGTCGCTTGTATATCAAGTAAAAAAAAATTAAATAAATATTTAAAAATTTGCTTGTCTTGCAAAACGCTCTCAAACCAAGTTACTTGTAATCCAAGGTATTACTGTATTAGAGAGATTATGGTTCATACTGTGAGAATTTGTAAGGATTTGTGTGCTTTTTAGAAAGGATTAAGTGAAAGAAATTGATACTGTGAGTGCTAAGTGCATTGTTATGTGGTATATCAGGGTCTTTTTCATTTTCTCTTTTTTGGTATGGATGTTATGCTATTTTATGCATTGCAATTACAGTCTTTGTCTGAAGACAGTGTAATCTAAATAGTTTGTGGGGTTGGTGGTATAATATACTTTTAAAATAATGGCTATTTGAACAGGATAAAATGAATATAAAATGCCCCCGCCTCCTGGCCACTCACTTGGCCAGCCGGCGCAGCAGCGTGAGGCGGCGCCTCGCGTTGCTAGCATAAATTTAAATTTGAAAGACATCTCGCAACAGGAGCCACATGCGGCGGCAGCAGCAGCTCGTTGGGAGACTTGCTCGTCTTTCAAATGTAAATTTATTTTTTATTTTTTTAAAATTTTATTTATATTTTAAGAACACACATACACACAAAAAAAACATAAACCTACAAATCATACACTACAAGTGCACCCGTCACCCCGGGGCCAAAACCAATTCTATCCACATAATCCATTATTAATCTATATTCCAAAAATACATCATATCATGACATGGCTTACTCCCTTTCCCCTTTACTAAAACATAATCTAAAAATGACCCCCATATTTCCTTAAAATTATTTTTCTTTAATTGTCCCCTTTTACATTTAATACTACATGTTAATTTATCATTTAAAGCAATATCCCAAACCTCTTTATACCAGTCTATTATTAAATACTGATGTTGAACTTTCCAATTCCTTGCAATCAATAATCTCCCTGCCGCTAATAAACTTACAATTAGTTCCTTTTTCTCTTGTGAGCACAAAAGTTTCTCCGTTATTGATAACAATGCTAATTTTGGACAGACCTCCACATTAATACCAATAATTAGTGAAATTTCTCCAAAAATTTTATTCCAAAAATCCAATACGCTTTTACAGCTCCACCACATATGAGCATAAGTACCAAGTTCCTGGCATCCTCTCCAACACAATGGAGCACAATTACTATCTATTTTATTTAATCAAATGTAAATTTATGCCAAATTTTTCCTCGCAAACCGGGTTACTCGTAATCCGAGGTATTACTGTTTGGACTACAACTGCTATAAGCCCCAGCCAGCATGGCCAATGGGCAGGTATTATGGGAGTTGAAGACCAAACCTTCTGAAGGGAATCAAAATTTAGGTAGGCAACCTGGTGCCCAATTCATTTTGGTTCCATTCTCCTTTTGTTCCTGGTTTCATTCAGTACATTTTGTATACACACACACACACACTATGGTTGCTTAATAATAACAACAACAACTATTGCTGCTATTATTATTATCATTATCATTCCCACCAGCTTTTCTTGTGAAATTCTTTCCTTTCTAATTCCAATTAAATGAATTTTACGTTCCAATTCCCTGAACAACAGTACATGTAAGCTTCATTCCTAGAATCTTGTGGCTGTGCACACACCCCGCCCTCTGTATCTGCCAGTTGCCAGTTTGTGCTCTCCCTCTTGCGGCTTTCTTTTGTAGTTATGGGAGGAAGGCAGTTCAATCCCACATGCCATTTTCTTTACGAAAAGTGGTTATTTGCAACCCAGTTCTTATTTAATTTCTCTTTGTTCACATGATACTCCTTAAAATTATATTAGATAATTAACTACCTATGCTGGTGGTACTCTGTCTCCTGGGCTTCCTTCACCTTCTCCACTAACAAAGCATGCAATCTCAAGCTGGTGCCATGGCCGAGAAATTTCCTTTCACCCTAGGGTTGCACATGGTAGCCAACATATATGCCATTGCCTGGCACCTCCAGAAAGGGGATCAGGACTGCTGCTGCTGCTGGTGATATGGCATCCCACCAATGCCTCAGTGACCCTGGCACACCATTGTTCCCCAACCTCACCAACTCCTGCTCCCTTGCTCCAACACCACCATGTGCCTTCAGCATCCTGTATGTCAGGGTTGCAGAACTATGTTAGGGTTGGCCCCCCAGGCCCTTTGAGGGTTGGATGACATCAGTGGTCATGGCCACACCCAATGATGGCATTCCCAGCCCCATCCATTTTAGCCTTTCACAGTGCTGGGAGAGGCACTGAGTTCAGTCTCTCTCCCAGCATGGATAAAGGGACTCAGCTGGTGCTGGGAGGAGGAGCCAATCCTCCCAGTGCTGGCAGAGTTCCTGGCTTTGCACAGTGCCTGGCATCCCTGACAGTTTTCTTTTTAAACAAACAAAAATGTAAAGGCATATAGCACAAAGGTCCTTGTACCTATTTTTCTGAAATTTGGCATGTGTGATCTCCTCCTAAGGGGCTACACTGAGTTCATAATTAGTTCAAGTGATCTGAAAATGATACATTAAGGCTTGAGCAATTACAAGACTGTCATTACTCACAGGTATTTGACAGCATATGATAGTGCTTTTTAATGTTAGTTGTTTTATCAGGTCCTGGTAGCTTATTGTTAATTGTTTTAACTTTTTCAACCTATGGTAAAGGTTTTATATTATGTGTTATGCTGTATTTTAGGGTGTTACATTTTTGTGAACTGTCCAGGGAGCTTTGGCCATTGAGTGGTATAGAAATGTAATGAATGAATGAATCTGTCTTGAGACTACTATGAAAGTCATTACCAGTTCATCTAAACAACACCCTAACCATATTTACTTGGAAGTCCCACCAATTTCAGTATTTCCAAATACTACATCTGTTTAGGACAGCAGCCTATGACCATCTAGTTCTGACAGTTTCAAAATAGCATTAGGCTCTGAATACATGTCCCTATTCACAGAAGGTTTCAGCAAGAATAAGACACTGAATTGTGTCACCAAGTGACAGGACAAATCTCAATGTATTTTCCTAATTCTGCAGGGGATTTTACAGTATCCCTCTGAAGTGATGCTTTGGAATTACATGAGCAATTTCTCTTGAAAATTATTATTTTTTTATCCACCATACCATCATTTCTAATCCTAAATTGGATATATAGGTGGTTTTCCATCTAGCTCTGATCCAACAGGTCTTTGTGTGCACTCACAAGGCTTGTGCACTGGCAGAGACCTCCTCAATCAGGACATCACAGACAATCCTATGCACACATTTTCACTGCACATGCAGAATAATTTATTTTATTGCACTGGATATGGAAATCTATACTCGCTGAGACCTATGGGTGCCTATTAAGAGTGGCTGAACAGTTCTGGGTCTGGCTGACCTTTAAGATCATCGCATGCAGCAGGCTCACACAGGATTTCAACTTACAACAGACATTAATTGGCAATTGTATGCTACTTACTGTGACATTTTTCAGGCATTCCTCACAAGTTTTATTTGTGTATTGTTGACAACCTATTGTGGGAATAGAGGGAGGAAGAATGTTAATTATAAACTAACAGTACTTTATGTTAGTCTCTCAGTGTTCCCAGCTTCCTCCCATTCCATTCTTTTGGCGGGGAGGGGTCAGTTGTCAAAACTAAGGATGGGCCCTACTTGTGATTGAGTAGCTAGAATCAAAGCTAATTTGCCTGTGATTGTACACTGTTATGTTATTTTGGGAGACAAGATTAAGACAGCCCACAACCCACAAACTATTTCTTATACATTAAAAATTAAGACAAACAGATATTAAGCAACTCTTACAAAGAGGAACCTTCTAAGCCTGTGGTTACCAAAGTTCTTTACTTGTTTATGTGTTTGAAGGTATATGTGATATACCTGGTATATCTACCAGGAAGACATACGAAGTAGGTAATATAGGAGACCATTAAAACTTCAGATTGTAGTATACAAGCTCACTGTTTATTAATGAGGTTAAGTTTAGCTATCAACTTTAGTGAATCAAGTCTTAAGCAAGTCTGTTACACAATTCTGAAGACATTACACAGACTTATTTAGTTCAGTATCAGGGCATTTGTTTCATTAACTTGCTTTCTATTTCGTCACACCAGACACCTTAGTCACAAGTGCTGACTGACACACATCTGGGTCAGAGGAAGAGAAGCATGCGTACAACTTTACACAGTTCAAATGAACCAGTCAGTAAAGATTACAGACAACAGCAATTTGCAGAACAATTGTACCAACTACAAGGAAGCTCTAAGAGTCACATAACAACTGCTGTTTATCATCTTAGGAAGAACTCCTGTAACCAGTAATAATTCTAGTGAAGAGTTGTAATTCTAAAGCTAGGACCAATTCCACTACAAGAATAGCCCTATTCATAAGTTCAAAAATAATCTTATCTAATATCACGCAAGTGGGGAATGGAGCCACACCATGTAGCCCCACCCCCAATGTCACATGCATCATGTGGCCCCACCATGCACACATTTTATGTATATGGTACAAATGTTTGTAGAAGGGAGGCATACATACATAGGCCTCCACGTGATCTGGAACCCCAATCACGCTGGGTTCCCGACTGCACACAGGCATATGTGCATGCAGCTGTACAGATGGGAGGCCTCCCTGCTACAGATGTTCACATGTGTGTGAACTTTGTGGAGGGGCTTCATAATACAAGAGACATCAGGGGCAGGGCAACATAGCATGTAGCTCAGTGGTAGAGCACCCATTCGCATGATTAGGAAGAGCCATTTTTGAACACCCACGTAAGGCTAAAGTTACATTCTATAGACTAGGAATATGTAGTATTTACTGTAACTGAAACTTGAAGTTAGAAACATATGAAGTTGCCTTATACCAGGTCAGCCTATTTCTCCATCTAGCTCAGTACTGTCCACTCTGTTCCAACTGGTAACTGGGTCTTTCCCATCACCTGCTCCTTCTGACCAGATACCGGGAACGAACCTGGGACCTTCTTCATGCAAAGCATGAGCTCTACTATTGAGCTATGGTCCCATCCCATTTGGACAGAACACTTGCTGTACGATTCTATGCATGCTAATGGAAGTAAATATTGCTTATGTTCAATGGAGCTTGTTCCCTCGTGTTTAGGACTGCAGCTATAATTAATTAAAATATTAGTTGCCAAGTCATGAAATTCAGTAATGACATCAACATTATCCCAAGACCACACCTTTGCTGACACATTAGTTAGCCCAAACTACCGCTACCAAGTTCAGATTTGAATTTCTCTATGTATTAGAATTGCCACTTCAGCCATTAGTGCCCTTTAAATCCACTAGCAGTACAATCAAGTGATTAAAGAGTGCTAAGGAGTAGGTAATCTGTATCACATGGCATTATATCAGAAGTTTTGCTACAGCTCATGTCTTACTCAGTCCCATAAATATTAGTTCAGATAACAAATGCATTCAGCCTCAAGTCCAGAGTTGAATGCCACAGTTTCAACTCACAGGAATGCAGCAGACCAACAGGAACAAATACGTATTACATGAGTGTTTGGCTTTCTCAAGCTACTACATCCCATTATGGTTTGTCACCTCATTAACACTGCAACCCTTTTTATGTCTACCCAGAAGTAAGCCCCACCTAGTTCAATAGGACTTACTCCCAGGAAAATATGTACAGGATTGCAGCCTTAGTGAAACAATTAGTTGAATTTGCAGGTATGCAAAAAATGTGGAAGAAGTTCTGAAAAAAGCAGCACTTTGTTTTTAGATGCATGCTTGGTAGGAGGCGTTCCCTCCTATTCGAGGAGAAAAGGGGGAAAACCTCCTTTAAGATGGTGCTTGCCATCTACAGTTTTCATCACTGTAGATGGCAAGTATGTATTCAGAATCTGGGGGATTGGGGGAAATCTGCAAAAAACAAACAAACCCACAAGGCTCCTTTTTAGTAAGTTAAAAGCAATTTAACCGAACTGACTAAACATTGTAGCACTTGGGTTACAAAGTCCCCTCTCAAATACACACACGTGTTCCCCCAACACGTAACACTCAGGGAAACGCAGCAGATCCCAACTCCGCGGTCATGCTCAAACCACTGCAAGCTACGCCGCTTGTCCCTCTCCCCACAGCTAGATCGCGACGGGGCCGCTGTTACAAACCCTCCAGAGAAGGAGAGGCAGGGTAGAAGAGCCACTCAAACGTGCTTCTCAATTCAGAACAGTGACCAGGGCAGGAGGAGAGAAAGAAGGGAGAAGCGAGGCAAAGTGCACAAGAGCCGAGCAGCTCCCGCGGACTTTCAAGAACGCGAAAGCAGCCCCGCGGCTGCCTCAACCCCCACGCCTCCTCCCAGGGCAGCTGAAGGTCTTCTCCTTACCTCCCGGCTCCGCGGCCGCTCCCAGGGCGACGTTACCCAGAGCCGCGAGGAGCAGCAGCACCAGCGCAGACCCCGAGAAAGCTCGACAGGGACCCATGGCGGAGAGGGGGCTGTGGCGGGGCGAAGCCTGCCCCCCTCTCTCTCCTTCCCTCGCTTTCTCTCTCCTGGTTGCTACTGAGCGCTCTCTACCTATCCCTCCCTCCAAGGCTGCCACTCTTCACAACAGGAAACAACCCGTGACATACGTGAGGCGACCCTCCGCCCGCGCCTGAAATCTATTTACTGACGACAGGAGCGCGCGCTGGGCGGGGCCAAGGGGCACTCGCGAGAGGCGGCCCCGAAGGCTGCGCGCGCCCGAAAGGAGGCGGCCTGTAACCACCGCAACGCTGAAATAATTGGGGAGGAATGCGCGAGCGTTTTTTGGGCCCAGCCAAATCGCTGCTCGCTTCTTCCTGGCGGCGGCGGCGGCGGCTCTCTGGCGCCCCCTGTGTGCCAGCGCCGGCGGCTTCTTCCGATGTTCTCTGCCCATGTGGTTCCGCAAGGCCGCCGCCGCCGCCGCTCCTTGAAATAGTTCTCGGCTGATTGAAATAGTTCTCGGCGCTGAAGTAATTGTGTGCTGTAATCCGATCAACGGGACCAAGCGTTTGATTCTGTTTTTAGGCATGAATCGAAATAATTGTCTCCTTTTCCGCTAGTCCATGGGTCAGGGGTCTGAAAAAAGGTGATTGTTACCATGTAGAGTGAATAAATGAGGTAGCCTTTTTTGATAGCCTATGAGCCTTTTCAGTTATGGTCCCCAAAATTATATCACTATATTATTCATTTTTTATCCAGTCACTTTGGGCCCTAATTGGGCACAAGGTGTCAAACTTATAGTCCCAAGCAAGTATTATGTATTTGTGGCTATTTCTTTACACGATGGGCAGTGAAATCCACTGTGGCTGCCTGTAACCTGCTGAAGTTGGAGGACTACCTGTGGAGGACAGAAGGAGCGTGGAGGTGAAGGTTGTCTCCGCACTTCTCCCACCCTGCAAAAGACTTAGATGGCTGATTTTGGCTGTCTTAAGTGGAGTGCAAGGAAAGGAGGCTGAGGCACTGCCAGGATACTATGTATTACCAAGGTCACTTGCCACCTCCCAATCACAGCAGGCAGAGTACAGTTCTTTCTGCACCAGTTGCGAGGGTGGAAAGAGGGCACTCCGACTTCAGAGTCTCAGCTCCAACTTCAGAGCGCGTTCCGAGGTCAGAGAGCTGAGACTCCGAACTCTCCTATGGTGTTTGTTTTGTTGTTGTTGTTGTTTTTAAAAAGCTGTTCATTACAGACGGCCATTGTAGCTAATAATTTTACTAGGGTCATAGACTATATAAAAAAAAGAGTCTGCCTCCTTTATTCTCTCCAGATGGTAATTACCAACCCTTCTGGAGGATGATCATGTTATCACCAATTGCAGCTGTTATGAATGGTTGCTATGGTTCTATTGAAAGAAGAAATGAGCAGGCCAGCCTAGAAGGACAATAGATGCGCTGCAAACCTGAATGCAATTGCTGTATATTCCCATCCATCTGGGCAACTGAATTCCCACTCCCTTTCCTTGTGTCTCATGTCTTTTTAGATTGTGAGCCTGAGGGTAGGGATTGTCTGATTGCTGGTTGTTATAAGCCACTCTAGGAATCTTTTGTCTGAAGAGCAGGGGTAGAAATGCTTTGAATAAATAAATAATATAATATAATATAATTTCGCTTTATATAGAATTGATAGAATGCACTTTCAACATTTCATTGCCATATGACCCCATCCCACTACATTTTTTTCTCCATATAGAGAGATGCATAAATACACACACTCACCTGCCAGCTGTGAATAATACCTTATGCATCTGATAAAGTAGATTTGTTCAGGGACGCTTATGCTCTAATGCAGCTTTCTCCAAGCTGCTGTCCTCCAAATGTTTTGGACAATTCCCACAGCTAATGGGCAAAGATTATGAGAGTTGTAGTCCAAAACATCGGGAGGACAGCAAGTTAGGGAAGGCTGCTCTACAAGATAAGCAACAACTCTTTGTTGTTTTTAAGTTTCATGAACATTTAATTACAGAAACAGGCTTTGGGTGCATTTGCACTTCACTCTAATCCACACAATCTGACAATCAGGCTCATTGTGGGTCGTTGCCCCCCCCCCCCAGTCCTCCCCCAGGTGTCCCAGGCAGGGCCGGTGCTACCATTAGGCCAACTAGGCAGCTGCCTAGGGCGCAGGGCTAAAGAGGGCGCCAGAAATGCCTTGAAAAAAAATACAGCGCTCTCAAGTTGGAAGGGGGGCGCTAAATATCTGATCTTGCCTAGGGCACCAAACTGCCTTGCACCGGTCCTGGTCCCAGGGGAGGAACAAACTTTTTTCCCCTGAAGATCAGGAAAGCTGGCTGTCTACCAGCTTTCACAATCCCCATTTTTGCAGCTATGAGCAGTCCGTTCAAAGTGCCCCAGTAGCACATTGGTGGGGCTGCCCGTGGTTGCCAACATTTAAAAAAAAAAAAAATGCCCCAAAAATTGTGTGCAATTTTTTAATCTTTTTTTTTTTTAATTGCACCCTGAAATATTTGCAGATATTTGCTTTTTTTTTTTTACTCATACTTGTGCAACTGCACGTTCACCGTTGCGGGAATGGGGAGCCTGTGGGTGGTGTCTGCTGGCAAATTCCAGCTGGTCCCCCCCCCCGGCATTGCTTCTCAGAGACAGCAGGTAAGTTCCCCCCCCATTCTGTTACATCTGACAGCTGTCAAAGTATGAGCTGTCACGTGTAACCAAAGGCATGAGTAATCTCTGATTGCAAAAAGGGGGTGGCAATTCATTGACCCCCTTCACAGCTAGATCTTTGGGTTTTTTGAGGTGCTCATGTGTCCCCAAGGTACCCTCACTTTTGCATTTCCCCCCAAGATTCTAGTACCTTGAGGCCATGCAAAAGTGTGAGCCACCCCATTTACAGGAGTATTTAACTGATAACTGTCAAAGTTAAAGCTCAATTTGTTAATTGGGATTTAGAAAGGGTTACAAAATTTCTTTTTGGTAGAAAACAATAATAGTATATAAAGTCTATACTGGTACATAGAGTCTCTGGGCATGCAGCCCCTGTCCTGCTCCTGAAGTATTCCCACAGTCTACCACTTCAACTGTGGTCCCTTGCTTAAAGTAATTCCAAAAGAAACCCTGTATTTATTTATTTATTTATTGAATTTATGGATCGCCCATCTGGCCGGCAAACTAGCCACTCTGGGTGATGTACAACATGGTAAAATACAGAATAAAATACATTTAAAACAGTATAAAATTTTAAAATCTTAGCCCACCCCATATTCCCGCCTGAACAGCCATATTTTTAGTGAGCGGCGGAAGCTCAGCAGAGAGGGGGCATGGCGGAGGTCACTAGGGAGAGAGTTCCACAGTATGGGGGCTGCCACAGAAAAGGCCCTCTTCCTAGTCCCCACCAGTCTAGCTGCTCTGGCTGAAGGGACAAGGAGAAGCCCGTCTGTGGCAGATCTTGTTGAGCGGCCTACTTGGTGTTGCTGGAGACGCTCCTTGAGATAACCTGGACCAGAGCTGTATGGGGTTTTAAAGGTCAAAACCAACACCTTGAATTCAGCTCGGCAAGCAATTGGTAGCCAGTGAAGCTCCTTGAGCACTGGAGTGATGTGATCCCGCCGGCGGCTGCCTTTAACCAGGAGACCCGCCACATTCTGTACCAGCTGTAGCTTCCGAACCATCTTCCAGGGTAACCTCACGTAGAGCGCATTACAGTAGTCTAGGCGAGAGGAGACCAAGGCATGAACCACTGATGGGAGCAGATGATTAGGAAGGTAGGGGCGTAGCTGCCATATCAGATGGAGTTGATACAGTGCCGCCCGGCTCACAGTTGCCACCTGAGCCTCCATGGACAGCTTGGAGTCTAAAATGACCCCCAAGCTGCGGACCTGGTCCTTCAGGGGCAAATGTACCCCATTCAGCACCAGGTCAACATCCCCTGTTTTATTGGATGCCCCAATAAATTTGTGAATATCTTGCAACTTCTCCATGACAACATGACGGCAACGGTTTGGGACAACAACGGCTCTCATGGTACTCCATTTAAAGTGGGATCAGGTGTTAAACAGGGATGTGTTATCGCCCCAACACTATTTGCTATTTTCATCGCCATGATTTTACATCTTGTCGAGGGGAAACTTCCCACTGGTGTGGGAATTATATATCGAACAGATGGAAAGTTTTTTAATCTCAGTAGGCTGAAAGCAAAAAGTAAGGTAATTACAACCTCTGTTGTGGAACTTCAGTATGCTGATGATAATGTGGTCTCCGCACATTCAGAGGATGATCTCCAAACTATCCTAAATGCTTTTGCAGAAGCATACGAAAAACTTGGTCTCTCATTTAACATCAAAAAAACCAAAGTGCTTCATCAGCAAGTGCTTCATCAGCAAGTGCAAGTTAACCTTTTGGTGATGCCATCTATCCAGCTTGGTGGGGCAATACCGGAAAATGTCGATCATTTTCTCTATCTTGGCACCTATCTTTCTGTTACAGCTAACATTGACAGTGAAATCCAGCATCGTTTGAGCTCCGCAAGTGCCGCATTTTCGAGTGTTCGAGGATCGGGATATCTGTAAGAAGACCAAAATGCTGGTTTATGAAGCCATTGTATTACCAACTTTATTGTATGCCTGCGAAACATGGACTATCTATAAACGTCATTTCCACCTCCTTGAAATATTTCATCAATGTTGCCTCCGGAAAATCCTGCGAATTACTTGGGAAGATAGGCGAACTAATGTCAGTGTACTGGAAGAAGCAAAGACTACTAGCGTTGAAAAAATGATCCTTCAACGCCAACTTCAATGAACCGGTCATGTTGTTCGAATGTCTGACTGCCGTCTCCCAAAGCAGTTACTTTATTCCCAATTCAAGGATGGAAAGCAGAATATCAGTGGTCAGTATAAAAGGTTTAAAGATGTTCTTAAGACTAATCTAAAAAAATGCAATATAAACATCGAAAACTGGGCAGCTCTGGCCCATCAACGATCTAACTGGAGGTTGGCCTTTCACAAAGGTTCCATGGACTTTGAAGAAGACCGAGTGCAAGGTGAAAGGGAGAAACGTGCTAAGCGAAAAGCACGTCAAATGAATCCTTTGCAGGACCATCTTCCATCTGGTAACCTGTGTCCTCATTGTGGGAAGCTGTGTGGATCTAGAATTGGCCTCCACAGTCACTTACAGACCCATCGCTAGAGTCTACACAATTTTTTAGAATTTCCTCCTTTTATAATTTTCTTTTTGTAATTTTATCCTGGAAGACAATCTTACTCGGTCACGAGTGATCGCCTACAACATCCCCTAACCTCCCCTTGTCCCCCACCAGAAGTACCTCGGTCTTGTCAGGGTTCAGTTTCAGCATGTTCCTTCCCATCTAGCGATGTAAAATTGAGCCTCGCCGGGCAAAACGAGGCCGAAATTGGCCCCGCTCACGCCCGGCGAGGCCTTACCTTTTTCTTCGGGGCGGCTCATTCCGTTGCGTCACTTCCAGGACCGGAAATGACGCGACAGAACCCTGCGCAGGCGCGCTGGACCCCTGTAACGCGTTCTGCGCCTGCGCAGGGTCCCGTCGCGTCATCGGGGAGAGGATGGAACCCTGCGGCACCCCACAAGTATAGGAACTCTGGAAGACTTTGTTCTTGTCTGTTTCCAGTGTGAGATTTACGGTAGGTCATTTTGTAGCATCTCAAGAGTAAAGCAGCCTTCCCCAACGTGGTGGTGCCTCCAGATGTTTTGAACTGCAAGTTCCAGGATTCCTGACTAGTGGCCATGCTGGTTGAGGCTGATAGGAGTTCTAGCGCAAGACATCTGGAGGGCGCCAGGTTGGGGAAGGCTGCTGTAAAGTACTGCGTGTGAGTGTAAATGTAGCTGATCTCACTAGCTTGGGAGGGGTGGGGAGGATGAGCAGAGCACAACTCCAGCATGCACTGTAGTTGCTGTTTTAGTGATTACTTTATTGTTCTACTGCAGTGATGGCGAACCTTTTTGAGCCCGAGTGCCCAAACTGCAACACAAAACCAACTTATTTATTTCAAAGTGCCAACACTGCAATTAAACCTGAATACCAAGGTTTTCGTTTTAGAAAAACAACTCATACAGTTGTCCGAACTAATTAACATATTTTGTCTTTAAAGAAAAACACAATAACAGAGCTTTCAATGATACAAACAGTTTTTTGTTGGGAAAAAAATCAACTCAAAAAATTATTATAGTACTACATTGTACACATAGCCTGAAGGGAATTTATACAAACTTTTTAAATAATTAGGCACCTGTATTTTTGGATAAGGGATTCTCAACTTCTAATATGATTATATGCCAGACCGAAATTGTATGGGGTCCAGGTCCTTTCCCTGCTTCTACAGGTGTTGGATTAGTAAAAGTAAAAGTCAACCTGTACTAGGATGAGCAAGATAAACAAGAAAACTAAATGTGCTTAACACATTTTAAACACTTTATGTCTTGGACTGCAAACACTGCATTAGGTAAAAGTTTGCATTGGGCATGCTTTTGCACAATTAATGTGATTTTTGCTATTGCATGCATGCTGATAATTTGTCAAACCTTGGCTCATACTCTGTTAGTTTGAGAGCAACACATGCAGCACTCGGGTCAACTGTTAGGGCTTTACATCCAAGCCATGCTCTGTGCATCATTCTTCAAAATCTTTTAAATGTGATAACAATGTAGAAAAGAATTCTGTAACAGGAATTCTAGAATAAAATAATTCTGTTCCACACTGTGAGAAAGAACAAGATCATTAGTGTTTTGCAGAAGGGGACGGTCTTTTCACAATCTGGTGACCAATGGCTCGAGTGCCCACAGAGAGGTCCCTGCGTGCCAGCTGTGGCGCCCGTGCCATAGGTTCGCCATCACTGTTCTACTGGGTTTTATTATTCTGTCATGTGCCTGCTTTTGTGTAAGTTTCTAACATTTTATCTGGTATTTTAATTATTTACTTCTATTATACTTTGTCTCAATATGTGAGCCACCCTGGACGTTTTTTTGTTTTTTTACTGAAAGGTGGCACACAAATATGCCAAACAAATAAATACATAAATAAATAAAATTACATATTTTTAAAACTTAGTCTCTGGAATCAACATCGACTAATTTCAGTGAACAACATTTTACTCTGCAGCTGTGTTCAATGGTGCAGACATACTATAGACTGCAAACCTGACCTGCACCCAGAAATGGAACACTTTCTAAGTGGGACTCATTTCTCAGTAAATGGGCACAGCATTGCATGGTACTACAGCATCTGTTTAGCCTCTGGATCCCAGCCTCTAAATCCACATCCTTCATTCTACAGAGATTAATTTAAGTCAAATTGATTCTTAAAAGTAAAAATAAAAATGACCACATGATGGTGCAAGTCCCTTGAAGTATATGTTGAAGGCAGCAAGGAGAAGTGTGAACATGTAAGCTAACCTTATTTTAATGTCATTGAATTTCAACAAGTTATTTAATTGCCTCTAGTACATTTTAGAAAGGCCTAAAAGTTCAGTCATTACAGAATTTGCTATGCTTTTTGGAAGTTTGTGTTAATTACATTAGTGTGTGTGTGTTTTTAAAAGGACTGTGACACAAGAAGGGTTTGGGAAAGGTATGAAAGAAAGGTGCGAGGGTGGGGTGGAGGGAGGAACCAAGACAGAAATGTCATCAGGATAAAAAGCAATGGACAAAATTCATTTGTGAAAACTTAAGTCCCATGAGGAAGCTGGAGGAGAAAAGGGCTTAAGACTAGAAATGCCACTGAAGTTCTTTTATGCCAAGCAATGCCAGTGAAGGTCAAATAAGCAAGTTTTTAACACCTCCAAAGTCTTCCCCACCTTGGATTAAAATCTGAGCTGGAGAAGAATCTTCAGCTTTCTGACCCCCTCCACTACCCGCAAAGTACCCTCCCCCAGCCCCCTCCCTTTCCCCTTCCCCTTCACCTCTTGCTGCAGTGTGCAGAGACAGGAAAGTAGGGAGGTTTTGCCCTTGCTTTCTCTGACCTCGCCACCCTGGGCATCCTGGTGTTCTCCTGGGCTGGTGTCCTGTTTTGTTGTCACACAGCCCATTGATATTCTACCCCCATGGGAAATGGAGTTCTCCTAAGGACTACTGTAACGGCAGTTGCCCCCCTTAAACCTGGTGCCATCCCTGTGCACAGCAGCACTTCTCATAAACGCACAGGGGCCAGCTCGCACATGTGTTCTCACAAACAGGTGCATGCGCACATGCCACGCACACACGCAGCAGCAGCTAACACCAACACAGAAACAAATGCACATGGCAGCAGCAGTTTGAGTTGGAGACACTGCTCCTACCTGTTGAGTGAGGGACAGCTGTTACACCACTCCTCGGTTTCCCCATTTTCATGGGGAGACCCTTTGTGGACATGGGTATTTAAGTGCACTGTACAACCTGAGGTTCTTGAGGGCAGAGTTGGAGGATGTTCAGGAATCCTGCTGTGAAGCATGGTCTACCCCTCGCTGGTGCACCCCCTTGCTTACTTATATGGGGCACCTCCTCCTTGTATCCTCAGTCGCAGGGGTGAAATGGAGGTTCCTGTGTGTGCCTCTGTTTGGAATCCCAGGATAACTTAAGGAACACAAATGTTGATAATCTCTGTTCCTGCTTTATTGTTCACTTTGGTGGCTTGTGTTTGTAGTGTCCCTTCATGGCAGGGATGTGGGGAACCTCGTTCAACCTCAGGACCTAATTCAGTTTCAGAGAACCCCCCCCCCCTGGGCTGCATTCCGGCGGTGGGTGGGGCCACAAGCAAAGGGCTGAAGGCAAAAAAGATGGGACCAAAAATACCAACACATTGTAGCTTAACAGAGTGATCCTATGGCCCCCTAAACGGCATCTAGAGGCCATAGGATTCTTTAGATTCCCTGATCTGAGGTTGGAGGTAGAGCTCTGACCTTGGAGCTGGGGATCTGCATTCGGATCACTCCCCTCCCTCACACACACACACACACACACACACACACACACACAGCTCGCATGGAAAGGACCACACCAGCTGCTTCTCCAAGGTCATAAGAACAATCTCAGAGAGGGGTAATGGGGGCATTCTGGGGGGAAGAGAGGAGACCAGGGCCACCAGGATATGATGTATCCTGGTGGTGCTCCAGCCTCCTTCCCTTCCCATCTGAAGTGCTGCAGCTAGACGGCTGAAATCGGCCATCCAGTTGACTTGCAGGGCGGGAGAAGCAAGGAGGCAGAGATTGGCTCTGCCACTTCCCCTGCCCTGCATAGGATGCCCATAAGCCTCCGAGTTTGGAGGCTTATGGGCATCCTGATTGGATTGTGCCAGTAACTGGCACTCCTAAGACTTAGGAGAGGAATGTCAATACTTTAGAATGGGTTAAAAAAAACTGCACAAATGCCAGGAAACCAACAAATGATTGGTGTTTGGGCGAAAGAAGTTGGGGCCAGGGGAAGAGGCAGGACCATCCGGTGAACCCTGGAAGACTGCTTGGGGCCCCAGGAGAGCTGGATTTGGCCCCTAGGCCAAAGGTTGCACATCCCTGTTTTATAGCAAAGTGCTCTTTCACCAAAGTTCTCCATCACCAAGTTCCAGTTGAGGGCAGAGTGACACATCCCCATGCGGTGCATCCTGATATATGTGAACTGTGTTCCCTTAGTAGGGCTGCATTACATGTTAGCTGCTGTGCTATGAGGTTCCCTCCCCCACCAAATAGATACCAGCTTCAGAGAAGGGGTTTTTCTCAGGACTGCAGCAAAGGAGGAATCAGGAAAGAATCAAGTTCCCCCTCCATGCCTGCTGAAATCCTGATAATTATCCCTCCCTGCCTCCCAGCTGAGGCTATCTGCATTTTTTAAAAGCCTGCACAGTAAATGCATAATGCACTTAACGTCATGTCTAGTTTGGCTCTCTATCATTGACTGGGGTCTGGATTAGGAGAACTTCATTTTCACTCCATGTGCGTGTGCATGTGCGCACATTAAACCAGCAAAACATACTGCTTTTAGCTCAAGTCTCTTGTAGAAAGAACTTCCTTTAAAATGTGGAAGGGTGGAATTAGGCAGATATGTTCAAATATATTTGTGAATCTGATTGAACAGGCAACCCTTAATTTTCCAGATCAGGTTTTCAAATATCCATATAAATAACCAGAGGTTTTGCAACGTGTGAATGGCAGTGTGGTGGCCATAGACATAGGGTCATGGTTGAAACAAAGGATGGAGTGAATTGACAAGGAACACTTGCAAATTGGGAGCTTATTCTTACTTTGTTTGGAAGGGATAGCTTCTATGGGGATAATAAATATGATGAGTGGAAAGGAATGAAAAAGGAGCATTCTTTCTCCCATAGGAGAAATAGTGATTCAGAGCAATTAAACCTTGGCATTGACAGGTCAGGTTCCCCCCAAAAATTAATCAGAGCTCTGCAGCTATAGGGAATGGTTTGGCTGGAAGACAAAGGGAATGAATGCCAGGAGGAGGGTGCTGAGGAGAAAAGACACAGCAAAAGCAATAGCCATTATGTATTTCCAGTATCTAAACTGCCCAGTGTTGTAAACTGGACTCACTGCTGGCAAATGCTTTTTATAAGTCAAATGTATGTTTCCAGAAACTGTTCACTGTGGGTTTTGCCACTTCTGAGCCATTAGATTCTACCAGCCTTATTATGAACTGAGATGTTGAGAGATGTCATGGATCACTCACAAACATTCTTATTTCTGAGGGTAATAGTCAGTAATGGAATGGTCAAAAGCTGTGCAGTTACTGTAAGAGAAGTTGTAGGTTAGTTTGGCTGGGGGATAACTTCAGACAGAGCAAAGACTCAGAAGAGATAGTGACTGGGTTCGGACAACACGATAAGCAATGGTCCTTCCTGTTGGAAATTGTAATATTGCCTGCTTAAAATCAACAAAGTGATGTAACCACTGATTAGAGTGAGAGGAATGGGTTAACTAAAGAAATCTCTCCCCCCTACTTTTGGCCTCTCTGGCCAGAGCTCTGCTGCTCTCTATCTATTTCCTGCTTCTTTGTGGAAGTTAGTAGCTCTCTGCTCTCCCTCTCCCAACATAGAGGACGCAAATCCTGGCTGGCTTCCAGCCAGAGATCTTCTACAATGAAACTAATCTGCCTATATGTATCCTGCATATATGTGAGTGATCTGTAAGTAAGAACTGATAAATGTATTTAGTTTAAACCTTGTGTGGACATTCCATTCCTTTTAATAGCCTTAAGAGACAAGAGTTTAGCAACTCACATGGTGAAACCAGTTTCAATAAAGCAGGCTGCACTTAAGGAGGAAACTCTGCTTTGTCCTAATCAGTTTAGGACTGACTCCTTTAACCATATCCTCCCAACAGTTCCCCATGTCGTGTGAACCCAATCTTGGTGACTGACCATTGTGACTTATCGTGGTTTTGAACAACGATAAATCGCAATGGTCTGCTCTAGGGTTTGTTTGTACCATGATGGCTTGTCATGTCATCCGAACTCAGATGACATGACCCATCATGGCACAATCCCCAGAACAAACGAGCCGCTTGGCAAGAGTGGACATTGCCGCTCTTGCCAAGTGGCTGGCCACAGAGCGCCGCTGACAGCTGCCCCTAAAATGGCCACCCCCAACTCCTCCTCCAGAGTAGTCCTCTTGAAGAGGAGGCGGGAGGTGGCAATCTACTCCCATTCGGCGGCTTGGCATGCTGAGCAGCTGCAGGGATCAGAGCACAGCTCTTGCCTGACAGATTTTCTCCCAGGAGGAGGTCATGCTCCGATCCCCGTGGCTGCTCCGTGTGCCGAACGGCTGCGGGGATGGAGGCGCTTCCTGCTGTCACCTGTGCTGCCACCCTGGTGACAGTGGAAAGTGCCCACCCACTCCACCCTCTGCTTTCCCAGGATCTCCTGGGAAAGCGGAGGGCGGAGTGGGCGGGCAGTTGCTGCGTCACCGCCTCCAGCAGGTAAACCTCTCCGGCGGAGTGGGACGGGGCTTGCTGCTGTCATGGGCGTGGCCGTGCCGGTGACAGCAGCAACCACCCACCCACTTCGCTCTCTGCTTTCCCAGGAGAACCTGGGAAAGCAACGGGTGGAGAGTAAACCTCTCTGGCGGGAGGCTGTGATCCATCTCCACGGCTGCTCTGTTCACGGAGCAGACATGGAGAGTGGAACCGGCAGCCCTCGCTTCCTGCATGAGAGGAGACCTCTCAAGGAGGAGGTGAGAGCAGGGCCGGTGCAAGGCAGTTTGGTGCCCTAGGCAAGATCAGATATTTAGCGCCCCCCTCTTCCCACTTGAGCCCTCCCTCCCTCCAGCCCTATGCTCCTGGTGCCCCCTTTAGCCCGGCGCCCTAGGCAGCCGCCTAGTTGGCCTAATGGTAGCACCGGCCCTGGGTGAGAGGCACAAGCCCGGTTTGTGCAATGGGTAGTCTTTGACAGCTGCCACAAGCTGAAATCAGCTTGCAATCACGGCTGTCAAAGAGAGGAGCCTCATTCCTCCCCGCCATGTCCCCTGGGATATTGCTGGGAGGAAGGAGGGGGAAGAAGGGGAAGGGAGGGAGTGAAGCAACCACGATGAGCCCAATCGTCTGTCGGGCTCATCATGGTTGTGTTGCGGGTTCTGGCAAACAATCATGGTAACTTACCAAGATTGTTGCCATGTCATGTGACCCCACCCAGTGTATTGGAGGTATGATGAACCCCCATATTCTAATGCAACTCAACAGTGCCACCTCGAGTGTCTGGACTTGGAACCCCTGTAGTCAGTCCTGAATAAGCATATATCCTGACTTTTATTTCTAGATATACATCCAGTAGGTAAACTCTTTTTCACAATACTGCAACTAGCTGGAAAAGTTAACTCTTTTGACATGTAATTTCAGAGTAGTTAGGGGGGGAAAGTTCTAACCAGGCTACTGACATCAGAAATAGAGCTTATATTACCTTTAACAACAGTCCATCTCACCAAAGGGACCAGCTTTTACTGGTTTCAGATTCCCATAAATATGTAAGACTTTGCCCTCAGTCTTCTCTTCCTGGTAACACCAGCTCAGGTGTCCAAAGATGTTCTTTCTCACTCTTCTCTTCAAGGAACTCTGCACATGCTCAAAACCCTAGATTCTACGCAGCCAGGAACAATGTACTAGCTAACTTAGATTTAATTTATTGATTTTTATTTGGAATTTCATGTGTGTGTGATTGTTGCTTTCCCTTCTTCTTCCACTTCCTCCCTATAAACTCCTTTTTATATCTGTACATTTGGCAACGTTGTTTTAAAAAAGAATTTCTCACTAAAAAAAAACCCTTCCCCATGTGCAAGTCATCATGGTTGTTAAGCTACGCCTTGCGTTCTTAGCTTTTGTGTCTTCTGGGTTTTGGGCAAGCAAATCCAAAGTGCCTTCCTTTTTTATTTTTTCCTTGAGTTTGGTTGAAGAGAGAGTCCTTGGCAGAAGGGTTTAGAAACTGTGCAAGCAGCTGGACAAACTAGGGTGTGTCAGGAAGTTTAACCTGACCGGTGGCAGCCTACTGCAGCCTATTGCAATTTTTTAAAAGAAAAACTTTCTAAAGAAGGGGATCTACCAGTAGGGAAAGTGCCCCCCGCCATCCATTACAGGAGGGGAGCTGGAAAGAGAGAGGCATGGAAGGCAGTGTGACTAAGGGTCCAGGGAGTCTAGAAAGCTGAGGGCCTAAAGAGCCAAGAGGAATATGTGGTGGGGGGGAATCTCATATGATACAAACCAAGGACAGGAGTGGCTCTATACAAATGGAAAGGGGTGCAAAGAGGTGAAGGAGGGCTGAATTTCATTTTTTTTTTTTTGTTCAAAATTACAAGCTAAAACTTGCCTGCTGCCCTTGAGTGGAAAATAGTGGATTATTACAGGAGATGTACACTATTTTGTTTGCTCCAGCAATCAGCAGTGAAATAGTTCATAATGACTGCATCAATCCATCAAGATGAACAGGACAGTGTCTTCCTTCTATGTTTTCAGCTATTCCTGCAAGATGCAATTGACTTGCTTTATGGTTTACAGTTTATTTTATTATTTTTTTGCACTTGTTGCAAGCTCCCCAGCTTCACTGGCATTTGTACTTGTCATATCTTCAGTGGGGAGATACTGATCTCCCGTCTCTTTTCTCCAGCAAGATCCTCTCCCAAGGAACTTCCATTCAGCAACATTTCCAGTACCTTCCTTCCATGGATATAGAAGGGACTGGCACAGCACCAAGACAGGCAGGCACCCCAGACTGTGACATTCTCCCAACCAGGAAATTATTCTAACCACAATCATCATAAGAACATAAGGAGAGATCTCCTGGATCAGACCAAAGGCCCATCTAATTCCACATCCTCTTTCCCACAGTGGCCAATCTGATGCCTACAGGAAGCCCAAAAGCAGAGCATGAAGGCAATAGCCCTCGTAGATTCCCTATAATCATTTCCAGTGTTCAGGATGTGAGTGTCCTTATGCAGCCAAAACCACACAAGAGAAACTATCAGCGGACATGGAGGAACCCCAAGGTTTGCAAGCAGTACCAAAAAAATCTTCAGGGAAAAACCCTAAGAGTGGGTTGGGGTGGGGGACAACACACACAACCCGAAACAGCCCAATGAGGACTGAGCATGCTCCATGGCCACAGAACGTTGACTGACTGTTGCAGGTGGGGCAGAAAAAGAAAACCAGGTGGGAGCGGGAATGAAATAGACTATTGTGGAAGAGGGCACAGCCGACTAGAATGATGAACAGGAGCACGCCACACTGCAACACTTTTACAGCTAGTAACTGTTGATAGACCTATCTTCGATGATTTCTCTAATCTGCTTTTAAAGCCATCTAAACTAATTGCCATCAATACACCTTGTGGCAGTGAATCCCATAAATGATGCATTGTGCGAAGAGGGATTCTCCTTAGTCTGTTCTGAATCTACTGTCACTGGATGTTCGTGTGTGTGTGTGTGTGTGTGTGTGTATAAGAGTTCTAGTAGAGGGGAACTCTCCACTTTCTCCACACACTGCATCATTTGATATACCTATTATATTTCATCATAGTGTCCCCTCCCTTTTTTTTTTTCTAAACTAAAGAGCCCCAAACATTGTAACCTTTCCTCATACTGGAGTTGTTCCAACTCCCTGGTCGTTTTGGTTGCCCTTTTCTGCACTGTACACAGCATTCAGAATGTGGCTCCAATATGGATTTCTTGAAAGCCATCATGATATTGGCAGTTTTATTTTCAATCCCTTTCCTACTAATCCCTAGCATGGAGTTTGCCTTTTTTCACAGCTGCTAAACTGATGTTTTCATTGAGCTATCCATCACAAGCCACCATTGTGCTGAGTCACTGAACATTAGGGAGGCACAAGGGCTGCCTTGCAGTCTGGCCGGGCATCCTCACGTGATGGACAGCTGTTTCCTTGACTTTCTAAAACAGAAAGAAAGTGTGACAAATGCCAGCTGCCATTTTTTTATTTTATTTTTTTTTAGTCAAGACTTATTTCTAGATCTGCTTTCTAGATCTGCCTCCGTGCTGGGATGGATGGTAAACATGGCAATTTCATCCAGCTGTATGTTGTCTTGCTTTGAGCCAGTCTCCAAGCAACCCTTTCCTAACTCCTTATTTAACCCCAGACCAGGTTACCTGAAAGATTGATTGCCTTCTCCCATAGGTAGCTACCTGAATATTAAGATCTTCAGGTGGGCCTACTCCATGCTCCTGCTGAATGAAGTGAGGCAAGCAACCAACAGAGAGCGGTCCTTTTTTTGTAGTGGCATCCCAGTTCTGGAATAACCTTCTTGGAGAGGTTCTCCCGGTGCCATCCCTCTGGTCACTTTGGTGCCATGTGAAGATATTTCTGTTCATCCCTACTTTTTAAATAACTCCTGTAGTCTGAACCTCTTTGTTTTAAAATCTTTGTTTTTAATTTTGGGTTTGCTGTGAGTTGCATACCTTGTGTTTTATGTTGCTTTAGATTTTATGGTTTTATTTTCTATTTTCCTTCTTAACTGTTTTTATGTTCATTTATTGCTTCCTTTCTAGGACAGCACGCACATTTCCTAAAATGAAACAAACAAGCTATGTAGAATGCTGAAAAGCGGATCAGCAGTGGTTTCCTTCCCTGCTGTTCTCACCTTAGCCTGCTTTACCTGGATTTTTACTTCTTGACTGGTCGTGATTTTAGATTATGGAATGCTTTTTCTTTTTCCAGATCACCAGCCTCTTCTGCTGAACTTAACTCATGTTCTAAGGGCTTCTCTACATGAGGCATTTATTGTGCACTCGTTATCCCTCGCTGTGTTTTCCAATCGTTTTTGCAGAGGTTTTTTAGAGAAATGAAATTCAGGTATTAAATTTCAAACTGGAACAAACTGGAACGAAAGACTCATGTAAAGTCAAAATTCCGCTAAACTGCAGCTATACCACAGCGCCATCTTGTGGCTGGATAGTGAAATATATAGAAAGGCTGAGAAAGACAAACCCCAGGGGGAAAAAACCTGTGTAAAGATCACACTCTTTCTCCCTCAAAGAAAATGGAAGAAGGCTCAGTAAAGCGGCAGTTTAAACCCTTCGTGTAGAGCAGCCCTAAGAGAGAGATGGGGAATGTGCGGCCCTCTAGAATAGATGTTGTTGGACTTCAACTCCCATCATGCCTCACCATTGACTATGTTGGCTAGGGCTGATGGAAGTTGCAGTTCAACAGCAACTGGAGGGCAACCCATTCCCCATACATAACATGGCCTAAGATCTACCTAGCTGGATTTAGCCCTCTGGCTGATCTATACTCAGTAGGGGCTCTTGGTTTCTGCCTAATGGGAATAACAGTGATTTTATCTCAGAGGGTTTGGTGGGCATGAATGAGCAACAATAAGCCCTTTGCGTACCTAACAAAGCTATGTACATAATTATTAATATAATTGTAAAGAAAACACTGTTCATTCCCACAGATTGTCTGGCACTTCAGGCAGGAAAAAGCTTTCCCCTGTCTGTCTCTGTTTATAAATATGATGTGTTTGTTTTTCATTTCCTTTTCATTCATGAATGGCCAAATTTACTGTCCGATTTCCCACGGTGGGGGGAAGGAGAGAGACATATTAGGGGAGAAGCATCCCCGGGCAGGTTGTGGGGCTGAGGAAGGATGGAGGTTGGGATGGAGAAACTGCCCTGAAGCTGAATAACATCATTGGGAAGGGCACCCAAGCAGATTGGCCCACAAGATAATAAACCCAACACATCCTGGCCCCATAAAATCATGACCTCAGGCCACATATCCTTGTGGATTCTTAGGATTTTTACATGGATTCTCCCCAAACCCATCTTATAAGCACAGCTCATACTCACTGTCTATATTTAAAAACAAAAAACAAACAGAAAACCAACACATCTGGATATGACAAGGGCACAAAGCAAAGTTTTCCGGATTCTCATGATCTTTAAATGCAGATCACCAAACTCCACTTCCAGAACATACACCAAAGTTTCCCCTGCTGATACCAATAAAAACACACATAAAAATATGCAAATCCTGCTTTAAGCAGGGGGTTGGACTCAATAGCCTTGTAGGCTCCTTCCAACTCTATGATCTATGAAATCCAGTGCTTCATTTCAGCAGTACAAAACCCCACATCAGAGACATGGATGCTCATGGATTCTACCATTTAAGCACATTGTGTATCAATCCCTATTAATGTATATCAATCCCTGTTAACAGTGGTATGGTGGAGTCAGTGTTCACAGGGACACCGTGCAGACACTTTTTTCATTAGCAGGGATCATAGAATCATAGAAAAGTAGAGTTGGAAGGGGCCTACAAGGCCAT
The DNA here is from genome assembly GCA_021292165.1 of Shinisaurus crocodilurus. Classification (NCBI taxonomy): domain Eukaryota; kingdom Metazoa; phylum Chordata; class Lepidosauria; order Squamata; family Shinisauridae; genus Shinisaurus; species Shinisaurus crocodilurus. The sequence continues at coordinate 58,955,160 of CM037878.1, forward strand.
CGAGTCCAACCCCCTGCTCAATGCAGGAATCTAGGTCAAAGCATCTCTGACAGATGTCTGTCCAGCTGCACCTTGAATGCCTCCAGAGTGGGAGAGCCCACGACCTCCCTAGGTAGTTGATTCCATAGTCTTATTGCTCTGACAGTCAGGAAATTTTTCCTGATGTTTAGGTGAAATCTAGGTTCCTGTAACTTGAGCCCATTATTCCGTGTCCTGCAAACTGGGATGACCGAGAAGAGATCTTTGCCCTCCTCTGTGTGACATCCCTTCAAATACTGGAAGAGTGCGATCATATCTCCCCTCAGTCTCCTCTTCTGAAGGCTAAACATGCCCAGTTCTTTCAGTCTCTCCTCATAGGGCCTTGTTTCCAGTCCCTTTATCATCCTTGTTGCCCTCCTCTGAACCCTCTCCAGTTTGTCTATGTCCTTCTTAAAGTGAGGTGCCCAGAACTGGACGCAGTACTCAAGATGAGGCCTAACCAGTGCCGAGTAAAGGGGAATTATCACTTCCCGCGATTTGGAAGCTATACTTCTATTAATACAGCCCAAAATTGCATTTGCCTTCTTTGCAGCCACATCGCATTGCTGGCTCATATTCAGTTTGTGATCTACCACAATTCCAAGATCCTTCTCACTTGTAGTATTGTTGAGCCAAGTGTCCCCCATTCTGTAACTCTGCATTTGGTTTCCTCTCCCTAGGTGCAGCACTTGGCATTTATCCCTATTAAATTTCATTCTGTTGTTTTCGGCCCAGCGCTCCAGCCTATCGAGGTCACTTTGAATTTTGTTTCTGTCTTCCAGAGTATTAGCTGTTCCACCCAACTTTGTGTCATCTGCAAATTTGATAAGCATTCCCTGTACCTCCTCATCCAAGTCATTAATAAAAATGTTGAAGAGCACCGGGCCCAGGACCGAGCCCTGTGGTACCCCGCTCGTTACCTCTCCCCAGTTTGAGAAGGAACCATTGATAAGCACTCTTTGAGTCCGATTCTTTAGCCAATTGTGGATCCACCTGATAGTTGTTCCATCTAGCCCACTCTTAGCTAGCTTACTAATCAGGATATCATGAGGCACTTTGTCGAAAGCTTTGCTGAAGTCCAGGTATATAATGTCCACAGCATTCCCACAGTCCACAAGGGAGGTTACCCGATCAAAAAATGAGATCAGATTAGTCTGACAGGATTTGTTCTTGACAAATCCATGCTGGCTTCTAGTAATCACTGCATTGTTTTCAAGGTGCTTGCAGACTGACTTCTTTATAATCTGCTCAAAAATCTTCCCGGGGATTGATGTCAGACTGACTGGCCTATAGTTCCCAGGTTCCTCCTTCCTTGCCCTTTTTGAAGATGGGAACAACATTTGCCCTCCTCCAGTCGTCTGGCACTTCACCTGTCCTCCATGATTTCTCAAAGATAATAGACAGTGGTTCTGAGAGTTCTTCTGCCAGTTCCTTTATTACTCTAGGATGCAGCTCATCAGGCCCTGGAGATTTAAACTCGTTCAGAGTAATCAGGTGCTCCTTGACCATTTGCCTATCAATCTCAAGCTGCAATTCTGCCCCTTCAGTCTGCACTTCAGGTTTGCCAGGGGGGTCATAGACCCTCTTTTGGGAGAAGACCGAGCCGAAGTAGGAATTGAACACTTCTGCCTTTTCTTTGTCTTCTGTTATCAATTTGCCATCCTCATTGCGTAGTTGAACCACCAGTTCTTTCTTCTGTCTTTTACTGTGCATGTATCTGAAGAAAGCTTTTTTGTTGCTTTTAGCATTCCTCGCTAACCTTAGCTCATTCTCAGCTTTAGCCTTCCTGACACTATTCCTGCAGTTCTGTGCTACCTGCCTGTACTCTTCCCCTGTAGCCTGTCCTTCCTTCCACTTCCTATACGTGTCCTTTTTTGTTTTCAGGTCATCTTTGAGTTTATTGTGAAGCCACATTGGCTTCTTCTGTTGCCCTCTGCCTTTTCTCCTTGTGGGAATTGTTTGCAATTGTGCCTTTAAAATTTCCTTTTTTAAAAACTCCCACCCCTCCTGGGCTCCCTTTCTCGTGAGAGTCACTTGCCATGGGATCTTACTAATCATTGTTCTGAGTTTGTTAAAATTGGCTTTCCTAAAATCCAGGGTACGTGTTTGGCTACACTCAGCTTTTGCTTCTGTTAGAATCAAGAACTCAAGTATAACATGGTCACTTTCCCCCAGAGTTCCCGAAACTGCCACTTTATCCACTAACTCGTCTCTGTTGGTTAGAATCAGGTCAAGGATAGCCGATCCTCTAGTTCCTTCCTCCACTTTCTGTAGGAGGAAGTTATCAGCAGCACAGCTCAGGAATTTCTTGGAGGGGCCATGTTTGGCTGAATAAGTCTCCCAACAGATATCAGGGAAATTGAAGTCCCCCATTACTACCACATCGTGCCTCCTTGAAACAATGGCAATTTGCTTTTCAAAAGTTCCATCCTCGTCTTCTCCTTGATTGGGTGGTCGGTAGTAGACTCCAACCGCCATGTTCGCTTTATTCTTTGCCCCCTTTATTTTAACCCAGATGCTCTCAATGGGGCTGCCAAGCTCCTCTTCCTGTATCTCTGTGCAGAGATACGTATTTTTAACATACAGTGCAACTCCACCTCCCTTTCTGTTGCTTCTGTTCCTTTTGAACAAGTTATACCCTTCAATTGCTGTATTCCAGTCATGGGAGTCATCCCACCAGGTTTCAGTTATCCCTATCAAGTCGTACTTGCCCTCATGTATCAAGAGTTCAAGTTCGTCTTGTTTATTGCCCATACTCCTGGCATTAGTATAGAGACATTGAAGATTATGTGCTTTATAGTCCGACTTTCCCCCTACATTTTGTGGTAGACTATCAATGGGCACCGCTGGAGCTGTTCTCTCCATTGTGGCATAGAGGCCTTCTTCCATTGGTACTCCCGAGTTTATGTCTCCCTCCCCTGTTGGATTCAGTTTAAAGCCCTCCTGATTAAGTTCCTCATGCTGTGGCCAAACACATTCTTCCCAGTCCTTGTGAGGTGCAACCCATCCTTTGCCAGCAGTCCATCTTCCAGGAAGTGTAGCCCGTGGTCCCAGAATCCAAATCCCTCACGTCGGCTCCACCTTCGTAGCCAGTCATTCACTCGGAGTATTTTTCTTTCCCTTTCTATGCCTCTTCCAAGTACTGGAAGGATGGATGAGAAAACTATCTGGGCCCCGAAGTTCTTGAGTTCCCTTCCCAGCTCTTCAAAGTCTGCCGTGATTTCTTTGTAACTCCGCTTGGCAGTATCATTTGTACCCACGTGGAAGAGAAGAAAGGGGTATGTGTCGGTGGGCTGCATGAGCCTCGGCAGCTGCTCTGTCACATCCTTAATCCGTGCCCCAGGGAGACAGCACACCTGGCGAGTCCATGGGTATTCGCGACATACTTTGGCTTCGATCCCCCGCAGGAGGGAGTCTCCCACTACGAGTACTCTTCTCTTCCTCTTGCTGTAGGCCTTGGTTTGATTGCCTCCACTTGACTGACCCTCAGCCTCTTGCTCGCTGTCACGTTGGGTGCCCGATAATCCGTCCTCTGCAGGCTGTCCTCTGCTCTCGTCCTCAAGTACATGGAAGCGGTTCCATAGCTCCACTGCTTCCACAGGCGCAGAGTGTCTTGTAGTTCTTCTGCTCCTAACAGTCACCCTTTTCCAGGGGGTTCCCCCTGCGTTATTTTCCCTTGCCTCTGCAGTCTCCGACTCCGCCTCTTCCTGCCGTTGCCCTTCTGGCTCCTGTACTGTGCTTTGGTGCTGTAGATCCACCGTTCTGTCTAAGAACTCCTCGCTTTCTCTTATGCTCCTGAGGGTTGACACTTGCTGCTCCAGTCCTCTGACCTTTTCTTCCAACAGTGTGACCAGCTTGCACTTGTTGCACGTGTAGGCCATGTCGATCTCCGGCAGGAAAACAAACATTGCACACCCCTTGCAGGTCACCACCACTGCTGAGTCCTTTCCTTCCATAGTGCTCTGTTTCTGTCTTCCTAGAATATATATATATATATATATATATATGTTTTTATTTTTTTTATTTTTTATTATTATTATTATTATTATTATTATTATTATTATTATTATTATTATTATTATTTTAGGGACCTCCCCCTTGACCTCCCCTGCCGAACTCCGCTGCCAAACTCCTGTTTGCTCTCCCTGTTTGCTCGCTCTGTTCGCTCGCTCTCTGGGAGCCTGCTTGCCTTTTCACAGTCCCAAAAACAGCTGGAGCCTCTCTCCTGTTGTGCTGCTGCTCAGCTGGGAGTCAGGAACAGAATGAGCTCCCAGGCCACGCCCTGCAATCAGCCCCACTTCCTGCAATCAATCAGCTGCAATCAGCCCCAGGTGGTTGCAGTCAGCAGGAGCTTCTGCTCAACAGAATGAGCTCTCAGGCCACGCCTTTCCCTTGCAGCACTTGTTGTTGTACTACTCCGCTGCCAAACTCCTGTTTGCTCTCCCTGTTCGCTCGCTCTGTTCGCTCGCTCTCTGGGAGCCTGCTTGCCTTTTCACAGTCCCAAAAACAGCTGGAGCCTCTCTCCTGTTGTGCTGCTGCTCAGCTGGGAGTCAGGAACAGCCTGATTCTATGATCTCTCAGCGGCTTTTGATACCGTTGACCACGGTATCCTCCTGAACCGCCTGGAGGGGTTGGGCGTGGGAGGCACTGTATTGCAGTGGTTCCGGTCCTTCCTCTCTGGAAGGTACCAGAGGCTAGTTCTTGGGGAGGAGGCTTCGAACCCTCGGCCGCTCACTTGTGGGGTGCCGCAGGGTTCCATCCTCTCCCCGATGTTATTTAACATCTACCTCAAGCCACTGGGAGCTATCATCAGGAGGTTTGGGGTGCGCTGTCATCAATATGCGGATGACACACAGCTCTACCTCTCCTTCAAGTCCTCACCAAGGTTGGCTGTTGAAACCCTGTCCAAGTGCCTGGAGGCAGTGGGTGGCTGGATGGGAGGGAACATGCTGAAACTGAACCCCGACAAGACCGAGGTACTTCTGGTGGGAGAAAAGGGAAGGTTAGGGGATGTTGACCTGGTGCTGAATGGGGTACATCTTCCCCTGAAGGACCAGGTCCGCAGCTTGGGGGTCATTCTAGACTCCCAGCTGTCCATGGAGGCTCAGGTGTCAGCTGTGAGCTGGGCGGCGCTGTATCAGCTCCATCTGATACAGCAGTTGCGCCCCTACCTTCCTAATCATCTGCTCCCATCAGTGGTTCATGCCTTGGTCTCCTCTCGCCTAGACTACTGTAATGCGCTCTGCGTGGGGTTACCCTGGAAGACGGTTCGGAAGTTGCAGCTGGTACAGAATGCAGCCGCTCGCCTGATTAAAGGCTGCCGCCGGCGTGATCACATCACTCCGGTGCTCAAAGAGTTGCACTGGCTACCAGTTGTTTGCCGAGCCGAATTCAAGGTGTTGGCGTTGACCTTTAAAACCCTGTACGGCTCCGGTCCAATATATCTCAAGGAGCACCTCCAGCAACATCAAGTAGGCCGCTCAACAAGATCTGCCACAGACGGCCTTCTCCGTGTCCCATCAGCCAGAGAAACCAGGCTGGTGGGGACTAGGAGGAGGGCCTTTTCTGTGACAGCCCCCAATTTATGGAACTCTCTCCCCAGTGACCTCCGCCATGCCCCTTCTTTGATTAGCTTCCGCCGTGCATTAAAAACGTGGCTTTTCAGGCAGGAATATGGGGTGGGTTAGGATTTTTAAGTTTTGTTCTGTTTTTAATTGTGTTTTATACTGTGTGTGTGTGTGTGTGTGTGTCCCTTGTATTTTATTGGATTGTAAATCGCTCAGAGTGGCCAGATGTCTGGCCAGATGGGCGATTCAAAAATATAATAAATAAATAAATAAATACCATGACACCGCTGCCTATTAAGAGGAACCTAAAAAATGCAGTTCTAGTCCTTCACCACAAGCACAAGCACCACAAGCATTCGTTTTCTCGAATGAAACATAGTGTTCGAGGATCGGGATATTTGTAAGAAGACCAAAACACTGGTTTATGAAGCCATTGTATTGCCAACCTTATTGTATGCCTGCGAAACATAGACTATCTATAAATGTCATTTCCACCTCCTTGAAAGATTTCATCAACGTTGCCTCCGGAAAATCCTGCAAATTACTTGGGAAGATAGGCGAAGAAATGTCAGTGAACTGGAAGAAGCAAAGACTACTAGCGTTGAAAAAATGATCCTTCAACGCCAACTTCAGTGGACCGGTCATGTTGTTCAAATGCCTGACTGCCGTCTCCCAAAGCAGTTACTTTATTCCCAACTCAAGGATGGAAAGCGGAATATCGGTGGTCAATATAAACGGTTTAAAGATGTTCATAAGGCTACCGTAATCTAAAAAAATGCAATATAAATATCGAAAACTGGGAAGCTCTGGCCCATGAACGATCTAACTGGAGGTTGGCCTTTCACAAAGGTTCTATGGACTTTGAAGAAGCCCGAGTGCAAGGTGAAAGGGAGAAATGTGCTAAGCGAAAAGCACGTCAAACGAATCCTTTACAGGACCATCTTCCATCTGGTAACCTGTGTCCTCACTGTGGGAAGCTGTGTGGATCTAGAATTGGCCTCCACAGTCACTTACGGACCCATCGCTGGAGTCTACACAATTTTCTTTAGAATTTCCTCCTTTTAAAATTTCCTTTTTGTAATTTTTTTATCCTGGAAGGCAATCTTACTTGGTCACGAGTGATCGCCTGATGATGATGGCAGGGGTGTAAACAAACCAACTAACCCACAGATTTTGCAGTAAAAGGGATCAGCCTTCCCCAACCTGGTGCCCTCCAGATGTGTTGATGAACTACCACTCCCTTTGGTCAGGCTGGCTAGGGATGATGGGTGCTGTAGTCCAGCATTTCTGGAGGACACCAGATTGGGGAAGGCTGGTATTTACTGGCTCTGTGTAAATCATCAGGATCTATCAGGAGTGTGTGTGTGTGTGTGTGTGTAGACGAGACTTTTACTCAGATCAGAGATGGAGCAAGCAAGATGAACAATAAGGTATGTTTGTTGCTCAGGGAGAGGAAAAATGAGGGCGGGCAGTAGCGAGATTGGAGCAGCTCTTCTACAATGAACCGGGCGTGGGTGGGAAGAGGAAGGCTGTCCTTGAACTGCTCTTGCTCAGGCACAGACTACTTGCAGTTAAGCTGATCGGCGTTACCGGAGTACACGGAGAGAAAAGGAAACGGGGCGGGGTAAAGAAAGGCTTGTATCCCTTTCAAAGGCAACTCACCCCCCTCCCGCCTTTCCTGGCAGACAGCGCGCTTCCCAAAGCAATGAAGGGTGCAATCCTATGCATGTTTAGACAGAAAAAGGTCGTACAACGCACTGCTGGCTGGGGAATGCCGGGAGTTGTAGGTCTTTTTTCTGTCTAAACATGCATAGGATTGCACCCTAAGGTTACAATCCTATAAACACTTAGGGTGCAATCCAGGCTAATAGTCACCCTAAAAATTCGGGGGGAGGGGCTCCAAACGTGCATGAGGGGGTAGTTCATCTGGTTTGCAGGCCTTTGAAAGACTGTCAACTGGTTTTTTTTTAAAAAAAATATTGTTTATAAAACAATTTAGGGAGAGGGCAGAAAAAAATTAGGGGGCGTCTGGTGCAATCCTATCCATGTTTCTAAAGAAAAATATCTTACAAAAGTCGGTAAGACCTTTTTTTGTGTGTCTAAATATGCATAGGATTGCACCTTTACTTGGAAATAAATCCCATTGAAAGCAAGGGGGGTTACTTTGAGTAGACATGCATAGGATTTCACTATAAGGCTGCAATCCTCTACACACATTCCTTGCATTGGATGAAGTCGACTCTAGTGCAGGAAAGCTTATGCCAGAATAAATGAGTTCAGACACTTCGTTGTTTTTGCTGCTGCGGCAGAGACTAACACGGTGGTCCGCTCTGGAAACCGAAACGCTTTTCCCGAAGTGTATTGAATTCAGCGGGGCTGACTTCTGAGTTAGACATGCCATAGGATTTGCACCCTAGGCCGGGCTGCTGGCTGGGTCTCATTCAGTTCCCCTCAGGACTGGGGTACAACTTGGGATCGGAAAGGTTAAACCCAATCGCCGTCCAGAGAGCCCTTGGAACAGGCAGTTCCCAGCCCGGAGAAAGCCAGGGAGCGGGGGCGAGAACTCCCGGCGATCGCTCCGATTTTGGGGAAAGTCCGTCGACTGAGGCGCGCGTCCGGCCGCCGCTAGGGGGAGATCGGGACGGGGCGGGCGGAGAAGGGCTATCCTCCTGTCTTTCTTCCCCGCCTCCACTCCGCGTGGCTGCTGCCGCCGCCGCCGCTCGCCTTATTTGTCTAGGAAGGGTATTCTCAGCCCGTCCAAGATGGCCTCAGAGTGGTTGTCAAGGCAACAGTGTGAAAGTCATCAGTGCCATGGAAACCCTCTCGCTGGCATCATAATATAAATATTTTCCTTGAAGAAGGAGCCTGGGGATGAGTGGGCGATGTGCTATTTTCTAACGCTGCTGCTGCTGGGGAGGAGGGAGGGGGAAAGGGGGCTGATAAAATTAGCTCAGCAAAGCTGCACTGGGCGGGAGGGGAGACCCCGGGAGGAGCGGCGGGCCCGGGGATGGCAGGCAGCCGCGGGGGCTGCCTTGGCATCTCTGCGTCCCAAAGTCCAGTAGAGAGGGGGCCTAGAGGCGGGGGGGGGGGAGAGAAAAGGAGGAGGCGCCCAGGTAAGAGGAGTTTGGCCACTTCACTTGACTTGCCAGCCAAGGGGTCTGCCAAACAACTCCCTTCCCCTCCAGTGCAAACACTGCAGTCCCAGAGAGCAGCAGGCACATATGCCCTGGAAGTGCTGGCAAGTCCACACGACACACGAGCTTGCCGAGGGAAATGGGCGATGGGAAAGTCGCTGCCATCCCCGTGGAGTTCCTTAAAAGGCATCCTGTCGTAGTGGCAAGAGCGCTGAAGGGTCACAACGTCCCGACAGGACTGGCACTGGCTCCCTCCAGGTGTGTTGGAGTGCCACTCCCATCACCCCCAGCCTAGGAAATATGGGAGTTACAGTCCAACACACTGGAAGGACGCCAGCTTGGGGCAGGCTGCACAAATGCATCGTCACAGAGGTGGGCAACTTGATGCGGCCCTCCAGATGTGGTTGGACTGCAACTTCCATCAGCCATAGCCAGCATAGCCAATAGGTGAGGAATGATGGCAGTTGCAGTCCAACCACATCTGGAGGGCCGCAGGCACAACAAGTTGCCCACCCCTGGCATAGTAGGAAGTAACATACAACCCATAGATAGATAGATAAATAGATAGATAATTTATTTATTTATACAACACCATGTAGGTACCCAGCACTGTACAAAGAACAGGTTAATGACAGGACCAAGGGGCTTACAATCTAAAACAGACATGGGGAAATGACAGAGGAAGGGAGAAATGGAGGCATGGGTAAGCAGGGGAACAATATATGATTGTTTCAATGTCAAGTACTGTAGTTGGCTTAGTTACACGATATATTAGGGACAGAAGGGGGAAGGGGGGATCCAAAGGCTTCCTGGAAAAGGTGAGTTTTAGGGAGGGACTTAAAGGGAAAAAGGGAGGTGGTCATGGGAGGCAGTTCCAGGCATAAGGGGCGGCAAGGGAAAATTGGCTCCTGAAGATTACCGTATTACTTGTAAATAGAAGTATGACTGTTTTTGTGTTTGTTTGTGGCAGTAAAAACGTTCAGCCTATAAGTGCTATGAAGCCACAGCCCAGTCACTGTTTCTTGGAGTGTGTGCATCAATAATGTACACAAGTAACATATAGAAGAGAAGCCCAGGCCAGGGAGCAACTGCCATCAGCTCCTGAAATGACCATCACCAGCCTGAGAGGACTGTTGGGGCAGCCCCTCCCCCACCTTCCCTGAGGCTATTTAAGACCTGTGTGCCCTTAGGGAAGGCAGAAGAGAAGCCCAGGCTGGGGAGCAGCTCCTCCAAGGACCATCACAGGCCTGAGAGGGCTGTTTGGGCAGCCCCTCCCCTGCCTCCCCTGGGGCTACAGAGGGAAGGCAGAAGAAAAGCCCAGGCCAGGGAGATTGTACCAGCAGCTCCAGAAGAAACCTTCAGTTGGCCTGAGAGAACTGGTGTTTGTTTGGGTTGGGGGGGTTAACGTTTGTTTGTTTGAGTATTTAAACATTGTAAACTGCTTTGGGTGCCTTAGCAGAAAGGTGGTATAGAAATGTAATAAATAAATAAATAAATAAATATACATAGAAGGACAAGCCGTGCAGAGAAAGAATCAACATGGCTTCTGCAAAGGTAAGTCCTGTCTCACTAACCTTTTAGAATTCCTTGAGAGTGTCAACAAACATGTAGACCAGGGTGATCTGGTAGACATTGTTTATTTGGACTTCTAAAAGGCTTTTGACAAAGTCCCTCACCAAAGGCTCCTGACTAAATTTAGCAGTCATGGAATAAGGGGAGAGAGTGGTTAAAGAACAGAAAGCAGAGAGTAGGAATAAATGGTAAATTCTCCTAATGGAGGGGTGTAAACAGTGGGGTCCCACAGGAATCTGTATTGGGACCAATGCTTTTCAACTTATTCATAAATGATCTGGAATTAGAAGAGAGCAGTGAAGTGGCCAAATTTGCTGATGACACCAAATTATTTAGGGTGGTTAAAACAAAAAGGGATTGTGAGGACCTCCAAAAGGATCTCTCCAAACTGGGAGAATGGGCATCAAAATGGCAAATGCAATTCAATGTAAGCAAATGTAAAGTGATGCACGGGGGGGGGGGGGATTCCAACTTCAAGTATAAGCTGACAGGATCTGAGCTAACTGCAACTGACCAAGAAAGAGATCTTGGGGTTGTAGTGGACGGCACAATGAAAATGTCAGCCCAGTGTACGGTTTAATACAGAATATCTGGGTAATAATAATAGAGTGGCCGGATGTCTGGCCAGATGGGCGATTCATAAATATAATAAATAAATAAATAATCACATGGACTCTGAGCATTTTTACCATATGGATGTCAGAATGTGTTTTTCATTCAGCTAGCAAAAAGCCCACCCTAATTTGTCATATGTGGAAAGGGCATGGCAGGTTGCTCATGGGAAAATAAGTGTCTGAGCCTCAGTTCCCATTTGCAAAATGGGTATAATAACAACACGTTGTGTAGGCAGTTGCAAGGAGGAATGAGATAAGGATTGGAGATTTATTTAAGACTTTTTACCCAAGTAGTACTTGAGGCAGCTCACAACATAAAAGAGAACCTGTTGCATGCTGTGGTGCTACATGTTTTTTGAACATTTCAGCGTAACATGTAATTTAAATAAATAAGAATATATTTAAATAATTAAATTTAAATGATTAAATATAAATCATTGAATAAATATATAAATGTGTAGCCATGAACAATAACATACAGAAGTGCAGTGGCATTCCCCCCCCCCCCCTGTGAAAGAAGTAGCATGGCTATAGAGTCAGCAATAGTGACATTCACAGTGCAATCCTATGGATGTCTATTCAGAAGTAAGTCCCACTGAATTCAATACGACTTACTTCCACCTAAGTGTGTGTATAGGATTGCAGCCTTACAGTACAATCTTATACATATCTACTCAGAAGTAAGTGCCATTGAGTTCAATGGGGCTTACACTTAAGTGGGTACAGGATTATGGCCTTAGTGCGTCATTGCTAAACTGCTTCAGATCCAGGTGCGGCAGATTTTTGGTGGGGGAGAATGTTTTAAGTGACTTCATAATCACAACATTTTAGAGTGACCAATTGTTTTTGCTGTCAGTTTTGCAGCACACAAAGCAAATTGTTATTGCAAGTATGTCACAGATATCTCTGTGGTGTTCAGCTTTCTTGAGATTATTATACACATTATCCTCCACTTGCCTCCTAGAATTGTGTGCTCTGACTAGTAGTGGTGACCCAGGATCTCTTTCCCAGTCCTAGGAACATAGGAGACTGCCTTAGACTGAGTCAGACCATTGGTCCCTCTAGCCCAGTATGGTCAACACTGACTGGAAGCAGCTCTCCAGGGTTTCAGGGAGGATTCTTTCCTAGTCCTACATGGAGATGCGGGGGAATTGAACCTAGGACCTGCTGCATGCAAAACATGAGCTCTACCACTGAGCTATGGCCTCTCCTTGCTACTTGATCCATTTTTGCTTGTATCTACCACAACCACCTCCCTACCACTTAATTTTATGGCAGGGGAGTTTACAGTTACAGCAGCATCTGTAACTTTCAAGGGGCTAAAAGTCTCTTGGCATGTTGTTTTTCAAGGCTGTGTGTTGCCCTGCCTCCTCACAACCATTCCCAGTATAAATATACATATGACAGGGGTGGGGAAACTCTGGCCCTCAACAGTGGCACAGTGGAGCCAGGGCAGATGTCACCTGTCACCATTCTCAGGCTTCCCTGTCTCCTTTGAGCTTACTGTAGTCCTCAAAGGAGCTGGGGGAGGGGGAGGATGAATTTTCCCAGAAGAAACAATATTGTTGTGACCTAGCCCTGTTGTTAACACAAAGTATTTTGGGCAATTAAGAACCCTTAGCTTTACGAAAGATCTGCTCCTGATGGATATAAAAACCTGCCAGAACTGGTTTGTTAACTTTGAGCTAAAATATTCCTCTCTGGTGCTAGGAAAAGAAACTCCTGAAAAATCTTGAGCTAGTGGTCTTATGCTATTTGGGGATGTTGTGTCCCTCTCTTTTCCTTTCTCATGCAATATCTGGTCTCTCCGGCCAAAGTCCAGCATTGCTAACCACTGTGCTGCCCTTTGCCAGCTCATTATTCTATGACTGTCAGCTGATCCTAAAACATTGAGTATTGTGCTATGTACTGCTACTCTTTGGGGGGGGTGTACACACACACACACACACACACACACACACACTTATATAAATATGGATAGACACAGCTGCCTGCATTTGTGGACTCTTTTGGGGGCTATGACTATGGGAACTGTCATGATGAGCACCTGCACTTCAAAATTTACCATTACAGCACTGGCCCTCAGCAGAGAGCTATCTCTTTCTTCCCTGGCAGCCTGCTGGTAATGGAGGAAGAGGGAGGGAGAGAAGGGCCCTTCATTTTTTACTTCCTCCCCCCCCCAATGTGTGGCATTCTAATGGTAAAATTGGGCAGTAGGACTGACCCCTTAGAGGTCTACATGTCCAGAGTTGGTATGATCAACTTCCCCCCTCAACTAAAATATAAAATAATAGAAAACCATGAAAGGGAGTGGGGAGATGTGAAGAGTTGCTCAAGTTCTATTTTAAAGGGCTTCTCAGTTCAGTACTGCATGTTTTTTGCAACCCTTACTGCAATTCCCAATATTCTATAGCTGATAAGTAGATAATTTATTGAAAGTATTATTCATGTTCAACAGATCTGGTATGATGATGAAGGAATTTTGTTGATGCTGTTTGTGGAGAGAAAGCCAGACCAGACACACACCCCACACCGCCATCTGCGTGACCTCTGCCTGAGGCAGAGGTAGCCCAGTTCCGAGCAGTCATTTGCATCAGCCTACATTTGCATTCACCTCAATGGGACACATCTACATACCCCCCAGTAGCTTCCCCTGGCAGCCTCAAAGAGCTACAAATCACCCTCAAGCACTGGGGGGGGGGGCACCAGGATGCCCCGGCAGTCTCAAAGAGCTGCCAAGTACTCTCAAGCACCCAGGGGCACCAAGATCCTGGCAGGAGGAGCTGGTTCTACCTGTCAACAGGAAGGGAGAGGGGAGCGAGGGGAGTAGGTAAAAGAGGAGCACCAAGCCCCAGTAAGTTGTTGGAAGTTGGGTGCAGGGCTGCTCAGACTGTCCGTGACTTCGGTCAGGACAACGAAACTCAACCCCGGGCAAAGCGCTCGGTAACTGCTGTAAGCCTGAACGACTTACAGTGAACCGCTTTCTAGGAACTTAGGTCTTTTAAGGTCAGTACTGCCTATGCCTGTCTGCAGAGCTCCTTTCTAGCTCGATGTGTATTGGAGTTGCACACTCCGTTAAATTTTATAGACTCCCCTTGCTTACGGTGGCGTTCTTGTCTGTTTGTTTTGATTTGCTCCATTAAACTTGTTATAAACCAATTCTAGTGCCTAGTCAATTTCAACTCTCTTTCAGTGTCTATATGAGAAGCCGGTGCCTTGTATTTAGCCTGGGACCACTTAAAGGGAGTTTTCTCAGTACTGGTTAACCCGTTAACTCCCGAACTCACACAAAGGACTGGCGGTGGTCCTTCACACTGTTACAGAAAGTATAAGTCATTAGCATGCAAGGATGATTCCTTGTTAAATCTTAAGTATTTGCGGAGAGGAGTTATCTGTAAATACTGCTGTACAATTAAAAAACAACGGCCTGTATTATGGTTCTTGAACAGCAAGGGTTAACATATTTGTATTACATAGGAATCCTAAGTATATTTCATTTAAAAGTAAATGCCATCAATATCTGTGGGAAAGTCTTGAGTAAACATGGTTAAGCTTGAATTACTGTGATTTACAGCCCATGTCTTATATATATATAACATGTTTTGCTAGTACTTAAACTGTAAGTGCCCCTTCCACACTGTCAAAGGCTTTTTCTGAAACTATTTCACTTGCCCATGGATTTGCATGATGAATATCAAGTGATATCTTAAAATATTTGATGTTCTAGTACAGTGATGGTGAACCTTTTTGAGCCCGAGTGCCCAAACTGCAACACAAAACCAACTTATTTATTTCAAAGTGCCTTAAATTTGGCAGGAAGGGCGGGGGAACTAGCTAATCGCTCCCCGCTCTGTCTCAGGACATGGCTCTTCACTGGGCATGCAAAGATTCAGGCATGTGCACGCTGTGCTTCTGAGCTGTCTGTTCAGTTAGAAGGTGGGGTGGGTGCCTGTGCAGTCTGCTTCTGGGGGTGGAGATGTTGGAGTGTGCCTGCCTGTGGAGGCCAGCAAGGAATGAGTGGAGAGCAGTTACTATGGAAACCCAACGGTGAATGCAGAAGGGGACGGACTTTTCGCGATCTGACAACCAATGGCTCGAGTGCCCACAGAGAGGTTCCTGCGTGCCAGCTGTGGCACACGTGCCATAGGTTCGCCATCACTGTTCTAGTATAAGGAATACATTATACCTGTTCTTGATTTGTCAGAGACTCAGGACAGAACCACATGTTATCTTCACAATCCTGTGTTTCCTGTCACAAATGGGAAGAGGCAGGGAGCTTTTGTAGAGGAGAATCAGTGAGCGTGAGGGGTGTTCTTAACTTTCCCACACCCCAAAAAATGTTCCCTGCAAATGCCTTCTTGGCTATCCCCACCTCTTAGTCAGGCTTATTTCCTTATCTGGAGAAAAAATGGGTTAAAACAGCCTGGACAGGTGAATTGCAGGGGAGAATCAGTGGGAAGAGGAAAGTCTGCACATCCCCTGCAACACATTTCTCCCCTGCAAAATGCAAGCACTCCTCATCTCTAAAATAAACCCAATTTGTATGTCATGGTGGTAATTCCTGGGTTGTTTAATCCAGGAATTGCTGGGGAATAGTGGAGCACATGAGCTGTATGTGAGCCATTTCTGATTTCAGTTAACAACCCAGGAATGCCCCATTCTTGGGTTGCTTCATGACATCCAAACCTGGAAACTCTGGGTTGTTTAAGAGTGAATAACCCAGAGTTAACCCAACAATTGCCCATGAATTGTTAATTGAAATTGGAAATGGCTCACACACTCTTCTTGTTCTTGGCAATTCGTTGGTTAAACATCCCAGGAATTGCTGCTGTGATGTGCGAATTGAGCCACTAGTGTTGCAAGGGATAACACACAGTTCCACCTTCGTATTTGTGTCAAATGATAACATTTGATCTTTTTCTCTTTTTTTCTTTTAAATAATTTTATTTATTTATTTTTAAATGAACACACATACAAAAGAACATAAACCCACAAATCATAAACTCCAAAGTGCACCCGTCACCACGGGGCCAAAAAAATAATTCTATCCGCATAATCCATTATTAATTTATATTCCAAAAATACATCATATCTTGACATGGCTCACTCCCTTTTCCCTTTACTAAAACATAATCTAAAAATGATCCCCATATATCCTTAAAATTATTTTTCTTTAATTGTCCCTTTTTACATTTAATACTACATGTTAATTTATCATTTAAAACAATATCCCACACCTCTTTATACCAATCTATAATTAAATACTGATGTTGAACTTTCCATTTCCTTGCTATCGGTAATCTCCCTGCCATTAACAAACTTACAATTAATTCCTTTATCTTTTGAGAGCACAGATGTTGATAACAATGCTAATTTTGGACAGACCTCCAAATTAATGCCAATAATTTCTGAAATTTCTGCAAAAATTTTATTCAAAAAATCCAATACGCTTTTACAACTCCACCACATATGAGCATAAGTACCAAGTTCCTGACAACCTCTCCAACACAATGGAGCACAATTACTGTCTATTTTATTTAATCTTACTGGAGTCAGATACCATCTCCAAATAGTTTTTTAAAAATTCTCTTTTATCCTTACTGACATATTTCTTAATATACGTCTGCCCCAAATATTTTTCCACCCCGCGTTCGATATCTCCTCCTCAAATTCCAATTTGATCTTTTTCTTATCACACAACCTTTTCTAGTCACTTTGAGCTTGAAAGAAATGTGTTTTCTTACCCTGCAAGTGCTGCAGCTTGTATTCAGATTGTGAACCACCATGTGCTTGCCATGTTTGCTTGAAAGAGCTTTGGAATATGTACTAGAGTTTCTTTCTCTAAACTTAGTGTCTGATTTGTTCTACCACCTTGCGATAAATCTAAGGTGTTCTTAGGTATTCTACCACCTTGTGAAGACTAAGTTAGATTTTTAATGACATTTGCTGTTGTGTCAGATGAAACAAAGAATATTCTCTTTTGTCTTAAATGTCATGTTAGCTGCAAATTCATTTAGCATTTCAATTTCTCTAAAAAGCAAGAAAAACAAAGTGTCTTTTGTAATGTTTATTTGTTCAGAGTTTTCAGTTATGGAACAACATAGAATGAATTGCTAAGGCAAGAATGGGTGCTAATTTTTTTGTTATTAGACAATAAACAGTTATTGTCCTATTGCTGTTATGTGCAGTACACAAAACAGATTTGCTTAACCCTGTTGATTTGAATGGACTCTAGCATGCTCAGCTTTTTCTGGAGAGTGCACACACAGCAGGGACCAGTGGTGGAATAGGGTGGGAACTACAGTGGTTCATAGAATCATAGAATCATAGAAAAGTAGAGTTGGAAGGGGCCCAAAAGGCCATCGAGTCCTACCCCCTGTTCAATGCAGGAATCCAGGTCAAAGCATCCTTGACAGATGGCTGTCCAGCTTCACCTTGAATGCCTCCAGAGTGGGAGAGCTCACTACCTCCCTAGGTAATGGTTGCTTACTCTCCCACTGCCTTGGGAACATTTATAGGTGTAAGCAGGATTTGCAGGTGGAGATCTTAGCCAGAGCAGCAGTGACTATTGCTACAGCTTTGATGCGGGGGATAGTGTCAGCTTCCAGTAATATAATAAGGGAACGTGGGTTTCTTGTGCTAATGCAGGACTACAGCATAAATTGTGTGCTCTACAGCCTCTGCTCTTGACTCATGGTGTCCCAGCAGTATAATTTGCTCAGCTTTATCACGGATATTGTATATGTTTTCTTTAAACAACAATTTTCATCTAAAGAGCTTATAGAATCTTTTTTATTAATTTAATGGAGCACTTCTATTTGCTTTCTTCTTTTAAACCCATAATCTCCACATTCTCCCTGTCTCTATTTTCAAGGCCCTCTGTTTTCTCTATTAAAGCCCTGACCTGTGTCAATAGCTTCAGTTCCAAATCAAATGTGTGTGTTTTGAGTCATCTTCCAGATCAGATTTTCCCAGCTTTCCAAATTGGATTTCAGAACACAGTCGTGTTTTTTTTCTCTTGAGCTCTTTGGTGACTATGCAGTTGTTTCAAACTCCACAGTAAGCCATGCTGCTCTCAAGGGTCCATTTTCCCTTCGTTGATCTCTTTCTTCCCTGTAGTTTTAACACTGTTAATATATCTCACAAGTCTGGAAGAGGCGGTTCTCACAACCATCATCCTGGGGACATATGAAGATGCTATGGGTTGTATTATATGATTTGCTGCAAATTGCCTTTTAAAAAGTACTTCTGGAGCCTTTCCATTTTCCTTCTAACAGTTTCTATTTCATGACTTTTAAGGCAGCCTTATTCTTATTTTTTATAGTGCAATTCTGGCAACAGAGATATTTTGCTAGTAAGATCTATATAAATAAGTGAGTAGGCAGAAGAATAAGCATGGGCAAGAGTATTACAAGATAAGCCTATGCAAAGTTGAACTATCAGTAGGGCAGGCAGTAAGGCAGGGTTGGGGAACCTGTGCTCCTCCAGATATTGTTGGACTACAACTCCCATCATCCCTGATATGTTGGTTCGGCTGATGGGAGTTGGAATCCAACAACTCTGGAGCATTGCACATTCCCCACCACTACAGTAGTGGGTCAATAATACATAAACTGTCTTCACCAGGCAGGATGTCACACAGAGATATTTTGAGAAGGGATGAAGGAGGCAGACTATGGAGATAGGCGGAGGCCAGCTCTAGGGTGGCAGCCAGCCAGAATGCACAAGTTGAGGATAAACACAGGAACAGGGAAGAGTGCATAGAGCTTTGCATGCCATCCTGAGCTCCTTGGAGGAAGGGTGGGATTGAAATGTCATAAATCAATAAATAAATGTGCAGGCGGAAAGGGGAAGTTATATAGGGAGAAACGGGAGCTGCAACAAATCAAGCAGAGGCAGTAGACAAAGGCAAGAATGTAGAGAAGCTACTGGAGTCCAGGAAACACACCAGCTATGAGGAAGGGCACTAAGAGACGAAGGGTGCTTCCAGTTGGAGAGCTCCTCATGCTACCAATCAAAGGGCATCATGCGGCTCTTCTTTCCTTCCTGAACCTATTTTTTGTGGTAATAAAAAAAAATGGAAGAAACAGTGAGAAAAAACATGGGAGAGTTACAGATGGAAGATGATGTCATCCAGACCCTCGTCAGATTCTGTGTTTGAGGCACAGTGATTGCACAATAAAAGTTTCATCTGGAAGCACCCTAAGAGCCAGTTTGAACGATCATGTAGCCTACTGTGGCTTATTTATGCCACGGTGGGGTGCAGAGCATGTGGGTGGCCATTTTGAATATTTAAACCGCAACTGCGGCTTGATATGTCATCCGAACCCAACGAGGATGCATTGTTGGCATGGTTAACAAACCACCTACAACCCTGAAACAGCCCAAAGGTTCTGGGCAGTTTGTTAACCATTTCCACAACCCACCCCTGCTTGGTTTGGACAACACAACAAGCTACAGTTGTGGCTTGAATATTCAAAAGCCGCCTGGCATGATGCACCACAACCCACCATGGCTTAAATAAATAAGCCATGGTGGGGTGCTATTATTGGGCAAACCTGATCTAAGATTCAACAAGGATGCAAGTTCAAGACTCCTGGAAGCCAGGTAGTCTCACACTGCCCACCCATGTATTTCTCCCCACCGATCCTGAGCAAAGAGCTTCCTCCTTGGAGTAAGTGGCTTGGGAAATATTACACACCAATGTTGGAAACAGGCTTTCCAACTTGTGGGCTCTATAACAGCAACTGGACTAACATACCAGCTTCTCACCTGGTTTATTGTAGCCAAGCCCCTTCCACTGTGATGCTTGAGAAAGGGCTGCTTTATTGTCTTATAGCAGGGGTTGGCAATGCAGTGTCCATGGGCACACTGATGTTCTCCAAGACCTGCAAGGGTGCCCGCCAGACCCCTGTGGCCTTTCCTTCTCCCCTTCCCCTTTGTCACTACCATGCACATGCCACCTTTCCTCCCCCTACCACTGCTGGTGCCACTGCATGTGCCACTGCGGACTTTCCTTCCTTCCCTCCCCCCCCCCACTGTGGTGGCCTTCCCTTCCCTCTCACTACTCTACCATAGATTGGGAGATAAGGTGAGCATGGCAGCTGTTGGAGGGGGAGTAGAAGGGGGTCATGAGTAGTGGGGGGAGAAGAGGATGAAAATAATGAGGGTGGGGGAAAAGGAAGAAGAAATAATGAGGGGGAGGAGGAGGAAATAGCAAGTGGGGGTGGGGAGAGAAGAGGAGAAGAGAGGAAGAAGAAGGAGGAGGTGCAGTCACCGGCCCCGACAACAATTTTTGGTGGTGCCCGCAGACACATTTCAAAATGTAAAATGTGCCAGTGGACCCGAAAAGGTTGCCTATCTCTATCTTATAGGGTGTGTGCACAGACAATAGCTTGCAGTTGGTATTGTAGACCTGCCACAGCCTGTCAAACTCATTTTTGTCATTGTTCCACCAGCATTTCTACAGGTGTTCATAGTGCTTCAAGAAAAACCATGGAAAGAGTCAAATCTCACTCCCCCAAAGCAGATGCAGCACTGCTGCAGTAGACATGTGTCACTGTCATGGGCACCCATGGTTTTGGAACTGTATGATAAGTTAAAAAAAGAAGAAAAAGAAACATGTTTAGATATATGAAAGGATGTGCTTATATCCACTAATGTGCATATTCGTAAAAAATTGCTTCAGTTGCCCTTAGGAATGAAATTGACTGCACCACAGCGGTTTTGTGATCTGGTGTAGTCAATTTCAAGACTCCATTGACTTGTAGGGGACTTAGAAAGGCTGCTGCAATTAGGAATTAGGAAAATGGAGCAAACAGGTTCCCCCACCCCCACCCCAGTGAGGCTCTACCGTTTGTGCACTTAAGTTCCCGATGCTGGATCAGGGCTAATGGTAGTAGTACCAGGGAACTCACTTCAGTTGCTCCTCAAAATAGGATCAGAAACCCCAGGCTTTTCTTGACACAATGGTACACTGAGATTGTGTAGTACAGTACAAAATTAATAGGGGCTCTTGGGAAGTGTCAAGGCGACTGTTTCTTGCTCCAGATTGATTCCAGTTCCTAGAGAGGGAGTTCTTCTGCGAACAAGAAGAATTTGTTCTTTGGCTCGGACTTTAAATAGAATCTATCCCTGAAGCAAGGCAGTGTCAGCTAGCTATATGTCCCATGCCATCTCTGTTCTATATCTGTTTAACCATGCAAATAAGACCAGTCTGGCAAGAGGCCACTATTGGAAGACTAAACAAGGTTTTCTCTAAAGTGCACAGAGTAAAGAGAAAACTCAACCAAGCACTGGAATCAGTGAAGGCCATTTTTGTTCTTCAGTACTGTTTCATGCTCATTCTGTGCACTGAATTTTGCTCTCACTTGGTCAATGATCCTGGAGCCAGCTCAAGAAAGTTTAATTCTCAGGGGAAGTACACATAGATTATGGAATCAGGTTAGCTTTAACTTCAGTGACCATGGGCTTCACACTGCTGACATGAGACATTATCATTGTCCTATCTTATTGTTATTTCCTACAGAAAGATACAGCTCAGATTCTTGCTCCTTTTACCAAGTGTGAATGCATAAGCCACTGGCACTCCCATTTATTTGGTAGAAGTGCTGAGGATTTCAGTATTTGCAATAGCAATGACATACCGGTACCTCCAAATGTGCACTTAGGATCACAACCTGGTAGCTGCTAAATCCTGCCTAAACTTTAGCTGCCACGGTGCAGTTCTTAAAGTGAGACCCCGTACTTGCCATTCATAGCCCCTTACGACAAAGGAACAATAGTGCAAGTTTAGGCTCTTGTTCTGGGATGATAAGTAGCTGAGAAGATACAATATAAGGAGCCATCACTGCTCCTGCATCTCTTGCCATCACTAGCATTCTGCTGTTTATTGGCAGCCTCAGAGAAATAATAGTGCCTCACTCGCTGCTAAAGTGGGGCTATGAGTGACATGAATGCCACTGTTGGGATCCTCTCTCAAAGAAATCTGGTGGTGTTGTGTATATTCTGCTACAGGAGGGGTGGGCAATGTGAGGCCCTCCAGATGTTTTGGCCCACAACTCCCATCAGCCCTAGCCAGC
This sequence comes from Shinisaurus crocodilurus, assembly GCA_021292165.1. Taxonomy (NCBI): domain Eukaryota; kingdom Metazoa; phylum Chordata; class Lepidosauria; order Squamata; family Shinisauridae; genus Shinisaurus; species Shinisaurus crocodilurus. Next base: position 58,977,146 of record CM037878.1, read on the forward strand.
ATTGCCAACAGTGAGGCATCATGGGAGTTGTGGGCCAAAACATTTGGAGGGCCACAAGTCCCCACCTCTGTACTATAGTATATAAACAATTAGAGCAGATCAAGAAATTGTCAGAAGGTAAAATGAGCACTCTTCAAGATGGGCAGAACTACTGGCTAGTTCTGGACTTGGATTTCAACCAAGCTCCCAGACAGAGCCCACAAGGGCCTATACCTCACTGCACATGCACAAATGCCTTTTGTGGATGGATGTTATCATGGGGTTTCAGTGACTGTACAAGTCCTACCTACGTGATCATGGTGTGGCAACTGGGAGCCCTACAATTGTGTTCCTGGTCCTCTGTTTTCTGGAGGCTCTGTACACTGAAAAGACAGAGCATTATGTAATACAGACCTTCTGTCCACAAGGTATATAGATCTCTGAACAACTTGCCGGTAGGAAATGTGGCACTTCCTTTACCAGAGGTGCTTCCATAGTACCTCTGATTGTCCATTCCAGTTGACCAATGCCTTTGGGAACCCAGGTTTGCTGAATGAGGCATGTCACTGATCTTTTCTAGGAGCTGTGGCGCTGACAGGGTTGAAGGAGCCCTGGGTAAGATGCCCTCTGGTGGACCCACACAAACTTCTGGGCACTTGAACTGCCCTCACTCGTTAACTCCCCTCTTGAGCACTCACTCTCCCTCACTCCTTCACACATACCCCTGATGCTTGCTCTCCTCATGCTCTTCCACACACCCCCACTGGTGCTTGCTCCCACCTGCTTGCTTGCTCTCCCACCACACCTATTGCCAGGCAGTGGAAGAACTGGCAGCATTTTCTCCTCCTCCTTCTGTTACAGAAAAGTTTGGGCACTTGGAGAAGAGAAGCTGCAGTTACATCTCTGGGCAAATCAAGATTCCAGGTACGACTGCAGCTTTACTCTGCAGCATGGCCAACCTCTTCTCAAGGTCAAAAAAAAGAGAAGACATGGGGACTGCATTTGGGGGTTTGTTCCTAGTGGCAACACTGTCTAGGGCAGTGATGGTGAACCTATGGCACGGGTGCCACAGCTGGCACGCAGGGACCTCTCTGTGGGCACTCGAGCCATTGGTCACCAGATTGTGAAAAGACCGTCCCCTTCTGCAAATCACTAACGATCTTGTTCTTTCTCACAGTGTGGAACAGAATTATTTTATTCTAGAATTCCTGTTACAGAATTCTTTTCTACATTGTTATCACATTTAAAAGATTTTGAAGAATGATGCACAGAGCATGGCTTGGATGTAAAGCCCTAACAGTTGACCCGAGAGTTGCATGTGTTGCTCTCAAACTAACGGAGTATGAGCCAAGGTTTGACAAATTATCAGCATGCATGCAATAGCAAAAATCACATTAATTGTGCAAAAGCATGCCCAATGCAAACTTTTACCTAATGCAGTGTTTGCAGTCCAAGACATAAAGTGTTTAAAATGTGTTAAGCACGTTTAGTTTTCTTGTGTTTATCTTGCTCATCCTAGTACAGGTTGACTTTTACTTTTACTAATCCAACACCTGTAGAAGCAGGGAAAGGACCCGGAGTAAAGCTAGCCCCATACAATTTCGGTCTGGCATATAATCATATTACAAGTTGAGAATCCCTTATCCAAAAATACATGTGCCTAATTATTTAAAAAGTTTGTATAAATTCCCTTCAGGCTATGTGTACAATGTAGTACTATAATAATTTTTTGAGTTGATTTTTTTCCCAACAAAAAACTGTTTGTATCATTGAAAGCTCTGTTATTGTGTTTTTCTTTAAAGACAAAATATGTTAATTAGTTCAGACAACTGTATGAGTTGTTTTTCTAAAACTAAAACCTCGGTATTCAGGTTTAATTGCAGTGTTGGCACTTTGAAATAAATAAGTTGGTTTTGTGTTGCAAGTTTGGGCACTCGGGCTCAAAAAGGTTCGCCATCAGTGGTCTAGGGGATAGACAGGGTTCCTTCTCTTCTACTTTCCCCTAGTACATCAGGACAGAAGGGACATGGCATCTTTGCACCACACACAGCATGGAACTGGGCTCCTCTTTCTTTCCAGGATGAACATCCCAGGAATCTGCGTGCTCTCTTTCGGGTGGAAATCTGTGTTCATGCTGAACCGCAGATGAATCAGCTAGATAGCAGTTGCACCACTCTGAATTACCTCAGCCAAGCTATTGTATAACTATGCGAGAGTATTTACGTGACCAACGAGTGGTATTCAGTTTGATGGCATCAAGGGTAGTTGGTCATGTATAAGGGGCCTGGGATGAGTCTCTAGGCAACAGTAAATAAATGGTATCTGCTCAGCATCCAATTACAAATGACACTTCAGCTGACACGACAAAAACACCCAAGTGGTAGGGAAGAAAAGGCCAGCCCTCTGCTGTTATCCGCCACTGAGTAAATCTCCACAGTGTATTAATTATTAGAGACGTTGTCCTTCTGGCCTGCAGTATGCAGCTGCCGCTTCTCTGATGGAGGTCTGTTGTCACTTTTAGCTGTCATGGCCTTCCGGCAGCTCAGGTCCCAGTGGGGCATCTGAACGCACATAGCAACTGCAATTGGTACTCTGACTCAACCTCCCATTTTGTGTCCCCATATTTTTTTTTTACTCACAGAATATGAAAGCAACATTTCTGATTTCTGCTGGGCTTGTGATCACAAGAGCACCAGCTCCAGAGAACTGTCCACTTTCCAAAACAGAGGGATTTCTACATTCTGAAGCTGATTGATAATTAACAAATGACTCATTTGCCTATCCAGTGTCTTCCCCAAACAGTTCTAATAATCCTTTTTCCTTTCACAAAGAAAGCCAGATAATGTTATCTCAGGGTGGTTATGCCAAGATCAGTTCTTTGGTTCAGAAGAATAAGGAATTCTGGAATGTTTTTTTTTCTGCTAAGCAGCTGAGTTATTGAGAGCCAAACTACACCTTACACTAATCATGTAGCTAACGTGTGTCTTATTTTTTACTCTCATGTAAGTATGCATGGCCCCAATTCTGACTAGGACCACTGTGCTCTGGGAGGGAGGGTTAAACTGCCCCCCCACTGTTTCCCTCTAAAATCCCCCCATTGGGGGAGGGCTAAAAAAGGGGGAAGCTTCCATTGACTCAATGGTTGGACCCTCCCCTCCCCAAGTGCAGTGGCCCCAATCCAAATTGGGTCGTGTGCCCTTATACGAGAGTTTTAAAAAAAGACAAGTTTCAGCCTCATGCTATGCGATTAACGCAGCATGAGGTTTCACCCTCAGAGGTCACTGTGGTTTGTGTCCTAACTAAGCTTCTGCAAATAGAAAGGCTCTTCCCATTCATGGATGCCTAGTAAAGCAGGGGTTCTCAAACCAGGGGGGGGGAATTACCACCAGGGGGGGAATTTTAGGGTTTCAGGAGGGGAATTGGGACCACAGACTCAGACTGTTGGAATACTGATCTTTGTACAAATTACAATTCTACAGATTGTACATAATCTACAGGACATCACACCTTATTGTATGGCACAGATTAAGTCAGACAAACTTGGAAAGGGGGTGGGATGACATTCTGACATATGGTGATTGAAAAGGGTACATGGGGCAAAAAAGGCTGAGAACCACTGTAGTAAAGGATCCCACCAGTGGAGAGGGGAGAGGCAATTTTTGCTTATTCCCTCCCTCCCCTGCAGCCTTCCCACTCTTCCTCAGGAACCCCCCCCCCCCAAGTCCAGAGCAGATTGGGGGGGCATAACAGGCTACAGGGGGAAGGGAGATCAGTGAAAGTCACCTCCCAGTCCCACCCCACTTCCACTGGCTGGCAGGGGTGTCCCATGAGCAGAATTCTGATGAGGGAACTCTCCCACCAGCAGGAGCAGACCCAGGATCCTAGCCATTGTTTCTCTGTGGAACTTTGAACTTGCCATAAATAAAAAGTCTTATTTATTTGATGCATTTCCTTTTCCATTGCTTACATGACTATTTATTTGCAGATGAAATAAATACTTCAAGAATCTTTGATCTTGCTAGAGGTTGTTTACTTGCATCTTAGGTTGCTCCTACGCTGCTGAGGTATCGCTCTTGCATGATGTGCTAGAAGTGGAATTGTAACTGCAGTTCCTCATGGCACTTACGGTAATAATATAGAGCTATCTTCCCTGTTGAGATGCTGCAAACCTGTCCCCACAGCAAAGGCAAAAGTGGGCAAGGATTACTGACGTGGGAATGCAGCTTTAAAGTGAGATCTTAAGTATGTTTACTCAGAAGTATGTCCCATTTGGTGCATTGAGACTTATTCCTCTGGAAAGCATGCTTAGGCCTTCTCTCAGCCACCAGCATTACTGAAATCCATGTCCAACTGAATTTCAAAGTGCTATTTTGGCTGGATTGTGCCCTTAATGTTTTCAAATGATGTAAGCTAGCTGAGCCTAATGGGAAGAGATGGCAGCGGGGGGGGGGGGGGAGCGAGAGGAGCAAGTAATTAAAATAAATACAAATTCAATGAACTTAGAGCAAGTTCATTGAAGCGTTTGTAGAAGAAAATTGCCGGTTACATTCACAGAGATGGTAACAAATCCCACTTAATAGAAGACTGCAGATAAAAGAATCTCTAGTCCTGATTTCTATATATATTTGTTTGTTTGTTTATTACATTTCTATACCACCCAAATAGCCAAAGCTCTCTGGGTGGTTCACAACAATTCTAAGGCACTGGTGTCTCAGTAATGCCATGTAATCTTTGACCTGAAAGCCAGGGCACTCTCTGATCACAGACCCCGTGCTAGAGGCACCCATGGCAATATGTGCTGATTGCGCTAGCATGCCTGGTAAGCCAAAAAGTGGGTTGATTTCTATCCTAAGTGTATTTCGACTGCCAAACCTGCTTCCTTGCTGTTGGTGGCTTTTCCCACTACCCTAGTTAATCAAGGGGAAAGAGGCACAAGCATTTACAGGCTTCCCGCCTGTTATATCACCATGTTCTATGTCAGTGATGGCGAACCTTTTTGAGCCCGAGTGCCCAAACTGCAACACAAAACCAACTTATTTATTTCAAAGTGCCAACACTGCAATTAAACCTGAATACCAAGGTTTTCGTTTTAGAAAAACAACTCATACAGTTGTCCGAACTAATTAACATATTTTGTCTTTAAAGAAAAACACAATAACAGAGCTTTCAATGATACAAACAGTTTTTTGTTGGGAAAAAAATCAACTCAAAAAATTATTATAGTACTACATTGTACACATAGCCTGAAGGGAATTTATACAAACTTTTTAAATAATTAGGCACCTGTATTTTTGGATAAGGGATTCTCAACTTCTAATATGATTATATGCCAGACCGAAATTGTATGGGGTCCAGGTCCTTTCCCTGCTTCTACAGGTGTTGGATTAGTAAAAGTAAAAGTCAACCTGTACTAGGATGAGCAAGATAAACAAGAAAACTAAATGTGCTTAACACATTTTAAACACTTTATGTCTTGGACTGCAAACACTGCATTAGGTAAAAGTTTGCATTGGGCATGCTTTTGCACAATTAATGTGATTTTTGCTATTGCATGCATGCTGATAATTTGTCAAACCTTGGCTCATACTCCGTTAGTTTGAGAGCAACACATGCAGCACTCGGGTCAACTGTTAGGGCTTTACATCCAAGCCATGCTCTGTGCATCATTCTTCAAAATCTTTTAAATGTGATAACAATGTAGAAAAGAATTCTGTAACAGGAATTCTAGAATAAAATAATTCTGTTCCACACTGTGAGAAAGAACAAGATCATTAGTGTTTTGCAGAAGGGGACGGTCTTTTCACAATCTGGTGACCAATGGCTCGAGTGCCCACAGAGAGGTCCCTGCGTGCCAGCTGTGGCGCCCGTGCCATAGGTTCGCCATCACTGTTCTATGTGATCAGCCTTTAAAAAAACAAACATACTTGACCTCTGAATTCATTGGATGGGAGGGAAGCTCTGTCTCCCCAGGTCCTTTTCTTAGTACTACTGATGGAAAAGACTGAAGAAAGGGCTGATAAATGACTTCCCCCTGAAAAGTGACTTAGCACAAGGTGCAGATTCCCACAGACCTGGCTGGGTTAGGTGCTTTTTTATTTATTTATGGGGGATCCCCCTACTTGTTGCTTGCTGCACAGTTTTCCCCCCATGAGATTGAAGGAAATAGTCTGATGCCTGAAAAGCAGAGAGGATGCTTCATTGACAGCCAGAAAGGCAATGGACTGATTAATAGGGATGGATCAGTTTATTTCTGTTCCATGTCAGTTTCTCATATTTCATTCATAAGTCTGCTGCATCCAGTTTCAGCAGTTCTGCTTCTGAATTCTAAAAATAAATACATCTGTATGAATATTTGTATTTCAATCCATATTTTTCAATGTATTTTCTTACAAAATACACATTCCTAAATATAATTTTTCTCAAAGTATACATTACAAAATGTATTTTATCCTAAAATATGCATTATGATATGCTGAGAACATTATCACAAAATACCGAGACGTGCAAAATCCAATGGATAATTAAGTTCCAATCTGTGCAGTGGGCTGGGAGGTGCAGATCAGGTCAGTTCACTTTGATATGCTCAATCTCCCTACCGTATAAAATAACCACTTTTCCAGGTCCTGCTGCACAACAGTTTTCTTTGATCAAAATGATTAATGAATTGCAGAAAGAGATGCTGAAAATTAGATTTGCTCAGAAAAATACCCACCTTTCCAGGCTGGGAGCTTCCACATCAGACTGGAGCCTCCCATTCCACAGTAAATACCAAACCAGGGGTGGATAGGTAGGTTTGCAGAGGCTCTGACAATATTGTGATACCAGCTTAGTCAAGGGGTAGAGTTTGGTAAGTCAGAGGGCAGAGCCCAGAGGAAGCAGTTTGTTCTTTGTAAGGAGTAAACCAACCTTCCCCAACCTGGTGCCCTCCAGATGTTTTGGACTACAACTCCCATCATCACTGATTATGATGTGGTAAAATCTCCCAATTTTCTCTTGTATTGGGGGTCCCCTCGCTGATGACCTATGACCCCACAATCTCCTGGGGCACCTGCACTCTTGACTGAGCATTGCCACTAGCTTTGTCTATGAAAGACCCTTGCCATGCCTGCTGTGACATCCCATGAGCCCCCTGAAAAATAATGGGATTCCCAGGATGTTTATAGTCCTGTGGAAGCTGATACCATGCTGCTGCACTGGCTGTACCAACCAACCAAAAGTGTTTATTTAGTCCATAGACCTTTCCACATATTGGTATATAAGACAATTATCAAAGCAAACAATAAAATGGGGATAAATTAAGATATGTAAAATGAACAGAACAGAGTATATTTATACACAATGAATAAATGGATTAATTAAAAACTAAACATACAAACACATACCATAAAATCAGCAACCAATTTTATGTGACAAAGAGTGCCCAAGCCATTTACTTCCCAATAACAATTACTGTCAGCCATTAATTAATTGCTTAATAGCTGCAGCAAAATATTTAGCTGTTTGCTCTATTTCAACCTTATTTATGCCAGCCAACATATATGAGACATAAAACCCAACTGTCCTTCCAGGCAGCAAAGTACCGGTAAGTATAAAATGGGCCCCAATATCATTGTAAAAACTATATTCCAATAAAACATGTTCCACTGTTTCAACATGTCCTGACTGACAAGAAAACCATCTCAGTTCAAATGGAACTTTAAAAAAATGTCCCTCCATGACTGCTGATGGAAGACAATTAAAATGAGCTGCTGTGTAAGCTTTCCTATATTTAACTATAGGTAGAGCCTGGAAATAGTTAGCCAGTAGATAGTCTGACCTTGGCTCAATGCCCCACTTTAGTGGTGAACAAACACAATTTGCCTTTGACTGTGTCTCCTGGATGTCAATATCCAATTTGCCACCTGGCCTCAATTAAATCATATTGTTTTAATTGGATTACTAATGTCAATCCAATCTGATCGGCTTTTCCCATTTAATTTCTCAGGATATTCCTCAAGAACTTAGATTGGCATCATCTTCTGGCTCATACGGTAAGCCACAGTTGGATACCACATACGGTAATAGTTTTAGAAATTATCTTGGCTTTATACACTCGCAACACTGAGGGTACATGCTTTCCCCTTTTGTAAAGAAAAATTGAACCACAGCAGCTGATACAGTTGCTGCACTTTGTACTGAGAGATCTCTTTGTCTTGCCCAGTTAAGAGATATTTGAAAGGTGATGCCTAGATATTTCTAATGGCTCATTTGCACACTACACTTACTATCCATATACCAATTATACTTTTTATATCCCCCAGAGAACACCAAGACCTTTTAATAATTTATCACCAGACTCACACCCAAACAATATTTGTAAAACTGCATCATCAGCCTACGCAACCCAGTCTTTGTCTGCGATAACAATACTGCATCATCCACATATAACAATATCAGAATTACTTTTCCAGCCAGTTTTGGGAGATGGTAATCAAGGGAATATAATCTGGGAGCCAGATCATTTATATATAGATGATATATTGAGTCTAACACCTTTTTAACTCCTCTTTTTAAAGGGCACATTCTTCATCATACCAATAATCCTAACGTCAGTATTCTTTCTTCACTGCCCTGCTTCCATTGATAGAAGGTCCTGCAATATCAGAACTAATTTATCATATGAGGCAAGTGAGTCACACAATGGACTAGTTTCTATATTAGCTTTTAATTCCATAAAGGCATTCAACACCTCACACATGTTTTTATTCAGCTCCATGGTCTATTTTAGGTGCCTCCTATTTAAGCATTCAACTTATCTCAATGGAAGTGCCTGCACTGATGATTGGGCTGGACAAAAAGGGGGATCCAAATCAATAATCAAGGGCTGATTATCACTATGGTAATTGGACCCAACCGAAAGATCTTGAAATTACACTTCATAGCACCTGAGGTCTTTACATAATCTATCACACTGCTTCCCATACATGCAGTATAGGTATATTTCTTGAGTGGAAGAAGTATAATTCTCTCAACCCATAATATTCCAGCTCAATAATTTCAGCTATTGCTTTTTCTGGGTTATGGTATGTTTCTTCAATAGTATTCATTTCCCCTTCCTCATCCACATAACTACTCCATTTCTCGTTGAGGATACCCAACTTCTCCCTTCTCCTGGTGACCTTTGGCATTGGACACAGATTCACCCAATTCTGCTGATTCTAAAAACATTCTGCTTCCACTCCTTGCTCAACATTGGATTTATAGTAGATAAAGTAAAATTATACTCTCTCATTGAGGGGGATTTCCTTTTCAAATTATTACATACTCTCACCTGATTCCAGGGGCCAGGTCGCAAGTAAGGTGCCTGTATTCATTGTTTGAACCTGAACTGGTTGCCCCCTGCAGGAGTTTATTGATAATAATCTACAGCAGGGTTTTGTCCACCCTTCCATCTCACCTGTGTCAGAACTTGTGCTCTTTGTGGAGAAGTCTGGAGAACCCTAATTCTGCAATGACTACTGTGCCTTGAAAGTCATCACCCATAAGAACTAAAATGAGCTGCTATCCATTGTCCCTGATTCCAGAACTCCTTGAATGCCTGAGAACTGCGACCTTCTACACTAAACTGGACATTGATGCAGCTTATTATCTTGTGCACATTGGAGACAGGAATGAATGAGAAACCACCTTTGGGACACGATATGGCCATTTTGAGTATACGATCATGCCCTTCAGTCTATGCAACTGCTGTGTTTCAATATCTGGTGAATGACATGCTGGACTGTTTTATGGTGGTTTATGGTGGCCCCATGCAGTCCTGGTACACTGGTGGCATTAAACACATCAAATGCAATGGGGAGAGACTTGCATCTCCAAACTTGCACTGATCATGCAACAGGTAGCTGCAGCCAATTGCTACCCACATCCAAAAATTGGACATACAGAGTATTACTGGCACTGGTCCATAGAAAATGTTAGTGATAAAGAACTTTTTAGACCAAAGTCATATCTACACTACAAATGTTTATTTGTTTAACTGTCATGGCCCCACTTCCAATAACCTAGATACTCCAGTTTGATGAAGGTGTTAAGAATTATCCATTAGTACTCCCTAACCCTCCTCAGTGAACTCTAGATCCCAGGTTTCCCTGTGGAAAGGAAAGGGCTAAATGCAGTTTAAAGTATGCCCCAAGAATAACTATATACAGCACCTTTTCCCCAAATGGAGCCCTGAAGTTCATAACCTGTGCACCAAATAAAGATGTAGATATGCTGTTTTGGAGCTGGGAGGTTGGACCATCCCTGCGGTAAACAACTGCCCCTGGCACTTGCCATTGTTGCAGCTCAAAGGAACTGTCTGGCAAATTTGTATCTCAATCATGTGCCCTTTTTCAAGTGATCTTGCTAGTCAGAGCTGCTGAGTTAGTTTTGCAAACATGCAAGGCTCACAGAGGCAGGACCGGTGCAAGGCAGTTTGGTGCCCTAGGCAAGATCAGATATTTAGGGGGGGGCCCTTCCCACTTGAGCCCTCCCTTCAGCCCTATGCTCCTGGCGCCCCCTTTAGCCCGGCGCCCTAGGCAGCCGCCTAGTTGGCCTAATGGTAGCACCGGCCCTGCACAGAGGTAGCTGAATCTAAATTTATTTTCAAATACAAATGTTTGCAGAAAATGTTGTCCATTATTCTCTCAGCTGTGCTAATTAGGAAACTGTTCTGACAATGAGCTGATGGCAAAATGTTAATTAGAGCCTCCCCATTACAGTCTGTTGTAAATAAATGCAAGGGAAAGAAGGATACAAGTAAATGGAGGAGATCTGGAACAAAAACCATGGCTTGGCTTCTAAACAACAGTTTGTGCAAACCATGGTTTGGTATGATGTCTGAATTGAGACTGTTTACTTCAGTTCAGCACTGCCCTGCAATAAGCAATCAAGTTTGGTCTGGTCTCCATTTAGCTGTATTGTTTCTTCCAGGGAGGGGGATAATAAAGCAAGAAAAACAAACAGGCAATTTCACAGAACACCTGCTTTATCCAAAATGGTTTAGCTATCTGCTGGAAGAGGCAGCAGCCCCGCCTAAAATCTACTGGCTAAATATAACCTTCCCCCTACAAATTAAACAAAAGCTTTTCCTTGCACTTACAAAGGGTTTGTCCAGCAGTTTTTTTATTCATGCTAGATAGAAATTCCAAGTGAGGTTTATTTATTATTGGATGTGTATATGTCACTCTATTGCCATTGGTTGGAAACATTCATTTATAATAGCTTAGTTATGCTTCATCATCCTCCTGCAAGCCTCAACTCCTAGTAAAGACTTTAGTTTGAAATCTCTAGCTCTTCCTTCTTCCCTCTGTCTTTCTTCTCCTTCAAAGGAAAATCCCCTCCTGCATGTTGGCTGCTGTTGAAAACTACATGTGTATTAATGATTCTTTCTAACATTCTGAACAGAGAGGACACCAGAGAACCTCTACTCCTACTGAGTCATATTTGAAAAACATTTTTAGCATAATAGATCAGCCTAGTGATCAGACAAAGAAACCACATCTGGTTTACATAATCACTTATCCCAAGATAGCAGCCACTTATCTTGTTCCTGCCTTCAGCTTATTCACACATTCAAGGGGTTATGCAGAGACTAATGAATGATCAGGGGCTCTTTCCTTGCTTCTGTCTTACCTCTGGATAATTGACCATGAAAAGAATACCTTGGCCAGTACCTGAGATAGACAGTGACCTGGTTTGCACATAACAACAACCCATGGGTTGTCGTGCATGAGCAGGAGAGAGCGAGTGCACTGCCTCCTGCACACCCATCACTTCCGCTTTTACTCAACAACCCATGATCAGCTCCTTCATAGGTTGTTCAGCATGATAACTAAACCCAGACTGATGGGTGGTTTAAGGGCTACAAAACCCAGTGGTTAATGCATGGTTTGTTGTTGGGTTAACTGCTGGGTTGTTTAGCCTCCAAAACAACCCATTCGACCAACCCATTGGTCCCATTCAGTCGTCACACTCAACAACCTACGGAGGAGCCGATTGTAAGTTGTTGCTTAAAAGTGGAAGTGCCTGGTGTGCTGCAGGCAGCACGTTCACTCTCTCTCCCTCTTGTCCCCAACAGCCCATGCTTTGTTTAAGCCATAGGCTGTCATTATATGTGAACTGGCCCAGTGTCAATCAGCATTGTGAATTCACTGGAGAAACACAGCAGTCAGAAAATAAATCTAACATAGTGAACAAGATGTGCCTTACTCTTACCCCTCAAAAGCCTAAGCTCTGTAACATCTTCAGCAAGCATAATATCAATCCAATAATATCCACCCATTTATTATGGTTCTTCAATCCTTCCTAACAGTTGTTTTTTTTGTTTTATCTTGATCTCACTTTTCCCGGCTGTCTTGTAGAAAGCTAGGGGGGTTCCTAAAGAGCCAGATTTCAGTTTGTGCTCTGTAGTAGCTCCTGCGATGCCTTCAGGTATCTGGGCAAAGCAAATGTGGCTTCAGTTGTGTGCTTGTTGTATGGCAATAATGACTGCTTCACCACATGCCAAACTCCATACAAATCCACTCCCCCAACATAAAATGGGAACAGGATTGAGAGCTAATGTGCTGCTGTCAGGAACTCAGGTCAAGGGCCAAGGGAGGGCAAGTCTATGGAGAGGCAGACTGGCAATAAGCAGAAGGCCAGTCAGGAAGGAGCAGGTCAGACAATCAATCTAATGGTCTCCTTCAGCAACATATCACCCAGACTGAGGGAGAACAACCAGCCTTGTAATTTTATAGCAGTCAGTGGCATGAGATTGGCTCTCTGTTGTCACATGATTACCAGGACTGAGGGGAATCTAGGGTAGTGGTAATACTATTATAGCTTGAACTTGGTCCTCTAACTAGCAGAGCCCTAATGGTGCAGAAAACAGGAAATGAGTGACCAGCTGGGCTCCAGTTAACAAGAGCAGTTTCTAGAGAGCTGGGCACCAGGTTCAATCTTTACTTAACCATGAATCTCACTGTATGGCTTTGGTCAAATCACTAGATCTCAGCTTAATTTACCTGCAGCAGGGTTCTTATGAGGGCAAAACAGCTCTAAGGGCCTTGGAAAGAGGGCAAGATACAATGTCGTTATTTGTTCCAAGATAAGGCAGATAGTAATTCATTCCAAGTTATTTATTATTTACTTACTTACTAAACTTACATACTTACTTATTTTTTAAAAAATATATCCTGCCTTTCTGCCTCAATACGAAACACGCGAAGTGGCTCACAACACGATCACAAATACAATCAATGCACGCTTCAATAAAAAATATAAACTAAAAAAAAATTCAGAAAGAGCAGAAAGCAGCAGATAATATAAGGAAAACAATAATGAGGCATAGGCAGCAAGTAAAAACAAAACAACCCCCCCCCAACATCTGATAAGCCAAATGTGCTCCCTCTATGTCCCTTTATATGCTTGCCACACACCAGTTGGGTTGCTGGGTCCTGTTCTGGGCACCACATTTTATGAAGGACATTGAGAAATTGGAGCATGTCCAGAGAAAGGCAAGCAGGATGGTGAGGGAGCTGGAAACCCAATTGAAAGAGCTGTCTATGTTTAGCCTGGAGAAGAGAAGATTAAGGGGAAACATAATATAGTCATGCCTTGGATTGAGAGCATAATTCGTTCCAGAAACATGCTTGTAATCCAAAACACTCTTATATCAAAACGAAATCCCCCCAAAAAAATTTGTACAGAGATTTTTAATTTAAGCCGTATTACAGTACTTGTATTGCAAGACGTCGCTTGTATATCAAGTCAAAAAAATTTAAATAAATATTTTAAAATTTGCTTGTCTTGCAAAACGCTCTCAAACCAAGTTACTTGCAATCCAAGGTATTACTGTAGTGGTCTTCAAAGGTCTGCCGCACAGAAGATGGACCTGACTTGTCCTTTGTTGCTCCAAAGAGCAGAACTAGAACTAATGGATGGAAATTGCAGGGAAGCAGAGTTCGGCTAAACTATAGGAGAAGCATCCTATCAGTGTGAGCAGTTTGACAGTGGAACAGACTGCCTTGGGAGGTGGTGGGCTCTTCTTTAAAGGAGATATTTAAGCAGAGGCCGGATGGCCATCTGTCAGGGATGCTGTGGCTGCATCCTAGATTGCAGATCCTACATTAAGCAGCGGGTTGAACTAGATCACCTCTAAGTTCCCTGTCAAGTCTATGATTCCACTGGATGATGTACGCAGATCTTTGATCAGTGTGCAATGAGACAGACTGAAAAGCATTGTCTTTCATTCCAAACTTCTTCAGGGTCACTAAATAAACAGGGAGTGAAGCTGCTTTTCCTAATGCAGGTAGGCAACCCTTTCGGGCCTGTGGGCACACGTGACCATTTTTTTCAGGGCCACAGCCCAATTTACATATTTTTCTTGCCCCCTTCTGGGATTCTCACTTTTCTTGACACCTTTGCCTGCCACCCCTGGTGAGTCACCTCAGCAGCTGGTCGCAGAGGTGAGGGGAAGCAGCAGCAACTGGGTGAGCAGCAGATGAAGTGGCGGTGGCGGGGGGGGGGGCAGCCTGGAGGAGGAAGAGGTCTGGCGATGGGGCTCAGCAGGCGCAAACAGGGGTCCTGGCAGGCACCAGTGCATCTGTGGGTGCCTCCTTGCAGACACTGTCCTAAGGATATGGCCTCAAAGTCCTTAAGGATTGACATATCCTCCTCCCTGCATTTGCCTAATCTTTTCTTTTCTAAGCTACTTATAGGAATGACCTTCACAATCTACCCAGGGTAATGTGTTTTGCAAGTGAATCATCCGTCCTATGAAAAAGCAAGTATTTTGCTTATTTTAAACTTGCAACTTTTGAATTCCACTGGAAGCACATTTGTTTTTGGTCTCCATCCCTCAGGAGACAATTGTTACATGCTGTATAGTCTAGCAGCTTTCTTTCTGAAGTCTCCTATGCACAGCACAATGAACCAAAGGTGGTAGTGATTGCATGCTCGCCCTACCATTTTCATCTCAATTGATCCAAAGTCCTATAACAAAAGGAATTCCCTCTCTCCATTCTGCTAATCTCCAGTTCTTTGATTTTTCTCTGGGTTTATGGAAATGTCCCTTAAGTCTCCCTCGCTCCCAAACATACACACTTTTGTTTGTAACAGAGGAATCCACTTCTGCAGGGCTATTTTAAGTGTACTTGATGAAAAAAGTCAACTCTAGACTCTATCATGGCTATATTTAGCTGGAACCTCTCTCTCTGGGATTCAGACTCTATTTGGAAACCTTGTAGCTTGGTATACAGCCAAACCATTTCTTTTTACACAGACAGCATGTGGCACAGGGTTTTTATCCCTCTCTCTGTGTTTTATGAGTAACTGCATTAACCTGGCCAGCTGAACAACAATGCCTTTTAGGGTGTATCTGAAAGGGTGGGTAAATCTGGGGCAAGCAGCACGTGGCTCTGTCTGGGGGCACTCTCATTAGAAGCCCAGCCTCAATTTTTAAGCCTACCTAGTTACAGGGATAAGCTCAGCCCTCCTACACTTGGAAGAAAACACTGTGCTCATTTGGTATTGGGATCCCTGAGACCAAATTAAAGGAGAAGATGTATGAATCAAGAACTCCAATTCCATGTTTATGAAGGACTACCATTCACTACAGCTACCCAGGGATGGTGGCCTCATCCATTCTGTGCTTGCAAGCAACTAATGGCACACAAGTGGCTCTGGAGATGCACACTCTCATCTGTGTCAAAAGATGCACTATCTGTTCAAACAGGGCACAGATAATCATCACAGTGCAGATGAAGATGTGCAGCTGCATTTGATGCACATCTGGGAAACTTCTTCCACATAGGGATTGAGGGAGATATTTGTAATTGTGGAGAAAGCCCAAAACTCAGTTACACACACGCACACACATCTTTCCCCAAAGGAGGGGGCAGGGGAGGAGGGATGAGGTCACCAGGGAGTAGCCAGACAAGTCATCAGCCCCAACAAAGGAGGACCTAGGCAGAGATCCACAAAAGTCCAGGAAGGACCATCAAGGACCATCAGCAAGCAGGGCAGCCTCGAAGAGCTGCAAAAGTATCCCTACGTCACCTTCTTTCCGGGCAGGAATAAGCCCACCTAAACGAAGGGGCAGGCATAAGCCCCCACCTGACCTAGGGGGCGGGGGAGAGTGGGAAATCTGGGGTAGAAAACCCCTCTCCCGTTCCGGTTTGGGTTGTTGGGAACCACGGGGCCAGATCCTCCTAAGCAACAGCCGTCCAGGTACACCGTTCCCCGCTGCGAAGCGCCGATCGGGAGCTGGGCTGACATTTATTTATTTATTTATTTATTACATTTATCAATCGCCCATCTGGCCGGTCACCCGGCCACCCTGGGCGATGTACAATTAAAATACAATAAAACACAATAAAATATAATAATTAAAACAATATAAAAAATTCTCATTAAAAACCTAACCCACCCCATATTCCCGCCTGAACAGCCATGTTTTTAATGCACGGCGGAAGCTCATCACGGAGGGGGCATGGCGAAGGTCACTAGGGAGGGAGTTCCATAATGTGGGGGCCGCCACAGAGAAGGCCCTCTTCCTAGTCCCCACCAGCCTGGCTGCTCTGGCTGATGGGATAAGGAGAAGGCCGTCCGTGGCAGACCTTGTTGAGCGGCCTACTTGATGTTGCTGGAGGCGCTCCTTGAGATAAGCTGGGCTGGAGCCGTGTAGGGTTTTAAAGGTCAAAACCAACACCTTGAATTCGGCTCAGCAAGCAACTGGTAGCCAGTGCAACTCTTTAAGCACTGGCGTGATGTGATCACGCCGGCGGCTGCCCTTAATCAGGCGAGCCGCCGCGTTCTGTACCAGCTGAAGCTTCCGGACCGTCTTCAAGGGTAACCCCAAGTAGAGCGCATTACAGTAGTCTAGGCGAGAGGAGACCAAGGCATGAACCACTGATGGGAGCAGGTGATTAGGAAGGTAGGGGCGCAGCTGCCGTATCAGATGGAGTTGATACAGCGCCGCCCGGCTCACAGCTGCCACCTGAGCCTCCATGGACAGCTGGGAGTCTAGAATGACCCCCAAGCTGCGGACCTGGTCCTTCAGGGGTAGATGTACCCCATTCAGCACCAGGTCAACATCCCCTAACCTTCCCTTGTCCCCCACCAGAAGTACCTCGGTCTTGTCGGGGTTCAGTTTCAGCATGTTCCTTCCCATCCAGCCAGCCACTGACTCCAGGCACTTGGACAGGGTTTCAACGGCCAACCTCGGTGAGGACTTAAAACAGAGGTAGAGCTGCGTGTCATCCGCATACTGATGACACTGCACCCCAAACCTCCTGATGATAGCTCCCAGCGGCTTGAGGTAGATGTTGAATAACATCGGGGAGAGGATGGAACCCTGCGGCACTCCACAAGTGAGCAGCTGAGGGTCCGAAGCCTCCTCCCCGAGAACTACCCTCTGATACCTTCCAGAGAGGAAGGACATTGACTAGGGTATTATCTTTGATGTGAGGATATTGACCAGATTCCATCTGCTAGCCACGGAGCCCGCTCATTGGGTAAGACGCGGGTCAGCTAAGGTTGTGTTGACTGTAAACGTGTTCTTAGAAGGCTGCTAGTTCCGATCTGATTATTGTATAAACAAATAAAAAGCCTTATTTGGGCATACAAAGGGTTGTGGTTTTTCCTATTGTACTTGAAAGCCGATACGAGCTGTATTGCTCTGCCGGTTAACCCTAGAGTTGCCGAACTCACGCAAAGGATCCGGGTTGCTGATCCTTCACATGGTGGCAGGCGACGGGACAATTGGAAACCACATTTGACAGTCGGAACTAACAGGGCTTCGGGCAGGCTAGTAGATTGCTGGGGAGCGCTCAGAGCAAGGAAAAATGAATAGTCTGAGCCAAGAAAAGTTGGAGCTAGTGAGCAGCCCAGAAACCCCAACCCAGACCTCCACAATGGAGTGGGTGGTGCGGCCGAAGACGGCAAGGCAGGAAGGGGGGGAAGCCCCCTCACCGTTGTTAGGAGGGCAGGAACCCAAGCAGTGGGGTAGCCCCAGCCTTAGCAGTAGTGGCAGGAGAAGCGAGATAAGGGACCCAGAGGCGGAAGAAGACCTCGGCAGAAGGGTTACTGGCAGAGCCATGGGGGGGAGGAGGGTTGGATGCCCTCTTTCTCCAACTCAATTGGCAACAAGCCAGGGAGTTGATGCAGCATCAACAAGAAATGTGCCAGCAGCAACAAGTAACGTTACAAATGCAGCTGGAGTTGGCCAGGCTGACCATGGGCACCGGACAAGGGGGAACCCCTGCACCCCCGGGTGGGGGCACCACAACCCCCAAATGGGACAGGAAACAATTCCCCACCTACCAGTCGGGACAGGATGTGCTGATCTTTTTCACCCTGTTCGAGGCTCCCTGCCTAGAGCAGAGGGTGCCGGATAACTTAAGGATGTCTGCCCTGAGGACTCAGGTCAGCGGGGAACTGGCTGATCTCCTGGGTATCCACACCCAAACTGCTCCCTTGGACTATGGGGCGTTCAAAGAAGCGGTGAGAGAGAGGTTTGCCCTCACCGCTGAGCATTGTCGCCGTAAATTTCGTTACGGGCAGCCTACCCCAGGGGACACGTATGCCTCCTGGATGGCGCACCTGGGGCAGGTTTGGGACGCATGGATCGGGGCCACCGGGAAGATCACGTTGGCGGAGGTGCGGGAGCTCATGATTCAGGAGCAGTTTTGTGCCACCATCCCTGAGGACTTAGCTACGGCGGTGAGGGATCGGGACCCCCCGAACTGTAGGGAAATGGGCAAGTTGGCCGACCAAATGGGACTGTATCGGCAGCCCAAAGGACCCAAGGGGGGTAACCCCAGTCATGGCGGGGCTAAGGGAAGTGTGGAGAAGGGCAACCCCAAACCTCGGGAGGGAGCCCTAGGCAAGCCCAAAGAAAACCCCGGCACCAGTGGCTGTTTCTATTGTAAAGAACCGGGGCACCTCAAGAGGAGCTGCCCCAAACTAATCGCAAAGAACCGCCACGCCAAGACATCGCCGGGCAAGGTGGGGAGGATGCTTGCTCCTGAGTCCCGCGAACCGGAGGAGCACGAGGAGGATCAGCAGTCCAGCTCGTCCCTCGAGGGAGACGGTGAAGATGCGGCGCGGTCCCTGAGGATCGGAGGACAGCATTCGCTGGGGGCCATCTCGCAGGCATCATTGATGCGCATTGCCTCACCGGAGCAGCTGCTGTGGAGCCAGGACAAATTCTGTGAGTCCATCTCTGTAAACAATGTTTCCCAGGTGGGGTATAGGGACACCGGGGCGGACATAACTGCTTTACCTCGGAGTAAGGTAAAGAAGAGACAGTTGCTAAAGGGGCGCACCTGTGCCATAAAGCCCTATAACTCTCCCAACATAGCCGTTCCCCTCGCCCGGGTCTGGGTCAAGTACAGGGGGTGGGAAGGGGAGATGGACGTTATAGTGCATGGACAGCAAGAATGGGGAATCATCATTGGGAACGACGTTGCGTTCCGGGCTGCCCAGGTCAAGGTGGGGGTGGTGACCCGGCGTCGGGCCAAACAAGCCCCTGCCCCGCAGCCTCCCAGGTCCCCGGGCCCGCCTCCCGGTCGCGGTAAAGCGACCCCGGCAGAGGCAGCCAGCCGTCCCCCGCCGTTCCCCGCGGTTGTGGGGAGGGAAGAAGACCCCGGGGGGTTCGCGCCAATGGCCCGTGACTTTGGGACTCAGAAGGCGTTTCAAGAAGAGCAGCAAAGCGACCCATCCCTCCAGGGATGTCGGGATCGGGCCAGTCAAGGGCCCGGGGTAGGGGACCAGTCAGAACACTTTTTGTGGGAGGCAGGAGCCCTCTACAGAGAATTCTGCCCAAGGACTGAACCGGGTCCCCAACCAAAGAAAAGACAATTAGTTGTGCCTGCGAGGTACCGCCAGGCTGTGCTACAGCTGGCCCACGATGTGGCGTGGGGAGGACACTTGGGACAGAAACGGACCTTGGTTAGGGTGACAGAGGGGTTTTACTGGCCCATGGTGGCAAATGAGGTGCGAGAATATTGCCGGTCCTGCGATGTCTGCCAGCGGGTGGGACATAACCGGGACCACCCGAAAGCCCCCCTGCAACCCCTACCCATTGTGGGCATCCCCTTTGAAAGAATAGGGATGGATATCGTGGGACCCTTGAATCCCCCCACCAAGACGGGGAAGAAGTTTATATTTACTGTGGTTGACTTTGCCACCCGTTATGCAGAGGCTTTTGCTTTAGCCTCCATCTCCGCCACCAGCCTGGCTAAGACTCTCCTCTCTCTTTTCGCCCGCCTAGGAATGCCCCACACGGTGGTTTCGGACTGCGGCACGGGCTTCGTGTCCAAACTGTTTTAAAAAATGTGGGAACTGGGGTGTGTGGAGCACCTGACTTCGGTGCCATATCACCACGAGACCAATGGGTTGGTGGAGCGTTTCAACCAGACTCTTGAAAAAATGATCAGGGCATACGCGGCGAAGCACCCTGGGACTTGGGATCAAGCCCTCCCCTACTTGTTGTTTGCCTACCGGGACTCCCCCCAAGAAAGCCTGGGATTCTCCCCCAACGAACTGATGTTTGGGAGGGAGCTCCGGGGACCTTTGGCTCTGTTGCGGGCGGAATGGGAGGGGGTTGCCGCAGAAGCCTCCATGCCTGTGCATACGTTCATGCAACACCTCCAGACTGTCCTTCGAGAGGTGAGGGAGACGGCGCAGCAACATCTCGAAACAGCACAGCAGCGGCAGAGCGCGTGGTACAACCGGACGGCTGTGCCACGGACTTTTGAAGTGGGGGACCAGGTGTTGGTACTGCGCCCCCAAAAGACGGACAAATTGTGCTTGAAGTGGGAGGGCCCAGGGGCCATCATTGGAAGGTCGGGGGAGGTGAATTATCAAGTGGCTTTCCCGGGGCAGCCGGGGAGGCAGAAGGTTTTCCATGTAAATATGTTGAAACTGTATGTAGAACGCGTAACGAAGGTGTGGGGAGTGCAAGAGTGTGTGGAACAGGGAGACCCTGACGGGGGGTTGTTGGCCGAGTGGGGGGAAGGGGGAGGAATGGAGGAGATCAAACTGTCCCCCTCTCTGTCCGAACAGCAGCGGCAACAGATCACCCAGGTCTTGGAAGATTTTCAGCCCATGTTCTCGGACCGTCCGGGGTGCACCACACTCACACAACACACCATCGACACAGGGGATAGCCCCCCCCATCCAATCCCTACCCTACAGGGTGGTGGGGCCCCATGCCCAAGTCGTGGCCGAGGAGGTCCAAGCCATGCTGGACTTGGGAGTCATTGTGCCCAGCTCGAGCCCCTGGTCCTCCCCGATCGTGTTAGTAGCCAAGAAGGATGGGGGTGTCCGGTTCTGCGTAGACTACCGGAAAATAAACAAAGTGACCGTCCCTGACCCCTACCCCATCCCCAACATGGATGTGCTGTTGGAGAGGCTTGGGGGGGCCAAGTACATCACCACCCTGGATCTGACAAAGGGTTATTGGCAGGTCCCCCTCGATTCGGATGCTGCCCTGAAGTCTGCTTTTGTGACCCACCTGGGGTTGTTCCAATTCACCACCCTCCCATTTGGGGTCCGCAATGGTCCGGCTACCTTCCAGAGGTTGGTAAACGGAATGCTAAATGGGCTGGGGGAGTTCGCCTGCGCGTATCTAGACGACATCGCCATTTTCAGTTCCACCTGGGAGCAGCATTTGCAACATGTCCGTCAGGTGTTCCAGAGGATTCAGGATGCAGGGCTGACGGTGAAGGCAAAGAAATGCCAGGTTGGGAGGGGGGAGGTGGAGTATCTGGGACACAAGGTAGGGGGAGGTAGTGTCAAGCCCCTAGAAGCCAAGATAGAATCGGTGCGCACCTGGCCCCAACCCCAAACGAAAAAACAGGTCCAAGCTTTTTTAGGGCTGGCTGGCTACTATCGTAAGTTCGTGCCCCATTTTAGCCAGCTAGCCGCCCCCCTGACTGACTTGTGCAAGAAGCGGCAACCCGTTAAGGTCCAATGGTCAGCCGCTTGTCAGGCAGCGTTTGAAGGACTGAAAGCCTGCCTGATGGCAGCCCCTGTGCTGCAAGCCCCAGACTTTGAAGCCCCTTTTGTTCTGCAGACGGATGCCTCGGAAGCGGGGATGGGAGCCGTCTTGCTGCAGGAACGGCCAGAGCAGGGACTGTGCCCGGTCGCCTTTTTAAGTAAAAAACTTTTGCCTCGGGAGCGGAACTTGGCCACTGTCGAGAAAGAGTGCCTAGCAATAGTGTGGGCAGTGACCAAGCTTCGCCCCTATCTGTGGGGCCGCCGGTTCCGACTGCAGACTGACCATTCCCCCTTGTGCTGGCTGGATAGGGTGAAGGGGTCCAACCAAAAGTTGTTGCGGTGGAGTTTAGCCCTGCAGGATTTTGATTTTTCGGTAGAGCACATCAAGGGTAAGGACAACATCGTGGCAGATGGGTTGTCCCGGGCTTTCTCAGTAGGAGACAGTTAGATAGGGATTGGGGTGGTGGACCCCAATGCCATCTTTCCCCAAATGGGAGGGTGTGGAGAAAGCCCAAAACTCAGTTACACACACGCACACACATCTTTCCCCAAAGGAGGGGGCAGGGGAGGAGGGATGAGATCACCAGGGAGTAGCCAGACAAGTCATCAGCCCCAACAAAGGAGGACCTCGGCAGAGATCCACAAAAGTCCAGGAAGGACCATCAAGGACCATCAGCAAGCAGGGCAGCCTCGAAGAGCTGCAAAAGTATCCCTACGTCACCTTCTTCCCGGGCAGGAATAAGCCCACCTAAACGAAGGGGCAGGCATAAGCCCCCACCTGACCTAGGGGGCGGGGGAGAGCGGGAAATCCGGGGTAGAAAACCCCTCTCCCGTTCCGGTTTGGGTTGTTGGGAACCACGGGGCCAGATCCTCCTAAGCAACAGCCGTCCAGGTACACCGTTCCCCGCTGCGAAGCGCCGATCGGGAGCTGGGCTGACATTGACTAGGGTATTATCTTTGATGTGAGGATATTGACCAGATTCCATCTGCTAGCCACGGAGCCCGCTCATTGGGTAAGACAAGGTCAGCTAAGGTTGTGTTGACTGTAAACGTGTTCTTAGAAGGCTGCTAGTTCCGATCTGATTATTGTATAAACAAATAAAAAGCCTTATTTGGGCATACAAAGGGTTGTGGTTTTTCCTATTGTACTTGAAAGCCGATACGAGCTGTATTGCTCTGCCGGTTAACCCTAGAGTTGCCGAACTCACGCAAAGGATCCGGGTTGCTGATCCTTCACAGTAATATTAATTTCTTTGTGGGGACTTAAACATTATTCATGCATTTTCCCCAACTCAAACTCTTGAAGGTTGTGAACACAGAGACCTGGTGTGCACATAACACTAACCCATGGTTTGTTGCCCTACTCAGGGTTTATCTGGCAGATGACTGAACAAACTGTGGTTTGTTTTCTCAATCCCTGGGTTGTTTGTTTCCCTCCTCCTTCATCTGCTCCCTCCCTGTATCCCAAATGCCTTTGTGGTGCTGTAGTTAACTGGCATGTAGAGCAGCTGGGTTTGTTTTTCGTTTTTATCACACCTGTTATTTTGCCAGGCTTCTGTATCCTGGCCAAAACAACCCATGAACAACCAACAATACCAGGTTCACATGTAATGACAGCTATGTTTTAAACAACTCAGAGTTCACAACACAACAACAAACCAGAAGTTCTCTTTCTGGTTTGTTCGTGGTTAACAAAGTATGGTTTGTTAGTGTGGCTGGGTTCGCACATCATGACAACCCAGAATTCAATATCCCAATGGTTAAATAAACCGTGTGTTAGTGTTATGTGCAAACTAGGTGGCGTAGTGGTGAGAGTGTTGGGCTGGGACTTGGGAGATCCGGGTTCTAGTCCCCGCTCGGCCATGAAACTCACTGGGTGACTTTGGGCCAGTCACTGCCTCTCAGCCTAACCCACCTCACAGTGTTGTTGTGAGGATAAAATGGAGAGGAGGAGGAGGATTATGTAAGCCGCCTTGGGTTCCTTGCAGGAAAAAAGGCGGGGTATAAATGTAATAAACAAACAAATCATTATAAAGCAGCTATTGGTTGTGAAAACCACATTTTCTCACATTTGGGATCATTTAGACCACCAATACTTTTAAGGGGTAGTTCACAGGGATGTTGAAGAGTCCTTGGTCTCGAGTCACGAGTCGAGTCACGAGCTTTGGACCCGAGTCTCGAGTCCGAGTCCTTGGTCCAAAATGGTGACTCACGAGTCACGAGTCACGAGTCACGAGTCACGAGTCACTCCCAAAGCTGACTCCACGAGTCCCTATTAAAATCAATGGGGGTTTTTCCCAACAAAATAAGGCTACTTCAGATGTGTGGTTTAAATAAATTCTAGGCAGAAGTGTGCCTTTTTATTTCAAAACTCTGCAACTGATTTTGGCAAGAACAGACCAGGCAGAAAAACCCAAAATAACCAGGCAGGCAGAGGAGGCAGGGAACCCCAAAGCAGGCAGGCAGAGGCCTTTGTTTTGGACAATTCAACTGTTGAACTGGTCAAGAAGAGACCAGGCAGGCAGAGGAGGCCAAACCCAAAATGTCTGAAAGGTTGCATTTTAGAAAAATGATTTTAAAAAATAAACTTGCTGTACTTCCTAAAACTTATCCATGTTGCATTTGAGGAACATGATTTTTTCTAAATGTTTGGCCCCCATTCTGGAACGGTGAGATCTCATCACAATTCCACCCTCACTGAACACCCGCTCCACTGGTGATGAACTTGCTGGAACCAGAAACACACTCAGAGCAGCCACACAGAGTAATCTCAGGTCCTTCTTCTGCCTCTCCCAAGTACGCAACACATCAATCAAAATAAATCTTGACACACTGTTGGGGCTGCACTCCTGGTAGCCGTCCATAGTGGCCGAGCAGCGGCACACCTCGCTTCCATGCGCTCTTTGCCGGCAATCACGCTCCTCTCCACTCCTTCTGGCACAGCCCAGGGATGTTGAAGAGTCCTTGGTCTCGAATCCCGAGTCGAGTCTCGAGTCCCATTAAAAATATTGGGACTCGAGTCCGAGTCGAGTCAGAGGGGGGACTCAGTCCGACTCACGAGTCGAGTCCTCGAGTCCGAGTCCCCATCCCTGGTAGTTCATTAGACAATGACTGGGTTTGCACAACACAACAGCCCACTGTGGGCAACTAGCCATGGTGGGTTGTTATGTCATGCAAACTTGGACCGCTTCCCGCAGGGTGGCTTATTTGTAGGCAACAAAGGGAAAAGGTGCATCCCACCCCATTTCTGCTAACACTTACTTCTGACAGCTGTCAAAAGTAAGGCTTTCTTTTAAACAGGGATTTAGGCCAACCACTAGGGTGGTTTTGACAGGGAAATATAAAGATTGAATATACATGGTGCATCTCTTGGGCACACTGTGGGTTGTTCCATGAAAACCCACATTGCGTAGCTTATTCATGGGTCATATGTGTCATACAAATTCACCCATATATCTGGATTTCCTAAAAGCTTTGGACAAAGTCCTTTGCCAAAAGTTCCTGAGTAAATTTAGCAGTCATAGCTTAAGAAGATATGTCTTTTTATGGACTAGTAACTGGTTAAACCACAAGAAGCAGAGAGTAGGAGTAAACGGCTAGTTCTCAGAGAGATAAGAACCCCAAAGATCTGTATTGGGACTGATGCTATATAAATTACTTGTGAATGACCTGGAATTAAGGGTGAGCAGTGAGTGAGGTACCAAGCTTGTAGATGACACCAAATTAGTCAGAGGGGTGAAAATGCAGGTGGACTGCAAAGAGCTCCAAAAGGATATGGCCAAATTGGGTGAATGGGCAGCAACATGGCAAATGAGGTTCAATGTAAGTCAGTGTAAAGTGATGCACATTTGGGGGGGGGGGGGGATAAATAAATCCTTCACATATAAATGTATAGGATCTGAGCTGGTGATGACTGACCAGGAAAGGGATTGGGACTACAGCACAGGGGTTAGAGGGAATTTAACCCTTTGCTCCACAAGGGTCCTGATCCAGAATGGGTTGACATGTGCCTCCTATTTCCCTTTGAAGAGAAAAAACTGCCATTGGCACCAGTGGCAGCTTTCTTCCCAGGGCAAATAGGCACATGGGCATTTTGCTGCCTGAAACAAAGGTCAAGATGGTGCCCTCTCTCAATTGCATGTGCCAAAGCTGACTGGACTGGCAGTTGAATTTTACTTCAATGTTGGTAAGGGGATAATGTCCTCCCTTGAACCAGAGGAGGGGGTGCAGGACAGGCCATGTGGCACATGCAGCTCTGTCCTCCAACAGAGGGGAACCACTGGGGACTCTGGAGGAATGGCGCGGGGGGGGGGGGGGCGGCTGCTGCATCTACTCACTGCCTAAGGTGGTTGCCTCACTCTGCCTAATGGTAGGGCTGGGCCTGCACGCAGTGTCCCAATGCACCTGCCGTTTAGCGAAGAAAAAACAAGTACATATTTGCTTTAATATAACATGGAAGAAGTTGCAACTGTGAAAAAAGGCCAGTTCTGTTCTAGGAATCATTAGAAAATGTGGAGGAAGGGGGGGCTGGCTGGCCCGCCACACCCCCACCCTTTCCTACCTCAAAGGAACCAAGACCCCCTGAGATCTCAAGGTACCAGATTGCCAGCCTCAGCTGTCTGCAACCCTACTTGAATCTCTGTTCAGGGACTCGCCTTCAATTTCTGTAACCTGGATTTAGATACTGAACCCACAGAGTACTACAAAACCCATGTGGGGTAAAACCACGACAAGGTTTATTCTGGTAGCATTTTACAACAAGATTAGGGAAATGAGAGAAGCACACAAAATAAAGAGAGAGACACTTTAGTACACAGTAAAGCTGCAAAACAATAAAACCTGATTCCTTAATATCTCTCAGGCATACACCTATGTTACCTGAGGGTATTCTCTTCAAGGGTTAAATCCAGCACAGCCTTGCCGCCCGAGGAGAACTACTCCATCTACCCGCAGGTCCGAGATGGGTAAAACTCCCAAAAGGCTTGCCTTCACTAGAGCCCTCATCCAGCTCATTTCACCAGGAGCTAACTGGGGTCGGATCCTGATGCCCCCCCAAAGGCTTGGGGCCTCTCTTTGGCTTGCCGCCATCCCCAATAGCCAGGGTAGCCGGTAGCCACGCGATCCAGGACAGACAAAGACAGACCACGCTTTGGGAAATATATCTTTCCCCCCCTCCCCTCCTCCCTGTAACTCTGCTGCCTCTCAGCCAATCAAGATCAACTTCACCTGGCCAGGCAGGGGGAGGGAGACTCATGAGTTACTGGGTTTGAATTACATCTGCATATGAACACTTTCAGCCTGGCTCCTCCAGACCTCCGGGCGCCAGGCCCCATCCTATGTTTTATGTACCTTTCGCTTCCTCCCAGCCCCCTCAACTGGCCCCACTTGGTTTACACATGAGGAGGCGTGTGCGTGTGTGTGTGTGCGCGTGCGTGTGCCTGCATGCATGCATGCAGGAACCCCCAAAGGCCCCTTTCTCCACACGCTAACTATGCACACCCCACCCCAGCCGGTTCACACATGAGGTGTGTGTGTGTACCCCCAAAGGCTCGTTTCTCCACAGAAAAGGAATTGAAAATAAATTTGCTGGTATCATATTGCCCTCATGCAACTCTGTAAAAGGGGATTAGAGTCGGCCAATTCATTCATGTCAGATAAGCCTATTGATGGCTGTTAGTCATGAAGGCTATGAGGAACCTCCATGTTCAGAGGCAATCAGATGATTTGCATGATCAAGCTGCTCACTGTGACTTATTTAAGCCATGATGGGCTGTGGCACTTGTGGGCAGCCATTTTGAATATCCAAGTGGCAACTTTACTTATTTATCTATTAAATTACCTCAGGCAATCATTTAAAACTCACAAAGCCAAAACAAGAGCACAGCAAAGGAAGTTAAATTCCAGAAGGGTAAGCCTTTACTGTTGTGGGCCTGATCCTTCAAGCGCACCCTCTGGCATTCTGACACAGAGCACGCCAAATCAGTGAGACTCTTTTATTGTAGCAAACTCGATGGTAAAAGCTTAATGGTTACACTCTTCAGAAATCATATAGCTGGTGACAATTAACTATAGGCTCTATAAGTAATTCTACAATACTCCAAAGCTAATAACTAAAGCCATGTCCAGAGATCCAGCCAAATTTAGGTTGCTAGGTAGAAGGTTGAAATTCAGGACCACAAAGGTATCGTTCTGTGAAATGCTACCTGTTCCATGCACAGAGCCAGCTAGATAGGTGAAGCTGAGGAGTCTTAATGCATGGATGAGGTGGTGGTATAGGGAGGAGGAGTTCAGATTTGTTAGGCACTGGGGAACATTTTGGGACAAGCCAGGCCTGTACAAGAGGGAGGGGCTCCATTTGAATCAAAATGGAACCAGAGTGCTGGTGCTAAACATAAAAAAGGTGGCTGAACAGCTTTTAAACTGAACCCTGGGGGAAAGCCTACAGGAGCTGGGAAGCATCCGGTTTGGGTTAAATCATCCCTAGAGGATGAAGATGAAGATATTTCTGATTGCCCAAATGTAGAAGGGAAGGAAATAGGCAATGAGCATACGGTGAAACATGATATCCAATCAAAGAGGCCTAAGTGCCATACCGGAAGATGCACACACCAGAGACATCTGGGGAGGGACACCATGTTACATGTATAGGTGTTTCTATGCTAATGCTAGAAGCCTCCAAGCCAAAATGGGAGAGTTGGAGTCCCTGGTTTTAAAGGAGAACCTAGATATAGTGAGCATTATGGAAACCAGGTGGAATGGGGAGAACCGGTGGGATGTGGTCATCCCTAGATATAAACTTTATTGGAAGGACAGGGAAGGGCATACTGGTGGAGGTGTTGCTCAGTATGTCAAAGAGAGCATAGTGTCAGGCAGACTAGAAAACCTAAAAGGGGCAGTCTCTTCCACAGAAGCACTGTGGGAGACAATACTGGGCTCCAAAACAACTAATTTGGTACTAGGAACATGCTATTATCCCCCAGACTAGAATGCTCAGGGTGATCGTGAGATGGAAAATGAAATCAGAGAGGCCTCCAAACAAGTAAGTGTTGCAATAATGGGTGACTTCAATTACCCTGACATTGACTGGATAAACGCATGTTCCTGTCAAGACAAAAAGGTTAAATTTCTCAATGCCCTAAATGACTGTGCCCTAGAACAGTTGGTCATAGAAATAGACCCCTCCTCTAGTTTCCTGCATTGAGCAGGGGGTTGGACTCGATAGCCTTGTAGGCTCCTTCCAACTCTATGATCTATGAAATCTATGAAATGACCAGAGGGGAGGTGACCCTGGATTTAATCCTAAATAGTGTCGCCCAGGACCTAAATGTTGTTTAACCAATTGGAAACTGTGACCACAGTGCTATCAGATTTAGAATCATAGAATCATAGAAAAGTAGAGTTGGAAGGGGCCTACAAGGGCATCAAGTATATTTAATATATATTTAAGTGGAAAATTGCCAAGGAAGTCCAGCACAGTCACATTTGACTTCAAAAGAGGAAACTTCTCTAAAAAATGAGGGAAACTGGTAAAAGGGAAATTGAAAGGGTGAGTCAAAAGGGTTATACATCCCCTCAAAATGCTTGGAGGTTACTCAAAATCACTATAATAGAAGCTCAGGATGGAATGTATACCACAGGTTAGGAAAGGTAGCACCAAGTCCAAGCGGTCACCAGCATGGTTAACGAACAGTGTCAAGGAAGCTATTAGAGAAAAGAAGGCTTCCTTCAGTAAGTGGAAGTCTTACACAAATTAAGAAGACAAAAGGGAGCACCAGCTTGCAAAAAGGAGATGCAAGCAGACAATCAGAGATGCAAAAAGGGGTTTTGAGGAGCATAGCTTTTTCAGTAGCAT
This sequence comes from Shinisaurus crocodilurus, assembly GCA_021292165.1. Classification (NCBI taxonomy): domain Eukaryota; kingdom Metazoa; phylum Chordata; class Lepidosauria; order Squamata; family Shinisauridae; genus Shinisaurus; species Shinisaurus crocodilurus. The sequence continues at coordinate 59,006,982 of CM037878.1, forward strand.
ATGGCTAACAACATCAAGACCAACAATAAAGAATTCTTTAAATATATCAGAAGCAGGAAACCAGCTAGGGAGACAGTTGGACCATTGGATGATAATGGAGTTAAAGGAGTACTAAAGGAGGTTAAGGAGATTATAGAGAAGCTGAAGAATTCTTTTCATCTGTCTTCACTGTAGAAGAGATAGGACAGATACCTGTGCCTGAACTGATGTTTTCAGGAAGGGAGTCTGAGGAACTGAGGCAAATATTGGTGACAAAAGACCAACTTATTGACAAATTGAAGGTTAATATATCACCAGGCCCAGATGGTATCCATCTTAGAGTTCTTAAAGAGCTCAAATATGAAATTGCTGATATATCAGCCTCTGTACCAGAGGACTGGAGGATGGCCAATATAACACCAGTTTTTTAAAAGGGATCCATGGGGGATCCAGGAAATTACAGGCTGGTTAGCTTAATGTCTGTTCCGGGTAAATTGGTTGAAAGCACTATTAAAGAAAAAAATAGTAAACATATAGAAGGACAAGCCCTGCTGAGAAAGAATCAACATGGCTTCCACAAAGGTACCGGTAAGTCCTGTCTCACTAACCTTTTAGAGTTCTTTGAGAGTATCAATAAACATGTAGACTGGGGTGATCCGGTAGACAATGTTTACTTGGACTTCCAAAAGACTTTTGGGCATCAAAATGGCAAATGCGGTTCAATGTAAGCAAGTGTAAAGTGATGCACATTGCAGCAAAGAATCCTGACTTCAAGTATAAGCTGATGGGATCTGAGCTAGTGGCAACTGACCAAGAAACAAATCCTGGGGTAATGGTGGACAGTTCAATGAAAATGTCAACCCAGTGTGCAGCTGCTGTGAAAAGCAAACTCCATGTGAGGCATAATTAGGAAAGGAATTGAAAATAAAACTGCCAAGATCATACTGCCTTTATGCACACCTGTGGTGCAACGAGACTTAGAATACTGTGTACAGTTCTGGTCACCACACCTAAGAAAGGATTTGTAGAGGTGGGAAAAGTGCAGAAAAGGGGAACTAAAATGATCAAGGGGCTGGAGCAACTCCCCTCAGGGCCAGCGCTACCGCTAGGCAAACTAGGCGGTTGCCTAGGGCGCGTGGCTGAAGAGGGCGCAGAAACACTGCACTCCTCTTCGCTGCCGCCGCCGCGCTGCCCCTGCTGGGCCTCCCCCCGCCAAAGCCGCCGAAGACGACGATGCCACCGCGCCTCCCCCGCCGCGCCTCCCCCGCCGCGCCTCCCCGCCACGCCTCCCCCGCCGCGCCTCCCCCGCCGCGCCTCCCCCGCCGCGCCTCCCCCGCCGCGCCTCCCCCGCCTCCCCCCTTCCCCCCGCGCCTCCCCCCCCACCTACCTTCTCCGCGTCGCTTCCGGAGCCCCGCCCGCGTTGTTTTGGCGGGAGGAACCAGGGCAACAGGGCTTAAACAGCCCTGTTGCCCTGGTTTCCCCGGCAAAAAACAGAGCGCGGGGGTCCCGTCGCATCACTTCCTCCTCGGAGGAGGCGGCAGCCAGGGCGGGGGAAAGGTAGGTAGGTAGGTGGTGGCGGTGCGGGGGGGGGTTTGCAGGGCTGCTTTGCTCTGGAGCCCCCCCCACGGCACAAGAGGGGGGGCACTAAATATAATTTCGCCTAGGGCGCCAAACTGCCCTGCACCGGTCCTGACTCCCCTATGAGGAAAGGTTACAACAGCCGGGATAGTTTAATTTAGAAAAAAAGGTAAGGGGAGACATGATAGAGGTGTACAAAATTATGCATGGTATGGAGAAAATGGACAGGGAGACATTTTTCTCCCTCTTTCATAATACTGGAACCCGGGGTCATTCCATGAAGCTGATGAGTGGGAGATTCAGGACAGATAGAAGGAAGTATTTCTTCACACAGCACATATTTAAACCATGGAATTCACTTCCACAAGATGTAGTGATGGCCACCAGTTTGGATGGCTTTAAAATGGGGTTGGACAAATTCATGGAGGAGAAGGCTGTCAATGGCTACTAGTCCTGATAGCTATATGCTACCTCTAGCATCAGAGGCATTATGCCTATGTTCATTGGTTGTTGGGGAACATGGGCAAGAGGGTGCTGTTACACTCATGTCCTGCTTGTGGGTTTCCCATGCGCAGCTGGTTGGCCACTGAGTAAACAGAATGCTAGACTAGATGCACCCTTGGCCTGATCCAGCATGGCTCCCATTTGACTGTGGATGGGCATGCATAATGTGTCTGTTTAAGCCAGAACAGGATGATTCATCTAATTCTGGATCTTGCAAGCAGTGGCAAAGATAAACAGAACTACTGAAGTCTCATTAAAGTCCAGATACACAGAAAGTATTTGCTGATTGAAATCATCAAGTGAATGAAAGTGGGCAGGTAGGGGGTGGGATGCAGTTCTCTTTCATGTGCTCTTTGCAGAAATCTTGAAGGAAAGTGAGACAGAGCAGCTATTTATATGTTTCCCAAATATTTTTTAAAGTCACTGTGCTAATGATGATATATAACAAACATATACTCCATGCTTCAAGCATAAGTCCTACTTAGACCATATTGCATTCACTAATTTCAAACATTTACCGGTAATAAATATTTAAAAGTAATCTTAATATACAGGCCTAGTACAAAAATCCAATTCTAGTTCTGAATATACAGTAATACCTTGGATTACGAGCATAATCCGTTCCGGAGCCATGCTCGTAATCCAAAGTACTCGTACATCAAAGCGAGTTTCCCCATTAGAAATAATGGGAACTCAGGTGATTCGTTCCACAACCATTTAATCACTGCTTTGCCGGTTCCCTGGCAGGGAGCCGGATGGAGGGAGCCGGCAAAACAGTGATTAAATGGTTTGTGGGGCTCATGGGGAAACTCACTTTGATGTGCTGGCTCCCGGGCTCGCCTCGCCTCGCCTCGCTCTGCTAGCACCTCGCACGCTGCCATGCCGCCCCCGCCTCTCCCTCCCTTTGCAAGCGTTGCAAGCAGTGGCCGCGGGTCGTCTCCACGCGTCTCCCTGGCAGGGAGCCGGCAAAGCTTTGCCGGCTCCCTGCCAGGAAGACGCGTGGAGCCGCGGCCGCTGCTTGCAAAGGGAGGGAGACGCTGCAGCCGCTGCTTGCAAAGGGAGGGAGAGGTGGGAGCGACTCCACGCGGCTCCCTGCCAGGGAGACGTGTGGAGACGACCCGCGGCCGCCGCTTGCAAAGGGAGCCGCGGCCGCCGCTTGCAAACGTTCGCTCTGCGCTTGGCCTCCAGGGAAGCTCAGCCGGCCTGGTGCAGCAGCACAAGGCGGCGGCCGAGCCCGGCTGCACTGCGCCTCACCTCCAGGGAAGCCCCGTGGAGGCGAGTCACGGTGCGGCCGCTCGCTCAGTCAGCGCCTCGCGTTTCTAGCATAAATTTACATTTGAAAGACATCTCGCAACAGGAGCCACATGCGGCAGCAGCGGCTCATGTTGCGAGACTTGCTCGTCTTTCAAATGTAAATTTATGCCAAATTTTTCCTCATCTTACGACGAAACTCGTAAACCGGGTTACTCGTAATCCGAGGTATTACTGTATATGGCAAGGCCTGACCCAAGGATGCTCTAAAAAAAAAAAAAAAAATCCACTATCAGACCAGTTAAAGTACGTGTTAATAAAATAAAATGAATATGTGCACATGGGAAATTTGAGGAGTTGCATACAGTATTTGTGTTCATTCAGCACGTCCAAGGCACATAATTCACACGCTACCTATCCACAGCTTTCACAGGGTAGATGTGAAAAGGACCAAAGCCAGTCCTTTGCGTGGGTTCGGGCACTAAGGGGTTAACCGGAACGGGGTTAGCCCTTTACGCGCAGTTCGCGGCACCTAGGCAGAAGCGACCAATTTTAACGCTAGGACAGTGAAAGAAGCAGTCTTATGAATGGGAGCCACTACACTGTTTATAGGTAAACAGAGTTTAATTGAGCGTATCAAAACATACACAAAAGCAGCACGCAAAGCACGCGTCTGCAATTGACATTGGTATAGAGCGAGCCGTAGCAGTAATACACACAAGGGTTACCTGGAATGACCCTGGTTCCTCAACAGCTGCGTATGCCAGCGACTGGGCGAATTGAGCTAGTTTCACCGGGAGCTTCCCGGGGCTGGATCCTGAGGTCGGACCGAAGCCCTGGACCTCCGTGCAGCTTACTGCCCATGACCAACAGCCTTTCCCCACCACAGCCCCCCTTCTTTATCCCCTTTTCTTGGCTCCCTCCTCCCTCTTGCACCCCCTCCCCTCCTGACCGGTTTAACGAGCCAGGAGTACCTGTTTCTCTGGGTGCTTAGGAGTACTTGCCACTTCTTTGTGGCCACCAGGCATCTTGGTGCCCCTCTTGTTGTTTGGAATGTTTTACAGGCTCATTTGGCTGCCAGGGAGGGGGAAGTTGCCAGGGGGTATGCAGATGTGTTCCATTGTGAGCCTCCTTGCATGAATCAAGTGCGGTACCAGGTGAGAGGTGGGCGTCTGTGTGTACCTGCCCTGGCTTTCTCTTCACAGTAGACCTCTGGAATCACAGGCTGTGGCACCTCAAGGTGCAGGATAGAACACCGATCCATTGTAGTAATTTTGTGTATAAGAACTTTATATCATATGGATCCTATATGTGATCTAGGGTGGCCACCTACACATCTCCCAAAAAGAGGCCACCTATACATCAATAAAAGAGAGAACAAAAGAGGGCATCAATCTGCATAAAATTTGCATATGCTAATTGATGTGTACAGATGCACATATAAAAAAACCAAAACTATAACTTAAATAGACGTACAGTGTAACTCGCCATAATGGGAAAGAGTGTGACCAGGCAATCTGTGTGCCTGCCTGCTCAGTCTGCTGTTCAGGTGCTAATTGTGGACGGCTGACTTCCTGTTCTCCTGGCTTCTTATGGTTCTTTATCTTTAAACTGGACTTGGACCGCACAGCCCCTCAAATTGAGGATTTCTTCAAATAGAGGACTGTCCTCTGTAAAGTAGGACACAGGGCCACCCCATCAAACATTATTCTGCTGTATAGAAGACACTGCTCCTGTAACAGGCAATTTGGAACTTCATAGCATTTCATAAGCAAAATCATCAGCTTATTTCCACTCAGACAGACCAGGTAAACTCGTGTTCCCTAAGCCATACTAAGCAGAAATAGCAACCCCAGTAAAAACCGATCATAGGGATCAGCTCATTGATGCATGAGGGTGTTTTGCACCTGTGACTCAGCCATGGTGTTGTACCTTTTACTTGAGCCAAGGTAGTCTCCAGTGCCTTGTGCCAATTACAGCCCAATTATGATGATACATTTTAAAAGCCTGGCAAAGGAGTTGGCCATCAGGCCTGGAGGAATTCTGCCAATTCCTGTTCATCCCGAGCAGATGGATCTTATTAAAAGATGTCAAGCTGCTAAACCCACCTGACACCTCCTTGCCTGCATTTCTTTCTCCCATCAGTGCAATATGGCCTCGGAAACCAGAAGATGTAAAGGTGGTTTGCGGAGAAAGTGAATCAAAGACCTTATTCTAGTCAATCCTCATAAACCCAGAGAGGGATGAGCGAGGCTCCATTTCCTTGCTCAGATTGAATTCTCATCCAGTGAGTCAGGCAGATTAATGAACAATCAGATGGACATGACCCGCTACATACCTCAGGATTGTTCAGTCTGTGCTATCAATGGTTCACTTAGCTTAACAAATCATCTAGCTTTGTGTAGGCAATTTGGCTGCATTAAAGGATGACAGGCTTTCTGCCGGGAATGAGATGGCTTTTACTAACTAAGAGCCAGGCCTGTTTCTGAATCACAGTTGGTTGCCTTTTCTGTCTCACCAAATCTGACAAGATTCCAAACAGGGTGACTTGGAGCAAGAACAAGCTTCCTGTGAGTATCTTTCCTTTCATCCTGTGCCTTCATTGTTACACTTAAATGTTCAGATGCTCTCAGATGACCTGACTGTGAAAGCAACAGAGCAAGTTTTCCACTTTGAAAATACATGATTAACTGTTACCCAAATTCCTCTGGTTATTTAGGCATAAATCTTAAAACATCTAGACCACCAAAGCACAAAAATAAGGAAAAACAGACCCACCAGTCTCCTTTTTGAAACAGAGCCCTGGGGGTAGTGGGGAAATGAGACAACAACAACAAAACTAGCACTCTTGCTGCCACTGCCAGCTCCAGGTTTTTATTTATTTTTGAGGGCCTTTGGACAAGGCACCCTCAGTGGGGGCCCTCCCTCCGTGACTGGGTTCAGACAACACAATAACCCACACTCAAGGGTTGAGTGTGAGTTGTTGTTGAACCGTGGGTTGTTTTGAACCATGGGTTATCATGTTGTCTGAACCCAACTGTGCTAACAAGCCATGGCTTGTTAACCACAAACAACCCATGAAGAAAATCCATGGTTTCTTGTTGGGTTGTGACCTGTGGGTTGCTCACCATGGTTTGTTATCTCAGCTGGGTTCAGACAACATGATAACTCATGGTTCAACAACAACCCATGGTTCAATGACAGCCTACACTCAACCCATACTCAGCCCTTAAGTGTGGGTTATCGTGCTGTCTGAACCCAGTGAGTCTACCTTCTCACCACCATTGTCACCAGCTGCTTTTGCTCCTCAACCTCTTTCTCATCATTGCTATCACTTGCTTGCTTGACAGGCATGAAGCCAATATGCAAGTAGGTAGTGGCATCTACTGCTTCTCCTTTTCACCACTGCCATTGTCTGGGCCACTGCAAGAGGCCCATGAACAAGCTCGTTACAATGGTAAAGAGGGGCTCTTGTCAGTGGGGTGTGGGCCCTTGGCAGATGCCTGAACATGCCTACCTTTGATGCTACTCCTGCTTACTGCATTTCAATTCAGTTTTCATTTGTCACTGACTCAGTACTAATCTTTGTGTCATGTACATAAATACATCCTTCTCCCAGACTTGAGTTTTTATTTTTCCCCTCCTAAAATAATGCTGTATATGTGCAATCGCATCTGTGAACTGGCACCTGTACACATTCCAGCCAAGTTGATTAATAAAACCTCTGCATGATGAAGTGGCTGGATATACCTTCTGCTAAAATGAATTGGCAAGATGTCTATCGTGAAAGGGTGCAAAAAATGTGAAAAGCTCCATTAAAAAAGGAGGAAGAACAAGACAAGGGCCAGGAAGTGGAAAATTATGGGAAAGTGCAGTTTTTAAAAATACAACCAATCAGGGGGGAAATCAGTTTACAGGATGCAGTGCGGACAGTACCACCTCCTCACACACAAATGATTATCAGTAGCAAATCATGCAAAAAATGCTCATCTGGATTCATCCTAAATGGTACAAGATATCTAGATTGTCTGGAAAGTCTAAGTCCTATAACCAACATCCCTCTCTGTTTAGCTGTATCATCCAGATAGTATGCCTCAAATAAAAAACAAACAAACCTGGGGCTGAAAGATGACTGAACCATCTGGGTGCAATTCATTTAACCTAGTTTGCTCATTGTTTAATTGTTAATATGCCTGAAAACGTGCATTATAAAGAACAGATAAGAGTCAAATCTGTTTATATTTGCCAGGGATTCCATTTTGGTCTATGCCACAGGAAGCAGACCTTGACAATTCCTAATATAACCAAATTACCGGTAGCAATTTTATGAGCCAATCAGCTGCTCAGCAGGGACTTTTTGTAATGCATCACAGCCTGGGAAATAAATGTGTGGCCTCATTAATCCATATTTTTGTAGAACCTAATTCATGTGCTAGTGCTAGATGGAATATAATACATCTACTCTGCAGTCTGCCCACTTTTCAAAACTTGATTTAAGAATATAATTAGATTGGGAGTTTCAGTGGAAAGAATTAACCAGAAAAGTAAGACCTTTCTCACCTCATTTATTAATTACAAGATAAAGGAATTTCCAGAGGAGTAGCCATGTTAGTCTGTTACAGCAAAAAGAACCCAAAGTCTTGTGGCACCTGAAAGACTAACAGCACCATCCAGTGTGGCTGCCCTTAATCCTCCAAAGTTTGGAGGACTAAGGGCATCCAATGGACCATAGGAGGAGCATGGAGCAGGGATGGGGACTCGGACTCGAGGATTCGACTCGTGAGTCGGACTGAGTCCCCCCTCTGACTCGACTCGGACTCGAGTCCCAATATTTTTAATGGGACTCGAGACTCGACTCGGGACTCGAGACCAAGGACTCGTCAACATCCCTGATGGAGAGGGTCTATTTTTTACATGAAAAGGAGCATGTGGGAGGGGGAGATCAAAGCCGATCCCCCTCCCTTGCCTTATCTCACTGCACTCTTATTGCTTGAAGCAATCTCCACCCAGCTTGCCTTAAAGCAGTACCACGCAGTGAGTGAGGTGAGGTGGTGGAGGACGTGTGACTTTTGCTCCATGACTTCCCACACTCCTTTTTGTGTAAAGCAGCCGTCCCCAATGTGGTGCCCCCCAGAATGTTTTTGAGTTTGACCAACTCCCATCAGCTGCAGCCAGCATGGCAAGGGTTCAGGGATTCTGGGAGTTGTTGTCCAAAAGTTCTGGAGGGCACCAGGCTGGGGAAAGCTGATATAAAGTGTACACACACACACACACACACACACACACCACTCCCATTTTATATGTGAATGGGGCAGGCACCCGAACGACTGCCCCATCATGTCTGGCTTGGCCCTGAATGACTATTGGCCATAAACAAGCAAGTGGGACCTGCAACAAAATATTCCAGTGTACCTGAACACACCAGGAATGAACAGAGGGCAGGTTGAGGGGGGCAGGCAAAGGGGAAAAGAACTCTTCCCCCCCTTTCAGCCTTCCCCAGCCTGGTGCTCTCTAGTTGTTTTGGACTACACCCTCCATCATCCCTGACCAGTGGTCATGCCGGCTGGTGTGAATGGGAGTTGTTGAGGAAAGCTGGACCACCCAGTGAACTTTGTGGCTAAGCAGGGACTTGAAGCTGGGTCACCCTGGGCTGTGGTCCAGTACTCTCTAACCGCTGGACCGCTCAGGATCTCATCCTACAGCAGAGGCTGCTGCATTCGGTTTAGCAACATCAGCTGGGATAATACTGTGAGTTGGCAACCTTAAAACCCAACATGCATTTATCATTTTAAAGAAATGCAGTGTTTTGCTTAACAGGAACATTAATAAATCTTGTTCAACCAAGTAACAAGTAGACATTCCCTAGGACTTACATAAAGAAAAGAGGGCAGAAAAAGAAAGAACGTGGAAGTTTCTCCACAACAGATATTTTGCAAATACAAAAACCATTCTCAAATCCAGTGATTCATGCAACACAATATTATGCATACTTATTTGGAAGTAAGTCCCACTGCATTTGTTCTGATGGAAGTGTGTCTAAACACACTGTGGAAGACTAAGTGCTTACTAGGGCAAGGTTGGCAACCCGGCACCCTCCAGATGTTTTGGACTACAACTCTCATCAGCCCCAGCCAGCATCACCAATAGTCAGGGATTATGGGATTTGTAGTCCAAAATATCTGGAGGGCATTGGTTTGCCTACCCCTGTATTGGAGCGTAAGCCCCATTGCACACAGTGGGGCTTACTACCAAGTAAATATGCACAGCATTGTGCTGTTAGTTATGACTGACTTCAGGTGGATTGCAGCATAATTCTTTCATTTCTCCAGTGCATATTTTAATAATCCCTGTTTTGTAAACCCACCAGACCTCCTCCTCCTTGGCATGATCAGTTAGGTAGTGAACAAGATCTTATTGAATAAGAGAATTTTCTGGATAACAGAACTTCAGTATTGTCAATACAACATTTTATAAACTTTAGCAAGTTTGAACTCCCACCTTGAGTCAACTTTTCCTGTGATTTGCACAAAACTTTCATGATAGAAGTAAATTTGAGTGGGGTTTTAAAAAGTCAATGGATGCTCACACAAATCAAGACTAGCTACTCCACACCATATTTACTGTGTGTGTGTGTGTGTGTGTGTGTGTTTAAAATGCCAATGATAGAGACTCTACAATAGCGGTGGGCAACTTGTGCCCTCCAGATGCTGTTGGACTACAACTCACGAGATAGTCAAAGATTTTTTCCCGAGCCTATTTGGAAAAACTTTTGGCCCCCGATGAAGGTGTAAACCAAAACGCATTGGGCAATAAAACGTTTTAATTGGCACCTGAGACTTCTTTCTCTTTCGTTTTGTTTATACATTGGTGCCTTCCCCTCCTGTTCTGCTTTTGGACTACAACCCTCATCATCCCTCCCCATTGGCTATGCTGGCTATGGCTGATGGGATTGCAGTCCACCAACATCTGGAGGGCTACAAGATGCCCTTCCTTTCCTTAATGCACACATTCATACTGCTTGGGAAATTCTGCTGTGTTGGACTGCACCTTTCTACAGTTACGTACAACTTCTCCTGCTATCTGTGCCTGCTCAGAGGGATTGTCACCCATCTTATAACAGCACTGAAATACTTGAAAATTGTTGTGTCCTGTCTTAGGCTTCTCAAGACTGAACAGGGCCAGTTTTTTAATCTCTCCTTGTAGATCTTATTTTATGAATCCATCATCTTCATTGTTCTCTTTGAGCCTTCTCCAGCTTTAAGTGTGCTCCAGACTGAATATAACCCTGAGATGTGACCAAAACTGATGTCAGCACAGCTATTAAATTCCTCATATGCTTTAGTCAATACTTTCTAGAACAGCATTTACCGTATTGCTTTTCTCTCTTTTTGCTGAAAGAATGACATTGACTGTTTTTCTTTAGGATCTAAGTTCCTACTCTGATATTCTTCTCTGATACTGATTTATACAATGTAACTGATTATCTTCAGCTTGTTTTTGTCCATTTGCCATTTCTTTTCTGAAACATAGTAACACTTAATTTATACTTGTCCTTCCATATAGGATTTCACTTCATTGCTTTCAAATCAGTTCTTCTGTTTAGCAAGATCACTTGGAATAGTATCTTGTATTCCAACTTGCTATGTAACAACCTGCCCATCTGTCAGCTATTTTGCCTCCTCCGCCCAAGTGGTAAAGGAACAATAATCAGCACTGTAGTCAGAACATATATTATTATTATTATTATTATTATTATAATAATAATAATTTATCACCCATCTGGCCGGCAACCGGCCACCCTGGGCGATGTACACAGAATAAAATACATAAATGCAATAAAATACATTAAAACAATATAAAAATTTTAAAATCTTAACCCACCCCATATTCCCGCCTGAACAACCAGGTTTTTAATGAGCGACGGAAGCTCATCAGAGAGGGGGCATGGCGGAGGTCACTCGGGAGAGAGTTCCACAGTACGGGGGCCGCCACAGAAAAGGCCCTCTTCCTCATCCCCACCAGTCTAGCTGCTCTGGCTGAAGGGACAAGGAGAAGGCCATCCGTGGCAGATCTTGTTGAGTGGCCCACTTGGTGTTGCTGGAGACGCTCCTTGAGATAAACTGGACCAGAGCCGTATAGGGTTTTAAAGGTCAAAACCAACACCTTGAATTCGGCTCGGCAAGCAACTGGTAGCCAGTGCAAATCCTTCAGCACTGGCGTGATGTGATCCCGCCGGCGGCTGCCTTTAACCAGGCGAGCCGCCGCGTTCTGTACCAGCTGCAGCTTCCGAACCGTCTTCAAGGGTAACCCCACGTAGAGCGCATTACAGTAGTCTAGGCGAGAGGAGACCAAGGCATGAACCACTGATGGGAGCAGGTGATTAGGAAGGTAGGGGCGCAGCTGCCGTATCAGATGGAGTTGATACAGCGCTGCCCGGCTCACAGCTGCCACCTGAGCCTCCATGGACAGCTGGGAGTCTAGAATGACTCCCAAGCTGCGGACCTGGTCCTTCAGGGGTAGATGTACCCCATTCAGCACCAGGTCAACATCCCCTAACCTCCCCTTGTCCCCCACCAGCAGTACCTCGGTCTTGTCGGGGTTCAGCTTCAGCATGTTCCTTCCCATCCAGCCAGCCACTGCCTCCAGGCACTTGGACAGGGTCTCAACGGCCAACCTCGGTGAGGACTTGAAACAGAGGTAGAGCTGCGTGTCATCCGCATACTGATGACACCGCACCCCAAACCTCCTGATGATAGCTCCCAGCGGCTTGAGGTAGATGTTGAATAACATCGGGGAGAGGATGGAACCCTGCGGCACTCCACAAGTGAGCAGCTGAGGGTCCGAAGCCTCCTCCCCGAGAACTACCCTCTGGTACCTTCCAGAGAGGAAGGACCGGAACCACTGCAATACAGTGCCTCCCAAGCCCAAGCCCTCCAGGCGGTCCAGGAGGATACCGTGGTCAACAGTATCAAAAGCCACCGAGAGATCGAGGAGGACTAGAAAGGAGCATTCGCCCCTATCCAAAGCCCTCCTCATATCATCCACCAAGGCGACCAAGGCCGTCTCCGTCCCATGTCCAGACCTGAAGCCTGACTGGCACGGATCTAAATAATCGGCTTCATCCAAGTGTGCCTTCAGCTGAGCACCCACCACCCGCTCGATCACCTTGCCCAGAAATGGTAAATTGGAGACTGGGTGAAAGTTGTTTAAATCCTGGGGATCCAAGGAGGGCTTCTTTAGAAGCGGTCTTATTACTGCCTCCTTGAGGGCTGATGGCATCACTCCCTCCTCGAGGAAGGCATTCACCACCGCCTTGATCCCCTCACCCAGTCTCTCCCTGCAGCTCATTATGAGCCAGGACGGGCAAGGATCAAGCAAGCAGGTGGTCGGCCTCACAGATGAAAGCACCTTGTCCACTTCATCAGAAGGAAGAAGCCGAAACCGATCCCACAAAACCGGTCTGCCATTGGCCTCCTCCCGCTCACTCCCTGTGTCCACGACGCACGATATCCCACTCCTAATCCGATTGATTTTATCTGCGAAGTGCTTCGCTAAAGCCTCACAGGAGGCTTTAGACTGTTCCAATGGGTCCGGAGCGACTGGACCGACCAGACTCCGGACCACTTGGAACAGCCTCCTGGGGCAGCACTCCGCAGACGCAATGGAGGCAGCATAGAAATTCTTTTTTGCTGCCTTCACCGCCACCCGGTAGGCTGAAGATGCAGCTCTAACCAGTGTTCGATTGTCTTCGGAGCGGGAATTACGCCATCGGCGCTCTAGCCTTCTCACCTCTTGTTTCAGAGCTCGCAGCGACGGAGTGAACCATGGCGCCGCGCGCGCTCTGTTTAGGCGAAGAGGGCGCTTCGGAGCAACTCGGTCTAATGCCCTGGTGATTGCAGCATTCCAGTCGTCCACCAGTTTTTATACTAAAAACTGAACTGACATCACCTGATATCTGAACTCTGAATGGCTTCCATTTTCATGTACTGCTTGTGAGCTTCCAGAGGTATTTTGCTGCCCACCGCTAGAAGCAAGAATACTGGGCTAGGGGGAAGGGTTCAGTAGGTTCTTCTCCTTGAGTCACCCACCACAAATTGTTGTTCTATCCAGATCCCTTTTATCTAATTTGCTTGTAAAAATGTTATTTATTTCAGTTTCTGTGCCATCCTGAATACTAGGGGAGGGGTTTTAAAAAAATGAACACAAATGCACATATAAATTACTTATTAAAACTAAAGAAAGCCAAGACAAAACATGACAAACACAAAACCTCCACTTCTGCTCCCACCCTGCCCCAGAGCCAAGCTACACATTACATTAAATGTAAAGTTGCATTTCACAGCTGTGAAGGGTGATCAGGATTGGGACCGTGGTGTATGAATACTGTTGCTACTGTGAGACAGCTGTTAAGAGTAAAATGTACCATAAATTGCTGCATGCCAAATGTTGACATCTACTCATGATAGCTGCCATATTTGAATAATACTGCATGTTAGGTATTAGATATATTATTTATTTAGTCATATATTGACTATATAACAAATATGCCAAATATAGTCATATTTATTTATATAGTCATATATTGGACTGCTGCTACTGCATGTCAACTATCAAATCTTGTCACATATTCACTGCTACATGTCAGATACTGACATATATTGACTGTCAAGGCTTCCTTCATCTCCATATCACTCCACAAAGTTCTTGGCTCTTTGTGAAGAAGGGCAGATTATAAATCAAATGAATAAATTCTTGTTGTACCTCCTTTTCTACACAAACACCACTTCACTACATCCTGTTTCCCCTCAGGCCCTACAAACCTGCTCCTCTATCCCAATCTGTCCAAACACCCATTTCTAGCCCTCACCTTCTCCTGTTCTGTTCCCTGTTTCTCAAAATCCATAAATGTGTTGCCCATTTCACTTTGGGTGCAATCCTATGCATGTTTAGACAGAAAAAAGTCCGACAACTCCCAGCATGCCCTGCTCCAGCCAGCCATGCTAAAAGGCTAAAAGGCCCCATGCTGGCTGGGGCATGCTGGGAGTTGTAGGACTTTTTTCCTGTCTAAATATGCATAGAATTGCACTCTTTCTTTCTTTCTTTCTTTCTTTCTTTAGTACCTTTATATCCTGCCTTTCTTCCATCATGGAACTCAGAGTGCTATACATGGGTTTCCCAGGGCAGTCTCCCCTCCAGGGACGATTAGACCCAGACCTGCTTAGTTTCAGGAAGATGACTGCATCATGTGCCCTCCGCCTCACATGTGATATCATGGGCCCTTGATCTGTCCCTACTGCCACCCTGCTCTCCACCTGCCTTCCAGGACCCCCTGTTTAGCCCTCAGCACTCAATCTCTAATAACAAGAGGTTGGAAACTTGCTGTCTAAATCTCAGATAAACAGATGTTGATTGTGGTTTCTTTTGGGTGACAGAAGTACATTCTGCATATGCCCAGAGATACTCTGTTCTGTTCACTTTTCCAGGTGAATAACACCTTTGTTGCATCCACCTTTCAGCAGTATGATGGATACATATGCTCCCACCAAAATGTCCCTCAAACATAACTACCGGTATTCGTGGTAGAAAAGCCCTTTTGGACTTTGTAGGGACAGCCACAGACTGGCCTTCATCAAATCCATTTCTCTCAGCCTTAGTTCCCAATCTGTATAAGGGAATCAACAGCAAGCAATGAGCTGACAAATCACTTTCCTACAAGGGAAGAGATGGGTCTGGGACAAGTGTGAAAAAGGCAGGTTCCATTTGTTAGGGATCATTAGGAATGGATCAACAAGAATATTATACTGCCTTTACACAAATGTATGGGGCAACCTCAGTTGGAGTCCTGTAGACAGTTCTGGCTGCTGCGCCTCAAAAAGGAGATTGAAGAGCTGGAAAAGTTGCAGAAAAGGGCAACCCAAAATTATCAACTCCGCTACGGATGAAAGGTTACAGCATTTGGGATTTTTTAGTTTAGAAATAAGGTGAAGAAGAAGGGAGATGATAGAGGTGTATAAAATTATGCGTGGTGTGGAGAACGTGGCTAGGGAGACATTTTTCTCCCTCTCTCAGAATACTAGAATCTGGGGTCATCCAAAGAAGCTCAATGACACAAGATTCAGGACTGACAAAAGGAAGTACTTCTTCATACAGCTCATCTTCTTAAGTACTTCTTAACACATAAACTATGGAATTTGCTGCCACAAGATGTATTGGTGGCTCCCAGCTCTGATGGCTTTAAAAAGGGATTAGAGAAATTCATGGAGGAGGAGGCCATCAATGACTATTACCTCCAGGATCAGAGGCAACATGCCTTTGAATACCAGTTGCTGGGAATCAAAAACAAGCTTGTGGGCATGCCATGAGCATGTGATAGCAGTGACAGCTCCATGTTTTGGAGGGCTCTTGGGCAAGGCACCCGCAATGGGCCCCTTCGGTAAGCCTATTCTCACTGCTATCTGCTATTGCTCCTCAACCCCTTTCCTATCATTGCTACTGCTTGCTCGCTTAACAGGCAGAGAGCCAGTGAGCAAGCAGGCAGTGGCATCTACTGCTCCTCCTTTTCACCACCACCATTGTCTGGGCCAGAGCAAGGGACAGGTGAACCAGCAGGTTGAAATGGTGAAGAGGAGCAGCAACTCCAGGGGGTTGTTGTCAGTGGGCCTCTGATGGGGCGTGGGCCCTCAGCAGTCGCCCAACCATGGCTACCCTTGGTGCTGGCCCTGTCTGATAGGCCAGTGTGGGAAACCAGATGCTGAACTAGGTAGGCCTTGAGTCTGATTCAGCACAGCTTTTATGTTCAGGGTGCGCTTTAGGACAGAGCTGAGGTGGAGCTCTGAATGCTATCATATTGGGGGGGGGGGGTGGCAGCCACCACTGTGGTGTCCCTACAGTTGCTTGTCCAGCTCCTTGGGCCCTACTGAGAAAAGACCCCAAACTAGCACATTCTTTTGAAACTGGCTAATTGTCTTCATATGTGTGTTAAATTTCTCACTAATATGCCAGATGAGGATAACCAAAATCTTAGAACTATAAATGCTGCATTCACAAGTCTAGCAAAGGAGACAAGCTTTCCCAAGTGGCTGCAATGTTCCATTGGTGTGCAAAATTCTTTCTCCATCATGGCTTTTGGGAGGACCTCATATATCTGCCTTTCACTTTGAAAGGATCCATTTGATTTCCCTTGGCTTGGTGGTCAGCATCAACTTTAAAAATGGTATTTTAACTGTTTAATTCATATATCCCATTCTGGAAACTCAAGGAGGTACATACACAGTTCTCAGGCAGTCTCCCATCTAAACATTAACCAGCCCCAAACATGCTTAGCTTTAGCAAAGATATTATTTCAGGGTCTTCAGACCATAATCAAGAACTGTAGAGGTCACAATCAAGCCTCCTTGGAAACTATACCTTCTGACCTGAAAGTCTTGCTCTCATCCCAGATGTTTGTAGGTTTATTTGGTTACTGAAAAATAAGAGGAAAACAGTCTTCACATGCTCAGAAACACCCCCTTCATGATTATCAGTTCATATGTAATGTTCAAAAGCTAAATCTTGACCCCTGAATACAGGGTCTGGAGCTAAACCATGCCCTGGCTCAAATTAAGCCATACTTCAGGATGACTTCCTGGAGCAAGGGCCTGCAACTGTCCACATTTACCCAGGAGCAGTGCTGTAGGAGTCCAATTCCACACCCTTCCTCCTTACACCTGGTGGCTCAGTTCTTACCTATCTTAGTGTCATTAAGGAGCATCTGACAGTAATAGAATCCCCAAATATGCAGTGGCTGGAGAGAGCACAGTCAAACCCAACAAATCAAAACTCCACTCTGGCATTCAAAGGAGTTGCAGCAGGGAGGAAGCAAGGAGAAAGGGTTGCGTGCCAGTTTCAACCTGCCAGTCAGAGCTGTTAGTTATTTTTTGCACATACATAAGTAGCTTTTAGGCACTGAGCTCTAAGCCCAGCTGTACAGTAGGTGTAGCTGAAGTGGCCATTAAATCCACAGCAGGTGCCCTACTCAGGCAATTATTTCGGGAACATTAGTGCTTTCAGATCCTTGCCACCCTACCTAAAAATCGTGACCAAAAAAGTCACTGAGTACCTAGTGGGCACCAGAATCCATGAATAATAAGCATCCTGGTTTTATGAAGAATAATACATTTCTTCAGATAAACATGCTTTTCTTTTCTCTTTCTTTTCTTTTCTTTTTGACAGGACTACAACATGAATTGCTTGAGGGGATGCAGTCGTGCTGTAAATGTATGCCTTCACAAAGCGCTCTCTCTGGCTCTCTCTTCCTGTCTCTCACCCCTGACATCACATGCACAAAATCTGTTTTGTGCGCTAGGATGGGAGCTTTTTTGAAAGGCCTATAAGCTGAATGCGGATGGAGTGTGGGAGTTCCCAGTCCCCCTAAAAGGGGGATTTGTGAATATTGACATTTATTTATGGTATAGGCTATTACTGTTTTATGTGTGCATTCTCTAACTTTCTAAACATACATTGTTCCATGTACATTGTATACCTGCATTACATTTGTGACCAAATGTCCACAAAGATCCCAATTTTATTATGCCTTTTTATATGCAATTTGATGAATCATTTATATCAGATATGGGCAACACATGGCCCATGGGTGGCATGCGCCCCCCCCCCACTGTTCTTTGCTGCTCCCCAAAATTGTAAAAATAACTTTTTAAAAAATGGCGGCCAGAGCAGCCATTTTGACCCCCTTTTTTTTTTACCCTTTTAGTTTTCAGTAGATACTACAGAGCACCAATTTGGCACTCCGCAGCCATTCCAGATGCCATTTTTTCCTGATAATGCAGGGGGGGGAGTGCAGCCCGAGGAAGGAGGTCCAGGGGGCAAAATTGGCTCCTGGACCTCCTGAAGTTGCTCCTGATTTAGATGATAAGATGATGTACAGGTGGAACAGAAAGCCCATGTTTAGTATCTATGCAACAAGGTGACAATAGGCTCCTGGACCCAAGTGCCAAATTACATTTCAGAGAAGTGCTCGGGGGCTGCATTGCAGTGGTGGGTGAAGCCAAAGGCAAAAGGGGCAGGGCCAAAACCTCAAAAATATATCGGCATATTTTAGCTTAAAGTTCTTACTGCCAGTAACGAAGCCTTAGGAGAGGCATTTGAACCTTTTTGAATGGGGGGGGACGGCACAAAAGCCGGGAAACAACCAGATGATTGGTGGTTGTGGGAAAGGGAGTTGGGGCCAGGGGAAGGGGTGTGGTCTTTTGGGAAACTCCAGAGGCTGGATTGGGACCCCCTGAGGTTCTGCATTTGACCCCCATGCCTGAGGCTCTGCAACCTCGGGCTACGTAATGGTGTCGAAAAGTTAGGAACCTAACTTTGAGCTCCAAACTACCTTCAGGATTTTTCTGTAACTGTTCTGTAGTGTGATTTTTCAACCACGAATCAATGCGTTCATAATGCCCTTTCCCAGTTGGGGTCAACCTTTCAATCGAATGCAGTAACATCGGTTGCTTGTGCAGTGGTGTGAACAGAGCCTAAGTATTAAAGCCCATTCCACTTGGCTGAGGAATTTATTAACTTCATAGGTCTGGGAGAATCCGATCCAGAGTACCGCTGATATTCTCCAAGACATCTTACAAAATATCTCAGTAGCTGCAGGCAGCCTTGTAAACCTGTCTGTATTCTGGTAGGCTCCAGTCATAGTGATACTTCATAACGAACTGCCAGCCCTCAGTCACTGAGTTCAGCCTTCCTGATGCAGTGCTCCTTCAGACTACAGATTAATGCAGTCAAATAAAATGATCGTATATCATAGATGTATGAGGTCAAAGGGTTCTGGGGCAATAGCTCACCAGGAAAGAGTGCCTTACTGTACCAGCTACCTATCAGTCTCTAGGCTCCACTGGGGCTTACGCCACTGGCCATTGTGGCAAGGATACGCGGCTGCAAAACATCCTTCTGTGAAACCAGGTTTTGAGCACATATTATCCTGTTAAAATATAGTCAGAATAGTAATAGGCAGTGGCATTTATTAAATTCTTTTTTGGTAGCCATCCAAAATTGGCATGTTTTTGAGGCAATGCATTGTGGGATACCCACCACAGCAAAATTGTTGCAATTTCCAGCGATCAGATACAAATGTCAAATGACTGATATTTCTGGGGATATATTCAGTGTAGCATGAACTGAAGACCAAATGAAAAATGCTGTTGTCATGGAACCAGAGTTCGGTCTCCCATTAGATTCAGATCATGAGGTGATTGGTTACCATGTACAATACTGAGAGGCTATGCAGATGACAATTTCACCACATATTTAACCACGGATTTTAGTACCTGGCAGCTTTGCTTACATATGCAGTGGAAAGAGGTATGGATTATGTCACGTAAGGTTACAGAGTGAGGCATACCAATTTTGACTGCTTCTCCAAATTAAAACAACAACATCAACAACACCCTGCAAATAGAAAATTAGAGGGAAAAGGCTTTAGCCCAGACATTTCCCTTCAGTATTGGTTTTCTATTTGCAGGTAGTCACTAACGAAGGGTAGAATTCCAAAATGTTATCATAATCCTCCAAGCTGAAATGGTTCAGTCTATTTGACCACCTCATTCTGCTGCATGTGTAGACTGAGCCCATCATGTCAGTAGCTCAGGTGTGGTAAAATTCTCCTTATCACTTGGCAAGTTGATAAAGAGAACACTGACCCTGAGTATAGTTTGGTCATCTGTGTGGGTTCTGAGCCTCAATCAGTATTTCCTTCTGGGGTTCAACTATTAGCACTTAGCGCTTCTTTATTACTCATCTGGCAACCTGACTCCTGAGATAAACTGGAATAAGTACGTAGATATCCGTGTTTTACTTGCTCTTTGAGCTTTGAGGCCAGCAGCACCTCTTGTGCCACCTTGCCAGTTAACACATTTAAATTTATAGCATAAGACTAGTCATCAGGACAGTGGCCAGGTTCACATGATCACTGGGGAAAAGAAGCCATGGTGGCTTCTTTTACCTGCCCCTCCGTGTGCTGGTCATGCGCTGTGTGATTTGCCTAATTACCCTGACGACGTGTGGCTTGCCGTGTCATCCGAACCCAGTGAGGTGAGTGGCAGGGGGTGGCTTCCAAACCCACTCAGAACCCTACAACAAGCCATGGGTTCTGGGGTGGTTTGGAAGCCACCCCCACCACGCACGTTGCCGGGTTCGGACAACATGGCAAGCCGCGCGGGTATTTAGGCAAATTGTGCGGTGCACAACTGGCACGCATGGGGGTGGGAGAAAGAAGCCACTGTGGCTTCTTTTCCCCGGGTGATTGTGTGAACCCAGCCAGTGTGGGTAGCCCCAATATAGTAAGTCTTCTTACTGCAACTGTAAATTTCAGCAAAGATGGGACTATATTTCCCCCTGTAGGGCTGTCCCCTTGGCCAGCAAAAGAATAGTTCATTCCTTAATAGGACTTACAATTGAATGGGAACTATTAATTAAACCCAGGAAGGAACTTAACCAGCTAATAGTTTCCATTGCTCTTGTGACATGGCTTTTAAGAAGCTAAGTAAAAGGCACACAGGAAGGGTGACTTCTGAATCTAGCCAAGATGGCTTTTCTGTAGCTAGCAAAAACAAATTAATGACATCATCAACAAATTAATGACATCATCATGCCTGTGATTCTACTGGCATGTGCAGAGTATTCAACAAGCAGCAAAGCCATTATATGATCCAGTAGGGCTGGCCCTACCATGAGGCAGAGGGCTGGGGTGGGCAGTAGCCCCCACATCCATTCTCCCTGAGCCCCCGGGCCCTTCCCATCCCATCTTCTTGATGGTGACCTGGCAGTGGCAATGCTGGCTTCGTGCTGGCCTGGGCTGGCTGGCTCTCTTGCCTAGCTACCTTCTCCCAGACAATGCCATGGGGCCCCTCCAAGCGGGGAACCAGAGAGGCAGCCACCTAGGCCAGGCACTCCAGCAGGCATTACGCATGTACAGGCATTACTCTCTCTGCTCACATGACGCATGCTGGGACTGTTGGTGCTGCACTGCATTTGTTTGAGCAGGTTAAGAACATTTGAGCTATCTTTGTGAAGAGTCATAGAGTCATAGATCATAGAGTTGGAAGGAGCCTACAAGGCTATCGAGTCCAACCCCCTGCCCAATGCAGGAAACTACAGGACGGGTCTCTCATCCAAGTAATAACCAGGCCTGACCCTGCTTAGCTTTCCACACTCAGACAAGCTGAGCCAGCATAAGCCACAGAAAGTAGCAATGGACTGCAAAGGTGATTCTCTAATCTGATCAGTTAAATTAATTATGAGATGTTTTTATGAAAGATGTATTTTAGTTATAGCTTTTTATGTTAAGTGAAAATTGGGATGCCCAAATACTCATGTTTTATGCCCTTGTTTTAGAGATTTTTTACTTTTTTTGTACTGTTTGTAACAGCCTATGGCTATAAGTAATAAACACTCTGTGTGTTTGAGCAGGTAGCAAGCAGAAGCCAAGTGGAGGAGTGAGATGACAGCAGCAATAAGGAACTGGAGGTGCATGCCATGCATGCCTGCCCTATTTCCCCTAAGCTAGCCTCCTTCCCTCAGATGCCCTGCAGGATGCTGTCCTGTCACCAGTGCTGAAGTAAGATTCAGCTGCCAGTCCAGTTGGCTCCTGTATGTGGCATGAGCAGGGGTGTGTGTGCATGCCATCTTGTGCTTCACCTCAGGCAGCAAAACGTTGGTTGTCAGGTTTTGCTGGTATACCCTGGAGCCGAGAGTGATGAAACAGGCGGGGAGCTGGCTTGAGCATAGATGGAGGAGAACTCCTAATGGATGTGATCAAACACTAGTGTGTGCCATGTTTGAGCTTATTTGGGAGCAGTGAAGGTGGAGAAGAAACATTACCCCTCTGCCTCTATTGTATCCTCTGTATGTTATCCAGCAGAGCTTTTTAGGGTTGTTCAGAGCTTATTATATGCTGGCCTTAAGGAGGTTAGGGAACCGTCAGAGGCCCAGTGTGACAGGTTTGGGAGGCACTTCCAGGATAAAATCTTTTGCATCTGCTGGGACCTAGACTCCATTGTTATAGCAGGTGAATCAGGTATGTTATCTAGAGTGAAGCCGTGTCCAGTTTTGTTGGATGAGTCTCAGTTGGTACAGCTCAAGGGCATTGACACGAAGTGGTCATACAAATCTGTCCAGGTGCTTGGACAGGTTCGTGTGGAAGTGTGGCCACTTCCATATTGGATCCTTGCCCCTCAGGACTTTTGAAATCTGGCAGGAAGGGAGCAGCCGGCTGCTTCTTTGTGAAAGGGAGTGGTCCCAGGCCATCTGAAAGAGGCAGCAGTGAGGCCACTCTTGAAGAAACCCTTCCTGGACCCAGACTCAACAACTTTAGGCCAGTGGCTGTCATGTCGGCTGATATGCCTAAACCTGTTCCCAGCTATCATGCCTAATCAAGGCCAGGATGACTCATTGGATGATGATTCAGAGACCATGGAGTCCAACACTGCTGTGCAACATCCTTACACTGACACTCCTAGCACCTCCAGCATAACTACACCAGGTCCTCCAGTACTGGTAGACAGTGAGAAACCCATGGGGAGGGCCCCTGAGGACCATACATCCCCCATAGAGTCTGAGGAGGAGGTGGAGCATCCACCAGCCCTAGAGCATGCCAGCACCATAAGGTAGAGGCACAGGCCACCACCTGAAGATGAAGCACGTGCCTCAAGAACTATAGCAACCAAAGTCCTCATGAGTATCAGAGGCAGTATGCCTAAGTACTCCAGTTGCTGGGGAACATGGGTGCTGTTAATGATGCTGTTGCACTCATGTCCTGCTTGTAGGATCCCATGGGCAGCTGGTTGGCCACTGTGTGAACAGAATGCTAGACTAGATGGACCCTTAGTCTGATCCAGCATGGCTCTTCTTATGTTCTTATGAGTAAAGGACTCCTCATGAGTAGGGCCCTCCTCATGAGGAGGACTTTTTTTTTACATAAGCCTATGATGATCTTCAGTTGAGCACTGGCTGGGGCTCTGGAACCTCTGGCTATATCAACTCTTAGCTGGAACTTTAGAGCTGCTGGACATAACACTTTACTTCAGTGTATAGTGCTTTGAATTCTTGCCTCTCTGACCTTGCTACATGATTGAAACTTTGTGCTCCTGACCTTTAGACCCTTGCTTGACTCTGCTTTTTGGACTGTGGTTGTATCTGACTGCTTACCTGTGTTTGGACCTTGGCTACTTCTCAGACCTCTTTCTTGGAACTCTCCCTCTTGCCTGGTAATACTGTTCCTTTGACCATTGTCTGTTTATTGACTTGCCTTTGGATTTGTTCTTCAATAGCCTTAATGCTGAGACTGACCCAGCCAAAGCAGAGCAGTGGCAAATGTCCCTTTCTTGGCCATGATCCTTGAGTGGGTGGTTGCCAACCAATTCCAGATGCTCTTGGATGAGACTGATTATCTGGATCCATTCCAGTTAAGGTTCAAGCTGGATTTTGGCATGGAAACAGCCTTGGTTGCCTGTATGATTACCTATGTTGGGGAAAAAGACAAGGGGAAGCATGACCCTCTTGGTTCTCCTTGATCTCTTGGTTGCTTTTGATACCATGGACTGTGATATCCTTCTGTGGTGACTGTATGAGCTGGGAGTGGGGGATACTGCATTGTAGTGGGTGGCAAGCTCCAGAAGGTGGTGCTTGGGGGATATAGCTTGCCCCTGTGGATTCTCCAGCATGGGGGTTCCTCAGGGGTTGGTTTTGTCCCCCATGCTGTTCAATATCTACATGAAACTGTTGAGTGGGGTCATCTGGAGTTTTGGAGTGCATTGTTATCAGTATGCTGATGACACACAGCTCTATTTCTCCTTTTCCTCTTCATCAGGTGAGGCTGTGGGTGTGCTAGATCAGTGCTTGGCTGCAGCTATGGACTGGATGAGGGCTAATAAACTGACAAGACTGACATGCTGTTAGGTGGTTCTTCTGACTGGATGGAAGGTGTCCATCCTGTTCTGAATGGGGTTGAACTCCCTCTGAATGAGCAGGTTCATAGCTTGGGGGTTCTCCTGGAGCCATCTCTGTCACTTGAAGCTCAGGTGGCCTCAGCGGCATGCAGTGCCTTCTTCCAGCTTCAGTTGGTAGCCCAGCTGTGTCCCTATCTGGACAGAGATAACCTAGCTTCAGCACTCTGTGCTTTGCTAGCCTCCGAGTTAGATTATTGCGGTGTGCTCCATTGGGGCTGCTTTTGAAGATGCAGCTTGTGCAAAATGGGGTAGCCAGATTGATAGTGGAGGAGACCAAAAGGTCTGAACATATAATACTGATTCTGGCTACTTGAACTGGCTCCCTGTACATTTCAGGGCCTAATTCAAGGTGCTAGTGTTGACCTATAATGCCTTACATGGCTCAGGACCGCAATACCTGACAGAGAGCCTCTCCTGATATGAACCTACCTGTACAATACAATCAACATCTGGGTCCCTCTTCTGAGTCCCTCCTCTGAGGGAGATTCGGAGGGAGGATAGCAACAAGGGAGAGGGCCTTCTCAGTGGTGCCACCCGCCCACGATTGTGGAATGTACACCCCAGTGACGCTCGGCCATGAAGCTCACTGGGTGACTTTGGGCCAAGCACGGACTTTCAGCCTAACCTACCTCACAGGGTTGTTGTGAGGATAAAATGGAGAGGAGGAGGAGGATTATGTAAGCCGCCTTGGGTTCCTTGCAGGAAAAAAGGCGGGGTATAAATATAATAACTAAACTAAACTAAACTTTTCAGCGCCAGCTTAAGACTTTCCTCTACTTCTGGGCATTTGGCGGGACATGATGGGGCTTTTTAGTGTTAGGTTGTTGTTGTTTTTATCAGGTCCAGGTAGTTCTATTATTAATTGTTTTTAACTGTCCAAACTGTTTTAAATTTTTGTCAGTTAAAGGTTTTATATTATGTTTTATGTTGTGAACTGCCCAGAGAGCTTTGGCCTAGAAATGTAATAAAAGAATGAAATGAACATGTGCCACAGTGGCAGTGTAAACGTACCTGAGGAAAGGTGACCATAGCATGGACCTACATTCTCAGGATGTCTTTGATAATTTAAATTTAGGAACAAATTATATAGGTTGGAGGATTTAGGTATGACCCACTCTGTGTGTGTGTGTGTGTGTGTGTAGCCTCCAGTAATGACCAATATCAAAGTTAAAGGGTTTGCTTAGTGAGCTGTTGGAATTTTTTTAAAAAAATCTGTCCATTTCAAAGGCACTTTATTTGGGGCTACAGGCTTGGGGGAAAATGAAATATATCATTTGTGTTCAGAAATAATAAATTGATAGCACAATCTTATACATGTCTATTCAGAAGTAAATCCCATTGATTTCAATGAGGCTTACTCCCAGGTAAGTGGGTATAGGATTACACCTTTAAAGACTTGCAATAGCATTACTGTGAAAATTAAAAAGAAATTAATGCACAGAGAAACACCTGAGAAATTAAAATATTCATGTGTATTTATGGAAGATGTTTTCCTATTTCAGATTTTCCCCAAGCTTGCAATTTTTCCCTTACCAGGCTAGGGAAAAATTGATTTTTCTTCCAAATCTTTTGGGAATTTTTCTGAGTCTTTACATCACAAATTGTTCATCTCCTCACACCCCTCAGTGAAGAGGGAATCAAGGTGACTGGGGTGGGTTGGGGGTTGAAAAACACTTGAAATATAAACATACAGATATGTACAGAAGTTAAGCTGTGTGTGAACGTACATGTGTGTATGTATGTATTATAGTGGAGATTCTTATCCATAAACTTCTCATCAGCTTAAGCTATATTTGCTCTTTGCCAACTTTTTGAAGTTAGCAAACTGTGTGTGTGTGTGTATTTCTAAAATGAATATAGTGCAATAAGATTAGATATATAAATAATGCAACATGTCTGAAATACTGTCGCCTCTCAGCATTAAAGCATGCACGTCATGGAAAGAAGGTGGGGGGGGGGACGTTTCATCTATTTTGACATATTTTGTTTGCTGTGGTTTGTTTTGTTCCTTTGGAAAATTCAACCTTTGCCATGGAGGAAAATGGTCAGAGCGTGTGTGTGTGTGTGTGTGTGTGTGTGTGTGTGTGTTTAAAGGAACTTGACAGAGAGATGAGAGCAAAAGAAAAGGCCTTTGACTGAAGGGCTGTCATAACACACTTCTGGGCTGTCCTGGTACTTCAGATCCTCTTGTCTCAGGATCAGAACACAGTCCCAGTTGTGGTGTCAGGTGCCAGAAGTGATGTGCACACCGGGGACCTGCCCTGGATTAAGAAAGGGGGAAACGTTGCACCTACCCTTCTGTTTCTCCCATGGTGTGCCCTATATAATTGGGCCTTATACAGTAATACCTTGGATTGCAAGTAATTGGTCTGAGAGCGTTTTGCAAGACAAGCAAAAAAAATTTAAAAATTTTGACTTGATAAACGAGCAAGGTCTTGCAAGACAAGTCGGGTAGGGATGTAACCGCTCGCCTCAAGCGGGAGTAGCGGGCCGAAATCGGCCCCGCTCACACCCGCCAGAGATTCACTTTGATATAAAAGTGTTTTGGATTACAAGCACGGTTCCAGAACGAATTATGCTTGCAATCCAAGGTATTACTGTACAAATAATGTCTTTTCGGAGATGGGGAAGTGCTCTTACTTTCCTTTTCTTTTTGTATGAGATTCATGTTTACTAGGTCTGAACCACCCAACCTATCCACCCTGTTCTCAGGTTGTGAAGAGGGGCCTCCCCTTTCAGTGAGTTTTTTTTTGGGGGGGGATAGCCTCCAAACAGAAGGGAAGGGGGTTCATCTGATTTTGCCTTGCAGCAACTGCATTCCCCACTGATGCTCAGCACCATGTTTTCTTCCCTCGCCCCCATGCCATGTTACCAATTAGATTTAACTACATGATGAGGTCTGAAGCCAAATCAAAGTGACATCAATGTTTGTGTCATGTCATGCCAAAAACAGGGTGGTGGTGGTGGGCAGCACTGGGTAGCACGGTTGCCACCACTGCACAGACCACAGAAAAATGTCAAAGAGGGTCAGGGGAAGGGAGGCCTTTTTGAAGCCTTTGACTCCCCTCAAATACTTCCATTAAAGCCAAAAAGGTTCTCCATAGAAGAGTCAGGTCAGCCCTAACATTTTCTTTGTTGCTCTGGCAAACCATTATTTTTGGGTTTTCATAGTACGTTAGGAGGTATCTGCTAAAATCAGGTATCTGCTAACATCAGAGGTTTAGCCAGTGCCAGGGATGTCAGAGAAATCTGCAATGAATTCAAAGGAGTCCAGATTTCTATGAATCCAGCCTATGCATTCCACAGTGGACCAGCTTTTTCCAAGTCACATGGACTGGCGGACCAGTTTTTCACTTTGGGGCGCGGGGGGGGATTTGCACTAATTCACAGCACTATTGTATATCAGTGCTAATGCACACTTGCACAAATGTACTAATGTGAAATCGTTAACTAATGCACATCTGTGCAAGGGTGCATTGGCACAAGTAGAACAAAATTCGACAGAAAGAGAGGTGCCTGACAACAGTACCTATGTACACCAGTTGCTGGGAACATGGGTGGGAAGGTGCTGTTGCCCTCATGTTCTGTTTGTGGGTTTCCCAGGTGCAGCTGGTTGGTCACTGAATAAGCAGAATGCTAGACTAGATGGACCCTTGGTCTGATCCAGCATGGCTCTTCTTCTGTGGCTCACGCTGGCTCAGCTTGTCTGAGTGTGGAAAGCTAAGCAGGGTCAGGCCTGGTTATTACTTGCATGGTTATTACTGGTTATTACTCCTCTAGTTTCCTGCATTGAGCAGGGGGTTGGACTCGATAGCCTTGTAGGCTCCTTCCAACTCTATGATCTATGAAATCTATGTTCTTAAAGCCATTGTACAGAAACAACACAAGAATTTCACAAGGGAATGGATGTCTCAGTCATGATGGGCAGCATCTCCGTGTCTCGAGGTGTGTCAGTGAGTTTTTCATCAAGGATGATCCACAAGGAGGCTCTTCCTGGTCCAGCACCATAGCACACAATTGGAATGGTTGGGGGGTGGGAAGGCAGGTATTGCCCCCTGCCCCACCCCCACCACAGCCCAACACAGACAGCAGAAAGCCAGCCATGGGAATGGCACAATCCACACTGTTCTTGTACAATTCTTTGTGAGCCATGGGGACCAACTCAGGCTAATGCATCCTGCATATCTAGCTGAGCCTGTAGCCAGGGCTGGGCTGGGTGGACCTGCCACCCTACATTTTCTCTGCTCCCCAATTTTTTTAAAAAAATAATTAAAAAACAGTTTTAAAGTTTGTCTTTTAAAAGCCTGCAAACCAGATGAACTGTCCCCTACTTTTGTGGGGGGGGGGGGCTCTGGCCTTTTAGGCTGGCTACGGACCTGCATCTAGATTAGGACCACTTTATATATTGCAAGAAACAGCGACAGAGGATATGCAAACCACTCACTCTTTCCAAGCATAAAACAAAGAGGTGGGGGTGGGAGTACTTGCACTGTTCAGAGAAGAGTGACCAAGATGGTGAGGCATCTGGATACCAAGTTGCCACCATTGCCCAGACCACAGAAAAATGTCAAAGAGGGTCAGGGGAAGGGAGGCCTTTTTGAAGTCCTATCAGGAATGGTTGAAAGAACTGGGTATGTTTATGTGAAGGACCGCAAACGGTCCTTTGAGTCGGGGGTGGGAGATCAGAGGTTTCGAAATACTAGCTTTGATCTCGCCCTTGCCAATTCACCTGGCCCAAATTTGGCCCCTGTCTAAGACACTGGGATTTAGCACCGGATCAACAGAGAACCTACACACACACTGCATAGCAGAAAGCAAAAGGAAGTTTATTTAGGGATTAGTCAGTTACAAATTGGTTGGGGAGATAAGGGAGTGAAATTGACAGAATATTGTTACATACAGTCAGAACTACAAAAAAACAACTGAGAACTTACACTAGAGTACCCAGGCGCTTCGCTTGGGGGTTGATCTTTTCGGGCTGGCCTTAGCCAATGACCCACTCCATGCTCCATCGCACCATGAACAACAATGACCAGCAGCCACTGCTGCCCGTTTATCGCCTTTCCCTTGCCCCCCTCTTTTGATAGCCCGACCCCTCCTTTCTCAAGCCTGACAAACTGGTCCAGCCAGGCAGGAGGGGTGAGGTGGCTTCAGGTGTCTGATGGTTGCATTCTTGACCATTGAGGGTGCTTGGGGGAACCTTTGAGGGTGCTTGGGGGAACCATTAGCATTTGAATGTGTTGCAGACTCAGAGGCACCACTTGGCCTCCTTGGAGGAATATGCACAATTCACCGGGGCCTCTGGCAGAGATTATGCATGTGGCATGGGGGCAAGGTGTAGGCGATGTCATGCCTTTTCTCCACAGTTTAGCCTGGAGAAGATTAAGGGGAGACATGACAGCTGTCTTCAACTATCTGAAAGACTATCATGCAGTCAGAGGCAGTGGGAAGTACCGAAAAGTTCTGGGGCTCAGACCTACAGGATTAAAAAAAAAAAAAAAGAATGCACAAATTTGCATATGCTGATTTACATATGATCTAAAGTAGTGTTCCCCAACAGAGCTGGAGGACCCCAGGTTGGGGAACACTGCTCTAAAGTGTGTCTCTGTGTGTGCCTTTGAAGGACCCTGTCTCCCAAGGACACCCATATTTGTAAAAAGGGATGTATGGGCAGGGGTGCTTGATTTCGGGGGCGGGACCTCAGGCAGAAAGATTCAAGGGGCAGCAGGAGGTGAAGCACGTGGGCAAAAAGCCAGCTAATCCAGGGGGATCAGACGCAACAGAGATCATCAGGGGCCCTGTACCTTTATTTCAGCAAGTGCCCATAGATAGCACGGTGGTGGGGCAGATGACCTCCCAGAGATTTGGGGCTCCAAATGAAAGATTTGGTGCTCCAGCCCTAGTGGGCCACCCCCTAACACCTCCTCTGTGTGCAGAAGGAGCAGACTGGTTCTCTGTTGCTGCAGAGGGCAGGATTAGAACCAGTAGTAGAAATTGCAGGGAAGCGGATTTTGGCTAAACATTAGGAGAAACTTCCTAATGATAAGAGCTACTAAGCAGGAGAACAGATGGTCTTGAGAGGTGGTGCGGTTGTCCTTAATTGTAGGTATTTAAGCAGAGGCTGGATGGCTCTCTGTTAGGGATACCGACGTAGTTGCATTGCAGAGCCTGTATTAAACAGGGTGTTGGACTAGATCAGGGGTGGGCAACATGTGGGGGCCCCCAGTGTGGTCTCTACTCCTGAAATTTGGGGGACACACCAAAAATTGTTTTTTTAAAAAAATCCAAACAAAATGGCATCCAGAGCTGCTACTGGACCGTATGCCAAAGGGGTCGAAATTCGGTTGTTTGCAAGCTAATTTTGACCTTTTTGATACTCTGTGGAAGCGCTGAACACCATTTTAAAAGAACTTTATCCCCCTCCCTGTTTTTGACACTGTGTAGGGGGTGGCTCCCCAGACCTCCTGAAGTTGCCTTCCCCTGGGCTAGAGGCTCTCCAAGGTCCCTTCCAACTCTTATCATATCCCTTGGAGGGGCTTGTGCAAATTGTACTTGTATTGGGAGTGCATGCGGAGACCAGAAGTGCTGGAAGAGCGAAGCAGTCTGGACAAAGACACATGCACTATATGAACATAAGCTTGTTTTGGAACCAGTTTTGACCCAGACTAATAGGCATAGCTTCCCCCACTGCCCCACCCCAAAGAGTCCTGGGAATTGTAGTTTGTAAGGGTGTGCAAATTCTTTGACAGAGGATCCCCTTCATAGAAATAGTTCCTAGAGTTCCTTGATAGAAAATCAGGACAGTTAACTGGGTTTGAAACTGGTTTACTTTTTTTTTCCAAAGCATGGGCCACTGCCCAGAAATATTCTCCATGTGTGGATGCTACAGGAGGCCAGATTTCAGAAATTATATCTTTAAACACCTTGGAGGTGCGGGTTACAGTCCAAACCAACCTGAATGAGTTTAGCCTGAGGCTTCAGCGCTTTAGGGTTTGCAGGTCCAGATTGAAATCTAATGCAAAATGGGAGGGCATCAATCAACTGGAAATGGGGAGGCAATTCAATTTGTGTTATGAATTTAAGGGAGTGCGAGGAGGTGGGGACAACACTGCACTAAAGCGATATCGTGGGTGCCTTATAGAACTCCTGCCTAGTGTAAACAAACTCACTCCTGCTCAGTCTTAACAAGCAAAACATTTCGGCGCACAATGAAATCGCAGAGATGCAAAGAGAGGGAACAAGCAAAGGCATGGCTGCTTCCCCAATTCATCCTCTGCAGTCGGGCGGCTCTTTCTCATTTATGCTGAGAAGGCAGAGTCGGCGCGCGTTGCCCTGAGGTATATATCCAGGTACAACTGGCTGTGTGAACCTATTTTGGGGGGCAGGAAGAAAATTCTGCAGCTCGGGCTTTGAGAGCCACCTTAAAAGTGGTAACTGGAGCTGTCAGACTGAGTGGGGAAGCGTTCAGACCAACGGGAGACAGCAGCTGCCAGCAAAGGCGAGCTCTATCCACAACAGCAGAGCAAAACAGCCTTGAGGGAGAAAGGAGACTCCTCCAGAGCACCGCTTGCCCCTTATGCTGCCTGCGTTTGCTGACACCCAAGGAGGCAGCCCGCTACGCCGCGTGGATTACAAGGGCCAAGGCTACAGATGGCAGGCTTGGCTATTCCGAGCCATCTGCTTTGTTTATTCGGTTGCCCTTCCAAGTAAAAGGGAAGAAAAGGGAAAGAAGCGCGCCTCTGGCAACTTGAACGGTAAGACTGAAAGAAAGCACCCACCTCCCCGAAAAGCAGAGCACTGCAGTCAGTGCAGCGGCTGCACGTGTGTTTGTGTGTCTGTGCATGTTGAGCCGAGAGCTGCTGCATGTTTATTTCACCGGAGCTCGTGTTGCGGACAAACAGGGAAGCTCTGGCTGGTGGCTTAACGTGGGGAGTAGTTGGTCTGCGGTAGAACCGAAAGGAGGATGCACAGCTCGAAGACTGCAGCAGGATGCCCGGGAGACTCTTCTTTCATTCTGCTGCAGTTTAATAGTCTGTTGGGGTGGTCTAGTGCAATGTTAAAAGAAAAAGAAAAACACCTGATGGTATTAAGATAAATGCAGGTTGCCCCGGCTCGGAGGGAAACAGGAGTGCCTGTTAACTGGGTTGGAAGGATGTTGAGGAGAGAGGAGAGCGTGGGGGTGGGGTGGGATGGGAAGGGAAGGGAATAAACAAGGAGAGAGCCCCGGGGGACCTTGCTTTCCAGAGATGATATACATCTTCTGGTTTAGGGAGATACTCGCTGTGGATTTCCAAGCAGTTTTTCTTCATTGGTTTGCTAAGGCATGTTAAAAACTGGGTCCTTCTTTAACCTGCCAAGTCCCAGAGCTTCACCGGCTCACTTCAGAGACTAAAGTTTTTCCACTGCTCTTCTGCAAGGCAGAAGTGACATAGTTTCATGCTGGTGAAAAATCCTATCCTATTTTGTTTGCTAAACTCATGCCTGCGATGGTAGGCTTCTGCAAGTCATATTCTGGGGATTCCGTTAAGAGAGAGAAGGAATCTGTTTGAGCAGAAACAAGGTGATGATTTCCTACCAACCAACATCACTCCAAGCGGATAGTACTCTGATAGTACTAACAAATGTCTGCAGCAGACAGATGAAGAGCAGGTGAACAGGATAGGATGGAATGGATTACGCAGGATTGATATTCATCTAAATGTACCAGGTGTGTACTTTGTGAACCGCCCAGAGAGCTTTGGCTATTGGGCGATGTAGAAATAAATGAATTTCACTTGTGCAAATTTGCTGGCATTTTACACATGACACAGTGGTGTGGACATCAGATTGAATAGATCCAAGCTAAATTCAGCATGCGGTTATCATGTTGCTTCAGCTTGCACCCAGTTCACGACTTAAGTCACATCTCAACCCATTGTCAGCTGCTTTGTGGTAAATTTATTTATTTATTTATTATATTTATACCCCGCCTTTTTTCCTGCAAGGAACCCAAGGCGGCTTACATAATTGTTGTCCTCCTCTCCATTTTATCCTCACAACAACCCTGTGAGGTAGGTTAGGGCTGAGAGTCAGTGACTGACCCAAAGTCACCCAGTGAGTTTCATGGCCGAGCGGGGGACTAGAACCCAGATCTCCCGAGTCCCAGTCCAACAAGTTGAGCACATAACTGAAGCAATCACACCATTTTATCATGTGCTGAACTCCACCTGGATCCACTCAAAACCTATTCACTGATCAGGATTTCTGAATCAGCCCTAAACCTCAAGTTAGCATGGCTAGGAATCTACACTTCAACATGGGACTCAAACCAGAGATTCCATGGCAAGTATTTGCAGATACTTAAGACTTAGCTGAAGGCCTAACACAGAAAGAAAGAGCCTGGCTGATATGACCTATACTAGAGGTCTCCAACCTTTTTGGACCTTTGGGCAAATCTGGCAATGTGAGAGACTGCTGTGGGCACCACTGCAAAATGGTTCCCATGGAGGATGTGGCTAGTCACATAATGGCTGCCGTGGGGGCCTGGCTAGTCAAGAGGTGGGAGCAGGGAGAGAAATAGCGAGGCTAGAGGCTGGGGAGGGAGAAATGGAAAGAGTTGCTTCCTGGCCCACCCGATCTTCTTCTGTCCACACTGATCTTTCCCCTTTGTGCTTTCTCTCCCCACCCCACTCCCAGCCTCTAGCCTTGCTGTTTCTCTCCCCCAACCCCTTTCCTCACTATTTCTCTCCCTTCCCCATCCCTTGCTGTTTCTCTTGACCCCCAGCCTCTAGCCTCACTATCTCTCTCCCCCTCCATCTCTTTGCCTCAGTATTTCTACCCCATCTACCCCTTTGCCTTGCTTTGTCTTCCTGCCTGCTGAACAGCTAATCAGTGGCAGGTTCAGGAACAGGAAGGAGAACCTGGTGCCCTAACATTTCTCATTTTTTTAATTAAAACATATATTTTTTGAAGGGGTCAGGGAGTGAAAAAATATGTGGATACCATTGGAGATGCCTGCAGGTGCCATGGTGCCCATGGGCACCATGCTGGGGACCCTTGGCCTATACGGAGTCAACCAGTTACGGTAGTCTGTTTAGCCCAGAATTGTCTGCTCTGGCTGGCAATAGTTCTCGTAGGCAGAGGGCATTCTGAGCCCAGTTAATGTGCTACCTGAAAATCTTTATAAGTGGAGATTCTGGAGACTGAATAGTGGGACCTTCTGTATCCAAAGCATGCATTGTATGACTGAGTTATGGCCCCACAGAGTAACTGAGAAGCAAATACATGTCCATATTTTCAAGTCAGGAACTGCAGCATGATGCCACATTATGAGTTTTCAAGAACTGACTTTCCTCAATGTATTGTCCTAATAAATTCCTACTAGGCATGGCACAATCCAGCCTGGGTTTGGTGGTGACATCCTAACCATCTGATAAGGAAACCCACAAACTGCACCTTCAGAAAGCAAAATGAGTGGTGGTCTAACTTTATACTCCCATCTCCAAGCCAGCTGATATATTTGCTGGCTATTTTTAGGCAAGCATTGAAGTAAATTTAAAATTGTACATTGCCTTACAACAGCAAACAAAATTGTCAAGCAAATGACACCTTTTTCAATCAGAGGGAGATGGTAGTTTATGCTTTTATACCAGGAATTGTGATATGTGATCTCACACACCCTACCCCAAGCTCATGGAACTTGGCAATTAGCACAACAAAGCAAAATGGCTCTAGTCCCAATATTTGCTGATAAAAATAAATACGTAAATCTTGGATGTGGGTATCTAACTGGCCTTAACTTAGCAGGCAAATGAAGGATGCCTTTTGACAAAGTTACAGATATTTAATTCCTGTGGTTTCTATGAAGCATGTGCTTAAATATTTTCTGCTTAACTTCTTAATTTGCTGCTTGACTTTAGATTAAGTCTCATTGATTTCAGTAGAAAACATTTAAGCACATGCTTGGCTCTCTCATGGAAACTCACAAGATTTTAAAGTGCTTCACTTTGATTGAATTATGTCTCTAGTTTATAAAATGTTGATGTTTGAGCCCATGGCCTGAATAGGACCCATGTATTCTCCTCTGTGGAGTAATGCATCACCTCAGATACTTCAAGTGCAATCCTATGCATTATCTACTCAGACATAAGTCCAATGAAGTTCAAATAAGTCCCAAATAAGTGTGGATAAGATTGCAGCCTTAAAATGTACTGGTTCCTTCCCATTAGTATTTCATGAGAAAGTAATGGGGCAGCATTATTCTCACAAGGCAGCAAGTGGCCTAAGCATTCACCGTTATTATAATTTACATTGCATTTTAAATTGAACAAAAGTGCTTTAAAGTCATTATCACACTCACCCCCATAACAACCTTGTGGTATGTGGGTCATTCATTCCAGCTTTACAGATGCGGAAGTGAGGCTCTCTCCCTGGCTTATCAAGACACTCAGCATTCTTGCTGATTTGAACCTACAGCTTCCCTCTGGCTTTTCAAGCCCTGGGGGCCAAAATAGACATTACTTTAAGTGAGAGTCTAGTAGCTATGTCTTCCCCCCACCCCTTCATTTTTACACTAGAGTAGGCACAGGGCCCCCAATCCAGATTGGGACCATGGGGTGGGTGGGTTTTACGATCTGGATCAGGAACCCTGTACCTACTCTTGAGTAAATGAAAATTAGACATAGCTGCTAGACGCACATTTAAAGTAATGTCTGTTTTGGTGCTGTATACACATAGCTGTTTGATTTCAGGCAAAACCTTTGGATTATCTCCAATTGAAAGAACATTGAAATTACCCTTGCAGTGCCATCCTAAGAATATAGGGCAGTATCCAATGGGGCTGTTGTGCGAGCACCCCCTTCCGCCAATTTCACTGTGCAGGCGGGAGTCACCACTTGTGAGCTTCCTATAGGAAGCCCTGAAAAGAGCAGAAATGCTCGTTTCTGGATCACGATCGGTTGACAGTGCTCCCTTATACAAGCTCCACTGACCTGCCCCATTCTAGCAGAAACTAGCATTTCTGCTCATTTCTGCTTACTCCAGGAAGCTCTAAATCTCCGCTGTGCAAGTGGTGGGTCTCACCTGCAGAACAGAACTGGCAGGGGTGTGATGCCCTATTGGATACTGCCCATAAGAAAAGAAGAAGAGCCCTGTTGGATCAGACCAAAGGCCCATCTACTTCAGCATCCGGTTTCCTACAGCGGTGGTGCAGCTAGGCAGTTTTAGATGGCCACGAGTATTACTTTTGTTGTGAAGTATCACACAAGTAACATTTATCTTCTCCCTCCTGCCCTGCTGTTGCATGCTTTACAACTGCTTCTACATTCCTGATACATCAGAGCAAAAAAAAAAAGTTTGCCAACACTATGAAATGCCCTGAGCACATGCATGCAGTTTACATTTTAAACTCACTTAAATCCTGTGCCTACGATTGCAGCATTCGAGAAAAGGGAAACAAGAGGAGACATGTATGACATGATTTTAAAACTTAAATAATAACTATTGGGAGGCTCAATCAGGATTAGGACTGTGCCACACAGGGAGGAGTGTTTAACCATTTCCCCCATGCCATGCTCCTTCCAAAGATCCCACCCACCTAAAGCTACTATTTATCCCTGGAGGGAAGCTTCAGTTTGTGCCAGTGGCTTCCCTCCTGCAGCTAATGGCTTCACTGGAGCAGTTTTCAATAGGGGGAAAGGCTTAAAGCCTTTCCTACATGGCACAGTCCTGACAGAGTCCTCCCACCCCCTTTGTTGCTGCTTTAAAAAAACAAAACATAAATTGCATTCATGTATTTCATCATGTATCATCTAGTGTGGCCCAAAGATACCAAAGCAAATGCTGAGATTAATCTGACTGTCCTCTTCCTTCTTTCATAAAGAGCAGGGCAATAGTCAATGGAACTAATCGGGTAATTAAAGGAACCTTTCTGGACCATAATAGCCTCTGTAACCCTTTGCCACAGGGTATCACTGGGGCTTCACATAATTAAAAAACACACACCACAGATTAGAGATATAACTTGCATGTGACATTGACCTTTTCTACACAAGGCATTTATTGTGCACTTGTCAGTCATTTCTTATGGTTGTTTACAGGTTCTTTAGATAATGTCATGGCCCTTCAGTTTCACTTCTGTTTTTAAACAGGACTTTCTACACGTTTTTTTAGAGCAGGGAAAATGCGGTATTATTTGTGAAAGTGAAAGAAAAGGCTTTCCCCACTTGTGTAATTGAGCTGTTCAGCTATACTACAGTGCCACCTAGAGGTTATGTAGTGGAAAAGCAGGAAAGGAAAGGCTCTTTGTGTAGTGCTCAGATCTCAATTCTGTGACAAAACCAAAAGTAGATACAGTAGATTAACAGCCTCATGTAGAAAAGCTCTGTAAGGCACAGGCAGGGATCTTAAACAACGGCTTCTAGAAATCAGGTTCTAATCTAGAGTCTAGTGCAGCCTTCCCCAACCTGGTACTCTCCAGATGTTTTTGACTGCAACTCCCAGCATTCCTGATCATTGCGCATGCTAGCTAAGGCTGATAGGAGTTAAATTCTAGGACTGGGTTCAGACAACATGATAACCCACATTCAAGGGTTGAGTGTGGGTTGTCGTTGAACTGTGGGTGGTTGTTAAAACATGGCTATCATGTTGTCTGAACCCAGCCAAGATAGCAAACCATGATGAACAACCCACCCAACAACAAATGATGGGTTCTCTTCATGGGTTGTTCGTGGTTAACAAACCATGGCTTGTTAGGGCAGCTGGGGTCAGACAACACGATAACCCACATTTCAACAACAATCCACACTCAACCCTTGAGTGTAGGTTATCGTGTTGTCTGAACCTAGTGTAGAACATCTGGAGGACCCCAAATTGAGGGAGGCTGGTCTACCACCTTGCTTCCTGCACCACCAGCACTCTGGTCTCACTTCAGGTCTGGCAGACCAAAATCTGTGGTTCAAACGCACCATACCCAGCCAGCATGGCTAATGGCAAAGGATTCTGGGAGCTGTAGTCCAGCAACATCTGGGGACCCAAGGTTGGAGAGCCCTGATCTAGGCTGTAGTACCAGCCTGCTTGAGCATAGTCTTGAACTGCTGCACCCTACAAAGCTCTGGCCTCAGAGCTGGCTCCTTTCTCAGTGTGGGCAGCTTGCTGCTTTGGGCCTTGACTTTGGCACGACCTTAATTAGGCATCTTCCTCTGTTGGCCTTTCTGATCCTCCTTTGCCTGCTCTGGAGCTTGACTCTAGTCTGCTTTGGACCACACCCATGCCTCTGGCCTGCTTAAACCAGCCTTCCCCAACCTGGCACCCTCCAGAGGGGCTGGACTACAAATACCATCATCCTCCAGCAGGGCCTCATTGCCTGGGGATGATGGGATTTGTAGTGTGCCCAAAAGCTTGACCCCTGATGTGGTCCAACAATTTTCATTATTTATTTTAAAATATTTCTGGGCTGCCTTTCAGGGCAGAAGCCCTCCCAAGGCAGCTTACAACATTAACGTTCATATAATAAAAGACTGATACAATAATAAGGCAGCAAACATTCATAAGCCAGTGTGGTGTAGTGGTTAGAGTATGGAACTGGGACTCAGGAGATTCGGGTACTAGTCCCTGCTTAGCCATGAAGCTCCAGTATCAGAGGCAGTATGCCTATGTACACCAGTTGCTGGGGAACGTGGGTAGGAGAGTGCTGTTGCACTCATGTCCTGCTTGTGGGATCCTGTTGGCAGCTGGTTGGCCACTGTGTGAACAGAATGCTGGACTAGAGGGACTCTTGGTCTGATCCAGCATGGCTCTTATGTTCTTACTAGGGGACTTTGGGCCATTCACTGACTCAGCCTAGCCTACCTCACAGGGTTGTTGTGAGGATAAACTGGAGAGGAAGAGGAGGATTATGTAAGCTGCCTTGGGTTCCTTACAGGAAAAAAAGGCAGGATATAAATATAATAAATAAATAAATAAATAAATATAATACACCAGTAACAAAACATTATTAAAAACCTACAGCATAATTGCAGCCACAGAGCAGTCCAATAAAACATAACCAGGGGAAGGCCAGAGAAAACAAGCAGGTTTTCTGGGCCTTCCTGAAAGCCTGCAATGATGGGACATGACAGACCCTTGATGGCAACCAATTCCAGAGGTGTGGGACCACTGCAGAAAAGTGTATTTTTGTCCACCTCTTGTGTATTTGCCCACCTAACTGCCTTCAAAGATGGGCAGGTGAGAAGGGCCTCTGTTGCTGATCTCAAAGTGTGGGCGGGCTGATATGCATGAAGGCGGTCCTTCAAGTAATTGGGTTCCAAACAGTTTAAGGCTCTAAAAGTAAAACCAGCACTTTAAATTGGGCTTGGTAATGCACTGGTAATGACTTAAGTCTAGTAATATACTGTATTGGTTACTAGGAGTTAGGGATACTTTGCTGTTACGTTTGTTTTTTTTATGAATCTGGGTGATTCTGTTGGCAGATGCAAAGATGTTGTTACCCCTCTCTCCAGCTCCTTATAGCTATTTCCTGATATAATTGGAATGTCAGACTAAGACAGTTAATTTCCCTTTTTGTTAATCATGAGAAAACCACAAATGGATTGCTTTTTGCTAGTACAAATCTTGATGTACCTCTCAAGTTCTTTTTTTTAAAAAATTATTTAAATTTTAGCATATAAAGTAAGCATACTGTCAAGTTCTAAGTAAGTTTGGCAACACACAAATCAGGATTTCTCACAAGTAATGTACCAAGCCTTGTGAAGATGTGCAGTTAGTTCCTTCCTGTATTTCTGTGTTTTAAACTATAGAGGCAACTCCCAACGAAGAAATGTTTGGGACCCAAGTGCACTTTGCAAGTTTAAGTCTTTGGACTAAACTTTCACCATTTTTGCCGAATTGGGAGCCAAGAACAGTCAGATTCACTGGAAGGGATCTACAATATATTGAAATAATCAATGGAAGCTTTATGCAATACTGGGGATAATATGCATTTAAAATACTTGTTTTTCAGATTTTATGTATGGATAAAATGTTTATGGTGTCAAGGGTTTTAGCCTGGTATGAGGCAGCTTCCTATGCCCATGGCTAGTATTTAGAAGAAAATCTGCTTGCCATTGACTAGATTCAGACAACACGATAATCCACACTCAAGGGTTGGATATGGGTTGAGTGTGGGTTGTTGCTGAACCGTGGGTTCTTGTTGAATTGTGGGTTATCGTGTTGTCTGAACCCAGGCGAGATAACAAACCATGGTGAGCAACCCACAGGTCTGAACCCAAAAGCAAACTCTTTATTCTCTTTATGGATTGTTCGTGGTGAATAAGCCATGGCTTGTTAGTGCACCTGGGTTCACTCAACACAATAACCCACATTTCAGCAACAACCCACAGTTCAACAACAAGCCACACTCAACTAATACTCAACCCTTGAGTGTGGGTTATCATCTTGTGTGAACCCAGCCATTGTCTAGATGCAGACTTGCATAGTTTACTCCCCGCCCCCCAAGCCGGAATCCCTGTGTCCATTGATATGTTTTAAATTTACAAACCGGTCAGGATTTCTTAACAGTTTCTAACAGGGATGGGGACTCGGACTCCAGGACTCGACTCGTGAGTCGGACTGAGTCCCCTCTCTGACTCGAGTCAGACTCGAGTCCCAATATTTTTAATGGGACTCGAGACTCGAGACCAAGGACTTGTGTTCCAAAATCGTGTTCCTCAAATGCAACATGGATAGGTTTTAGGAAGTACAGCAAGTTTATTTTTTAAAATCATTTTCCTAAAATGCAACCTTTCAGACATTTTGGGTTTGGCTGCCTCTGCCTGCCTGTTTGGGGTTCCCAGCCTCCTCTGCCTGCCTGGTCTCTTCTTAACCAGTTTCACAGTTTGAATTGTCCAAAAGGCCTCTGCCTGCCTGTTTTGGGGTTCCCTG
Organism: Shinisaurus crocodilurus; assembly: GCA_021292165.1. Classification (NCBI taxonomy): domain Eukaryota; kingdom Metazoa; phylum Chordata; class Lepidosauria; order Squamata; family Shinisauridae; genus Shinisaurus; species Shinisaurus crocodilurus. The sequence continues at coordinate 59,048,186 of CM037878.1, forward strand.
CCTCCTCTGCCTGTCTGGTTATTTTGGGTTTGTCTGCCTGGTCTGTTCTTGCCAAAATCAGTTGCAGAGTTTTGAAATAAAAAGGCACATTTGTGCCTAGAATTTATTTAAACCACACATCTGAAGTAGCCTTATTTTGTTGGGAAAAAAACCCATTGATTTTAATAGGGACTCGTGGAGTCAACTTTGGGAGTGACTCATGAGTCACCATTTTGGACCAAGGACTCGGACTCGGACTCGAGACTCGGGTCCAAAGACTCGTGAGTTGACTCATGACTCGAAACCAAGGACTCTTCAACATCCCTGGTTTCTAATGTGCGTAAAGTGATCCTGAGTATGAACTGTTGTGTTAGAAGAGTCAAATGGAAATTGGCCAGTCATCCACAGGGGGATTGCAGCCTGGGTGACTAGAAGTCCAACCAGCACATAGTATACTTAAGGCAGTACCTTGTAGCTTCAAGCATATGAAATGTCAAGCAGGGAGGTGTGCTGCCATGCTCCCCTTCACAGACTTGTGGGAAATATGAAAACACCCACCCCTCAAAAGCAGCTAATCCTGTACCTCAGAATTAGACCTGATTGACAAGAGTGATTGTCAGTAGGATGTTTTGATTTGGGGGCAAGTAAAGCAGCACTCCTATACGCACTTACCTGGGAGTAAGCCGCACTGAACTCAGTGGGACTTACTTCTGAGTAGGTATGCATAGGATTGCACTGTAAATAAAATACATGTTCTTTCAAACATAATTCAGTTGTTGTATACATTGGTAAGCTACACTGATCACCCTTGTAATATTTCTACCTATTCTTATTTTGTTAGAAATTAAACATCTTTTCTTTAAATTGCGTTTTTTAATAATAGCAATCCCCCAAACAAACAAATAATTGTAACAATAAATAGTCACATACACAACATTGTTCATGCATCTGTAAATAATACAATTAAAATATTATATCTATTATTAATTGGTCCAAATGCTATGCCAGATTAGAATCTACTACGCCAAAAATCCAGCTGATTAGTTGGAGGTCCACCATTCAGTTCTGGGGAAAACATTAAGCTTTCTCTATAATGTTGCCACCACTAAAAAAAAAAAAAGGTGCTATTTTTGGCTTTATTCCTATAAATGTGACCTGACAAGAAACCTGCAAAAAAAAAAGAAATCATGTGAAGTTATTGACTACTTAAATCTGAAAATAGTTTCCAGATGGTGGAATAAAACAATAAAATAACAGATCTCATCCAATGGCCTATTGCTAGTTTTTAATAAGTTCAATTAGGTATCCCACAGTTGTGCCTCTACTTTCTGGTTAAGCTACTGAGGAAAAGTGGGGAAGGGTTAGGGTTATTTGGGAGCAGTGCTGAGAGAAGCTGGAAAGCTGATCCAGTGACCAAGACTGCAATCCTATACCTGCCTTCCTAGGGGCAAGCCCCATTGAACTCAGTGGGACATACGTACTTCCGAGAAGACCTGCATAGGATTGTGCTATAAGGGATGGTTCTCCTCAGTCTATGAATACAGTGTGTATTCAGTGTAATCAGGAGTGCAGAAACTCAGTCCAGGGCGGGTCGGACTTGGTCAGCCTGGCATTCCAGGGCTTGCATTTTGTGTAACTGAACTTAATTGACTTGTGTGTCCTCTATGGTAACCTAATCAAAAAAGTTGCCCTCCTCCAGTAAGCCAGTGAGTGTGGTGCTCCTTGAAGCTGGTGAGGCACCCCCAGAAGCAGAGTCAATGGGGTCATGTGAGGTGGAGCCAAAGGAGTCATGAGAGGCGGAGCAGTCCTTTGAATCCCTAACAGCCAGCAACCCATACCACAGAGAAGGGAAACTGAGGCACATGAACTTAAAGATTATGAGTGAGAAGCAGGAGGTGGGGAATTCACGCAGCCACACAAAAGGACTCCTTTGGGCCTACTTCCTCCTCTTCCAGCAAAAATTCCCATTGCACAGAGAATCAAGTAAGATTATGAATGCAAAGCAGGGGGGAAATTCACACAGCCAAAACAAAAAGCACTCCTTTGGACCCCCATTCTCCTGTTTTAGCAACAATTCCCTGTTGCACAGAGAATCAAGTGACTTTAAGATTAGGAGTGCAACATGTGTGTGTTTGGGGGGGGAGGGGGATCCACACAGCCACACCACAAAATCATCATCATCATCATCATCATCATCATCATCATCATCATCATCATCATCATCTCAGAACCACACAGAAAAGCAATGTTTGAAACCCAGCTGCAAGTTCTGAGAGCACCTACCCCTTTGCATGTAATATAATAAGAGTAATCACCATCCACACAAAAGCACTCCTTTGGAGCCACAATGTTTTGTTCCATCAACAAAATAGTGGGGTGGGGGGAATCCACTCACTCAAGGCAAAAATACAACACACACACTTGCCCTAGGCAAAAAAATTAAATGAAAATCCGGCCCCACACATACCCCCAATTAATTCATCAAAATCGGTGCTCAATTAATTCATCAGTGTAGCCAGAGATGGAATCCAATCTAGCCACCACCCACTAGACTTAGATTGCAGGCAGAGTCAGTTCATTTGCCCTCTATCAATTCAATTGCTTTAATAAATCCCAACCCCAAAGAGCAGCAATTGCTTAAAAAAAGAAAAAAAGAAAGTGAGCAGCACTAGCAGTAAGAACCCGACAATAAGAGAAAAGGGTTTTAAAATTATATTTAAAATATAATTATATTTAAATATATTTATATTTTAAATTATATTTTAAATTATACTTTAAATTATATTTAAAATGATGAGGAAAATAGCATACCATGTAAGGAAAAGGAGGAATCCTCACATCCCCTCATTCTCCATTAAGGCAAGTTTACATGCTGTGCTTGTTTGGCTCCTTAAGTGGTGAAATAACTAACAAACAAACAAACATGCTCTCTCAGGAGAAGCCCAAACCAGGTGACTGCACAGCCTCGTTTTTTCTTGATTCAGTCCCTGGTTGGACTGTGCAGTTGGTGTGCTGCCCATTACTAGCAGAATGGGCTGCCCTCCTCTCCCTCTTGCAAAGGCCAAGAAAGAACTGAAAACGGCAAATTTTGAGTCTTAGGAGGATTGTTCCCCAGGTACTCTATAGTAAGTTCTCCAGTCCTAGGGGAAATGATCTGCACGTATAATTTGAGGTAGCTGCACATGCACAGTTAATCTATTGAAGCTGCTGCCAGAGGAAAAGACAAGCAAGCAGCAGCAGCAGCAGCGACATAGCAGCAGTCAGTGGCACTGCAACCATCCCTGGGTATCATCTATAATTTTTTGATGGCTGGGGCAGGGGAATGCAGGGGACATGGGTGTTGAGTGTTTGGTGCTCTGCCTACCCAAGCTTGGGAACACTGGGTGCAAATGCCTTCCTGATCATCAAGTCGCCACCCTAGTCAAGCAACCCACAAGGATACCTTTAAGCTGGGAAACCTGGTCCAACCCTGATGTATCCTCACCTCAAGATAGACCAGCAGGTTAAAGCGCTGCCTGGGCCCTCCTCCTGGTATCCCTTTCGTCCTGAATTCCTCTACCTAACTTTCTCTCAGAAGCATGGCTTTTAATATTAGCTAGCTTTAATTCAATCAAGTAGCCAGGAATCCAAAGGAAGGTTTCCTTTCATTTCGCAGAGTCAAGTTATTGATCCCTTTCTTGTTCTTTTCCATCCTGAGTCTGCCCAAAGCCGTTGTCCTCCCAGTTTGCATTCTGTAACTGCCCCCTGGTCCAGGCATCCAGCATGCTTTTTGATCTTGGAAGTCAGGAGTAGCCATGAGATCTACCTGGAGTTTGCTTAGCTCTCAATCCATTCCTTATGATCTAAAATTTGACACAGTGGAAGAAGCAACAGAGGAAGCTAAGGGAAATGGAGGCAGTGGTAGGCAGGGAAAGACCGTGTGTTTATGTCAGAGACAGGTACTTAAACTTAGTTACAGTGAGCTATGGGAACCAAGAAGTTATGCTGAAGGCTTCATAAAAAATGTGGCTCTTGAGGAGGGAGCTAAAGAGGTTGCTTCTCACAGATTTTCTGGGAGGCAGTTCCAGGCATTGAAAGGGCAGAAACATTTGAGGGAGCAGAAGTCCTTTGGATGGCTGAGGGAAAGGGAAAAGATCATGGACTGGGACATAATAGCAGAGTGAGAAGGGAAGTGGCAAGACCATGCGGGACTTTGATGGTAAGGGTGAAGAGTTTGTCTTGGTCAGGAAGCCCGTGTAGGGGTTTAAGGAGAGGTATCATGTGATCAGAGCATGGATGGTTGAGTTGGGAAGCAAAGTTCTAGACCAGCCTTCCCCACTTGGTGCTTTGCAGGTGTTTTGGACCACAACTCCCAGCCTACCTGACCATTGGCCATGCTGGCTGGGGCTGATGGGAGTTGGAGTCCAAAACATCTTGAAGACACCAGGTTGGGGAAGGCTGTTCTAGACAGAGGTGAGGTGGGCTGATTGATAAAAAAAAGCACCTTTCTTTCATGCTCTTCTGGTACAAAGCACTACTCAGGGTGGCTTACAACAACATTTAAAGATTACAGTTCCATGTATGTATGTATGTATGTATGTATACACACACACTCTCTCTCTCAAGGAGACAGAGTGAGCAGCTAAAACCAAAGCATAAAAATGTTCTTTGCCACATACCACAAAAGCTTGCTGGAATGGAACTGTCTGCTGTAACCATGAAAAACAGTGTGGGGGGAGCTGTACTTCCCAGGGCAAGGTGTTCCATAATCTGGGCAGGGCACAGCCACTGAGAAAGGCCCTTTTTTCTCATCCCACTTAAACATGCCTCCACCTGAGATGGGGCACAGAGAAGAACCTCTCCTTCTGAACTTAGGCAGTGGGCAGCATGATTTCGAAGGAGACAGGATATAAGGCAAGGGAAGACTAGAGAAGAGAGGGTTGCAGTAGTCAAGGCAAGAGATGAGCAGGGTGTGAACCACAGTTTTTGTTGATGGGGTGGAGTGACAGAGAACCTTTTTTTTTTTTTTTTTGCAATGTTATAAAGAGAGAAGCAATCTGATTATAATTTTCTCTGTTTGCTATCAAAACACACTCAGTTTGTTTTTTGGTGGCAGGGTAGTGGGGGTTTGGAAGTTTTACAGCCCCACCCTGGGATCTCACAGCCAAGCTCACCCTTTCTGATTTTGCCATTAGCAAAAAGATTTTGCACCTGGGTGTGTAGATTTGTGTTTTGCTTTTACTAATAGTTACTGTGAGAGTTATATTACCACTTCCCTCTTTCTAATTAGATATCTCAGAGTTTAGCATGTACACCCAAGCACTTTCTGTTTTTGTTTAAATTGAGAAAAGCAAGATAGGGCTGAGAAATCTTATTTATTATATTTATGTACTGCCTTTCTTCAATGAGCTCAAGGCGGCATGCACTTTTATCTTCACAACAAACCTATGAGGTAGATTAGGCTGAGAGATACTGATTTCATAGATCATAGAGTTGGAAGGAGCCTACAAGGCTATCGAGTCCAACCCCCTGCTCAATGCAGGAAACTAGAGGAGGGGTCTCCCATCCAAGTAATAACCAGGCCTGACCCTGCTTAGCTTTCCACGCTCAGACAAGCTGAGCCAACATAAGCCACAAAGTATAGCAAGGTCACCCAGTGAACTTCATGACTGAATGGGGATTTGAACCTGGCTCTCCCCAGTCCTAGTCCAACACTCTAACCATCAGGGATGTTGAAGAGTCCTTGGTCTCGAGTCACGAGTCGAGTCACAAGTCTTTGGACCCGGGTCTTGAGTCTGAGTCCTTGGTCCAAAATGGTGACTCACGAGTCACGAGGCACTCCCAAAGCTGACTCCACGAGTCCCTATTAAAATCAATGGGGGTTTTCCCCCAACAAAATAAGGCTACTTCAGATGTGTGGCTTAAATAAATTCTAGGCACAAGTGTGCCTTTTTATCTCAAAACTCTGCCACTGATTTTGACAAGAACAGACAAACCCAAAATAACCAGGCAAGCAGAGGAGGCAGGGATCCCCAAAGCAGGCAGGCAGAGGCCTTTGTCTTGGACAATTCAAACTGTGGAACTGGTTAAGAAGAGACCAGGCAGGCAGAGGAGGCAGGGAGCCCCAAACAGGCAGGCAGAGGCAGCCAAACCCAAAATGTCTGAAAAGTTGCATTAGGAAAATGATTTTAAAAAATAAACTTGGATTGTTACTGCAACTAGGTCCAGACAGCTCCTGCAGGTGGCATCAAGCAGGGATGTTGACAAGTCCTTGGTCTCGAGTCCCGAGTCGAGTCTCGAGTCCCATTAAAAATATTGGGACTCGAGTCTGACTCGAGTCAGAGGGGGGACTCAGTCCAACTCACGAGTCGAGTCCTCGAGTCCGAGTCCCCATCCCTGCTAACCATTATGCTACACTGGCTTCTTACCATGCCACCCTATAGTGTGTCTTTTTAGTGTGTCCATATTAGCTTCCAAATTCATTGTGTGTTATGAATCTCAGTGCTAAGCTAAATATTGCTGTGCTAGAGCAGGTTAGGATAACTGAAGCTGCTGTTACAGCCACCCATTGCCAGCAGCAAACTATGATGGAAAATCAGGCGGAATGCTCACTCCTTGCATTGCTAATTAGAAATTATAACATCTCAGTGCCTCATTGTAGAGATAAAGCTCCAAGAAAACGGAGCTACCTAGCTACCATCTTTCTTTATTGGTAAAAAGCTTATTTCAGGAGTAGCTTGTGATCTCACATTTATTTTATTTGTACCAAAAAAAATGGCCTTTCTACCAAAAAAAAAGGCACTCGAAAGCATTTTTCTTATTTCACATTCAAAAGAAAGGCTTAACGAAGTGTCATAGAGGTAAGATAAGAATACCTGAATCGCACACATTCAGTGGAAGAAAAGGTTTATGCCAGCCTTCCCCAATGGGGCACATGCCAGTGGCCATGCTGGCTGAGGATGATGTGAGTTGTAGTCCAACACAGCTGCTTGGAGAAGACTAGTTTAATCCCTCCCTCCCCACATTCCAGAGGCTACTTCTGGATGATGATGATGATGATGATGATGATGATGATGATGATGATGATGGGATAAAAGATACCCACAGCTGGGCATAACTTGTAGTTGGCCCCTAGAAGTAGTTGTGTGAGCAACTTAAGCAAGTGTAGAGTGCATCTAGCTCAGCATGTGCCGGTCAGTGCAGTCACATGGGGCTGGGCAGATAACTAAATCAGCTATTTAATCCATTTACATTAATCTGGAGCAGTGTCTGTGCAGATGGCCCTGGAGCAGGTGTGCTGAGTGAAAGGAACCGAGGGCTAATATACTTGGGGGGAAAGAAATCTGCAAGCGAAACAGGAATCTCCATGACAGGAGGCTGCAGTGAGTTTATTTATTCTGGTATTTATATCCTACTTGATTAGTCCAGCCACAGGCTCTCAAAGTAGATTGAACCACTATTGCACAAAATTGTGAGATTTCTGCTGGGAAAGCAGAACTTTCATTATGCTGGTGACCCATAAGTGAAAAGTACCTACATGGTAGCGGAATTTACTATAGAACAGGTATTGTACTGGTACGTTTTCCCACACCAGCGGGATTCTGTTGCCAGCTGTCTGTTTCAACTAAGGCAGAGCTAGGAAGAAGAGCATCTGTTGCCAAATATGGATTGCGCCTTAACTCAAAAATGCAGGGCTTGTTCCAGTAAGTATCAAACTCTTCGCCTTTACCTCTCTGGAATACATAGTGTATGCTGGCATTTGACTCTCATCAGGGTGGATGGCTCCAAAAGGACAAATCTATGTTAAATAATCCTCCCTTTGATCTAATGATAGACTAACAGTTCTGTAGGAAGGGGTTGTGGGGGCGAGGATCTGTGTCACACCATGTGGCAAAAAGCTGTATGAATGAATCGCAGAAATAAGGAGGAGAAGCTACTGGTGAAATGCGGGTTTCCCTCCAAGCAAAGATATTTTTAACATCCGTATTCACTACATGCTTTAAAATAAAAATTACCTTGTAATTGCCTGGGATATTTTAAGAAGGAATTGATTGGGCTCTCCTTCACTTAAGAGGGAAAAGCCAAGACTCACACTTCATACCTTCCTTTCTTCCCTCGAAGGCTTATCTGAGGCTTGATGTGAACAAAGGCGGTTGTCTTGGGTAGGGTGGCTACCTATACATCTCCAAAAAAGAGGATATGAATTACCTAAAAGGGGGGGGGACAAAAGGGGACATCAATCTGCATAAAATTTGCATGTGCTAATTGGTATGTATAGATGTACATTTTAAAAGAATCCTATACAGTCATGCCTTGGATTGAGAGCATAATTCGTTCCGGAAACGTGCTTGTAATCCAAAACACTCTTATATCAAAACGAAATCCCCCCAAAAAAATTGTACAGAGATTTTTAATTTAAGCCATACTACAGTACTTGTATTGCAAGACGTCGCTTGTATATCAAGTAATATATATATATATATATATATATATATTTAAAAATTTGCTTGTCTTGCAAAACACTCTCAAACCAAGTTACTTGCAATCCAAGGTATTACTGTAACTTGAACAGAAATACTGTGTAACTCGCCATAATGGGAAAGAGTGTGACCAGGCAATCTGTGTGCCTGCCTGCTCAGTCTGCTGTTCAGGTGCTAATTGTGGACGGCTGACTTCAAGGTGCCTTCCTACTCTCTGGGCTTCTTATTGTCCTTTATCTTTAAACTAGACTTGGACTAGACAGCCCTTCAAACAGAGGATGTCTTGAAATAGAGCACCGTCCTCTGACAGCCCGTCAAATAGAAGACCGTCCTCTGCAAAGTAGGACACCTGGCCACCCTAGCTTGGCACCGGCTCACTTTGACTCACTTTGGGGCCTGGGGGAAAGAAGAGCAGATAGAAGTGGGGTCAGGGAGACCAGCAGCTCCATCTTTGACTCTTCAGAACTTGTATATGACCAGATGGTAAAGTTTCGTCATCTTTTGTTGTTGTTGCACCAAGTTCATTGAAGTTTTGGTAATACAGAGAATTTCTTAGGGAGAAGCTACTCATCAGCCTCACTTTCCTCGCCCTGAGAAGATACGAGAGCCTCAAGTAGTCTTCCCCAAGCTGGTGCCTTTCAGATATTTTGGACTACAACTCCCATAATCACTGACCATTGACCAGGTTGGCTGGGACTGAGGGAATTTTAGTCCAAAACCTCTGGAGGGCACCAGATTGGGGAAATCTTGCCAAAAGCAAAAGGCAGTCTATGAGGAGGAAGGGACTTTCTGCATGCTTTTTGTTGTGGTTTTTGCAAAAGATCTGTGTCTTTGTTTCTCAATTATTGTGCACTGTCCATGCATGTCTTTCATCAAGGTTGCACTTCTGCTATGTGACACATGACCAAGGTAGAAGAAATATACCATACTAGGCTAGTCTCCCAAAGCACCACCATTTTGTAATCAAAACTGGGCTTAGGCTGTAAATGGCTTTATCTGGAACAATTATCAATAACGGAGAAGCTTATTTGTGACCAAAATACGAAGGAGTTAATTGTAAACTTCTTAACTGCGGCCAGGCTAATGATAGCGAGAAATTGGAAAGTACAGTCATGCCTTGGATTGAGAGCATAATTCGTTCCGGAAACATGCTTGTAATCCAAAACACTCTTATATCAAAATGAAATCCCCCCAAAAAAATTTGTACAGAGATTTTTAATTTAAGCCGTACTACAGTACTTGTATTGCAAGACGTCGCTTGTATATCAAGTCAAAAAAAATTACATAAATATTTAAAAATTTGCTTGTCTTGCAAAACACTCTCAAACCAAGTTACTTGCAATCCAAGGTATTACTGTACAACATGTTTTCCTAATAACAGACTGGTATAAGGAAGTTTGGACATAGCCCTAAACGATAAACTAACTAGTAGTATCAAATGCAAAAAAGGATTGTTAAAGAAGAATAATTTTATGGATATATGGAATCAATTACTAGACTATGTATTAATAAAGGGTAACATGCCTTGTCAAGATATGTTATATTTTTGGAATTTAGAATTTATTTGATCAAGAGGATAGAAGTATATTAATTGGTCCCTTGGAGGGTGGGGGGGAGCACTTCATGATTTATTGTATGTTGTTTATGTTATATTTGTGTGATATTCTTGTATTCTGCAGGGATGGGGACTCGGACTCGAGGACTCGACTCGTGAGTCGGACTGAGTCCCCCCTCTGACTCGACTCGGACTCGAGTCCCAATATTTTTAATGGGACTCGAGACTCGACTCGGGACTCGAGACCAAGGACTCGTCAACATCCCTGGGCTGTTGACGAGTCTTCTGGCTGTGCCAGAAGGAGCGCGATCACCGGTGAAGAGCGCATGGAAGCGAGGTGCGCCACTGCTCAGCCACTATGGACAGCTACCAGGAGCACAGCCCCAACGATGTGTTGAGATTTATTTTGATTGATGTGTTGTTGTGGGGGGTTTGGGTTAGGGTCAGACATTTTGGGTTTGGCTGCCTCTGCCTGCCTGTTTGGGGTTCCCTGCCTCCTCTGCCTGCCTGGTCTCTTCTTGACCTGTTCAGCAGTTGAATTGTCCAAGACAAAGGCCTCTGCCTGCCTGCTTTGGGGTTCCCTGCCTCCTCTGCCTGCCTGGTTATTTTGGGTTTGTCTGCCTGGTCTGTTCTTGCCAAAATCAGTTGCAGAGTTTTGAAATAAAAAGGCACACTTGTGCCTAGAATTATTTAAGCCACACATCTGAAGTAGCCTTATTTTGTTGGGGGAAACCCATTGATTTTAATAGGGGACTTGTGGAGTCAGTTTTGGGAGTGAACTACAGGACTCTGACTCGTGAGTCCACCATTTTGGACCAAGGACTCGACTCGGACTCGAGACTCCGGTCCAAAGACTCGTGACTCGACTCGTGACTTGAGACCAAGGACTCTTCAACATCCCTGGTATTCTGTTATATATATATTTTGTTATAATTTGTTTTGAAAAGTAAATAAAATATTTAAAAAAAAACCCAACAAGCTTATAAAAAGTAGACTGGGTTTTTTTTTTTTAAAGAGGACCATGGGCAACTGATTATCTCTAGAGCAATGCTGGTCAGGCAGAGTGTGAAGGAATGAAACAAAAATCCTATTCAGGCATTAGTCACCTGAACAGGTAACCCAGATACAGAGGGGCTGTGAGGCAGGGTTGGCATCAAGGTTAGGCATGGTTGGGCACCTGCAGTGCACCCCAGCAGGGGCCCACGGACAAGAGCCCCCTGGAGTTGCTCCTTCTCTTCACCATCGCAACCAGCTTGTTCACCTGCCTCTCATTCTGGCCCAGACAATAGAGGTGGTGAGAAGGAGGAGCAGTAGATGCCACTGCCTTCTTGCTCTCTGGCTCTCTGCTTGTCAAGTAAACAAGTGGTAGCAATGCCGAGGAAGAGGATGAGGAGAAAAAGCAGCTGGAGACAATCACAATGGTGAGAAGGCCGAACCACTGAGGAAGGGCCCCCATTGAGGGTGCCTTGCCCAAGGGCCCTCCAAAACCTGGAGCTAGCTCTGCTTTGGGTACACATTTCATCCCATCCCAACCCTGAGGTCACACAGCTCTTCCCAGCCCCTCATGTGATTAGGGTTCACCTCTGCAGCAGGGAGCCTTTTCTATCTGTGGAGGCCTGGAAAATCCAGGGTTCGATGTTGCATGGGGAGCCTCCACAGATGCAAAAGGCTTCCTACTGCAGAGGCTCATCCTGAACATGTGAGAGGCCCAGAGCAGTTGTGTGACCTCAGGAGTCGGACTAAATAAATGTGTGGCTGCTCTGTATCCATCTGTGTTGCCTGTTCAGGTGAGTAACAGCTAAATAGGGCTAAACTGTTCAACGTGTGTGTGTGTGTGTGTGTGTGTGTTTTCCTTAGTTCTAAAATGGTTGCTATCTTTTTAGAGATTGGGTTATTTGAAGTTTAGAGGCTGTTCTTGTGAGAGGCTCAAAAGGTAATTGAAGGTTTAGCAGGTCAGCCCAGGAAACTACAACCTAAGGTGGGGAGAGAAACCTACCGTAGTTACAATAGAAACTAGAAATTTAGCAAAACTCTATTGCTCTTCTTGTTAGCTAAGAGGGAGGGAGGGAGGGAGGGAGGGAGGGGGAGAGTTCAAGAGCTGGAAAGCACAAGAACGAAGCCAGAACAGAGGTTGTCTCAGAGAGACAAGACTCAGAGACAAAAGCTGAAGTGAAAGCTGCACTGCCAAAACACTAGGATGCGCTGAAAGACGTGGCTTTATTCTTGGGAATTGGCTTAAGTAAGGAAACAGTCTAGACAGGATTTATATGGATGGGGTGTGTGTGTGTTGTTTTTGTAGCCTAATAGCTCATGGTTAATGCTAAAACTGATTTAAAATCTGTTTTTCCCAGAAATGTCATTGTAATAGCTGCTACTTCTCAAAATGTTTTGTAAAAGCATTTTGTTTAGTGTGTGTTTTAGCCTTCATCCGCTGCCTTGATTTTCACCCCAAGTCCATAAGGGACACCTTAGTTACAAGGGATAAAGGGTTGTGTTAGTTGGGGCAGCCAGGAAAAATAAAAACATCCATGTGGTGGGAGCGGTAAAGATCCACAGGAGTAGAAGGGCAAATAGGAGGGCTGTGAGTTGCTTTGCTCCCTTCCCTCTCACAGTGCAGGTGATGGCCTGTGCTGTGACACTGAGTAAAGCTGTTCAAAGAATGGCTGAGCAGTGCATGTGTGGCCTAGAGCCTTAGTGAGCAAGGCCCCATCAGGCAAAGTATAGTATCAGGATCCCAGCTGATACAGTCGCAGCAGGCAAAGTTATGTTTGGTAAGCTCAGAGTAAGTAGAGCAGGGCTGCAGAACCTCAGGCCCAGGGGCCCAATGGCCCAGGGGACCACTCCCACTCCCCCTTCCCCTGGCCATGCCCTGTTTCCCCCAACTACTTGGCAGTTTCACTGCTTTTGTGCAGTTCCCCCCCCCCCATTCTGAAAGGCTGCAATGCCTCTCCAAAGGCTCAGTGACTGGCAGTGAGAGCTTTAAGCTACAATACACTGGTCTTTTCTGTATTTTTGGCCCCGCCCATGTGCCTTCAGTGGCAGTTCAGCCCCACCCACCACTGGAATGCGCCCCCCAAGAGCTTCTCTGAAACTGAACTCAGCCCTCAGGCTGAAAGTGGTTGAACACCCCTGAAGTAGATCTGTGAAAAGGACCAAAGCCGGTCCTTTGCACGGGTTCGGGTACCAAGGAGTTAACCGGAGCAAGATTAGCCCTTTACACGCGGTCCGCGGCACCTAGGCAAAAGCCGCAGCCAATTTTAATGCTAGGACAGTGAAAGAAGCAGTTTTATGAATGGGAGCCACTATACTGTTTATAGGTAAACAGAGTTGAATTGAGCGTATCAAAACATATACAAAGGCAGTACGCAAAGCACGTGCCTGCAGTTGACATAGGTATAGAGCGAGCCACACAACTGTACACACAAGGTTTACCTGGAATGACCCTGATTCCTCGACAGCCACGTAGCTCAGCAGCTAGACAAATTCAGCTAGTTTCACCGGGAGCTGTCCAGGGCTGGATCCTGAGGTCAGACCGAAGCCCTGGACCTCCGCGCAGCTTGCTGCCCACGACCAACAACCTTTCCCCGCCACAGACCCCTTCCTTTATCCCTTCTTCTTGGCTCCCTCCTCCCTCCTGTGCCCCCCTCCCCTCCTGACCGGTCAAACGGGTCAGGGGTACTTTAGGGTGCTTAGGAGTACTTGCCATTTCTTTGTGGCCACTAGGCATCTTGACGCCCCTCTCCTGTTTGGAATGTTTCACAGCTCATTTGGCTGCCAAGGGAGGGGAAGTGGCCTGGCGGTATGCATGTGTGTTCTATTGTGAGCAAGTACAGTATCAGGTGAAAGGTGGGGGGGTCTGTGTGGTCTGTGTGTACCTGCCCTGGCTGGCTTTCTCTTCACAAGATCACATCAGGTAATTGTCAGATTCAGGGGACCATAATACAAAGCATTCAGGTTCAGACAGGCTAGATCAGAACCCCAGGCAGCTCCCAGAAAGCCGAAGCTTTCCCTCCTCATTGAAAGTAATAACTAGATGTTGCCCCACCAGAGAGTTGAAGCCTTGGGAAGCCATCAAAGCCTGTTCTGCATGAGGACCCAACTCCTTGAACCAGGCCCTGGCCTGGTTTTGTATCCTTTAGCTTCTGAGAAATTATGGAGATGCTGCTGCAGACTCATCCTCTAAGTCTGAGGATGGTGGTAGATATACATCCTCTGGCTGGTAGGGCACAGATGGAATTTCTTCTTCATCTGAGAGCACTGTGGTCCCCTAGGCTTCAGGGACCATGACAACTAGGTAGGTGGCTGGCCCTGGAATTGCATTTCATTGCAACACCACCTGCCACAGTTCAGGTCTGAAAGAACACAGGAGGACAACAGCAAAAAATACTTGTATGAAGTAATTTTGCAACTGCATATGGATTCCATGTAAAAAGTGAGTGAACAAAGGCTAGCACTTTCAGATGAATGTAGAAGCAGCCTAGGAGGAGGAAGGGGAAGTTGAAAGTTAAATACAAGTGGACAGTAGTAAGGGAATCTCGAGTCTGGAGGAACAAGAATGAGGCAGGTAAGCCAAAGTGAATTGGAACGTAGTGAGGGCCCAGGAGAGAAAAAAGCAAGAATCCAGGGAGACTCGGAACTCCTACACAGGGTAGCTGGAGTCGAATCTGTCAACCTAAAGAGTACCAAAGTATTGCTATGTTGCCTGGGCAAGGACAAAAAGGACAGTCCCAATGTTATTTATACCTGGCTTGGGCAAACTATTACTTGCTTGAGGATGATGTAAGAATCTGTGTTGCCTGCTGGCCTCTGAACTATGGATTCATGTAATCCTGGATTGCTCACCAAACTGGTTTCTAGTTTCAGTCCTTTAACTACCTCATTCTATTCTGTACCCCTTGAGTGTACCCTCCTTCTCAATCAGAGGCAATCAATATAGGCTTCATGGTAGACCTGAACAAGGCCAGCATCATGTACATGCTCCATGACAGCCTTCCCCAACATGGTGCCCGCCAGATGTTTTGAACTACAACTCCAATCAACCCCAGCCAGAATGCCCAGTGTGTGTGGACAATGGTAGTTGTATTTCAAAACATCTGGAGGGCACTAAATTCGAGAAGGCTGCTCTATGGCAGTAGTTCCCAACCTTAAGTCACCAGATGGTGCTGGACTATAACTCCCATCATCCTCAGCCACTATGACCAAGTGTCAGGAATGATAGGAGTTGTGGTCCAACAATACCTGGGGACCCAAGTTTCTAGGGATACAGCTGTGCTAACCAGGACCATATCCTTTCCCATTCATTAGGTGTTTTCCTTGGTGTCACTGGAAATCCAAGATCTGTGTATCTTCTTTTTAACATTTCTGCGTACGGTGTGATGGAGAAAATGAGAGACCATGACACAAAGATTCTCCATTGATGCAGGGAGACATGAGACACAGGATGCAGCCTGAAGGATGTGGGGAGCTTGTATGGAGTGTAGCAGGGCTGTTCATACTATTCAGTGATGGGGAAAGGGGCAAGATAGTGACCATCTAAGCTGGTGGAAGGGCATTGGGTGGACCCAGTAGAGCCAACCTTTCTTCCCATGGTATGGACTTACCTGGCATTATGGTTGGCATATTCTTTGTCATTGCCTTTAGGTGTCTCTAGTTGATGCTGGAAGTCCTGCCAGATCTGTTTTAGTGTAGCAAGGTGATTTGAGGCTGCAGGGGTATAGTGTAGTAGCTGGTGCAAGGCTGAATGGGGAAGAACATGGAAAGATGCCATAATTGGGGTAGAAAGGATTGTATTTGATGGAAGCATGTTGCTGTACACAAGCTCCACTGCCGGTAGCAAGGCCACCCAGTTATTGGATGGCAGCTGCAAAAGTATTGTACCAGTAGTTGGACCATCTGTTCTGTCCATTTATCCAGAGTTGATATAGATGGAAGACAGTCAACCTTTGATTTATCGTAGCTTGAAAAGGTCACGCCAGAACCATAATAGGAACCATGCGCCTTCATCTGTGATAACAGGACTGGGTATCCTGTGAAGCCAAAAGAGGAGGCAAGTCATTTTGCTAGCCAAAGGCATTGGATAACAGGAACAAAATGGATTGCGATAATAACTGGTTGGGTTTGGGGGGGTTTCCACAGTGAAGTCTGTTGTGATGGCGACTGAGGGAAAAGGTTGGCATAGTAGTAGGCGATGGTGACAAAGCAAGATACCCCCAGACTCTTGCTGCAACAGACTAACATGGCTACCCCTCTTAAAGGCCCCAGGCACAAGGATGGCTCCATGAGACGTTGCTATATGTGCAGGCATCACACTGGATGCGTATTACTAAATGGTGAAGAGGAACTGGAAGCACCAGGAAATGTGGCGTACCAATTTAGTGGTTTTTTAATTCTAAGATGGTCTGTAGCACACTTTAGAGCAGTGTTCTCCAACCTTGGGTCCCCAGGTGTTTTTGGCCTACAACTCCCAGCATGCCCCAGCCAGCTGGCTGGGGCATGCTGGGAGTTGTAGGCCAAAAACATCTGGGGACCCAAGGTTGGAGAACACTGCTTTAGAGTGTGTAGTTTTACTGCTGATTAGCATGTATTTATTACTGTGCAGCTTTATTATGTTTTGTTCTTGTTTTGATGGTGATGACATTATATGTTCACCGCTTTAGTTACTCTGTGAAAAGCAGTATATACATCTGAGATGGTGATGATAATGATGATATAAATAAATAAGATGTCCTGAAAAGGAAGGTCTTACGGCACAGGTTGGAACATGCTTTCTTAGATATAAAACTGATGGTTATGGACAAAGCTGGGCCGTGTTATTAAAAGCAGTGAGGTCTGCAGTAGATGATGTTAACAGGGTAGACAAAAGGTGCAGGAAATGCCAGGATTCATCTACATCCCTTTGTTTTTTTGCTTAGCTGCATTTAATTTTATTTTTAAAATCTTTGGAAGCCGGATACTCCCATTTTCCAGTGGTGAAGCACACATCAAGCTAGCTTCTAGTTTAAATCAGGGGTGCACAACCCTCAGCCGGGGGGCCACATCCAGCTGGCAATGGTCTGAATTACAGCTTCTCCGTGGGTGCCCTGATCCACTGCCACCAAATGCTGTCCTCCAGCAATTCTGATACAAATCCCTCTTTCCTAGCCTGTAGCAGCAGCAAGGACAGAGCAATCTGTACCGGGATCGTTGGTGTGTGTGTGTGTGAGAGAGAGAGAAAGAGAGAGAGAGAGAGAGAGAGAGAGAGAGAGAACACACACACGTGTGTGTGCGTGCCTGTGCGTGCATGTATATGCGTCTGTGCGCATATGTATGCACGCATGGGTGTGCATGTACATACTGCCCCCGAACCCTGAGCCAGCATCACATATGGCCCTCTCTGCTGAAAATGTTGTGCACTCTGGGCTTAAATGGAAAGGTGAACAGCAGCCCAGCTCTCTTTCACTGCAAGCCTGTCCCCTGGCTGCATCTCTTGTGTGTGGCGGACAGGAGATAGGATTACCGGCAATGGGAAAGGGCATGCAAAGGCTACATTCAGCCAACTTGCATTTTGGCTAATTGGGCAGAAAGGCCTAAGCAAAGTTTCTTTTTATTTATTTAAATATTTACATGCTACCCTTCATTATCAAATCACAGGACACTGTACAAAATTAAAACAACAATTAAAAATAAAATACAAAGATAAAAACAAACAAATCTACTAGGCTGAAAATCAACACAAACTTCTGGGTAAACAGATGTGTTTTCAACAGGCGCTGAAACACTATCAAGGATGGCACCTGCCACACTGCTGTGGGGAGAGAATTCCAAAGGAGGGGCGCCATAACAGAAAAGGCCTTCCCCCTGGTTACCATCAGATGTACCTGTGCAGGTGATAGAACAACCAGGAGGAGGCCCTGATCTTAAGATCTCAGTGAGAAGGTAGGTTAATAAGGGAGAAGGCGCTCCCTCAAGTAGCCTGCTCCCAAATTACGTAGGGCCTTATGTGTCAATAACATATGTCAATAAGCTGCATTAACTCCCATTGATCACATATTCTGCAGCCAGTGTCATTGCAAACCCTTGTTATTTGGAAGGAACTGGAGCAGGCAGGGAGCTATTTGTTTCCTGCTGGGATCCCACAGCCCTTTTCTCTCAGTGAGGAAAATCCCTGCTATGTACGTGCTGTCATCCTGCATAATCGTGACCAGGTTGAGAAACTGAATCCAGAACAAGCACATTTCCAAAATAGCCTAGCCTTGGGGGATTTCCTGCTGGTTGCTCGCTCATATTCTGTACCCAGAACGGCTGCCTTCTGTGTTACATCATAGGTGCCTGGGAGGAATGCTGGCAGCAAAGAGAGGGCTTATCAAGAGGAAATGCTTTCTAGTAGTCCATGGTCTCGAGCACCAGTGCTTCTGTTTCTGGTGTCTGTCAAAAATGTTACGTTTCGGTTTCATGGCTCAATCAGCCATCAACATAGCATCCAAACAAACTGTGGCTTGTTTTGCCTCATGATGGTTTTTTGCATACCCACATAAATACCTGGTTGCATGCCAAAGCCCTTTGTGGTATTGACACTGACAGTGGTCTCGGGCCCATGAAAGCTTATGTCACTATACCTTTGATCATCCTTAAGGTACCAAAAAACTTTGTTGTTTTTGCTGTTAGAGCAATACACCAATGGAGCCAACTACCTAGGGAGGTTGTGGGCTCTCCCACACTGGAGGCATTCAAGACGTGGCTGGGCAGCCATCTGTCAGGGATGCTTTGACTTGGATTCCTGCATTGAATAGGGGGTTGGACTTGATGTCCTTATAGGCCCCTTCCAACTTTACTATTCTATGATTCTATGAAACAGCATAGGCCTGAATAGTGTGAGATAGGAGGGTTGGCCCTACCATTATTAGGCCAAGGATGTGGCTGCCTCAGGCAGCTGATTTTGGGTGTCATGAGCAGGCAGCAAAGTGTTTGTTATTTGACTTATTGTATTTTACTGCCAGGGATGGGGAGAGGTGGTTGTGGGGTTTTCTGCCAAAATAACTTGGCTGGCCTTGGGTACTATGCATGTTGGCTTATGGCGGGAGAGGACATTTGCTGCTGTGCCTCATGTAGCAACATGTCATGGGCTGACCCTGGAATGGGTAATATTCCACGGACAGCCTGGAAATTGACCACATGCTGGGAGTTATATGCATACGCCCTATTCACACATTATGCTCACTCATCTTGGGGTGTTGGAAGCGAGACAGGTGCATTAGGTAGGGGTTGCAAGATGCCATATCACTACACATACATAAAAAATTGAGGAGAGTATTACTTGATCCAGGCCATTACATACATTGTGAGAGGGTAAATTTAAAAGTACATCCTAAACCAATTGATGCTGCAGTTCTAAGCACACATCCTGGACCCTAATATCACACTCATCTTCTGAGTGCCAATCCTTATGTAGCCAAAACAGCACCATTCACGTAGAAGAGGGGGAGTTATCAGCACACTTGGGAGAGTCCAAAAGTTTACAGAAGTACAAAAATACTTGGGGGGGGGGGATGGAACAGGCCTGTGGCTCATGCTGGCTCAGCTTGTCTGAGCGTGGAAAGCTAAGCAGGGTCAGGCCTGGTTGTTACTTGGATGGGAGACCCCTCCTCTAGTTTCCTGCATTGAGCAGGGGGTTGGACTCGATGGCCTTGTAGGGCCCTTCCAACTCTATGATCTATGAACCCAAACAGCCTAATGAGTACTACTGAGCATCTCTGTCAAGAGGGAAAAACAAAGCGGGGGGGGGGGGGTAGGAGGCAGGGAGGAATGCAGCGGCGTGCTCTGGAAGAGGGAGGCTGGCTGGCACCTTGAACAGAAGCACTCCACACTGCAACATTTTGTTGCATGTCACATTTGTTAGGAAGAAAATCAAATTGAACTCAGTGGGATTGACCTCAGAGTAAGCATTACAGGACTAGGCTCTCAGACTATTTAACAGTGCAGTCCTGTGCATGTCTACTCAGAAATAAGATACACTGCAACTCTAAGAAGATTTACTCCCAGGTAAGGTGTGTATATTGGGAGTCAGCTCCATTTATCTCAATGGAATTTATTTCTGAGTAGACAGGAATAGGATTGCATGGCTCATCTTTTCTAATATTGACAGTGTAGCTCAACAGATAAGATTATTCCTCAGCTTCTGTGAAGTGCTCAGATTCTGCCTGTTTTACCCTATTTAGAGTCTGGGAGAAATTTTCCTCCAAGTCATACTAGCAGTGACTCTGAAAATTGGTTGGTTTTGATTTGGCTCACTTTCATGAATCAACTCAAGCTATTTGCCATATAAGCACAATTTCTGTAGAGCATGCACTTGCTCTCTGCTTGTTGTGGCACATGGGCAGAGATGTGTATCCATTTTGGCCTGTGCGGAGCCTATGGCCGGATGGCCCTGCTTTGCAGCAAGGAATTAAGACTCTATAGTCTTTGGGACGCTTCAAATTCTAGGTTTCCAACTTCATTTGTTGCTGTAGTTCAGTCATCTAAAATGCCACACAGGAAAACCATCTGTATTTAATTTCCTCAGTTTAAAAAATACTAAACCTTGCTTCAAATTACACTGTGATAATTAGTACTCTCCATTGACCACAATTCACTTTACTGTCAAATGTAAGGTCCTGTTTCACTTTCCTGTCATTTTGTGAAGACTGTGTCACCAGATGAGCTTCGAAGTAGCTGGAGCTGATGAGCCCTCATAAAAATCAGTCAGAGCTAGGGATGCGCAGATTTGTTAAATCAGATTTGTTCCATCTGTGTTTTGTGGATGGTCACATATCTTTCATTACATTGTTCACTCATTATGGAATTGGATTTAACCCCCCCCCCCGAATTTCACTTGCTACATTATTAGCACTAATGCACACTTGCACAAATACAAATTAGTGCAAGCACACACACCCAGTGAAAATCAGGTCCACAAGTCAACAGAATCCACATGACTTGGAAAAAGCCGGTCCACTGCAGAATCCACAGGTCATAGGAATCCAAACTCCTATGAATCTGTTGCGGATTTCTCTAGCATCCCTAGGTAGACTCAGAACATACTGCTGCCATTTACTCAAGTTCATGTTGTTACCCCAGGGTCTACAATTTGTCTGTGAAGCCACTGTTTAAAATGTCCTGCAATGCCCCAGAGTGACACTCTGTCGAGTGCTCTGCAGCATTGTGGAAGGTTTAAAATGGCCGCTTCCAGGTCACCCGGAATGGCTGCTACGAAGGCCAACAGAGGGTCCACCAATGAAGGAGCAGGCTCACCAGATGGCACTTTGCCATGGGCCTCCTGAACCCCAGAGCAAGTGCTGCTCAGAAGTCACAAATGACTGGTAGGCCCTGTATCCTGCACCATAAGAGTATCTGGTCACCCCATGTGGGGAAGAGTCAGATTACTAGCCCTGATGTCAGGCGGTGAAAGACTGCTGGAGGGAGTAAAATGGCTGAATCAGAATTAGCGTGACAACATAAACAGGGTTCAGCAAAGGCCATTCTGTTTCTGGCAGGGCTGTACTGGGATAAGACCATGTGAGAAAACAGTGGGCCAGTTCTTATTTATTTATTATTTGCATATATTAATCACCTATCAATCTAGTCCTCTCGGAGACATACAAACAATTAGATCAAACAAAAATGTAAATACAATACAGTCCATGGCATCCCATAAAATGCCATTAATAAAACGCAACACCAGCACAGAGAATGAACACATGTAGAGAGTTACAGCAATCCCCTAGGGCAGGGCTGCACAACACTCAGCCAGGAAGGCTCATGCAGCCTCCCCGGGTGCCCTGCCCCCGCCACTGCCAAATCCCCCCCCATGTCCTGTTGATTGTACAGTTGTAGCTGTGCTTGCTGCATCTGCTGCTGCTGATTGCTAGCCGTCTCTCCCCACTGATGTACCTTTGCCCCACCCCCTGATCGCTTGGTGGTTTCTCAGCTTTTCTGCAGTCCCCCCCCACACACACACATTCTAAAACAGTGTCCTCCAACCTTGGGTCCCCAGATGTTTTTGGCCTACAACTCCCAGCTGGGAGTTGTAGGCCAAAAACATCTGGGGACCCAAGGTTGGAGGACACTGTTTTAAAAGGTGGAAACGGCTGGTTACTGGCAGTAAGAGTTTTAAGTTAAAATATGCTGGTATTTGGGGTGTTCTTTGTTTTTTGGGGGGCCCCAGCACTTTTGCCTTTAGCACTGCCCACCGTTGGAATGCAGCCTCTGAGAGCTTCTCTAAAATGGATGCAGCCCTTGGGCTGAAAGAGCTTCTGCATCTCAGTTCTATGAGCATCCCTAACTCCACTTGTTTGGAAAGAGTCTCCAAACTCCTCCTCCTCCTCCTCCTCCTCCTCCTCCTCCTCCTCCTCCTCCTCCTCCTCCTCCTCCTCCTCCTCTTCTTCTTCTTCTTCTTCTTTCTTCTCTCCATTGGATTCGGCTGTGCTGATAGGGCACACTGTCCTGAAACACTTAACATCAAACTGGTTATTTCATTGACGTGCCCTTTGGATGCAGAAAAGTAACACACGTGGCGTGTCTCTTTTGATATGGAGCATGTTTGGCAGCCTGTCTTCCACCCTGCTGTTTGTACTTAGCGGAGTTCAGTTGCTCAAGGCTGCTTGCCTTTCTGTTATCTTTTATGCCTCCCATCCAGCAATGCTTTTGTTTGATTCTTCATTATCAGGGGATATGCAGATGTGTGCAAAACTCCCCATTCCATGCACTGCTGCTAAGCACACACGCCAGTCCATGTTATCTCTTGTGGCTGTGTGCGTGATAACCAGCAAAACATACAAGAAAACAAAAGATCGTTTCAAACATCAGCACAGGCAAAACGGCGAGAGAGTAGGAATTTGGGGAAGGCTCTGGGACTGATGACTAGAGTAGTAGACTCACACATGCAGAGCACATAGGGCCGGCGCTACCGCTAGGCGGACCTAGGCGGCTGCCTAGGGCGCATGGTGGAAGAGGGCGCAGAAACGCTGCGCTCCTTCCTCGCCGCCGGCGCGCTCCTGCCCTGCCTGGCCGCCTCGCCGACAAATGCACCGCAACCACCAGGTCAGTGCAGGGGGGGGATTGCGGGCGCTGGGCGGGCTCACGGTCGCGCTCGGCTTTCCTCTGCGGCGCTGAACCCATAAAACAAGTTAGCCCTCCTTTTTCCCACCTCTTCTACTATCTTCCCCCCTCCCTCCCCCCCCACAACCCTCAGTTACTTTTTACTGTTTTATGAGCGTAAACTTTTGCACCTCTCAATTGCTTTATTGCTTAATTACCCTGAAAGGAAGCCCTTTTCTCCTGAATGGGGAGAACCGGACTTCTCTTCCCCCCCCCCCCTGCTCCCCACCTTTCAATGGGAGAAGCTTCCCTTAGAGTCTGCGCCCGGAGCTAGGCCGGGTCAGGAGCGCACGTGGCGGTGGCGGCGGCAACCGGTTGGCAGCGGGGAAAGCAGCTGCTGGAGGCGGCGGGCAGGGGGGGCGCTGGGCAAGCAGGCATTTCCTGGCTGCTTTGCTCCGGAGCCCCCCCCCCCGGCACGAGAGGCCGGTCCTGAGAGCACAATGTGCACAAGAGAAAACCACTGCATTGGTTTTTAAAGGCATGAAAATATTTCCAGCACTTGTTTGTTTGAAGTATGCTCATAATACGTAATGCTGTGCATTACGAGAATGAGAACTTGTTAAAAACAGTCATGAGACAGTGAGAAAGTACATGTGTGGCCTATGCATGATATACTCAGAGCACCACTCTGTTTCTGACTCTGAATCCCCACCCCACCCTTACTAATGTCCAAATGTATCCCAACAGCAGAAGTGTGTGGTTTTCTTTCATTGCAAAAACTGAACATGGCAGATGGTACTTCGCTCACGTTATTTAACAAAACTCCCATATATATATATATATATATATATATAAACCAAACAACCAACAAATACACCAGACATGTACAGGCACAACAAATGACTTCAGTTGTGACTGTGGAAGTAGGAAATGGGTGGCATTTTACCTTGATCTCTTATTAAACTTTCTCACGGCAATATGATGGCTTGCAGCAAAGGGATCACCAGTCTGCTATGTGTAGCTTTATACAGTCATGCCTTGGATTGAGAGCATAATTCGTTCCGGAAACGTGCTTGTAATCCAAAACACTCTTATATCAAAACGAAATCCCCCCAAAAAAAATTTGTACAGAGATTTTTAATTTAAGCCGTACTACAGTACTTGTATTGCAAGACGTCGCTTGTATATCAAGTCAAAAAGAAATTAAATAAATATTTAAAAATTTGCTTGTCTTGCAAAATGCTCTCAAACCAAGTTACTTGCAATCCAAGGTATTACTGTATTTATATGTGCCACATGATGTGGTTTTATCATGGTGGGACTGTTTGATGCCCGCAGCATGTTCACATGAGATGGCAAGACTGAAGTCTTCACCGGACCAGAGAGGGAAGTCTAAAAGAAAACTCAAAGTGTGCTCCCTTGGGGAGGGGGGGGGTCAAAACACAGTGTAACTGTTTCCAAATTTTTCTTGCTAATCTGCTTTGCGAGGGGAGAAGCATTTTGAATATTTTAGCACCCTGGAGAACTACAACTGCCTGCCCTCCCACAGAATCAAAAGCTGCAATCCCTTTCTGGCTAGAGCTGTGCCTCCGGATCCCTGGCTTCTGTGTGGGGTTCCCATCTCAGCCACTTTAAATGCTGAGTTGCTGCTGGCAAACATTCTTTCAGTGACAGCCTCCTCTTGTCCTCTGCCCACTCTGGCACTAGGGGATTTGCAGTTGGGGGGGGGGAAGAGTGAGTGTGGAGAACCAGAGGAGGCAGCTGTTGAAAGTCTGGAAGTACAGGAGGAAAAGTTGCAAGGTTGCTGGGAGCCAAGAGTGGTACCATCAGGGCAGGACTTTGGGGCAAAAGTCAAGGGCCCCATTCAGCATGAGCAGGAGGGGCCCCAAACGTAGCTGGACTGCCTTGCCACATTTTGAAGTAAATGTAATAACACATGTTACCACCCAAAGAGCACTCCCTGCATAAGACCATTAAGCCCAGAGTTTAAAATTACCCAACTGCATCACTGAGGAGCACGCGGCTTTAAAAATGGAAGGGATCCCAACTCAGGGTTGAAAAGGGAGCTCTATGATCAAGAGGAGGAGGAGAAGAAAAAGAAACTGTTGGATAGGGCTTGTGGTGGGGAGGGAGATTAGGGGAGCACTACAGCAGACTAGGTAGGAGGGTTGATTTCTTTCTTTGTGGTTGTGGGCTGCCAGTGGAAAGCGGAGAAGCCTATTCTAAAAGCCTCATGTCCGGGAAACCACAGTGCTTTTGGGGGGGGGGGTATATATAGAGAGAGCTATCTGGATTAGACTTTAGGGAAGGCCCTTATTGATTTAGGGTGCAAATCTTTGCATGTTTAGAGAGAGAGCATTCCTCAGCAAATGCTGGGAGTTGTAGGACTCTTTCCTGTCTAAATATGCATAGGATTGCACCCTTAGTCACTCTAGGCTTGAATTTTAAAGCAGCTTCAGTTCAAGACACTGAAATACCAACAAAATTTGTTCCATCTCCCTGTTGACAAGAGGAAGCGGCACCATGCAAGTTTTGATATTAGAAAGGGCTCCGGCTTCCTGAGCCCTGCCCATTGTTGCCTGCAGGTTTTATTTATTTCTTTGTTCAAAACATTTCTGTCCTCTCTTTCCCACCAGTGTAGGGGCGCTTCCAGATGAGGCTTTTATCTCTCCATTGCCCTGCCTCATTCATGACATTTTATGCAGGGCAGGGGGCGGGTTCTGGACAGTGCAGTCTTCTACTCTTCACCCTCCCATGTTTTCCCACCATCTTTTTTTCTTACCGCATAAAATCCATTTAAAGAGACAAAGACAGAATAGCTGCACACTGCCTTTTGAGGGTTAGCACTAGGAGCTCTCCCTCTGGAAGCAGTCTAGGTCTGCAGGATGTTGGCCATCCAGAGCAGCATAAGAGGCATCACAGGGGGCTGCAGGAGAAAGGGGAAATCCGCAAAAATGGTCTCTTCCCCACCCTTCCTCCAGCAAGGGGGCCTCTGCTGGATCTTGGTCTGTTCTGTGATTGGAAGAAACCTTCTATTCACAGAATGGCCAGTCTGGATCCAACCTACAGTCAGTCTCTTTCTTGTCTCTCCCACCATTCCTACCTCATTCATTTAAAATATACTCATTAAGCCCTTCAGGTAGGGACCTCATTACTTCTGTGATCAGTTTGGCACCTTGAACACAGTTGGTGCTTAATTATATGTTAAACAGGAGCAGCAGTGACATGGGCGCCCTGTGGGAGCTGCAGCTATTAGGAAACTCCAATGTGGGCAGCAAGATGGCATGTTAATAGTACTTAGCATTTCATATAGCACTTTAGAGGGCTCAAGGCTCTTCCCATTCATTGCATTCCCGTTCAACAATCCTGTAAGGTGGGCCATTTTTATGTGGATCCAGTTGATGGCATTTCTTTTATTAACTGTTGTAAACCGCCCAGAGAGCTTCAGCTATTGGGCGGTATAAAAATGTATTAAATAAATAAATAAATAACTGACAGCCAGTCTTTAAGGGGAAGATGAAGCTCAAATAACTGTTCCTGCATGGCACCTCTGCTTTATGTGTCTATGACAATCCTGAAGACACGGTGTCCTGTTCTGAGGCTGCAGAGCCCACGTATGGACCAGAAAGCAGGGGATCATGGCAGCAGTCTGGGGTGATCGTGAGAATCCGGATTAACAAGGAGAACAGTCCACTGTGATATCCTCAAGCAGAGGCTGGCAGCCAATACAGGTCCAGAGTTCAGGAGAAGCAAGAGAATCATTTACAAGACTTGCAGGACCATGGACAGATCATTGGGTGCAAGGAACTTGCTGCGACAGAGTCCTAGTTCCAAATCATGCTTTATGATCCTTCCAGGGGCCATCCTGTGACTACCCTTCTTAATGCTCCTCCAACCCCCATAGCTGAGGAAATGGAGGACCTTAAAGGGACAACAACCTTAAGGCCTGAAACCTAGTATATCAGTACCATTTCTTTACTTCCCACCCGCTGCATTCTCTGCACCAGCGAGCAGGCACTGGGGAGCAGGAGGTGTCTGGCATGATGGGGTGTTTTCTCAGGGGGGTGAGGTCAGGTTCAGGAGGAGCTATCTCAGGGGGCTTTGGTTTGTGGGGTCTCAGGTTTGAGACCTCTAGTCACCGCTCAGGATTAGGGCGGTCACTTACGCCTCACCAAAAAAGAGGAAATTATTTTTTTTAAGGACAAGAAAGGACACTGATTTGCATAGAATTTGCATGTGCTAATTTATATGTACAGATGCCCGAAAGAATTAAATGCATCTCACCATGTGGGGAAGACTGTGACCAGGTGAGCTGTGTGCCTACTCAGTCTGCTGTCCAGGTGCTAACAGTTGATGGGCAACTCTGAGGCTCCTGCTGTTCTCCCTTCTTATGGTTCTTTAATCTTAAACCAGACTTGGACAGGAAAGCCTTTCAAAGGACAAAGGCCTTGAGTGCCATTTTTTGGGTAGAAAGGTGGGGTATCAATCAATCAATCAATCAATCAATCAAATAAATAAAGCACCTTTGAATGGAGAACTGTCCTCTGATACCTCTTTGAATGGAGGACTGTCCTCTCTACAGTAGAACACCAGGCCACCCTGCGAGTTGAGATCAAGGACTAGGTCTCGCTTCTCTTCTGGGGATGTCGGCAAGATGGGCTTGACCAGCTACTCCCTGTTCTGGGTTTGAGTCCTAGCTCCTGCTCAAGACTGGAGCCATGAAACAGGGGCTGTGCCAGTGTTTGCCTCCACATGTATACTAGATATGCAGAGAGGGGAGCAGGACCACGCCTACTGATCTTGCCGCAATATTGTGCACCCCACTGCCCCAGCCAACATCCATGCCCTCGGCCCAATATCTGGAAAGGGGAGCCTGCGTTCATGCAGTACATGCTCTCTTGCACCTGGGAAATCCCCATCATGAAGGGTTCCCAATCATGTGGAACCATGATGTACTAAGCCTATGTACATGCAGCTTAGTACATTTAGTATACTTCTGGAGGCAAACGTCCATACAGAGCCCTATAGATCTTTTCCCCCAAAATCTCCTCCTGCTCATTCCACCAATAAAGAAATGAGCACAATGTGAATCTTGTACTTTGGTTCAGTCTGGAATCTACAAGGCTGGAAAAGGTTTGCTGAAGTCTCTCACATTATGTGTGTAGGTGCCAGGAGATGCTCTTAAAAGTTACTGGAGAAAACATAAAATGATAAACTAATTTAGAATTCCATAAGTGGTTAGCCTGAGGATTTCACATGGTCAAAATCAATTTTATTAGCACAATATCTCTTAGGGCATTTTCACTAGTTTAAGACTGCTAGCTTTAAGACTCTCCGCCCTCTCCCTTTATTGTTAATGAGTACTGTAGTTCTTTTTCCATCTTGCAAATTTGGTGTTCCATTAAGAAATATATCTTGAAAACAGTCATACTGAGCTTTTTCCAAATAGTATACTTATATCCAAACAAATTTATACATGATGTATCTATGTAAGTGCTGTTGATTTGGACTTTTATTTTGTATTGATAGTTCAGTATTGTGCTTATGGCTTATGGCCAAACAAAAAAGCAAAGCTAAGCAGGGTCAAGCCTGGTTGTTACTTGGTTGGGAGACCCCTCCTCTAGTTTCTTGCATTGAGCAGGGGGTTGGACTCAATAGCCTTGTAGGCTCCTTCCAACTCTATGATCTATGAAATCTATGAAAGACATTTACTTACTCCCTACTTTAAAATCTCCTTAAGCCAATTTCAGAACAAGAGATATTTTTCTACTGCCATGGCTGGCCCTACCATTAGGCAGAGTGAGGTGACTGCCTCAGGTAGCAGATGCTGGGGGATGGGCAATGGTGACAGTATCCTGGCTGTTCCTCAGGAATCCTCTGGTTGTTCTCCCCTGTTGGAGGACAGAGCTGTATATGCTACACAACCTGGACCCCCAAAACTAGCCTGCTGTCTCAGGTGGTGAAGGATGCTATCCCACTACCAGTGCTGAGGTCAGATTCAACAGCCAGTCCGGTCAGCTTCCATATGTGGACTGGGGAGAGGGCACCATTTTCTCCTTTGCCTCAGGCAGCAAATTGTCTTGAGCCAGCCCTGCCTACTGCTCAAAGACTAAGGAGTACACAATGCATCTTCAGAGGTTGTCATCCATCTCAGGGCTGAATTTCAGTGGGGAGAGGAAGGATTTGGATCAGGGCTGTACTGCTGGGGGAGGGCAGTAAACCCTTTCTCCACCTGCCGTTTCCCTGACTTGGATTTCCCTCTTGAGGCTATTATTAGCCATGGAGGGAGAAAAGACAGGTACACTGTGGGTACCTGTCTTTCCCCACCTGCATTGTGGCTAATAGCAGCTTGAGAGGCGGGGGGAAGTTTGGATCAGGGCTGTGGCATTGTGGGAGGGGGTTTAACCCTTTCTCCCAACTTAAATCCATCCCTGCTAAATCACTGCCCCAATTTTTCTATCTATTTTGCTTTGGGGGGGATGCCTTTTTAAGATGTCGTTCACATGCACTGATGTACACTAGAGTTGTTCAATCTTCAGACCTCTCCTCTGTGTCTCTAGATTGGGGTTGAAGCTCTTTTAGCTTGAGGGCCAAACTCCATTTCAGAGAAGCTCTTGGGGACTGCATTTCAGTGGTGGGCGGAGCTGAAGGCGAAAGGGTTGGGCCAAAGGCAAATGGGGTGGGGCAAAAATGCCAGCACATTTTAGCTGAAAGCCCTTGCTGCCAGTAACTAAGCCTTAGGAGAGGCATTTCAACCTTTGAGAATGAGGAAACTACTGCACAAAACCTAGGAAACTACTAAATGGTTGGTGGCATGGAGAAAGGGGTGGGGCCCGGAGAAGGGGGCATGGCCTGATTGGGACCCCGGGGGACCAGATTTGGCCCCAGGGCCTGAGGTTCCCCACCCCTGCTCTAGATATTAAATCTCTGAGTAGGGGACAGACGCATCTCAGCTCTAGTGCATATGCATGTAAATGTACATGTATGACCACAAGATGCCAGTGAGTTGCTTCCCCAATATTCAAGAGCACGCACCTCCCTGACAGCCTTCTTCCATGGAGGCTTAGACCCAAAGCACGTGTTCCTTTGAAATAGTGGGAAATAGTGATCCATTTGTTTAATGACTCACTGCTTGGCAATAGAAATGGCAGGTGCTGTGCCCCCCAATCCAGATTGTACTGCAGCAGGTGGGGGAAAGTTAAAAGCCCCCTTGCACACACCTCAGCTGGGGTCCTGATCCAGATCCCTGAAGTTGCTCCTCCTCTTCACCATTGCAACCTGCTTGTTTACCTGCATCTCACTCTGAACCAGACAACGGTGGTGGTGAGAAGGAGGAGCAGTAGGTGTCACTGCCTACTTGCTCACTGGCTCTCTGCCTATCGAGGAAACGAGTGGTGGCAAGAATGAAAAAGAAGCTGAGGAGCAACAGCGACTGGTGACAATGCTGGTCTAAAGGGCCCCTTCCAAGGGCCCCCTCCCTTGGGACTCACTAAGAGAGGTGGCCCATTGAGGGTGTCTTGCCCAAGGGCCCTAAAAAAACCCTGACAAGCAAGCAAATGAGAGCAGGGATGAGAACGAGGATGAGGAGCAATAGCAGCTGGTGACAATGGCAGTGAGAAGGTGGAGCCACTGAGGGGGGGGGCTCATTGAGGGTGACTTGCCCAAGGGCCCTCCAAAACCTGGATCAAGCACTGGCTACAAGTACAAAATTTACAAGAGAAATCTGGTTAGAGAATCACGGTCATTGGTTTTTAATACAGCTCTGCTAATCCTTCCTCCTCCCAAATTCCAGCTCACATCTCATCCATGATATGATGGTACTGCCTAAGTTTCTAAAATTAACTTATCCCTTTCTCTCAGAACAGTGCTTCTTCTCCCAGGCCTTCTAAATGTCAGAGAGGGGATGTGCCTTTGAACAGAGACCAGGGCATGGGTAGTTTAACTGGAGATTTTAAAAGATGTTGATTTATCTTTGGAGAACTGTGCACACTTTCTGTCTCCCATCTCTGTTAAACATTTAGGCCTGATTATGATCCAGATAAGGCAGTGTTGGCCCCTTATTTTTGTGCCAGAGAGGCCTATTTTTATATGAATCTTCCTTCCTTCTCACACTTGTGGCAACTCCTATGGTCAATGGTGCAGTGGCCCCAGGGCTCCCAGGGATGCAGTGCCGGAACTTTTTTGTTAGCAGGGATGCTGATGTCATCCCCCACCCCTATGTTCCTATTCCCTCTGAGCATAGCTGCGATCCGCACAGTAGTGGGGGATGAATTTCCCTAGCAATGATATATTATTCCCTATTGTAATGCAAAGTATTTGGGGGTGGCTTGGTCTTCACTGTGCAACGAAGACCCATTATTTTTCCAAAAGACCTGCACCTGGGGGAGATGAAAACTGCTAGAAGTGGTGTGTTGATATGGCTCAACACAGCTGCCTGAATCTTTGCACTCGCCTTGGGGGTGTGGCTATGGAGACTGTCCTGATGAGCAACTGCACTTCAAGATGTGCTACTGCACCACTGCCTATGGTGCAACATGTAGCAACTGAGTTGCCCTGATTTGCAGGGGAAGGGTTCATACATATCTCCTACCCCCACTACTTATTTGGGGCTGGGATGCTATGAGTAAAAGCGGCCAGCCTGCTTGATACTTGGGTCTGCCATGTGGTGTGTATTTGTGAATGGGGTAGGGATTGGATTAGCTACAATGGTTCTTGCACCAGTGTAATATATTACGAGGCCTGCTAAGATTCTACTTTGCCCCCAGAGTTCCTCTGGCCATGCAGTTTAAAAGGGGCCTCAGACTTCTGAACTCCTTCTCCTGCCCTTCCACCACAAGTAGAAGGTAATTAGGAGATATCTTCGGGGGTGCATTCCACCACTGGAATGCAGCCCCCCAAGAACCTCTCTGAAATTGAATTCCGTCCATGGGCTGAAAGAGGTTTCCCACCCTTGATGTCATGGTTGTCAAGGGCATTCCAGATGACCTCTTTTTTCCCCAGGGGAAGCATGCCTTTCTCTCTAAACATCATGCTAGCCGTGTTCTTTGATATTTATTGTGTTTTCATTGTGGGTGTGGTTTTCATTGTTATGATTGTTAAACTGAAACAATACATGCATAATTACCCTGTCCACACATAATAAGAGGGGGTGGGGGAAACCTTTGCTGCCCAAGGATAGGCTTGATGTGGGAGGCATGGGCGCTGGGTTGTATCAAACGTTAGGCTAAATAATTCCCATTCATTTCAATGGGTGTACTCTAGGACTAACATTGAATCCAACCCATGCACTCCAGCTCTGGAGAGAGGGAGTATACAGGAGCGACGGGGGAGACACAGGAAAAATCATTTCTTAAGTGGTAAGATATTAAGAATGCCCTTGTGTGCAGATGGAGGGACTCTTTCAGTGCCAAGAGCATCAGGCTGTGGCACTAACTGTATAGTGCCAGTGAGTGACACAAAGCTGCTGTCCGCACTATTTGAGCTTGCCGGGGGAGGAACTGCAGTTCCAAACAGCTCATTTTATGTTTTGAATCTCGGAGACACTGAAGTTTCTCTACAGTGGAGATGCTTGCTGCGGGAATGTTGACTAGATCATGCATGAGAAATTCGTGGTGGCCATGTGGTCCCTGCACAAGCAGCATAGCATCTGGAAAGACCATCACTTACCAGAGCCAACCCCACTTCATTTTGTGTGCTTTAGATAGAAAATTAGAGGAGAACAAAGCATCTTAGGAATATAGGAAGCTGCATTGCAAATTCCAGAATACGACAGAAAGGTTTAGGAGATGTTTGCTTGATTTGATTTTTACACAGAGTTTAATATTAAACGGGATGGTGGGATTCACTTCCATGCATACAGCTGCTCCTTTTTCTACCAGGTGCAATATGAATGGTGAGGCACGATCCCAAATGCCATTGCTAGAGCCATCAGGCATGAATGTTTTAAATAAATGGTCTGAATTCTAGCACATCCCCCTCTAGCAAACCATGAGGGACATCCCATATTTCAGAGCTCTTGTGCATTTTTGAAACTGTAATCTGCTGCATAGATTCAAATAGAACTGAGCTAGGTTGTTGTTCCTGCTTTGAAGTCCCCTGGATAGTTCAGCTGAGCTCATAGCTGAGAGAGTGTCTCTCATTTCTTTAGGATGCAGCAGCACTTTCATATCAGCAACACTGTCCATCCAATGTGGCTGAACGTTTTCATTTACATTTTTTATCCTGCCCTTTCTCCAAGGAGCTCAGGACACCGTGCATGGTTCTTCCTCCCCTCCTCCTTTATCCTCACAACAATGCTGTGAGGTAGGTTAGGCTAAAAGATAATGATTTGCCCAAGGTCATCCAGAGAGCTTCTTGGCTGCGTAGGGATTTGAACTTGAATCTCCCTGGTTCCGGTACGACACACCAGCCCAGTCTTCTACAGCCTGGTGCCCTCCAGATACGTTGGACCACAACTTCCACCATTCCCAGCCAGCATGGCAGGCACTAGCTTAGGGAAGGCTGCTCCAACCACTACACCATCCTGGAAATATCTTATTTCATTGTAGGAGTTCTGGTATGTTTATGGCTTCTAATTTCTTTTTCAAATTATTAATATGCTTCAAGTAAGCTCATTTCTGCCTTCTTTTCCCTGAAAGCCAGTCAGAAAGAAGCATCCTGGACAAAATATGTGTGATTCTATAACTTTGCGCATCTCATTTCTAGGCTTGGAGACATTCACATTCCCTATGAAGTATTTTCTGATGGCATTCCTCAGTACGGAACTTTTAAGGATGGCTCTGAAGGAACCGGGGACGTCAGCATTCTTGTGGATCAGGATTTGAGTTCTGCTGTGCACATCTAATGATAACGACAGTGACACAGACACAGTAGGCATCTGCAGATCTAATCTGGAGCAATGACCCAGACATATCCCTAGTTCCAGAGGTGCAGCTCCTTTACGAAAGGTGGGCACAGCCTCCTTAGACCTCACCTGAAAGATGACTGAAGGCACATGGATCACGCTTAGTCCGGCAGAGTTTACTCAGCTCCAACAGTATTCTGACTGTAAGTACTAGACCTGTCCCACTTCCTGAAATGGATGTCATTTTGTTGTGGATTATTTATGTTGGTAACATCATGCAGTCTGTTGGCCTCTGGCACAAAGTGGATAAGTTGCATTAAATTCTTGCCCTTCTTTTCACAGGACTGGTACACAGTTACCAGTCACCAAAGACTAAAGTGTGGAATATTACAGTTACATACAGTAAGTCTTCTGTTTATACCTGGTGATGTAAACTCCATTGTTGCCTGCTGAGATTTCATTGAAGGATTTTGGCCCTTCCAGCCCAGCAGCTAGTAAGGGTGGCATACACCACTATACAGCCAAAGGAAATGCAAGTGCAATTGGCTAACTCCCCGAAAGCCCTTTGTAATGGGGGAGGGGCGGTTAAATGATATAGACCAGGTGAGTCAGAGAAATATCAGCCAAGGGATATTCGCTCAGGATGCTCTTCCTCATGTTAGGACAATTCAGACTTTAAATATTGTAAAACGGCTGCCTCAACTTAGAAAGGTCCGTGATGAAGCTAAGTATTTGGATAATCTGACTCTCCTGGTATAGAGGCACACCTCTGTGATGCCTTCAGCTGTGGTGGAAGGATGCTATAGCAAGGTGCCCTGCAAGCAGTAGTTGTGTCCAAAATGCCCACATCAGTTTGTGGATTTGGTTCATTACCTGCTGAAATGTCCCCTGTTTAATGACATTACAGTTAAATTTATTGCTGGTATCCTAGGACCTCATGAGTTTGCTTCAGATGTAGAAAGTCTGGATGCAACCTGGATGCAACAACTACCTATAGAGTATCAATGTTTGCACTAACAGCAAAGAGAATTAGAGCACATTTTGTTGGTATGTTGAAGGAACCTGCGGCCTATGGTCCATACTGTATTGTAAACATATTTCTCTTTGTTCATTTTTCATTTCCCAGTTATTTGTAATTTTTAATGTGATATTCCTTTAGTCATGGCCTTTGGTATGTATGGTAAACATATGGTAGTAAACTGAAGTCCTGACTGCCTGGGGGAAGGGCAGTTGGGATGCGGTCATCAAAGGTAATGCATTGGACCCATTCCTCCACTGCATACCATACTGCACTTGATTTGATTGGCGACTTATGCATTGTCAAAGAGGAAATGCAGCACTAAAATGGG
The DNA here is from genome assembly GCA_021292165.1 of Shinisaurus crocodilurus. Classification (NCBI taxonomy): domain Eukaryota; kingdom Metazoa; phylum Chordata; class Lepidosauria; order Squamata; family Shinisauridae; genus Shinisaurus; species Shinisaurus crocodilurus. The sequence goes on from CM037878.1 coordinate 59,083,421, forward strand.
GTGGGGGGGACAAAAGAGGACACAGATTTGCATACAGTTTCCATGTTTTTTTCCTCACCGCTACTTCCATCTATTTTTCTTTCCGTAAAATAAAATAAATAAAAAAAATCTGTTAAGGAGGAAAAGATGGAATAGCAGCACAATGTCTTTTGATGGTTAAAGCTAGGTGTCCTTGATCTGGAAATACCCTAAGAGGCAACTGCACAGCCAAGAGGGTTGGTAGTGTGATTTCTGGGAGAAGGAGAGGTATTAGCCTCATTAATAAGATCTTTTCGAATTGTAACTTGGATGGAGCCAAATACAAAAGAGGCGGTCCTCCAGTCTGTCCTGTCCACACAGGCAGCATCCTTCTCTGCTTGTGGTTGGTAGACTTTTGTATGGGATTGCATAAAGCCTGTGGGGTGAGGATGTCCAGAACAATTTCTTCTCCCTGACCCTATTGCCCTGAATGTAATCTTTCAGAAGCTTTAGCCTAAACATCGCAACATTCATTACCAGTTAAGAGATGGGATCTTAAGCATTTGAGCAGTCCCCTTTTTTTATTTTTAGAAGCATCTTCAGACATCTAAAGGCAAAATCCTACTTTTAAGCATTTTCCTCTGGCATTTCTGTCTGTTTTGATCCTTTGGGACTGACGTCCTAATCCAGGGCAAGCTGAGCCGTGAGCCTGCTTGGACATTTCACCTCCTGGAGTTATGAGACCATAGCAAAGGAGGATTAAAAAAAAGAACTGGCTTCCATCAAGGCATCTTACAAAAGAACCCTTCTCAAATAATTTTAGTGGAAGAAATAATTTTAGTGGAAGAAATAATTTAGTGGAAGATATCATTGCATTGTGTTGAATTAACTCTGCTCTTTGCGCAGGGACTGTAGGGATATAAGCCACTTCCAAGTCCTCCTCGCTCAGCGGTTCAGGAGAGGAGTAGCTGCAATGAAAGTGCTCTTTCCCACGACAGAACCAAGTTGTAATCCTTGCTGGTGGGAAAGAGGGCATGACAGTAAGCATTTAAGTTGGGAGCATGGGCTTTGAAAAAGCTGGAAAGATTGTTGGGTCATGTATTTCTGAGCCCCGCAGTACACACACATGTAGGCAGTGCGAGCCTAACCTTTTTTTGCCGCCAAGAGAGAAAGGCTAAGCCGCCTCTGTTCTGTGTATTCATCCCCACCCCCACCCCATCAGCTCTTCCTGCGGCCTGATCTTCCTCACAGTGGCAATAGCAGTGGGGAATGCTGGTGGTAAGGAAACAGCTTCCAAAATGGCGCCATCGTGTGCAGGCTTCCAACATCAGCTGCTCCAGGGATTACACCACCTTGGGAAAGTTAGACCCATCCTAAAACAGCTGCTCTACGACTCTTGATCTCAATGTTCATTTGCCTCATGCATACTCTGGTACACATTATGTTTACATGTCTGCTGGGACCAGGGGAGGATCCACATTACACTGTATATCATCAAGTTAGCAGAGCAGTACTGCTATATTCATGTTCCGCAGTCACTCCTCACAGGGCACACTCTCGTTAAATGTACTGCAGTAATCCTGGTTTGCCACCCCACACCTAACTCTGTGGTGGTAGAACTCGGTGTTGCCTTAAACAGGGTTGTTTCTCTCCCCCCCCCCCCCATCATCTCTGCACAGGTGTGAACAAGCGCAGGAGTGATATTTTAAGAAAGAAAGGAAAAAGCTCTTCCGGCCCCTCACAAAAAAAGGAGACGGATGCTGCTGCTGCTACCACCCTCCTGCAGGGTCGGGGTGAAGCCAGCAGAATCAGCGCGCCCCTCCCCTCCACCCAAATGCAATTTCCCAAAGTAGTGTTCCTCCCGTTCTGAGTTTCCTGAGCACAAGGTTCCTGTTAAATCAGTGCAATTGACTTGGGAGTAAGGCCATTGGAGAGAATGTGATTTACTTCTGAGTAGACATGCCTTTTGGCTAATTTACAGCTCCTTGTTCTTTGGGTAAGGGGGTGAAAGAGGCTGTTAAAAAAAATGGGAGGAAGCCTCCCTCCCCTGTCCCCTTTCAAACTCCATGGCAGTTATACTGGGGGTACTGCCCTTCACATGCAGGGGAAACGTCCATTTAACAGGAAGGATGTTTGTTTGTTTTCTGGTCCGCCATCTCTGTGAAGGTGCGCACGTGCACAGGAGCGAAACTGTTTAAAACAACAACACCTGAACACAATTTCCCAAAGCAACCTGCTTGGAGGTGCGGAGGCACGTTTACAAACAATTTTTTTTAACAAGCTTCCAAGGAAGAAGTTGAACCATTGCACAACAACAAATGGCGGATACCTCTCTTCCCCACCAGTTTGGGAGACACGTGTAATGCCGCATTTCCCCCACCCCTCGAAAACAATTGGCTAACTCCAGTGACAACACTTTCGTGGCCACACCTTGGATGGGCAATGACAGCACCAGTTTAGCACACACTAGTCACGTAGGGTGACAGTGAACCACAATAACTGAAAAAACACACATGATAAACCTAGTCTGAGAAATTCTGGAAGAAACGAAGAACTATTATGCAGGACTAGTGCAACCAGCACTGAAAAGTGAGTGCATCGTGTGTGTCATAAATTACTCTGGTCTGGGGCTGGGCCAGCAGCAGCCTGTTGGGCCTGCAAGGCCTGGACGGCAGCCAAGAGTTGAGTTTCCTGCCCCTGCAAAAGCAGGTTGTCCTGCACAAGCTTTTCCATCAGGTAATTTCGCTTCCTCTGCTGCTTCACTCTGTTTCTGTTTTGAGGCTGGAAGCAAGCTATCATAAATTACTCTGGTCTAGAGATAAGCAGTAGTTGTTGACACAGTCCAAGGTTTAGAAGCCAAAATATCCATCCAAAATCGAAACACGAACCAGTAGAGGAGCATGCTGAAGAGTAGTCAAAGTCAATCTGGGGTCAAAATACACGAGTCTAGATCCAGGGAGCTGGCAGGAGCGACTTTGCTATGGCTGATCTGCAACAACAATTGCTTCCGGCATCTGAAGTGTGTTTAGGACCTGTCTTTTAAGCAAGGCCTGATTGGCAAGTCAGCACAGCCGGCCCAGGCTTCAGATGACATGTGCCCCTCCCCAAACACACCCGGGCTTGATTGCACTATGTCTTCCTCCTCCACCCCAAACGGAGGCACAACAGTGTGCCCCACAAGTCACAACAGCAATACGGTACAGCAATAAACCTTAGGTGTGAATCCGGCCCAGAAACTATCGATGCTAGTTCTAAGGTAGAGTTGGCTCCAGGATATTGGTAGTTTAGGCAGAAGCCATTAGTTTCCCACACTCCACCTTCACGCCTTAAGTGACGGGTGGGAGAAATGGGGAGCATGGTATGAGAGAATGTCTTGTGGGGGTCACTCTAACTTTACACGCGTCCCAGCCTGCCTACATTGTGTACTTCGTTCCCTAAGAGTCCTCGCCGTTTGTCTCTCTTACGGTGCTTCATCAGTACCACACAGAGAGATTGTGCTTCACCAAAGTTCTGTATGTAGGATGTCTGGTAAATTTAGAGAGAGCGAGTGGACTTTCCTAATCTGCATCTACTTTCAGTTTTGTCGCAGGCTTGAGATCCAAGCACTACACGTGGAGTGTTTCCTTTCCTGTTTTTCTGCCATATAAACTCTAGGTGACACTGTGGTATACTGGAATAGCACAAATACACAAGTAGAAACAGCATTTTCTTTCCACTATCAGAAATAATACCGCATTTTCCCTGCTCTAAAAAAAAACTCGCTGAACGTGCTGTTTACAAACACAAGTGAAACTGAAGGGTCAAGACATCATCTAAAGAACCCGTAAACAACTGTGAGTAAGGAATGACAAGTGCACAATGAATTCCTCGTGTAGGAAAGCTGAGAGAAATAGGGAGACTCGCCCTGCTGCCAACATTCCCAGACATGCACATGAAGGAGAATTATGGTGATTCTTCACCTCTCTCCCAACCTCAGCAAGTGCCCACTTTGCCAACCACTAGCACCTGCCATGTTCTGAGTAGGGCTGAACACGCAAACATTTTAGTGGAAGACCGACAACCTGGTCTTCTGCGTGGGTTCAATGCTAAGGGGGTAGCGAGTCCTGGGGCGGCCTTCTCCGAGATCCCCAGCGACTATCACCCTTAGCCCAGAGCAAAGGGATAACTTATAGCTACAGAAGTATCTTTTAGAAAACAAGTTTATTTACAACATTACCTTCACAAACCCAGACACACGCCAGCAATACAGCTTATCAGTACGGTACAAAGTAGCAAGCAAGAAGTCTTAAGGACACCGTGATTTCAGGGCTCTCAGCTAGTTAGTTCAGCTCGGGTCCCGGCAGAGGCCTGGTCAACCGCTCGCTGCTAGCTGGGTTCCCGGCGGAGGCCCGGTCTACCCAAGCGGCTTGTGAGTGATTTCAGCTTGGTTTCCCGGGGGTCCGGTCAACCCAAGCGACCAGTGATTTCAGCTAGCTTGAGCGTGCCGGGTGTGGCTACCCGGGGTTGCCGATCCTTCGTTCCCTTACCCCAGGCATGGGGCAAGATTGTTGATCAGGTCCAACAACCCAGTTCCCTTGCGCAGGGTGTTTTATACCTTGGTGTTTCAGGTAGCCCCTCCCTCCGTGATCAGGTGGGTTGACACCCTCCCTGAGAGGCGGCCTTTTGGGTCAGGTGGGGTGACGCCCTCCCCCCGTGGGATGGGGTCCCTTTGAAGCCACTTGCTTAATGGTCCCATCCTATGGTGTTGAGTGGCCATTTCTTAGGGGTGCCGAAGTGTCTGCTCTGGAGAGGTATTCAAGTCTTATGTAGATGGGGCTGATATGCGAGAGCATTGACAAACCTGGGGATGCTTCCTGCCTTCCCCCCTGGGGTGATTCTATGCAGATGTTGTTTGTCCCCTTTGTCACCTGTGGAGACTGGCTGTCTCCCCCCCCCCCCGGGTCTCCTTCCCCCCTCCTTGGTGAGTGTGTGTGTGTCAGGCAGGGGGCTTAGGTTGGCTTTCTCCACAATTTTCGACACAAAAAAGGGACTGGGGGAGGGGCAATTTCCCCAAAGACTCCAGCAAGCATGCGTTCATGCCTGTTTGCCCTGATCAGCTGTTGCCTTGGTGCCATTTGTTGTTTGTTTTAAAATTGGCCCTTCCCAGGGATGTTGAAGAGTCCTTGGTCTCGAGTCATGAGTCGAGTCACGACACTTTGGACCCGAGTCTCGAGTCCGAGTCCGAGTCCTTGGTCCAAAATGGTGACTCCCGAGTCCCGAGTCACTCCCAAAGCTGACTCCACGAGTCCCTATTAAAATCAATGGGGGGTTTTCCCAACAAAATAAGGGTACTTCAGATGTGTGGTTTAAATAAATTCTAGGCACAAGTGTGCCTTTTTATTTCAAAACTCTGCAACTGATTTTGGCAAGAACAGACCAGGCAGAAAAACCCAAAATAACCAGGCAGGCAGAGGAGGCAGGGAACCCCAAAGCAGGCAGGCAGAGGAGTTTGTCTTGGACAATTCAACTGTTGAACTGGTCAAGAAGAGACCAGGCAGGCAGAGGAGGCTGGGAACCCCAAACAGGCAGGCAGAGGCAGCCAAACCCAAAATGTCTGAAAGGTTGCATTTTAGAAAAATGATTTTAAAAAATAAACTTGCTGTACTTCCTAAAACTTATCCATGTTGCATTTGAGGAACATGATTTTTTCTAAATGTTTGGCCCCCATTCTGGAACGGTGAGATCTCATCACAATTCCACCTTCACTGAACACCCGCTCCACTGGTGATGAACTTGCTGGAACCAGAAACACACTCGGAGCAGCCACACAGAGTAATCTCAGGTCCTTCTTCTGCCTCTCCCAGTACGCAACACATCAATCAAAATAAATCTTGACACACTATTGGGGCTGCACTCCTGGTAGCCGTCCATAGTGGCTGAGCAGCGGCACACCTCGCTTCCATGCGCTCTTCGTCGGCAATCACACTCCTCTCCACTCCTTCTGGCACAGCCCAGGGATGTTGAAGAGTCCTTGGTCTCGAGTCCCGAGTCGAGTCTCGAGTGCCATTAAAAATATTGGGACTTGAGTCCGAGTCGAGTCAGAGGGGGGACTCAGTCCGACTCACGAGTCGAGTCCTCGAGTCCGAGTCCCCATCCCTGGCCCTTCCTAATAATTGTGACGTTGTTGTAGAGCCAACCAAATCAGGCTATCTAACAGCAGCATCACTGAGAGTGAATGAAACTAATTCAGAGTGATGGCAGTGCCTACTGAGGCAACACATCACACACACACACACACCCATTAGCTTTGCCCTCAGCGATTATGTCAGTCAAATGTGATTGGCTCGGCGAAATCTATGTTATGTCAGATCTGATTGGCTATGTAAAGACTTCACTGTGAGCTTCTCTACATGAGGCATTTATTGTTGGAATCTGCGCTGCTGGGGGGGGGGGAAACAAAGTTCAGCAACTGCAGGTGTAGCAGCGGTGAGAACGTGGCGTGGGTAGCTAATGCTAGTCCAGTAGGTAAAAGCAAAACACAAGTCAGTTTCTTTAGCAAAAGGTTTACTAAAACTAAGACTTGTAAAACAAAACAGGAACAGAACATATACAGAGTGCTAAATACAAAAGTGCAAGAGAACAGTATGTCAGACAAAAGTAACGTACAGTCTAGACATACATAAACTATCTCTATAATCAAACAATGCTAACTCATATAATCAATAACTCCTTCTCACAAAAAACTCCTTTCCCCCAACAAGAACACAGAGACATTGACCACCTTTTATACATATTTGTACAGTTACACCCATAGATGAGGTAATGCCAGCTGCACCCATAGAATGAGGTAATGGCAGCTGAAACCAATCTATCGGACCCGGCACCAATGTAACCTTGGAGCCACTTAGGAAAAAACTGTACACCCTTCTAAACTGGGCCAAAGGTGATATGCTCTCATTCCAACCTTGGGACAGATCTGCTGTTTCCAGGCAGATTCTTCTAGCTCGAAGGCAAACCAAAGAATATGCAGACGCCATATTCCAACATTTATTGTACATTCGGAATTCTTCACTCATGGTAGTTTTTCAGAAGAAGGGTAAGTTGACGGGGGGGGGGGATGGTGCCACAACTGCAGCCAACAGAACCATAAAGAGGCTGACGACAGAGCTGCCTCTGTCCTGGGTGCCAGGTGTAGGTGGGCACAGGCAGGCTGAATGTTCGCAATGGGGTGCCTTTTCTCTGCATTCCTCCCCCCTTCTCTGCATGTAGGGGGGAAATAACTGAAAAAGTTCACCACCTGAAAAATCTTTTAAAAGGGGGGTGTTTTTCATGGAGGAAAATTTTTTTTTATGACAAGTGCCCTGTTGCTTCAGTTCTGTCCTCATTCAGAGGGGCATTTCACTCATAACAGATTTCCAACACAGAAGCACTCCCACGTAGGAAAAATCCGGCCATCTGAATGTAGATCATCACACATGACAACCGTATATGTCTGTCTATTCTGTTGTTTGTACATGGGGAAAGCATTTCTTGGCTACAGCCTTCAAATGCATATAAAATAGACGCTGAATTATTTATATTTATTTATTGCATTTATATCCCACTTTTTCTCCAAGGAGCTGAAGGCAGTGTAAAGAACTCTGCCCCTCCCCAATTTTATACTCATAACAACCCTGAGAGGTAAGTTAGGCTGAGAGAGGTATGATTGGCCTAAGGTCACCCAGTGAACTTCATGGCTGAATGAGGATTTGAACCTATATCTCCCTAGCCTTAATCCAATACTCTAACCACTACACCACCCTGACCCTCCACATGGAGATCATTATGTGGGTTGCATGGAGTAGGGCTTTTTTTTCCTATTTGGAAGTGATTTCAGTGGAGGAAGGTTTGGTCCTAAGTCTGGCAGATCTCATTGAGAAGGCAGCTGCTCTCTGTTCCCTGAACAATACTAGGGTCAAATATTTTTCACTTCAAGTTTGATGCTTCTTCTTCCCCTTCTCCTTCTTCAAAGAAAACATTTACAAGATGTTGTAAATACAGGGATTGAGTAGCTCATGCATTTGCAAGTTCATTAAAAACTTTTTAAAAGAAAGCAGAGTGGACTGGATTCCCTTGAAATTACAGCGCCTGCCATGACTTTTACAACTATGTTTTAATCGAGGCATTGTCATGGTTGTATATAATCTTTCCTAAGCTTGACAAACTGCAGGGAACCTCTGAGGAAATAGGTGGCACTTTACTAAATTTATTGCCATGCATGTTCTCCTTCTAGATTCCACAAAGAAACTGAAAGATGTTTTGGAAGAGTTCCACGGGGATGGTGTTCTATCAAAATATAATCCAGAACAGGTAAGGAAACATGTGGTGAATATATTCATAAATCTATGTTACAACAAAATCAGCTAGCTGTGTTGGTTTGTTTGAACAAAATTCCCAGGATCAGTCAAATAAAACCTTTTCTTAGGATCGACCAGTGTTCACAGTGTGGTATGTGAGCTTTTGAGTTTTAAAGTCCTCTTCCTTAGACTGGATTTTTGTTTTTTAAAGAAAAGCATTTTTAAAGGTACAAGTATTTTAAGAACATAAAACATAAGAAGAGCCCTGCTGGATAAAACCAAAGGCCTATCTAGTACAGCATTCTGTTTGTACAGTGGTCAACCAGCTGATAAGCAGGACATGAGTACAATAGTACCTGCCCTCTTATGTACCCCAGCAACTGGTTTTGAGATGTATACTGGCTCAGATACTGGAGGTAAAATATAGCCATCATGACTAGTAGTTATTGATAGCCTTATCCTCCATGAATCATCCTTTTAAAGCCATCCAAGTTGGTTTGTTGTTGGGTTGGGTTGTGAACTCTGTCGTTTAAACAATAGGTTGCCATTACATACAAACCCAGAACTAAGAGTTGTTCATGGGTTGTTTCACCAGGCTACAGAGGTGTTGGGCAAGAGCAGTCAAAAAAACCCAGCTGCTCTACATGCCAGCACTACAAAGGCATTTGGGATACAGGGAGGGAGTGGGTAAAGTAGGGGGAAACAAGCAATCCAGGGATTGAAAAAACAAACTGCAGTTTGTTTGATCATCTGCCAGACAAACCCTGGGTAGGGTATCAAACTATGGGTTAAATAAACCATGGTTTAGCATTATGTGCAAACCAGGCCTATATCTTGCAGAAGCAAATTCCACAGTTTGATTATGCACTGTTTGAAGAAGTACTGCCTATCGTGTCCTTGTTATTTTATTTACCACGTCACAGATGAGATGTCTCTGAGAGCCAAACTAGATGCAATGCTAAACATGGCTTTACCAACCACATCAGGTTTAAAATAATTTTTTTAAATGGGCATGGGTGTGGGGAGGTGTTTTCATTTGGGCTGTGGCAGGGGAGGAAAGGGTAAAACCTCCTCTCTGTGCACACTACCATCCCAGTGAAAATCTCCCACCACACCTGCCACTAGATGTTGAAAAATACAATAGAAAGATTCTGCCTTTACTATCTCTGGAGAGAGAAAACTTTTCTGAAGGGCAATAGACATGAGGAAATGGGGCCTATCCACACTGTTACAGGAAAAGGGGATTAGTATGAGCAATAATAATGGATTGTTCCCAGGTAAGAAAAGGAAATAGCTGCAGAGTTATTCAAGACCACAAAAGGCTCCAGAAGTGTAGCATATCAGATGAAAATAAATGAGAAATGGGCACAAAGAATTTGTGGGGAAATTCTTGACACATGAAGTAAGTAATTACTAGGACAAGCCAACAAAAGAAGCAGCAGGAACGGCAACTGCATGCTCTGTTAAGAAGAGTGCTCGTTAGGCACTTAGGAGAGCGCAGGACCAGTGCTGTGTTGTGGTGGGTGGCTGTAAGTGGGCCGCGTTGCTTTCCACCAAAGAGTGCATGCTGCGGTTTGTATCCCACGGCAGGAGATATTACTGTGATTATTTCCATTGCACAAAGTAACTGATGTAGGTATAATTCATTACTACCTGCTCAGAGAAATTACTGCATTTGCCATTGGGTTTAATGACTACTAATTGCCTCTGAAGTCTCTTTGAAGAATAGATTAGCTTTCCAGCAGAGGATGCGTAGGAAGCTGACCATAACAGAGTGTATGGGTGGGGGAGGTATTTTCCGTCAGTCCCTTCGTGTCATTTCGTTTTCATTTGTTTAATGGCCCTCCCACTACTTTATACCTGCAGTAATAACTTCCTGGGTGAGGGGGCAATAACCCACTGCTCAAAAGTATACCACTCCAGGCCCCTTCCCACCTCACTTAGGAAAAGCCAGAGTGGAGTTGTGATTTCCCACTTTTTGAGGGGATCTACCATGTTTGTTGACAGTCAGGTCAAGAATGTGCCACAGACAGCAGCTTGCCTGTAGCAATTGTAACATTGCTATGAGCAAAAGGCAACTTTCAGTTAAGGTGACCGTGTGTCCTACTTTACAGCAGATAGCCCTCTGTTCGACAAGCTGTCAGAGGACAGTCCTGTATTTTATTTAATGGGATGAGCAGTCCAAGTCTGTTTTAAAGATAAAGAACCATAAGAAGGGAGAGCAGGAGGGGGCTTGAAGCTGCTCACTTACAGTGAGCAGCTGGATAGGAGACTGAGCAGGCATAAAACCTGGTTATTCAGGAGGGAATATGGGGTGGGTTAAGATTTTAAATTTTTTATATTGTTTTAAATGTATTTTATTGTATGTACATCGCCCAGGGTGGCCGGTTGCCAGCCAGATGGGCGATAAATAAATATAATATTAATATTAATATATAATAATAATAATAATAATAATATAGGTCACCTGGTCACAGTTGTCCCCATGATGGTGAGATGTATTTCTATTTAATTTATAGTACGGTAATTACTTCAGCATCTGCATCGATACATAGCATGTGCGATTGTATACAAATATGTGTCCCCTTTTGTCCTCTTTTTTTGATGATGTGTGAGCAGCCACTGCAAGGGTGCTTCCAGATGAGGCTTTTCAGGCGCAATCCTATGCATGTTTAGATGAGGAAAAGTCCCACAACTCCCAGCATACACCAGCCAGCATGGCAGGCTGGGGAATGCTGGGAATTGTAGGACTTTTTCCATCTAAACATGCATAGGATTACACCCTTAATGTGAAATCGCCCTGCCTCATTCACGGAATTTTATGGGTGGGTCTAGATAGCTGGCTCAGCTTGTCTGAGTGTGGAAAGCTAAGCAGGGTCAGGCCTGGTTGTTACTTGGATGGGAGACCCCTCCTCTAGTTTCCTGCATTGAGCAGGGGGTTGGACTCGATGGCCTTGTAGGCTCCTTCCAACTCTATGATCTATGAAATCTAGACATCATCATTGTCTTCCACTCATAACCTTCACGTGTTTTCCTGCTGCTTTTTCAGTCTTTTTTTCTTACCACAGAAAATCTTTAAGGAAGATTTAAGGAAGAAAAGGCAGAACAGCTGCACTATGCCTTCTGATAGTCAGCCCCAGGACCCTGCTAGATAGAAGCACCCTGCATTCAATGAATCTAGAAACAGGAGCGCTTGGCTTTTCTGTTGCAGAGTGAGCACAACAGCTCCCCTCTCTGCCTTCTTTTCTCTATGGGCAAATGTACAGCCCCTGGATCCATTTCTGAGGACTGTTTCCTGTTTGTGCCTCCCCCGCCCAGCATATTTCAAATGGGCTGTCCTCTTTTTCGGTCTTCAAGTGCCTTGCATGTTTATCTGCACAAAAGTTTGGTTCCAAAACATGTCATTTCTACACTGTTTATTTGCTTGTACTCATAGGCTACTTTTCCACCTGAATGCCTTCAAAATGGCTTATGGAATAAAAAGATTTTAAAAAAAAATAAAAATTAAAAAACAAAGAAACACAACAACACAAAATTAAAATGCTAACCAAAACCTTAGAACACGCAGAGTGGACTCTGCACTCAGAGCACCCTCCCCCTCCCCCTTGGAGCTGGTGCGGAAAGAACTACACTGGCTGCTTCTCCAAGGTCACAAAAGTGTCCTCGGAGAAGGGGTTTAGCGGGCGTTCCGGGGGATGGGGGCGAGAAAACCGGCACAGCCAAGATACGAGATACCCTGGCAGCGCCTCAGCCTCCTTCCCTCCCGCTCCGAAGTGCCGCAGTTAGACAGCCGAAATTGTCCATCTAGCTCAGGGCTCCCCAACCTTGGGTCCCCAGATGTTGCTGGCCTACCGCTCCCAGCATACCCAGCCAGCATGGCTAATGGCAAGGGATTCTGGGAGCTGTAGTCCAGCGACACCTGGGGACCCGCGGTTGGAGAGCCCTGCGCGGCTAGCTGCTTTGCAGGAGTGCCTCTGCGCTCCTCCCGCCCTGCATAGGATGCCCATAATCCTCTGAGTTCGGAGGCTTATGGGCGTCCCCATCGGATTGTGCCCTAAGAGACAATTGCTTGGGTCAAAGTCCAGGCAAAGGAAAATAGTCTTGATCACCTGATGATATGCCTGTAGCCTAAACTTCTTTCAAATCAAGTCTGGAGAGGAAGAGGAGAAGGAGCATGAGCAATTGTCATAACCTCTCCACCATCTGAGGCTTTGGGCCACCAGTTCGGGGGGGGGGGGAGTGTTCAGGAAGTAGCATCTCAAGGTCCAGCAGGGAGTGGGCACACCCTGCACAATAGCTACAAATCTGTATCGAGCATTGATTCAAAGGACTGGTACATAGTTGCCTTTGGTTTGTGTTGTACATTTTTCCTGTCTTTATTGCTAAGCTTTCTCTCTCTCTTAGTATCACTGGGCACAACTGCTTTACAATTATCCTGCTACAACAGAAACTGAGTGTAGTCCTTTCAAAAACTTCCCAAATTCATATCCAGGATGGACAGGTATGACAGTCCTCTGTTCGATGGCATCCTCTATTTGAAAGTTTGTCTAGTCCAAGTCCAGTTCATTTATTTATTATTACATGTATATCCTTGCTTCCCCCCCCCCTTGCAAGGAACCCAAGGCAACTTACATTGTCTTCCTCCTCTCCATTTTATCCTCACAACAACCCTGTGAGGTAGGTTTAAAGGTTTTTAGTTTAGTTCAAAGATAAAGAATCATAAGAAGGGAGAACAAGAGGTCCTGAGGGTTGCAGTCACTTAGGCTGCAATCCTAAACACACTTAAGGTGCAATCCTATGCAAGTTTAGACAGGGGGGGGAAAGGCCTATAACTCCCAGCATGCCCCAGCCAGCATAGTTGACTGGGGCATGCTGGGAGTTGTAGGCTTTTTTCCCCCTGTCTAAACTTGCATAGGATTGTTCCCTTACCTGAGAATGAGCCCCACTGAAGAACAATGAGACTTCCTTCAGAGTAAGCACACATTGGATTGTGTTCGCTACATGTGGCCTTGGGAATCACAGTCACTTAGCCTAACTACTTAACAGGGTTGTTGTGAAAATAAACTGAGATAACCCTTTGTATAGTGCCCTGAGCTCCTTGGAAGATGTCCCAAATACAAATATGAAAAAGATGAGTAAATACACGAACTAGTACTTCATTTAATCCTTTGAATAGTTAGTCCTTCCATACAGAACCTCTGCCTGCTATCGACCAACTAAGTGGAAAGCTTATGAGTCAGGGAGAAGGCTCATCCAGGAGTGTTCTCCCTAGTGCATTCTGAGGTGGTACAGTCATGGGAAGGATTGTACCACATGCCATCCTGGATATTTGAATTGCCTCTGCCCAGCAGAGTAGCTACTTCTTTTCCTTCCGCTGCTCAGCACTTCTTCACATAACTTTCCTTTGTCTTTTTCTACTCTTCTGTCCCTCAGAAACAAGACACTCTGAACCAAGTAAGACTCCTTTTCCATACTCTAGTTACCACATGTGGTGTTTACATGTTGCTTTGCATGTTTGCTTTGGCACAAACTGAGAACCCTAAAAACCAAGTAGGCTTGGGCTTATGGCATGCAGTTGCAATTCACACTCCATAAAAAAAAGCAATAAGGCATCAAGGCTACATCTGTATTCTTTGGGAATCCATGTATAGAGGGATAAATCCTCAAAAGGCTTTTTGTCACTGTAATCCATTGAATAGTAAATTGAAGTCATCATTCTTGCACCATGCAGAGAATTGCTTCCCACAGATGGGGAGCATTTTGTAGAAATCATTTGATTATGAATGTAAGGGCATTTATACACAAGACTTAAAACAGCTTTTCCTTAAATCAGTCTGTGATGTAAATATAAAGTCTACTTCAGCTGCAACGTACATTCAGTTTTTCTTCTATTTTATATATATATATATATATATATATATACACACACACACACACACACACACACACACATACACATACCAACAGCATACTCAATTCACTGGGTGCCTATCCATATGTAGCCAAAACAGCACCACCATGAATACCCTTGGGCAACCCCAAGGTTTGCAGAAGGAAAAAACCCAAAACCCTAAAGGGGCAAAAGAAACCTCTAAATAGCCCAATGAGGACTGAGCATGGACAGTGGCCTCAGAATGCTCAGTGATTGTTGTGTGTCCATCCGGGGGTGGGGGTGGGAGGAGACAGACAACTGGGAAGAGATAATGGAATGGAGTATCTTGGGAAAAGGCCTGGCTCACTAGAACACTTTACAGTAACTGCATTCCACACTCCAACATGGTCTGGCAGGTCCCGCTTCTTCTTTTCTATCCCACATTAATGACACACCGCACAAGTAGCAGGCCCAGAAGTAATATTTTGTATCTTGTATGAAAACCTTTCAACAGGAAATAAATTCATTATCAGAATGAAGGGTCAGTGGGAGTTTTTAAAGTGAGATACAATCCAAAAATATTAGCCCACTTACTTGGGAGTAGTTCACTGGCAACAGTGCAGGTTAACTGGTATGCTGATCACAAGAGTGGAATTTTGCAGAGAGAATAATAGTTCTGCTGCAGGATTGTAGATTCTTGTTCCAGAATGCAAAATTATCTTGTAGGGTTAGAAAGGCAGTTTTTCAGTGTCTCTAGAAAGAACCTTTTGTTGCCTTTTGTGGAGAAAAGAGCCTTTGGGGGTTCTCACACGCACATACACGCACATACACGCACACACACACCTCATGTGTGAATCGGCTGGAGGCTGAGTGGGGTGGGGTGTGCATAGTTCCTCTAGAATGGATGGCGCCTGGAAGTCCGGAAAAGCCAGGCTAAAAGCTTTCAAGTGCAAATGTCCCTCCCTGCCTGGCCAGGTGAAGTGCATCATGATTGGCTGAAGGCAGCAGAGCTACAGGAAGGAGGGGAGGAGGGGGGAAAGGTATATTCCCAAAGTGTAGCCTTTGTGTCTTTGTCTTTGGTCATCGCGTGGCTGCTGGCTGTGGAGCAATGGCGGCCAGCCAAGCAGAGGCCCAAGCCTTCGAGAGGCCTCAGGATTCGACCCCAGGTAGCTCCTGGTGAAATTAGCTGAATGAGGGCTCTGGTAAAGGCAAGCCTTGTGGGAGGCTACCCATCTCGGACCTTCGGGTAGGTGTGGTAATCTCCATCGGGCGGCAAGGCTGTGCTGGATCTAACCCTGGAAGAGAACTGACCCTCAGGTAACAGAGTTGTGTGCCTGAGAGATATAAAGAAGTAGGTTTTGTTATTTTGCAGCTTTACTGTGTACCAAAGTGTCTCTCTCTCATTTTGTGTGCTTCTCTCATTTCCCTATTGGTTGTTGTAAAATGCTACCTGAATAAACCTCCTCTTGGTTTTACCCCACATGGTGTTTGTGGATTGCTCTGCTTGGTTCAGTAACTAAATCCAGGTTACAGTCAGAAAGGCAAGTCCCTGAACAGAGATTCAAGTAGGATTGCAGACAGCTGAGGCTGGCAATCTGGTATCTTGAGATCTCTGGAGGTCTTGGTTCCTTTTGGGGTAGGAAAAGGGTGGGGGTGTGGTGGGTCAGCCAGCCCCCCCCTTCCTCCACACCTTTGATACTACCTGCCTCCCCACTCTTGATTCCCCAGCATGGCCATCAAAGTAGCGCTACCAGTAAAGTTGTGAACCACCTGCTAACTATTATATACCGCATCTGCTGCCCATCTCAGGGCCCAGACTAGTGGAAAGCTATCTGAGTGTCATGGACTTGAATCTGGAGGCTCAATTTCACCCTCAAAGAGGACTCAAAGAGTAGCCAATTTCACCCTCAAAGAGGAGCCCAATGAGATACTGGTCACCCCACTCCAAGGAGGACCCTCAGGAACACCCAGCCCCCAGTCCCAAAGACTCAGCCTTCCCGTCAACAGTCTCCAAGAATGGCTCTCCCAAAACTTCTCAGGTCCCTCATCCATGTAGGAGCTTAAGGCTACAAAAATAAGCATGGGCCCTTTAAGGTTGCAATCAGTACTCCATGGGAGGTGGCGCTTCTGAGGGACCTGAGCTGACCCGGCTTACTTAAGCCCTCAGTTGCTGTTAGGCCCTTATTGGCACAACAGCCCCTTCCTTGAGGAAGTACCCCAGTCTAGCAGCCCCTACCCAGCACTGTAAGAGGTGCTATTAGTCTCTGCCATGCTGTGCTCTTGTTTACCCAGCATTACTGCTGACTGATCATGCCTTGCCTGTTGTAGCTTCCTTCTACCAGAGCCTGAGGGCCTGAATGACTGGCTGCTTCTCCCAGGGCTCAACTGTAGCCCAGACACAGAGTCCTCTAGTCTAGGTCTGGACCAGGAGTCCATATTTTCTGGGTTGCAAGCAGAGCAGTGTCCCAAATGGACCAGATGTGAGAGGTGTGTCATGTGTGAAGAATCTTAGCTCAGCAACCTAACACTGCCATGTCTGTTCCTCCAATGACACCCCCAAGTGAGCATGCCAGAATTCCTTTCTATAGCTTGGGCTGAGAATTTCACCTTTTTTTATGATGTGCCCTCTTGAAGAGTTTTAGCTGCATCTCCTATTTAGGTGCTGCTGCCATGGCCACCCACTGCTATCAATGTGTGTGTACAAGAAATGTATCCCTGCATTTTCTTGCAGCTCCTGCAATGTAAACCTTCAGTGTGAGCAGAAGGAATATCTAGTTGCATATTAGCACTACAGTATATGTATGTTGCCATGCATTTCTACTGTCTACCTATAGATGTGTGTGTTCCATTACATATACCGGTACCTGCTTTCGGGAAAGCATCAGGCACAACTCAATGCATTCCTGCTATATATAATGTCTCTTCTCTGTGTGTGTTTACACTCTGGTATCTTTCTGTCTTTTTTTGTATTGGGTTAGATAGGTAGATGGCCATAGACTGCACAGGAGGAATTCATTGACATTTCCTATATTGGTTCTTGGGATAAGCATCTGTCTTCTCTCCATCTAATGATATCCCCCCCCCCCGAGTCTTGAGATCTAGACCACCGCAATTGCAGAATGCACACTGCAAGCGGGTCCCCAGGGTGTATTTTTTGCAACGAATGTGCCTTATTTCCATTATCGGGGTTCTGGATCTCTGCATCACTGCTGACACTCACATGCCTATTTGAACCTTCATGGGTTGTATCCTGCAGTGTCCTTCCGCCAGTGGGTTGAATTTTCTCTCTCCCACTGCAGCCCCTCCACACTCCCAAATCTACTCTAGCATGGTTCAGGGAACCTCTGGAGAAGACTGGGTGGCATGAGGAGGGGCTGCAGGTGGAGAAAGGGGAAGGGAAACACCCATTTGGTTGGGTTCGCATGACACATGAAGCCACCCTACCCCCGATATGCCCAACAGACAGTTGGACACATTGGGAATAGGGCGCCACCTCCTCCCCCCTTGGTCCTCCTGCAGGTATTCCATGGGACCTCAAGGGAGCACCAAGGTTTCCCCAGCTCCCCGCTGCCACTTCACAGAGGCACCAGGGAGAGGGGGGAACAAGGTGGGGCGGTGTCAAGCTGCTCTGCTTGGCTTCCTCTCAAGCAGACCAAGCAGAGTTTCTCATTCTCCCGCTCACTGCCGTGGCTGCCAGCCCCTTTCAGTTGGCAGCAGTGAGTGGGAACGGGCTACTCTGTTTGACTTACTCTTGAAGAAGCCAGGCAGAGAGGCTCGTTCCCCCACTGTGTGCCGCCTCCCCAAGCCCCGAATGGGGGCTGAGCGGGCGTCACACAGTGGGCACTGGCGGCACTGCACTCTGATCAGTCTCCTCTGGCCAATCAAAGTGCTGCTCACCCATGCCACTGCAGCTGCAGCCCTCTTGGCTGACAGCCATGGTGGCACGAGGAGCCTCTGACAGCTGCCCCCAAGTGCCACTTGGGCACTTTGATGTGGCTGTCATCAGCCAGAGCCCCTTGGCCAGAGCAGCAATCCTTTTCTGCTGCTCTTGCCATGGGGCTCTGTAGCTTTTTGGCTTGACCGTGGCTTAGTGTGTCGTCTGGGTTCAGACAACATGCTAAGTCATGGGGGGGGGGGGTTGCAAACCCTACAAGAAGCCATGACTTATTGGGGTGGTTTATAAAGCCACCCTAGGGTGGCTTATAAACCACTCCACGGGAAGCATGCTGGGTTCGGACAATACGCTAAGCCACAGTGGCTTCACATGTCATGCAAACCCAGTCAAAGTGTGAGTGCATGTCTGCCTGTGTAACCTTGGATTTAGCCCATGTAATGTAATTATGCACCATTGATCTGGAAGCAATTGACACCCCCCACAAGGGATGATGGAGAACTCATTGTGTACCTGGGGCGGTTGGGAGGGCACTGCTATTAATTGTTGTTGTTTGTTTTTAAGAGTGGGGCAATGTAAGCACAATGCCATTCAAGCCATGCTCTCTAACCCAAAGTTGTCACCTTTCCTACAACCATGGCTCATCTGCATATGTTGTCAGTTTATTTAAACATATGTATTGCATATTTTAAATTGCCAATTAATTAACATGGAAGATGAGCTTAAAAACAGCAACCCAGAGATAAATATAGCAACTGGCTGATTTTAAAAGTAGTCAGCGGACAGCCCTTCCCTCCATTCTAAGGTAAGTAACCCACAGGCCATAGGAGAGGGAAGTATTCATTGACCTTAAAATAATTTAGCCTTTTATCCCTGACATCTTCCTGTGATATCCTCTTATTGGCCCATCCACATGGTTCCTGTGACACATTGATTGGTCCATGTTCATAACTGGGCAATTGCTACCTTGAGGGCACCATTGTGTATGTTATGCATTCTTGTTAGCCTGAAAGCTCAATTGTTGATATAGCTTTTCCACACAATGCAACGATTATTATTTCTGCACAACTAACTAGCTACGTGGGCAGCCCCTTTTTAAAATCAGAAGGCAAATGCTAAGTGGCAGCATTTCTAATGGGGTTTTTTTTTTGCTCTCTTTTTTGCTTCACTCCGTTCCTTCCCTATAGCCTATTGACTATGAAGGGTTCCAGCTCTTCATGAGAACGTATCTGGAGGTGGATATTCCTGAAGAGCTCTGCCAACACCTCTTCATGTCCTTCAAACGAAAAATCTGCCAGTATTCCCCAGAGAGCCAGCGGCAAAGTTCCAGCGTTCCACAGCTCAGCAATCTCGGTGAGCAGCATGGATTCTCTTCCTCAAACCTCGCTAGCTACCACCTAGTGCTGCCTTCCCCCACCTAGTGCCTTCTAGATGTGCTGGATGTGCAGTTGGACTGCAGTGCTGGGAGTTGCAGTCAAACACATCTGGAGGGCACCAGGTTGGGGAAGGCTGATGTACTGAACCAACGGTTTGCCTGTAAAGTTTAAATTCAGTGTTGCATATTCAGTGAAATTAAAACTAGAAATAAAGCTGGAATGTCTTTAGTGGACTTCTTTAGTAGAATTGTTTTTAGAGAGGAACAAGTGGGACCTGCAAACAACTGTTGTAGTATTTATTTATTCTAGTAGTAGTAGTAGTAGTAGTAGTAGTAGTAGTATTAATTATATTTATATCCCACTTTTTCCCCTCTTGCAAGGAACCCAAGACAGCTTATATGATCCTCCCCCTCCCCCTCCCCACTTTATCCTCACAACAATCCTGTGAGGTAGGTTAGGTTGAGAGTCAGTGACTGCCCCAAAGTCTCCCAGTGAGCTTCATGACTGAGTGGGCACTGGAATCCTGATCTCCTGAGTACCAGTCCAACACTCTCACCACTACACCACACTGGCTCCTGGAGTGCTCCTTGTTCAGGGTTCTAGTCAGCCTCTTCCAAGATATTCCATATTCCCCTGCTAGTTTTCCAGGTTTCCCCCCCAATAGTAAGTCAGCATTCTGTGCTCACAGATCATGCTCAGAACTCATTGGGCCGATTGGCGGTTTTTTCCCTAAAGTGTTTTCTACTTCTGCAAACCTTGGGGTTCCCCCAAGCCTGCTGATAGGTCCCTCTTGTGTATGAATGGTGCTGTTTTGGGCTATATAAAGATGGGCGCTCAGAATAGGTTTGCTATTTGTATATGTATAAGTTGGTGGGGTGAGATAGTTATTTATAATAGTTACATGGCAGAAGATTCTGAAACATACATTCCTGGCGATTACCAGATTCTGGACTTGCATATCCTTTTGTGCATGCCTGACCCAGTGCCAGAAGTTCCCATTCACATACTTTCTACTAGGAATGTACGGATTTTGTTAAATCTTTTCCATCCGTGCTTCGCAGATTGCCAGGTGTCTTTTGTTGTATCATTCATTGACGGAATTGGGGGGGTGGGGGTGGTTAGGGACAGTTTGGTTCCACTTCCGCAAATGCACATTAGTGCTAGTGCTCACTGCTGCTCAGTGCAAATTTGTGCAAACCCCTCCCAAAAGTTAAAAACTGGTCCACAAGTCTGAAGAATCCATGCGACTCAGAAAAAGCCAGGCTGCAGAGGAATCCACAGGTTGGATTCATAAAAAACAGAACTCATTTGGATCCCTTGCATATTTCTCCGACATCTCTACTTTCTACAGGGTGTCCTACAGGAGCATCATTAGAAATATGCTCACTCAATGAATTAAAAGATTGGGGGAAGTGCTGCACATCAACTGTGGAAGCAGAGTAATAAGAGTGGCTAGAGACTGAGGGTAGGCAGTGTGGTGCCCGTGGGCACCAATGCACCTGTGGACGCCTCCCCCATTCCCATGAAGTGCCCTGCAGTTACCTGTGATATTGTTATTGTTATTGCTGCTGCTGCTGCTGCTGCTACTACTACTACTACTAGGGGTAGCCAAGAACACTTCAAAGTGAAATGCTAGCCTCCAGCCACCTGCTTTCTTTATTCCCCTGAATGCCTCTGGAACCCATATGGACCCAGAGACATTCTTAGGAAGTAAAGATGGCGGGTGGGTGGAGGCCAGGCCACCCAAAAAAAGAGGAGAGGGCACACCTCATTGCCACTGCCTAGTAAGGGAGGAGGCCTGGGGATGGCAGCAGGGAAACTGGGGGAGAAAGCTGGAGCTGACCTGATGGAGTGGGAAGAAGGAAGTGGGCAGTCTGGGGTGGGGGCAAACCAACATGGTGGGAGGAGACCAGGGCTAGGGTGGGGCGGGCTTCAGAGAGCCATGGTAGGAGTGACCCAGATGAGCCTGCAGCAGGGTGACCCAAGTGGGGGAAGGAACTGGGGAAGGAGTGTGTGTGTTTGGGGAGCTGATCCTGAATAGAGAGAGAAATGAGTGACTGGGGTAAGTGGATCCGGTGTGCTGGGTCTATGGGGAAGAGAGAGAGAGAATGTGTGTGTGTTCTGGGCTATGTGATCATAAAGGAGAGAACTGTGGATTCAAAGGAGTGGGTTTGTGTTTTGTGGCTTAGACCCTACCTCTGCCTTGTATTCAGGTTCTCGGGCAAGTTATTTGTCTTTTAACCTCACCAGTTTGACTTTATGTGAAATAGGTGTTTTGTGATTGGCCATGCTCACCATGGCTGCCATTTTGTGAATGGGCAATCCCCCATGGCAGTCATTTTGTGACACTTTCCATGACTCAGTGGCAGGACCGGTGCAGGGCAGTTTGGCGCCCTAGGTGGAATTATATTTAGCACCCCCCCCTTCTCATGCCGTGGGGGGGGCTCCGGAGCAAAGCAGCCCTGCTTTGCAACCCCCCCCATGCCACCACCACCTATACCTACCTACCTTCCCCCTGCCCTGGCTGCCGCCGCCGCCTCCAAGGAGGAAGTGACGCGACGGGACCCCCATGCTCTCTTTTTTGCTGGGGAAAACAGGGCAACAGGGCTGTTTAAACCCTGTTGCCCTGGTTCCTCCCGCCAAAACAACGCGGGCGGGGCTCCGGAAGCGACGCGGAGAAGGTAGGTGGCGAGGGGAGGCGCGGCGGCGGGCGGGGAGGCGCGGCGGCGGCGGGCAGGGAGGCGCGGCGGCGGTGGCGGGTGGGGGAGGCGTGGCGGCGGCAGCAGCAACGAGCGGGGGGGAGGCGTGGCGGCGGCTTCGGCGGGCGGGGGGAGGCCCGGCGGGGGTGGCGCAGCGGCGGCAGCGAAGAGGAACGCAGCGTTTCTGCGCCCTCTTCAGCCACGCGCCCTAGGCAACCGCCTAGTTTGCCTCGTGGTAGCGCCGGCCCTGCTCAGTGGTAGAGCACGTTCTTTGCATGCAGAAGGTCCCAAGTTCAATCCCCAGCATCTCCAAGTAGGGCTGGAAAAACTCCTGCCTGGAATGCTGGAGAGCCGCTTCCAGTCAGTGGCGACAATACTAACCAATGGTCTGACTCCGCTTCCTATGTTAAGACAGATAATCTGGGCATTAGATTCCCTCAAAGGAGAGAGGCTAACCTCGCACTCCTGCAAAAGGTTTGGGATCTTTGGCTGGAGTAGAGACGCGCACAGCTGGGTGAAGTGTGTGCTTTGCCCTTTAACACTGAAGACACACACACACACTGATGTCAGAAATAAAGAGTTGTTTTATTAAAGATGAAATATAGAGCAGGCACAGCATCTTACTTCTGGTGGTACAGTAAACCCAATGCTTTCAGGCAGCAAAATACACTTACGCCATTGCAAGTACACTCTATAGTTCTGAGGGAAAAGAGTCCCTGTCTGCCCTAGTAGCCTATAGATAGAAAAGGGGTAGAAGAAAGACTTCTGTCTCAAAGGATAACTAGAGAAAGAATTTCTGGTTACTACCTTGTCCATTGGTGGTCCCTGCAGTGAATTCCCAGCCGTAGTCCTGTGGTGGCAGGAGGTTATCAAGAGGCCTGCGTCTCAACACACTGGTGTGCTAGCGGACTTATTATGGCTCCCTTGACTCTCTCCAGACACAAACCTCAGTTCTTATACCTTTTCCTGAGTTCCTTGCTACATAAGAGGGGGAAGGGTCTCCTTTGTTTCCCTGATGTTCTTAATCACCTTTGATCACTCTGTGTGCCTGTGGCAGAGGGTATCTTATCCTTTGTGTGAGTGTGGAGGAAGGGGGGGCTGGCTGACCCGCCACACCCCCACCCTTTCCTACCCCAAAGGAACCAAGACCCCCAGAGACCTCAAGGTACCAGATTGCCAGCCTCCGCTGTCTGCAATCCTACTTGAATCTCTGTTCACAGACTCGCCTTTAATTCTGTAACCTGGATTTAGATACTGAAGCCACAGAGCAACTACAAAACCCATGTGGGGTAAAACCAAGGAAGGTTTATTCTGGTAGCATTATACAACAAAAGGTGGGAAATGAGGGAAGCACACAAAATTAGAGGGAGACACTTTGGTACACAGTAAAGCTGCAAAATAACAAAACCTGATTCTTAATATCTCTCAGGCACACACTCTGTTACCTGAGGGTCAGTCCTCTTCCAGGGTTAGATCCAGCACAGCCCTGCTGCCCGATGGAGAATTACCACATCTACCCGAAGGTCCGAGATGGGTAAACTCCCACAAGGCTTGCCTTTACCAGAGCCCTCATTCAGCTAATTTCACCAGGAGCTACCTGGGGTCGGATCCTGAGGGGGGCCCCCGAAGGCTTGGGCCTCTCCTTGGCGCGCCGCCATTGCTCCAACAGCCGGGCAGCCACGCGATGACCAAAGACAAAGACACAAAGGCTACACTTTGGGAATATACCTTTCCCCCCCCCCTTCCCTCCTCCTTCTTGTAGCTTTGCTGCCTCTTAGCCAATCAAGATGAACTTCACCTGGCCAGGCAGGGAGGGGGACTCATGAGTCATGACTCATGGCTTACTGGGCCTGAACTACATTTGCATATGAAAGCCCTAGACCGGACTTTCAGGCGCCCTGCCCCATCCGATGCTTTATGCACATTTCGCCTCCTCCCAGCCCCCCAACTGGCCTTACTTGGTTTACACATGAGGAGGCGTGTGTGTGTGTGTGTGTGTGTGTACATGTAGGAACCCCCAAAGGCTCTTTTCTTCACAGTGAGGCTAGGGCTTTTGATGGGTGTTACAGGGGGAAGCCTTCCTAGGTTCCCCTCACCTGATTAGTTTAAGCCTCTGATGGAGTCTTGTCTGGGATTGGGGCCATCCTTTTTCCTAGGGCTGTTTCAATTTCTTTTCAGAAGTTGCTCTCTTGCCCCTTCTGGCCATGCATGTGTTAATCTGATCATTGCAAGACTCCAGCTGCTGCCCATTCATGCCTTCCAGATTCCAATCACTCTCCATTCAAGCCTTCATTTGCATCTTTCTTGCCAGTCCAGGAAGAGGCTGAGAGTGAGACTGTTCATTTCTCAGGAACCCAGGCTTACCCAAACTCCTGCTGGGGCCTGCTGGGGTCTTCCCTGTGAGCCACAGTCATAGCCAGATTATTATGACTATATCTACTCATAACACCTAAAATTCCAAGTGTGCTCACTGGCCCAAAAAGGTTGGCGACCCCTGGGCTAGACCATCAGAACTTGTGAGCTGGACAAATGGTGAAGTAGTCTCTTTATCACATACTAGACTCAGCCAGGATCCACAGTGCCAGTTATTAGATTCGGGGGCTTGATCCAGGATCATCATGATCTCATTTGGCAAGTAAACTGGGACTATAGATTCCCAAGCCTCAGACTTCTCAAGATGCTGAAGGGGAATAGAAGTATGCAACATCTTCCCCTATGTTTGACAGGTAGTCTGAAGGGACTGGGTGGGTCAAGCCTGGTATAAATGCTAGGAGTCTGGCCTTCAGCTATTACTTGGCTCAACAGAGCAATACTTGCTATACTTGTGGCCCCAGCTTCCAGCCCTTTCAGCTCTGCACTGCTTCCACTTTCTCCACAGGCCCTCCAGGCCTAGATTTAGGTAGGGCCCTTGTCAGAGTATGTAATTGTGTCCTTGAGCAGAAAGGACTATAGCAGAGCACCTGTGAACAGAAGTTCTGTTAGGGAGTGAAACTTGTTAAAGTCGGGCAGTGTGCCCAAGGTCATAAACAGAGTGTTCAGTGGGGAGGAGTTATATGCTGTAATATTCTCTCCCCACCAGTCTTTGACTCGATGCTTTTTGTGCCGTGCATGGGGAGCCTTGCACTGTGATGTACAGCTGTAAATTGGAATGAATCTATGCGTGAAAAACCTCAGTAAAGGTTTCTACTGATGAACTCACGTCTCCTCGTTATTCTCTGTGATTGCACACAACTCATCCTAACTCTGCTACGTGGGGCAACAGCAAACTTCCGACAGGTCATGGGCCCAGATTCTTCAGCTGCGCAATGCTGTGTTTCCTGGTGAGGAGGTGTGCATTGCAACCGAGGATAGTCCTTTTTGCTTTGTGAGACAGTTGGAGGAGCAGTGGTTTAGCTGCATTCATATCTCCGGAAAGCTGGCTCACGGGAAAAAGCTGGAGGACGAGACAGACGGAATAAAGTCTGAGGAAGAGGAGGAAGAAGGTGAGGAACATCTGATACAACCTGCTCCCAATATTGAAGACATGGCAGCACCTCAGCAACCTCTCGGTGTGTATGTTGAGAGACTTAACAACCGCAACTATCTCTCATGGGAGTTTAAAATGAGAATGTTGCTGAAAAGAGAGGATTTATGGGAGGTGGGAGTGAATGCTCCTCCGGCAGCGCCTAGTCCTGCGGAACGGAGACTGATGGACAGAGCCCACTCTTTAATTGTTTTGGGGCTTGAAGATTCGCAGTTATTGTATGTCAGACGGCTTCAGACAGCTGCAGAATGCTGGACAACACTGAGGCGGATACATGTACGTACCACAGCTGGAACTAAAATAGCACTGGCACGGCAGCTGTATAACAAAAAGTTACAAGAGGGAGAAAAAGTATCTGAACACTTGCAAGTGATCACTGGATTACTGGCTCAGCTTGCTGAAAGGGGCCAGCAATTAGAAGAAATCCAGCAGGTCCAGATTGTTATTTCTTCTCTTGATTCTTCTTGGGACATTTTGGTGGCCAGTCTTGAGGCCATGCCAGAGGATCAGCTTACAATGGAGTACCTGTCAGGACGTCTGATTGAAGCTGAGGCAAAAAGGCTGTTAGAGCTGGAAGAAGCAGCTAAGAACAACCTTGCATCTGGCCGTATGGGAAAACGTGGAAATGACACAAACAAAGGAAAAATAACACCTCAGAGGGCTGGAGAAGACGGAACAGAAAGAGCTATGGTCATCGTGAGGAAATGCTATCGTTGTGGCAAACCGGGACATATTCGGAAAGATTGTCGAGTCAGATTAACTTCAAAGCCTGACCGGGAGAAGAAGGAAATGCAGTCGGAACGGAGGGGGGAGAAATCTACTCTATTCTCGGCTGCTGTGGAGTTGGACAGAAAACTAGGCACAGACTCTTGGATTCTGGACAGTGGAAGTTCAAGAACTATTTGCAATTCATATGAACAGTTTGTCAAGTTTACTCCTGTCTCCAAGGACAAAAACAGTAAGACTATAGCGTTGGCAGATGGCCATAAATCGCCTATTTTGGGGGAGGGGACTTGTAAAATTAATTGTCTTAGCAATGTAATGCAGGGTGTGTTATTTGTACCTACTTTAGATTACTCACTGCTAAGTGTATCGTCCTTGATTGCAAATGGTTATAATGTCAGTTTTTCACAAGAAGGTGGTATTGTGTCAAAGGCAGGGAAAATAATTGCCTCAGGAGAGTTGATCAATGGTCTGTATGTGTTACAAAACCAAGATACTGAGGGAGGGAACATCCCTGCTGTAGCAAGCGTAAATGCCCCCCCACATTCTCGCTGTGCGCACCTTTTCCATAGGCGGCTAGGGCACATAAATTTTGGCACTATTCAAAAGATGTCTAAGGAATGTGAAGGCTTACAACCAAGCAAATGTAACAAATATTTGAACTGTGGTGTGTGCAAAGCAGCAAAGTCCCGTATCCAGCCTATAAACCGTAAATCTGAGAGGCAGACTGATACACTGTTTGGGTTAGTGCATGCAGATTTATGTGGCCCTTTCCCTCCGAGCTGGGGAGAGGCAAGATATGCTTTTTTGATCCTAGATGACAAAACTAGGTTTGGTTGGGTTTATTTACTTAAGAAAAAGGATCAAGTTTATTCTGTTTTCAAAAGTTGGCTGACTTATGTCCAGAGACAGTTTAAGCAAAATGTGTTGCAATTGCAAACAGATTTGGGAACTGAGTTCATGAATCATCAGTTCCAGCAACTTCTCAGTAACCAAGGTATTGTGCATAGAAAATCCTGTGCATATTCTCCATGGCAGAACGGAACTATTGAAAGGCATATTGGTGAATTACAGAAAATTAAGGATTGTCTGTTAAAAGATGCTGGTTTGGAATCTAATTCAAGATTCTGGGGAGAGTCATTCTTAGCAGCAAATTACTTATGTAATAGAACTTGGACCACAGCTATAAATGATATCCCTTACACAAGGTTATTTGGTAAACCTCCTAACTTAAAACATTTGAGAGTCTGGGGGAGTTTTGCACATGTACACATCCCCAAGGCACAAAGGAGAAAAGGAGAACCAAAAGCTCAACGACTGCGTTTTGTGGGTTACTCTGGGACAGAGGGTTCAAAGTCATGGAGGTTTTTCTGTAGAAATAACAGGGTTGTTATCTCACAAGATGCAACGTTTGTTGAGGAGGGATGGGAAAGAGTTCATGCCAATCCTGAAGTTCTTTTTCCTGTCCATGATAAGCCTGAGCCAGCAGCTCAGCAAGAGGCGGAAAGTGAAAGCAGCGGAGAAGGCAGCTCGAGAAGCCACACACACACACATTCCACACCCACTAGCTCAGATGAGGAGGGGCTAGGGGGGAGTGGGGGGGAAAACAGCCAAACTGAGAATGTTGAATCTGCCGTTCGCAGATCCCAACGAGCAACAAAAGGTGTACCACCAGAGAGATTTGTAGTGACTGGGATTCGAGTGTGTAATGTCACATTTAGTGAACCAGAAACTTATGCACAAGTACAAGAATTACCAGGTCCAGAAAAACAGAAATGGCAAGAAGCCATGCAGGCTGAAATGGCTTCATTTCAGCGCAATGAGGTTTATACACCATGTGTAGCACCACCTGGTGTAAAAGTGACGGGCAGTCGCTGGGTGTTTAAAAGGAAAATCTCTTTGAGTGGGGAACAAAATTATGAATTGGCCAGACAAATGGGAGAGAGTTTTCTCTTAAAGTCATTAGGTGAAGTGTCCCATTATCTGGGGGTTCAAGTGTTAAAAGATGACAAGGGTAACATATTGTTGAGCCAAAAGCATAAAATACTTCAATTGTTAGAATCCTATGGAATGGCTGATTGCAAAAGTGTACAAACACCAATGACAACTGATTTTTTGCATTCTTCTGAGTCAGAGGAACTTTTCTCTGACAAAGAACGTTATCAATCATTGGTTGGAAGTATACTTTATCTTGCACAGTGGTCTAGGCCAGATTTGGCCTTAAGCGCCAGGGCCGGATTAAGATAGGGGCTATTGGAGCTGCAGCTCCAGGCCCCTACCACAAAATAGGCCCACAGACCCGGCAGCACTCACTCGCCCGAGCTGCGCCGCCGCCTGCTGCCGCTGCCACTGCCGCACTTGCCCTTGAGTCTCAGCTACTGTCCGTCTGCAAACCTGCAAAGCCCAATTCTTGGCACCCTTGAAACCGCAGCGACACTTCCGGTTCCTCAGCGAACGCAGCCTCTTTGGAGAGCGCCCCGAGCAAAGAGATGGGACCAGGGCATCTATGGCTGTAGAGCAGCTCCTCTCGCTCTGCGCTAGGCGGCTGCCTGATGCTCAAAGGGAGCTGGAAGTCTAGGCTGTGTGTGTTTCATTCAAACCCCCTTTCCTATCTCTATGGTCCATAGAGGGTGCGCTTGGAAATTGGCCTCCACGTGAGTTTTCCCAGGCGAAGAGCTGAAGCGCGGCAGGGATTCCGGGTGCAGCAGTTGGGTGAGAGCAGGAGCAAGGTTGGGGGGTGGGAGACGACCGCTTCCCGGAGGGGCTTCTCGGTGCAAGCTGCTGCAAAAGGCTCCCGGACCTGCAGTGTTTGCAGTGCCCGCCGCTCCTCCTGCCTTCCAAATTGAGGAATTTGCAAGTAAAAAAGGAAGAAAAGTTAATGTGTAATTTTATTTTAATCTACCAGCTTGATTCATTTAGTTTAAATGCAGGTTAGAGTTCAGTGAATAACCTGTTTGTGTGTTTAAAACTAGTGGTTGCTATTTATTTCAAGAGTTACTCTCTGCACCATAATCATAACGCAGGCTGTATTGATTATGATGCTTTAATAATAATAATAATAATAATAATAATAATAATAATACTTTAAGGAACAAATTTTATGAGCCAAACATCATACACTTATATTTCAATTGTTTATATGGTTTATGTTTATTTAAAAATGGTTGTTGTGAATGTTCTATTTATAACGGTTTTATTGAGTTAACAAGCTTATTGTTTACAAAAAAAGAAATATTTTCAATATGTTTCTGTTTTGGCACTTTAATGGTAATTAAAATATTTAATTTGTTTTAATATAAAATTGCGTCTTCATTTTATTTATTTCCATAAAAAGGCTCACCAAAATCCTCAGCACCAGGCCCATAATGCTCTTAATCCAGCCCTGTTAAGCGCTGGAATTTTGGGTAGATATGCAGCACAGCCCACAGTAACAGCTTGGAATGCCGCAAAAAGGGTGTTACGGTATTTAAAAGGTTCTTTAGACGTGTGTCTTAAATTGGATTCAAAGAAGGCTGAAGTTCTAAAGGTATGGGTGGATTCTGACTGGGGAAGCTGTACACTCACACGGAAATCTGTTAGTGGTATAGTAATAAAGGTTGGTGATTCACTCATAAGTTGGAAATCAAAGAAGCAGTCCAGTGTGGCTGGCTCAAGTTGTGAGGCTGAATACACTGCATTATCACAAGCATGTGGTGAAATTACATGGTTCATTCAGGTTTTAAAAGATCTAGGCTTACAAGTAGCATTACCGGTTCACGTGTACTGTGATAATCAAGCCTGCTCTGCTTTGGCAAAATCTGAATATTTAAAGGGGCTCACAAAACATATAGCTGTGAAGTACTGCAATGTTCGTGACTATGTGCAGAAAAAGACAATTGAATTGATATATTGTCCAACAGAACAAAATGTAGCAGATATGTTTACTAAGCCACTGCCTGGGCCAAGATTCAAAGAACTATGTTCAGAACTAGGAATGGTGATCTTTAATAAAGGAAAATAAAAACCCTTTCTGTCTGCGGTCAAGGAGGGGTGTCAGAGTATGTAATTGTGTCCTTGAGCAGAAAGGACTATAGCAGAGCACCTGTGAACAGAAGTTCTGTTAGGGAGTGAAACTTGTTAAAGTCGGGCAGTGTGCCCAAGGTCATAAACAGAGTGTTCAGTGGGGAGGAGTTATATGCTGTAATATTCTCTCCCCACCAGTCTTTGACTCGATGCTTTTTGTGCCGTGCATGGGGAGCCTTGCACTGTGATGTACAGCTGTAAATTGGAATGAATCTATGCGTGAAAAACCTCAGTAAAGGTTTCTACTGATGAACTCACGTCTCCTCGTTATTCTCTGTGATTGCACACAACTCATCCTAACTCTGCTACGTGGGGCAACAGCAAACTTCCGACAGCTTTGTTCCGACAAGTTCCGACAACTTCCTCCACAGCTTTGGCCATATCGTGATAGCTCCTGCTTGTAGTTTGCACTGAAGAGGAGACAGAATAAAATGGGACACATGTGACCCTGTGTAATTCTAAGCCAGTATTTGATGTGTTTTTCCTGGAAAGGGGTGAAAGAATGTGACAGCTGTTTACTGCAACCCTTTGCAATAAAGTTGCAATAAATGTTTGTATGAAGTATGGATGGATGGATGGATGGATGGATGGATAGTTTGCACTAAACCTTTAGCAAGGGACCATTGCTAAAGTCTGTGTTTATTCTTCTCTTTCTTGCATTCAGAATCCAAGACTATTGACACAGGCATCTCCATCCAGACTGAAGTCGCTTGTGCTCCTGTTACAGGTATCCACTACGAGCATTTATAGAGTGTACGAAATCCCTGTTCTGCATTTAACAGGGAGCTCCACAGACATAGACGTAAACAGGCAGAGCTCTGTTCAGCTTCAGCTCCAGCACTCGCTTGCTTTCTCCTGCCCCCCACTCTTTTTTTTTTTTAACCAGGGACTTCCCTCTCTCTGGAATCCTGCACAGAGAGAGCCATGCAGTAGCTCAGTAAACATGTTGAACAAACAGTGCTTGGGTGCCAAAGCTTTTTACAAACTCTCTCCCATTATTTCAAGGTGGCCTGATATTTGTAACCATTATGTCTTGCCAGGAAACAGTTGCTATGCAGGGATGTCTTTCTTTCAGCTCTGCATTTCTGGTATTGCAGTGAAGTGGCATCTCTACCATCCTGGCTGGATACAGATGATGATGAAAGGGAATATATCCTTTCTCCTGGCTGCATAGTAATTGCAAAGGAGACAAGCGTAGCTTGTTCAAACGCATTTTAGGAAATGGCAGGCTGTGATGATGAGGTGTTCTGTGGAAAGAGGAGCTCACAAACACCCTGAGAGACCATCACTTCTGCGTTTTGTTCTCCAGTTCCTCTGATGAAATTAATATTAATAGCTTGCTAGACTTCATATCTCAGCAGCGGCCTCTTAAACCTGTTAAAGGGAATGACCATGAAATGGCTAAAACCTGACTCTCAGTTAGGAGCAACTGAGCATCCCTGAACATGGAGTCCCAGTTCCCATGATCACAGGGTGGTTAACAAGCCATGCATGTGCCGGCTGATTTGCATAATTACCCTCACTGGGCATAGCTTCTTGTGTTGTCCAAACCCAGCGAGGGTGGCTTGTTCATGGCTGTTGAAGGTTGTATTCACACGACACGCTAACACACCCTGTGAATAAGCTATGCAGTATGGATTGTTCGCAGAACAACCCATGGTGCACCGAACAGATGATCAGGCTTACCATGGCTTGTTCTCCCCTTCCTGCCCCTCGGTCCTCCAGCCAGTATTCCTTCTCAGCAGACCCATCTTGTCTCCCCCTCCCTGCTCCGATCGTTACCCCTTTTTTTCCACTGCTGGGTTTGTTTGTTTTCCAGAGCCTCAAAAATATACAATTATTTTCATATTAAAGGGGGACACACACACACACAAAAAAAAGCACACCTGTTGGTCTTTCACAGGTGTGCTCTTACAGCTGCCCAATACGTGTAGTCTTCTCTGGTCCATTTTCTTGTATATTTCAGCTGTCAGAGGGGGCCACCAAGTGGAGTAGGTAACATACATGGACATTGGCAAGGCAAGACTGCATGTAGGCTAATTTGCGCAAAATTCCCAGGGACCAATTGCCAAGCTGTCAATTGAAAACACTGGTAAGGGGGGGGGCTGAGCAGCAAAAGAAGGTGCACCAAAAGAAGGTGCACCAAAAAGCAGGTGGGGAACAATATTTCCCACTTAGCAATGTAATCTTTTCAATTTTAAGTGTTGAACTGAAGTTCTCAGTGTCCTCCACCTTTCCGACACTCCCCTGAGTCTCAGGCTACTCCAGAAAGGGGAGATATTAACTTCCCTGCTTTTTTGTGGCTCCTTTTTGGAGTACTTACTGCTGCGGTTACTGGCAGTTCTAAAAAAAAAAAAAAACACCCCTAAAGAAATATACACAAATGTAATAGCTGGGAAGTAAATGGAGGATAAATTTGTGTACCTGCAGTAACTGCACTTTTACTGCAGGTGTGCAAAATTCTGCCTCCATTTGCTTCCCAGCTTTTAAATTTGCATATGTTTCCTGTCCAAATAACTGTGTAAATATTCCCAACAGTTTAAAAAAAAACAACCCCTTACATGTAGCAGTATGGGATGGAGCAAATGGGGTGCCAGCACCCGTGGTACTAATACCCGACTGCTCCATGGGGCCCTGTTCACTCTGTTGCATTCAGCCGCCTTCTCAGGATTTTTTAAAGAACTGACATGGCCTGCAGTAACTGCAGCAGTAAGTGCTCCAAAAGGAGCCATGAAAAGGGCAGGGGGAGCCAGTATCCCCCCTTTCTGGACTAGTTGGAGAGACTCGGGGAAGTGTTGAAATGGTGGAGGACACTGAGAAGCGTCAGATCAACACTTAACATTGAGAGGATCATATTGCCAAGTGGCAATATCCCTCCCTTTACTGGTGCTTTTCAATTGACAACTCAGCGATTGGTCCCTGGAAACTGTGCTCAAATTAGCCTATTTGCAGTCTCACCGTGTCCATTTCCATGTACGTTACCTTTTGCACTTCACAGCTCCCTTTGACAGCTGAAACATACAAGGAAATTGATCAGGCAAGGCTACACATATCGGACAGCCATAAGATCGTACACTTGCAAAAAACCAACAAAAATAATAATAATTTGGAAAAAATACGAAAACATCTGTGGAAATTTCTGGGGCCAATTTAGCTGGTGTGCACAAAAGAGTATGTTTCATTCAAGAGTACTGATGTCATGCTGTGTTTGAATTCTAGGGATCAATGGGAAAACTCTCCTAAGTGCCATGGGAAGGCACACGCCTGAATCCAAAAGCTCCCAGGTAAACCTGGCAGAGCAGCAATCAGCATCTCTAAGTCCCGCTCCGACTGCCAATGCCAATGCCCTCGGCAATGCCTCACCTAGCTGGTCCAGGTCATCCTCACAGAAATCCACTGCCGGTACCCCCTCTGCTCACAACTCCTCAGGGTCCTCCAAGATCTCCTCAGGTTCTCTGCTTAGCCCGCAGTCCCCAGGTGAGTCTTGCCTTTGCTCTTCTCTTCCCAAGGCCTTGTGTGATCATCGCCATTGTCTGGCCTTGCTCACATGGAGCTGTATGGAACCGGTTTCACGGGCCAAAACCACCACTTGGAATTCTCTTCCTGATCTGTCCAAAGTGATGAACGTCTGCTAAGGAAATCTGAAGTGAAAGTGGCAACTTGAGCAGATGCACTTTTGATCCCCATAAGAATTTGGGAAGCAATAACCTCTATATCAGGCCAAGAGAGATTTCAAAAAGCAATTCACTTATAAGGTCAGCTGATAGCTACATTCCTTCTAACATCCTCTCTCCACTGGCCCAGCCACATCTGTCTGCTGCACAGTGATAGTCAGGGACTCCTGGGAGTTTCCTCTGAGACACTCTGGGAAGTGTGTTGCTGTTGTCTTTGCAAACATCGGCTTGTATTTGCAGCAAACTAATTTATCTGTGGCAGTGTCACCGACTGCCTGAGCTCTGCTGTGAAGCCACTTTGCTATTTCAAGCGCAATGGATTTTGGAGCATCTTAGCACCTTTAGATGTTTGCCTTTTGTCGGAGGTGGCAGTGTGGAGACCCATTTTCCTGCTGAGATGTGTCAGCCAATATCTTTATACACCATGGCAACAGGAGCCAGGCTGGGGGAGCCCTGGGGTGACTCAATGCCTCCAGAGCACTTCTTTTTGCCAGGGAAAGCTGAGTGGAAGAGGATGTCAATATCAGTGTGGCGTAGTGGTTAGAGTGTTGGACTGGGACATGAGAGATCCAGGTTCTAGTCCCCACTCGGGTGACTCGGCCATGAAGCTCATGGATGACTTTGGGCCAGTCACTGACTCTCAACCTAACCTACATCACAGGATTGTTGTGAGGATAAATTGGAGAGGAGGACGACCATGTAAGCCACCATGGGTTCCTTGCAAAAGGAAAAAAAGTGGGAGGGAAATAAATGGTGGAGGACACTGAGAAGTGTCAGATCAACACTTAAAATTGAGAGGATCATATTGCCGTGGAAAATATTCTCCCCCCACCCTTTTCATGCACCTTCTTTTGCCCCTTTCCCTCCCTTTACTGGTGCTTTTCAATTGACAACTCAGCGATTGGTCCCTGGAAACTGTGCTCAAATTAGCCTATTTGCAGTCTCAACAACAACAACAACAACAAAAATAACAAAAACAACAACAATCCTAAAGGCTGGAACACACCTCAAGTGTGCCTACCTACAGTGGCTCAGGATTTTTCTGTATATCAACTTCTTCACTGCCACACTCTGGCCTCTTTCATTTTGGTTGTTTTCCCCCCAAGTCACATATTATTGATTGATTGATTGATTGATTGATTGATTTATATTTCATTCATATGTATCCCACCTTTCTTCCATTGTGGAACTCAAGGTTCCCAGATGGTCTCCCCTCCAAGCACTCACCAGACCCAGACCTGCTTAGCTTCAGCGAGGTGGCTGCCTCATGTGCCTTCAGACAATGCCCTGAATGTGCCTTCAGACCACATCTTCCTTCTGAGATATTACAGACACGAGCATATATTCTCATACAAATATCCATTATCATATATTGCATACAGATTTAGCAGCTCATGTGAGTGGTCTACTTACATGAGCAGTGTCGTATCACTAGAGCAGCCTTCCCCAACCTGGTCCCTCCAGATCTTTTGGACTTCAATCCCCATCAGCCCCAGCCAGCATAGCCAAAGGTCAGGAATCCTGGGAGTTGTAGTCCAAAACATCTGGAAGGCTTCAGGTTGGGAAAGGCTGGCTTGGGGTGACTGAAGTTGGTAGAGATATTTCAGGAGATAAATACAAAGTAGCAAGGCCATGGAGAGCTTTGCAGGTAAGGACATGGACTACATGCTGGTTGTGGAAAGAGGTGGGAAGCCAGTATAGCAGAGGTGGGCAGCCTGCAGCCCTAGGCCCAAATCTAGCCCTTGGCCTAGTTTCAAAAGCCCTGTGCAAGCGACCAGTTCAGACCTCTGGCAAGTGTGATCTGGAGGCTCACCCATGTCTTTTCTCTCTCTCTCTTTTTTTAATTTAATTGAAGTTTTTCCAAAACAAATTAATTACAATAATTGCAAATAATAACAAAACAATAACAAAGACTACATTAACATTGTGCACCCCCCACCCTCTTGGGACCAAGCTATATTCCCCAAAAGATATCCAATATTATTCTATATTCCAAAAATGTAACAAATCTTGACAAGGTTCATTCCCCTTCCCCCTTACCAGCACACAATCCAAAAATTTACCCCAAATGCTTACAAAAGTGTTTTTCTCCAATTGTCTTTTTTGACATTTGATATTACAGGTTAATTTATCATTTAATGCAATATCCCATACTTCTTTGTACCACCCATGTCTGACTATGCCCCCACCCGGGCTCTGCCCACTATCAGCATTCAGTGAGTCTAAAATGCAAAACTGCCTGTGCTCAGAGTTCTGTTTCTTAAAATCAGGGTTAGTGAGCAGTTTTGTTGCTGTTGTTCTAACATATCAGGAACGTAGAAGCAGTTGTAAAGCATGGAATAGCGGTGTGCAGCTAGGTGGGGAGAAGAGGTGGGTTGTGTGCTTCACAACTGAAGTATTACACATGGCCCCATAAGACCATTGAGTCCA
Source organism: Shinisaurus crocodilurus (assembly GCA_021292165.1). NCBI lineage: Eukaryota > Metazoa > Chordata > Lepidosauria > Squamata > Shinisauridae > Shinisaurus > Shinisaurus crocodilurus. The sequence goes on from CM037878.1 coordinate 59,119,945, forward strand.
AGGTCTAAAGTTACCCAGTGGGACCACTGCACAATATAGGGGTTTGAGGAGAGGCGCCATGTGGTGTATTATAGTAACAACTGTTACTATTGGAACTGTTGGAATTGCATAAAATAATAACAATCTGATATATATTCTAACCCTTTGCGGCTGCACTGATAACACTGGATAAGAAGATAAAAAGTTGTAGGCGTGGTGCTTAGTTACCAGGGACTCCTAGTGAAGGGATTCTTAATGGTTGAGACACCTTAAGAAGGTGTGGCTGGCTGTTAATTGTAGTGTAATGAGCAACCCACTATACTTCCATCGCTAGCCCTACTGCTGTGCAATGGCACACACACACAGAGATTGTATTTTATTCTTTTAACTGATCGTAATCTGCTCAGAGAACATCTGTTATTGGGCAGATAAAAAATATAATACATACGCACACGTACACGTACACACACACACACATATGATCAACTAATGCATAAAATAAAATAGGACATAAAACACCATAAAAACATAACCCAACAGTAATAAAAGAAACCACAAATTGAGTAAAATAGCATTAATAATAATAATAATAATAATAATAATAATAATAATAATAATAATACAAGAGCAACAACAACAATTGTGAAATGATATGCTTGGCATTTCTCCCCAAAAAGATTAAAAGAGAGGTGTATTGGTGCAACTCATTGGTGTTCATTCCAAAGTCTGAACATACATAATCAAGGCAGGGCAGGAAGATGGATGACCTCATTACATTCAGCCGCTAGAGAGTGATGAAAGTTAGTACAGTTCTATGCACAGGTTTCCTGGAAGCACGGAGCCCAATGGATGGGTTTTTTCCCCAGTGGGAGGATCGCTCTGGCCCACTTCCCAGGGCTAGGCTGTTACAGCCCACATCAGTTTACATGGCTAGAGATAAAACAGACACATAAGACTGGGCTGCTGGTAAGAGTCTGTGGACCCTTCCTGAGCTCCCTGTGTCACTGGCAGGATCAAGCCAAGCCTAATAAGGCCGAAGGGGGATTAGAACTGATCTCTACCTGACTGCATGGTGCAGCGTCTGTTTTGCCACTCTAAAATGCACGTGAACGTTTCTGTCTCCCTTTCTAGGCTCCAGAAGCTTGGAGAAGAAATTGCCGTTCAACCTCCGAAAGAGCCACATCTCCCTGAAAACAGCCAACCCGCCAGTCCCACTGGCTCAGGTAGTCTACCTGAAGGACATTGTCTGCTACCTGTCACTGCTGGAAAGGGGACGGGCTGAGGATAAGCTGGAGTGTAAGTGCTTGGGCGACAGGAAGAATGTGCATGACCAGAGCATCAGATGCTAGGCTGCTGGTGCCATGGTCACAGTGCAGTGGTGGTGGGTGGGAGGAGTGGGAGGGTTCACGATTGCAGGGGAAGCAGTACAGGCTGTAAGATGCAACTAGAGAGAGCAAGAGCCCAGTTTTGTGTGTATACTGTGAATGATCCAGATGACAATGCGATGTTGTTGGATTCCAACTCCCACCAGCCTCAGCCTGCATGGCCAACGGTCAGGGATGATTAGAGTTATCGTCCGACAAAATCTGGAGAGCCACAGGGTCCCCAGGCCTTAATTGTAAATGATATCACATAACCAGTGTATCTGCCCATAATGCAGATTATGAGCAGATACACTAGTTATGTGACATCACTTGGTATTAGTTGCCCCATTGGCCCATATGGAAGCACCATTAGGGTGCTTCCATTCACAGGGCTCCTAGCACTACCAATCAAAAGGTATTGTGAAGCTCTTCTGTCTTTCCCTCCTTAACTATTTTTTTGTGGTAAGAAAAAAGCCAGAAGAAGTGGTGGGAAAACATGGCTGGGGTACAAATGGAAGATGATAGCACCTGGACCCACTGTAAGGTTCTGTGAATGAGGCAGGGGAATTGCACAATAAAAACCTCATCTGGAAGCACCCCCTGGGTCAATCGCTAGCTACCTCCCCTTGGAATCCTGCAGCTGAGGAATCATTACTGAAGTGAACTAGTTAGGTGACATCCAAGTTCCATGTTCAGTTTTTTCAACCCCTCAATCAGCAGTTATGTTTATGAAATGGCCTGTCTTCCTTCTTCCTACAGTGCCACTGTAAAACAGGAGTGAAGAACCTCAGGGTCTGGGGGTCCAATTTGGCCCTCGTGGGGTTCCGAGAGGGCCATGCCCCCTTTCCCCCTGACTACTGATCATTGGCTGGCTTCCCGGCTTTTGCACAGTTTTTTCCCCGTTCTAAAAAGTTGAAATGCCTCTCCTCAGACTTAGCCTTAAGCTAAAATATGCTGACATTTTTGGGTTTTTATCCCCATCTCTTTTGCCTCTGGCCTCACCCACTACTGGAATGTGGCCCCTGAGAGCTTCTCATGTAATCTTGGGTTAATTAACACACAATTTGCCAGGATGCCTGCCCTGTGCAAGCTGCTTCAACTTACTATAAACAGTCTCTGATCAGCATGATTGGAGGTTGTCAGTGTGATGTGCAAACTTGGACTGGGTTGTTTAGGGGCTTAGAGGTTGTTTATAGCAAGTGGAAGTGGGTATTGCACTGTGCACGTCCCTGCAAATCGTGGGTTAAACCCATGTGAACTGGGTGATAGAATCATCTATCTTGTGCTGCTTACCTCTTTTACTTGGCAGTCCTCTAAACCCATCCAGTACAGTGAGGCATGTAGATTTTGTTAAGCTGAAACTTCACACAAATTGAAACAAATTTGACTTTGAAATTAAACTTGGAAGAATACTTAAAAAAAAAAAAAATAGGGGAAAATCCAGCCCCTTGCATATGCATCTCTGATTGCTCCATTTTAAAGATGTCAGTGCTAGGAAAGTTGGGGAGATAGAGAGAGAGGTGAGCATTATTGGGAGCATTATTGATCAGTTTCAATACAAACTCTTAGCAGAGCTGATTCACAAAACCACAAGGCTTGCAGTGACCATTTTTCTTCTTCTGACACCTTGTGCCAAGCTGACTGTCTGACTCATTTGCCATTAAAAACTGCTAGTTTCACACCCCAATCTATGTTAATGAATAGAATACTCAAAAGGGCAGGTTAATTATGAGACATCACTAAGAAGAGCACTTTAGGGTCCTCCTCGCAGGATCAGCCTGGGAATCATAAACTGAATCATCTATTCTGGCATAACATTTCAAGCCAAATGTGTTCACCGGATCTCTTCAGAATGTCATAGCAGGAGTGGAACTGTGACATCAGAACTGGCCTCTAGAGAAAACATCTCTGGCATGTAGACAGGTCCCTCAGTGAATGGGTGTGGGGATAAGGGCGGTCAGAGCTTGCCTCTTTGAAAGGATGCTTAGCAATGCAGCCTCCCCCAACCTGGTGCCCTCCAGATGTGTTAAACTACAACTCCCAGCATTCCTCACCATTGGCCATGCTGGCTGGGGCCGGTGGAAATTGAAGTCCAAAACATCTGGAGGGCACCTGGTTGGAGAAGGCTAGTATAATGGGATTATTATTGGGGGCGGGAGTAAATGGGTTATTTTCTGGGGCGAAGTTTCTCATCTCTCACCTTATTGCCTGCATAGTCCCAGCATTGCACATAAAGTATGGGTTGCTTTATGGGTTGAGCTGATTGTCATGATCTGTAACAAAGACAGGAGAACAAATGAAAATGGCTAGAAATTGTGCTATAATGATGAGGAATGCAAACTGATGCCTATTTGTTTCCCTCTGCAACCCACAGAGCCAAAGTCCTGGGAAATAAGTTATGGTTCTACAGTATTATTACATTAACATTCCTAAAAACTGTGCAAGGGTGCCCTCTGGTGCCCTTGTCTTGTATTGATGAATTATGAAAGCCCTGATATTTAAGAATTTTGGATGAAGCCTATGTAAAGTGGGCCTACTGATATTTTCTCCTAAGTGGCCACCTAAATATTTTCTTTGAGAATGAATTGACATTATATGGAGCAATGACGTAATTAAGGACCGATCACGTATGGGGAATGCTGTGGTTGGAAGAAGAATTTGGAACACAATTGCAGCATCAGAAACGCAAACAAGTGGGGTAGTAGTGCTTGAAGCACTAAGAGCAGCAGGAAATCTGTCTCTGCTGAGATTACACCATCATTAAAACAGGATCAGATAGATGTTGCCAATATTGAATTGTTCCATGGTAATTTTGCCAGTACTTTTGTTGATTTTGGCATGCCTTTTTTTTTTAATGTATTATTTTAGATCAGCTGATAACCATGCTCGGGACTGGTTCCAGGTTGAGGGGCCCCTGCTGGGCAAAGTGTCCTGGGGGGGGGCAGGGGGTGCTGCTGCTCCATCAGTGGGCCCTAGCAGTGCAGATGGCGGCAGCAGCACTCTAAGCAGCATTAGGCAGGTGGGTCAAGCTGCCATTTGAATTCCCCACAATGCCTTGGAGCAACAATACATCAGGGGTATTGTGGGAAATTTAAATAGTGGCTAGACCAGTGATGGCGAACCTATGGCACGGGTGCCACAGCTGGCACGCAGGGACCTCTCTGTGGGCACTCGAGCCATTGGTGATCGCGAAAAGACCGTCCCCTTCTGCAAAACACTAATGATTTTGTTCTTTCTCACAGTGTGGAACAGAATGATTTTATTCTAGAATTCCTGTTACAGAATTCTTTTCTACATTGTTATCACATTTAAAAGATTTTGAAGAATGATGCACAGAGCATGGCTTGGATGTAAAGCCCTAACACTTGACCTGAGTGCTGCATGTGTTGCTCTCAAACTAACGGAGTATGAACCAAGGTTTGACAAATTATCAGCATGCATGCAATAGCAAAAATCACATTAATTGTGCAAAAGCATGCCCAATGCAAACTTTTACCTAATGCAGTGTTTGCAGTCCAAGACATAAAGTGTTTAAAATGTGTTAAGCATGTTTAGTTTTCTTGTTTATCTTGCTCATCCTAGTTCAGGTTGACTTTTACTTTTACTAATCCGACACCTGTAGAAGCAGGGAAAGGACCCAGGGTAAAGCTTGCCCCATACAATTTCAGTCTGGCATATAATCATATTACAAGTTGAGAATCCCTTATCCAAAAATACATGTGCCTAATTATTTAAAAAGTTTGTATAAATTCCCTTCAGGCTATGTGTACAATGTAGTACTATAATAATTCTTTGAGTTGATTTTTTCCCCCCACAAAAAACTGTTTGTATCATTGAAAGCTCTGTTATTGTGTTTTTCTTTTAAGACAAAAGATGTTAATTAGTTCGGACAACTGTATGAGTTGTTTTTCTAAGACTAAAACCTCGGTATTCAGGTTTAATTGCAGTGTTGGCACTTTGAAATAAATAAGTTGGTTTTGTGTTGCAGTTTGGGCACTCGGGCTCAAAAAGGTTCGCCATCACTGGGCTAGACCCAGCCGCCCACTACTGCTTATAGCACTGGACCAGGAAAAAAAATGAAAGGGGGGCTCAGGTCAGACAACAGCAGTGGACCCTGCTGGGGTGTTGGGGCCTGGGCAGATTATTTATTTTATTTATTTATTATATTTATACCCCGCCTTTTTTCCTGCAAGGAACCCAAGGCGGCTTACATAATCCTCATCCTCCTCTCCATTTTATCCTCACAACAACCCTGTGAGGTAGGTTAGGCTGAGAGTCAGTGACTGGCCCAAAGTCACCCAGTGAGTTTCATGGCCGAGCGGGGACTAGAACCCGGATCTCCCGAGTCCCAGTCCAACACTCTCACCACTATGCCACACTGGCTCTCACAGATGCCCAGGGATGCCACCCAGGTGTTAATACCAGCTTGACCATGCAGACAATTCTGTTAGGCCCAATGATGACCATGTTCAGAAAACGTATGATACAGTAATACCTTGGATTGCAAGTAACTTGGTTTGAGAGCATTTTGCAAGACAAGCAAATTTTTAAATATTTATTTATTTATTTATTATTTGATATACAAGCGACGTCTTGCAATACAAGTACTGTAGTACGGCTTAAATTAAAAATCTCTGTACAAATTTTTTTGGGGGGATTTTGTTTTGATATAACAGTGTTTCGGATTACAGGCACGTTTCCGGAACGAATTATGCTCTCAATCCAAGGCATGACTGTATATAAAATAAGTAGAATGCTGATTTACGAGGGGGTTTAAGTGCATGCAAGCTTTGGAGTTCCGCAAAACTTTTTAGTGGGGCCTTCTCTTTTTCAGGTTAGAAACAAAACTTGACTTCACTCAGTCCTGGTGCATTGTTTATGACTTCCCAGGGCAGATGTTTCTGTCTAGTTGCTAGGAGAAACACTGAAGGACTCTTGTTATCATTTGATGTGCTTCTTGAATTGGAGAAGCCTAGCCAAGAGAGAGGTGCCCAGACTCAGCCTTTTCCCTTGGATGAGAGGGTACTGGAGAATGAAGGTGTATTCACAATATTTGCTTTCATTACAAATATACAAGCAATAGCTTGAGGCAAATGGGCACTCCTCCAAGGCAGAGGATCTGCCAAGAAAGCAACTAGGACAGCCCCCCAAGGCTGCAGCCCCAATTCCAGCCAACTCCAACTAGAAACTCTCTCCCTCCCACCCACCCCCCATCTCGTTCAGTCACGGCCAAACTAGATGTGATGCTAAAAGTATCATTAGCAATCACATCTGTGTGTTGTTGTTTTTAAAAAAAGCTCCCCCATACCTGCTATTAATTAAAATAGCAAACAAACCATAAATGTGGTTACTAATAGCATATTTAGCATCACACATATAATTTGGTCCTCACTCCCAAAGTGAAAATATCTGCCTCTCTCTCTCTCTCTCTCTCTCTCTCTCTCTCTCACACACACACACACACACACACACACACACACACCCTACACCTACCTCTACCTCTGCCTGCTCCCTCCCAGCCCTGACAACCTTTTATTATAGGACGGCATATAAATATCAGAAATAAATAAAATATCTATCTTATTTAAAAGTCTCTTCCTGGCCCTTCCAGTGTCTATGCACTACTCAGGACAGCTCAGGGAAGTCCACCAGCAGGATGTGAGGGAACTAACACTCTCCTGCGGCCATTCCCCAGCAACGGGTATTGAGGGGCATGCTGCCTCTGATCCCCGAAGGAGGCATATCACCATTATGACTATCAGCTAATGAATTGGTCTAATCTCCTTTTTTTAAAGCTTTATTAACTGATGATAACACTCTTTTTAGAGTGGATTGGTTCTTCAGTGCAGTTACTGCTATCTAGAGCAGGGCTTGTTCTCCGTTTTAATGGTTAGACGTTTGAACCTTTATGTCAATGTGAATCAAAGCTTGTTTCATTTTCCCTCTCCTCAGTCAATCTGGGCTTCCCTCCAAAAAGAATCTCCTCCACCTCTTCGAGGCTCCTCTTAAAGAGGGTTCTGCCACACATCCTGCTTTGCCTGCATTTCATTTACAGGCAGTGGTTGGAAAGGAGCCCAGAGGTTGGGTGGCCATGCGTCCTTCTTCACAGAGGGCAGTCCTTTCTTCAAAGGTGTCCTCTGTTTCAAGGGCTGCCCAGTCCAAGTCTGGTGTAAAGATAAAGAACCCATAAGAAGGGAGAGCAGGGGCCTTGAAGTTGCCCGTCAACCAGAGCTGGCTCTACCATTAGGCAGAGTGAAGCAGCCGCCCCAGGCAGCAGATGCTGGCTGGTGTGGAGGGGGCAGTGGTGGCAGCCCCCAGGACATTCCCATCCATTGGAGGACAGAGCTGTGTATTCCAAGCAGCCTGCCCTGCACCCCCTGTGTGAACCTGCTGCCCTCTGATGAAGTTCCATCACCAGTGTTCAAGTGAGAGCCCCGCCAGCTTCCACAGGGGGTGCCGTCTTGTCCTTCACCTCAAGCAGCAAAATGCCTTGGGCCAGCCCGGCCATCAACTGTTACCACCACCTGGACAACAGACTGAGCAAGGGACACTGATCACCTGCTCATAGACTTCCTCGCAATGCTGAGATGTATTTCTATTTGAATTATAGTAATTATTTCTAACTTTGCATCTATACTAATTAGCATATGTAAATTTCATGCAGATCTGTGTCCTCTTTTATCCTCTTTTTTGGTGATGTGTAAGTGGCCAGCCTACCTGGAGGATTCTTCCTCTTGCTGAGGGCCCTATAATTCCATGTAGATGAAATTACAGCTGTAAGAAGCAGCAATTCACACCCACCCACTACACACACGGCCCTCTCTGCTTAGCGAATATAAATCACCGTGGTTCTTAAAAACCACAAGACTGATTCTAGCACAGAAATAATTCTCTGGTAGATCAGGAGGCCAAAATACAGCCATACAACTTGCCATCATGTTTCTGTTCCCTGTGCTCATGAAGGTGGGTTGCCACATACAAATGACTTCATTCCACTGCCATTGGTTAGCCAAGAACCCAACTTTGGTGGTAGACTCCCCAGTCTAAAGGTAAGAAAGGTCCACCTGCTCCTGCTTAATTTTACAAAGCATTTGGGCGATAGTTAGGAATTTTGCTTTTAATGGTCATGTATCTGTTTTAATGTGGATGATCTAAGATGCTGTGTTAACTGCAGACTACTGGTGCACTAGGGTAAACTTGCATGTTGAAGCTAGTGCAGCTGTAGAACAGAGAGGCTGATCAACGAACTCCTTTTGCCTGTGGGTGCCTGTTTGTTACAGACCTCTGCTACATTTGTGTTCTCTTGCAGTTATGTTCCGCCTCTATGATACTGATGGCAATGGCCTCCTGGACAGCTCGGTAAGCTATCCCTCAAAGCAATGTGTTTCTCAAGAAAGGGAGAACACAACTCTTTCTAAATGCCTGGGGCACTTCCTACTGTGATGGTGGTCCAGTGTCAGGTCCAGGTTTTTGAGGGCCCTTGAGCAAGACATCCTCAATGGGCCCACTCCCTCAGTGACCACCTTCTCACCACCGTGGTCATCAGCTGCTATTGCTCCTCATCCTCTTTCTTAGAATTGCTACCACTTGCTTGCTTGACAGACAGGAAGCCAGTGAGCAATTAGGCTGGGGCATCTGCTGCTCCCCCTTCTCACCGCCACTGTTGCCTGGATCAGAGTGAGAGGCAGGGGATCAAGCAGATTTCAGTGTTGAAGAGGAGCAGCTCCAGGGGGCTCTTATCAGTGGGCCCCTGCTGGGGTATGAGCCCTCGGCAGGTGCCCAACCATGCCTACCCTTGATGCTGGCCCTGCATCTTCGAAGAAAAAGGAACTGAACCCACAGATCTACATCAGAGAGGCAGCAAACAAAGAAAGGCATTCATCAGCCTTCATGGGGGGGGGGGGGAGAAATAATTTCTCTTTGTGTGCTGATAAATGTTTGCGATGTCCACATACGTATATTATCTCTTTCATTGCTGGGAATGTACACACGGCAACATTTTCTTTCCTTCCTTCTTTGGTCTTCTGAAACCAGGAGCTGGATCGGATAATCAATCAGATGGTTCATGTCGCAGAGTACCTGGAGTGGGACTCCACAGAACTAAGGCCGGTGAGTTTCACTTGCATTCTGGTCTCTGCTGAGCACTGTCTGAATTAACTCATGAAGACTGGCTTTCCTATCCCCTGGAGGATCTGCTGTACTCCCTTGAGAGAGAAGGATGACTGAGGTTGCACCCCAGATATCCCTGATGATTATTGTTCACTTGGATTACACATCTGCATATGGATGGAGCAATCTTAACTACCTAAGGGGAGCTTCTCAGCTCTGAGGATCATGTCACAGAAGGGATGGATCCCTGAGAGGGGAAGCAAAGAAGATTAAGAGCAAGGAGATGAATATTTGTCTTTTCATTGGTGCATCCTTTACGAGAGAATCATGATTTTGCAGGAAGTGGGTGTACAGGCTTAACAGTCTAGTTTGGAGACCTTTTGCAGTGTGTGTGTGTGTGTGTGTGTGCGCGCGCGCGTGTGCTAGGAGAGTTTGGGGAGTTCTAGAGCTCTGCATTAGTCCTAGTATCGACTGTAGGGTCTTGGCCAAGCTCAAGACAGGCTACGTACAGCAAGGGGTCCAGTTCTGGTGCAAACAGATGAGGATCGAAAGGGCCAGAGGCAGATGACATGATCAAGGGCAAGCTGATGGTCAGGTCCTAGATCAGGAAGGCAAGGCTGTGTGCCAACTTCATGAGATGAATTGCTCAGGCTGAGGAGCTGACTTGGATGCAAGGGCTTTATAAGGTCCCGTATGTCCCAATTGGCTTCTGGGGTCAGCAGACAGTGTATTCTAAGGGGCCAGCTGACTGTATTCAGACTGTCTAGAGCAGTGTTCTCCAACCTTGGGTCCCTTGACAGCTAAGGGGCCAGCTGACTGTATTCAGATTGTCTAGAGCAGTGTTCTCCAACCTTGGGTCCCCAGATGTTTTTGGCCTACAACTCCCAGCATGCCCCAGCCAGCATAGCTGGCTGGGGCATGCTGGGAGTTGTAGGCCAAAAACATCTGGGGACCCAAGGTTGGAGAACACTGCTCTAGAGGTCATCCCTGCTCCATGGAGCACAATTGGCCTGGTCGCTGAGCCTTGGTGACACAGGAGGTAAGGCACCAGAGACTGGCTGCTAGTTCAAAACACACACACTGGTGGTTTACACACACTCTTTAAGTCAATGACTGGTTTCAGACAGCACGATAACCCACACTCAAGGGCTGAGTATGGGTTGAGCATGGGTTGTCATTGAAACATGGGTGATCATGTTGTCTGAACCCAGCTGAGATAACAAACCATAGTGAACAACCTACAGTTCACAACCCAACAACAAACCATGGGTTCTCTTCATGGGTTGTTCATGGTTAACGAGCCATAGCTTGTTAGCGCAGCTGGGTTCAGACAACACGATAACTCAGGTTTCAACAACAACCCATGGTTCAACAACAACCCATACTCAACCCTTGAGTGTGGGTTATCGTGTTGTCTGAACCCAGTCAATGCTACATTGTTTCATTCTCCATGCCATAGTACAAGGCCTGCTGCATAGTATGCCCTATCAATAGAATAGGGTACAATTTGGTGGCTTGGGAGAGGATATGAGGATTTTAATTGGATTTTGCCTTCTACAGATCTTGAAAGAGATGATGGAAGAAATAGACTATGATCACGATGGAACTGTGACACTGGAAGAATGGATTCGGGGTGGCATGACCACTATACCCCTGCTGGTTCTTCTGGGCATGGAAACAGTGAGTAGCAGGCCTGATTTCAGAGAAAATAAGGCGATGTAGGCATTGTCTTCATAGGATGTCCAGCAGTGTAGTGAGCTTGTAAAGATGCTCCTCCTCTTTCCAGGTGGATTTAAAATGCAGTAATCTAGTCTTGTGCTAGTTGTATTTTTTTGTCCAATATTTTGTTGGAGTATTCGAGGAGAAGATCTCAATTCTGCAGGGAGGGTTTTTTAAGTTGACTGCCCAGTAAAGGGTTAAGATAGACTGTTATAGTGTAGTTAAAGGGCAAAGGCAGAAACCAAGCTTCTCTGAGAAGTCAGGGGGCAAAGTTCAGTGGAGCAAACCACTTAGTGGTATCAGGGGAAGGAATGCAATATAAACATCGAAAACTGGGAAGCTCTGGCCCATGAACGATCTAAATGGAGGTTGGCCTTTCACAAAGGTTCCATGGACTTTGAAGAAGCCCGAGTGCAAGGTGAAAGGGAGAAACGTGCTAAGCGAAAAGCACGTCAAATGAATCCTTTACAGGACCATCTTCTATCTGGTAACCTGTGTCCTCACTGTGGGAAGCTGTGTGGATCTAGAATTGGCCTCCACAGTCACTTACGGACCCATCGCTAGAGTCTACACAATCTTCTTTAGAATTTCCTCCTTTTATCCCGGAAGACAATCTTACTCGGTCACGAGTGATCGCCTGATGATGATGCTGGACATTGCCTGGCACAAGTTAGAAAATTCCATTCTTTTTCTCTGACAGTTAGACTGGTCTTACAGTTAACTGACTTAACTGACTCTTGTTAGGGTTTAGCAAAGGAACTGGACCTGTGTTTTCCTTACCTCACAGAATAAGTAACATTTGAGAAACTGCACTTACAAAGTCTGTAACCATCAAGCTTCTAGTACCTAAAAAAAATCATATGTTACAGTTGTTTACTTTTAAAAGCATCTAATTTAGAAACAAGCCTGTGTGTGTGAGTGTGTGTGTGTGTGTGTGTGTGTTGGGAGAACTCTGCTGCAGTAAACCAGTCTCGTGCTACTTGTATTTTTGGCCCAATATTTAATAATATTATGGCCCTTCAAAATGGGAGTAATAGTTGCAATAACTGCCTGTATTTGAAATATTCATGCATATTGAGGGGAGGAGTCACATCACACAATGGCAGAGCACCTGCTTTGCATGCAGAAGGTCCCAAGTTCAATCCCTGGCATCTCCAGGTAGGGCTGGGGAAATTCCTGCCTGAAACCCTGGAAAGCTGCTGGCAGTCAGTGTTGCCAATACTGGGCTAGAGGGACTCAGTATAAAGCAGCTTCCTATGTTCCTGTGTTTATAGGTGCAATTCTTGAGGAGCATCTTCTGCTCAAGCCTTATTCAGATGAATAGGACTTGCCCAAATTATGGTCAATGATAGCCAAGGAAAAGAAGAAGAAGAAAAAGGATTTTATACAGCTTCTTATGGAGATAACACCATGTGAGGGCGCCAGAATTACAAAAGCCAGATTCCCAAATAAAAACTTTCTTTTTAACAGTTTTTTTAAACAAAGAAAACTAATGAGCTCTCCTATCTGCACAGCATTCAAGAAGCTCATTAACGGAGATGTGCAAAATTATAACAAGAAAACAAGGAAGATGTAAATGAAGCTAACTTTAGTTATAATTTAAGTTAAAACTAATGAAATTATCTTGATTGTGGACCGTTTTTCATTTTTTATTGTGGTGCGAGTCAGCCTGAGTCCACTTTCCAGGCTCAGCGCCCTGGCCCCTTGAGGACTCTCTCTCTCTCTCTCTCTCTCTCTCTCTCTCTCTCTCTCTCTCTCACACACACACACACACACACACACACACACACCAGTTTCACTTCCTGGAGGAAACCATGCCTGGGACAGCAAGAGGCAAGAGCAGGAGACTTTTCTTCCCTCCAGCTCTATTAAATCCTGGGACCTGGCAGTCCCAGATTTAGCAGCCTGGAGGCAATGTGGCTGTCAATTGGGCTTTGAGAGATTACCTGATGCATTTCTCTCCTGCTACCAGAATAGTTCAGGTGGGAAACATATGCCCTATTCTACTGCACCAAGCTTGACACAATATTTCCGCATGGCATTCAGTTCATGTCAGAAAATGCAGGCTCTTTGTTTTTTTATAATATGGGTGCCAAGGTAGGGATGCTGGAGAAATCTGCAACGTATTCAAATGTTTGTATTTCTATGAATCCAGCCTGCAGATTCTGCAGCAGACCGGCTTTTCCCAAGTTGTGTGGATTCTGTGGACCAGGGTTTTTTTACTGGGGGGGGGGGGATTTGTGCAAATGTGCAAGTGCACATTAGTGCAAATGAGCATTAGTACAAATGTGCACTTGTGCAAGGGAGCATTTGTGCTACTGCACACACTAGTGAAAGTGCACATTAGCACAAATCCACATTTGCAAACAAACAAAATTCTTGCACGAAAAATCTGATTCCATCAATGAGCGGACGACGGAATGAAAGACACCCGACAATCTGTGGAACACAGACAAGACGGATTTAACTGAGGGCCCAAATTCAATTTCAAAGAAGCTTTTGGGGGCTGCACTCCAGTGGTGGGCGGGGCTGAAAGCACAAGGGGTGGGGCCAAAATTAGAAAAAAAATCCCAGCAATATTTTAACTTAAAACTCTTAATGCCAGTAACTCTAAGCCTTAGGAGAGGCACTTCAAGCTTTTTAGAACAGGGAATAAACTGCACAAAATCCGGGAAATCACCAAGCGATGGGTGGTTGGGGGAAAGCGGCCGGGCCAGGGGAAGGGGGAGTGGCCATATGGGGAACCCCGGGCAGGCTGGATTGGGACCCCAGGCCTGAGCTTGCCCATTGTACGGGGGGTCTCCCATACACTTGTCTCCTGATCCATGAAGTTAGTGGATGCCGCCCACTTCTAAAACTTCCTAGACTGGCTCCCATCAGCCCCAATGAGGAGGCATTGCATTGTGTGTCCTTGTGGAATATTGGCTGGACCACATGCTGTGATCTTTCTGTAGGGGATGACTCACTTACAATGCAAAACAAAAGAAGGAATGATCTGCAGATTGGGCAATGGACCCTTGATGACCAGCCCCATAAAGCCCTTGTGGTATTTATTTGGTACTGGTCTGACAAGGTTTTTGCATGCTGGGGGTAGTGATCCCTGTGTCATGGCAAGAGCTTAAACGTGTGGAAAGACTGGGCTCCATTCCACAATGAGGAAATGTTTATATGTTGCTCACTCTGTAAGGGGGTGTATGAAGTCAGCTATTTGGTAAAAAAAATATATTAGTTGCTAAGCAGAGCAGTACTTTGCAAGTGTAGATGCGACATGTGTGGGAGTGCATGACATTACAAAAAGCACTTTGAGGGATCCATTTTCACAAGTATCTTGTTACATGCACAAAGGAATAGCTTTTGTGAGTTGGAGGTGAGAGGTTTGATTTGCAACTGAGAAACATCCACGTACACCCTTGTATCCCAGATGGAGAAACCAACCAGCACCATCACTCAGAAAATAATAACACACCCACACCTGTACTAAAGGACTCTTAGGGGTCCTTGTCTAGTTGCATTCATGGAGTCATATTTACTCGCCCTAGTCTCATTCGAACCCTTCTCCTGCAGACGACACCTTTTTCCATAACTATGATACGGCTCTTACTGTCCATAGTGCACACACTCATTTTTGCTATCCTGTTATGATCTCTGCTCATTTCAAACAGGTATTGCATGAATAAAAACCTGCAAAACCTGTTTGACCAGAGACTGTAGGAGAACAGAAAAAACTAATGTGTGTACCACAGACAATGATTGCTCTATCATACTGCCTTCAAGTTGCTTAAAAATTAAAACATTCACTGTCTTAGAAACCCAAGATATAATTCCACTGGGACACTCAAGAAGGGGAAGGCTTTCTGTTTGCCTTTTTTCTTTTTTAATGGCTACCCCACATTAAGCCAATGGTTTCGATAATTATTCACTATGACTCCAAGATCTTTCTCTTGCTTGTTAACATAACCTGAATAATTGGAGGGGGGTTGTTGTTTGATTTTCATAATTCATTCATCATTCTTTCATTTATTATATTTCTGTACCACCCAATAGCCAAAGCTCTCATAGGGTGAAATCCAGTCTGGATTCTCGCGTAGCCCTCCAAACTCAGGGGGATTACAGACATCCTATGTAAGGTGGGAGGAACACGCCACAGATGAAGATCTCCTCCGCGCTCCTTCCGCCCTGCAAAACTCTTTAGACAGCCAATTTCAGCACCTCGGAGCAGGGGGGAAGGATGCCAAGGCAATGCCTGTCTCCTCCCCTCCCCACACCCCCCAGATTGCCCACGCAACCCCTTCTCCGAGGTCGCAAATGCGACCTCGGAGAAACAGCTGGCGTGGTTCTTTCCACGCCAGCTGCGAGGGGGGCAGGCACTCCCAGCTCAGAGTCACAGCTCCAACCTCAGAGAGAGTTTCTGAGGTTGGAGCTGGGACTCCGAATAATCCTATGGCCATCTAGACACTGTCTAGTAGCCATAGGATTGTGCTGTTAGTTGCTGATATAGAGCATAGGACCAGGGTGACCTACAATAGTGTGTGTGTGTTTGTATATAATGAAATACAATCCTCTACTTTGGCTTGGTATTACTCGTTCATTGACAGTGCAATCCTATGCATGTCTACTCAGAAGTAAGACCCATCGAGTTCAATGGGTCTTACTTCCAGATAAGTGTGTATAGGTCTACAGCCTAAAGAACATTCTCTTCTATGTCATGGCACTTTATCTTTTTCTTTTTAAAAATCTTTTTTTGGCTAAAGGTTTTGTGAAGACCCAACTACATCATATCAATGGGATCATTCTTATACATTTTCTAATTGGCATCCTCAAAAATGTCAATAGGTTATTGAGGCTATAAAGGGGCGAATTCAGACAACTGGTTTACAGATAGTTCGCCTGGCAATTAAGTTCATCATGAGTTAAAAAGGCTATCTGGGGAAAGGTGTTGAAAGTTTCAGAATGACCTTGACAGAGGCTTGACCAAGATGAATTGCCATGTTCTAATGTTTCTGGGTCCAAAAGCAGGCTAGAGGAGAGGTATGGGGAATAACTTAAAATCTAACTTTAATTGAAGGAGCTTCTAAGAATCACTTTTACAGCAACCTACAGGTCTTTGGAACTACAAGTCCTCAAATTACCAACTCCTTAATCCTAAGGGAGTGTCACTAAAGTATAAATTCTGTCATTACACGTGTGAAAGACATTTTTGTGTGAATCTATCCCAGGAGACTGAGCTGGACACCCTGTACTTTGTGCCTTTGACTGAGTCTTCATCAGCTTTGTTCTCCCTACAGAATGTAAAGGATGATGGGCAGCATGCCTGGAGGCTGAAGCACTTCAAGAAGCCTGCCTATTGCAACTTTTGTCGCACTATGCTGCTGGGCGTCAGGAAGCAAGGCTTGTGCTGCTCCTGTAAGTGCCTGGATGTGCCACATACACAAGGCTAGTCAGCTCTACCCCTGACCCTGACTTATAGCCCTACGGATGCCTTGACCGCCTTGGCTGTTATCTTCATGAGAGGGAGCTGGAGCCAATCATGTCAGACTCTCCAAGGCAGACAGGGAGGAGGATTTCCTGGGGGTTTGGCTCTGTTCCAAATATAATCCTAAAACAGGGCAAGCAAGGCTTTCATAAAGGGATGGGGAACATGTGGCCCTCCAGATGTTGGTGGACTGCAGCTCCCATCATCCTTAGCCAGCACAGCCAATGGTGAGGGATAGTGAGAGTTGCAGTTCAACAACATCTGGAGGACCACATGTTCCCCATCTCTGCTTTAACATTTGCTTCTAGTGGGTTCCTCATTCTGGGAACATTTGGGCCCTTTTTAGGTGTTTCATGGAGGATAAGTCTATCCATGGCTCCTAGTCATGATGGCTATATATTGCCTCCGGTATCAGAGTCCGCATGCCTCTCAATACCAGTTGCGGGGGAACGTGAGTGGGCGGGCGCTATTGCTCTCGTGTCCTTCTGTGGGCTTCCTATAGGCCACTGGTTGGCCACTGAGTCTGTGGGAACAGAATGCTGGACTAGATAGGACTGCTTTCCCCAGCCTGGTACCCTCCAGATGGCCATGCTGACTGGGAATGATGGGAGTTGTAATCCAGCACATCTAGAGGGCAC
The DNA here is from genome assembly GCA_021292165.1 of Shinisaurus crocodilurus. Lineage (NCBI taxonomy): Eukaryota > Metazoa > Chordata > Lepidosauria > Squamata > Shinisauridae > Shinisaurus > Shinisaurus crocodilurus. The sequence continues at coordinate 59,137,227 of CM037878.1, forward strand.
CAGGTTGGGGAAGACTGAGATTGGCCTTTGGTCTGTTCAAGCATGGCTCTTCTTATTTTCTTAGCTTTCAGAAGTGATGGTCCAAACTGAACCACAAACCTTTACACTTTTTTCTTTTTAAAAGCAAAATATATCCTTCCCTAGGATCCAAATCAACCTAGCAGTGACAATAAAGTCAATCATCTTGTGCTCCAAAAGCCTCCCTTCCCCATGGCTGCTACTGTGCACTGCAGACATTCTCAATGTTCTGTTGGTGTCAGAAGCCCATTCCTCTACAGCCAAAGATGTTCAGATCTGAAGAACTCTTACTCAACAGCTCAGTTTACTGCACTGTTACTCAATTATCAACCAATCGAACTCTTCTAGAGGTTCAAAATGTGACACTGGCTGCAGTCTTAGGCAGCCTCACTTGGATACAACAACATCCATGGAAATCCATGTGACTGATTCCTAAGTTTGACTAGGACTGGGACATTAGAATAACTCTTCATAATAAAGCTAGAGCTGTGTTTTAAAGTCCAAACTCTGAGTCTACCTTATTATTGACAGGCTCTCTATACTGCTTCTCAGCAACTGCTTCCAAAGCGATATACGAAACAATGAAATAAATGAAACATCACAGTCTAACAATTAATATAAAATGCAGACAATGAAAGCATATTGTAGGGCTAATTTTCCAAAAGCAGGATGAAATAGAATTGGCCTTTCCTGCTTCCAGAATGCCATGAGAGAGGGAGTTAAATGATCCAGCACATAATAACAGAGAGAGTTGCAAAGCTCTGGGGCAGCAACCAAGGAACTCCAGCAGCTACCATTCAGCTGGAATGATACAAGGCTTCACATTGGTGCGTAGGGCTGGGGGCAAAAATTTTCCTGTAGTTCTTGATGAGCATGGCTTTTATTTTGATGTAGCATCTGGGCCTCACCTCTTCTGGTTCACTTCCTGTAGTTCACACATTATGGCAGGGATAGCAACCTGGTGCCCTCCAGATGTTTTGGACTGCAACTCCAATTGGCCCCAGACAACATGGGCAGTGGTCGGGGATCATGGGACTTGTGGTCCAAAGCACCTGCTGGGCACTAGGTAGCCTACCCCTGTATTATGGTATTGACCACCTTGCAGAAATTTCAAACTTTTAAAATAGCTTTAAGGTACACTCCTATGCATGTTTAGACAGAAAAAAAATCCTACAGCCCCCTTGCTGGCTGGGTGATGCTGGGAGCTGTAGGACTTTTTTCTGTCTAAACATGTATAGGATTGCACCCTTACAATGCAATCTTTTACATGTCCACGCAGAAGTAAACCCCATTGGGTTCAGTGGAATATACTCCCTGTTAAGTGTGTATAGGATTGTAACTGTAGGCACCCACCTTCGATAAAACTTTCACAGATGGGAAACTGCGAATGGAAGATGACATAGGCAAGGCTACCCAGGGAGTCTATATAGCTGCATATTGAACCCTTTGTCTGAACACCCCAATTTATTCTTTTTTATTTATTTAACATATTTCTAGGCCCAAGGTGAGTCTCATACCACGGATTAAGGCAGTAGATCACCCATCTGGGAAACATATTTCAAATCTATATACCATCTCCAGCAGATATGTGGAATCTAGGTTTAACCAGCTAGTCTTGCCAAATAGCTGGAAGCTGCTTACCATGAATGTAGGGTGGACTTAGAGCTGCTGCTTCTCTCCCATTTCTTTACAGTTTGTAAATACACAGTCCACGAAAGATGTGTGTCCAAAGAGATTGTCCCCTGCATCAGCACGTATGTGAAATCCAAGAGAAATACAAATGTAAGTGAGGCATTTATGAATGACTGGTGCATGTGTTCACTCATCGATAATCTTCCATCTGCCCCAGCCCATCTGTAATGCAAAGCATGCTATCCACACAGTCATAGTAGCACTACGAATAGCACCAAAAAGGTACCTTTATTTTGTAGGCAACCACTTCACTGGATTGCCATGCCTCTGGTATAGTGCATAAATGCCAGACTGTAAAGGGGAGGGTTCGGCCTTCTGGGCACATGTGACCACACTTCTCTGCAACATCTACAGAGGAACTTATGCAAGCAGATGCCCAACAGCAAAGCACCCTGGGGCCAATCTCTGGCACAAGATACCTGCATTCTTAGGACTCTTCCATTCCAGGATCCCTGAATTATGAATAAAATTATCTTTTTGCAGGATGGGTACCAGCAGTGTCATTAGGTACCCTAGATAAATTGAAGTCTATGTTGGAATTCTAGCTGGAAAGTGATGGATCAAAAAGCATTGCCTAAAGTTGCAGCTAGGAGCAAGAGCTGCACTAAATCAGAGATGGCAGGTCAAGGCAAAGCAGAAACAGAGGCTATAGACAGGAACAGACATCAGGGACAGACAGTGGAGGGAGGCAATGCAGCAGCAAGAAAAGAGTGATCTGTGTCAAGTTCGGGAGGGGCAGAACTAGGCAGGGGGGCTGGGGTACCCATGGGGGGCTGCAATTAAGGCAGGTTGTGCACCCCTGTGCTAAAGAGCTACTTTCAAGAGTATGTGAATTGTGAACAATTCATTGCGGTATCATGACTTAAAGTGTTTGTCTAGAACCCTACACCAGTGGCTTTTTGATCAGCAGTAACTTGCCTTATAGGTGGAAATGATGGCCACCAATTTGGAGGGCTTTAAAAGGGGATTGGACAAATTCATGGAGGAGAAGGCTATCAATGGCTACTAGTCCTGATTGGCTATATCCTACCTCCAGTATCAGAGGCAGTATGCTTCTGCTTGTGGGTTTCGCATGGGCAGCTGGTTGGCCACTGTGTGAGCAGAATGCTGGACTAGATGGACCCTTGGTCTGATCCAACATGGCTCTTCTTATGTTTTTATGGAAGGTTAAAAAAAACAAAAGCACACAGCAGTGTAAAGATCTCTGTGCCTACATGTCCAGTGGATGATACCAGTCCCTAAAGTCAAGAGAGCTCTATCACAAACACTTCCCCAAACTTGCCCGGTCCTTCATTTATCCCAAACTTCCAAGAATATCCAGAAATATTTCAATGAACTTGTTTCTAATGCACAGTCAGGATTCTTTCTCATCTCATTTTTGCCTGACTGACAGTACCTTTTAGCATGTGAATTTCTTCTCCAGCATAGATCACCTTGTCTCGTGCATTTCTAGTTTATGCAGCACACGTGGATTGAGGGGAATTCCCCAGCCAAGTGTGATCGATGTCATAAAAGCATCAAATGCTACCAGGGCATTACTGGGCTACATTGCGCATGGTGCCAAATCACAGTGAGTACGTGAAGAGAGTGTGGTATTATTATTTTTTACCAAAGATACTGGAAGGCTAAACTGTTCAAGGCAAGTCACCTCATATGTTAGCAGGCCACGTCTGTTCTGTGTTCTCATCACGTGCCTGTCAACAAATAAGAAATAAGGGTTGTTGTTGCATTCTTTGTTTCATCTCCTGATCATGAAAATGGCCATTACACAGAATGCTAGTGAGAAGCCATGGAACATGACTAGATTTTGTTACTTGCTTAATTAGGGATCATTAAATACAGGATCAAATACAGAAGGCATTTTGCATTTATGGAAGTCACACCTTTATCCATCAACTGTTTTATGGCATTCACTCTCACATATATAGGGGGAATCTCTATGAGAGGAAATATACATGATGTGGTTTCCAAGAGATCTCAAGGACAAGAGCAGCTTTCTCAAGAAGCTCATCTAGGATCCGATGATGTGACACATCACCACCATCCCAATTGCAGCAATTGGTCTCCTGTGAACCCCATTATGGCATGCAGGATGTCTTGTTTCATGATTTCATAGAGATTTCATCCCAGCTATGTGTGGGTAGATGTGTCAGTTGGTACTGCATGCTCCTAGAGTAAAATGCCAAGCACAGGAAGAGGGAGTTTGTCAGGCCTGCAGATAGTAGCAGGCAGGATAGAGGGTTGTGAGAACAGGGTTATTTTGATTTTATTTATTTTATTTTTGTTTTCACATTCTCCTGTTCTTCTTCCTAAGAACTCAGAGTGGCTTACATACAGTCCCAAAAAGCAGTCTCCCATCCCAGCAGTGTATAGGGCTTGGACTGCTTGACTGCAGCAACAGAACTGTGCTGTGTGCCCTTTAACCATTCCTTTGGCCATGTGATATTTGCATGGGACACACAGAGGTAGCATGCTGCGCATGCAATGTATTCTGGAGCCCCTGCATTTTGAAACTTAATTCTTGTGTGCTTCTACAAGTACAAAGCTGAAGAGCTCCCTTCTTTTTCTCAGCACTTTGTTCTGATGCCAAGAGAATTACATTTTTCTAGTGAACACCTTTAGCCCGGCCTTCCACAACCTGGTGCTCACCCCCATACATTGGACTCTGCGGGATGGGGGGGGTTATGGGAGTTGTAGTCCAGCACATCTGGAGGGCACCAGGTTGGGGAAGGCTGCTTTAGCCTCTCATTAACGATGATGGGGACTAGCATGACAAGGAATTAACTTCCCCTCCCCAAGGGGAAGCAATTGCTTTTCTGGGATAGGAACACTAAAAGCTGCCTGACCAAATGGAGGAGAAAGTTATTTGCTAGGCCAATTATACCTTGCAGGTTGCTGCTGATGTTCCCTGTCTATGATAGAGGAGAGCATGTAAATTGCTAACTAGAGTTAGAGGGTGGTAGATATGGGGGAGGGGGAGTGGCACATACTCACACTCGTCTTTATCTCCTCTTGCAGCTTCACAACAAATGTGCCTCTCATGTGAAACCTGAGTGTGATGGTGGGCAGCTCAAGGACCACATCTTACTGCCTTCCCACATCTGCCCAGTGGTTCTGGTAAATGAATCTGCTTGGCTCCTTTGAAATAGGCTTAATAACTGGTATTTTCTGTCTCACTACTCAAGACAACTAGATTATGCTCTCTCAAAAACATAAGTTCTTATTTCAAACCTATCCAAACTGACTTTGTTAACATAAAACCAAGGCTGTTTCCTGCCACAACACTAGAGAATGCCTTGTCTGCCTGTTATCAGAGGGCTGGTGTTTCCCTAAGGAGTGAAATTGACTGGATGAGAAATTGTTTGCAATTGGGACTAGTCAATTTCACATCACTCCACACACCTCTCCACTCCTTCATTACATGTATACAGCTATCAAATGACCAATGCTGGGCTGAGGCTAGCTGTAAGGGGAAATCCCTCTGGTTGTTCCAGATAAATAATCATTTGTACACCACCTTAGGCTTTACTATAGAAAAGAGAGTTGCTAAATATAAGAAGGCTCAAAAGAGGCGTGTTGTGCAATGTGCATGTGATGTGTTCTATGCACAGGCACTTCCTCCCCTTTTAGAGCCACATCTCAGGTTACTTTGAAAAGCCACTGGTACATACATGTGTGACTCAAGGTGTGTAATAGCTGGATTGGGCACCAATGTGTCCATCCCACTCCCCCCTGCCAAACCTCCCCCAAAGGTAGGAGCAAAGAGAAAAGTTCTTTCTCTTTCTAACTTAGTTCTTATTTAGTGTAATGTTATTTTTAAAATAACCCCTAATGCAAGTTCCAAAGCAAATGCAGTTTACTGTCCTCAGATTGCAGGTTGGAAGGGGCTGTGGCTGAGAGGGAGTGACTTATGACAGCAGTGCAGTGCAATGCACACTAATAATGCAGGTGATTTATTGCTATTAGATCCCTACAGCAGATTAGAAGTTTGATTGAAGGGAAGAGAGTAGCTTATAACAATGTGATCTATTGCTTTTATCCCCAAATTGTAGGTTGGGCTGGGGGAGTAGTATACAACAACCCTGCAGTGTAGTTCACTGTTAGACCCCTGTTGTATGTTGGAGGGCTGTGCTGAGAGCAAGTAGCTTGTAGCAGCCTGGCAATGCCATACACTGTTATATTTCAAGCCAGAAATGGACTTCAGTTGCCCTCATAGGCCTCATTACAGGCCTAACCAAGCACTTAATTGCATGCAGAAGCCTTATGCTCTGTTGACTTGCCTGCTGTCAACAAGTCAACAATTTTTTTAAAAAAAAAATTAAATTAAAATTGCATATGCAGAAATTTATTTTATTTATTTATTATATTTATACCCCACCTTTTTTCCTGCAAGGAACCCAAGGCGGCTTACATAATCCTAATCCTCCTCCTCTCCATTTATCCTCACAACAACCCTGTGAGGTAGGTTAGGCTGAGAGTCAGTGACTGGCCCAAAGTCACCCAGTGAGTTTCATGGCCGAGCGGGGACTAGAACCCAGATCTCCTGAGTCCCAGTCCAACACTCTCACCACTACATCTTTGATGCGAACTTTCATTTTTCAACTCCCTCAACCCAGACTCAGATAGCACATGCACACCAGGGATGCACCAACACAGTTTGTTTGTAATCTAAATATTTTGGATTCATTCACTTTTCAGGTGTCTTTAAACACCACAGAGGCAGGATTGGTGTGTTAAGCTCACGATTAAGAAGTTCCCCTTTCAAAATGAGTGTAAGTGTATGGGCCCCTGAGAGAGTTTTTTTCAGCTGTGGAGATGGTGGAACTTTGGAGTTAATGTAAATCCTGGAAGAGCATCAAGTCAGGAAGCAAGTCAAGTATTGAACTGTGGAACCATCATTGTGTTCACAACTTCAAGCCACTTTCGGAGTGACTGATTCAGGACTTCAGTACCATTCAGTGCAGTTTATGAAATGTATTACTGATGATTTATCCATTTATTAGCGTTCTGTGTTGTTTCATAGACAGCGTTTTAGTACAAATGCTTGATATATTAACTCTTGGGGTGCTTCCAGACCAGGCTTTTATGTTGCAGTTGCCCTGCATTATTAATGGAATGCTGTTGGGGTCCAGACAATGACATATTCCATTCGTAGCCCTCCCATATTTTCCCACTTCTTTTGTCATGGTTTTTCTTACCAGGGGAAAAAAGTTAAGCAGAAAAAGTTGGAATAGCTGCACATTACCTTTTGGCTGATGGCTCTAGGAGCCCTCTGTCTGGAAGTACCCCTGGAGTTTCGTGGTCTTTTAGGGCACAATCCTACGCATGTTTGCACAGAAAAAAAGTCCTACAACTCCCAGCATTCCCCAGCCAACAAGGGCTGGCTGGGGTATGCTGGGAGTTGTAGGACTTTTTTTTCTGTCTAAACATGCATAGGATTGTGCCCTTAGTTGTTTATCAGTGCAGTTAGGAATCCTTCCTTTTCCTTTTGTTTCTATTGTCAGCATTTCCTACTTACCGGTATTTGCTGGCCTTCATCCATACTTCAAAGTCTTGATGCATTTTTTCCCTGTTCCAAAGGATAGGCAATCCCACCCAAGAAGATCAGACAGTGAATCGCCATCCAGCACCACCCCAGATGACACAAACCTGACCTTCAGATTCAATACCACCACTGTGGATGGACATGGGCTGCAGGTAGGCGGACCACAGCTGCTCTTCTCTCACACATGGACAGGATTGTGCGTCTACGTTAGGAATACGTTTTGTTCATCATGCCTGGATTGCAGGCCAGTTGCGGAGAAAGACATGCCAGAGGGAAGAAGAAGATGGCAATCTTCACTGGTCTCCTCAGGAAGCCAGTCCTGGGATATTCTTTGAGTGATTGAATAGAGCAACCTGGCTAACAGGTTAACATTAGAATCAATTCTCCTACAGCAGTGGTGGGGAACGTGTAGCCCTCCAGATGTTGTTGGACTGTAACTCCCATCAGCCCTAGCCAGCATAGCCAGTAGTGAAAGATGGTGGGAGTTGCAGTCCAACAACATCTGAAGGACCACATGTTCCCCATCCCTGTCCAACAACTTCCCCCTGCCTTGCTCCTCTCCCTTTTCCTTTTAAAAAAGATGGTTATTCCACAGAACCCATGCTTGCAGATACTTTCCTGGGCTAATATTGTCTCAGTAGTGTCTGCCATGTCATCTAAAGAGTTTGTTCTCTAGGCATATATTAGGAAGAGTACAAGAGGACATGCACAGACATTACTGAGTCAAAGGATTTAGCTAATAGAGCCAGCATGGTGAAATGGTGAGAGTGTTGGACTGGGTTTTGGGAGATCCGGGTTCTAGTCCCCACTTGGCCATGAAGCTCACTGGGTGACTTTGGGCCAGTCACTGACTCAGCCTAATCTACCTCACAGGGTTGTTGTGAGGATAAAATGGAGAAGAGGAGGATCATGTAAGCTGCCTTAGGTTACTTGCAAGGGGGGGGGGGGAAGGCAGGATACAGATGATGTAGTAGTAGTAGTAGTAGTAGTAGTAGTAGTAGTAGTCATCATCATCATCATCATCGTCATCGTCTAGCATACAGTCTGTGGCTGATATGCTGCAAGGCAATATGCAGAATAGGTGTGGACATGAATAGGTGCACAGATTGTGTTTCCCAGCCTTCCTCCATGGCACTAGAGCCTACTGACCCAACACTTTGCCAGTCGCTTGTCTTACTTCCTCTGTTGCAGTGCCGCATGACTCATTCTCGGCCATTCTACATGAATGATGTTTTGTATTCTGTACAAGGAGGTTCCTTGTTTGATTTGCAATTTGCTTTACAGATTACCCCTAACCCTGGAACACATCCACTGTTGGTGTTTGTGAACCCCAAGAGTGGAGGGAGGCAAGGAGAAAGGTATGTTTCCCCCCATTCCTATACAACAATCGCACCTTCCCAAGATACAGGTTTTGGTGCAATAAATGCACTTTTGCTAATCATTGTTTTTTTTTAAAGCTCTTTTTTTTTTAATGCCATTGTAGGTAATCCAAGCATCTTCCCTCAAGAAAGTGCTCCTGTAGCAGAAATACCATATTTTCCCTGTACTCAAAACTGTGTTGCTTGGAAAATACCATTCTTATCCCAGCTTGCTTGTCGACTGCTGCACATGCAAGTGTGGCATGTGATTGTGAGAGTGTCACCAATGCCTATTAGCTAGTGCCTGTGTCATCATCATCATCAGGCGATCACTCGTGACCGAGTAAGATTGTCTTCCGGGATAAAAGGAGGAAATTCTAAAGAAGATTGTGTAGACTCTAGCGATGGGTCCGTAAGTGACTGTGGAGGCCAATTCTAGATCCACACAGCTTCCCACAGTGAGGACACAGGTTACCAGATAGAAGATGGTCCTGTAAAGGATTCATTTGACGTGCTTTTCGCTTAGCACGTTTCTCCCTTTCACCTTGCACTCGGGCTTCTTCAAAGTCCATGGAACCTTTGTGAAAGGCCAACCTCCAGTTAGATCGTTCATGGGCCAGAGCTTCCCAGTTTTCGATGCTTATATTGCATTTTTTTAGATTAGCCTTATGAACATCTTTAAACCTCTTATATTGACCACCGATATTCCGCTTTCCATCCTTGAGTTGGGAGTAAAGTAACTGCTTTGGGAGACGGCAGTCAGGCATTCGAACAACATGACCGGTCCACTGAAGTTGGCGTTGAAGGATAATTTTTTCAATGCTAGTAGTCTTTGCTTCTTCCAGTACACTGACATTTGTTCGCCTATCTTCCCAAGTAATTTGCAGGATTTTCCGGAGGCAACGTTGATGAAACCTTTCAAGGAGGTGGAAATGACGTTTATAGATAGTCCATGCCTGTGTCATTGCCATTCCTTTACAGTAATACCTTGGATTGCAAGTAACTTGGTTTGAGAGCGTTTTGCAAGACAAGCAAATTTTTAATTATTTATTTATTTATTTATTTACTTGATATACAAGTGACTGTCTTGCAATACAAGTACTGTAGTACGGCTTAAATTAAAAATCTCTGTACAAATTTTTTGGGGGGGATTTCATTTTGATATAAGAGTGTTTTGGATTACAAGACGTTTTTGGAACGAATTATGCTCTCAATCCAAGGCATGACTGTACTTGGTAAGGATGGCTATAATGTAAAGTGCTTATGAAGCATACATTGCAGAAGGAGGCTTAGGATAAGGAGGAAGGTACAGGTGCTATAATGTAGTAAATATTCACCCCAAAGCATCCTGGAGGACTAAAATATTTGTGATGTTTGTTGTATCATTTGGTCCTGTGTAGCTGCATTTTCTTTCCCAGACAGCTGGCACAGAGGTGCCTGAGCTGTATTGGGATGGTTGTGTGGGCAGAGGGCTTTAACTTTTTGTCCCTGGTGTGGTTCTGATTGATATTGAGAGTGGTGTTGGTGCCTGCAGTCCACCACAGGAGGAAAACTGCCATTTGTGCTTGTGGGAGCTTTCCTCCCATTGTGAATGGCAGATGTAAGGGGCGGGGAGGATTCTGATCAAGACGGCACTGGGGACTAGGGGTTCTCCTCCTCCCATGTCATGTTCCCAATCAAGGACCACCCCGTCGCCCTCAGGCTAGCTATTTAGGAAATTAAAATCAGCTACACAGGACCAAACAACATTTGGCCCTCAGTTTCCCAAGTAACCCAAATATGCTGCTTGGACCTTCCATAGACTAAATCACCATGTCTCTACACTAAATTCACTTGGGGAGATCAGAAGAATTCCCTCGCATCTGGAAGATCTGTGGTGGCAATCAAATGCACAGTTTCTGTTCCTGGCAAACAACATACAGTATTTTTCCATGTATAAGACTATACTTTTTCCTAAAATAGTTAGACTAAAAATTGAGGATCGTCTTATACACGGAAGTAAGCCAAGGAGAGAACCGCGCGGTTGCGAAACTGCCCAGTGGGGGGGCGTCTTATACATGGGGGCGTCTTATACACAGAAAAATACGGTATGCTAGGCTCATGGAGCTGCTGTGTGCAAGGTGGAGGGAGCGGGGAGCAGCTGACCCGGAGGAAGAGTAATCATCTGCCGTGGCTCTCATTTTTAGGGGCCATCACTTCTTGTTTTTCTTACTCACTTTAGGGTTTATCGGAAATTCCATTATCTACTCAACCCCAGACAAGTTTACAACCTGGACCGAGGGGGACCCAATCCTGGGTATTGAAATTCATTGCTCGACACACAGACCATGTCCATCCTGCACCCATTTTGCTTTCCTTCTTGCTATTCTCTTTCCTTTCTGCTGCCTTTGGCCCATTCTCCTCTTCCTTTCCTCTTTCCTATCTTGCTCCTCTCCTCCTCCTCCTCCTCCTCCTCCTCCTCCTCCTCCTCCTCCTCCTGCTTTCTCTCTCCAATTTCCCTCTCCACCTCTCTCTCTACAGAGGCTTATTAACATGCCTTTTAGACTGAGGAACTCAGCCTGCTGCCAGTGCTTAAAAGTATGTATGTAGCCAGTGCTGGAATTTATTATCTTTGCCATGTCTGTCTTCCTGCAATCAACCTTTGGGCTCTGGGGTCTCTAAAGACATATGGAGGAAGACATGTTACACCAGAATACAAATGATACAACCCAGCAAAATTGATTTGCGGCTAAGGCCCATTGCATTGCCTTAAATGGGATGTAGGTGCAACTAACTTTGGCTGGACTGTGCCCAAAGTTCTTACGGGAAAATTCTATGAGCAGGAGCGGGCAAAAATCTGTTCTCTTCCATGCAGATCTTTCCAGCAAACTGGATTTTGCATTCCCAGTAGATATGTGCCATGTATTCCTTTATGGCCATTCCTCCGGAATGGGCCAGCATAGTTTCCTTGTTCACTAGATTTCATCATATCCTTAATCATTCTGTTGTAAACATGAGAATTAGCAAGAGTTGCAGTATTGAAGACTCCCAAGAACTGCAGGGCTAACAGGCCTTTCTTCACTTTTGCTTTTGTGTGCTATCCTAGAATTTGAAAAGCAGCAATCTAGGTAGGTGTGGGGTGCTTTCTTATTTATGATAAGCAACCAATTCTAACCTGCTTCCCTTCCTTTGCCTTCTTTCTTAGATTAAATTTTTTCCATGATGCCCCAGACTTTCGAATTCTGGCTTGTGGAGGGGATGGGACCGTTGGATGGATTCTGGACTGCATAGGTAAATCAGGAACAAGAGGCACTGCATGAATTAAATTACATTAGATACGTGGGGCAGCTGATATGCTTGGGGTCACTGCTGCCTAAGAGAAAGAAAAGGAGGAAGGGGCTAAGGCTGGAGTTCTTCCACCCACCCACAGCTCTGTCCTGTATGAATGCTATGAACAAAAACATGAGAATTTTGAAGCTCTGACAAGGATTTATTTTATTTATTTATTTATTTATTTAATATGTTTATTCACCGCCCATCAGCCAAAAGGCTTCCTGGGCAGTTTACAAAACAAAGCAACACTAAACCAAAAACATCATCATCATCATCAACAACAACAACAACAACAATAATAATATAGAAACACAAACATATTAAAATGTAACATGAGAAAAACCCAAGCAGCCAAAATAAATTCAATCTAGAGGTACAGTGGCGATAATAAAATGAATAAAACCAACCATTAAAATATTGGGCAAATAAAAAGGTCTTCACCTGGCGCCTGAAAGAATAGAGGGTAGGCGCCAGGTGCACCTCTTTGTGGAGCTGAGGATTCCAAATTGATGGCCAGATGCTCTGCCACACACACAGTTTGTAGCCCTATTATTATATTTTCCATCGTAAGAATAATTATTCTTCTTCAGTGTCTAGTACCGAGCTAAGCGTTGTGCAAATTGAAACCAAAAGAGAAGCCCCTGCCAATGGCTTACAGTCGAACAGAACAAGACACAAAACAGGATAAGAACTTGGACGACCACGCCTATGCAATGGTACTCACTGATTTCTATGGGTCTTACTCCCAAGTTTAGTATACATAGGATTGCAGGCTAACCAGTTCTGACCTCCCCACACCATGTAATCTCTCTCACCACTCCAACAATAAGGAACTCCTTTATTTTTGGCGGCAGGATGCCAAGAATTTCCCCCACAAAGACAAAGGAAAGATGGTTGTTAGCAGTCAATGGGAAAGTGGGGACAGCTGAAAGAATATCAGTGTAGGGCAGGGGTCCCCAACCTTTTTGGACCTGTGGGCACATTTGGGAATTTGAGAAACTGCTGTGGGCACCACCAGAAAATACCAAATCAGTGGGTTGCCGCTTTGGCATCTACCGGTCACGTCTATCGATCTCAGGTTGCGTCCTATTCAGCAAAAAAATTTGTTTCATGTCTATTGGACAGTGCAATGTCTCTTTAATAAGGGATTGCCTAATTTGGCTAATTGCTGGCAGTGCAATATAGTTGATGCTTCTTTTAAACATGTGTTTGGCAATGTTCAGTAGTTGCTTCTTTTTGAGAGGAGGTTATTTGTACTGGAACAATCTTTAATGTTCACTGATGTACACGCTCTTTTAAATTATTTACCTGCTTCATGGAAATTAACAAATGGAAGGGGAAATGGATTCTCTGTGCCCTTCTGACAGCTAAAAGACTGATACAACAAAATTGGAAGGATAAGCACTCGCCTCCTATAATATAATGGCTTGAGGACTTTACAATGCTTTCAATATATGAACGGGTGGCATATAGATGCCAACTTCAAATGGATACTTATTTGGATATTTGGTCCACTTTTGTTGAAGCCTATGTATAATTGCTAGAAAGTTGTATGTATTTCATACAAATCCATGTATGTATATTTAAAAAAACAGGAAAGGTTTTGTTTTTTTTATATATAAAATTTTTGGGTGCCCATGGGCATCATGTTGGGGACCCCTTTGTGGGTGCCATTGGAGGTGTCTGTGGGTGCTGCATTGGGGACCCCTGTTGTAGAAAATATCTGTAGAGACAGAGCGAGCACTGGGCTTTTGAAGTGCACACAAGAGGAAATGTGCAGCCTGTGAGACTCTGAGGCAGGGAGTCCAAAGAGGAGGTCTGCAGCACAATGGGCCGAGTTTAACATACAGTCATGCCTTGGATTGAGAGCATAATTCGTTCCAGAAATGTGCTTGTAATCCAAAACACTCTTATATCAAAACAAAATTCCCCCAAAAAAATTTGTACAGAGATTTTTAATTTAAGCCGTACTACAGTACTTGTATTGCAAGACGTCGCTTGTATATCAAGTCAATTTTTAAAAAATAAATATTTAAAAATGTGCTTGTCTTGCAAAATGCTCTCAAACCAAGTTACTTGCAATCCAAGGTATTACTGTACATAACACTGATTGGCATTAACTAGCCAAACTTTTGGCAGCAGGTCTAATGTACAGTTTCTTTCCTCTTCTGAATGTTGCAGCATAGATTGCATTGTAAGCAATGTCTTCTGAGATTCAGGGGTCGAGTCTGGGAACTCAAGATTGGTGTTTGTTGGAACAAGGGGAAGAGGCATGGGATGATATTTTAAAGAGATCTCCAGCATCTTCTTCTGATGCAGAGGTGGGAATATTTGGCCTTCTAGATGTTACTGGACTGCAAGTCCCATCATCCCTCACCATTGGCTGATGCAAGTTACAGTCCAATGACATCTGGAGGGCCAGCTATTTCCCAACAGTGCTCTTTGGTGTCTTCTTTCTTGAAGACTTTCAAAATATATCTGTTCTTCCCTGCTACTCATTCACTCTCTTTCACACAGAAAGAAAGAGAAAAATATTGAGACTGGGGAGAAGGATCAGGACAGACCCCATGGAAAATAGCTGGACTACCCCTCCTTGCTTCTGGCTACTCACCATAAGATTTATCTCCTTCTCCCAAAGACCCTGAGAAGGAAGTCTAAGGGCACAATCCTATGCATGTTCAGGCAGAAAAACTCCTACAACTCCCAGCATGCCCCAGCCATCCATCCTGGAAGTTGTAAGACTTTTTTTCTGTCTAAACATGCATAGGATTGCACCCAAAACTCTGAAATGTCATGTCATACCATGCAATCTGGCAGCCTTTTAGGGTGCTATCTGGTACCTAGAAATGGCAGCTTCACGTGGCTTCCAACCAGAGAAGGGGAGAAATCAAGTCACACTGCCAAGTACATAAACATAGTGGATGGGTAGAATCTACTGAAGCGTTTCCATGTACACATGGCTAAAAAACTAGCCCTGACCTTAAATGTGTCTTTACATTTAACATGCAGAGTTTTAAAAAATAATATAATAGCATCTGGTGGGGGCAAGGGCAGATAATTATCAGGATCGTAGCAGGAGTGGATGGGGAATTTAACTCTTTCTTCCCCTGCTGTAGTCCTGAAGAAAATCCTTCCTCTGATGCTGCTAATTGATTCCAGTGGCAAATTTCCTCCCAATGCATATATCACTAGGCTTTTCTACACAAGGCATTTATTGTGCGCTCATCATTCCCCACTCATGGTTGTTTACGGGTTCTTTAGACGGCCTTCTCCTTGTCCCTTCAGCCAGAGCAGCTAGACTGGTGGGGACTAGGAAGAGGGCCTTTTCTGTGGTGGCCCCCATACTGTGGAACTCCCTCCCTAGTGACATCCGCCATGCCCCCTCTCTGTTGAGCTTCCGCCGCTCACTAAAAACATGGTTATTCAGGCGGGAATATGGGGTGGGTTACGATTTTAAAAGTTATACTGTTTTATACTGTTTTAAATATGTTTTATAACATGTGTTTTAAATGTATTTTATCATGTTGTACATTGCCCAGAGTGGCCGGTTTGCTGGCCAGATGGGCGATCCAGAAATACAACAAATAAATAAATAAATAAATAAAATTTAGACGATGTTGTGACCCTCCAGCTTCACCTCTGTGTCTAACCAGCACTTTTGGTGAGATTTTTTAGAGCAGGGAAAATGCAGCATTTAATTGTGAAAGCAAAAGAAAAGGTGATTTCCTCTTGTGTATTTGTGCTATTTCACCTGCCACTTCGAGGTTATGTAGCAGAAAAAAAGGAGAAGGAAACACTCTGCGTGTAGTGCTTGGATCTCAATTCTGTGATGAAACTGGAAGTAGATAACAGCCTAGTGTAGAAAAGTTTACTGTCAGAAGAGGAATTTTCCTGAAGAATGCAGCAGGGGAAGAAAAGGTTACATTCCTTATCAGCCTCCCCTCACCCCAAGCTGATATTTACTTTATTTTTTTTATTTTAACATTTAACATTCACACTCATTTGGTCCTAAGCTGCCTTCAGTTAACATAACGCCCTCTAAACAGTTTGCTTTGTGTGCAGAACACACTGTCCCGTGTTGCTGCGCTCTTTGTCTTTTTTGTTTGTCTTTGGGTTGTTCTAACCATGTAACCCAGTAAATACAATCGCCGTGAATTCTGCCTCAAGCTCTGGGGAAATTGTTCGGCTTTCCCCTGTCACCAGTCCTGTGGCAAATCAAGTCAAGGAAGGAAATCTTAACAGTAACATTATCTGCAAAACTGGGACTCCTGTCCTGTCTCTTTATATGGACTCTAATACACAAATAAGACATAAAGAGCTCCAGACTTGTTTTCTGGACAGCAGCCAGGCTGGTCATAGCTGCTAACTGGAAATCAGCAAATGAACTTCCTCTTATCATACGGAAACAGAAATTTGGGACCTTGCACTAATGGAGAAACTCACTAAACATCTTAAGGTACAAAGAGGCCAAGTAGAAATTGAAACTTTCTATGGAATATGGTATCCATTTATTGAATTTGCTAATACTGAGAAGAATACACAAAAACCTCCTAAGACACACAGAACTCTGTGGCATGATCTATTAGGATGGTGAGTGATAACTTTATCAGATAATCTTGCTTGTACAAAATCGAGATCCTGAGCTATCAGAAAGACTGTAAAGAAATTGACTCACATTTGGTGTGCTTAAATGTGTTACTGTTTATTGTTATTTCGAAAGATTCAATTTTTTAAAAACATACAAGTCACATCCAGCAGTCCATTTGTGGGTCTTTAATGGCTGTTTCTTTTTGCAGATAAGATAAGCTTCGCAAAGCACCCCCCTGTGGCAATCCTGCCCCTGGGGACTGGCAACGACCTTGCCCGCTGTCTCCGATGGGGAGGAGGTAAGTCTCCCGAATCAGCCTGACACTGTAGGGTCGTTCAGCATGACCTCACACCATGACTTGCCAGTGATCCCTCCTGCCAACTGTCCCATGTGCTACTGAAACCTGTCAGCTGCCTCTAATGCCGCGTGCCATTGACCATGCTCTTCACCACTGGAGTTTCTCCATCACTGACTGCTCTTGACCTGCCAGTACTGTGAAGCATGCCTTTTCAGAGCATACATTTGCCCAAATCTCATAACATCCACCGTGCAACCAGCAGTCCCATCCAACTAGCAACCTCAACTATCCTTCAAAATGCCGTGTCCCATTCATTGTCGATGTTATTGGGCCCAAATCATTATCAGGCTTATTTCCACCACATGCCCTTCTTTTCTGGTTGTTCATACTGCTGAGGCACCTATTACCAGATCCACCATTGCCCCATGAATGCTTGGAAAATTCCACCACTGGCATTCTGTTCATCATATGCCATCCCTTTTCCACCTCCCAAGGTTATGAAGGAGGCAACTTGATAAAAGTTCTGAAGGACATCGAACACAGTACTGAGGTGATGCTGGACCGATGGCAAATTGATGTCATCCCCAATGACAAAGAGGAGAACGGGGATCCTGTCCCATACAGCATCATCAACAATTATTTCTCCATAGGAGTGGTAAGCAATCTGTATAATCCTTATTCCTGTGGTATCTCTCCCTATTTCGTCCACTGCACTGTTGTATCAGAACACGTAGTAATAGTGTTGTCAAGCAAAGGTGGACTGGAGACAAACTATGGTTTTTAGAGAGTGGAAGGTGGTACAACAGAAGCATTCTTGCCTGTGGTGTACATCGCGGGCAGGCAGTGTGGTGCCTGCGGACACCAGTGCACCCTCAGACCACTTTCTTGGCACCCACCAAGATGCTCTGCCCCCTCCCACTTTTTTTAAAAAATTAATTAACACATTTTCTTACCAGCAGCTGGGATTGCTGTGAAATAAGTTTCTGTTGGTGCTGAAAACTGTGGGTTCAGAGGAGTTGTTTAGTGTGTTGGGGCTCAGACCCCACCTCTGCCTTGTGCTCAGTCTTTGGGGCTGGTTACTTGTCCTTTGCTGCACCGCCCATGGCAGCCATTTTGTGGTGGTACCCAGGAGAGCTGCTCAAATTGCCAAATTGTCCATGGCCCAAAATAGTTACATACCCTTAGTTACATGCTCATTTCTTTGCCTACTGTCAAATTGGTTTTGCAGCTTTTTCAAGCATCACAGATACTTGCAAAATATATTTATTGGGGTGCTTCCAGGTGGAGGGGTCAGAAGGCACTAGGCAGGTATTCTTTCTTTTTTTCCTTACCGGATTTTCCACAGTAAAGAAAAAAGTTGGAAGAAGCAGTGGGAAAATATGGGAGAGTTACAAGTGGCAGTCAACAAGTCTGCCCCCACCCCATGAAATTCCATGAATGGGACAGAACAATGATGAGATAAAAGCCTCATCTGAAAGCACCCCAGAGGCATGGCAGTGGGATGTATTCACACCATAAGCAACACCTTCATTCAACTCACAGTGGTAAGGCAAGGTGCAGTTTTCTTTTGATGGGGATGCTCATATCTGCAAATGTAAGGCTGAAAAGTCCGCTTTGCTCTTGGGAGGAAGATTCCAAGGCTTGTGATGGCTCTTAGAGCCCCGTAGAAATCTGTCACAGACTTGTGCTATAAGAAGGCTCTCTTTTTCATCAGTAAGTATTATTATTTTAGTTTTGACAGGTCTCTTTGGGAGAAGAGAGAAAAGCAATTAGTCCTTATTTATTCTGATGTCTGAGGTTATCCCTTAGAACATATTGTGCTTTCTGTCACCGTTCAGTGCTTGAAAGTAAGGACTTTGAGCTCGCACCTCATTATGGAGAAATCAGCTAAGTATGATGCAAGCATGTGGGGAGCTAACCTACAGGAGTATCATGGGACTTAGCTAGTCGGTCAGCTGAGCTCCAGGAGGCTTCACGTGACCCAGTCAGCTGACCTCTAGAAGAATTTTGCAGGTACAGTGATCGGAAGTAGAGTTGGATAAGGGATATAGCAAGGGTGAATTCCTGTATGAAAATCAGCTTGGGCCAAGGAGGATCGCTGAAAATTGGCTTGGGCCAAGGAGGATCGCTGAAAATTGGCTTGGGCCAAGGAGGAGCTCCAGTCCTGCTACTGGACCTAAACTTTCAGTCAAGCTAGGAGGGAAATGGCAATGTAACTAGGCTCCCATTCTGAGGCCCTCTACTACAGAGATGTCTAGGAAGGAGGTGAAGTTTGCAAATAAGATTTCCAAGATAGACATCACACTAAGACCTGACTTTCACAGAGTGCAGCTGAGGAGGTAAGCCTGTGTCTGGACTGTACCACTTCAGACTTCATTCAAAAAAACAAAATCACTGCATATGAAAACCATATATATGAGGGGAAAGGATTCTAGTTAGTTTTCTTGCTTTTACATATAGTGTGTGTGTATGTATGTATGTATGAACATTCCATCATTATCTTCTCAACTGTTGTATGCAATGGTACAGCCCAAGACACCGGTTGTCTACCCTCAGCTGCTCTTTGCGAGAACCAGATCTATGATTTCATGTGTAGGGTAAATATGCTTGCTGTCACTGTGGGGAACATGGTGCTACAAGGAAGTGATGGCATTGTTTTCCCTCAATAAAGTAGTCATTCTGCTTTAAGGGAAAGGGTGCTTCCAGACAGGGCTCCTGGCACTACCAATCCAAAGGTATTGTGCAGCCATTCCATCTTTTTTTCCTTAACGGATTTTCTGCGGTAAGGAACAAGACAGAAGAAGTGGTGGGAAAACACAGATGGGTTAAGAGTGGAAGACAACAATGTCTAGACCAACACCACCCTGGTAAAAGTCTGTGGATGAGGCATAATAAAAGCCTTGTCTGGAAGTGCTCTTAAGAGAACCTGTAATAGAACCTATTGCCAAATGCTGGTGAGTATTACATAAATAAATATTAGGCTTACCGTGGATTATTTAACCCACGCTGAGGCTGTAGTGCATGCAGGGCATGTGCAGCCACCATTTTGAATTGCAACCCCTGCTTGGAGGCATGTTGTGTCATGCGAACCTGGCGAGCGTGGGTTATGCGAGGGTTCAACAACCCATGCATAACCCATGGTCTGTTTTAGGGTTATGCGAGGGTTGTTTAACCCTCACATAACCCATGCTCACCAGGTTCACATGACCTGACAACCCCCCAAGCGGGGCTTGCATATGCAGCCTGGCGCCCACAAGTGCGCGTCTTGTTGTGTGTTAGATAATCTATGAGCCAGTGCAGCGTAGTGGTGAGAGTGTTGGACTGGGACTCGGGAGATCCGGGTTCTAGTCCCCGCTCGGCCATGAAACTCACTGGGTGACTTTGGGCCAGTCACTGACTCTCAGCCTAACCTACCTCACAGGGTTGTTGTGAGGATAAAACGGAGAGGAGGATTATGTAAGCCGCCTTGGGTTCCTTGCAGGAAAAAAGGCGGGGTATAAATATAATAAATAAATAAATAAAATAAAATAAAATGATGAGCCACAGTGTGTCTTCCGAACCCAGGCTTTGTGTTGCAGTGACTGAAAGATACCATTCCTGCTTTAGCCTTAATAGTAACTCTTTGTGCATTGCTGATCCTGCTAGCCCATATGGACGAGCAGTGATTGGAAATGAAATTACCCTCCAAACATGTGGCTTGTCAGTAACTGACACTGATCAGGTTCAGGCAACACATGGGCAGACTGTGGTGGTCCTGCCTGAAGTTATGATCTGATGCAAGTTATTTGGTAACTGCAATTGCAAGAATCTGTCTGCACTGACAAATATGCTTTCTTGCTATATAGTATCAGCCACATTTCCCTTTCTATAACAGGCATTTAGCTACCTTTCCATTCTGCCCAATTAAGAATTCTGTGTAACTTAATGGCTTGCATACCCCTTCCCAGATAGAAGTTGGTCCAATAAAAGATATCACTTAACCTATGTTGTAGGGTTGCTAAGGAGCACCTCACAACAGCTGACTAGTTTAATGTTCTGACACGGTGGGAGAAACAGCTGATTAAAAAAACCCCACTGAAATATTTGTTTAAAAATGCTCTCATGTTATATTAAGGTTCCATTTATAAGTGATTGATGATTGTTATAAATGTGTTACAGACATGAGCAGTGTGCCTTACAAATGGCTATAATTGATGTGCTGACCTTTTAGATTCTGTAACCCATGATTAATATTGCATTAAATAGCTTGAAATCGTTTTAATACTTTGCCGTTCTTTTCAGGAAAAAAATGACTCTATTGTAATAGGCGGCACGCCATCCATAGATCCATTGTGCCTTATAATCAGTTGCTGGGTGCTGTTAGCAGGGCAAGGGATGTAAATAAGCGGGCTGTGGTGCTATGGAATCTCAGTGCTGACAAGGTGCCTTTAAATACTGAGGATGATGACAAGCTGTTTCACCTCTGTGAGTCTGGGCTGCCACATGCTGCTTCCCATCTTCTCCTCTTTTATTTTTGGACTGTGAGAAATGTGGGCCAGCAGCTATATCACTGACAGGAAGTTTTGGATTACAAATAGATCAGGCCATGGGCTCACAAAGCCCCTGCCTGGTGACACCTCTGCACCCCATCACTAAGATGTGGGTGATGAACAGCCTGCTAATCCCTGGATGGAGTAAAGCACATTCCTAAGGCTATCTGGACCCAGAGACAGCAAGACAGGTCCTTGCGTTACTATTTGTGACCACACGCTCTGCGTTATGTGGCTATTCAAAAACTACTTGAACTTTATGTTTGCTCAGACATTCCTGTATTTAAGCACGTGACAGATGTGGCGGATAACATGTTTGTCAGTGTGCCAAATGTTTTTGGCACATTTTTCATTGGTTTCTAGGCTGTTTGGGTTTGTTTTTGGTTTTTTTAAAAATCCTGTTTACATTTATCTCCTCCCCTGTTCGAAGGATACAAGATGGATTTCAGAGAATAATATACATAGACAAGATGGATTCTTGTCCTCTGAAAGGCAATGTCAGTCTAGGGACCAGCCACCTTTCTTGGCCTGCATCTTAAGACAGAGAACTGCGAAGCATGTAAGAAATGATGGAATATGTAAGGACTCAACATTGAATTAATCAGACATGACTGACTCTGGCATGGGTAACTTTAGGATGCACGTGAAGAAACTGACTTCAAAATCAGTTATAAAATCAGTAAGAAAAGATGGGGTACAATTTAAGGACTAAAGCAGTGCAACATATGCAACTTCTAACATTTGTTAATGGCATCCATCTGAGTCAGAACTCTGGCAAAGCTGTCTTCACTCTCTGGGAGACTTCAGTTCTCTGATTCTCTCCCCCGCCTTCTCTCTCTCTCTCTCTCTCTCTCTCTAGGATGCATCCATTGCACACAGATTCCACATGATGAGGGAAAAACATCCTGAAAAATTCAACAGCAGGTAAATATCTTTCCCCATCTCTAGTGTCATTGGAGTGCTAAGGAGAAGGTGTTCAGTGAATTTATGGTGGGATAAATCCATGTGTTTAGGTCAGGGGTAGGCAACGTGGTGCCCATGGGCACCAATGCACCCCCAGGCACCTTTCTTTGCACCCACCAAGGTGCCTTACCCCTCCCACTTTTAAAAATTTTTTTAACACATTTTCTTACTGGCAGCTGGGATTGCTGTGAAATAGGCTTCTGTTGGTGCTGAAAGCTGTGGATTCAAAGGAGTTATTTAGTGTGTTGGGGCTCAGGACCCACCCCTTGTATTCAGTCTTTTGGGCAGGTTACTTGTCCTTTGCCATGCCTCCAATGGCAGCCATTTTGTGGTGGTACCCAGGACAGTTTCTCAAATTGCCAAATGTGTCCACAGCCCAAAAAGGTTGCCTATCCCTGATTTAGATCATGTATTGCAGGGGTAGACAGACTTCAGGCTTTGAGGATCTACTTTGGTGTTTTTTCTCTATGGCAGAGATCCATCAACTGGAGGCAGCCTGGTGCAAAAGACACACTTACAGTTCAAGAATTCTGAGCCTAGGAATTTGTTTTGAATACCAGAAGTGAATGAGGCTCATCGTCCTTCCACACAAAAATCCACTCTGGGTTTGCTTCATTCCCAGGCTTTCTTCATTTCAGCAGTAGATTTTAAGGTGGGGGAGGAGTCATTTTGTTGGTTGCTATTGGTTAAACCTTTGGGAATTGGACATCCTTGCTGATCTATTGCAAATCACCCAGAGATCTATCAGTAGGGCCAGATCTATCTTCTCCCGCCACCCCCTGGCCACACACACACTCAATTAGGTGGCTGAAAAAGAATGCTTTGGGGGGAAGCAGGAGTGTATCTTTGTGGGAAAGGACTTGTAAGTTTGGTTCTGCTAACAAACACAAATCCCTGGACTAAGCATGTGCTCAAAGGCCCCCTGTTGCTTAATTCTTAGCATATGTCCCTCTGCCTGAGCCACTGTTTTGCACCTGGCTCCTATGGTGTCACTCGGAGGACTAGTAAAAAACAAAGTAGATCTTGCAGACATGAAGTCTGCCCACCTCTGTTATAGGAAATGGCTCTTCGTGGTGAGAGTGTTGGACTGGGACTCGGGAGATCCGGGTTCTAGTCCCCGCTTGGCCATGAAACTCACTGGGTGACTTTGGGCCAGTCACTGACTCTCAGCCTAACCTACCTCACAGGGTTGTGAGGATAAAATGGAGAGGAGAAGGATTATGTAAGCTGCCTTGGGTTCCTTGCAGGAAAAAAGGCGGGGTATAAATATAATAAACAAAACAAACAAAGCTTCTGGCTTGGTGTTTAAATGCTGGAGAGAAATGTGCATTAGAGTGCATGCTCGGCCAACTAACTGATCATAGCTGCAAGGCAGGATGGGGAACATGTGGCCCTCTGCATGTTGTAGGACTGCAACTCCAGCAATCCCCCACCATTGGCTAGGCTGACTAGGGCTGATGGGAGTTGCAGTCCAACAACATCTGGAGGGCCTCGTGTTCCTCACCCCCACTGTAAGGCCTAGTACCGGTCCTCCTGTTTCTACTCAGAGGAATTCTCAATTCAAGGCCATCCTGATCGTCTTGCCCCATTTTTTACATTTGCCCTTCCTAAAACGATTCTCTTCCTAACTGATGCCACATCTTATATAATTCACTATTGATAAGGCATGTAATGTGGTGTGTGTGTGTGTGTGTGTGTGTGTGTGTGATTGCAATAAGCTGCAGCTTTGCTAAGCAAAGAGATACTCTTAAGTATATAGAAGAAATCCTGAAGTAGCCACACGACTGTTGGGGAAGCCACATTAGAAGAGTGGTCTTTAAGGAATCAGTGTCAGGCTGGCAGAATATGGTAAGTGGTAGTTTACAGATCTCTGTCCTGTTGCAAAGTACTGAGAAATGGAATAAACTTTCCAAGGAGGTTGTGTGGTCTCCTTGTCATAAAGCAGCCTTCCCCAACCTGGTACCTTCCAGATGTTTTGAACTACAAGTCCCAGCATTTCTGACCATTGCCCATGCTGCCTGGGAATGATGGGAGTTACAGTCCAACACATCCAGAGGGCACCAGGTTGGGGAAGGCTGTCACACAGTTTTCAAGAGGAGGCTGAGTGAGCATTAATCAGGAATGGTTCCTATCTAGGGCAGGGATGAGCAGAACAGGGTCCAGATCTGAACCTCCAGATCACCAATCCAACCAACATGCCAAGGAAAGTGCCCACAAGACTGTGTAGGTTCTTTTGACCTACCAACCACCTGGCCATCTCTGCTTGGACACTTCTTTATGTCTTTACTCTAACACAGTTGTAACTTAGTGGCATTTTAAGACCAGAAATGGTAACTGAAAGAAACTCACTTCCCTTGTATAGCAGTTCATACATCAGACCCATGGCATGCATTCCTGGAGCAATGTGGCTGATACCATTGTAAGATTTGTAACTATTACAAATTTTTCAGGTCTTCATGTTTTAGTTTTTGCATGGAAAGCTGCTAGAATTTGGCTGTAAACCCAATTCCATTCATTCACACTTCATAATTACATTGAAATTCCAGGGCCAGCAGGAACAGGCTATCAGGGCAAGGCAAAACATCAGGTTAGAACTAGCTCTTACATTTCATTTGCAGTTCAGATGAAATGATCCTGGCTTATAGTTCTTTTTTTCTTGTTCTTTTTTCTTCTTTCTTTTTTTTTTTAAAGAGGAGACTGTCCCTAATTAGCAAGAGACATTCAGGGAAATACTCCAAGGATCCTTGTAGTTCAAAAATTTCTTAGAAATTTAGCAGACCTCCAACACTCTCCAGGATGGTTTCCTTTTAAAGTGAAAATCTTTCTTATTCTCTCTAAATCATACCTTAGGAATAAGATTCCTAATGAGAAATTCAAGGGTTCATGTGTGTGAATCATGTCATGCTTTAATGTTTGGGTGCTGATCCTGTGGCCCTCCAGATGTTGGATCTTGAATCATTTAGTACATTCACAAGCATCAGTTTGGTGCATGCATCCACAAACCTACACAATAGGGGTTGAGCTTTGCTATATATTCAGATTCTCTCCAGTATTTGTTTGTTAATTATGGTGTGCTGGGTATTTGGTTTTAATGTTTTGATAAATGTGTTATAGAAATGTTTTTGTATTTATTATGATGTATTTTAATTTATTTTAATCTTTCTTTGTAAACTGCTTAGAGATATTTTTAGATATGGTAAGCCGTATATAAATCTATATAATAATCATTATCATAGTAATATCAGAGGCAGTACAGCTCTGAATACTAGTTGCTGGGGAACATGTCCAGCAGTGAGCTATTGTGCTCATGTCTTCCTTGTGGGCTTCCCATGAGCATCTTATTGGCCATGGTAAGAGCAGAATGCTGGACTAGATGGAGTCTTGGTCTGATCCAGCATAGCTCTTCTTATGTCGTTATGATCTGTTTGCCACAGTTACACAGTGCAGCTCAAACTGGAGAAATAGGTAATGGGGTGATTGTATGAATGGATACTTTGATGAACAATAGACAGGGGAAATATGAAGCTATCTCTCACAAATTGAAAAGTAAAGAATTTCTGTCTGTGATACTTCTAGTCTGTGTATATTTCCAGCAGTTTTCTGTGGATTTAGGTTAAAACCCTCAGTGTGCCTTAATTCAGTTACTGTACATGCTTTCCAGGTAAAAAGACAACAGAGCAGTATATGAGTATAGAGGGTTGGTAGATATAAGGAAAGGTTGAAGGAACTGGGTAAGTTTAGCCTGGAGAAGAGAAGACTAAGGAGGGACATGAGAGCACTCTTCAACGATCCGAAGGTCTGTCACATAGAAGAAGGCAGTGGGTGAGTTTGAATAAGCTACACAGGGTGGGTTGTTGTTCGTGAAACAACCCACGGTGTACCCGACAGACCATCAGGCTCACCGTGGGTTGTCCCTCCTCCTCCTCCCTCAGTCTTCCCACGAGTATCTCAGGGGACTCTGCAGCAGGACCAACTTGTCTCCTCTCCCCCCACCACAGTCATGAGCCCTTTTGCAATCGTGAGCCCTTTTGCACTTGCTGCAGCTTTTTTCCCCCTTCCCCCCCTTTTTTGGAGATCACTTTTCACTGCCACATTGGAGGGGCTGTCGCTGGTTTGTCACCCCTTAAAAGAAATAGTGCAAGAAAATTGCAGAAATGTTTTTGAACATTTTTTAAATTAATTTTTTAGTTAGACTTGCACAAGTGTGCACGTGCACACTTGCACGGATTCAAAATGGCAACCCTCACTTGAGCAATGTCCTGGAAGGGTGTCTGCTGTCAAACTGCAGCAGGCACCTACCATGGACATGGAACCCAGAGAGGCTGCGAAGAGCTTTATTTTTCACCTAGAGGATCTTGCCGTGAAGGGGGTGATCTACTGGCCATCCCCTTTCATGAGCAAAGATCACTTGCAGCTTTAGTTTCTCTTGACAGCTTGACTTTTGATGGCCATCAAGGGAAAGCAGAGTGAAAAATAAAGCTCTTTGCAGCCTCTCTGGGTCCATGTCCATGGTGGGCACCTGCTCCACTTTGACAGCAGACACCCCCCAGGACATTGCCCAGGGGAAGCTTGCCATTTCGGACCCACACAAGTGCACACGTGCACAAGTCCGACTAAAAAATTAATTTAAAAATGTTCGAAAACATTTGCACAAAAGGGTGACAAACTAGTGACAGCCCCTCCAATGTGCCACTTGGGCACTCTGAAGGGGCTGTCACTAGCTCTCAGATTGGAGATAGTGAAAAGCAATCTCCGGGGAGGGGGGAGTGGGGAACCGGGGGGAAGTCATGGTGAGCGCAAAAGGACTCACGATCACGGCAGGGAGCACTGACCAAGTGATGGTTGCTCCACCATGCTGCTTGGGCATCAGTGGGGCCACTGGCAGTGGCGCAGGCTAGCTCGGCAAGAGTGGCAAGGCTGCTCTTGCTGAGCAGTTCTCTAGCTGCTTCCCACAATCCACAATGGGGTCGGTCACACAGGTTTGGATGGCACGCCAACCCATCGTGGGTCCAACAACCCCAACAAGCCATGGGTTGTTTGAGTGGCTTGTTGCCCTCAAACCAGCCACCCTGCGGGAAGTGGTCCAAGTTCACATGACACGACAACCCACAGTGGCTTGTCACCCACGATGGCTTGTTGTGTGGTACGAACCCAGTCACTGACTGTTCTCTGCTGCCCCTGAGGGCAGAACTAGTTCAAATGGGCTGAGGAGGGTAAATTTCAGTTGAACTTAGGAGAAACATCTTGATGGTAAAAGCAGTTTGACAATGGAACCAGTTATCTGTGGGTGGGTGACCTCTCCCTTGCTGGAAGTCTTCAAGCAGAGGCTAGAAAGCTAGAGAGTTTAAGAGGCTAGAGAGCCAGCGTGGCGTAGTGGTGAAAGTGCTGGATGGGGACTCGGGAGATCCGGGTTTTAGTCCCCACTCGGCCATGAAACTCACTGGGTGACTTTGGGCCAGTCACTGACTCTCAGCCTAACCTACCTCACAGGGTTGTTGTGAGGATAAAATGGAGAGGAGGAGGAGTATTATGTAAGCCGCCTTGGGTTCCTTGCAGGAAAAAAGGCGGGGTATAAATACAATAAATAAATAAAATAAAACTGTTGGAGATGCTTTAAATCTGGATGTGCTGCATTAGGAAGGGGGTTGGACTAGATGGCCCACAAGATCACCTCCAACTGTATGATACTTCTGGCACACTGGTTTCCTAGTGCACTGCAGCATGAAATTTTGAATGTGCTGTATTCATATGCTTTCCAATATTGATAATCTGAACATTTTTTAAAAACCCGCATTTTGTTAATTCTGAAGTTTGCAAACAAAGACCAGGTTTCCATGATCACTGCAGCCCACTGTGGCTTACAGCACCCATGGATGCCAGGTTGCCAGTTCACAACCCCACCGTGGCTTCTTGTGTGTCGGAATCCAGCAAGGGTGGCTTGTTGGGGTGGGTAGCACCCCACAACCCTACAACAGGCCATGGGTTCTAGGTCCTTTCTTAACCACCCGCATCCAGAGAGGGTAATTAGGAAAACAAGCCAGCATGCGTGGGGGTGATTAACAAGCTAATGTGGCTTATTAACCACCCTCATTTCATGCGGACCAGGCCAAAATCTTGAAAAAATTACCATGGATCGTCTGGCCACCATGTCACCCCACGCCATTTCCCACCCTCTACCCCCTCAACAATTCTTACTCTTCAGCTCTCCTCCCTTTCCCCACTGCAGCCCTTAACTGGAAATTCTACTTTTTGCAGAAATCCATATTGCACAATCTTTTAAAAAAGAAAAATAGCATCACATAATTTCTTCTGAATTTAGTTTGGTTAGCACACACAGCCCTAGAAAATCCTCACACATGGATTAATTTCCCATTAATATGAATGGCAAATTGTTATATTTGGGTTTGGCATATATACACACTGTTTCCAGAACCAGACTCATTCTGGACTGAAATAGCACTTAAGAGCCCATGTACCAGAGTGGTTTTTGGCCCATGCTGTTCTCTCCCTCTCTCCTCTGCAAAAATACTTGGCCTTCAGACAGTTTTCTGGCCCTCTTACAAAGCCATCCTCCACGGAGAGCCACACAATCTACATCTACTCACTGTTTACCTTGTCATGCTTTCCCACCTCTTATTTATGGTCTATTCTGGTTGACCATGGATTTCCTCTCCTGACAAACTGTCCACACAGTTTTGGTCTAGCAGCAACCTTGGGAACTTACATAGCAGCTCTGAGGAAGGATGAGGGATAAGCATAGACAGAGAGGGTTTAAATTGTTCTTTTCAAAATGTTGTTCATGGGAACCCCGAGATTCTTTGCAAGTTTTCCAAGGGTTCCTCAGGGAGGGAGCATTGCTCAGTAGATTTGGACGTGGAGGGTCCCAGGTAGCAGTGCTGACAAAGAAGGCCCTCCCCAATTGGAGTAAGCAAATCTGGGTTTGATGGGCCATCAGGTGGAGGGCCTGATGCAATATGACGTAGCCTCTTATGTCCTTAATGAGAAGATCAGTAATGGTAGACAGCC
The DNA here is from genome assembly GCA_021292165.1 of Shinisaurus crocodilurus. Lineage (NCBI taxonomy): Eukaryota > Metazoa > Chordata > Lepidosauria > Squamata > Shinisauridae > Shinisaurus > Shinisaurus crocodilurus. Next base: position 59,166,556 of record CM037878.1, read on the forward strand.
TTCTCTAACAGATAACATGCCTACTGCAACTGATCTCTCCCTGTAATCTTCAACTTTGTGCTTTAGGATGCATTCTCGTTCCATGCAAGGCAACACGAGGCCCATGAGGCCTGGCAGGTGCTCTGCCCTATTAAACTATGCCCCAGAACCTTCTGCAATAGAATAGGGGTCTATGGCAGATGCTCAGGGGTTCCTTGGCAGACAAGTCAATGTGAGAAACATTCCCTGAATGTAGAAAACTTCAAAGTCACCTGCGTCCCTCTCGCCCAGTATCCTATCTCTGACAGAGGCAGGTTCTGGATGTTTCAGAGAAAGTGCATAAAAAGCAAGTGCTAGAAGTCAATCTGCCTGACTTTCAAAGTCTTGTGGCGAGCTTTATTTATTTATTTGTTCCATTTATGGATCGTCCATCTGGCCGGCAACCCAGCCACTCTGGGCGATGTACAACATGATAAAATACAAAATAAAATACATTTAAAACAGTATAAAATTTTAAAATCTTAGCCTACCCCATATTCCCGCCTGAACAGCCATGTTTTTAGTGAGCAGCGGAAGCTCAGCAGAGAGGGGGCATGGCGGAGGTCACTAGGGAGAGAGTTCCACAGTATGGGGGCCGCCACAGAAAAGGCCCTCTTCCTAGTCCCCACCAGTCTAGCTGCTCTGGCTGAAGGGACAAGGAGAAGGCCATCTGTGGCAGATCTTGTTGAGCGGCCTACTTGGTGTTGCTGGAGACGCTCCTTGAGATAAACTGGACCAGAGCCATATAGGGTTTTAAAGGTCAAAACCAACACCTTGAATTCGGCTCGGCAAGCAACTAGTAGCCAGTGCAGATCCTTGAGCACTAGAGTGATGTGATCCCGCCGGCAGCTGCCTTTAACTTTCTGGGGATTAAAGTTAAGAACCAGGCACTTCTTGAAAGAAATCCATATTGCACATCATTTCAGATGCAGGCTCTTCCAAAGTGAATTTATGAGCAGAGCCATAAGGAGAATTGGTAGATATCCCTGACACAAAGATCTAGGCTAAAGTCCAGATGTTTTTGGCCCACAACTCCCAGCTACGCTGGCTGGGGCATGCTGGGAGTTGTGGGCCAAAAACATCTGGGGACCCAAGGTTGGAGAACACTGCTTTAATGGGTCTTGTAAGGCGGAATACAGATGGTAACTTTTTTTCAGGACTGAAGGCAGTTTCAAAGAGGAATTGCCGCTCACTTTTGCCTCCTTCAAGCAGGTGTTGCCATTTTTGTTATTAACCACGTTCAGATTATCATATCGCAGCTTAATAAGCCAAGATATGAATGAGCCTCATGGCCCCGCATGCAGCTGCGTTGCTTCTGCTGTCACACACAACCCAGGAAGTCTTCCCTTAACTATAGTTTCCCATAATGTCCAAACCAGGAAATTGTAGTTAACAGCTTCGAAACAAGCCAGGATATTAAGCCAATTTTAAAACATGGCTTCATATCCTGGCTTGTTCCAGTGTTCGGATGTAATGGGAAACTATTGGTTAAGTGATTACTTCCTGGCTTGTTGACTCACTTGTACGGAGGGCAGAGTAAGGTGGCTGCATGCAAGGCTTCTTCACATCTCTGCTTATTAAGCCAAGATATGATTGTCTTTGTCTAAACACAGCCATTGTTTCAAAAAACCTGCAACTCCTATTTGGCCTAGGGTGGCCAAGTGTCCTACTTTACAGTGGACAGCCCTCTACATGAAGGGCCGTCAGAGGGCGTCCTCTGTTTGATGGTGCTCACTATTTGAAGGGCTGCCCAGTCCAAGACTGGTATAAATATAAAGAACCATAAGGAGGGGGAGCAGCCAGGAGGGGCCTTGGAGTTGCCCATCAACCGTTTGCAGCACCTGGACAGGAGACTGAGCAGGCAAGCAGGTCACCTGGTCAGTCCTCTCCACAATGGTGAAATGTATTTAAATTATATTAATTATTTCTAAGTTTGCGCCTGTACATATACATTTGCATATGCAAATGTTATGCAACTTAACATCCTCTTTTGTCCTCTCTTTTTTTTGGGGGCAGTGCATGAGTGGCCACCCTAATTTGGCCAGAGAAAACAGCGGCAGACTAGAAATAATCACATAGTACACTCATTTATAAAGAAGCTTTTTACGAACCCCTTTCAAGTGTCTTGAAAGTGATTGCCTGTCTCCAGCCTAAGAAATCACATCAGCTACCTGCTTGTTGTTTCTGTACAGACACATTCTAGCAATTGTCCCGTTTGGTAGAGTACAGACTGTGACTTTATTTCCTCACATGGATATTGCTGCTCTGAGGTTTTCCTTTTCAACAGCGCTCCAGGCAGACAACTCTTCTCAAAGGCAAGGGTGTGCTTAAGATGGAGCAACTCAAGGAAGACGTACTCAGTGGGGAACTCTGGGCACTGCCCAGTGAGATGCACAATACCTCAAGGCTGCCTTATTTAGTTCTGGAGATGTTTGGTTTTTTTCCACCTACAGGTGGCTGGGAGCAGAACAGCTGCTGTTTCTGTCTTTATAGCATTACACCAGTCTTTAAACCTTTGAAAGGTTTCTTCTGGGGGTCTGAGTGAGAATTTTGGTACAAGGAATGAAGTACAGAAGTGAAGGCACTTCCTGTAAACAAACTCTATTAGGTTACCATGGTCCTTCGGACTGCAGTGAAGTCATCTTAGGCCAAAGAAGTGCCGTCAGATGTATAATTAAAAAAAGAGGGAAAGTGCTGTTATATTACGCTCCTAAACTGAGGTGAGAGAAACAGTGCAAGCATACTGCCCTCTTAAGTTGGGGTGAAGGGGACTCTCCTTTCCTAAATTGTCTGCCACTCACCCCTTACTCCTGATTCCTCACCACCACCATTAGAAAACAACCCTGGGCTGCTTGTGAGGGAGAGTGGGATATCAAACAAACATCATCCCAAAAACTGAATATGGAGAGAGCCCAGCTCTTCAGCCTGGCTTTAAGCAGTGTGGCCACCATTGGTATCCCAAAATTCCTGATCTAATTGTGTAGAAAGAGGATTCTTCTGAATTCTTTTAAATTAAAACTGGAGCAAGGCAAGCTACTTACCGGTAACTTAATCCTGAAGGAAGAGTCAAAGGGGCTCTGACAGGGAAAAGGGAGAAGCATTTTGTTAAGGAAAAACTACTCTAGGGTGGGAGACTGGTGTGGTCAGGGCCGTCACAGGAACTGGGGGCAGAATCTTGTGTAAGTGTCTGCTTATGCGTTGCCATAAAAGAGGGGGAAAGGGGGCACATATTTGCATAAAATTTGCATATGCTGGTTTATATGTATAGATGCAAAATTAGAAATAATTAGTATTGTTTAAATAGAAATACCATACTTCACAGTATAGTGGAGAAGACTGTGACCTGTATGACTGCTCAGTCCGCGGTGCTGTCCAGATCCTACTGATGGGCAACTTCAAGGCCCCTGTTCTCCCTTCTTGTGGTTCTTTATCCCTAAGCTGGACTTTGACTGGACAGCCTATCAGATAGAGGACTGGCTTCTGACAACCCTTCAAACAGAGGAGTGTCCTCTGTAAAGCAGGACACATGGCCACCGTATTTGATAGGAAGAGCCATCTCTGTCCCACTATAGTGTTGAAGAACAGGCACACACAACTATGATCGTAAACAGGAAGTAGAGTGTGACCCCCAATTTGAAATCCCTCTTTTTGTTAGGTTCTCCCTGCAGCAGACTAGGAGCAGTGAAGGACCAGAACTCTATGATCACTCCTCACCCACGTTAGCTTTGACAGCTGCTAAGCTCTTGACGCCCAAGCAGGCCTTCTGCACCGAAGGTCTGTTGAGCTGGGGATGCAAACAGCAGGTGACACAGGTTATCAGCAAAGCAAGCAGGAAGAAACAGTCATTGGCCTGTTCCACATCTCACCGATAAGCTGAAGGGCACTGGTCAAGGGGTCAGAAACAGCTTGGGCCAAGCTGATCACAAGCTCTTATATTCACACACTTTGTTTTTCTACAAGCCCTCTCCAGAAACGTGTGTACCTTTAAATATATGTAACTGCTGAAATGTCACACATTTCTGAACTAAAGCCTCTGGTTCTAAGAATCTGCAAGACTGAACTGCAAGACGCAGAAGAATATGGCTTCTCATGCTGAATGTCTGAAACTGGATCCTGACAATCTCAGTTGTTCTCTTAAGAAAGCACATTTCTGGAACATGTCACATGATTGTGGAGAAATACATAAAAACTTTTCGGTCAGTTCTTCTTCTAAACACTGGGCAGAGCTCCCAGGGACCAGGGACCGGGAAGCCACCGCTCCGCACAATCCCCAATACTTCATCAGGCCAACTCCCCACTTCCACACATTGCTCTTAGGCTTATTTCCTTAGTCCTCACAGTAAATAAATATAAAATAATAATAAATATAAAATAATAGATATAAAAATGATTAAGAATAGGAATCAAACATTACAAAGTCTCCAAAGTTGTTTTTAACAAGCGACAGCCCAAAATTAAGTAAATGTTATGCAGACGTGCCTAATTCCCTTTTCAAAATTTTGAGCATGCAATTTTTGAACCTCTGACGACAACTCTAGCAATGTCAGGATGAGGCACATAACAGGGTGAAAATAAATAGCGCCTGACGTGTATGTGTGTGTGTGTGTGTGTGTGTGTGTGTGTGCATTTAGTAAATCAACCTGTCTTCTCTGCCTTTTCTTTCTCAAGTGAACGTAGGCGGGTTTCTCATCCATCCCAAGCCTTTTTACATTTTGCTGTTTCTCTTTAATTTGCCTGTGGAACAAGAACCAAAGTCCTCACTGGGGATCTGAAGTAAAGGTACTAGGATGGTTACACAAACTTGGGGCCCTTACATCTGCTGGTGTGGACATTGGCACAGTCTCTCGGGAATTCCTCCTGAGCAAATCCCTCTGAAAATAATGAAAATCGTGTAAGATCCCAATGTTTGTGCATATTTATTTATTATTTATTTTCCAGGGCCAGGGGGCCCACATCCCCCCAGATCCCACGGGGAGGCGTACCCCACCACCACTACAGTTGTTGCCAAATTTGCTTGAAAACGAGGCACATGCTCCCCACGTGCCTTATTTGCAAGGAAAATCACTGTTTTTTCTCCTGAAGCAACCGCAGCAAATTCAGCAGCAGCAGCAGCAGCAGGTGCAGGGAGGCCCACAAAAATGGCTCAGCTCTGGATTAAAGCAACCTACCCCAACCTGCTGCATTCCAGATGTGCTGGACTTCTATATCAAGATGCCTCACGGAAGCTGTGGTATTTCTAGCTCATCTAAATGCTTCCGACCAGGCACCCTGCTCCAACCATCTTCAACTGAGGAATCCTGGGTAGTTTACCAGAGAGTAGCCATCTCCTCCAAGGCCTTCCAGGTTATTAGTGTTTAGCATGAAAAGCATGCAGTTATTGCCAATTCATCGTATGCAGTCTGACTGGTCATCTCTGTGGTTCTGCTTCTGTTTGAGGAATAATGCATTTCCCCAGCACTGGATTTTGTATCTAGGAAAATGTGACTCTCCATCCTGGTAACACAACTATTGCAGCTGCCCTAGAGAATGTGGCCAGAGAGTTTATTCATTTTATTAATTTAAAACCTTTTAGTACTACCCTACCCTTCATTCTATTTAGAATTTCAGGGTAGTGTACAATCATATCACAACATAAATATAGTAATAAAACAACAGATAGAACCCTTAACAATTAAAACATACACAAGTTAAAAATGTCTGGGTGGACAAAAAAATATTTTAGTTGGTGGCAATAATATCGCAGTGTGGGTTCCAGAAGAACCTCCATAGCAGCCTTGCCCAACCTGGCAGCCACCAGATGTGTTGGATTACAACTCCCAACATCCCCAGCCAGCATGGATGATGGGAGTTGTAGTCTAATATGTCTGGAGTCAGCCAGGTTGTGGATGGCTGTTCTTTATGGAGGGCATTCCATAGACCCTATAGGAATAATGGCTGTGAAAGGTGATGAGCAATGACTCCTTTTCACTGAATTCATTTTGTAACTCCCCCCCCCATTAAATTCTAATGGGGCTGAGACACGTGTCCCCACCCTACTATTTCAGCATGAGAGTAATAATCTACACTCCCTCCTTTTTTAAATGGCAAGTTTATCCTCTTGCAGCAAGCCCTCCTCCTCCTTCGTTCATGAAAAAGTTTTCATGATTATTATTTTTTGCATTTATTGTATTGTATTTTTTTAAAGTTATGAGCATCCCATCACCAGTGCTAGAGTGCACATCTATACTTCTTCTTTTTTTAAGGAAGGCAATAGTCATATGGCTAGCCTTCCACACAGGACCGGTGCAAGGCAGTTTGGTGCCCTAGGCAAGATCAGATATTTAGCGCCCCCCTTCCCACTTGAGAGCGCTGTATTTTTTTTCCAAGGCGTTTCTGGTGCCCCCTTTAGACCTGCGCCCTAGGCAGCTGCCTAGTTGGCCTAATGGTAGCACCGGCCCTGCTTCCACAACAAGGCAACTTCCCTGCCATCTATTATTTGTGGAGTGGAGATCTCATGATTGACTTTGGTTTGGGATTGGTGAGCCTACTGTGCAAATGTTGATATTTTGTGGTCTGCATCCACTGATTGTCTGGATAAGCTCTCTGAGTTCCCATTTCCTTGGGTATGCTGTGCATGCTTCAAAAATGCCTCAGTTCATTAGGCCTGGACCTCTTCCCATCTCCTGCATTTCACCAGGCCATCCTGCACACAAAAGATATAGTACCACCAGCAGATAATGCAGTCATACGAAGGCCCTACTTTTGTGGGAGATGCTCTTTTCTATCTCTTTCCAGTGGCAGTGTGGTACTTCTCTACATGTAAGTGCGGCAAACCTTTGCAGCGGACACAAAGCTCAGTGACTGGTAGGAGGGGGCAGTATGTGCAGAAAAAGATTCTCATGAATATCTCCCTCTATAATGCCTCCACTTTCTCTTGTTCTCTATGTCAGAATGAAGAATAAACTGTGGTACTTTGAATTTGGCACAACGGAAACCTTTTCTGCTACCTGCAAGAAGCTCCATGATTATGTAGAGATTGAGGTAAGATTCCCAAAATCCTTAAGCTGCCACTCATGCTGGGTGCTGCTGTGGTTCATCATTGTCCAGGTTATGGCAGTGTTTTCATAGAAACATAAGAGTTGGAAGGGACCTTGGAGATCATCTAGTCCAAGCCCAGCTCAATGCAGGACCTGCACTTCAGGGTGCAACTACAGCATCCTTGACAGAAGACTGTCCGACCTCTGCTGAAATTGGGGTGCCCACTTATGCATTGCCAAAAGGGAGGACAAAAGAGGATACCAATTTTTCCATAACATTTGCATATACAAATGTATATGTATAGGTGCAAATTTAGAAATTATAACTATAATGTAAATAGAAATGCAATACCTCTCACCAGAGTGGAGAAGACTGACCGGGTGACCTGCGTGCCTGCTCAGTCTTCTGTCCAGCCTCTAACTGTTGATGGACAACTTTAAAAATGCCTCGATTCACTGATCTCCCGCCTTATGGTTCTTTGACTTTTACCCAGACTAGACAGCCCTTCACATAGAGAACACCTTCAAATACTGTCCTCTGCCAGCTCGCCAAAATTGAGGACAGTCCTCTGTAAAGCAGGACACCTGGCCACCCTAGCTTACATATCTCCAGGGAAGGAGAGTCCACCACTTCCTCAGGCACTGTTTCACTGTTGAACAGCTCTTACCATTAGGAAGTTTCTCCTAATGCTTAGCTGAAATTTGCTTCCCTGCAATTTCCACCCACTGATTCTAGTCTCTGCCCCCTAGAGCAACAGAGAACAGGTCTGCTCCACCTTCTGCATACCAGCAGATATTTGAAGACAGCTATCATGTCTCCCCTTGATCTTCTCTTCTCCAGGCTAAACATACCCAGCTATTTCAACCATTCTTCATGGGCCATGGTTTCTAGATCCGCCCCCATCCTGGTCATCCTTCTCCAAACATACTCTAGTTTGTCAATGTCCTTCTTAAAATGTGATGCCCAGAACTGGCACAGTGCTCCGGATGCAGCCTTATGATTGTCCACATCATATATGGTTAACTCTTAGTGCTGATTCAAGTATCCTTCCTGCCTCTCTTGCCATTTAAGTTGATGCTACATCTGCCACATGAAAGCTGCCAGAACTTCTTCCTAATAGTGTTGACTCCATGTAGCATTCATAACGTTTCAGAATAGCATGAAGCTCCTCTTGTCACCACCACCCCTCTGAACCATTTCTCGGAGCTTTGATATGGCAACTTGTAAGGATCAGCTTTTGGAGACCCCATTACTTCCAGAGGGGTGGCCGTGTTAGTTGGTTGCAGCAAAAACAACAAAGGGTCTTGTTTCTCCTGAAAGACTAATATATTTATTATGGCATAAGCTTTTATTGAATGCACATCATCAGATGCAACAAGTGCTATTTTCCTCAGTTGGTAGGGATATATACATATATGGGTGTAGCAGAGTCAAGAAAAAGAAAGGTAAAGCTGGGTTCAGACAACATGATAATCCACACTCAAGAGTTGAGTATGGGTTGAGTGTGGGTTGTCATTGAACTGTGGGTTGTTGTTGAAATGTGGGTTATCATGTTGTCTGAATCCAGCTGCATTAACAAGCCATGGTTTGTTAACCATGAAGAACCCATGAAAAGAACCCATGGTTTGTTGCTGGGTTATGAACTGTGGGTTGTTCACCATGGTTTGTTATCTCGACTGGGTTCAGACTATATGACAACCCACGGTTCAATGACAACCCACACTCAACCCTTGACCAGGGGTTATTGTGTTGTCTGAACCCAGCCAGTGTGGTGTGGTCAAATGGCAATGAAATGCAAAAAGCACTGTCTGTAACAATCCAATTCAGTGACCATTCACAGTAGCAGTAATTTGAGATGACAATGTCATCCTAGCATTGCTAAGCCCATTAACACCTGTAGTGGGAGAGAAAACAATTGCCCTCCCATGGCCAAGCAGTTAGAGTCAAATGCATTAGGCAGCTGTTAGCTTTGGGGGCAATTATCTCCAATAAGGATCTTCTAGGATGTGGGATGCTGGTTTAGTGCCCTGCTCCCTCAGCTGCTGCTTATTTATTCATTTATTACAAAACCCTCAAAATTTATTACAACAAAACTCCCTGGGCAGTTCACCTGTTCTGCTTCCATACTGGTTTCCTGATAATCCCTACATGATAGACCAGGGGTATTGAGGTTCGTTCAGCCTGAGGGCTGAACTCTATTTCAGAGAAGCTCGGGGGAGGGGGAGCACATTCCTGTGCTGGGCAGGGCTGAAGACAAGAGAGGCGGGGCCAAAATACCAAGGATACCAGTATGTTGCAGCTTAAAGTCTCTGAGCCTTTGGAGAGGCATTTCAACCTTTTAGAATGGAGGAAAAAACTGCACAAAAGTCAAGAAAGGACCCAATGATCAGTGATCAGGAGCAAGGCGGTGTGGGCCTCTGGGAAACCCTGGAGGGCCAGATTTGGCCCCCAGGCTTAAGGTTCTGCACTCCTGTGATAGACCAAGGAAATCAAAGGATCAGCACATGCGACAACTGAATCCACACACCAAAAAGCTCTGGCCCCCTGCACTTCTAGTTGTGTAGTATGGCACCAAAGGAGGAGCAGGGGGAGCTGCACTCTGAAAAAGCCACTGGACTGTTAGTATTTCTGATAGAAAAATGGGTAATAGATAATATTTCTATGTATTATATTATGTTTTGCAGCAAAAAAAATCCCAATAAAAATATGTTAATAATAGCAAGGAAACAAAAATGTAGTCATTCGGCACCCTAGCAGCCGAGCTCCAATCCTACTTCAGCTGATTTGATGTCCTCTTTGTTCAGATTGTGGCTAATAATTAGGGCTGCAATACCAAATCAATTAACTGGTTCAATTAATAGATTTTAAAAACTCTTACACTACAATCCTCTACACGGCTACTTAGAAGTAAGTCTCGTAGAGTTCAGTGGGGCTTACACCCAGGTAAGTGGGTATAGGTTTGCAGCTGGAGGGAGCAATCCTATGGCCCCTAGACATTGTCTGGGCAGGCCATAGGATACTTTGGATTCCCAGATCAGACGTCAGAGGCAGAGCTCCAACCTCGGAACTGGGAATCCATGCTCTGACCCACCCGCCCCTGTTGCAGCCAGCGTGGAAAGAACCGCACCTGCTGCCTCTCCAACATCGGGAACTCGACCTCGGAGAGGGGGGAAAGGGGACATTCTGGTGGGTGGGGAGGGGAGGGGACTGCAGTGTCCAGGGTATGACATATCCTGTGTCCTCTGCAGCCGCCTTCCCTCCCCTTCCAAAGTGCCCCAGCTAGATGGCCAAAAACGGCTGTCTAGCAAAACACACACACACACAACACGGCTGTCTAGCAGGAAGAGCTGGGTTACTCCATCCATTCCCCCTCCCACCATCTCTGCTGCTCTTCCCACTCTGCATTGGATGACCGTCGGCCTCTGAGTTCGGAGGCTGACAATTGTCTTGATTGGATTGCACCCTAAATTGACTAAAAAGGTGTCCAGGGTTGATTGGGCAGTAGATTTAAATCATCATATACAAGAATAGCGATCTCAGTTCTCAGATTGCTGATCCTTATGTAGCCAAAATCCATGTACAAGAGATAGGGATCAGCAGACTTTGGGGGACCCCTAGGTTTTGCAGATATACAAAAACACATTAGAGAAAAACCCCTAAGCTGGGGGCAGCCCATAATGCTGATTGTTTGGTCAGGGGGGAGAGAAAACTGGGTGGGAGGGGGAATGGATGGAGTAACCTGAGCAGGAGCAGTCAATGCTGCAATATTTTGTTGCAGGTGTCACATTTGTGTGTTTACATATATACATAGGTATAGATAGATTACTTTTGATACTGGTTTATAAAAACTGCAGGTGCAAGCACCATCCTAAAATAGTCATTCTCCCTTCTCTCACACAGAAATGAATGCCCCTCTGCTATGCGTGTGCATCAGAATCTAAAATCTTAGGATCCAAACCAATGTCTCTGTTCAAGCCCAAACAAATAGAGCAAACTTTATTATTAGTTCCAATCCAACAGTTACACGCTGGGGGGTTCCCTTTGAAATTCTGTTGGTGGAGAATGGCAACTTTCAGGTGAGCAATAATGTGTCCAGGGAGAATGACATGTTCGCCTGTTTCTGAACGTTGCCATTTCTGATGTCAGATTGGTGCCCATTTATTCTTTTGTGCAGAGACTGGCCCATTTATTCTATGTAGAAAATAGAAGGGCAGAAATGCCACAAATGGTCATCAGCGCTGGGAATGTAGGGAAAGTGTGTGCAATACTTAATATTTTTTTAATGTAAAAAATAAGCTAGAAAAGGATGTTCCCAAAATGGCACAAACATCATGGCACAGTTCAGTAATTTTAGACTCTGGAATTAATTGTTTTTATTATATTTATATCCCACCTTTCCCCAGAGAACTCAAGGTGACATACATAATCTGCCCCCCATTCATCCTCACAGCAACCCTGTGAGGTAGGTTAGGTTGAGAGAGAGTGACAGTGCCAAAGTCTCCAGGTGGCTGAGTGGGGATTTGAACCCAGATCTCCATAGTCCTAGCCCAATACAGTACTCTAATTGCTTTGCCACACTGGAGCTGCTCTCTTTAGATGTAATGTATATCACTTCAAAAATAGTAAGCCAGCCCTGCTACATTTGGGAGCCCTCCTTCCCATCATGCTGAGCAGGGCGCTGGGCCTCTGCCCCAAAGTCCTGGCCTGACAGCACCACAGGACATCAGTGGACACCATCCGGCCACATCCTTTATGACAAGTACAATATTAGTGGGTATATTCCATCTTTTCAGGATATATTGCATTTTCCCAAGAACTAAATATAGTGTTTTAGGTTCTCCAGAAATGCAGGTCCTTTGCAATAGAAGCACAATATCTTTAAAGATACATGGACCACATACAACAGGTAAATAACAAACACACATGCCTATGCCAAGGCCTTTAGAACAGCACAGTCCTTGCCCATCCTCTCCAGAATAGGTCTCTCCATAAGCAGGCAATAGTTGGGGAAGGACAGGGCCAAGGAAGCCCCATTTTCCTCCCTTCTCCAGGCCATATGCAAGACTGCCAGCTGGGGATAAATAAAGGAAAGATCCACTAGGTTCTCTCTGCTGCCACCACACTGCTGACTGGGAGGAGTAGGAAGAAACGGGTGCATTTTGCCTCATTCCTTCCAAACATGCTTGTTCGCAGAAGCCACAGCCCAGGAGGGAGTCAAGAGAAAGCTTCCCAGCAAAAGGTTGCCTGATGGGACACCGCCAGAGGGGCACTTCCTCTTCCTCTTGGGGTTTATGACTTCCACAGCCTTCATGAAAACAATCGTCATCTCGTTGCTAATTAGAGCTGGCACACGATTGTGCCTCTGGCCTGCAATTATAGATCCGAGCAAGTCTTCAGATTAAAACACATTCAGCTATATTCCCGCTAACAACCCATCTCTTGTTGCTCCTCGTTGTTAGCGTGTAAACAGAAGCTTTCTTTCCTACAAACAGCTGGAAGCTCCAGAAGCTGGTCCTTTAGCGACATCACCAGCCACTGTGACATCACGAGATACTCTGGGCACAAGGGGTGTGGGGAGGTTGGTTTACGGTGGAGGAAGCTCCTGCTTGCATACAGATGCCAAAGGCCATGGTTCTGTGAAAGGAGAAACAACCGCAGACCCCGAGTGGCATTTTAAAAGTTTGCACACATGTTGGATGGGTTCTCTTTAAGTGTACTTCTCGGCACCAGCATCTGGGCATTTGTCATCTCTGAGGCGTTTTTGGGGGAGAATGGAATAATGCCTCTTCCCTTCCCCCTTGCAGCTGTATTTCAGAGCTTGACTGGAATTAAGTGTGTGTGTGTGTGTGTGTGTGTGTGTGTAAAAACTCTGTGCCTGCATATAGCCATCTTGGGCTACATGAAAACAGCCTTTAATTAGAGAAGGGAGTGTGAGCGGCTTGCCAGTGGTTGCTAAGAGCTCTGTCATTTTACAGTTTATATTGGGGCTTTTGTGAGGTGTGTGTTTTCTGTAAACTTCCTTCATTCCCCACCAGTAGATAAATGAACCTTTCATGAGTTACTCATTAAAGCGAGAATGCAGAAATTGTCCATTGGCACAAAGACCTTGCCCTGGCAATTGGGCCGTTTTGCAAATTAATCCCCCACTGTCAAGTACAACAGGGGATGCCTCCCCCTGTCAAGCACAAACCATTGCAAAAAGTGGGGTCAGCGGGGGAAGAAGAGCTCAGAACCGGGTCAGTCCAATGACAGAAGCCACACAGTAGCAATGTTTTTAGGGACAACAGTGAAGCAGCACCTGGCTCAGGAGTTTGCCCCCAGGACCCCTTGAAATGTCAGAGAATGTTGGAGCCCAACTCTCAGGCGGAATGCAGGCCATGCACAGTCTAAGACAGCCCTCCGGATGTGCTGGACTTCTACAACTCCAACCATCCCTGGCTGGCCCACATGTCCCCAGGATACTTCCCATGCTCCCCAGCACTCCCCATGCTGAACCAGGAGTGCAGCAAGTCACCATCTGGACAAGCCTTGAGGCTCTGTGGGTACACATTAAGGATGGTACACAAAGATATAGTCTGTGGCTGACTGCGCATTCTCCTCTCAATCAGAAGCACTGTTCACTAGTCTTAGGGTGCTTGGGAATGTATTCCAGCTTGGCACTTTTGTTTCAAACTGGAAGTATGGGAGGAAGAAATTCTCTGTATGTTGTGTGATGCAGGCAGCCTTGTAGTGACATCACCTTCCCGGGTTGGCCCTGTCTATGCTGGCCCTGCTATGGTTCTAATCTTGTGTGCAAGGAGCTGGGGTACGGTCTGGAGGGACCCAGCTCTGGGTAGGGATGGCTTTGGGGAGTGCAGTGTGCTAGGTGAGCCCATCCAGTCCACTCAAAAGGGGGGGGGGAAGCCCATTGTGAACATGGCCTAAGGCTCATTGCTAATTTTGCCCTTTTCCTTCTCCATCAGTTCTTCTTTACTTGGCAGGCTTGGCAGGGGAAGGAGATAGGTGTCCCTTTCTTTCCTTATATCTCTCCACTTTTATCTTTTAAAAGATGCCAGTGAAAGAGATATCAACCCACCCACCTCCACCCGCTCTTGTTCTCTCTTTCACTCATAGCTAAAATTCTAACACAAGCTCCTCCGGACGATGGCTTCCGATTCTTTACAGATTGAGATTATGCTTTCAAATATTCTCTCTTTATCCAGATGGCTTGGAAATGCCCTCTTTTAAGAAGTCGAAGCTCTAATTGTCTCAGGACCAACCTACACATTACGTTAGCCACCCTTTTAAAAAAGAGTGTTTAACCTGCCCACGTTTATTTTGGAAGAAAAAACCACCACAGGGTTCCTGATCATACTGCAAACAGCATGTATAGGGCCAAAAACCAGCCAGGAAGGGGGTGTTTTTCAGGAAGATCGGGAGGATGTTCCACATCAAGACCCATGGCTGCTTTTTCTTCAGAATAAAAGTGACCAGTCCAGTTTAAGCACGCTTTTTAAGAATGTGTGAATATTGCAACGTGTAGCCAGTTCTAAGCCATCTCAAATGCATCAGCTGGCTGGGTCTCATCCACGTGGACATGCCTGACCTTTCCTTCTCGTAAATATCTTTCCTATCCCTTTAGTTACAGGGTGTTTTTAAAAAACTGCAGGGAAGGAGATTCCACAGCTCCCCTAGGGAACTTTTTTCCATTGTCCAACTGTTTTTAAAACTTAGGGAGGGGTGTGTTTGGTTTGGTTTGGTATTTAAGTGAACACCACTATTACCTCCCACGTCCTACACACACCCAGTACATCTATAAAATAAATGCAGCCTAGAATGGCATTGGCCTTTTATTTTTTCAGGCATTGGCTGCTGAGATTGTATTCAGTTTGTGAATCACTACAACTCCTAGATCAAGGGTGCAGAACCTCTGGTCTGCGAGGCACCCCAATCCAGTCCTTGCAGCCTCTTGGGGTTCCTCCAGGGGGAAGGGGTTAGGCTCCAAGCCCTGCACCTTGAGGAATTCCTCAGAGGGCACCCCCGCTGATATCTCAGATCAGAGAGCCGGACATCCTGGACATGACTCGTATGCGCCAGGGAGAAGGGCCACTCTTCCCTGTGCAGGCAGATCCCACTGCCCTGCATACCTGCTGTTATCTGAGGTTTGAGATCATAGATTATTGGGGATGTGGGGCAGCCTGGGCATTGGGACTTGGGTCCTGGGCATTAGGTCCTTCTCATCTGTGCTGGAGCCTAGTGAGCTGTTTTGTAATGCCTACATGTATTTCTTTCCAATTTGGGATATAGTATATGTACATTGTGACTGAATTTCATGTCATTTTGCAGCCCAACATTTATTTTGAATTGTGATAAAGCCATGCAGGTCTCATGACTTGGCCTGAGCCCTGAAACTAGTGAGACAGTATCGCTTCAGGATCAAAGCACGGGTCACTTTAAAGACACAGTTTCCAGCTACATCTTTTTTTTTTTTACTCTAGAGTAAGCTCAGGGGTCCTGATCTAGATTGGGACCCTAGTGAGGGGTGTAGGTAGCTTTAACCTTCCCCCTCCCACTGCCATCCCAATCTGTATAGGGGTCCTACACCTGCAATTTATATGGCCAAATAGTGATCTGTTTGCTTGTTATAGATCACTATTTGGCCATATAAATTGCAGGTGCGGGCAGCCTGATCCGGATTAGGACCACAGTGGGGGTGGGGGGTGGGACAGTTAAAAGTCCCCTACCCCTAAGCTAGCTTCCTGATACAGATTGGGGGCCCTGCACTTACTCTAGAGTAAAAAAAAGAAAGAAAAGACATTGCTATGTCTTTAACAGGTGCTTTGGGACACAAGTTGCAAGTAGGGAACACCATGCGTTAATGCTCCTCCATGTCAAAAGCAACTGCCTATATTCTTTTAATGAGGAAACATTTAATCATGAGGTCCCCTGCCTGCAATCTGAAGTGGTTCAGTCCAGGAACTGTTTTACCACTTTGCCTGCTGTTTGTGTAAACTAGGTCTCAAGAATGGGAAAAGAAGACACACATGAAAGAGGCACTGCAGGTTCTTCGATGTTTAATGGCATTATCTGCATATGCTGCCCAGAGGATAGTGTGACCAGTCATTACAGCTGGGCATGTGGTGATTAGTGTTCTCTGTTAGCCCGCTCTGTATTTATATATTCATTGGATTTCAGTCCTGCATTTCAATCAAGAGAAAGAAGGATGAAATTTGGTCACTTACCAAAGGTACTGTGCTGACTCTGAGATTTATCAGTAGATTTATCAGAATTTTCTCACATTCCCAGTGGCCTCCTGATGATCTTCACAGTAAATGTCACAGGTTTCTGATATTTTCCTCTAAAATACATAATTTACTGCTTTGAAACAGAATTTATTCCTGGATAGATGTGGCTGCCTTTTGTTTGAAAGTCCACTCCTAAAATCCTTAAGAATTGCTGGTCAATTTCAACATTCCCTGAATTCAATTTCTGACATTTACTGAAACACACAAAATTACACCCAAGGAACCCGCATGAGCACCAATTGTTTATAAACTATGTTGGGCCAATGTGATGGTATTGCCTGTAAGTAGTTATAGAGAATTAAAGCTAGGCATTTAGAGGGGGGGAAATACTTTTAGAGTAAGGGGGCTATAAAATAGTTCCCAAAGAGATATTCCAGACATTATAAAGGTAAATATTCAGGAATAGCTTAGATGTAAAGAAGCCATAGAAACTGCCAGTTCCAGGTGGGATGAGGTATGTAGGATTATTTTTTTCTAGTCCTTAGAATTGGTATCTTTGATTCTACTTCTGGATTGCTTCTCTGACCTGCTCTGTGAGCCAGCCAGCCTAGCAAAAATGCAAAGCAGTCTTTCCATATAGTGGTTGCCTTTGAAGTTCTTGTTTTATACAGTGCACTAAAGATTCATGCCTGAGAGGTTGAAGTCAGACCTGGAATGTCCAAACAGCACATCTCTCCTGAAACATTTGCAGCTATCTGCAGTGGTCAGTGCTCGACTGCTGCTTGGGTTCATGAGGGCTTAGCCCCAAAACCTGTTTTCAGTCAAGGGTCAGTCTTTGAATATATGAAGTAATAAAGAAGGGAATGTCTTTGAGCATGTGCAAAGTTAGTTTCTTCACACAGTCACAATCTGTCTTTATATATCTAGGATTACCAAGAAAGGTTTCCAGGTTAGTTGATATGACTTCCACACAGGCTTGAGTGAGTCCTAACACTACTTGCTTTTGGAATTCAGCGCCAGCAGTGAGACTGTGCAATATATACAAGAATCCTATTTACCTAGCTGCAGTCTCTGAACTATTGGCATATTCTACACTGTAGAGCAGTGCATCTGTGAGAAGGAAAAACAGGACACACACACCCTCGCAGATTGAATGCTTGTTGAAATAGATGGCCCAAATTTCCCAGTCCTGGATCTTTTTGCAAGTATATGTTCAGGAGATGGCAATCTCAGGGCTGCAAAGTGTTAATCTGGCAGCATTTCAGGCTGAAAGTAACAGTTTGCCTTCCCTCTGGCTCCAGGCATCTGTCGTGAGCACAGAGAAATGGCAGTTTTGTTTTGGAAATTGGCATCAGTTATGGTATAGACTCCTGGAAATAAAGTTGGTTTTTTCCCCAGCTGCAAATGTCTACTTCCACTCTCCCTGCCAACAGCCCGTCAGCTGCCCCTTCTCAAAGAGGCCATTGTACCACACTGGCACAGAGACAAAAGCAGGGTTAAAGAGGGAAACACACACGCTGCCCATTGGATGTTCATCCCGCGCTGTGCGAATATATGGCTTCTATATCACATTCTGCGGCCTGCCAGACCTTTGCTTTTCCAGCCAACCCAGTGGAGGCTCAATTGTAATGCGTTCATGAAAAATAACAGAACTGATAAGAGTTTAGCTTATTGGCAACCATTGCTCCTTCTGGACTGAAGCAGCGCCCGTGTCCCTTTTCCTATTCATCTGCTTTCTATTCAGGCCAAAAAAATGTTTTTTTCAAATGTAGCTTTCTGCTGATGCGTTGCTATGCTACTTTAAGAACATAGGAAGAGTCATACTGGATCAGACCAAAGGCCTATCTAGTGCAGCATTCTGTTCCCACAGTGGCCAGCCAGATGCCTCTCTTGGGAAGCCCACCAGTGCAACAGCACCCTCCTGCTCGTATTCCCCAGCAACTGGTATTGAGAGGCCTACAGCCTCTGATGCTGCAGGTAATATATAGCCATCATGACTAGTAGCTATTGATAGTCACTCTTATCCTCCATGATTTTGTCCAGTCACCATTTAAAGCTGTCCAATTTGGCAGCCATCGCTACATCTTGTAGTGAATTCCATAGTTTTAACATTCTGCTGTGTGCAGACTTCTTTTTATCTGAATCTCCCACCATTTAGTTTCATTGGATGCCCCCAGGTTCTAGTATTATGAGAAAGGAAGGAAGTCTCCCTATCTACATTCTCCGCACCATGGGTCATTTTGTATACCTCTAGCATGCCTCCCCTTACTTGCCTTTTTTCTAAGCTGAGGAACCCCAGATGTTGTAACCTTTCCTTATAGGGGACTTACTCTAAGCCCTTGGTCATTTTGCTTCCCCTTTTCTCCTCCTTTTCCAGCTCTATAATATCCTTTTCGAAGTGCGATGACCAGAACTGTACACAGTATTCCAAATGTGATCACACCATAGATTTGTATAAGAGAAGTGTGATATTGGCAGTTTAGAATGACCAGAATTTCGCAAATATAATTGTAGCAAACATCTTATGTCAATTAAAACAAAAAAAAAACGTTCCCCATGTGTAAAGATGAGACAAAGACAAATTGCTCAGCTGAGATGGCAGGGCACTCCATCCCAGAAGCATCCTTTAAGGGCCTCAGGAGAGGGCATGAGTGAGGAGGCCATGTAAGGGCATATTTACACAAGAAATGTGTTGGTTGTGTGCCACTTTAACTGCCACACCTTGCAAAGAATCCTGGGAACTGTAGACCAATGCATCTGGAGGGCATCAGGTTCGGGAAGGTTGCTTTAGGGAGCAATCCTATGCATGTTTAGACAGAAAAAGTCCTACAACTTTTTAGGTTGTAGGACCTTTATCTTTCTAAATGTGCATAGGATTGCACCCTTAGATGTTTAACTTAATGGTCTTATGGGGGGGGGGGCTCTTTAGATGGTAATGTCTATTAATTTACTTACTTCAAAGTATGGTAAGCCAGCACCTCTGCATTTGCTCATTCTGCTGAGTGGGGCCCTGGACATCTACCCCAAGGTCCCACCTTGATGGCACCACAGCTAATTGGTATATTGTTGCTCTGATGTATTATGTATTTTGATAATCGTGGTGTTGTTTTATTGCTTCTATGGCAGTTAGAAGTTGCCATGGATTTGTAGGAAGGTGGAATAAAAACATTTAAATAAATACATACATACATTGTGCAGAATAGATAACTTCAGAAGTTTAATGCCTCGTTGTATCTTCCTTTATCTTCGTCTCTCTCCATACCTGCCAGTGTGATGGAACCATTCTGGACCTGAGTAGCACTTCACTGGAGGGTATTGCAGTCCTCAACATTCCCAGCATGTACGGAGGCTCCAATCTCTGGGGGGAGACCAAGAAACAACGCAGCTATAACCGGATGAGCAAGAAAGTACCTGAAAAGTTACAATCCTCCGTTGTTACTGACGCCAAAGAGCTCAAGTTCTGTGTCCAAGGTGAGGGAGTTTACCATTGGGATTGCAATAGAATAGAAGGAGCAGATGGGATGTTCCAGGCAGTTTGAAAGCTGGCCTTGTGCAACTGCTGTTGCCAGAAAATGAGTGGCCCCACAAGTAATCCATACCTGCCCATTCTTTCTGAAGAGCCCCAAAGCTAGATTTATTGTGGCATGTAGTTCAGTGTATATAACGACCTGTGAAAGTGATGGGCATAGATGTGCATGGGTTGAGGTATGCTGCAAGCAAAAGTCATCCACCGAGAACTAACAACAAGTAACAGGAATTTACGGTATAGTATAAGTACACATCGAAATCTGACACAATTTCACTATTGTCATGCAAAACCTACACAAAGGGTACAATATCTCTCCACCCTGTTCCAAGTTCTCCCCAGTAAAAGAAATGGGAACCATGCCAAGAACTCTACTGGGCATGCACAGGAGAATTTCATGGGGGATTGCACCCGTTACCCCTATCCAGGCCTCCAAAAACAAATAGATTTCATAGATCATAGAGTTGGAAGGAGCCTACAAGGCCATCGAGTCCAACCCCCTGCTCAATGCAGGAAACTAGAGGAGGGGTCTCCCATCCAAGTAATAACCAGGCTTGACCCTGCTTAGCTTTCCACGCTCAGACAAGCTGAGCCAGCGTAAACCACAGGCCTGTTGTGTATATAAACTCCAGTCCTGCTGCCTCACCCTGTCCTTTTTCTTTGAAATTGCTTGGTTGGAATATTGTGACCCACTGATCAAAGATGGCATTCCAGGTTCTCTCCCACTGAATGTACCCATTTATAATGTATAATCTCTGTTGTTTGCTTATTTCTATACCACTATTTATGCACATGACACCTTACAAATTATGATAAGTCAGATCCCTGCCCTGAGGGGTTTACAATCTAGAAATGGTCACAAGGGAGGCAACAGGGGAAGGGGAAGGAAATAGAGACAGGCCTAAAATTCATTTGTGTTCATTCTTTTGTGTCACTTACTTCAAAATGTCCCAATTTAACAGGTCATTCTAAACTGCCAAAGGGCATTTCTGGAAGATTGTGGCATCTATAATATTAGTGTACATCAGATGAATGAGCCTGATGATGCTATGGCCAATGTTGCTGAAGCCAGTAGTGGTACTGCTGGAGCAGATGAAGAAATCGAACCAGCATCAAAGTTAGTTGCAGGGCTGGGTCCCTGTGTTAGATGGGCAGTAGCGGCGGCAATTGCTTGGAGTTGGCAACTTTTCTACTAGTGCTAGGAATTGACAGATCAGTCTGTGTCCAGTCTGTGTCCAGTCTGTATCAGTTTTGCATGAATCAGTCATAAATCCATCCTCCAATTTCCTCATCTGTATGTGAATTTTTAAAAAAAAATCTGCAAGAAAAATTGCATTAATTTTTGTACACATCTTTCCATAATAGATGCATTTTTGTATGCAACATTCCCCTAATCTACACATTTTTGTACACAACTTTCCCTGATATATGCATTTTTTTGTACACAACTTTCCCTAACATAATTTTTGTATACAATTTTTGAGCTGAGAACTGCATTGTAAATTTGGAGGTGTGTGCAGTTCGAAGGATAACTGTGCTCCAATCCTCATATCAGTCTGGGAAGTGCAAATTAGGTTGTTTCACTTAAAAATTGGTCCCAAATGAACTTCTCCCCTGTCCCTATTAACAGCTGGGTGGCATCAATTATCTGAATTATGCTGTGGATATACAGCGAGGGAGAAATGTTTACCTGCTGCATTAGAGACTTGACATGAAAAAAGTTGGCAACTCTAGTGCTGCAAGGGAGTAGTGTCTCTCTCTCTCTTCTCTCTCTCTCTCTTTCTCCCCCCCCCCCCCGCCTGCCTGCCTTTAAATATTTACTCGCGTAAAGAACCCAGTTGGAATAGCCCTTAGTTTGATACAGTGATGCCTTCAAGCAAGCTTACGAGCTGTTAGAGTGCCCATCCTGTCTGAGTGAAGCCTAGCCTGCTGGCACCCCTAGGCATGCCCCCTGCCATGATATACCCCTATAGCCCCCTAAGGGAGGGGTCTCTCCACTCCATTCCCCTGGAGCAGGCTGCCACACAGCAGCAGGGAGGGGGCAGGCCTATAGCTCTGTCCCTCAGCCTACTAATCTCTCCTGGCTTCAAACTGTGAGGCTATGCACTGGTTAAAAAAGTCTACCGCTAGTGACTGAAAATGCCATTGCAGGCTTCAACTGCATGGGCACATTAAAATTAATTAATGTGTTTTAAAAACAAAATAACCCTGAGGCACACAACCCTAGGGTCCCTTTATTGTGCATGCCAAGTTTCAGTTGTCTAGGTTTCACAATCTTGGAGCTATGGTACTGACAGACAGACACCCTCTTCTCTTTGATTATTATAATCTTAGGGCTGAATGGAAGTTCTTGTGAAAGGGCAGCCACAGCCATTCCCAGAGACTCGGGAGCAGGGTTTTCATAGCTCACCATGGCAGGCGTATTGTGTCACTGTTCACTAGGGCCCAAACTACACACGACACAGAAGAAGACCAAATGCAAGTCTTCCCCAGTCATGTCTAAAGTGGGAGCTGTGATTTGAAACTGCCAAAGGGGTGCACAGGTGGGGGTGCCCAACTCTCCACTCATCTGCCACTCTAACCTCCACCACCTGAAGTCCTTCTCTTGGTCAGGATTTGATACCAAAGTTAGCTTGATGTAGGGTGGGGGAACACCTGGGGGAGGAACTGTGGTGGTATAAACTGGGAGAGGGGTTCAATCTCTCCCACAACTTGCCCTGTTAGTGCTTTAAATTGTACCCCTTCTCCACTTTAGACATGATTTTTGGAGCAGACTCTTATTGTAAGACACAGACATACTACTGTCGCATGTAGTTTGGCCCTAGGTTTTCAGCTGGAGGTGATGCCTGTCTGTTTAGTGCTCTGTAGTGGTGGGGTGGGGTAAGTTGTCTTACCTCTTGCCCTGCGCCTTGCCTCCACTGTTTCTTTTGACCAGCAGCCTTTCTCTCCCACATACTGTGGGGCAAAATAAGTCTTGAACGCTGGAACTGTTGTCCCAGGAGAGGGAAATTGCAATTTGGAATCTTGCTAGCATAATTGAGTCTTCAGCCCAAATGGATTTTGACAGTTTACACTCTGATGGTGTTTAAAGGAGTGAATCCATGTGACTCTTTTCACAGAGTGGCATTGTTCAGAAGGCACGATCTTTAACCCCAGTGCAGGTTTTACACTCAGTGTGGTTACAAAAGCAATATACCCAGCACAAAGATGTTAATATGGATGTGATGTGATAGACAGGAACACAGGGAGACAAGAGCAGAGATTCAAGTTGGGGTTTCTCAGAATCCAGGAAGGGAAGATCAAGCACTCGGGATAGGTTTCAAAGCTGAGCTGCAAGTGGAGCATAGAGCCAGTGCCAGCTCCAGGTTTCTGAGGGCCCTTGGGCAAGACACCTTCAACGGACCCCTCCCTCAGTGAGACTACCGTCTTACTGCTGTTGTCACCCGCTGCTCTGGCTCCTCATCCTCTTCCTCATCATTGCCACCACTTGCTTGCTTGACAGGAAGAGAGCCAGTGAGCAAGCAGGCAGTGGCATCTACCACTCCTCCTTCTCACCACCACTGTTGTCTGGGCCAGAGTGAGAGGCAGGTGAAAGATCAGCTTGCAGTGGTGAAGAGGAGGAGCGACTCCAGGGAGCTCTTGTCAGTGGGCCCCTGCTGGGGTGTGGGCCCTCAGCAGGTGCCCAACCATGCCTACCCTTGATGCCAACCATGCATAGAGCTATAACCTCTGCAGGAACTACAGCTACATATACAGAAGAAGAGAAGTGAGGGCAACAAAGATGATAAAGGGACTGGAAACAAGGCCCTATGAGGAGAGACTGAAAGAACTGGGCATGTTTAGCCTTCAGAAGAGGAGACTGAGGGGAGATATGATAGCGCTCTTCAAGTACATGAAGGGTTGTCACACAGAGGAGGGCCAGGATCTCTTCTCGATCATCCCAGTTTGCAGGACACAGAAAAATGGGCTCAAGTTACAGGAACCCAGATTCCACCTAAACATCAGGAAAAATTTCCTGACTGTTAGAGCAATAAGACAATGGAACCAACTACCTAGGGAGGTGGTGGGCTCTCCCACTCTGGAGGAATTCAAGGTGCAGCTGGACAGCCATCTGTCAGGGATGCTTTAGCTTGGATTCCTGCATTGCGCAAGGGGTTGGACTCGATGGCCTTATAGGCCCCTTCCAACTCTACTTTTCTATGATTCTAAGTGCAGTTACATAGTTTTTGCTTTTGTGGTGAGCCATCCTGGCACACCTCCTCAGATTCCGATGCTCAGCAAGGCAGAGGCTGAACGAGTTGGCACAAAGCCAGACAGGTCTTGTGAATAGTGTAGTGATCATAGGATCATGGAGTTCAACCATCGAGTCCAACCCCCTGCTCATGTAGCAGGGCACACCCTGACAATTAGCCAGCTTTAGTGACAGCCTACCATACAACATCCAAAGAGCCATAATTAACAGATCTAAATAATCTTTTAATGCAGTCAACACTGCTGGTTTCCAGCTGTGAGCATAAGGATGACCCAGGAGAAAGGGCACCTACCTTTCCCTTGGACAACAAACCCAGGGAGATGCAAGAAGAACACAAAGTTTGTGACCATTGGCCATCAGCTTCTTCTTTTTTCCCTTCTATGCAACCTGTTCCCAAAATATGATCCGGTAGTGTGTCTACATTGCTGCTGAAGAAAAACAGCCATGTTGTCTTGTTTCAATGAATCCCTTCAATCTACTTGTCCTGTACGCAACTTTTCTGCAGTGTGCCTGTTCTCTGTTTGTGGCCCACAGTACTCTGGATTGTCCGGGTGGCTGGATGGGTAGATGGATTGGATGGGTTCTGCCTTTGGGCCTAGTTTGGACTAGGTCCCTTCCACCTCTATCATTCCATATTGTTCTTAGTAATCTCTCCACATCCTGAGCATGAACACATTGATTTCAGGATAAAGGGATTAGTTATACTGTACATGCCACACTCTAAATCAGTATTTTCTGGGTGGGCGGGGATGACGTGGTCATTTCCAAGTTTGTCTTTAACCTGAGTTTCATTAGAGGTTGCATACTGAATCCCCCTCTGTCCATGCCAGTCTCCTATGAGTCCGAGGTTTTACAGAGAATGGATTGTGTTGTAAGTTAATTAAATATTAAAGGACTTAGGCTAATAATGAGGCTGGCACGGCAGGGCAGGGCAGGGCAGGGCAGAGCTGCTGGAAATGAAAGGTGAAGAAGGACACTGATTCACAGATCACACTGATGGTTTCTCTGAAATGCTGTTTTGGTGAGAGTGGCTGGCTGAAAATAAGAAAGAGGCCTATCTATATCCATGTGGGAGAAAGCGGAAAGCATTGGAAAGGAGCGTGGCATAGCAGGCATTACTTAGACATGGCAGAATGACTAATGAAGAGGATGCTTTAATACAGCTGCAGGCTACGGTACAAGCAGGAGAGAGGAAGTTGCAGAGGTGGTGAACCAGCACTCTCTCCAGAATATTCCATTGTGACTAATGCAGGAGCATTTCTGAGCGGAGAAGACTGAAACGGAATCAGAGGCAGCAAGGTCTGCAGGCATTTACAGCACAATAATCCTCAAAGTCAGCCTCCAGGCATAATCTTCATTTGGAACAGTGGATGGCACTTCTTCAAATCACTTTTTCCAAAGGTAGCTTTTTGAGGACTGTAACGTTAGAGCAATAGAGCAGAGGTTGGCAACGAAAGGCCTGCAGGCCATATCCAGATGACCTAGGCTTCTCCTACCTGGGCTTCTCTCCCCACCCCACCCCCACTTTCTGCTGGAATGATTGGCTCACAGTGGGTTGCCACCCAGCAGTAATGTGAGTTTACATGCTGCAGTTATATTGCCTGCACAGGTAATAAATAACGGATAACTAGCCTGAAATCAAGCCATCAGGTACAAGGTTTGCAAGAGGGATTTCTCAGTACTGTCAATGATTGCTTCTTGAAGCAGCTACTTCTACAGGGCACTCAAAGGGGTTATTTTTAAACTAGTCTTGACTCACACAAAGGAGTTAGCTTAACAATGCAACTTTACAAGACCCACTACCGGCCTAATCTTCAGAACCCTTTGCCAACACACACCTTGTTGTTACCTAAATAAGAATGTTCCAGTAGAGCATTTGGAGGTTTGATCTGCTAGTAGCTCTGATCCACAACTTAATTATGTTCCTTGTCTCCTGGAAAAAGGGGGGGGGGGGAGAACCACACCAGAGAAAAACATTCTGACACCAATATTATAGAGTTTGCCATATTTTAGAGATGGAACATATTAGTCCAATGGACTCCCCAGAGCAAGAGAAGGAAATTAAAGCTATGGGATAGTTCAAGGCCACCAACACTGATTTCTCAGTGCTTTTCAGGCCAGGCTTAGCTTTAGGGAATTAAAAATGCTGTTTCGGGGCAATGAAGAAGGGAAATGACTACATGGAACTGACTCCAATTTTAGGCCTGCAGGTGCACCCTTGGCACGGACAAATGGCTGGGCGTGAAATAGGCGAATGCCTCCAGTTTGCTCAGCTTTCACATTTATTTCTCCTTGCCTGCTATTCATTGTTAATCTGGGACACACTTTTCTCCCCATACAACAGGCAACAAAAAAGGGACCTCACAAGCATACAGCTGAGTTCAGGCAATGGGGTTTGCCAAGCAAACAGCCCAAAGGGGCAAGGCAAGGTCCCGCTAATGATCATTAGCTGCCTCATCACACTGCACGTTCCTCTGAAAATGAATGGGAGCTGCTCAAGAGTGCGACCAAATGCAGTGATTGCTCCCATTGGTTTGTATATAGGGTCTGGACATCCTCGCCCCCCACACCCAAGGGTATGCTTCCATTTCAGGGGTATCACATTTTTTAAGTCCTCAACTCATTTCCCCAGAGAATGTGATTCTTTTCCCAGCTAGCCAGGTCATGATGATTTGGAATGCTATTTGGAATGTGGTTGCGTGAGTGTCTCAGGCATCTTTGGACAATGCCTGTGACATAACAGATGATGAGTGGCACAGCTCCCCCACAATGCCTGTGCCATGTTGTGCCCTTAATACTGGCTCTCCGCCTTCTATGAGTGGACCCACAGGGGAGCAGAAACCAACCCATTCCAAGGCAAAATGTGGAGAAACCCCTTTTCAGTTTTGCACTCTCCCCCAGCTCTGAATTAACATTCCTACTTTAAGAATTCAGCTGTAAGGTTGCCTTTTATTAATTCAGACTATTATATAATATTTATTATATCCAAATCCCACCTTTTGCCCATGGAACTCAATGTAGTGTATGTGTAGTTTCCAGGCTATCTTCCATTCAGGTATTGACCAGACCGACTTAACTTCAGCACAGTTGATGCATCACGTGCCTTCAGTCCATGCCTTGGGAATGGTACTTTCTACTCTGATTGACAACACCTCTCCAAAAGGCAGAGGTCTTTGCAGTCTCCCTACCTGCGATTCTTTTTCAGTGAAGATGCCAAGGATTAAACCTGGGACCTTCTGCATACAAAAGGTGAAACAGATTAGTTTCAACTCCCATGTGCATCCTCTCACTCAGTCCTCCTACTCTGCGTTATGCCTACATAAGGCAAAGCTCATCCCTTTCTCTGATGATGATGATTTTATTATTATTCTACTTAATATAATAAAATCTCTAGGTGATTTACATACAAAAATGCTAAAAAGAACTACATATATATATATATATATATATATATATATATATATATCAAACGGTTACAACTTATGACAACAACAGAAATAAATATATGCAAAATAAATGTATTCTATTAACATGTCCCCCCTTCTCTCATTAGACCTCAGTGATCAACTCCTGGAAGTTGTGGGCCTTGAAGGGGCAATGGAGATGGGGCAGATCTATACTGGACTGAAAAGTGCTGGCAAGAGGCTGGCCCAGTGTTCCTCCGTCACCATCAGGTACCAGCTTGGGCCTTTGGCCCCATCCATCACATTTTTGCCTCAGCTCTGGATACTAGTGTTTAAATCATGGGATCACAGCACAGGCAGGAAAGCATCCTGGAAATCTCTGCCATCTCTTTATGGTTGTGCACACTAGTATCCTACTTAAGCACAAATCTATGTCTCATCTAGTTTATGTTCTGCATAACATAGAGCTGAAGAAGTTACAGGGCCCATAAAGTACAGCCCTCTCCATGGCAGAAGGATGTGCTAGATTTCTGTGGGAGAAGGGCCAGGAGGTCCCCCCCCCCCATCTTACTGAGTCCTGGGGAGAGGGTGGATGAGATGGATGGATGAGCTGAGGGGTGAATTTTAGGGGAAGAGCAGCCTGACTTGAGAGATGAAGGGCAACTGTGTCTCCTGGGCAGGTGACCCAGGAGAAAGGACAGCAAGATGCCACTGTCACTGCAGCTCCAAATGCTTCTTCTGACAGGAACTTGAGTATGTTCTGCTTATGAGTAAAGTCCTACTCACAAGCGAGTGCCTATTCATATGTCTATGGGGAACACAAAATGGGTGTGGATTGGACTGCCATGTATAAGAGGCAGAAAACAGAGAGGGTGGGATGGAAGGACAGAGCCAGCTCTGGGTTTTTGCAGGCACTTGGGCAAGGCACCCTCAATGGTCCCCCCTCTGCCTCAGTGCATCTACCTCCTCACCACCATTGTCACAAACTGCTATTGCTCCTCATCCTCTTTCTCATCATTGCTTCTACTTGCTTGCTTGACAGGCAGAGAGCCAGTGAGCAAGTAGGCTGGGGCATCTACTGCTTCTCCTTTTCACCACTTCCATTGTCTGGGCCAGAGTGAGAGTCAGGTGAACAAGCAGGTTGCAAAGTTAAAGAGGAGAAGCAATTCCAGAAGGTTGTTGTGGGCCCATGCTGGATTGTGGGCCCATGTAGGCATGGTTGGGCCCTGGCAGGGGCCCAACCATGCCTACCTTTGATGCCAATGCTGAGGAAGGACCTCTAGAGCTTCTCTCAGGCCCAGAGGAGATCTGGAGTTGTGGAGAAGGAGCATGACTGAATGCCAATGTTCTTTGGAGGACTTGTGCACCTGACAAGCTGGGCCATATGAGACCCACCAGACCAATTAGGTGAGGAAGTGGGAACCTTAAATGGCCTAGACCAGTGATGGTGAACCTATGGCACGGGTGCCACAGCTGGCACGCAGGGACCTCTCTGCGGGCACTCAAGACATTGGTCACCAGATCGCGAAAAGACCGTCCCCTTCTGCAAGACACTAATGATTTTGTTCTTTCTCACAGTGTGGAACAGAATGATTTTATTCTAGAATTCCTGTTACAGAATTCTTTTCTACATTGTTATCACATTTAAAAGATTTTGAAGAATGATGCATGGAGCATGGCTTGGATGTAAAGCCCTAACAGTTGACCTGAGTGCTGCATGTGTTGCTCTCAAACTAACGGAGTATGAGCCAAGGTTTGACAAATTATCAGCATGCATGCAATAGCAAAAATCACATTAATTGTGCAAAAGCATGCCCAATGCAAACTTTTACCTAATGCAGTGTTTGCAGTCCAAGACATCAAGTGTTTAAAATGTGTTAAGCACGTTTAGTTTTCTTGTTTATCTTGCTCATCCTAGTACAGGTTGACTTTTACTTTTACTAATCCGACACCTGTAGAAGCAGGGAAAGGACCCGGGGTAAAGCTTGCCCATACAATTTCAGTCTGGCAAGTTGAGAATCCCTTATCCAAAAATACATGTGCCTAATTATTTAAAAAGTTTGTATAAATTCCCTTCAGGCTATGTGTACAATGTAGTACTATAATAATTTTTTGAGTTGATTTTTTTTTCAACAAAAAACTGTATCATTGAAAGCTCTGTTATTGTGTTTTTCTTTAAAGACAAAATATGTTAATTAGTTCGGACAACTGTATGAGTTGTTTTTCTAAAACTAAAACCTCGGTGTTCAGGTTTAATTACAGTGTTGGCACTTTGAAATAAATAAGTTGGCTTTATGTTGCAGTTTGGGCACTCGGGCTCAAAAAGGTTCGCCATCACTGGCCTAGACCCATTCTCTGTCATCCTCTTTTGCAGGGCAAGTTCTTTGTTACAATCCTGGGAATCTCTGTTACCATTAAAATTAAGCTTCCAGCCCTCATGGTTGCAGCCATGAAAATGGGGTGGCAAAAAAATCCTAAGGGGTCAAACACAGAAGTATGTTTTTTATTAGAACAACAATAACAAAAGCCCAGGTTCACTGCACATCAAGAGTATCCTTGAAAAAAGTATAACAAGATCGTTATACAGCTGTGCAAATTGCAGGTTCATACATATGTTAAGCAAATTATGTCAAAGAGATGGAACTGATACATGCAAATTACCGTTGACCCTTCTACCCCTCAACAGATTGCTCAGCCATTGCATCTCCATGGTGAGAAAGTTACCCAGAGGTCCTAACCATACATCACAAATGGTGTAGGACAAGGTCATCTTGCATATCTCCCTCTTTTGACACAAATTATGTTTCTGGCATCTTGCAGCAAGACACAGTCCTGCCCTGACTTGCCCACTTCACTATCATAATGTTTACACTGTGTCTTGTTTGTGGGTTCCAGGACAACCAAGCTGCTGCCCATGCAGGTGGATGGAGAGCCCTGGATGCAGCCGCCTTGCACAGTGAGTAGTTGGACCTCATGAAAGCGATCTGGGATATATGAATGGAGCTCATATATGGAAGCCATACTTCTAGGGACCGAGCTACAAGTGGGACTCAAACCTCAGTAGTTGAACCTTGGGAAGGGCTAAAAAAAATAAAAATTGTTAAGCTTCTGTTCCAAATGAAAGCAAAGAAGCAAAACAACTATATTACCCTAGCAAAGATCCCTCACACAATTTAGAAGAGGGAGATATGCTGCTTCTGTCTCCTTTGATGTTATATCCATTCAGAATACATTTGTATCCTTAATGGAAAATCAAAGAAAAATTAAAGGGAGAGAGATCTATGGCTGTTATACATCATTATGGAGATAATTGGAGAACATCAGTCAGTGAGCTGGTTCGCATGACACGACAACCCACCATGGGCAGCCAGCCATGATGGGTTGTTGTGTCTTCTGAACCCAGAGCATTTTCTGTGGGGTAGCTTATTTTTCAGGAACAAGCCATGGAGAGAACCCATGGATTGTTGTAGGATTAGACTTGCCCACAATGGGTCGTCATGTCCTCTGAACCCAGGAGACCAATTTTATCGTGGGTTGCCGTAATCGGCTACAGAGCTGCTCAGCAACAGCAAAAAGCCCATGCCACTAGCTTTTCATGATTTAGCCAGTGACTGCCCTTCCACCAATGCTGAAATGGCACTTTGGAAGGACCATCACTTGTTCCCCGGTGTTTTTTTTTTTTTGTTTTTTTTTTTTTTTTTTTGCTTTTTTTTTCTGCCTCAGAAATCCGCAATTCTGGTTGTAATTTTTTTAAATTATTTTTTTGTTGGCCTTTAGCAAGTGCGCAACAGCACACTTACAGTATCCGATATGAGTACTGACAAGATGAGGTTGCGTGTCCGCTAATTTCTGTGCAGTCATGAAGGACCGGGGTGGGGGGGAGAAATGACAGTAAGAGAAAGGAGAGACCCAGTAGCGCAACTCAGAAGCACCGAAAATGGGGGGGGGGAAGGAACCCAAGGAGTAAGTGCACCAAAAGCGGGGGGGGACAATATATGATGTGATCCTCTTAGTTTTAAGTGTTCAACTGACACTTCTCAGTGTCCTCCACCTTTTCAACACTTCCCCAACTCTCCAGCTACTCCAGAAAAGGGAGATATTAACTCACCCCCCCTTTTTGCGGCTCTTTTTCAGAGTGGTTACTGAAGGTGCACAATTTCCCCTCCATTTACTTCCTAGCCATTAAACTTGTGTATATTCCTGTGGGGGGGGGGGGTTAGAACTGTCAGGGAACTGCAGTAACTGCAGCAGTAAGTGCTCCGAAAACGAGCCTTGAAAAGGGGGGGGAGCTCGTATCTCCCCTTTCTGGAGTAGCTGCAGACTCGGGGAAGTGCTGAAAATGTGGAGGGTACTGAGAACTGTCAGTTCAACATTTAAAATCAAGAGGATTACATTGCTAAGGGGGAGAGATTGCCCCCCCTTGGGGGCACCTTCTTTTGCCACTCCCCCCCCCTTTACCAGTGCTTTTCAATTGACAACTTGGCAATTGGTCCCTGGCAGCAGCTGTGCACATATTTGCCTCTATGCAGCCTCGCCTTGTCAGTCTGTTACTTGCTCCACTTTGCTGCTCCCTTTGACAGCTGAAACAGACAAGGAATTGACCAGGAACGATCACACACATCAGACAGCTGTAAGAGTGCACTTGTGCACTTGCAAAAGACAGACAAACAATATATAATTTTAAAAATTACGAACACAGCTGCGCAATTTTCAGGGGCTGGAAAAAAATCTGACCCCCCCAATAGCGTTTTGTTGTTGTTGTTTTTTGTTTTTTTGAGGCTCTGGAAAAAAAACACGGCGGCGAATGAAAAGGGGTAGTGATCAGAGTGGGGCGGGGGAGACAAGACAGGTTCTGCCGTGAGGGACACCGGAATACGTGCCAGATCCAGCTGGAGGACTGAGGGGGGGAGGAGAGGGAGAACAACCCATGCTAAGCACAATAGTCTGTCAGGCGTACCGTGGGTTGTTCAGCGTGGCTTATTCACAGGGTGGATTAGCATGACATGTGAACGTGCCCACACGGTATCCTCAGTGTCTCCATGCCAGTGTCCACCATCTGAAGATCAAAGGAGGATTGTGTTAGGCATGTTAGAGGAGGAACAGTATGGGACACAAATTGTCCTTTGTTTTCTGTGAATGGGTAGAACAGAATGTTGCAAAGAACCATTTCAGTTGAAAATAAAGGATCTTCAGATTCTTGTATACATACAAATGTCACCAGTGGTCAGAAAATAGCAGCACTGGGAATATTTTTCTCATTGGTCATTTAAACTTGCATAGTATTTATTCTATTTCCACAAGGTGTATTAAGTACTGTCTGTACAGCTACACGAGCTGATACCCCTGACAGAACAGCACTGGTTTCAATTGAACCATAGTGATTGGATAAAAGCCTTCCCAAAAGCAATGATACTGAAAACCTGGGGATATCACAGAATTTGGTTTCTTTCTCTGTGTAATGTTGGATACCATTCCCTCCCATCCTTCGCGTTGCTCTGAGGCCCTATCCTTGTGACAGAGGACCAGTCAGACAAGAAATGCTTGATGTGCCTTTCTGGGGAGCCTGCTGCTCCTTAGCCATCTCAGGGCGTGGGGGATGCTGTCTTAATCCTTTGCTGCCTCCACAGCATAGGGCTTAACGACTGGACTATCTCAGTGCCATCTCCAATTCCATGGATATTCTGATAAGCAGCCTTGCTCATTTTGCACCAAGAACTGGACAGACTTGTCCTTTCTTTCCTTGAAGCAACAGATGTGCGGGGTGAGCAGGGCCTTCCTTGGCAGTGGTTTAATCTAGTCACAGGAGGACACTTTGATTCAGGCAGAGCAGGACACAGAAATGCCAGTCGATATAGCCCATTTCACCATAGTTTGTTTATTATATTTATATAATGCAAAAAAAATGTGAGGGCCTCAGAACATAACATAACAATAATAAAGATCTAGAATGTCTGGGAGAAGAGAAATCTCGTCACCTGGCACTGAAAAGATAACAGTGTGGGCACCAGGTGAGCCTCCTTCGGGAGAGCATTGCATAAATGGGGTGCCACAACTGAGAAGATCCTCTCCCTTGTGGCCACCTGCCTAACTTCTTGGGAGGGGGGTGCACCCAGAGGAAGGCCTTCAAAGATGACCTAAAGCAGGGGTGGGCAGAAAGTAGATCTCCAGATGTTTTAGACTTCAACTCCCACTATTCTGGAGTTGAAGTCCAAAACATCTAGAGATCTACCTTCTACCCTCCTTTGAACTTAAGGACTGGGCAGGTACATATGGGAGGAGACATTCCAGGTTTAGATACTCTGGCCCCAAGCTATTTACACCAAGAGGTACCAATCTCTGATGGCCTAGTTATTAGGAAGGAGTTCACCACCACAGCTGTGCAACAGAACTAGTTCAAGCACTCCTTGTCTTGCTGCCTGATAGGGACGTCCCCTTTTCCACACACTCAGGTGTTGCAAATGGTTTTAGATTGAGAATACTCATCAGCACTGGCTGCATCTGAGTACAGGGAAGGGAAAATCCCTTCCCTCACGAGTGGGAGAAAGAGAGCCCCATTGCCTAAATTCACTGTTGAAGGACACCAGCAAGCAAACAGATAGCCCCTGTATGCCTGGCTTCTGTGTGCTGTAGAAATGCAGCATTTTCTGCATACCTGGTGGGGAAATGACCAAGTTGGGAATCTGCTGGGAATCCAAGTTGAATAGTAAGTGATGTCGACTTGTATGAATGATACATTTTCAAACTAGCCCTGTTAGATACTGCTTGGGAAATGTTCTTTTCAGTTGAGCTGTGGGGCCTAATCTCCAGTCAGTCATTATTACTGGGAAATACTGTAAATGCAGCGTCCTTATGAGGATCGCCGTCTCCATTCAGCCCACCGGGAGTGCACCTTCAATAGCAAGGGTGGGAAACACATGGCCCTCTAGGTGTTGGTGGACTGCGACTCCCATCAGCCCCAGCCAGCGTAGCCAATGGTGAGTGATGATGGGAGTTGCAGTCCAACAACATCTGGTGGACCATACCATTCCTCATCCCTATTCTATAGGAACCCTGCTACGCTCCATCTAGATCAGTGTTCTCCAACCTTGGGTATGTGTAGCCTACAGAAGAGAAGATTAAGGGCAGACATGATAGCGATCTTCAAATATCTGAAAGGCTGTCATGCAGAAGATGGAGTGGGCTTGTTCTCTGCTGCTCCAGAGGGCAGGGCTAGAACCAACGGGTGGAAGTTGCAGCAAAGCAAATTTCATCTAAACATTAAGAGAAACTTCCTAATGGTACAAGTTATTTGACAGAGGAATGCACATCCTCAAGGGATGGTGGACTCTCCAGCAAAGGCTGGACAGCCAGTTGTCAAGAATGCTATACAGTAATACCTTGGATTGCAAGTATCTTGGTCTGAGAGAGTTTTGCAAGACAAGCAAAAAAAAATTTAAAATTTTGACTTGATAAACGAGCAAGGTCTTGCAATACAAGTAGTGTAGGGATGCAACCGCTCGCCTTGAGTGGGCGTAGCAGGCCGAAATCGGCCCCGCTCACGCCCGCCAGAGACTCGCTTTGATATAAGAGTATTTTGGATTACAAGCACAGTTCCGGAACGAATTATGCTTGCAATCCAAGGTATTACTATAGTTGCATCCTGCATTGTAGATCTTGCATTGGGCAGCTGGCGGCAGGAGAGGGAGGGAACTAGATCACCTGTAAGTTCCCCTTCCAACTCTAAACTTCTGTGTTTGTTTCCATTCTTCTGCTTTCAGATTAAAATCACCCACAAAAGCCAAGTGCCGATGTTGCTAGGACCGCCACAAAAGAGCAGCTTCTTCTTCCTGAGGAGGAGAAACCGAACTCGAGACTAAGCAAAGAACAATCTTCAGAAGCGGCAGTCCTCCATTCCAGTGGCAACCACACAAAGGAAAAGCCTATGGAAAAGAAACCTTCATCCCTTCAGATTTCCTGGCTTCTGAATCTGCTTCAGAAACATCAGTCTGGAGGCAGCATTATGAACTCTTAGTGGAAAATAACAGGGTTGGCATTCGGCAGTCGAACTGAAATAGCGGTGTGGGTTTGTATATACATGCACACACATAGCCACATTCTCTAAATATCACTGGCAGGGATAACACTAACATTGATGGTTCAGGAGGATTTTTCTCCCCTGCAATGCCACAGTCCAAGGAGGGGAAACTCTCAACTGCTCTGGTTGGCCTGTGGTGAAAGCTGGGACTCTTCTGAGAAGAGCTGTTCTGGGCAACCATGAATTACACAGCCCTGTCAGAAAGCAGACAAACAGACATGGAAACAACATGTCTGACGTAGCCTTGGCAGATGAGATGTGGAAGCTCTTCCATTTCATTCAGACTCTCTAGAACCCCCCGAAGTTGTTGTTGAAGCATCAAACTTGGAGAGAAATCAAGCTTTGCTTATTTATTTTATTTTGAAAAAGTATGTCAGAAGACGTTTAGCATCTCGCTGTACTGCCCTCGTGGTCACCAAATCCTACACCTTATTAGAAATGTTATTTATTTACTTTTCTTAGTTTAGAAAACATGGGATAGATGAGAAAGGAAAGGAGGGGCACATTATTTTTCCAGCTCTTACAACAACAGTGTCCTTTGCTAGCTCTCGTGTGTGTGTGTGTGTGTGTGTGTGTGAGAGAGAGAGAGAGAGAGAGAGAGAGAGAGAGAGAGAGAGAGAGGCAGAAGAAGCTAGCTAAGTGTTCCATTTCAGAAGTATATGAATACAGAAAACAATTATTGCCAAGAGGAAGCCAGAAAGAGTGAGGTCAACAGTAAAAGGCAGGAGTCTGTTTTGGAAGTATTGTATGTGTATTAGGCAAACTCAGGGTATTTTAATTGTATGAATAACCAGTCACAGTTTGGTATGATGACAACCTCAGCAAATTTGGGAGCACTTACAGTTTCGATATAGGCCTCACCTCTCTCTGTTAGTATTTTTGTATTCTTGTTTCACTTTTGGAGTGTTTTTCTTTCCTCCAGTGAACACATTTAACACATGAGAAATTTTAAAAGTTTTCCCCAGCAGCTTCGGTTAAGAGCTCTTCTGAACTCTCTCTCATCATGGGACTGGTTTAGTCCAGTGGCAAATAATGTGAGCTGAAGATTGGATGTGTCACTCTCGCCTGAAAATACGGCAAGGATTTATTGCAGAACGAAATGTAAATTCTATGGTAGGCATTTGAATGCCATTAGAAGCCAACTTGGTCTCATGATGAAACTTAAACTCAGAAGTCAAACTAAAGAGCTATTTTTTTTCACGCATGTGTTTCTGTAAGAACAGCATAGAGAAGAACTCTAAGACTGCAATCCTATACACACTTACCTGGGAGTATGTCCCATTGAATTCAATAGGACTTATTTCTGAGTAGACATATAGGAGTGCACTGCACAAAACTCTCAGACACATGAGATTAAAATGGCCATACCTTAGATATGAAATGAATAGCTAGGTTACCTCCTATGCTTCCATTCTCTAGCTCAGTGTTCTCCAACCTTGGGTCCCCAGATGTTTTTGGCATGGCTGGGGCATGCTGGGAGTTGTAGGCCAAAAACATCTGGGGACCCAAGGTTGGAGAACACTGCTCTAGCTCTTTCTCAACTGCATGGATCATCAGCCAGATTTTGAATTGGCCAAAAGTAGAATGTGGCAGCCAATGTCATCCCAAGCCATGTTGGGTTTAGCTCAGCAGTATCCCACATGCCATCTTGGTATGATCACTGCATTTTGTTCAAGAGTGGCTGGGAGGTGGAATTAATGAACAGCTTGAATAGCCTGTAACAGGACTATTCTTCAAAACAGATTAATCATTGGCAAATGGGCCTATGAAAGAGGATGTTTATTACATCATCAAAGGAAAAGAGCCTGGGCCAAGAAGATGTTCTTAATGTAAGCTTCTTCTGTGTGAGGTAGTAGCTTTGCTGGATTTTGTTTTGGGGACTCTTCCTCCTGGCTTAATGCTGCTCAGGGTTGATAAGTGTGCCTCGCTCACCTTTAACCACAGAAGAATAAGGAAGTGTTCATTGACTTTCCTTGCCATGTACAAGGCTCTTTTCTGCACATCCAGGACAAAGGAATGCAATCTCTGATCTATTCTTTAAGGGTCTGGAAAAAGCTAATGGCACAAATCCATCTACTACGCCTATTTATTTAACTGTTTAAATAAGGAGGAAGGATGTTCTCAGTTACTGTAGTTCTTTCTACATTCAGTCATCTGGCTTCACCTAGAGAAGCCTTCCCCAACCTGGTGCCCTCTGGATGTGTTAGAGTGCAACCACCATCATTCTGGGAATGATGGGAGTTGCAGTCCAACACATCTGGAGGGCACCAGTTTGGGGAAGTCTTCACCTAGAAAGAACTACGTACATCTAGCACTCTGAATAAGCTAGGCTATCTGGCGGAGACCTTGGTGTCCATCACAACATTACAGTGTCTTTTTCATAGATATCATCTATTGCAGTCATGAACTCCACAGCGCTGAAGTGTTTGTTTCTTTTTATCTGAGAGTAGCCTGATGGTTGTGCAAGAGGTACAATGCAGAACAAACTGTAATAATGATTGTGCAGGTTAGTCCTTAGATTTGGAAATTTGTGGGATTTCCCCCAAATAGGGAAGTGTTGGTCTCGTGGTCTCAGGGATGTTTAAGCCCCATTTACTGTGTTGCCTCTGTGGGGCCCTGTGGCAGCAGCTCTCAAAGAGGGACTATTTATACCAGGGGTCCTCAAACTACGGCCGGCGGGACACATCCGGCCCGCTGGGTCTTTTCATCCAGCCCGGCGGCCGATCTAGAGGCTCCTTGTGGGAGGAGGGGTAGCTGAGCTGGCGGCGGGGCGCGTGCCACCCGCCTTCCTGCGGGGTAAGGGGAGGCTGAGCTGGCGACGGGGCACGGGCCACCCGCCCGCTGTCTTCTGCGGGGGTAAGGGGAGGAGGGGCGGCTGAGCCGGCAGCGGGGCGTGGGCCGCCCGCCCGCCGCCCTGCATCTCCTGCAGGGGGGGAGGGGAGGAGGGGCGGCTGAGCCGGCGGCGAAGCGCGGCCCACCCGCCCGCCTCCCTGCGGGGTAAGGGGAGGCTGAGCTGGCGGCGGGGCAGGGCCCACCCGCGCGCTCGCTGCCTACCCGCACGCTCGCTGCCATGCATTTCCTGCTGGGGGGGAAGGGGAGGAGTGGCGGCTGAGCTGGTGGCGGGGCGCAGGTGGCGGTGGTGATAGTGGAAGAGCAGGCGCGGCGGCAGCCTGGGCAGCAGCAGCACCACCAGTTCAGGCGCCGCCTCCTGAGGCGACGGCGAGGCGCCGCTGCTCGGCATGGCCGGCGAAGAAGTTTCGGCCAGGCCCAGAGGAGGAGGCGAGGAGGAGGAGGGAGGCGATGAGCAGGAGCAGCCGGCAGAGGACGACGAGGAGGTGGAGGGGGGGTTCCTGGCCAGGCCTTGCTGGCGGCCGCCGCCGCAATGAGTAACAACCAGCAGCAGCCCCTGCTGCAGCGGGTCGCCAACATGGGCTCCATGCTTCTCACCCCGCAAGAGAACGAGAGCCTCTTCGGCTTCCTTGGCAAGAAATGCATGGTGAGTGAAGGAGGCTTCTCCAGCCCAGCAGGGCCTGCCTGCCTGCCTGCTCCGGGTAGGTGGGTGGGGAGGCTAAGGCAAAACCGGTTGGTGGGCACGGAGGGGCTGGGACGCAGAGGAAGGGAAGCATTTGCTCCTGCGGCGTGTGTGAGTACTCAAACGCAGAGCCGCAAAGCGGGTTGGATCCCGATTGAGTCCTACTCCAGAGTAGACCCATTGAAATCAGTGGGGCTGCGGTTATTCTTAACTGCAGTCCCATTGGTTTCGGTGGGTCTACTCTGGAGTAGGACTCAATCGGGATCCAACCCTGAGTCTAGGAACAGGAGGAGCAAGGCTCAGTGCGAGTGAAGGGTTTCGGGGTACGTGTGTGTGACTTCTTAGTGTGTGTGTGAAAGTTATAACAACTTTCCATTTAATCAAGTAAAAAAAAAGGACCCGGGTCCTTTTTTTTTACTTGATCCATTCGTTCATATTTTTTTCAAACTATAGTCCGCCCCCCCCCCAACAGTCTGAGGGACAATGAACTGGCCCCCTGTTTAAAAAGTTTGAGGACCCCTGATTTATACCCAACAGACTATATGCCCACGTGCTACTTATTACTATGTGGTGCAGAAAGTCCCCTATTGGCTATCAGCTTCATTATCCTGCCTATTTGCCTTCCTTTCTTTCCATACTTCTGTTTCTTCCCTGCTCTCTTCACCTGTCTCTGAACATCTTTGTTTCTGAAAGATCTTTGTCTCTTGTCTTTTCTTTGTTTTGCTTATTTTCAGTTTTCATTCTTAACCAGAATTACCAAAATATCCATGATGCAAAGACAGCATGTATTTCTTTCTCAAATATATTTTTTTTCTGCCATTGATTTGCTTTTTGGTTTGGTTTGGTTTAATGGGTGTGCAGTAAAGAAGAAATAAGAAGAATTTATCCAGAAGCCCCTGCCTATGGGTTGCCAAGTAAAAAACAGCACAGCAAGAATTATCATTCCCTTGACAGTTTTAACTCAGTTGCAGCCATATCTTAGCCCAGTTTATCAATTTCATGAGAAACCAACGAAGAGGCAGCATTTAGATACTAAACATTTCAAAATCATAGAGTAGATCCTTATGGGGGGGTTGGGGGAGTTACAGATGGAAACATACTAATGGAGAAAACTAGAGCCAATGGGCCAAGATTCAGCCTCTCTGCAGTCTGAGGTAGGGCGACCAGATGCAAAAGAGGTCACATAGTCACATAGGAGAGGGTATTTCTGAAGATGAACTATTAAAGGTAGAGGAGCCCTGTCCTCTCTTGCATCTGGCCACTCTACCCAAATAGTAGCATTTTAGTGCTAGCAAAATAACATTCAGGAACAAGAGTAATTAGTAGAATCCAAATAGTAGCCACCATCATCATGTACAATATGCTAGCCAGGCTAGATGTTCCCTCTCCTTTGATAGAACCATAACATGAGTGAATTAAAATACTATCTTAGATGTTTCAGATAAGAATGTGCTGACACTGGGAAGTCTGGTTTGTTTGAGCGAAATGGACTTCTTGCCCGCTCCCGATCCGATGATTGGAAGCGAACCAAGTCAGGGGGTTTCCACGGACTTCCATCTCTAAGTTGGAGCCACAGTTTGTGATTTTTTTTTAATGCTAAGGAAATTTGCACAGATGATGCAATTTGTGTAACTACACAAATTGCATAAATCGTGGTATTTTGCATGTTTTGTGCAAATCAGCACCCAAAAAGCACATGGATCTAGCAGAATTTGTGTAAAATCAGCTGATTTGGGCAAATCACACTAGATCCACATGCTTTTCGGGTGCTGATTTGCGCAAAACATGCAAAATACCGTGATTTATGCAATTTGTGTGAAGTTATGCAAATTGTGTAAAGTTACACAAATGGCACAAATAGTGCCATTTGTGCAAATTTCATCAGCAATTTTTTAAAATGTGCAAACTGCGGCCTGTCTTAGAGACGGACACCCATGAGCTGGTTCATCTCACATCTTGGTGAGTCAGCGCCAGCACAGGGCTGGCAAATCGGAATCGGGGGGGGGGGGGGCTAATTGTGAAAATCTGTCAGATTTTCACACACAACCCTATCAGATTCCTCATACATCCCTAGTTACAGATATGGCCAGAAACTTCCTACGGAGCAGCACACAAGAGCTATCTAGTGACACTCTTGACCTGATATGTATTTGGATGTAAGCCCAGCTGAAATCAATGGCACTTGCTCTCAAGTAAACGTATACAGGATTGCAGGTGGCAAGCCAATCCTAAAGATATTCATGCAGATTCAGTGACAGTTACTTGCAAGTAAACTTTTAATGTTAGGTTGCTTTGGGATAGGAGGTAAGCCAAGGTAAAGGTTTAGATGGCTAAATAAAAGGATACTACAAGGCTAGAGAAAGGTTGCAGAAATTCATTAGGAAACGGGTGTAGAAACAACACATGATTTGTGCTGCAAAAATCCACTTTTGACACATAAGGAGGGGAAATAGCTATAGGCAGAGACTGAGTGAAGGAGAGAAACTTGGACAGCAGATGTGGTTCCAGAGCATCAGAGCAGCTCTAAAAATGATCTGGCCACACTCAGACTTTCATAATTTCGGTTAATCTTTGCTTCTACCTGGTGCTAAGTATAACTTGGCCAATTGGAGGCTCTCCCCTGTAACATGCTATTTTATTCGTGCACAGCAACAGAGGCATTTCAGCAGTAATTAGCAAGATACGAAGATATGCACAAATGAACAATACAATATGAAATAGCAAAAACATGCAATAGATTTAAGTGGGGAAAACCAGTTAACTTTGGTAAGCAGTTGAAACAATCTAGAATAGTGTCAGTTTTGAAAGCATGTTAGTGGGGAGAGCAATTTTGGTGAGCAAAATATTCTCCGGTATCCATTCATCCCCACAGCAGCCCCGTGAAACTGGCTGTTATTCCCTTTCTTATAGATAGGACATTGAAGATGAAAGATAAGACCAGTGAATCCATAGCGAACCTGAATTTGGAATGCAAGTTCACCACTCGGTCCATTAGACCATTAGCTTTAGCAGGTTCAAAAAAAATGCATGTGTTTAACCCCAGCTGTGCTCCTTAGTTGGGGAAAGTGTGGACAACAGGGCTGGGGAAGGAGCAGGCAGGAGAAGCCACCACTGCCGCTGTCTTATCTCCTCCCATTGGGAGTTTTAAAGGTATATGAATGCTCTCCAGCTTTGAACCTGCTTGATTGCAGCAACCCCACCTGCCTCACGTAGATATACAGTAAAACCTTGGATTGCAAATAACTTGGTCTGCAAGTGTTTTGCAAGACGAGCAAATTTTTAAAATAAATTTTAACTTGATAAGCAAGCGACGTCTTGCAATACAAGTACTGTAGTACGGTCAAGAAAAATGAAGACTTTACACTATCATTCTTTATTGCAGCTTAAATTAAAAATATTTGTATAAATTTCTTATGGGGAATTTCGTTTTGATATACAAGTGCTTTGGATTACAAGCATGTTTCCAGAACGAATTATGCTTGCAATCCAAGGTATTACTGTATCTGATTTCCCTAGTTCTTGCTTAGATCTAAGCAGGCACATGCCAAATTCATAAAGCTGGTCTCCTTGTTATATTGTTGACTCAATAATGCAAATTTAATATAGAGTCATCATTAATCAGCTCATAAGTGTTGGTATGAAAAAGCTTGGAACTAGCTTGTGTTTGTTTCATTTTTTCATTTTACTAGAACCATGAATTATTTGAAACTGACTCCAAACAGAAAAGTTTGGAGCAACTGTTTGGATGACAACCTAGGCCTTTTTCCTAAATCGTCATCTTTTCTTTTCTGTAAGGCCGCCTGTGCCTTTTAACAGTTGCATGGCAAGCAGAAATTGACTAGCTCACCCTTCTCCAACTTGGCACACACACACCCCGAATTGTTGGACTAAAACTCCCATCATCCCTACCCATGCTGGCTCCGGATGATGGGAGCTGCAGTGCAACACATCTGGAGGGTGCCAGGTTGGGAAAGGATGGACTAAATACAGTGGTTGATATCAATGCATCTATATGCTGTAAAAAAAAAAAAAACATACCTGTTGAATTTCTGCCTCTTGTGCAGTTGCTAAAGACACAGAAGGCCTGCCAGAAAACACAGGCAGCAACCTACACTATAATGACCACGCAGGGCTGAAGTGGCTCAGGCAGAAGCAGCAGCAGCAGGAGCCTAGTTTGGCTTTTGCATTGTCAAGAGAGCAACTGATCTGAATTCCAGCTGTGGGATTTTTATTCCAGGTGATGACTCATTAGCCCAGCTTGATCTCCAGCCCAGGCAGAATATACAGGCTGACAGCCAGACAAAGCATTTATTTGTGAATGTTGCAAATGCCTTCTGCATACAGCCAGTACCCAATTCATGTGGAGCTCCTCTAGGGCCATTCAGAGGCAGGGGTGGGTGAAGCTGCATTGGCTTCTCCAGTGAGATGACCAGCATGTTTTATTTCATGTGGCTGGCAATTTGTGGATTCAGCGCTTTATAGAAAGTAGCCCATATTCTCTACTGATGTGAATAAGAAGAGCTCTGTTTACTTTCCTGCATTTACATCAGTGCAGAATTTTGGCCATGGAATTTGGGGACTGCAGATGGAATCTTTCACAGGACAAAGAAAATAAAGACAGTTTTGAGAACTAACATTGTGATAATAGTTCCACAGGGTCATGGAAAAATCCTGTATCTACTGTACCACACCTGCTCCTTGCTATATCTCATTCTGTTGGCCTGCCTCTTGATCATTATTTTGCTTCACCTTCTCTACATCTCCATCTACAGTAGTTTCTTCTCCTCTAGTCTTCTTTTCCCTCAGTGCTCTGAAATGCATGTCGGGATATTGCCTTGCCTTAGATAGATTCTGGGGAATTTAGCTTGACAAATGGCTATCCTGGATAGAAAATGTTGGTAACATTTGCCACACACTGTCTCGTGTGATGTGCCAAGGCTTTCCATCTCCTGTCTGTTTAGTGGGAAGTTCCCTCATCTTTTTTTTTACAAGTCCTCATCTTGTAAAATGCTGGTGGTGCACCTCTTAGAGCTGCTGAGTAGCAATGCTAAACTGTTATGCCCTGCTTCTGCATGAAATGGCTCAATACCTTCCCCTTGGCTTCTATGGAATTGCTACACAGTTAAACAATTCCATCCTAAAGAAATACAGTTCTTTCATATGCTGGTGCTATGTCAGGC
The DNA here is from genome assembly GCA_021292165.1 of Shinisaurus crocodilurus. Classification (NCBI taxonomy): domain Eukaryota; kingdom Metazoa; phylum Chordata; class Lepidosauria; order Squamata; family Shinisauridae; genus Shinisaurus; species Shinisaurus crocodilurus. The sequence continues at coordinate 59,210,783 of CM037878.1, forward strand.
TACGGGCTGGCTTGCACATCTACATTCATCATTCATTGACTGTAGATTCAACTGATCTTTGCATGTATGAATGAAGCATGAGCCATTACAGATTAATCACCAGAGACAGAACTTTTGCATCTTCCAGGGTCAGCTCAAACATAATATTTTCCAGGGGAGACATTTCACACATTCAGCCGAGTCACCAAGTATTGGGTAATGCCGTGATGAGAAATTACATGATGTGCATGCTTGTGTGAATCAGTCTGACATGTATAAAGTATTCAGGAAGTTCCTCCAATATTATGGGGGGAGGTGGTATTCGTATCACTCGTAGGAGCGTTCAGTTCCCAGGAGTCCATCCCAGTGCTGAGCACTTATCATCACCCACAATGCTTATATTCAGAAATCATGTCCTTGCTGTTGAAACCAATGTGGACTAGGACCGTAGGCAGCTGCTTATACCAAATCAGACCATTGATCCATCTAGCCCAGTATTATCTGTACTGACAGGCAGCAGGTCTCCAGGATTCCAGGCAGGAGTCTTTCTTACCCCGACCTGGAGAAGCCAGGGGTTGAACCTAGGACCTTTTGCATGCAATGCATGGGCTCTGTCCCTGAGCTATGGCCCTTTCCCTGAAAGCACATCAAGTCTTGCTCCTGTCATTCTCACTATCTAGTGGATGGGGTTTCCCTGTCCCCATTGGGTTCATGCTCAGAAATCTTCTGGAGAAATAAGCCAAGAGTCCCACAACAGACATTCAACATAATGAATACAGCAAAACACAAGCAAAACTCTAGATGGCAAAACTGGTATGCACAAAATGTGCCTCTGTGGCAGACGCTACTACACTAAACTGCACTTCACTAGCATCTCACTAACCAAGGGACTCTCAATGCAGCCAGAGAGAGAATGAGATATGTAAACAGGCAAAATGAGCACCTCTCCATCTAGGCTGTAATGAATGCACACTTCCCTCCTAGTGTATTGTGTGAATACAGGCAGCCAGAGTAACCGTGTTCTGTCACCACGACATGTACTGTATTATCTTCTTGAGCATGGACTGCTCTTCCCCCCCTTTCCCATGGATCTTGTTGTAGTTCCCTGCATGGAATTGTGTGATTGCGTAATGTAACCCATGTTTATATGTAAATCCTAACTGATGTGGTTTTACATCCAATAAAATGACAATGAAGCAGTGACTTACAAAATACAGGCACTTGTCTTGCCCTTCAGCTTTCCTGAACCTTCTGTATTTACCTGAGGTGATTCAGTGTCCAGTATTCATGATCAACACAGCTGCAGTGATAGTAGCAAGGAGAGCCTGGAAGACTGAGAGCATCTTCTCCAAAAAAAAATGTTAGGCCTTAGCTAGAAAATAGCAGTGTCAGCACAAAGCAGAGTAGAAAAAGTAAACACCCCACTCCTAGACACAAAATAGAACCCCCACCCCACAAAAAGATGTCCCATTGATCTCCAGGTAATGTGTTTCAAGTCAGGAGGCAAAAATGATTTGGATTCCTTCCTATCATCAAAGGGCTCTCCAGCCCATCTGTCTGAAGACAGAGTCATTCTTAGGATTACCTAGGCTGGGGAATGCTGGGAGTTGTAGGACATCTTTCTGTCTAAACATGCATAGGATTGCACCCTAACTTAAGTCCTGATGGCTGACTTTCTATGCATTGGAGCCAGGGATGGGGACTCGGACTCGAGGACTCAACTCGTGAGTCGGACTGAGTCCCCCCTCTGACTCGACTCGGACTCGAGTCCCAATATTTTTAATGGGACTCGAGACTCGACTCGGGACTCGAGACCAAGGACTCGTCAACATCCCTGGGCTGTTGACGAGTCTTCTCGCTGTGCCAGAAGGAGCGTGATCACCGGTGAAGAGCGCATGGAAGCAAGGCGCGCCGCTGCTCAGCCACTATGGACAGCTACCAGGAGCGCAGCCCCAACGATGTGTTGAGATTTATTTTGATTGATGTGTTGTTGTGGGGGGTTTGGGTTAGGGTCAGACATTTTGGGTTTGGCTGCCTCTGCCTGCCTGTTTGGGGTTCCCAGCCTCCTCTGCCTGCCTGGTCTCTTCTTGACCTGTTCAGCAGTTGAATTGTCCAAGACAAAGGCCTCTGCCTGCCTGCTTTGGGGTTCCCTGCCTCCTCTGCATGCCTGGTTATTTTGGGTTTGTCTGCCTGGTCTGTTCTTGCCAAAATCAGTTGCAGAGTTTTGAAATAAAAAGGCACACTTGTGCCTAGAATTTATTTAAGCCACACATCTGAAGTAGCCTTATTTTGTTGGGGGGAAACCCCATTGATTTTAATAGGGACTCGTGGAGTCAGTTTTGGGAGTGACTCAGGACTCGTGACTCGTGAGTCACCATTTTGGACCAAGGACTCAGACTCGGACTCGAGACTCGGGTCCAAAGACTCGTGACTCGACTCGTGACTCGAGACCAAGGACTCTTCAACATCCCTGATTGGAGCTAGCTTCCGTATGACAGTAAAGACATACCTGGACACCAGAACTAACAAAGAGCCCTGCTGCACCAGACCAAAGGTCCATCTAGTCCAGAAGTGTGGAACATTTGGCCTCCCAGATATTGCTGGACTCCAACTCCCATCAGCCCAGCCAGCATAGCCAATGTTCAGGGGTGACAGGAGCCATAGTCTGGAGGACCATCAGTTCCCCACCCCTGGCTCTAGTCCAGCAACCTGTTTCTAGCTGTGGTCAAGCAGAGGCCTCCAGAGAGTCTACAAAGCAGGTGTGATGGCAATAGCCCTTTCCTGATGTATGTACCCCAGCATTGCAGATTTGAAGGTATGCTTGGAGGTCACACTTAATTCTCTATCTCTCTCCACATCTTCATACCACTGATATTTTATAACCCTCTATCATCTCCTCTTTTTTCTAAACAAAAACAAAAACAATAAGCCTAGTCTTGCCCCCATATTTAGCACCCTCCCATCCTGCCATTTTCTATCTACTGTATGCCATTGTGCAACAAAAAATAACAAAGAGTCTTGGAGCCCCTTAAAGAATGACAAATTTATTGTGGCATAAGCTTTCATGGGCTAGAGTCCACTTCATCAGATGCATGATGAAACAGTATGCCTTAATATATGCCATAATTATGATGCCATAATATATCTTTAAGATGCTTGTTGTTGTTACAGACTAATAAAGCTCTCTGAAAATTGTGTAACAATTACCTGCCTTATAACAGCTAGATCAGTTTCATTCAGTTTTTAGTTTCCATTCACATTTAAAACTGAGTTTCACTTGAATGCAAAATGTCATGTCTGGGAAGCTTCCAAAACTCCCTTGCCTTGGCCCTTCTACAAATGCAATCTTAATGTGGATTTTTAAAAATTGCATTTAAAAAAAAACAGCTGTCTTACTGTCATCATTGAAAACATATTGGTCAGCGTGATTTCTCCTCTCAAAATATAGGCTGTTACAGATTTGCCAGGTGCCTGTTCTTACTGCAGGACTGAGCCATAGGACAGCCTTTAAGTGGGAGATTATCATTGCCCAGGCAACGTCCCAGTCTTAACAGGAAGCCTTTTAGAGCAGTAAAACCACTCCCATCAGCCCCAGCCAGCATGGACACTAGTAAGGGATTATGGGAGTTGCAGTCCAAAACATCTGGACGGCACCACCAGGTGGCCAACCCTTGCTTTAGAACCCTTCCTGTAGAAGTGAGTCAATGGGTAGCCTGGTGAGCGGAACCACTCCAGTACCTGGGAACCTTTCACTGTCCAGGGAGATGCAAAGCTGTGGGTTTCTAGTTCTAGCAGCTCCTGACACCTTGTAAGGTAGGCTTCCTATAAGCTGCCTTCCTTGGAGCTGTGACAGGCCAGGGTTAATTGGATATGAAGTATCTCTTGCTCTTCCTGGCCCGAATCTTCTACATAAGGGACGCAAGTGGAGTATACAGACGGGGGAATTTGGCGGGGGGGGGGGCAGGCCACCCTTGGTGGGCCGCAGTAAAGGCCTTGGTGGGTGCAATTTGTGCACCTTTGTTCTGTGTGAACATGTCTCTTCTCAGGTGATGACAAAGCCATTAAGCAATGGTGATGATGTTGTAGAAGGGGTAACTTTGATCCAGGTTCCAACGGTCAAAGCCTCAGAGCAGTCTGCAAAGAGAATGCTCTTTGTGTTCTGGGCAGAGCGGAGGTCCAAAGAAACAGCCTGGGCTAAGGAGTCCAGTTGCAGACATCATGCATGTATTCCTTACATTCCCTTTGAATGTTTTTAAGGAACATTTCAGTGTAAAAGGCTGATCTAAGTCATTGTAGCCTGTATAAATCAAAGCTTCTGATTTAAAAATAATCAGTGCCTTCCCCCCACTCTGGAAGAACAAAAATAAAAGGCAACAGCAGGCAGACTCACGTGTCCCCAAAACCAAAGGAAAAAGCTCCATGTGAAAGGTATTGTGTTAAATTTAGAGCCTATGATTTATTTTTTTTTGAGAAGGAGCTATATTTAGTCAAATTTTCACTCCCCTCCTTCCAGCAGCCTGCGTTTGCAGAGCTTCAGTAGAAAAGTAGAACATGGAGGGGAAAGGATGACTTCAAACAGTTCCTTCCACCTACCCAGATAAAACACCAGGTTTAGGGAGGGTTGTGTATGCATTCCATGGGTCTGCCACACCTTTGGACTCCGGTACCTTCTAAAGAATTTTATACCCTGAACATTCCACCAACTGGCTGGATTTTGAGAGGCTTGGCCAGAATTTTATCCTCTTGGCCAATTGCCAGAACTGGTGGGTATAAAGATGGGGGGGGGGATCCAGCAGGCTCTGTGTGGACTGGGACAATAACCCAACACAGTGAATTATTATATTGCAGTATCATTAGAAGAGTGACATTAGAAGAGCACTACATCAAGAACAGGAATCTCAGCCTCCAAGGAATAGGCAACATGCAGCCTGCATGCACCTCTGCCCCCTGCCCAAATCACTGCTGTGCCGCCAAGTTTCAGCATCCTGTCATGGCAATCAAAAACCCCAAATTGTTGATAAGCCTCAACAGAAGAAAGAAAGAAAGAAAGAGGGAGTCTCCTCAGTAAGAAGGCTTTGCTTCCTCTTGTAACCAGCCCGTCTGTCTGAAACAGCAGCTGACGCCAAAACATGAGTTAGAGGAACTGGCCCAAACCCAACTTTTGCTACACTTTAGCTATGCAGATATCAGTTGAACAACTTATATGAGTGTGTGAAGATCAGAACAATTCAACTGAACGTGAATTGTGAGGCTTTTATTAGCCGCCAGTGAAATGATTACTGTGTGGCGGGAATGTGTGTGTGGAAATGGACTCTAGTGGAAGGGATGAGTTTGTGAGGGCCATACTCAGCTTCATTTCCTTTTTTCTTGCTGGCTTTGTCGCACTCTTCTGGCCTCTGACGGCTGCTTCTTCAGCCCTGCTGCTCTTTTAGGCCCTGTGCTTCCTCTTTCCCTTGCCTCAAATCTGCAACTTCATCCTGCCTCAGTGTGAAATTCAGGCCAATGCTACCTCCATCCCATTCTCTCTTGCACCCTACCTCCTTCTTTTTCTGTAGGACCCAAACTTGCCCTGCCCCACCATCCCTATCAGTGGTGTAGCAGTAAATTTGGAAGTGCAGGTGCTCATCATGACAGATCTCATAGCCATGCCCCCCCAAAGGAGAGTCCAAAAATGCAAGCAGCTCTGCTGATCCATATCAACAAACCAGTTCTAGCATTTTTCTTCTCCACCAGGAGCAGATCTTTGGTAAAGCTACTGGGTCTTAATTGCCCATTCAAGACCAAGCCACCCCAAAATACTTTGCATTAGAACAGGGAACAATAATAGTGTTGCTGGGAAAATTCATCCCCTCCGCACCTAGCTACTGTGAAGATTGCAGCTAAACTCAGAGGGAACAGAGAAGTCTGGGAGCGGGGCAGACCCTGCTAATCAAAAAATGCCAGTGTTGCATTCTCAATCTCATGGAAGCGTACATGCAAACTATTCCTTTTGCAGATGTTTGCGCTAAACATGTGGACACCCAGAAGGTGGAGTGTGCAACATTAGGGGTGGGGCCAGGAGGCACGCACCCCGTTGGGGTGGCCAGGTATCCTCTTTTACAGAGGACCATCTTCAGTGACGGATCCTTTCTTGGTGTGTGGGAGGGCACCGAACCGCCTTGGTGCCTACCTTGGTGCTTGCAGGGCTGGCTGCTCTACTTTTTTTTCCTGCCCCTGAGAGCATCCTTTCGCAGTGTACCAGCTTCCTTTTAAAAACTGTGCGTGCCTGCGCATGCGCAGAGCCTTGAAAGGTCTTATGAGGCTGCCCGGCTGTGGGGCACAACCACTGTCTCAGGTAATGTTTTTTAAAAAATATTTATGAAATTTCCTCAGCGTAGACTCTTTCTTTAATGCTTGTGGGTGTCTGTATATGAGAGAGCGCATTAATGTGTGTTTATGTTGTCTGTGTGCTGGATGCTGTAAAAGGGGAAGCTTGTGTTTGTATTTGGGTTTTCTACCATGGAAGTCTTTTGCTTCCAGAAAAGCATGGAACATGATTTCCATGAAATTATGTCATGAAAAATGTTTTTGCATTATCATCTTACTTTGTTAACTGTGTGTATTGTGTGTGAGTTCAGTACTGGGGGCAGAGTAGAAGGCTCACTACAGATGGCTACCCCAGGGCCCATCATGGCCTTGACCTGGCCCTGGCTGTGTGGCTCTGAGGATATCATCATCAGCAGTGGCAGCATCACGATTTCGTGTGGTTTTCTGGCACACACCCATCCACCGCCCCACTGTTCATGCATGATTCTCTGTGGAATGGGAGTTGTTTCCTGAACAAGAGTTTGTGGGTCCAAAGGAACTCTTCTGTTGTGTGGCTGTGTGCTTTCCCCACCACCTCCTTTGCATGTACAGTCTTAAAGTTCATGTGCCTCAGTTCTTCCTTTCTGTGATACGGGCTGCTGGCTGTTGGGGATTCAAAGACTGTTCTGCCTCCCCTTGGCTCCACCTCTGCTGCCCTGTCCTCTGCCCCCCCCCCCCATATTGGCTACCACTACCAGCCTCCACTGACCGTCTTCTGCCTGAAGAGTTTCATTTCTTTTTCTAGAAATGAAACGCCCTTGAAAGTTCCCCCCACGACTACTTTTTGTTGAGACTGTAAAAATAAAAACAGTAATTTAAAAATGGAAGCGCGGTGTGCCGCGGCGGTTTGATGCCGCTCATTGACATCTGAAAGTGCGCCTTTCTGCGTGGTTGGAGCAGCCCCGCAGCAGCAAAACAGCCCCAAGGCCCCTCATGTCAGATCTTATGCTTGTTCACTTGGAAGTAAGTCTCAATTTTTTGCATAGGATTGCTGCCCATCCGATGCATGTTGACTCAAAAGTAACTACAGCGGAGTTCGAGGAGACTTACACCCAGGTAAGTGTGCATGCCACTTGCATTGCAGCCCAAAGTAACCCCTATAAATCCATTGATTTCACTCACGCGGGAGGGTGCAAGGCAGAGCGGAATGTCCGCTCTTTGCACGATGGTAACGAAAAACCTGGTCGTGTTATGAGGGCCAGATCCAAAGGCCACATGATGAGGGAAGTGGCCGTGATTTTCTTTCTGCCATTTTCCTCTCGCAGCAGCCGTAAGATGGCCTGGGCCGGGCATTGGCACGCCATCTCTTCATCACGAGCACACCAGATGTTTGAGGATACTAAGAACCTAGTTTAGATGCCAAGATCGAGGGTGACCTTCTATGGCGATCTTTATTCCTCCAAGCTGTCCTGTCTTTCTAAGACAGGGACGGCCGGTGCATACAGAAGAGAACGGGTCCGGGACACAAGCTATGGGCCAACAGGTAGGGGGGCAGATCACCCGACACTCACTTCGCAGTGCAGCTGGCAAAAACAGACCCGCTGCCGCCGCGGTGCGCGTCCCCTTTAAATCTTTCCCGGAGTCTGCCTCTCCCTCGGAACGCGTTTCTCCCCCCCCCCCTTCCTTTTTTTCCCTTCTTTTTTTTATGAATGAAAACGCTCCTCGAAAAAAACTATGTAAATCAAGGCCGCCTTGATTGGCTATATTTCCCCGGATGGTGGCGGTGGCGGTGGGAATATTAGACAGTTCATCCTTGGGAGGAGGCGGGCTTAGAATGCACTGCTGGGCAACTGCAACCATTCTGGACTGGGAGGTGTTGTAACATCCGAGCGCCATTGGGTGCCTGGTAGGGTAAACAAGCTGTGATTGACAACCTCTGGCAGGGCTGCGGGCCAATTGGGACGGGGTGGGGCGGGCTCTAGAGGCCGTTCGGGGGCTCCGGCAGCAAGCCGAAGAAGACACAGGGCTTCCAGCGACACTGCACAGCGGCATCGCGGTAGTTCCATGGGCAGGTGAGGGGCGAAGCCGTCCAGCCTCCGGGGCCCGGGGCCAAAATCTGGGCTGGAGGTGATGAGCAGTGGGGTGCGTGGAGTTGTGGGACCGGGAGGAGGCGGCTTGCGGGGAGATGCAGGCAGGTGCTTGGGGCTGCAAGGTGGTGGGGTGGTCGGGTGAGCTTGGAATAAGACCCGCTGCCGCGATGGAGACATTTTCATTCAGTATATTGGAGCCGAGGGTTGGATCTCGGCAGCTGGAGCGGGGTAGGTTTGAGGCTGTAGGAACGCATTGAGGAAGGCGCTACGGCGGCTTCTGCACAGCCGCGCCGCCACAGGCTACAGCAGGCACTGGCTCGGCTGGGAGCTGCTGCCGCCGCTGCTGCTTTTCCTTCCTTTATTTCCCCCCCCCCCTTTTTTGGGTGAATGTGGGCGATTTTATGAATGGAGCTGGTTTTGTGTGAATGGAGCCTTGAGTGCGGGGGCGGGGGCTGAGTCTCTGCGCGGCGTTCTGCACAGGGCTGCAAGGGGTGGGGGCACATCTGAAGGCGTTTCATGAATGGGAGCGAGCTGGGAAGTGCGGCTCTTGTTTTTGTGAATGGGGCCCTACGCTGGGGATCTAGTTACACTCTACCTGCTCTTGTTGCTTCCTCTGCCATTCATAAAACTTAGGCCAGATTCGCGCGTGGGGGAGGGGATGGTAATTGTATTGTTTGGCTCCGTTAAAGGCTTTTCCTAGGGGAGCAGGACCGGGAGGAGGCGAATTTCAGCGGCTGAAGTCCAACGCGGATTTAATACGCGCCATGTAGCGTTTGTGAAGATGTTGTTTTTTGTTGTTGCTGCTTAAAATCTCAGGTCTTCCGCTCAGAAACGACGGGCTAAGTTAAGGAATCGAGGTTTTTCTTGAGCGTTCAAATGTGCTCAGTGTTTGTGTTCCCAGTGACACTTAGGACGGATCAGCAACAGTTGGTCTGTTAGTTACAGAGAAGTTCATAAGCGAGCTCACCACTACCCACCCCCACCCCATGTTATGAAACTGCACATTTCCCGCAAATCTGTTTGGGGTGGGGGTGGGGGTGGGGGTGAGACCGTTAATTCTGTATCTTGGTCAACAATTCAGTAGAAAGTCTGATTTGTTTTAAACAGGATACAAAACTCTCGCGCACAACTCCACGGTAAATTTACTTATCCAGGGGTGACTGAAAACGGCCCTTTGCTAGCAGTTTTCTTTTGCAACATGCAGGCTGCTTGGAGCAGCGAAAGTTGCGTCAGCAGAACAAGGGACTAAGCGGTTTTCCATTTCGTGCTGGTTCTCTCATGTCAGCCTATCTTGGAGATTCTGTGGCAGCGAGTAAATGATCTGAGATTTCTAGGTAGTCAAGGGCTTAAACAATACTTTTTCAAATAAGGCTTGAAATGCAGCCTCCACCCTCAAATAATGCAGCCCTACGCACATATTCTGGGAAGTAAGCCCCATTAAAATTGGAGGAGCTTGCTTCTCAGCATATATGCACAGGCTTTAGGTACAAACTGAAGGAGCATTTGCGCTCTTCATAAACTAGAACAGTTGCATGTAGATGCCTCTCATCTCCTGAAAGCTGAGCTCTTTCACAAAGTAGAATCGACTTTCTGTGCACTTGTTGCTATTTATATTTTACCTTTTGACCATGTAGGGAGAAAATGTACTCCAAGCAATGTGATCTCTGCCTTGTAATCCATGCAGTTCTCCCTATGTTTGTTCTTAAGTGGTTGTAATTCGTCTTTAGTGATGTCACCTACTGTTTCCATAGGAACTCTGTGACATCATGGATTAAAGGTTGGGGCCATTTCTGTGTTGGCTAAAAAAGATGGGGTGATAGAGTAGCAACTTAACAAATGAATATCATAGCAACTAGATGAATAGTTGGGGGAAATATACTATAATGGATTAATTTTTCAACATAGTGTGTTTGTACGTTAATTAAGCACCACAGTTAATCCTCCAAGCTTGCAGACAATGTTCAACTGCTATTAGAGCTGAAGTCTCTTAAGGTGGCTTAAAGGCAGAACATGTTTTGATTTCTCTCTCTCTCTCCTTTCCCCTCCAGTCTTAAATCTGCCAGAGCTAGATTCTGAATTCTTCTCATCCTGGAATTGCTCAATGCTAAAAACATTCAAGGGAATATTAAAGAACCCACAAGCACAATGGATGGCTTTTATGATCAGCAGGTCCCTTTCATGGTCCCTGGGGTAGGTCTTGTATGTGTCTACCTTTTTATGTAATTCTGTTTTCTTAGCATACGGCCCTTTATTTTATTTTCTCCTTCCCTTTGTATGAAGTTCTCATTGGCTCTGTATTTTGAAGACTTGCACTTCATCGCTGCATTTCTTTGCTTCTACCAGAAACCGTGCACAGAGGAATGTCGAGGGAGGTCAGTGAATGACAGAAAAAGGAAGTTTCAAGACACTGACTTGGCTCATGATTCTGAAGGTAGTTGAGAACCCCATCTTTTCTTTTTTAATTCAGAAAAACTTATTTGAATCATCTCCATTCTGAGCAGCATGTGTGAACGTTCTTGTTTGTGGAAGTAGAAATAACACTTTAATGGTTTTTCTTATTTTCTTTCAGAATTGTTTCAGGATCTCAGCCAGCTTCAAGAGGCTTGGCTAGCTGAAGGTAAATCTCTGATGATATCACTATCCACATCAGCCTTCCCCAACCTGGTACACTCCAGATGTGTTGGATTACAAGTCCCATCATTCCCAGCCAGCACTGACCATTGGGAAATGCAATCCCAACACATCTGGAGGGTGCCAGGTTGTGATCTGCAGCCTCATTGTATTTTGATATTTCTTGGCTTGGCTATGATGATCTGTTGTGCCTGTTGCTGCTATGAAATGGTATCTTCTATGCCTATTGTTTTTATTGCTGTGGGGGTTATATTTTGTAACACATGTTACTTGTATGATGTCTGTATTGATTTTGACTTGTGAGCCACTTTGGGTTTGTCTTTGGATGAGGAAAAGTTGGTTATATGGTAAATAAATAGTAAAACTCAAACCATGAAACCCTTTTTCTTTCTTTTTCTGTAGCCCAAGTTCCTGATGATGAACAGTTTGTCCCAGATTTCCAATCGGATAACTGTAAGTCACTCTCATTCTTTTGGCTGCCTCCTGTGAAATCTGCAAAATATGTGACTGGTTTTAGTTGTTCCTTTGGCTTGTTTGTGCATGTGTTGCTTTCGTTAATAAAATGTAGTTCTGGTATGTATTTTGCAAGAATTGGTGGAACTTGGAAGAGATGAGAGCAGTTAGAATGGTGTAACATTGGAGACTCAGTTAACAGCATGACTTTAATTGAAGAACTTAGAATATTTATTTGAGTATCTCTGGGACTACCTATTAACCTTGATATCTGCAGAACCCTTTCAAGCCCCCATGAATACTTCATACTGTAAAAGATATTAAAATCCATTTGACAGCAAGCACAAGAGCACTCTGTCTCTCACCAGCCCTGTGCCTCCCAATTCCCTCAATGACTTTTCTGGCTATTATAGCCATAGCTAGTGAAAGCTGTGAAGGACAAAGCTTCGCTGGTGAAACCTGAGCAGCTTTAGGGAGCATTAGTCATTGGCAAGCCAGCAACTCCAAGAAGGCGGCTACAAAAGCATTCCCGCCTCGCGCTGCTTCCCTGCAGCGTTGGATAGCCAACACCAGGGCCTATTTCTGCCCCTTTAGGTGCAGTCCCCTACTTAGATGTGCATGTTCCCTGCATATTTTAAGACTCTGATCCTGGGGCATTAGAGGTTAAATAAAAGCAAGATGTTCTTCTTAAACTTGTTAAGTGAAAACGTCACTCACTATCCACTCAGCGTCCCTCCCCCCCCCTTTTTTTTTGTTGCTAAGCTGTTCTGATTGCTGCAGAATCTGAAGGGAAGAAAACATAGCCTGCAGTGGAACAGATTCTTAATTCAAACTCTGTCACAGCATGCAGTGGAGTATTTTGTGCTACAGTAAATGCATGTTAATTATTGCCCTTTGATTACTTTGAAGTGAATGGGAAGCTTGCCATGAAAGCTTCTTCAGACAGACAGCATGTTTTACTGGGGTTTAGTAGTTGTCCCCGCCGCCGGCCGCCCTTCCCTTCTCCTCCTCGAGATGAAAGGCAGCCTGGAGTAAGAATTTTTCTCGCTGTGTTGACATTCTAGCCCAGCCCTTCCAGTACTTGCTTGGAGCAGTACAAAACTGCAGTCAGGCTGCGTGGGCGGAGGTGTTGTTGGCAGAGGTGTTCTCAAATGCCTCTTGGCAGGCTTTTACAGCTCTGTAACCTGAAGGATTGTGGGAGAAACCAAATGTCTTCTCCTGAGCACTGGGCCTCTGCAGCAAACCTGGCGAGATGCTTCTGTTCTCCTCTTGGATCAAAGAGGCATTTCTCTGTGGTTTGAGCATACTCTGCATTTGGCGTTTGTGTGGCAAACAAGTCAATGGCAGGAGGGATTCCCGTTGGAAGCTGCATTATGTATATATGAATGGCTTCCTGCCTGGAATAGATCTATTATTCTTACTGCAACATTAACTCTTACTGGAACAAAATGCATCTATGGATGAAGCAGGCTTGGCTTCTGACCTTCTTTAGAATTTCAAACAACTGAAACTAGTGATTAAAAAAAAAATCTATGTTCTACAAGCAGCAGCAGCAGCAGGGCTAAATTCTAAGTTGAAGTGAGAGAGATGCCTCCAAAAACTATTACCAATCTTCAGAGCACTCTCAACAAGAGAGGGGATCTGAGTCTTGCCTCCTTGGGGAAGGAAAGTAATCTGGGGAACAGAATCTACAGACTGAAGCTCCCCCTGTGGCTTAATGAATAATAATTGATTATAGAGAAAGAAAGTATCCTTTGGTCCCGTGGTGGTGGCGGGAGCACCATATAAGCTGTATGTACGTTATTTTAGTTGTTTTATATATTGTTTGAAAAACTTTAATTAAAAATAAATTAAAAATAATAATAAAGTCACCAGGATAGCTGTATGAAATAATATGAAGAAAGAGAAATGAAAAAGGGGCATCTTTTGCACATTAAAGAGTGTTTGGAATTCTTGTTAATACGGCATAAATTGATTGTATGATGCTTCATGGTTTGGATTATTCCTGTGGTTTCTGGCACAGAAATAACTGTTGTATGACTATCATGTTAATCATAAACACACTTGGAAGTAAGTTCCATTTAAATGGGTGGGGCTTGGTACCAAATCAATGTGTTTAGGACTGGAGCTGTTAAGGATGCTGTTGATCCTGTTTTTCTACCAAAACATTTGCCTGCTGTATGTGGGATTAGAGTAAATTGGGGGAGGATTGGTGGATTTTTCCTTCTTTTGATGCTTCCAATTATGTAATGCCATGAACTCATTTTCTTGAATACCCTTGTAGACTGAGTTTAAAAAGACTAGTTCTTCTTTAAACTCTATATGTCTCTCCACATCTCTGAATCTGAATATGTCTCTCCACATCTCTGGATTTAGTTTTCTAGCAACAACACTATGAGACGCTTTAGGTTAGCCTTCCCCAGTCTGCTACCCCCCAGATGGGTCAGACTGCAATTTCTATCACCTCCAGCCAGCATGGGCTGCTGGGTGGGGGTGATAGGAGTTGTAATCTGCCCCATTTGGAGGGCATCATGTTGGGGAAGGCTGCATTAGGTCACGGTGCCAGTCTTCTATTCTATTGTTTCTTAATATATATATATATATATATATATATATCTTAGTGGGCAGTATCCAATGGTGTCGTTCTGCAAACTCAAATAGCACTAGCGGAGCTCCACCAGATCTTTCTGTTGCACAAGTGCTTGTGTATTATTTATTTATTCATTATATGCTTGCGCAACTGGTTGTTCAGCTGCTTGTGCAGCTACTTACGCAGCCACACTTGAGGAAACGTAACTTTAGTTGGATTCTTCTGCTGCACATAGTTCAGAACCGAGTTTCCGCTAGCCCAGCATCATTTGTGCTAGCAGAATGTCACAGTTCGATACCACCCATTGTCCCCATTTCTTTTTACTACTGCTTCTTCTACCTTAATATTGGACTCTTCCAAATGTTGTCTCTTTTTTTGTGCAACAAACATGCAGTTATTAGCATCTATTGCACAGGTTCCAGGTGATTTTCCACCCATGCCCCATATCACTCCTGTTTTGGGGAGAAAGTATATTTCCCTAGGTAAGCATAATTACATAATGGCCAGCACTGTGGTTACGTTCCCACAGTGGATAGTGCTTCTGATATCACTAGTGATGAGTGACACAACTTCCCCCCTGCCCCCTATCCACACACCTGCATCACTTGGTGACCATTTAAAAATTCTTAAGAGGTTGAACACTGCTTTTCTGTACCTTTTTTATTGCTGTTTTCCTATTTTGGTTTTTATTATTGTTTTATGGTTTTACCTATTGAATGTGAACTGCCTTGGACAATCAGCTAGAACGGTGAGATGCAAGTGTATAAAACGAACAAGCAGAGGAACACTTGCATAGCCCCAAAATGGGAACACCAGCAAAGCTAACCCTTGCTTCCACAACCATACCCCCTTCCCTGCCATTTTTGGGTACCTTTTGCTCACCCTATGAAGCAGCAGTGGTGAACGTTAGCATCAGAAGTGGACTTCAATAAGTCTGTAAGGGTTACAAGGTCACATAGTTACAACCTTCTTTCTGATAACACCTTGAATTATTAAGCAGGAAGCCATTTCTTTTCCTTAAGAATGGGTCTGTGGATAAAGACAGACAACAGTGTTTTCAGAGTTGAAAGCAGATTGAAAGAAGGATTGCCACTCCTGATGTGTACATTCATCCCTGTTTTGCTTCTGGTAAATTAGTTTTTCAGACTTTTGTGTTTTAAAACACCCTGCCAAATCTATTTGGCCACAGGTAACAGCAAACAACAGTTATGCGTATACCCCATGGGCAGTAAAGCCCTTCTAAAATCACTTTCAGCTCCTTTGAAAAACTATTGTCTGTCTCCGAAGAGTATGAAATGTTATGCTGCTGTAACATAAATGAAGAAATGGGCACTACCAGATAATGTCAATGTCTGTTAAACATCTCGGTGCTCTTCTTAGAGGCATATTTTAAAAAACTTTTTTTTAAAAAAAAAGTCTACTATACTGCTGCTTTCAGTGTAAGAGGCTTTTCAACATCTCGTTCAGCATTGAGTGCTTTAGGGTGCAATCCTATGCATGTTTAGACAGAAAAAAGTCCGGAAAAAAATGTCTGGCTGAGGAACGCTGGGAGTTGTAGAACCTTTTTCTGACTAAACATATATAGGATTGCACTCCTAACTTTTCAGTTGGAGTTGGTCCCAATGAAAGACTGTCTGGTAACACAATAGTGTTAAGTATGATTAGACTTGCAGCCTCTCCAACTTGGTGTCCTCCAAACATTTTGGACTACAGCTCCCATCATCCCTGACCATTGACCCTGCTGACTGGGGCTGATGAGTATCACAGCCCAAAACATTGAGAGGGAACCAGGTTGGGGAAGTCTGGGTTAGCGAAAGTTAATTTGATTACCATTTAAAAGAGATTTCCATTGGGTTTTTTTAAAAAAAAATCCTTAAGGTTTAGTGAGATTGCAGATTTGGAATCTCCAGAACCATAACTTTGGGGTCCAGTGTTAAGTCAGCCCCAGGAAATCAGAACCATGTCTGCTGCATTTCACCTTTTCAGTGCAATCGTACATCTGAAGAAATTAGGCTACTGTTTTCTGCTTTGGATAGTCTCTTTGGAGGGTCAGAAAATGCAGCATTCCTATGGGAAGCAAAGAAGAGCAAAGTTCAGGGTCGGTGTGGCTTTGGATCAGAACTGTATGAGAGGCTTGAAGCAGAGAAACCTTGTCCCCTGACCCTCCGTGGTCTCTATCTCCTGCATAGATAAGGAGGCTGGGACTGGTGTGCTAGGCTGGCAGGGAAGAGTTTGCCCCGTGGGAATGTAACTTCTTCCAGTACACTCTGCCCTGCAGCTAAGTGCTCTGGAGTTAAGCAGATGTACAATGATCTAATCCAGATCAACTGGCTTTCCATGCCTATAAAGGCACACTGTTGCCAAGCAACTGGTTTGTGTGTACACTGTCCAGGTAGCTTTGGAAGTTGGTGCTTCAGTAGGGAAACCACAACAGCCTGGGGAATACTGGCCCTGAAACTAAGGTGCTGCTTCCCCAGAAGGGAAATGGATGGGCAGGTAGTTGGTATCTTGCAAGGAACACTTCTAGAGTCTTAAACAGGCATTCAGCCTCTAATCACAGTGCGGGGCTAGGACACTAGCAGAGCACAGTATAGCAAAGAGCTTAGTGCATCCTTTCCCAAGCTGGGCCCTGCCAGATGTTTTGTGCTACAACTCCCCTCATCCCTGCCCATTGGCCATGCTGGCTGGGGTTGATGGGAGTTGTAGTCCAAAACATCTGAAAGGACCCAGCTTGGGGAAGGCTTCCATAGAGCTACATACCCTGATAAGACACATGCGTCGCAAATGTTTGCCTTTCTGTTTTCATCCAAGTTGGGTAATTTGCTTCATTTGGGCCACAGGCAATTCTTCGACTCTAGTTCTTCTTTTCTAGCCTATCAATGTGTGTTCCCTCTGAAAAGTGTACTAGTCATCAAAGTTGTGTTGAAAAATGCCTATTCCAGTACAAATCTCAGTCAGGAGAGTCTCATGGTGCAGCTCTTGCTGGACAGTTCCACCTAAGACTGCAGGTGGGGAATTAGTACCACCACCCCAAAATCCCAGCCCCTAGAAAGAAAGCATGCCAGAGGAAGGAATTCTAGGCCAGCCTTCTCCTTGATGAACTAACTTTCTATATGTAGTGGGGGGCGGGATTGGGAATGAGGGGAGAGAAGCACTGTAACATGTGATCCACCCAAGGCAGGCTGAAGTGGTACAGTCTAGCCACACACTACATGATTCTGCTGATTGTATATCCTGGCTCATTCTATTTGCATAGGTAGAGCTAGGGGGATACTGAGGGACAGTGATTGATTTTTAAGTAGGGCAGCCACCATCAGCGGCATGGGATGTCTGTCTTCGAAACAACCTTTACCCACTTATAGCTTGTGTCTCTACACATTTCAGTGGTGCAAGCTGTGCCAGGATAAACCCTGCTAAAGGGCAGCATTATAGCAGCTCTATCATGGCATCTGAGACGGAGGCAGAATTACCGTGGCACAAAGCTCTGTGCAAGTGAGGACCTGGCCAATTTCTAAGTGCTGTTTCAGCGTGATTGTCTCCCTCCGCCGCCAGTGCTCAGGTACACAAGGCAAGAGCCCTAGATGCCTCCCTCCAAGTAGTGCCGCATTCCTGACTTCCTCCCTGTCTCGGCATGTCGAGACACATCCTATAGCTCTACCGCTCGCTTTCTTCTTCAGGTTCTAATTATAGTGAGGATATTAAACTTTCTCTGAGATACACACACACACACACACTTATTTATTTATTACATTTATACCCCGCCTTTTTTCCTACAAGGAACTCAAGGCGACTTACATAATCACTCCTCCTCCTCTCCATTTTATCCTCACAACAACCCTGTGAGGTAGGTTAGACTGAGAGGCAGTGACTGGCCCAAAGTCACCCAGTGAGTTTCATGGCCGAGCTGGGACTAGAACCTAGATCTCCTGAGTCCCAGTCGAACACTCTCACCACTACAACGCATATATATATATATATGCATGCCTTTGAGGCACTGAGCTCTTTCCCTGGTTGCTGGCATGGGTGTCAGTCAGCACCCAAGGAAAGCACTCTTCTGCTGTTTGCTGCGCTTGTTGCCTGGCAGGGCACCAGATACTGATCTCTGGTATATTCCTGTGTATGTTTCATAATTGATTATAGATAATTGATTCCACCCCCTCAGCCGTCATTTTGTGTCTGGCTCTGGTTGGTAGTAAAAAACAAAATAGATCCCACAAGCCTGAAGTCTGCCCCCACCCACCCCCATCTTAAAGGGTCTTTTGGGCCGAGGGAGGCACCTGTTCTTCAAGCAGCTTCCTTTCAGGGATAAGGACCCTCTCCGACCCTGTCCCTTCCCCTGGTTTTTTACGCCCAGCACTTCTGTGCGTGAGACATCCACGTTACAAAGTGGGCAGGGGAGTCTTCTCCCAAGCCAAAATGTTGCGTGGGTGGGGCATCAAAAGCCAGTCTGTCCAGGCAAGTCTTGCTGGCCTCCTAAAAAGTCTATCAGGGCAAATATCTGTGAGCCTTCACAGGGAGGGAGTTGGTGGTGGTCTTTCTCTTTGGGTGATTTGCCTAGAACTGTTAGGAAAGGCGGGACATAAATGAAGAATCCCAAAGGGCCCTGTTCTTCAGACTCATCACCACCACCTCCTTCCAGATACGTGCTTGACGCAGGGATCCAGTAGCAGACTGTAAAGCAGCAGAACCCCCAAACCTGGCACTCTCTAGATGTGTGGGACTACAGCTCCCATCATCTCCCACCAGCATTTTGTCATGCTGGCTTGGGAGGATAGGAGTTATAATCCGACACATCTGGAGGCTGCTGGGCTGGGGAAGGCTGCTGTAATGGGTGGGAGGAGAATTTTATGAGGAGAGGTGTGCTTTATGATAGACTGGATCCGGGCCAAGGAGAGCTCTCATGGTTGAAACCCAAAACTTGAATTTATGCCCGGAAGCTACTTGGCAGTCAGTGCAACTCACTTAGGGTTGTTCTTATATGACTTCAGCAAACTGTTTAGAGCAGTGTTCTCCAACCTTGAGCCCCCAGATGTTTTTGGCCTACAACTCCCAGCATGCCCCAGCCATGGTGAGGGACCATGGGAGTTGTAGGCCAAAAACATCTGGGGACCCAAGGTTGGAGAACACTGGTTTAGAGCTTTCCGGTGCTTTTCAAGAGCAACCCCTTTTTGAAGTCAGAATAGGAAGGCTTCACTCTAGAGAAAGGTGTGGGCAACTTGTTGCCCTCTGGATGTTTTTGGCCTACAACTCCCATGGTTCCTCACCATTGCCTATGCTAGCGAGGGCTGATGGGAGTTGTCGGCCAAAACATCTGGAGGGCTCCCAACCATGGGTCCCTGAGTGATGTTGGACTATAACTCCCATCATCCTCAGCCAGGATGGCCAGTGGCTGGAGTGAGGGGAGTTGTAGTCCAACAGCATCCAGGAACCACAGCGCAAGAGCTCTTGTGGTTCCCTTTAATATGCATTAGGCTAGGGCTATCTCTTGTCATGTCTTCTCCAGGATCGCTACTTACTACCCCTCTGCTTTCTTGAACAACTTGGTCTGCCACATTGTGCACAATCTCCTAGCCCTCAAGCTAAGTCAGTTGTGTGCTACACTGGGGGGCTAATTAGATCCCCTTAGTTCTTCCCATAAATAGGAAGGCTGCAGGAGCAGCTGTTGATAGAACATAGGGCCAAGGGTGTCATGAGTGTGTTTTCTGTCCACTGGCAGGCAGCCGTTGTTTTGAAGAAAAGAAGTTACTTTTTTAAATGATTTTTATTCCCCACCCCATCCTGCCAAAGGGCATTTCCGGACCTCACCGCAAGTGGGGTTGCACAATCATTTGGGTTTGCAGTGAACTCTGTAGAGAGGCTGACTCCCTCTTAGTTATGCAGGCCATTCCTGCAGTGTTTGAATTCCTTACATAAACGTTGCCCACAGCACAAGCTCCTCTGTGCAGGACAGCTGGTCTCTGTTATGATCTTAAGTGTCATTTCCCTTCTCCTGATTGGTAGCGTTCAGCTGCAGGGATAGAGGGTTGTTTTATTTTTTGTGAATGGATGGAGTATTCCAAATTGGTTGTGAATGGAGGGCGGTGCCTGCTTGCAGACTCCCCCCCCCCTCCTTCAATGAATAACTAAGCCCCATTGTGCTGCTGGCCGAAAAACAATCCTTCAAACAACACAGAGACTGTTGGAAAGAAACATGCTTGTGACTGACAGCTGGAACACCTCCAAAGTGAGTTTCCTGCTGTTTGCTGTTCAGCAAGGCCATGCCTAATAGGAGGTTGGGGATGTGGGGGTGGAACAGGACAGAGGGCAATTTCTAGGGGGGGGGGGAGACATTAACACTTTAAATGCCAAAAGGCAGCCAAAATGCAAATATAAAGAGAAACCCAGCTGCTATTCATTTTATTTATTTAAAAGCTGATTAAATATGTTTTGCACTTTTCTGAGCTGATAAAATGTAGCTACAGCCTCTTCCCACATATAAAACCTGAACATTACTTTGACCCTAAAGAGTAGCTGCTTCCCAAGGGTGCTCATGGATCTCCTATTCTGCCCTCCCATACAAAGAAGCATGAGAAGAGGGGTCCTGGTTCAAGAGCTATATGTTAATTCCCGGGATGTGTCTGATTGCACAGATGGAGTTGATGCTTCTCCATCTCTTGGAGGCTTGAATGCGCATAGAATGCAAGAAACTTGCTAATTGGCAGTGATGGCTGGAAGCTGCTCGACCCAGGCGATCCTCTCGGTGTAATGGTGGTGTGCTTAGCCTTTGTGGAGATAATACTAAGCCAAGCTGTTCTGTTCAATCACTATTTAGGTACAGAACTCTGACGCACTTGCCTTTTCCTAGAATGTCTCCTTTTAGAAATTAATTAGGTTAAGCATATATTAGTTGGTTTAAAAATTATATATAGTAGAAGAACTCCAGGCTGTGGCATCGGGGCCAGTGACAACCTTCACTCCATGTCCATGTTGTAATTCAGCATTTAAGAGGGCCTGCATCTAGTGAACAGCTCCCATCCACAATTTCAGATGGAGTCTAAATCCTGGCTCTTTCCCACTCTAACCTGAGATCTGCATCCAAATTAAAAGTTGCAGAATGGATGCAAGTTGGAATGCACTCTCTTTGATAGCTGCAGGCTGAGAATAGGGCAGGAGTCCAACGCTTGCAGACTTCCATGCCTCTTCCATTCTTCCTTGGAAGATTTTTGGTTAGCAGTGTAGTTTTTTTTCCTGATCAACTATCCAGTCTGTTCCCATTTCACTTGAAATTGAACTGGTCTACCTTTTTTCTGGATGCCCACACAAAGCCTAGGAGAAAGGGCATAGCTCACAGGTGTTGCATGTAGACCATTCTCAGGTTCAATCCCCAGTATCCCCAGGTAGGGCTGGGAAAGTCCCGTGGCTGAAATCTTGGGCGAGCCACTGCCAGTAGAGCAGGGCTGTTGAACCTCTTTTAGCTCGAGGGCCACCAGCTATGTTTTAGCTTAAAGCTCTTACTGCTGGTAACAAAGCTTTAGGAGAGGCATCATAGTCTTTTAGAATGGTGTGTGTGTGTGTGTGCGCGCGCGCGTGCGCGCGTGCGCAAAGCCCAGGAAACCACCAAACGATGGGCAGTCTGGGAAAGTGGATACTTCACACCCAGAGAAATCTTGGGGCTGTCACAGCAGGTATTGACAGTAGCTAGGAATCCTTAGTAGAAAAGGACAAGAGTAAGGGTGGAGGAGGTCTTACCGTTGATATAGCTGGGCTATCTCCATGCTCTACTGTTCTGTGTCCTGTTGTGCTGTGGCTAGCAAAGCTTGCACAAAAGAGAACCTTGAAACTCAAAATACTGTTCTTGTTGTTTAGATTCTAAGTGCTTATGCTGGTCTATGGTTGTAATAAATCTTAATCATAAGGGCCAGTTCACACAGTGGTACGTGCAGTCTCAAACATCCTTGGTCACATAACTTACTGTATATTAGTTAATGTCATAATATATAAACTGGCAGTTCAAAAAGCTAACTTCAGTTTCTGCGACCAAAGTGGCTTCAAAAAGAGCTGTCGCAGAAAGAGTTTGTGGCGCTGTCTGCAATCCGCAGTCCACATGCTATATTTCCTCATAGATTTCATAAATCTCATGGGAGTTTGTATGTGGGAATGGTCATTGCAAGCATGGCAGTGGGGAGGAGAAATATGTGTGAACCTGCCCTTAAAGTGCTTGGCCTGGAAGAGTCGTAAAGGCCACCTAATCTAAAGCCCTGCATTGAAATGAGACCCTGTATGCCCAAGCAACCCTAACATGATCCCATACTGCCCAGATTAGAGCATGCCATGCCACAAATGATCAGCAGGAATGAACAAGCTGCCAACAGGACAAGGGGTATGTTTAGTATAAATAAAAAAATAATGCATTATTAACATAACCATTAGAAAGGCTTAAAGTTCCAAGCTGAAATTAGAGTATATATCTTTTTTTTAAGGATCTTGTCAGTTTGGTAGTACTGTCCTTTGAGGGGAGGAGCACACTCGTGCAGTTAC
Organism: Shinisaurus crocodilurus; assembly: GCA_021292165.1. NCBI lineage: Eukaryota > Metazoa > Chordata > Lepidosauria > Squamata > Shinisauridae > Shinisaurus > Shinisaurus crocodilurus. The sequence goes on from CM037878.1 coordinate 59,233,328, forward strand.
CCAAATGAGCTAGATAATGACAGGAGTGTTGCTGGAGGCTCAAGATATTGCTGAAAGTGGGATATTCCACACAGTGCTGACTTAAATGTATCAAATAGCCATCCTAATAGAGATTTCAGTATGTGCTTGGTGTCTGTTGATTAAAAGCTTCCTGTGCAAAAACTACATTCATGGAACTTTGGCGTGAGTTTGTGCTGACTTGTGTAATAATATATAAAATGGATAATATTGTCCACTTGGCGATCTGCATGCTCAAGGGGACAAGAATGTACTACTTAATTATTATTTTTAAAGGATCGAGATGAGAAGACCAACTTAGCTACTGACCAAATGCAGGCATTTGTTGGATTCAGCGTTGTGTAATTTTAGAACCAGTTAAGCTGAAAGTTGCCATGACTCTTGTTGAGGCAAGGTGTTTTTTCTAACAAGGTCATTCCCTACTTTGTAATTTATCACCCAGCATTGGCATAGCTGCAGCACTTGTATCCTCAGAAGAGGACTTTTATTGCCAAGTCTTGCCTGGATATTATTATAGCACTGGGGACCTTCTCAGAGGGATATCTGAATGCCGGGATAGCAAGATTGAATGATCCAATTATAAGCCTAGTTCCCTTATTTCTCTCAATGGCAGCTGAGGACAGGTACTTGTCCAAATCAGTCAGGCCCCTTGACATTTTTGATGGCATTTCTCTTTGTTATACTGGCATAAAGTGAGGTGCAAAATGCAGTTGTGTCGCACTGAGTGATCCTGAAAATCTGTGTGAGCAAAAGACAGCATGATGTATGAGTAGTGGAATTCATTGATATAGAATCTTTTCCTTTTCTTTAAGTGTGGGTTATAGCTCCATATTTCAACTGCAGTTTCCCCCCCCCCTCCCAAAGCTGTACCCTATAGAATCCCTATCTGCCATGACTGATCTTCCCGTGCAATGGACAGCTGCAGCCAAGTGCTGAGATAAATTCTAGAGGCGCCCGGTTGCCTCTTATCCAAGGGTGTGCCGTCCAACATGCCCCAGAATGCCCTGCAGGATTGAGGTTGGAAGGGTAGGATGTTTGAAATCCATAGCTCTCTTGTCCAAGGTGTAGAGATCTGTCTATGATTATGGTCCCAAAGCATATGCCGTCATATTCTAAATTCCCTAGTAGTGTGTACAATCTGTTTATCCTGAGCACTTATTCTTTGGTTCCCTTCATGCTAATTTTGGAATAGATCAGAATGTGGGTGGGTCAGGCCTTGAGAATGAGAATTCATGGTAGTCTTGCAAATAAAATAACTGCTTTGGGCCAGTTACTGACCCGCTTTTTCATTTGTGGCCGCCTTTCCCCCCACTCCTAATACTGCGGCTGCCACTAGTTAACCTCTATCTGCGACTGCTACCCAGTGCCTATTGTAACCAAGGCTGTCAGTGGAGCTTAGTGCCATTCTCAGAGGCACCACAGCACTGCCACATTGCTCTAGCACAGTCTTCCCCGACCCTGATTGGCCATGCTGGCTGGGGATGATGGGAGTTGTAGTCCAATACATCCGGAGGGCTGTTATAGAAGCTTAAATGTGCTCCCCTCTAAGAACCAGTAACTCCTTAAGGCAAGAAGAAAAGAATGCAAGGGCTGTGCATATGAATGTGCGCCATGCAATTCTATGACACTGCATGTGCAACTTTAGCTCTGGGGCAGCAAGTAACATCTGGTTGCCTGCATGTGATGGTTACTCTCTACAGGAGTCTGAGTAAGTGCTAAGTTATGTGACTGTGTTATAACGTGTTTGTTCGGGGTTTTTCTCTCTCCCCCCCCTTTTTTATTTTTTTAATCTAGTGGTACTTCATGCGCCACCCCCAGCTAAGATCAAGAGGGAACTCCACAGCCCTTCTTCTGAGCTGTCCACCTGTAGCCACGAACAGGTGCTCTGTGCTAATTATGGAGAAAAGTGCCTCTACAACTATTGGTAGGTTGGATGGGCTTCCGCTGCACTGCTAAGATGCCTCTGTATGGTTGGGGGAGCCCGGAAACTGAGTTGGACACATTTGGGTGGCCAAATTGATCCCATTTACTGCAGTTGCAACTTGCTGCGATTGTGGTGATAAAAAACCTTTAAGCGCCACCTGGGTTGTGAGCTGAAACGGGGTAGATGGGGGAAGTGAGGGCATCAAGAACATATTTTTACTGATATTGCTTTGGCGCTGTAGCACCTCAGCAGTACAATTCCCTGTCGACAGAGAATTGAAGGGATAGTAACCTCAGTTTTTCTAACTTTGGTTATTTATTTAATGTGGGGTTGGGGAACCTCAGACTCAAGGGCCAAGTCCAGCCCTTCTTGGTTCCCAGTCCAGCCCTCTGGGGTTGCCCAAATGGCCACGCCCTGTTCTCCTTTCCCTCGACCATCAACCATTCCGTAGTTTCCTGGCTTTTGTGCAGGTTTTTGTTCAAATTCTGAAAGATTGAAATGCCTCTCCTAAGTCTTCATGATGATTGGCAGTAAGAGCTTTAAGGTACAATATGCCGGTATTTGGGGTGGGATTATTTACCTCCCTTTACCTTTGGCCCTGCCCACCACTGGGATGCGGCCCCTGAGAGCTTTTCTGAAATGGAATTTGGCCCTTGGGCTGAAAGAGATTTACCACCCTTGATTTAATTGGTGAAAGGAATGTGCAAGCCATTGAGTGGCTCAGGCCTTTTTGTAAGGCAGAATGAAACCAAGTTCCCCCCCAAGCTGAGTTACCTGCCCAGGAGCCACTGCCTGGAGGCTTACACGCTTCCTAAGTAGCAAGCTTAGGAAGCTGTCTTGGACTCAATATAGTACATGCTCTGTGCTCAGCTGGGAGGCACTGGGTTCAGAAGGCTGTTGGGAAACTTAACCTGGATTTGTGCTTACCAGGGGTAGGTGGCCTGGTACCCTCCTGGTGTTTTGGACTACAACTCACATCAGCCCCAGCCGACATGGGCAATGGTTATGGGAGTTGTAGTCCAAAACATTTGGAGTGCACCTGGTTGCCTACCCCTGATGTATACAAATTCTTGGATACCACATACAAGCCCATCTGCGCAGTCCTAATTATTAGCTCTACTGAAATGGTTTGACTAATGGGAAGAAGGTTTGGAGGGGGGGATAACAGTAAAGATTACACTCTGCTTTCTAAATACTTCATGTAACTAACCGCGTATGTTTGCGGTAGGTCATCCACCCGAAAAGCATCGTAAGTTCTGATGTGCATGGTACTTGTGAATGTGATTTCGCAGAGGATCTTCATTTGTGGGGCGGGGGATTCTGATAGTCTCCCTAAGTGTAAAGCAAATACACACTCAATATTTGCTGATGCCATCTCGGCTGATTCACACGAGACCTTTTTTCATATGTGTAGAAAAATCTCCAAATTGGCAGAGGCGGGCGGGCCAGGTGTCCATCTCTGTGCACCATAACATAAGAAGATTCTTTTTTTCTATATTTGCATGTAATCTCAGTGAAATAAGCATTCGGTTTATTTATTATATTTATAAGACACCTATAAAACAAATTCTCTAAGCTTTATACAATTTTAAAATAGAATAAAATACAAAGCTCTGAAAACACACTACAATATAAAACCAACACAATAAAAGTACAAAAGCACAGACAAAAGCCAGCATGATTTAAAAAAAAAAAAAAAACAGTATAAAACCAGTCTGATAAGGTGAGGAGACAAAACAGGAGTTAAAAACTACCAACATATATCACGGATTAAAATAGCAAATATTTAAAAGGCCTGAGAGAACAGGAGGAAAACAATGTTGGCACCAGGCAAATCTCCTTGGGGAGAGTGTTTCGTAACTGGAGGGGCACCACTGAGAAGGCGCTACCTCTCTGGTAGCCACGCCCCAAGCTTCAGAATTAGGGGAACTCAGAGAAGAGCCTCCGTATCTGACCTTAGGATATGACTTACATACATGAGTGGCTGCAGGTGTGTACTCTTCCACACACACACACACACACACACACACCCATGTAGGATGGGGAGGGGAATCCCATTTGAAGCCACTTGCAGAAATAGCTGTATGTTAAGTGGGCAGGCTTGTTCGCCATTCTGACCGCACACACAAAAATCATGTAGATTATTAGAGAGATGGGGAGGGGAAGGCTTTGTTTCCCCTTCAGAACAATCGGAAGCCACAATTATCTCTGAGAAAATGGTGAGAGAACTGTTTTAAAATGAGCCCTATGACTCAGCCTGTTTGTCGCTTGCCTGAAGAACAAAGATTCCCTTGGGGCAGTGAACAACCTTAACTGTGACTTCCTGACAACCATGAAATGCAAACAAGCCAGAGCTGTCAAGAGCAGCGAGCTGAAGCCGATTTATATTGTGCCCCTCTGTGTTTTCTCTTTGCACAGTGCCTACGATAGGAAGCCCCCTACTGGGTTCAAGCCATTAACTCCACCCACCACCCCCGTGTCACCTGCACTCCAGAGCACCTCCCTTCCACCCCCGCCTCTGCCAGCCGCACCTGTGCAGACCCCCGCCCATGTCGCCACCGCAGGCCCGCTGCAGGGAGCCCCCCCTCCACCTACCCCTCGTGCGCTTCAGGAACCACGGCAGCAAACCTTCGCTGTACCTCGGCCACCTCATCAACCCATCCAGATGCCAAAGATGATGCCTGAAAACCAGTATCCACCAGAACACAGGTAAGACAAGAACCGTTTTGGTTTGGTGCATTTGAGAGGCCTTGCATTTCAGCGGAGCTGAAATATAAACACCAACTTCCCCATTTTGGTGGGACTTGGCACGTCGGAGCTGCACACAGCACTTCAGATACTGACAGGGAATTCTGAGTGACAAAATCTTCATCTTATCGCAGGAATGCATTCACTTTGCTACCTGTATTCCCAGGCTCTTTAGGAATGCCATCTTTGAATTTTATTTTATTTTTATTTTTTTATTTTTTAAATTGGGAAACATACCTACTGTGGAATCAAGACAAAAGTTCACTTCTTCGGAGCTATGACTCATAGTTGACTTTGCTTGCCTGGCATCTAAGGAATGTGGCTTTCTGATGGATTGCGTATATGAAGGAATTGATCTCTTGCCCTGCTCCCACCACGGGGACACTGGGCTAAATCCGACGTTCTGTGAGCTCCCTTCCCTTGTTCCCTTCTGCAGCCCCCTGCGCACACACCCTGGCAAACCAGCCTTCTGGAGCAGGTTTGGGGGGCTGCAGCGGGGAGGGGAAATTTGATCCACTGACCGTGTCTGTTCCACTGGCAGAAGGACACCATTGGACAATGCTGCTGTATGTTGGATAGATGCTTTCTTCAGACATGTGCCCTCCCTTTGGCAACTGTTGCTCCTCCCCACCCCACCGCTGCCCCCAACATTGCCCTATTTGCTTTACTTCAGTTTCATTTTGTACATTGGTCACAGTAGCAGAAAACATTCTCAGTGGTGCTCGGGCTTGGTGCTCCTGTACAATATTTGCCCAGTATTTGCTGTTCTGTTAGTGCTCTCCATGCTGTGGTTTGACTGTGCCACAAGACAGCTATAAATTTTCTCTCACGCCTTGTGCCTGTATTGATCTTTGCATTGATCATTATTTTCCAGTTGCCAGCTCCCTGTGGTGAATGGGTCTTCACCAGTTCAGGGTTTTCTTGAGGGCTTAGTAGAAGTCTGTTCACTAGAGCAGCCTTCCCCAACCTGGTGCCCACCAGATGTTTTGGACTTCAACTCCCAGCATTCCTGATCATTGGGCCATGCCAGGTTGGGGCTCATTAGGGTTAAAATCCAAAACATCTGGAGGGCACCAAGTTCAGGAAGGCTGCTGTAGCTTGTTTGATATTTCAACCTTCCCATCTCAACTAGAATGTCTTTCTCTGGGAATTGGGATTTGTGATCCTGTGTGCTTAGAGCAAACTTCTCCAAAGCTTTCCCAATGTCTCTTTCGACCACTTTGTGTAGCAGTTGGTTCAGAGACTTCATTAGGCTCTTCTTAGTTCCCTGACTGTTGAGCTGGGATCTGGAAGCTCGGCCATAGGTACCTAAAGTAAGGCAATTTCACCACTAGAGCTGAAGATACCTTCTGTTATGGTTCACTGTTTGCTGTTGAGGAAATCACACTGCCTTTTTGTACACTGTAGATTTTCCAGCTTCGTACAGTGTGAGCTTTCCAAAGACTCCTAAATTATTTACATGGTTGCCAAGCCTTCTAGCTGGGCTTTGATGTTTGAAACAACCACCACTTGGCAAGGTGAAAATTCTTAGAAATGCAGTCATCCCATGTGTCTAGGGGTCCTCTGGGTGCCTCTTCCCCATAAACAAGGGATCTGCCTATATTGGGGAGATAACCAATGTGTAAGAGCTCTTAAAACAGTCTGGAGGGGCCAACTTGAAGGCCGGTATGCAAGGTCAGCCAAATCTATCTTGTGTCAAATGCAGTGAGAAATGTTTTGCTAATCTCCACTAGTGAGGAACCCATAGACACATAAATTAAATTAACATTAAAGCTTCGAAAGATGAGCTTACCTCCAGAAAGATATTTTCTCATTTCTCCCTGTGACCCTATCTCTACCCCATCTCCTAAAAAAGCAGTGCCTTTCTATCCCCAGCATCTAAAGTTGCTTTTTAGAACCCCCCAGGCACCGAGTTCCCAGTGACCTTAAAGCTATGCTAGGGACACTTGGCACAGACCCATCTGGAAGTGACTCTTCCTGCAGAGGCCTTACCAGCACAGCTCTAGAGTTACATTCTGGAAGGTTAGAAGGACGCAGATCGGAAGTAGAGTAATCTGGGCCTGTCAGCTGCAGAGGATCGTGTTACAAAGCCAAATGGAGCCTGTGTGCCTCTTGGTGCTTGGGAAAGGAATTGATTGCTATCAGTGGACTTTCAAGGTGCTAGGAGGATGGGAGAGGGTGTGCCTTGCTTACCAGCCTCTCAGATTTCAGAAGTAGGGACATGGGGACTTCTTCAATCCTTTCCCCCAGCGTTCCCCAACTGGGTGCCCTTCAGATGTGTTGGATGGCAACTCCTGTCATTCCCTGGGTTGGGGGAGGCTGCTTTTCCCTGTTATTTGTTTAATCCGGGACTAGGCAAGTGGTAACCGCCAGATGTTTTTGACTACAACTCCCAGACTTTCTGACTCTTGGCTATGCTGGGGAGTTGTAGTCTCCAGCAAACACCTCTGATTTTGTGTGGATGGGTGGGGTGTCAGGAGAACTATTTCAGGTGCCCACTATCCAGGCATGCAGGGAGTTATGCTGATACCCTCTGGGTGTAAACAGCTGATAGGGACCTGTGTGGGTATGCAGTCCCCACAAGCTGCTTCCTCTCGGAAAATGTGTGTGTGTGTGTGTGTGTGTGTGTGTGTCAGGGGTAATTCAGGGGAAATAATCCTGCTTCTCTCAAGTCATTTTCCACACACTTCGGAGTCCAGCCAAGGCTTGGAACTTCCGTGTCTGATCTGGGAGCCAAGGAAGCTAAGCTAACATCTCGACATGTCCTTAAAGAAGAACTATTTCTTTCTAATCACTCTCTGCCTTCTACCCCAGAACTCTCTCCTCAAGATAGTGAAAGCCCCCAGATCAGAATCCTGGCACTCACTCCATAGGTTTTCTAGGAAGATCTGTGAGATCTGACTGTCAGCTCTGCTGCTGCTGTCACGCGGCGAGGGGGGTGGGATATTGTGCTGAGCTCCTGTGTGTCCCATACAGCACAGTGGCCTTTCAGAAAGTACGCATATTTCCCCCTGCATGGAGAGTTAAAGGCTTAATCCCTAGCCTTATAGGCAGATTAGCAGCCACTTGGCACTCGGAATTATGTAACCACTTGTTTGCTTCGTTGGAGTGAAACTTGGCCACAGCAAAGTAGTTGTCTTCCTGTTCTTCAGCAAAAGGGCAAGCTGCCTGTCCTGCTCATTGGGGACATTCTCTTGCCCAGTTCAAGGTCTAGTTGGCATGACAGGGCTGCCCCTGGCGTGCTGCAGATAAATCAGTTGGTTTCTTTTGGTGCTGCTCCCTCACGGTGCCTGAACTTTGGCTGCCTCCTTCCCCCACAGTGCCACCGCCTCTTTGATACAGTTCTTCAGTGAAAATTAAAACATCCAATCAAGGATCTCACCTGTATCATGATGTGCCGTTTGGCCCTGAGACAAGAGCGTTTAGGGGTGAACTCTCTCATCCCACGGGAAGAGGTGAGAGTTCACTTCAGAATTAAGAGTGGGGTGAACTCTTGTCCTTTTTAGGTGGTGAACTCTCAGCTGGTGTTTCCTGAATTCTTCCCAATTGCCCTTGGCTAATTCAGTGCAAAGGAAGATAGTTAATGCCCAGCTCTTTCTCATGCGGTGTTGGGATTCATTTTGCTTCTACTTCTAGGACAATTTTTCATGATTCATTCATGGAAAGTTGGGTAGTCAGAGTTGTGGGATGCATCTTCCCCCAAAGCCTATATCCTTCAGGCTTGCCCCCTGTGAATATAAATGTAGCTTTCTTCACCCAATATTTCTCTGAGAATCAAATGGGACTTGTAGGAAGTAATATGGGAGTTGTTAAGCAACCAGTTCTGGGGTGGGGGAGCAAGGAGTCCTTACGTTTCCAGACTTCTTGTATAACTTTATTTTTATACCAGAGTTTGACTTAACTCAATTTTGAGAAGTTTGCCTAGAACAGTCTTCCCTATCCTGGTGCCCTCCAGAGGTGTTGGACTGCAACTCCCATCATTCCCAGTGAATGATGGGAGTTGCAGTCCAACACATCTGAAAGGCATCAGGTTGGGGAAGGCTGGCCTAGAACCCAGTGAGGTTTGGGGGACACCCTTTCTTTTCCATTCTGCAATCTGTTGCTCAGGTCCATCAGTCACAGTCCTTGAGTGCCACAGCGGCTGTCCTGCGGCAGTGCCTTTTTGCACTCTGGCTCTGTGTCCTGTAGAATTCAATTTCAAAACAGGGCATGTGTTTCCCCACAAAATGACCCCGATATTAACGCCTTGTGTGCAGGCAGGGTTGTATGTCTTCAATTTGGTGATGGCACGTACCTCAGATACCTGAACTGGAGGCTGCGTTCCTTCCACTCACAGCAAACTGATGTTGCTACAATACATTGGGCTGTTGGTACTAAAAGTGGTCCATTGGATTTCTTTTGGATAACTAGGATGAGCTGGCTAGTGAAGATATGATTCTGGATCTGAGCATCCATTATCAGGACTCCTCCATCTGCGCAGGAGTGCAACCTAGAGGAAGACTTTAGTGGATCTGGGGTCTATGGTGATAAATCTCTCTCTCTCTCTCTCTCTCTCTCTCTCTCTCTCATATATTTTTACCAAGGTTTCAGAGACAGATGTCCGAACCTTGCCACCCATATCCTCAGCCAGGGCTTTCTGGAAACAATCATCCTGTCTACCACAGGCAAATGTCAGAGCCTATAGTCCCTGCTGCTACCCACCCTCCTCAGGGATTCAAGCAGGAGTACCACGACCCACTCTATGATCATGGGGTCCCAGGCATTCCGGGGGGCCCAACGCATGGATTCCAGTCTCCGATGGGAATCAAGCAAGAGCCCAGGGACTACTGCATCGATTCAGGCAAGTACTAGATCTGAATCCCTCCTGGCCGCATGAACATGAGTGCCTGTCATCCACTACACAAAGCAAGCTCAATGCCATGAGAATTTACCATGTAGTGGCTGGCCTTCCCCGACTTGGCACCCTCAAGAGTACAACTCCCATCAACCCCAGCAGGCATGTCCAGTGGCCAGGTAAGATGGGAGTTGTAGTCCTAAACATCTGGAGGGTACCAGGTTGGGTGAGGCTAATGTGACCAGTAGGCCAATTTTCAATGCAGCCCGTGGAGTGTGAAACCAATCACGTTGCAGTTGAAGATCTGCCCCGCCGTTCACGTGCACAGCATTCCTCATGCTTCCAAGCAACAATGCAGACACCAGTGAACCTTCGATGCTCTTTGTGTGGTTATGAGGGATGGCTCAATATCTGTTGCCTGGAGAGGTGTGTGTGTGTGTCTTTAGAATTCGAAGACAACGTCAAATGGTTCCACTCTGGCTGAAAAAGTATAGTGGCAGCTGCTCCGCTCTGCTTCTTGCTAGGAAGGGAGATGGGCGATACAACCACTATCCTCCTAAACTTATTCTAGCCAGTCGACCTGCTGCTCCTGTGCTCTGCCTGCTGAAATTCTCTTGGAGGCTTCCCCGCAACCTACTGTTGCTTTAAAATGTTGGTTCGTGCTGCTTCCGCACGTTCTGGTGCAGGGAGAGGGGAGCGGCTGCCTTTTGTGGCAGTCTTTAACCTACTTAGACTGTTAGATTATCTCTTTCTGGCTTAAAAAAATAAATTTAAAAATCAGGCATTCAACAGATGTAGCAGAATCTAAGCTTCCATAATCTGAAAAGCATTACTGGGGTGAAGGGGGTAGAGTGGAGGGGGAGGCAGCTTTGCACACTCGTGTGCAAAAGCTCTTCCCCTTCCCACCTTCTGTTCTCCATTGGGCAGCTATGAACCTGCAGCAGACTTTGGATTGCTGCTGAACACTCACCTTGGGACATTTAAATTTGGGGTGGGGGGTGGGGATGCCCAATCATTTGTTAGATTGTGCAGCTGCTGTTGATGTTCAGCCCACTACATAACTGCAAATCGCCTTAGGCCTAAAAATACCGTGACCTCTCAGAGGCAGGGGTGGAACAGATGGAAGAAGATCTAAAGTTAACGGAATTTTTCTCTTCTTTCCCTGCTTCTCACGTGTTGTCAGAGGGAATGCAAAATACGAAGCTTGACTTTTAGATCGTGCTTCAGTGTGTAGTTTGAATACCCTATTCCTAACCGATCCTCCGGGTTCATAAGCATGCCTTCCACATGCTGTTAGAAAGGGATGCAGGAGGCTTTTGCCTTCTGGGAGAGACAGCTGCAGCTATGAGGTGGATTGCATTACAACTTCCAGGAACAATATGTTGTACCTGCTTTTCAAGGGATGGTATTATTGTCCACCGGCTCAGGACATCTCCTATTTAGTTGTTGATTCATCTCGTCTCTTAATGCCTAATCCTGGTAGGTAAATAATCTGAGCGCACAGGAGATGAGCCAGAATAGTTCTGAGGTTTAACCTCTCTTGGGAGCCTTTTGTTTTCATAGAAATGGGGAAATTATGGGCAGGGCTGTAGCTGAGTGGCAAAGCATATGCTTTGTATGCAGAAGGCCTCGGGTTCAATCTCCAGTTAAAAGAATTACGTCAGCCTTCCCCAACCTGGTCCCCCCCCAGATGGGTATTCTGGGAGTTGCAGTCCAATCCATCCAGAGGGCACCACTTTGGGGAAGGTCAGGGCTGCACAACCTTTTTGACCCCAAGGGCTGCACCCAGTGTCAATCTCTGAATAACTTGAAGGTCGGATGTCTGAGAATATTTGCACTGGCTTGGGGCAAAATGAGCTTCCGTTGTAGGGATTGCTTCAAGACACCCATTTGTGTCATGATGGCTGCCTGTATATTCTGTGTGCCAGCTACAACCTCGTAGAGAACCAGTTAGACTTGCAGCATCTTGCCACACATAGTAATGTGAATCTTACTATGCCTCTCTACAGGCCTGCGGCTCACGCTGGCTCAGCTTGTCTGAGTGTGGAAAGCTAAGCAGGGTCAGGCCTGGTTATTACTTGGATGGGAGACCCCTCCTCTAGTTTCCTGCATTGAGCAGGGGCTTGGACTCGATGGCCTTGTAGGCTCCTTCCAACTCTATGATCTATGAATCTGATGGGTAACAGGGGTTGCTGAGGCAAGGTAAAACCCGCTTCACTACATGGCTGGATTCTGCAGATACCTGGGCTCATCACCCAGTGGATCTTCAAACGGCTTATGTGGCACAGATGGTCATTGAAATCCAGCCTGGGGGGAATCTTTGCAGGACCTTCCTCTGCTCTTGGTGCTAGTACTTGTGTAGAATCTGACGCATGGAAATTTGGGCAGGGTTTTTGCTTGATTGAAATTGGGAGGCAATCCCATCTTGGCCCGCTCCATATCTCTTAGGTGGAAGAAGCTACATTCCATAAGTCCTTAGGAAGCCTTGCAGTGCAGCCCTCTGCATTTTTACTTGAAAATAAACCACATTCACATTGTGCTCAACAGCACATACCCCCAAGTAAGTCTGCTGCACCGGATTGCAGCCTTCAAGAGTAAAGGAGCAGAAATGTTTTACATTCCTGTCTGGATGGAGGTTGTACCCTGAAAAATACTTATGGGGGGGGGGGCAGGAGCAGTTTTCAGCAGTAGGCCTGTCCCAGGGGGAAGGGCTGTAGCTCAGCGGTAGAGCACACGCTTTGCATGTAGAAAGTCCCAGGTTCAATTCCCAGTAACTCCAGGTAGGGCTAGGAAAGAGTTCTGCCCGAGACTGGAGAGCCGCTGCCAGTCAGTGCTGAGCATACTAGGCTGGATGGACCCATGATCTGACTCGGTAGAAGGCAGCTTCCGATGTTCTTGTGTTCTTGATCTGAACGAGAAGTAAAGTGTGTGGAGTTCAGGGTGTTATTAACTCCAGGTCCATCTTTATTTCAGAAGTGCCTAATTGCCAGTCAGCATATGTGAGAGGAGGAGGCTACTTCCCCAACGGCCATGATGGTAAGTGGGCAATCAGTATATGCATCAATAAGCTTAAAGATGTCTATGCACACACGAGATAAATTGGAGAGGCATGTGGCTGTGAAGCTGTATGTGATTATCCCAGCAGTCAGTGGGTGGGGGAGTACACTTTCTCTGCAAATAAGTCCTTTGAGGAATAGTTGAAAGAGCTGGACATGTTTAGCCTGGAGAAGAGAAGATTAAAGGGAGGCAGGATAGCGGCCTTTAAATATCTGAAGGGCTGCCATGCAGAAGATGGAGCAGACCGGTTCTCTGTCGCTCCAGAGGGCAAGGCTGGAACCAGTGGGTGGAAACTGCTGGGAAGCAGATTTCGGCTGTCGGCATTGGAATAGACTGCCTCAGGAGGTGGTGGGCTCTCCTTCACTGGAGGTATTTAAGCAGAGGCTGAACAGTCACCTGCCAGGGATGCTGTAGCTACATCCTGCATTACAGAGCCTGCATTGAGCAGTGGGGTTGGACTAGATGAACTCTGAGGTCCCTTCCAACGTACGAGTCTATGAAACCAGCACAATGTTAGTGTTTATGCCTCTGCTTAGAGGACTTGGTGCTGTAACACAGGAGGAGATATCAAGGAAACAGTGAAAGGCAGCCGCTCATAGTAATGAGCATAGTAATGACAAGCATTTATATAGTGCTTAACAGGACTCAGAGTTTGTTTTATTTTAGTGATCCTTACAACAATCCAGGGTTATGTGAGTATCCCCATCATGCACATGGGAAACTGAGGCTGAGGGACAGGGGCTTGCCTAAGGCCACCTAGTGAGTTCAGCAGTGAGATCTGAATCTGGGGCTTCCTGGTGTATAGTACACTAGGTATTTCCCTCCTCCTCCTTGAAATCTCTGATCTCTGTTTTGTGGTTCTTTCCTTGCTAATGTCTGACTCTTCTTGTGCTGGTTCAAATCTCACCACTGAACTCTTAGTGGTCTTTGGCAAGCCACTATCTCTCAACCTTGGTTTCCCATTTGCATTATGGGCAAAACTGAACAGCCCTGGGGTGGACCTCACTATGCTAACTGAGGTGTACTGAATGCCCAGCAAGCTCTGGGAAAGAGCAGTGCTGGGCATTCAGTGCTGTTCGAAAAGAGCGATTGTCCTGCAAACAAAATGCAGCTGCATTGGGCTTTCATCCATCAGCTGAGTGCTGTGCTGAATCTTCACAGATAGCAAGTCCCTAGCAAATCTACCCATCGCTAACAGTGATGGGGAAATTGGCAGTTGCAGAGAGTGAGTGTGCCATCTTAAGCTGTTAATTATGTTTTTACCCCATAACTTTAACTGGAGCAGGGAAGCCGGTTTTATTTGGATGATGATGATGTTATCTTGATCCTGCTAAATCCTCATCATCCTCCTGTAAGCTGTGCTGGTTCTTGTACTGCATGGCAAGTAGATGGGCAGTGCTCTTTTGGGACTATCAGAAATCCAGTATGTCTGCCACCAGTTTCCTTCCTTGGACACGAATATAGCTCCTTCCACTTTACCTGTACAGTGGTTTCTTCCATCCTGCCTCCTCCTCCTCCTCTGGTGCCAGCTGCCACCATGGCCAGAACTGCTATAAAAGCCTCGCGGAACCCCAAGTGTGCCACACAACTGGGGAACCCCAAGTGTGCCACCTTGAGTTCCATGATGAATGAAAGGCACCATATAAATGGAATAGAGAAATCAACTGCTAGCTCACTGACCTAGCTGGTGGTAGGCACATGTGGCAATGTAGATCCATGTGTAGTGATCACATTTTAAAGAGGTAGACACAATTTTCTACACTGAAATTAGATTTGTGTGCGCATCCCTCAAAAACTCTGCAGTAATCATGACAATGACCACAGCTGGAATGAGGGTGGATCTAAACTGGAAGCAGGCAACCTTTTTGGACCCATGGGCACATCTGGCAATTAGTGAAACTGTCCTGGGCATCCCCACAAAATGGGCACGCTGCAGATGAACACATCAGCCTGCTGCAGCCACCTTCATTTCCTAAGAATGTCCCTGAGCCGCACATGTGGCCTAGAGGCATTCATGGAGAAAGAAGATGGGAGCAGCTAGAGGCCCTCAGTTTGCTTTGAAGTGATCCCAGCTGCCAGTAAGACATTATTAAAAAATAATAATAGGAGGAGGGGTAGGGCACTTCGGTGGGCATCAAGAAAGCTGTTCGTGGACACACTGGTGCCCATGGGCACCACGTTGCCTACCCCTCCAGAAGAGGGAGTTTTTAACAAGCTGTTGTTGTTTTTATTAGTACAGAATTAGAGGTTAGATTTCAAGTAGAGCTCTTACTTTTCAGCCAATTTTCAAGGATCAGCTCCTTTAAACTGCCCCTTTGCCTGTTTAGCGGAGACAGCCCACAGCATAACCCCTTCCTCTCTTAGTCAGGTAAGGTTTGCAAGTGCTTTGGCAAGAGAGGCATGTCATGCGTCGCCTCTTTTAAACCGGCAAACCACTTGCAAATTGACTAAAGAGGGGGAAGGTTAGACCAAGTCAGATTGTCGTGAACAATGTAGACATTGGGCAAGACTTACCTTTGCAATTTGAACACGTGGGAGGGTGATTTCCTCTTATACCAATTTAATCTGGCCCACTTAGATTTTGGTCAGATCCACTCAGTTAGTAGTTTAAGCAAAGCCTTTTAGGGTGCCTTTTAGATTTCTTGTTTTTGTTTTGTTTTGTTGTGTGGGGGATGGGGATTATGAGTGACAAGCATGCTGATAACTCCTGCAAGCAATGCTGGGGAGCCGCTCTGAGGCCCGTGCTTGTCCCTGCCAGCCTAAAGGGCCAACTGAGGTCTAGCAGGGTCAGTGCAGGTGACAGAGTCCAAATAGGGTGACTGCAGCCCAAGAAGCCCCATTTGGTTTGGTGCTACTTTGTTTGTAGTGCCCTTTCCTCTGCTTGCAGCTGATCACTTCTGTGTGAAACCAGCCATGTGGGAACCAGCTGTCTGGACAAGCCCTTGGAGTTAAAGGAACAACAACTGGCATCATTGCAAATAAGCACTTTGAGGCCTTACCTGTTGGTTTTAATGAATGGCTGAGTAGCTCTCATTGATGCCAACAAGCAAAGCAGTGGCATGAATCAAACCATCCAAGAAAGAGCAGCCCAATTTTGTGTGTGTGATGCATTTCAGAGGATAAAACAACTTGTGATGAGCTAACGGGCATGTCTTCTCCCTTCCTAGGGTTCTCCTATGAGAAAGATGCCCAATTGTACTTCGATGACACCTGTGTTGTACCAGAGAGGATGGAAGGTAAGACACTGTGTGTGTTGTGGGGGGAGTGGGACATTCTTAGGAAATGAAGGTGGCAGGTGGCTGCAGGCTGATGCTTTCATCTGCAGCGCACCCATTTTGTGTGGATGCCCAGGACAGTTTCACAAATTGCCAAATGTGCCCATGGGTACAAAAAGGTTGCCTACTTCCGGTTCAGATCCACCCTCATTCCAGCTGTGGTCATCTTCATGATTATTGCAGAGTTTTTGAGGGATGCTCACGCAAATCTAATATCAGTGTAGAAAACTTCAGTGAGCCCAGAGAGGTCAGCATGTGGATTAGCCAATAAGCAGAACTTCCATGTGCTTCAACAAGATCGGCCTCATTTGTGCCACATGATTCTGGGAGAATCTGCTGAAAGCTTCAGGGCTTCAATAGTAGAGCCGGCTTCCTATCAATCTGATGGCAGAGCATATGAGTGCCCCCAGCCAGATGCGCAGGGACTCCCACAGTTGGCTGCCTACATGACACCTTCTCTCCACAAGGGGAGATGCGAAAAACAAGCATCGCCTGCCAGATTTGCAGCCACTTTGTCATTCACTTGGCTTCTGTAGAAAGTCTGTAGCTGTTTTGAGGAACTGGAGGAATCTAGAGCAGAAAAAGGTGAGGCTCTTGGGGTGTCCGTTCTGACTGGTGTGTGTTGTTGTTGTTGTTGTAAACAGGTAAAGTGAAGCAAGAACCCACAGTATATCGTGAAGGGCCTCCTTACCAGAGACGAGGGTCACTCCAGCTGTGGCAGTTCCTCGTCACACTCCTTGATGATCCAGCCAATGCCCACTTCATTGCTTGGACTGGCAGGGGCATGGAATTCAAGCTGATTGAGCCAGAAGAGGTAAAAAGAAAGACATCTGAGTGAGCCTACCAACAGTGCCATTATGGTTGTACCTTCCACTTTCCATGGTTGAACAGAAGGTTTGAATTTCAGCTGACAGAATGGCTGGAAACCTACAGAAAAGCCTTGGCCACACTGGCTGGGACTGATTGGAGTTGTAGTCCAACACAGGTCACCAGGTTAGGGAAGGCTGTACTAGAATGTAGCAAAGGAAAAGGATGAAACAATTCGAAGTTCAAATTAAGACATTTATAGTGTTTTCTGTCATCCTGCTCTCCTCTCCACTGAGAGAAGAGAGCAGGATGAGACCTTAGGCTGGCTGATGTGAAATGCTGCTGCTTATCTGACATTGATCTCTGGATCAGGCCACTTGGCAAGGGACATAATAGCATTAGTTGATGCCTTCCATTGTGGGAAGGTTTTGGTTCTCACTAGTGGAAGAGTAGGTGGCTCTGACCCTGGTATAGAGAGAGCATGGAGAAGGGATTGTCACGACTTCTGCCTTAATTATGAAAACTAGGGGGTGTCTCTTGCTTGGTGGTAAGGTTGGGCACGTACCAGAAAGATGCAAAGATCTACTGCTAAGCTAAGTGGTGCATCATGTGGGCAGTTCACGTGGCGCCTTGGCAAGGCTGAGCCCTGGGCAAGGGGATCCTCAGCAAGCCGTAGTTAATAATTTGCTCCCAGGTTGCAAATGGTTGGTCTCCTTCTGAATGGTGCCCAGGGCTGCAACAGCGGGCAGAGCGGCTGCAAATAAAGCCATTTCTGGCTCCGTGTAAATCTGCTTATTGAATCTTCTCTAGTCCACACTAAGGTCAGACAGGGAAACCGCAGAGCAGATGGCACGAGGCCCAGCCTCCACGTTTCTTGCTGAACCTGTTGAGCACAAAATTGCTCGGTTTGGCTGTTGCTGTGCCTGATAATTCGCCAGCAATGACTCCCTTGCCTTAATTGGTTGGATTGTCTTTCAGTCTTTAGAATATCTTGTCTAGCTATTGTGATTACATAACCTTATTAGAGATAACATGCAACTGGACCATTAGACACCATGCATCTTGCACGGAGCACAGATGCTGGAGTAAAACTGAAACCTCTGCAGTGGAAGGTGTCTTTGAATTCAGGGGACAGCATCGTTAGACCCCAGACATTGCCCGGTTCAGCAGAAACATTCTGCTTCACTCACTTTCTCAAAGGTGGCTGGGACTCAAGAGGATGGGCGTGGAAGATGTGAGACTCCCGCCAGCAGGCTTTGTGCATATGTACTGGAGCTGCTATTGACTGGGTTCAATAATCTCACTCCCAGCGGGAGGACCCAGGCTCGGGTGAGCAAGAGGAGCCTAAGGGTTCCTCCGAACCTGGTGCTACAGATTAGAGGGGCTGAACCCTGACCCCAAGCACTGGTTGAAGGCTGGAATTTGTTTTGGCCCTGGCTTGCTGGGCCATAACAAGCCCCCACCAGGCTGGAGGTGGGAGACAGAGGCCCAGTTGCCTACCTCTGCATCTGATTGTCCTGCTGCAACCGCATGGGGCTCAGCCTTGGGGCAAACTAGGGGCAAATCCGTTTAGCAAAGTCGGTAGGCAAGCAAAACATTGAAGCACAACATTTTGAGTCCAGAAAAAAGGGCATTCTGAAAGCAGGGTTGTATCAGGAGTCCATAGGTCAGCAGCATGAGAGATCAGTCCAAGAAGAAGCAAATTCAAGAGAGCAAGGTTTCAAGGTACTGGGTGCTGGTTCTAGGAACCAGCAGCTCTCAGCTGAGAGCTTATAAGCCAGAACTTCTAGAGCCCCACCCAGGACTGAACTGTAGCACATCAGAGGCTTCTGGAAGAAGTCCTCCTTGGGAGGAGGGCCCTACTCATGAGTCCTTTTCTCACAAGGAGCCTTCCTTTGCAAATGGGCACACCTTGTCACAGCAATTGTTCTGGCCTGCCTCTCGAGATGCTGCCAGTCTCGGGGGGCTTAGTGGCTGCTCAGCCTCCATCTCAGAGGCAGAGTTCCCCTCCTCTTGTGGGGATGGCCCAAGAACATCTCCCTGGCATAGACTACTCCTCAATGCTGCTTGTCTCTGAAAGCTCTGGTACCTCCTCTGCAGAAGATTCCTCCAGTGGGGGCGTGACTCTTATGGGTGCTCCAGTCTCGGTGCAAAGACAGAGCATGGCAACTCTCTTCTCCCTCACCACACCCCCAAGCTTAGAACATGAGATTTTCCTCTGGCCTTGTGCTGAGTGTCAGAGACAAAGCACAAGTTCAGGAACAAGATGCCGCCTTTTGGGGAAGGGGGCAGGCCCTGGTGAGAACAAATCTTTGGCCAGCAAGGCCAGGCAAAACTTGTTGATCCCTGGTTATTTTGTTTTGGCATAAGCTGGAGAATTGATTAGACTTGCTCTATTTTTATCTATAACTTTTGTCTTTAATCATTTGATTCTGGGTTATATTCTTTCCCTATGAGTACTTTCTAAAGATGGCATGGGCTCAACAAGCTTTTTGGTGGCAAGGAGGCTGACACAGCATCAACATTTGGAAGTCTCATTGATCTGCTCTTATTGAACAGTGGGTAGAAGGAACTCGGTATGCTAGAAAAAGTCTTATGCAGGAGACTCTTGAAATCTTAGGCTTGGAATAGCTAGGCTAAGGCACACAGCCAGCTTCCATAGAACGTTTTTCTTTCTTTCTCCGCCCGGGTGGAAATGAAAGTTACCCATAGAAATCAATATTGAAATCCAGAATTTTAGAGCAGTTGCGATTGAACACCAGTGTGTCCACCCAGAAACTAAACATAGCAGCGAAGATGGGAGTTCCTGTTCTGTCTTGGGTCTTATTTTGTGTGGAAATTATCTTTTTAAAGAAATTTTTAGGCCTTTTAGAAGTATAATATGACTGCATGAATGTCAGTGGAACATGGGACTTCTGTGTGCAACTGAGTTCTATTTCCATCGGCAGAACTATTTTTTAAATGCTTGGAAACTCCTCCGCCCCCCCCCCCCCAACAAAATTAAATGCTTCACATTAAATGAGTCCTGAGGTAGAAAGAGCAGGAAATCTTTGCTGGTACCTTTTTGTTTCAGCTGTTGTCTGGTCACACCTACATTAAAATCTTGCATTTTGCCATTGATTTCTATGGACAGCGCTCTGTTCTACCCCGAGGGGCATTTTAAAATGGCTTCTCCTATCCGAACCAAGAAATCGCCTTTACAGATAATGGCCCAGTTTGCATAACGGTGGATTGTTTTAATCCCCAGCACGTGCCGATGCGTGCTGGGTGCCATTTCCCTAATTACCTGCCTGGCCACAGCTTGTCGTATCATCTGAACGCAGACAGCATGGCTCGTTGGGGGGGGGGACAACCCTCAAATAACCCAGCAATGGCCCATGGGTTATTTGAGGGTTGTTTCCTCCTCAGACAAGCCATACCGCCCAGGTTCAGATGACACGACAAGCTGCAGCTGGATGGGTCATTATGCAAATCGCGCCCAGCATGCACCATGGCTTGTTTATCCTATGATGATCATCTGAACCAGGTCAATGACGTGCACATCAAGTTTCTGTTTGAAATTTTATACTATTTTTGGCAGACATTTTTATTTGTTTCATGCACTTCCATTCGTTGTGGCAGGGCCAACTTTAGAGTTCAGGTAGGTACCTTGGCAAAGTGTTTGCCTAGACTCCCTTCACCATCACCCGTGATGCCCTGCTCTGACCCCAGCTTAAAGTCAATTATTTCTACTTTGTTTCCACTTTTGGTAGCGGTCTTTGTTGTGTCTCTCCCCGACCCCCCATGTCCTGGAAGTTGAGTCATTGTGGGACATGGGGGGGAGGAACATGGCAGCCCCTAGGTCATCTCCCCTCACACAATGCCCCAGAATGGCTTCCTGGCCATTGGGACACAAAACAAGATGGTGTCCAAAAGCTGCTCAGTGCCTAAGCACTGAAAAAACTAAGGGTGGGTATGTATTTATCTATTCTTACTGGACAAGGGCAGCGGAGGACCTCCCTACAGCAAGGAGGCGCCCAGTCACTGCCTGAAGATGCCTGACACTGAAATTGGCCCCGAGTTCTGGGTTGGCGTATTACACTTCCCCCTTTTCTCTCCCAACAGATTTCACCTCTATTTTTCCTTTGCTGTTTGTTTCTCATTAGCTCCTGGAGGAAAGTTGCGGGTGAAATGGCATATGGTGTTTCACAAATATGCACAATATAAAAAGCAATTAAAGTTTGCACATTAAAAAGTAGACAGCACATAACAAAAAGTCTAGCAAGATTCCATTTCTTGCTGCTGCTTCTCTTGCCCCACTGCAGCACCCCACCCCACCCCGGCACCGCTCACTGACTTTCCATAACAACTTCCCAGTTAGCAGGTACAAAGCATGCTCTTCTTTTCTCATAACTGGAGGTGCAAGAAATCTACCCCTAAAAATACATGCTAGGAAGCTAATAACAGTAGTGAGAAAAACAGTTACAGTAATACCTTGGATTGCGAGCATAATTCGTTCCGGAACCGTGCTTGTAATCCAAAACACTCTTATATCAAAGCGAGTCTCTGGCGGGCGTGAGCAGGGCCGATTGCGGCCCGCTCGAGGCGAGTGGTTACATCCCTACGTACTTGTCTTGCAAGACCTTGCTCGTTTATCAAGTCAAAAAAATTTTAAAAATTTGCTTGTCTTGCAAAATGCTCTCAGACCAAGTTACTTGCAATCCAAGGTATTACTGTATGTTTTATTGTCACAATACAATTAGATAAACTACAGCAATAATTTACAATTATGGAAAGAGGCCGAGGGCGGGGAGACAGGGTCTTAAAAGGGGATCCCAGCTCCCCGCCCCGCTGCAGCCCATTGGCTCAGCTGGCGTGGCCTGGTAGGGGTCTGACTCCCCATCCCTCTCCCACGCGCAAACTTCTCCCTGACCCCAGAAGGCGGGGCCGGGGGAAGTCCATTATGGGTGTAAAATTGCTCAGAGGTCCATCAGTGCAGGTGAGATATTTTCTTAATGTGCTGAATACATGCTGATGGAAGGCTGGTTCATTCATGCATTTCAGACAGTTCTCATTCATAGGGAATGTATCAGCAGGAATGGGGGTGGGGAGGAACCCATCTGTTTGTTAATCGATGGCAATAGCCGGAAACAATTACTCTCAGCAGTCTTAGAGGGACTGCAATGAGTGTGTCTGCTCTCTGTAGAATTCTGCAGCTTTGTGATAATTATGAACTATTTTGATATTTATTTTTATTTATTATATTTATTAATCACCCATCTGGCCAGCCACCCTGGGCGCTGTACAATTAAAATAATACAGTAAAACAATACGATAATTAAAACAGTATAAAAATTCTTTTAAAATCCTAACCCACCCCATATATTTATTATTGTTGTTTGTATGGATAGTCGATTTGTTTTTGCTAGTCACTTCCAATAACGGAAATTTGCTTTTCCTTCTTAAAAGGTCCAATACCTGTAAAACATTGTCACTGATTAACAAATGGGTGCTTTCCCCCACTCCCGCTGACCTGTTGTGTTTCCCATGAATAAGGGTAAGCAAAAATGAGTGAATGGACCGGTCTCGTGCCGAGATTGATCCAGAACATTAAGATAATGTCTCATCTACCCTGGTGGACTTCTGAGCAAGTGTACACTATGTTGGATTCTGGACATTGATGTTTCTAGTTATGTGCCACAGTGCATTATCTTTGGATATTGGTATTTTCAATGTTTTGTTCATTGCATTGATTACAATGATTGACTGATTACAATGATTGATTGATTCACAATTTTAACAAATCTCTTTCACCATTGTGCTGGAAAGGATGTGGTCACACTGGTTCCTTAATACATATGTGGCAATTATGCCTAATTGGAACCAAGTTCCTTCTAAAATATGTGAAATTACTGAACAGTGAATTAAAAATTGTGGAACCCTACTCCTACTTTCAATTTTCAAAGATGAGAACAAACGCCTTTTACATGAAAACTTGATTGCTGTTGTGCATGCTGCTGCCCGGCTTGAGATTGCATTAAATTGGAAATCTTCTGCTGGATTATCGATACAAAAATGGATGAACAGAATATGGTAAATTGCTCTTTTTGAAAAGCTGACACACAGACTGAGACTTATCAAAGGACTGGAAAACCGAGACTTATTCATAGAAATGTGGTGTCCATTTATTGCATATACTAATGTACATTCAGCAGCCCTTGCTCCTCCATCTGCACAATTCAAATTCTGGAGTGATGCATTGTAACTCTGCTAGCCTCATAATCTTTATTTGTTTTGTTTTTGTATTATATTAAAACTCGATTAAAAAAAAATTAATCCTAAAAAAGGGGAAAGAAACAACAATTGATTGATTATCATTGTAGGTTTTAAATCGGGCTTCTCCAACCTGGCATTCCCCAGATGAGCTGGACTGAAACTCCCATAATTCCCAGCCAGCATGGCCATGGCCATGCTGGCTGGGAATTATGGGAGTTTCAGTCCAGCTCACCTGGTGGGCGCCAGGTTGGAGAAGTTTGTTTTAAATCATGTTGTGACAACATGTGACTGTCATTACAGTTAGTAGCTTCCTAGCTAACATATTTTTAGGGGTGAATTTCTTGTGCCTCCAGTTTTATTCTTATTGGCTCATCCCTTTCTCTCTCCCTCCCCCCCCCGACTTTTTTGGAGAGGCGGGGTTGCTTTTCTCATTAAGCTTCAGACACTTGGTTGTGCCGTGAAAAAGCTTTTCTGTTCGTTTCCACTGTTGTAGGCTTTGCTCTGTTGTCGCCTTGTGGAGACACTGGTTTTGTAAATAAACCCCTGAAATTACTGAAAGGAATCTTGTGGTGCGCTGGGTAGTGCTGAATGATGCAGAGGAGGAAGCTGTTTGACTAATAATTGAAACCAGCTGCACAGCCAAGCAGTGCATGGTGGGTAATTATCCATAATATACAGTACACTCTGCATGGAAATTGTGGGGTTTTTTTCAAACAATTTGGCAGCCCCCTCTAGTCAAAAGGTCTTTGATAGTCTGCCGTTTCACTCCCTCTCCATTTTAAAAAGGCATGTGCTTTGATCTCAAAAATGCTTTAACTATGAATCTGTGCTGCCTGGCGGCTTCCTTTGGTGAGAAGGCCAAGGGAACGCGAGTGGGAGATGAGCAACTCCATTGCCGGGCCTTGCTCTTTCTGTACAAGGTGAAAGGCCTTACATTACATCTGACATCTCTGTTCTCCATGAAAGTGGGCTCTTTTAAAAGATTGAAGGGTTGATAATGGACCTTGTTTTCTCTGGCAGCATTGCCCAGTGAGAAGATGAGAAGTGCTTTGAAGGAGTCTGTGGCTTTCTATGCCATGCTCTGTAGCAGTAAGAAGAACCTCTTTGCCAGTGTTTGAGTCTTAACCATAGCCTGGATGCTGGGAGAGGATTCTGTAACAACAGCTACAGGGCTGCTTGGAATCTGTGCATTGGCAATTTGCTCTCCACTCTTTTCCTGCTGTTGCATATGTACATATGCAACAAGCTTGTGTCTGAACATGCAAAATGTAACCGAACATGCTTCTGCCCTGGAGCCAGCTAGGGGATGGTGTCATTCCATATGCTGTTGAGAAGCCTGTTGCAATGTGTCAGCTTTAAACAGAGGAGCAACATAGCAAAGGGTCTTGTTCTTTTCCTCCTTTGACACTGCAGTAACTGGTGCACTACTGAATTCACAAAGCGCCGCTGCTGGCTCCAAGTGCATTCCTCCTTGGGGTATATGAGAGAAGGAGCAAAATTTGGCAGGAGGGACAGGAGAAGATGAAAGTGAAGGGAAGCTAGGCTAGTACCTCTGTCCGAACTTTTCCTGTGGCTTTCACTGAAACCCTGAAATAGACAGAGAATGAGCGAAGAGGCATATGGTGAGAGGTAGAGGAACTGTAGCATGAAGGAACTGTGGGGTGCTGAGTGAGTATATTCTGCTTCCTCCAATGAGGAGGATGAGGACGTACCACCTATTTAATTCATCTTTGTATCTCATGTCTTCCCTATTTCTTTGCTCTGATGGAAAAACTAGTCTGACCAGTGCACCACATGAATGTAGCTATCTGTTAGCTGCTGAGGCCATTGGAAACACCCCATATATTTGGCTCAGACTGTTGTTCTGGGCCTCAGGTGAATGCGGGCTGCCTCAGTGCACTTAGTGCTAGGAAATCCCATTAATCTTCTCTGAGTGCCTGGCTGATTGTCCATTCCAGAAATCCCCTGGGAAACAGTGGGTTGGTTGGCAACCAGCTTATGTCATCAGATCCTGCTCCCAAAGAGAGCTGAAATGAGTAATCCCCTCTACACGACTGCTCCAGAATCGTATTAGAATTGAATCAGTGCTCTTGCAACCCATTAGGAGCGCACTCATACCTCCGTGAGGTTTTCCGATCATGTCTCACTGGCTATGGTTTCCATTACAGTCAGTAAGTGTGACATGCTAATGGTCGGTTGGTCGATACTCTGTGCCATGTCCGGCAACATCTGGCTCGTTCTCAATGACTTTGCAAAGCAGCAAGTAGGCCTTGTGAATTCCAAGGAAATGGACGTGGTTCCTTACATCTCTTGGTATATCTTAGCTTAGCTTATTAATGGCTGGAGATTTTTGCTATGTTGTGGCACACAGTTTAGTGATGCATCCCCTCTAATAATCTATAGATGATTATTGGTAAATAAGTGACATCAAGATCTTTGGAGAGGTCTTACAGAGGGCAAGTGCCTAATGGGTTTGTTGGACAGCAACCTTCCGTCTGTTAGTTGCACACTTTTTCCCCTTTTTAATTTCCCAAGAAGGAGCTGATTTTGAATGATGAATGTGTGTGCTAAATGCTGCAGGACCACTGCTTCTACTGATCCTAGAAGTGTATTCATGCAAAAAAGTTATGGCTGATTTGGTCATCCCTGAGACTTCAATGGGGACAATTCTGTTAAGTCCTGTTTATGGAGTATGGAATTCCCAATTGCAACATCAGGTTTCCGTGTTCAGGGATTTCTTCAAAACGTGATGCCATGAGCACCAGATGTTATGGTGGAAAAGTTTAAAAAACAAACAAAAAACAAGCCCTAGATCCTACAACTCGAAAGCCTTGATGCCACTATGGCAATGAACTCTAATCTTACCCACAATAACTGTGAAATGGTGTCCAGGTAAGGAAATTGAGTCAATATATGCAATTCTGCCTCTTAATGATTACTACATCCTTGAGGAATTTAAATTATTGGCCAGTGTGGGGAAAGGAAAGTCTTTAGACAAAATCGGATATGCCCTGCAATTAGGGGTGCTGGAGGAGGAACTGGGCATTGAAATAAGGGGTATTCAGGCTGTCACAAGCAGTTACTACTCCCAGGAAACCCAGACACACTCAGCAGATGAGCGTGCCCGACTTGAGGAGCCAGTAGAATCCCACTGCTCTATTTCAGGGGCGGGAAGAAAGTAGGTCTCCAAGTGTTTTGGATTTCAACTCCCAGCCTTCCAGACCATTGGCCATGCTGGAAGTTGAAGTCACAAACATGTGGAGATCTACCTTCTGCTGCCCTATTTGATTCTCTTGGCATGTGGCTGAGCGGGGGAGGGCATGTCTGTGATTACTCTGTGGCCATGTGTTTTCTGAAAAAGAACGAGTCCTTTATAAAAGTAGTTTGGAACCTGTTGTATTACTGGTGTTGGCATTTCTTTTCTTTATTTTTTTTTCTAGATGAGGGGCTTGGTCCCAAAGAGTTCAACACTTTTTTAGTCATACCAGAAAATGGACAAGTTTCGCAGAGCTTCATGATTGTATTTGTCTCCCTCTTAGGTAGCCCGTCGTTGGGGAATCCAGAAGAATCGGCCGGCTATGAACTATGACAAGCTCAGTCGCTCTCTTCGCTACTACTATGAAAAGGGCATCATGCAAAAGGTAAGTGGCTCAACTCCTTGCTCTGAACATCTCTGCTACGTGAGAACAGTGTAGCTGTAAAGGAACAGTCTTTGGCGCACGGATGGCTCACTTTTCAGGACTAGCCATCCTTCCGTTCCATCTTCATAATTGAGAAAAGGCAGCCAGCACACCATCTCTTGGTGCCTTTCCAGACAATCAGTGTACAGTCCAAAAAAGCAAATCTATTTCTCATTCATTTGCACAATCTACTTGTCTTCCCTTGAGGATGTCCTTTTCTCATTATTTCATTTTCCAGCCTTCACACTGCAGTGTTATGGTTTGTTATTTATTTATAATTACATTTATATCCCACCTTATTTCCTTTTGCAAGGAACTCAAGGCAGCTTACATGGTCCTCTTCTCCATTTTATCCTCACAGCAACCCTGTTAGGTAGGTTAGGCTGGCCCAAAGTCACCCAGTGAGCTTCATGGCTGAGTGGGGACTAGAACCCGGATCTCCTGAGTCCCAGTCCAACACTCTCACCACTACACCACACTGGAGTGTTGCAGGGGGAAATGGCATTCTTCTCTCACCCACCCACCTGCACACTCATTTCTCTTGCAATTGGTGCATGGAATGTGGTTGCACGAGGGTCACAAGCCTTGCTGTTTGTTGCATCTGAAGTGGCTGTTCTCTACCCTCCCTGTTTCCTTTTTCATAGTGTGATGTTTAGGTTAAAGTTACTTGGTAGATGTATTCTCCTGCATGAGGCAAAATGCCAGGGTCTTAAAGCAAAGTCTGTAGCACCCCTATGTCAGTTTCATCCCTGCAGCAACTGCACCCCTAGCTAAAACTAACTAGAGATTACATATGTCTATGTCCCTGTGAAAAAAACCCTAATTGGCTCGGTCAAAAAAAACTGTTTTAAAAGGAAGCCTGAGTTCTGACAGCTAGCTGTCAAAACTTCATACTCCCATAAAAGAGGGTGGCTTGCACTTTTCCACCTTCCCGAGCACCTAGGATCTTGGGAGAGGGTGGGAAAGATGCAGGACACTGAGAAGAGTCAGGTCCAGCCAAAAAAAGTAGAGGGTCTCGTCGAGAAGGGGGTGATCTACTGGCCACCCCCTTTCACGTGCAAAGATCACTCCCAGCTTTGCTTTCTCTTTACAGCTCCCCTTTTGACAGCTGTCAGGGGAAAGCAAAGTCAAAAAAATTACACCTCTTTGCAGCCTCTGGGGCGATGTCCAGGGTTGGTACCTGCTGCACTTTGACAGCAGGTACCTCCCAAGACATTGCCTAGTCGAGGCTTCCCATTTTTGGACCTGCGGAACTGTGCACCTCTGCAGCTGTGCAAGTCTGACTAAAAAAAATAATTTTTAAAAAAATTAAGGAAACATTTGTGCACATTTGGGGCGCATCATATTTTTTTTAAGGTGGCCAGCCAGCCCCTCCAATGTGCTACTGCTGCTTGGGCACTTTGATGGGCTGTCACTGGCTCTCAGTTCAGAGATGGATGTTCTCGGGGCGGGGCGGGGGCGGGGGCGGGGGAGGAGGGTAAAGGAGAAAAAAGCCAGAAGAGTCAGAGCAAAAAGGGGCTTGCAATTACAGCGGGGGGGCAGTGAGCCAGTGAAAGGCACTTTTGGGATGGCTGTCACTGGCAGTGGCCCCGGTGAGCTTGGCAACAGCAGCAAGGGGTCTTGCCGCTCTTGCGAAGCAGCTCACTAGTCGATTTCCAGTACCCACGATGGAGTTTGGACGACATGACAACCCATTGTGGGTACAACAACCCCTAAACATACCATGAGTTGTCAGGGTGGCCTGGTGCTCTCAAACAAGCCATCCTGCGGGATATGGTCTGGGTTCTCATGACACAACAACCCACTGTGGCTTGTCCCCCACGATGGGTTGTCGGGTCGTGTGAACCCAGTCTATGCCTCCAACCCCACAGTAGTCACCCCCTCCAATTTATTGCTTCTGGAAGGGAATATTCCAGTGTACTCTTTTTTTAGATCAAATTCTGCAGCAGAAAGGCTACACAGAGCCTTGCCCAATCACTGGCAATCCTGTGCAGGCCCCATCCTACTCCTCAGCTTCGATCTTTCCAATCTTAGGGGCTAGAAATGTGATTTAAACATTAAAGGACATACCACAACTGCTGTAACTGCTGGAATGGCTCTTCACTTCTTGCCTATCCCAAATAACTTTCCATTGTCAGTCTTCCTTGGCAATAAATCCATATATAAATCCATACATCATAAACGCATGCGTGTGTGTGTGTGCGCGCGCGTGTGTGTGTGTATCCCTGCCCTTTCTTACTTGTATTATACCGTAAGCAGGGGCAGGTCAAAGGTGGATTTGGATCTCTGGGTGATTTGCGGTAGATCATCAAGGGTTACTGTTCTCCAAACATTTAACAATACAGTCATGCCTTGGATTGAGAGCATAATTTGTTCTGGAAACATGCTTGTAATCCAAAACACTCTTATATCAAAATGAAATTCCCCCAAAAAAATTTGTACAGAGATTTTTAATTTAAGCCATACTACAGTACTTGTATTGCAAGACGTCGCTTGTATATCAAGTCAAAAAAATTGAAATAAATATTTAAAAAATTGCTTGTCTTGCAAAACGCTCTCAAACCAAGTTACTTGCAATCCAAGGTATTACTGTAGCAAGGGAAATTGCATGTAAAGAAAATAATCTCTGTCATGGCTGGCCTTGTTCTTAACTGCTCATAAATTGGTTGCTTTTGACCTCGCCTTTAAGTAGTCCTTGTTGTTGTTGTTGTTGTTGTTGTTAGAATCCCTGATCTATAATCACTAAGATGTGGGCTTGTAATTTGAGTATATAGTGTATGGCTCATGGTGGCAGTAGGTAACTGACTCCACTGCCCAGCTCACTCTTATGCACCTGCCTCTGAGTAGTAGACCTCGGGGTTCTAGTTGGTGGGGTCTCCAACATGGTGTTTGTGGGCACCAATGTGCCTTTGAACATCTCTGTTGTTGCCCACCAGGCTCTCTGCCCCTCCTTATTTTTATTTTATTTCTTAAGGCTTTAAAAAAAACAAAAAAAACTGGGTAGCTGGTATGATGCAAATACCAGTGCTGCCTTCTGGCACCATCCGTATTTGGGTTCAAAAAAGTGGTTTTGTGTTTTGGAGCTGAGACTTTTCTTTGTCTCGCCAGTCTTTTGTGACTGGCCGTGCCCACCACGTTAGCCATTTTATGAACAGGCAAGTTCCCCTGTAGCAGCAATTCTGTGAGAACAACCAGGACACACCCTCAAATTCCAAATGTGCTTCCTGACCTAAAGTGGTTGGGGGGGGGGGGTGTCTCTGAATTTTTTATATTTTTTTTAAAGTAGTTCCCATAAGCCCAAAGTCTGCCAACCCTGTCCTAATGGAAACTTCTTCCTTTTCTTCCAGGTGGCCGGAGAGCGGTACGTCTACAAATTTGTTTGTGACCCCGATGCCCTCTTCTCCATGGCCTTCCCTGACAACCAGCGCCCATTTTTAAAAGCTGAACCAGACTGCCATGTGAATGAAGATGACACCTTACCTCTGACACACTTTGAAGATAACTCTGCATACCTCCTGGACCCGGATCCCTGCAGCAACCTCCCCTATGTTGAGGGCTTTGCTTACTGACTTGCTCAGCAGCTGAATGCTGACTTTAGAGACTCCAGTTCCAACCAATAAGGGCAAATGGTTTTTGTAAAGAATTTCTGCTGTTCATTAAAAAAAACAAAACTGCTCTTTGCAAATATTATCAGAAGAGCCTAAAATACGTCATGGCCCTCCAACTTGAAGATGAGACAATAGCATGGCTAGTGGATAGGACCTCCAGTTGCTGATCACTTCAGCTGCAACTGTGAAGAGTGACTGGAGGAGGAGGAGGGAGCATGTTCCAGTGGGCATGTCTTCTGGGCCCTGTGGCTAGGGACATGTGTGCCGTACATGTTCGCAGGACTTGAATAGACAGTGCATGAATAGCAAATGCGTCCAGAAAATATGCTATGTAACAATCACAATCCTCGTATCTACCTTGTATAATGGGGAGGGCTTTGATTTGCAGCAGGAAACCGTGTCCGGCGCAGGGAGAGCCCTTCTGGAATGGGTCATGGCTTAGTGTGGTGCTTCTGGCATGGCTGAATTAGCTCAGCCCCCTCTGGGTTCTCAGTGCGCAGCTCTTCAGTCTGAGGAAGCCTTTTCTTCTGATTCTTTCCTCTCTTTTTTTAATTTGATTTTTCGTTCATGTTTTGGCCTGTAATAAGCAACTCATGCTAAAGGACAGCACTTATTGCACCAGATCCCTATGAGCCTAGCGGCCCATTGGCCACCCTCTCTGTTACAAGGCTGCGCGTGGATGGCTTGTTGCTTTTAGTGGGGGGGGGAGGGGGCTTGGCCACAATTCTTTTTATGTTGTGGGGCAATATTTGTAACTAGATTTTTGTAAATGTTTTTGTATCTAAGGCAATTCCACCTTTTGGCAAAGCTGCCGCTTTCTTGCTTCCGGCAGCGCCGATGCTAAGGGTGCTTCAGCTTGTGGCAGGGTTGGGGGGGGGGCCTTTACCCCACCATGTGCACATCTGCATTGTGCTTTTCTGCACTGGGTCCTGCCCGGGACACTTTGTACAGTGCGCTCTGCATGCGGACTGTGCTCCCATGCAGCAACAAAGGCAAGCTGCTTGGCTTTTTCTGCGACTGGGAACTGTGTGTATACCATACAAGGCAGCCCCAGCCACTGAACTTCCCCAAGGTGGTACAGTTCTGACCCTACGGCAGCGTATTGCCTTCTTACTGCGGAACTACCTTTCCCCGGTCCTTCCTGAGTTTGCAAGCAAGAGAGATGCAAAAGGTGTACACAGACATATTTGTAGCCTAATTTGTAAGTTGTCTTACACTCTTTCAGATGCTTCATGCAAGCCGGATATTTTAAGAGGATTTTTTTAAAGACAACCCCCCCGCCCCCGCACAACCCTGTAACTTGGGGTTGTAAAAATTTAAAGAAGGGGAGAAGGTCCAAGTTGCTGCACGCACACACACACACACACACACACACCTCTGTATCCTTCAGAATTTCTCCTTATGAGCCTCATTGGCATGCACCTGTAACATGCTTGACCCAAATATTCATACCTTTCCCTATGGGCTCCTATGTTTTGTTGTAAATGCTGTATAGGATTTCTTTTTTCGGCTTTGATAACTTTGTTTGGTTCTTTGACTAACTTCACTTTTCTTTTCTTTTTTTAAATATGAAGATTAACTCTTTGTAGACGACTCAGCAACTCCCCCCCAGAATGTATTGAGTGGCCTGTCACAAAGCACAGGGCAGCAGCATACTCTGCTGCGCCCCCTGCCCCACCCCGCCCCACCCATGGCTTAACCAAACCAGTGGGGTTAGCTGTGTTTGTTTTTGTTTTAATTTTGGTATGGGAAGTCTATAGTGCAGAAAGGGTTAATCTGAGGATTGATGTGAAATGACTATTGCCTGAGCAGGGCTATATTGTATATCTCCTGCAAAAGCTGCATTACATTCTGTACTGTGTACAATAAAGGATTTTTTGCTTTCTGTTCAGGCACTGCTAGCGCTGCCTCTCATTCTCTTGTGCTTTCCAGCACTGCTGTGCAGAGGTGGACTTAGACTGGCTTGTTTTGCTCCTTGAGCTCCGGTTCTTTGCATCTCTGCATTCGTGTCTCCTCCTGCCCTATTTCACCTGCACTCCCTCAAGACAAGCAAGTCATCTTTCTGCAACAATTGTGCTGGCTTAGTTTGCAATCCTGTGTGTGTGTTTAGACAGAAAAGGCCCTACAGCTCCCAGCATGCTGGCTGGGGCATGCTGGGAGTTGTAGGGCTTTTTTCTGTCTAAACACACATAGGATTGCACCCTTAAGTAATTGCTGAGCAAGGTGGATATCACAACCCTGGAAGTCAGCAATTCTGTCTGTCATGAATGTCTGCCATCATCACAAGGTGTTTTGGGTGGAGACCCAGCAGCTTGTTCATCACTAAGGCCCATTTCCTTTTTCAGCATCTCTTGTCCGCAATCTTGTCTCTCTTGCCCATCTAAAATTTTGACAACTTGCCCTGCAGTGCTTGTTGTTCTGTACACTCAAGGATACATGTTTAAATATCATCATCATCACTGGAGATGCAAAGGCCCAGCAAAACAGATTCTTAAAAAATGTTTTTCCTTATTTTGTTTTTTTCTCCCAGGACAGGTTTTTAAAACATTCTTTTGGGGGGTTTCCAGTCCTTCACATCTCTATTCCACCCTTCCTCTAAGGAACTCAGGACACTATACATCAAGGGTGGGCAACATGTAGCCCTTGGTACAGCCCCATGGATGTCTTCCTCCAGCCCCTTTATCCTCACAACAACAACTCTGTGATAGGTTAAAAAGGACAAATAAGGGAAGACATGATAGAGGTGTACAAAATTATGCATGGTGTGAAGAAAGTGGATAGGGAGACATTTTTCTCCCTCTCATAGTACTAGAACCCGGGGTCATCCCACGAAGCTGAGTGGTGGGAGATTCAGGACAGATAAAAGGAAGTACTTCTTCGCACAGTGCATAGTTAAACTATGGAATTCACTTCCACAAGATGTAGTGATGGCCACCAATTTGGATGGCTTGGACATATTCATAGAGGAGAAGGCTATCAATGGCTACTAGCCCTGATGGCTATATGCTACCTCCAGTATGAGAGGCAGTATGCCCATGTACACCAGTTGCTGGGGAATATGGGTGGGAGGGTGCTCTTGCCCTCATGTCCTGCTTGTGGGTTTCCCGTGCACAGCTGGTTGGCCACTCTGTGAACAGAATGCTGGACTAGATGGACCCTTGGTCTAATCCAGCATGGCTCTTATGTTAGGCTTAGGGATCATGACTGGCCCAAGTAAGCCAGATGTGGGGAAGCTGTGGCCCTCCAGTTGTTGGACTCCAATTCTGATCAGCCTCAGCTAGCATTAGTTAGGGATTACGGGAGTCTAACAACATTTGAAGGGCCACAGGTTCCCTAGTCCTGCAGTAAGCTTAGTGGCTGAGCAGGTTCTAAATCGATCGAAGGTTCTCTAGTCACTACACTGGCGGTACTTAGGATACCTCATTTAGAAAAAGGATGCACTGCTGTGTACACTTAGGTCTCTTATGCAGTTGGCCAAACTGTGCTGTGGTTGGATCAGGACACAATTTTTTAACAATTCCACAAAGAAATTACAAGTTAATGGCAAATCTATATTTTTACTACTTTTATTCTACTACGTCTAGGTCTAGCCCTGTTCACAACATGCTATCAGACTCTTCCTGAGACTTTCCATGCTAGCAATTAATAAGCCATGTAAATTTAATCACTGCCATACTAAAGTGCACACGGTTACCCAGCTGGTGCTGCTGCTAAGCTGGGTGTCAGTGGGACTGCAGAGGTGGATGCATGCAATCTCTCATCTGACTGTGTTCATTGCCTTTAAAGCAGGAATATGAACATTATTTTCCCATATACTCATTTAACTGGACTGGCCAGCATTTGTCAGTGCCCTGGATTCAGTGTGAAGCCACCTCCACTTTCAATAAACATGTCCCTCACTTCCTCCCCAGTCTGAGTGGGGTTCCCTCCAGCCACTTAAAAAGAAACTTAAATTTGGCTTTCTGGATCCTTGGAAATTAGAAGTAACTATAGCTAAGGCCCTGTGGACTGTATCAACAATGGTTAAAGGCCAGGCAACACAAGGCCAGCCATTGTGCTTGAGGGCAGATTGAGTCAAGTACTCTGTCCTGAACTGGGGGATCAAAGCCAGTCTAGCTAACCATTGCCAACAAAAGTACTTTCTGCTTAAGGAACTCGGAGGAGGGTGCAAGAGGGAAGGCAGACTCCAAAAAGAGAGGGAGAAGCATGAAGACGTACAGTATTTTAAACCACTCAGCAGGGTTGGCATCCTTGGGCATCTGCCAAGGCCAACAGCTCAGCAGGGGACCCCTAGCCCTACTGCTGTGGCTCTTCCCCTTGGCTGCTGTTGCTGCCTGTTCACCTGCCCTCTCCAAGCAAGTAAGTAGTGATGGGAGGGAGGAGGAGGAGGAGCCCCTCTGGCCATCTCTGCAGATTGAGCCCAAAGGGGGAGGCCAAGTGAATGCGTAGTGGCAATCATAGCGAGGAGGTGGTGGGCCCACACAAGGAGATGGCTCATTGAGGGCATCTGCCCAAGGTTCCTACCTTCCATTAGACAGTGAAGCAGAAGGGTTTACCATGGCTGCCAGGCAGAGAACAATGACAGAGTGCAGCCTTCCCTGGTGAGGCAGAGCCCTTGTAAAACATTACTAAGTGCTTTAGGCAATTAAGCTCCATGAGGGACTGTGACTCAGTGGTAGAGCACATATTTTGCATGCAGAAGGTCCCAGGTTCAATCCCCAGCATCTCCAGGTAGGCTAGAAAAGAAGTCTGCCTGAAACGCTGCAGAGCTGCTGCCAGTCAGTGTTGACAATACAGGGCTAGATGGACCAATGGTCTGACAACTCAGTAGAAGGCAGTTTCCAATGTTCTTAATTGAAACAGGATTGAACAGCACAGTGGGCCAAGCTCTGTGAAGTCCCTTGAGACTGAAATGACTGAGCTGTCAGAAAGAAAGAAAGAAAAAACAGACATCAATGAAGCCTTTGAAATGAGCCTCAGGCATCAAAAGAAAATTGCAACTCTTAACAGCATTAGTGACCCTGCAAATCAAGATAGAGAATCTTGAAACTAGAAACCTCTGCCGGAATCAGAGGGTGAGAGGAGTGGTAGAAGCTGAAGATGGACCAATGTAATAGAATTTCTGGTCTAGAGGCTTTCAGAAGAACTTTCACCAGACCTCACAGTCACTGCAGAGGATTTTGAAAGGGTCCACAAAATCAGCATGGCCATATGTGACATACTGACCTGGTTCGTACATAACCCATGGTTTGTTGCCCTACAGTACCCAGGGTTTGTCTGGCAGTTGATCAAACAAACCACCATTTGTTTTCTCAATCCCCGGGTTGTTTCCCTCCTCCATTGCGCACTCCTTCCCTGTATTCCAAATGCCTTAGTGGCACTGTAGCACTGGCATATAGAGTGGGTGGTGTGTATTTTTACCACTGTTGCCTGCTGCCTCTGTAGCCTGCTGAAGGCAGCAATGCATGAACAACCCACAGTTCTGCATCCACATGTAATGACAACAACCCATGGCTTAAATAACCCAGAGTTGACAGTCCAACAACAAACAATGGCCCAGTTAGCAGGTAATGAGAATCCATGGGTTATTTAAAATATGGGTTGTCAGGGCTGCAGGTGAGAGATTGAGCCCATTGTTTGTTGTTGGGTTAACTCTGGGTTGTTTGTTTATTTTTATTCATTCATTATATTTATATCCCGCCTTTTTTCCTGCAAGGAACCCAAGGTGGCTTCCATTTATCCTTCTGCTCCTCACAACAACCCTGTGAGATAGGTTAGGCTGAGAGTCCGTGACTGGCCCAAAGTCACCCAGTGAGCTTCATGGCTGAGCAGGGACTAGAACCCAGATCTCCCAAGTCCCAGTCCAACACTCTAACCTCCCAGGTTTCTAGATTTGGATATTCT
This sequence comes from Shinisaurus crocodilurus, assembly GCA_021292165.1. Lineage (NCBI taxonomy): Eukaryota > Metazoa > Chordata > Lepidosauria > Squamata > Shinisauridae > Shinisaurus > Shinisaurus crocodilurus. The sequence continues at coordinate 59,269,438 of CM037878.1, forward strand.
GATAACCCAGAAATGGCGTGTTCCTGGGTTGTTGATTGAAAGTAGAGGAGATGAGCATGCAGAGGCAGTGTGCTAACTCGCTGCCACTCAGCCCTGATAATTTGTGGGTTAAACATCACAGGAATTGTTGTGATATGCAAACAACTGGGCTGTTCGTGGTTAATAAACTTTGGTTTGTTAGTGTGGCTGGGTTCACACATCACAACAACCCAGAATTCAACAACCCATACCATGGGTTAGTGTTATATGTGAATCAGGCCAGACTCTTTGAAAAATGAGGTCGCCTAAGCAACACAAAGCCATTAAAGTACAAAGATTCCAAAATCTCTGTGTTCCAAGTCTTCCATCCTGAAACTTTGCAAAAGGAAAATAAATGCATCCCCTTTCAAATAAACTACAGGAAGCAGGAATCTCCCATCTCTGGGAATTCCATTCAAGTTGATGATAATTCAAAAGGGACAGTAGTGCACAGCACTGATCAGAAGGGAAAGTCTTTGGTCACCTGAGCCTGGATGCACCACAAGAAGGAGCACCTTCTGATGAGCGAGAGCCGTATGACAAGTTTTACACCTGGAGTCTGAAGTCCAAAGACCAAAAAATAAATAAATTGTGCCTTTTGAAAGCAACATTCAGCCCTGTTCTCTCCCCCCACCCCCACCCCGAGAGAGAATTGCAACACCAGATTCAAAAGCCTTGATGGACAAGACTCTCGAAGTCTTGAAAAAGCATTTAAAAGTCTTGAATGGCCCGAGTGTTGTTGATCGGTTGATCAGGCTCTCTCTCTCTCTCTCTCTCTCTCTCTCTCTCTCTCTCTCTCTCTCTCAAAATTCTATATACCTGTTAAGCTTCAATATGGTTGGTGTTGGAACACTACTTACTTAGAGTGCATAGAGAGGGCAGAGAGAGATAATTAGAATAAGCACACAAATTGTGAAAGTGTACATCTTTGGCTAATAATGTAAAACACAGGAGAAGGTCACTGGTTGGAAAATCTGGAATGTTTAGTGCAGAATTGTAAAAATCCTATTAATAGGCATGACTCTCCAAATCAGACAAAAATATGCACAAGTTCAAATAGCCTTGTAAAGTCAGTGTTTGTCCTATTCTAAATTTGATGTATACTGATGTCCCTCTTCCTCAAGATTCTAAGATCTCCAGGGTGTTTCTGGTTTTGCATTGGTGACAATACAGCCCTAAAGCCGTAGTAGCGTGGACTACTTCATATTCCAATCCCAGCTGCGAGTAAAGGGGTTATTCCCATGCATTTCCTTCCCATTGTACTAATGCACATTGACCATTTCTTACATATTTCGCTCAACACGAGTTGACACTTTCCCAGTGTATTTTGATGTGTTAAACCAGTTTTATCAGCAGTTCAACTTGCAACATTCTGATTTTCAAATTCCATTCTGAAGTGTTTTTTTCAGGGTGTGAAGAATCGCAAACTGAATGCATGGGGAGGGAATGGACATGTGAATCAGCCTTTACACTGGCAAAACCATTCGGGTCTTGGGCTCAGAAGAATCCAGGAATATAATGTATTTGTTGCTGAAGTCCAGACATGGACCAGGCATTTCTAAATATATTGCAGTGTACTCCATTGACAGATTTTGAATGAGTTGAGCCTAATTTACTTGTGATTTTAGCATACTAATCTGACATGTTTATTGGGGGTGAGGGCTTTGTAATAAAGCACAGTTGAAGGATTCCAGGAAGTCAGCAGGGGCTAGCAATTACTAGAATTTCTCTGTCAATAGCATAATGCTTCTTTTGCTGTGAGAATCTATTTTAACCAAAGCATTTCAGGAATGGTATAAAAACAAATGTGGTCATTCCGGCACTAACTGTGCCTAAGAATTATTGGTTCCTTTGGAGACGGAGAGCCTACAGAAGCACTTCGTGCCTATTGCTTTATTTCTGTTTCTGTCTCCCTCCTTCCAAAACACTGGAGGTGCAGCAGCACTCTGATCTGAGATGTGAAAGTGTCTCTGTGTGTTTATGTTTGTTTGTGTGTGTGTGAGTGAGTGAACGAGAGAGAGAGAGAGAGAGAGAGAGAGAGAGAGAGAGAGAGAGCACATGTACTTGTTCAGAAGCAGCTATTGTCAAGCTTGGTTTCCATGGCAATTAATATACTTTAATGTGGGATATAGTGACAGCAGATTTGTTCTCAAAAGGATGAGTTGCACTTCCAGGAAGCAGTACTTCCTAGAAGGCTCCTCTGAATTAGACATTATAAAGGAAAACATGGGCTTCTCAACCCCATATTTCACTTGTAACGTATATGCAAGGTTATGGAATACTTACAGGGAACAACTGGGTGGGCAAGATGGGTGGCTACTCTTCACCCACCAATTGATCCTCCCTTGCAAATGCCCCTTCCAGCAGTTTTTAAATTCATTTTCCCCAAGCAGGGCTCCAAAGCCAGAAGTAAGTTATCTGATGGAGGCAAAAACAGCCTAGCGAAGTATTTATAGGGGCAAACTGGTGGGCATGGGAACAGTAAAGGACACTTCACTCCTATCCACTAGTCCCTACCTACAAATGATTTCATTGCTGTTATCTTAGGGCCAAACTATTTCATAGATTTCATAGATCATAGAGTTGGAAGGAGCCTACAAGGCTATCAAGTCCAACCCCCTGCTCAATGCAGGAAACTAGAGGAGGGGTATTTTATTTCAGATTTTTTTATACTGCCTTTCTTCTTAAAAAAAAACAACCCAAATAACAGATCACAAGTAAACTCATAATAGAATACAATAAAATCAATCAGTAAAACCATAAAAGATTAATAAAACAATAAGATATCTCATTAAAATAACCAAGGGTTAGTTGGCAATGCTAGCAGGAAAATGCCCGGGGAAACAAAGATGTCTTTAATAGTCAGTGGAAACACTTCATACTAGGACCTGATCCCAATGGGGAGATGGTTCCACATGGTGGGTACCATGATGGAGAAGGCCCTGCTCCACACCACAACCAAGTGAACATCAGGAGATCCATGATCATGATCTCATGTAGGGTTTTTGTTGAGTTAATAACAGTAATGGGGGGGGGATCAGACTGGAACCACAACACTACTGGGGGAGGGGGGATTTAATCCTTTCCCCCTGCATGGCTTTCCCAATTAAAATCCACCCTGACGTGACTAATCTTTTCACTGGAGAAAACATACTGGCCCAATACAGATCCCTCTGTTCCCCCTGTGGGGCAAATAGCAGCTTTGAAAGGGCAATTTTCATTGGGAGAAAAAGGGTTAACAGCCCCAGGCACCATGGTTTTGATTCAGGATGAAAAGGAAATAGTCCAATAGGTGAACCAGAAAGGAAGAGGAGATTCCAGTGCTGAGTAATAGGAGAAACCTTTAATGTAGCTTAAATATATACATTTCAGAGTAGAAACTCCTGATTTATTATTTATTTATTTTAGAACATTTATATACACTTCTCATTTTAAAAATCCCAAAGCAGTACACAACATATTGTAAAACATTACATCATTAAAAGCATAATAGCATTTACTGTAGATAAGTTAATGGTTGGGAAAAGCCAGGGTAAACAAGTAAGTTTTTAGCAATCCTCGAAAGCACATCAGTGCTTGATGTATCGCAGAGGAAAATGTAGCAATACCAGAAGTAAAAAGCTAACTTTCTGTCTAGATATGTAAAAATAAATCTTTGTGAAACAAAGGAGCAAAGCTTTTCCTGTTCTCTGCATTTATAAAGGCACACTGCAACCAGATTTACTCCTAAATGCGTAGAGCTACATGAAAGGTTTCTGCCATTATTCAGTATTGAAGTCTTCTCCCGTTTGGTTTGCCTGATCTGGTACACAGACAGACACTGTAGCTGCTATGAATTCTTCCTTAAAGTGTAGGAAAATCTGACCTCCTGCATCAGGGCTAGTTACATTCTCATCAAATATAGATTTGGGAGCACATGTTTGCCAAGATAGTGTCCAGCCGTTTTAAAAAAAAAAGACCCCAAATTGTGCATTTTTTAGGCTCCAAAAATTAAAAACACACACAACAGCAGTGAACATAAAGGTGTAGCAATATGAGTAGAGAGGGGGAGGCCATGAAGGACACTGGGATACCGGCTGGAGGACTGAGCGGGAAAACAAGCCACGGTGAGCCCAATCGTCTGTTGGGCACACTATGGAATGTTCCACGAACAACCCACATTGCGTAGCTTATTTGCAGGGTAGGTTGTCATTTCGTGCGAATGTGACCAATGTGTGGTTATTGCTATTAATACTATGCCATCCTACATTTCTCCCTCAACAATCCAGAATGCTGGATTCATACGTCACAACAAGCAACCCAGGAACGGGGCATTCCTGGATGTTTACTAAACCAGAAACAAAGCAGGAGCAGCAAGTGATCGGGAGGCAGCACACTTGCTTGGTCCCACGCAACCCTGACTTCCCATGGTTTAAATAACCCATGGGTAGTTGTTACATGTGAACCAGGCCAATGTGAATAGCTGATCTGTCCATAATTAACTACTTTTAAGGTAGCAGCCTCTCTTTTGGGGGGAATATTGGAAGAAGTCTGAGAACTTAATAAACACAACAGAATAAACAAAAGCTGCTTCTTATTGTTAGTAATGTCTCTTTCCATTAGGACACGGTGGAACAAAATAAGCATACGTACTTTATCACCTTCCTTGAGTAGCTTAGCAAAAACTAGTAACCTCCTTTGGAAATGAATGCCAGCCTCAGTGTTCCTTACTCTAGAAGGAGAAAATAATGGTAACTGCATCCATTGCTCAGATTTCATTATCTTATTTGTTTCATTATACTAAACAAACAAGTCTGGAAGAGCACAGGAAAAATGTAGTGGCCAAAGACACTGAACTGATACGCAATGCATGCTGATGCTCTAGCTGAAGATAACACCTTCTTCCTGTATCAGAACTTGCTATGTTAGCAGCGCCTCTCCACCTGCTGGCTGGTTGCCAGCATTCACTAACAAAGTGATCACCTTTACTTTTTCCTAGTACTATAATGTCCACTGCTTGAAAGCTGCCTAGAGTGTCAAGTTCAACATCACAAATATGGCTTGAGGACCTTACAAAGTGAAACTGAATTATAGGCCAGGGCTGTGAATTTTGTAAGAACAACTGACAAAAGAGGTTGACTCATCATTGCCATGGAAACACTTGGGATTTCCCCCCCCCTTTTTTTTCTTTTTTGGTAAAGCAGCCTTGTTCAACTTAAGGACTGTTTGCCTACATTACAAAACATGTCTTCTGTGAATGTTCCAGGTTGAATGAGTCACTGGAAATTGTTATAGTCCTAAGACACCCATGGGGTGCATTCTACATTATATACATTTATTTATTGAGCAGGAATCAGGTCTTTCATGAATTGACCCATCTCTCATCATAGTTACCCACCATGCATGGAACAGAAGGATCTAGCGGGGGAGAAATATCAGCAAGGGCACAATCCTATGCTTCAGATGTGCTAATAGGGTGGCCATATGTCCTACTTTACAGAGGACAGTGACCTCTATTTGAAGGGCTGTCAGACAGTCCTCGTGTGTAACCATAAGAGGGGAGAGCAGCAGGGGCCTTGAAGTCCCCATGAACAGTTTGCACCTGGACAGCAGTCTGAGCAGACACACACCCCATTTTATCCACAAACAACCCTAAAAGATATGCCAGGCAAAGACACAGCAATTTACTCAGAGAACTGCATGGCTTGAGCAGGAACTTGAACTCAGGTCTCTACAGTCCAAATCCCATACTCCAGCCACTGCACCACACACTAAAATGATTGCCCAATTTACTGAGATAGCACAAAGTGGGGAGAGGGGGAGAAGAGGCATAAAACCTTTCTCCTCTCTGCATAGTCTACTGCACAAACTTAGTCACAATGGCTTTGTAAAGAAATTAATGTCATGCAAACACAAAATACAGACTTGGATGCAATGGCCACAAGAGTCCTTTTCTCTAGCACGCCTTTGCATCTGTTCCCAATTCTCAGCACCTGTTTGCACTAAAAGTTTTTACCAGAAGACAGTGGCTTTTTGAGATATCTGTAATGGACACATGACCCAGTCATCTGCACTAAGTTTCCCTGCTTCCATTCCACTGCATAGCAAAAAAAAATGGTATGGATGGAATCCCCATGAACTGGTTCTCCTAATCCTATACATACAGTAATAACAAACTCATTCTCCGGATGTGGATTCTTATGCATCCAAAATTGCACCACCCACTCTCAAGAGAGGGCAGGACCGGTGCAAGGCAGTTTGGTGCCCTAGGCAAGATCAGATATTTAGCGCCCCCCCTTCCCACTTGAGAGCGCTGTATTTTTTTTCAAGGCGTTTCTGGCGCCCCCTTTAGCCCTGCGCCCTAGGCAGCTGCCTAGTTGGCCTAATGGTAGCACCGGCCCTGAGAGAGGGGTATCATCAGCAGGACCCAGAGAACCCCACAGTTTGCAGAAGTACAAACAACTTTGGGGGTGGACCCAAACAGACCAAGGGTAAACTGGGCATGCTCATAGTCACAGAGTGCTGACCGGGTTGCTGAGATGGGACAGGAGTGGAAAACCGAGTATCCTGCAAGACGGCATGGCAGGCTGGAACTCTATACAGGAGCCCTCCACACTGCAACATTTTGGTGCAGGTCCCACTTGTATCCTATACTTGCTATTTAAATGGCTGGATGCCAAGTCTATGTAGTCAAGAATATTGCTGAAGAAGTTGTGAGAAATAGAAATGATTCTTGTTCCCAGTGGCGTAATGAGGCAAGGGCAGGGATACCACCGACATCTTCTACCACCACCCCCTCGGACTTCCCTTCTTTTGTCTGAGCTTAGCTGCAATCCTCAGAGTAACTGTGTGTGTGTGTGTGTGTGTGTGAGAGAGAGAGTTTTCCTACCAATAATACATTGTTCCCTGTTGTAATGCAAAATATTTGGTGGTGGCTTGGTCTTGAATGGGGAATTAAGTCCCATTAGCTTTACCAAAGATCTGCTCCTGGTGGGATGAAAACTACTAGAATTGGTTTGTTGATATGGATCAACACAGCTGCCTGAATTATTCCACTCTCCTTAGCGCAGTGTTCTCCAACCTTGGGTCCCCAGATGTTTTTGGCCTACAACTCCCAGCATGCCCCAGCCAGCATCTGGCTGGGGCATGCTGGGAGCTGTAGGCCAAAAACATCTGGGGACCCAAGGTTGGAGAACACTGCCTTAGCATGACTATGGGAGCTGTCATGATAAGCGCCTGCACTTCAAAAGTTACCAGGCCACTGCTTATTCTATATGACTTGGTTGTTCAGCGTTCCACAAAGACAATGCTTGCTCATATCTATGCTAGGGGGTAGGTATTATATGTGCAAGTTTAATTCAACGTGCTACGTGTTGGGTACAGTACTCTTCTTTGGACTTTCTAGATTGAAAGCTTTCATTTTTAGGCAAGTTCCTAGCCTTTCTGGGAGCAAAGAAAATCTTCCAAATGTAAAGAGAAGGCTCGTCTGAGTTAATCAGTCTGTTTGGGTTAATATGGGTCACTTATCCCATATCAAGCTTGGCTGGACTCTTTATTTTGAATTCAACATTGCTTAGGTTAAATTTAACTCTGTTCCCAGTTGAGATACAAGGACCAGAAATTGAAGAATAGTCCTGCAGCTGAAAGTGTGAACAAATTAAAGTACAGAATTCAAAATTAAGAGGCAGACCTATAGACACCAGGCATCTAAGATGCCTCTTAGATTGGATTAATAAATGAGGGTGTTTTTGTGCAAGGCAAGATTCCTGGGCCCTTTGTTTCAAACTTTTAAATGATGTTTGGCATCTAACAGACAGGTTTGTACCTGTGTGTAGGGGATGAAAGAAATCCTCTAGTGGCTTTACACATCTGGTCCTAAATATCAATTATGAAATAAATAGTATCTTTGAAAGTGTTGTTGATTTGCAAGAATGTAGGGTTTCAATGTAGGCACTAGAGAATCCATCTAGCTAGTGCAACACCCCCCCCCTTTAACTTAGCCTTGTAAATAAGAGTTACTAGCCTCTGGCAAATTTATGGGTCAGCTGAGACCTGGCATAGGAGGGCCAGAGAGCTCTGTCCTTCCTGCAGCAGCCTGCTGCATTTCTATGCTGGGCATGGAAGCAGGGGAGTTCCCTCCTCTAGCAGCCTGCGTGGTTTCTGTGCTGAGCTCCAAGGGATGGAGCACTCCCTTCCTTCTCCACCAGCCTGCTCACTTGCCTACATGCAATAAATAAAAAATAAATAAAATAAGTAATTCCTGATCACCTATGTTGACCAGGCTAGGGCTTTAAATACAAGGCTGCATTAAGGAAATCAAAACTGTGTTATGTGGAGGCACAAAAGTACAAAGTACGAACATAAATTGCTAAGTAGTTCTCATGACAGAGAGCAGGAGCATGTCCTGGATATCTTGATACATGATATATTTACCTCATGTGAGTGATAAGTTAGTTAATCGCTGGCAGAATTACCGTATTTTTCGGACCATAAGACGCACTTTTTCCCCCCAAAAAAGGAGGGGGAAATGTCTGTGCGTCCTATGGAGTGAATACAGTAAAAAAAAAAAAATTTTTTTTTTTTTTTTTTTACTTTCCTCTCCTGGTCCGGAAGAGCGGAGGACTCCTGGGTGGGGCGGGGGAAGCCCCCGCCTCTCAGCTGATTTTTTTTAAAAAAATATATTTTTGTACCATACAGTAAGTGCGTCTTATGGTCCGGTGCGTCTTATGGCGCGAAAAATACGTATACTGGGAATTGTCAGTCTTCCCCAGTGGCCATGCTGGCAGGGAATTATGGGAGAAGCAGTCCAACACATCTGGGGGGGGGGTACCAGGTTGGGGAAGGCTGCATTAGGTGCAACTGGAAGCTGCAGAAATGTGGGAGATTAACACCTGAGTTAACCCCTTACTTGTGGCTGCTGTGTATCCGATGAGCAGGTTGGTTCTCGTGCTCTGTGGTGGGCCTGAGGTTTGAAAAGAAGGAATGCAGACTGCTGGTCTCCTCTAATCTCCTTCAGCAAGTCCACTCAGTGAAGATGGTGGGCGGGGGGGGGGGGTCATAGCAGTGTGCTAGAAATCATTCATGGGTCCAAAAAGTCAAAGTTCAGAGCACGTAATTGCACAGCTGCTTACAATTTTTTGACACACCAGCAAGCACCTTGATGAGGCTGTCTCACGAGTATGAAACAGTCCTGGATACTCAATCTACTGGAATAACTGGAAGCACAATGTTCCTTTCATGGCTAATTTTCTTCTGGTCTCATGAGTAGTTATTTCCTGTGTTGTTAAACCTTTGTCTGTGTTGTTAAACCTTTGTCTTACAGGCTCATTAATTTTATTCCTAATGATACTTCGTTTGATATTCCCAAATGCTAGTAACAGTTCTTTAGAATGGGGAAATACAATACATCACTCAAGCAGAGACAACAGTATTTCAGAAAGTGCTTTTGCTGCTCATCCCAAAGCAAGCACATAGAGATAGTGGCCGTGTTTGCACATCACGCTAAGCCACCCTGCGAATAAACTATGCAGTGCGGGTTGTTTGCAGAACAACCCACAGTGCATCTGACAGACAATGGGGCTCACAGTGGCTTGTTCTCCCACTCTTCTCCCTCGGTCCTCCAGCCAGTATCTCAGTGTCCTTTGTGGCAGAACCCATCTTGTCTCCCCCTCCCCACACCGATCGCTACCCATTTTTGTACACCACTGTTTTTTGTTTTTCCAAAGCCTCAAAAATGCATAATTGGGGTCATATTTTTTCATTATTTTTTCATCCTCAGAAAACTGTGCATTGTGTTTTTATTTATTTATTTATTTTGCCGGTCTTTCACAAGTGTGCAAGTGCACGCTTCCTGTTGTTCAATACAGTATGTGACTTACTCGTCAATTTCCTTGTATGTTTCAGCTGTCAAAGTGAGCAGTAGGTAACATACATGGAAATTGACAAGGAGAGCCCGCATATAGGCTAATTTGCACAGAAATTGCCAAGGACCAATTGCTGAGTTGTCAGTTGAAAAGCACTGGTTAAGAGGGGGAAGCAGGTGCACCAAAACAAAGGTGCACCAAAAGATGGCAGTGGGGGACAATATCTCCCAGTTAGCAATGCAATCCTCTCAATTTTAAGTGTTGGGCTGGCACTTTTCAGTGTCCTCCACCATTTCAACACTTCCCTGAGTCTCCAGCTACTCCAGGAAGGGGAAATATTAACTCCCCCCCTCCACCTGTGGCTTACGCTGGCTCAGCTTGTCTGAGTGTGGAAAGCTAAGCAGGGTCAAGCCTGGTTGTTGCTTGGATGGGAGACCCCTCCTCTAGTTTCCTGCATTGAGCAGGGGCTTGGACTCGATAGCCTTGTAGGCTCCTTCCAACTCTATGATCTATGAAATCTAAACCTTTTGTGGCTCCTTTTTGGAGTACCTACTGCTGTGGCTCCTTCAGTTCCCTGACTTCTAAAAACACACACAGAAATATACATAAATTTAATGGCTGGGAAGTAAATGGAGGGGAAATTTGCACCAATTTAAGGGCAGGGCAGTGAATGGAGGGTAAATCTGTGCACCTATAGTAACTGTTCCAAAAATCCTTAAGCAGTAAGTGCTCCAAAGTTGTTCCATGTAGCTTATTCACAAGGTGGCTTAGCGTGAGGTGCGAACGCAGCACAGTGTTCTGTGCACATATTTGCCCTCCGTTTGCTCTCTGTTCTGTTTGAATCAATACTTCACCTCATCTGTTTGGATCCAGCATGTGGGCCCATTTTTTGCCAGCCAGACCTATTGCACAAAAAAAGAGTTATCGTTCTGCAGCTTTGCCACATATATGACACAAGTCGTGATATTTTCTTACTATGATGTTTTTGTGGACTCATTTTCATGCGAGAAAGTTTATCTCCAGGCAGTTCAGGAGCAGGAGCAGCTGAAGGAGCAACCTTTTAGCTCTTGGCTACATTAGTCAGGTGCTGTTCTCTCATCTAATTAGTTTTCTATGCTGAAATGCCTTTTACTTCACACACACACACACACACACACACACATTCTGCTTCATTGCTAAATATGAATTAATCCTCTAGAATATAGTGTAGTTTAGCTTGGCTATATATATAAAACTAAAACAGAGGTAGGATTATTCTTCCCATCCAACACTATGTTTATAGTGTTGGGGATGGGCCATGGCTCAGGAGAAGGGCCATGGCTCAGTGGCACAGCACATGCTTTGCATGCAGAGGGTCCCAGGTTCAATCCCCAGCATCTCCAGATAGGGCTGGAAAAATTCCTCCCTGAAACCCTGGAGTGCTGCTGCCAGTCAGTGTTAATACTGGGCTAGATGGACCAGTGGTCTGACTCAGCATAAGGCAGCTCCCTGTGTTGCTATTTAGTACATGTATACCTCAACTGTCTTCCATCAAGGAAGGAACTCAAGCTGGACTCCCATCCAGGCACTACTAGACCCTTACCTGCCCAGCTTCAGCAAGTGGCTGCATTATATGCCTTTAGGAGTGGGACTTGTGAACCTCCAGCTACAACTCCCATCAGTTATTGCCAGCATAGCAAATGCACATATATGATAATGCACAGCTTGTGCTAATGCACATTAGCGCAAGTGCAAATTTGCACAAATCCCCCCAAAAGTTTTTAAAAGGGGGGGGGGGAAGGTCTGCAAGTCTGCAGAATCTGCATAACTTGGAAAAAGTCAGTCCACTGCGGAAATCCAAACTATTTCAATCCATTATGCATTTCTCTGACATCCCTAGATCTGTGCATGCGCTTCCCAAACCAACAATAGAAACAGCATCAAAAGCCTCCTTCCACGGGTGGGTCTCCTTTGCTGGACTGGTGGGGCAGTTATGAGTTATTTGTCCAGAAAATACACAGGCGGACCACAATGTAATCCCACCACTATTTCCTGAGAGCCTCTATGGACAGATTCCCATTGTCATATGGAACTACAGTAATTGACACAGAAAGTTAGGAGAACACTCTTTAAGGCTGCAATCTTATATCTACTTACCTGGGAGTAAGCTCCATTGAAAAAATGAGATTTACTTCTGAGTAGACATGCATAGGATTGCACTATAAGGCTGCAATCTTACACACACACATAAAGCAGAACTAGGAGTAAGCCTTGTTGAATACAGTGACACTTACCTCTGAGTAAACATGCACAGATGATTGTGCTGTAAATAATCTCTAATAGTGGCTCTGGTTTCATTATATTTTGCTCACATCTGAGCTCACAGAGACTTGGGAATTCTGTGAGTAGGTTGTTGCAAAAGTAGCCAGATTAAAATTTCAAATATAAGGGATATTGTAGAGCTCTGGTGTTCATTGTATGGAGTCGTATAGTACTCTGGAACAAGAGCCAGTAGTTTAAAACATGGGATGCCTCATGAAATAAGGGGCACATTACATTTCATACCTCTGCGCACTTCCCCATTAGTGTGTCCTTCCAGATTACTAACCTAATTTCATAAATTAAGAGTCAGAGTCTGAAGTATAAGGATTGAAAGGCACTTGGCTGGTTAGCTTCAGCTTCCACTGAAAATAAATGAAGAAGCACCTGTCATTTTCACCTTTGAAGTTTTAACTTGTGGGCTTATACAAGCATACAGTAACAGGACTGAACTTTGTTTGCGATGCAGTGGCACGCAATGCAATGTGCAATTTCATTAAATTCTGGGGCCAGTGCCCAGGGACTCATGCTGTGCATGAGGCTACACTAGGATTCTGCTACTGATTTTCCCACATCCTCTGCACAAGAAACCATTTCATCTCCTTCCCAAATGAGCTGCTTCTCATTCTGTCTTTGTATGCAGTGTGTAGCAGAATGAGTGAATGGTCAAAACCTTTCCAGCAATGAGGTCAGGATGATCCCAGCAGGCTTGTTCAAATGTCTCACTGAAAAACCCAGAAATGTCACTGATGTTTCTCAGTAGCAGGGCTGGCGTCAAGGGTGGGCATGGCTGGGCAACTGCCAAGGGCCCACACTCCAGCAGGGGCCCACTGACAAGAGCCCCCAGGAGTTGCTGCTCCTCTTCACCATTGCAACCTGCTTGTTTACCTGCCTTGCATTCTGGCCCAGACAATGGAGGTGATAAGGAGGAAGAACAGTAGATGCCACTCTCTACTTGCGCACTGGCTCTCTGCCTGTCAAGCAAGCAAGTGGTATGGACGATGAGAAAGTGGATACGGAGCATCATCATCATCAGGCGATCACTCGTGACTGAGTAAGATTGTCTTCCGGGATAAAAGGAGGAAATTCTAAAGAAGATTGTGGATTGACTCACTAAGGGAGGGAGCCCACTGAGATTCATAGATTCATAGATTATAGAGTTGGAAGTAGCCTACAAGGCTATCGAGTCCAACCCCTTGCTCAATGCAGGAAACTAGAGGAGGGGTCTCCCATCTAAGTAATAACCAGGCCTGACCCTGCTTAGCTTTCCACACTCAGACAAGCTGAGCCAGTGTGAGCCACAGGCCTGTATCTTGTCTGGCCCAAGGACCCTCAAAAATCTAGAGCTGGCACTGCTTGGCAGCTCCTTTGCCTAGGTGTTCACATGACAATTTTGACATGCCGGGGACATGATGAAGCCACCACACATTAGAGGGAGAGCTATTTGACCTTTCAAATGCCCCAATACATCTTTAATATATGCTAGCACCAGGGTGATTTATTGTAGGGTATAGGACTTGGATTGGGTAGGCCTAGATCATGCAAATCTCTGTTCAACCTTGAAATTCACTGGATGGTCTTGATACAATCTCTCAACTCTAAGTCCTTTTTTATAGGACTATGGTAAAGATAAATGTGAAAACTCGTCTACATAGCACCGGACTTCTTAAAGGAAGGGTAGAGGGCATAAATAAATAGCAGCTCACCAGCTCAACTCACGTTTTGCGGTTTTCTGGGAACCGCTGAATCCATTTGTTAGGAATTTATTGGAGCTTTCACAAGAGCATCCTCTATACATTTGTTTGTATTCTGTCAGCATACAGCTGTGTCTCCTTGCTCCAAAATTGATCAAGACACTCACAGGGTATTTGAATCTTAACTTCAGAAGGGAACAACTGTTTAGTCCAGTTTAGTCCACTTCCCATTTTCGAGAAGCTCTTGGGGGCCGCATTCCAGTGGTGGACGGGGCCAAAATACAAAACAAAAAACTAAAACAACCCAGCCTATTTTAGCTTAAAGCTCTTACTGCCAGTAACTAAGCCTTAGGAAAGGCATTTCAACACTTTAGAATGGAGGGGGGTGAAAAACTATACAAAAGCTGGGAAACCACCAAACAACTGGTGGTCAGGGGAAAGGGATGGGGAACTGTAGAGGACTGGATTAGAACCACCAGAGGGCCAGATTTGGCCCAGGGGCCTTACATTCTGCACCCCTGCTTTAGATGATTAACCAGTGAAGGCCAGTTTTAATAACTGGGGCTGTAAGCTGTGGGCACGCTGTTTTCATTCTTGAGGCTATTTTGGTTCTGATGTATTAGCCTAAATGGGCAGAAAAATAAAATATTAATGAGAACCTTTTCATTCTAAAAAGTAGTGATTATTTTAGTTTATTATCCTTCATTTATTCAGTATCTCAAAAAGAGTTCTATATTGGGTCCTTGGTTATTTGCACATTTATGTAAGACTGCAATCCTAAACACAGTGAACTCAGTGAGACTTATTTCTGAGTAAACATGCAGGGGACTACACTGAAAATATACTTGATTAAATAAGTGCAGATTCCCCAATCAACTAACAGCGCAATCCAATGTGGCTGCCCGGGACCCTTCAAATTCGAAGGACTACGGGCATCCTATGAAGGACAGAAGGATCGCGGCCATGGAGGTGAGGGTCACCTCTGCACTTCTCCCACCCTGCGAAAAACTTAGGCAGCCAATTTTGGCTGTCTAAGTCTTTTGCACCTGCTCATGAGGACAGGCTGAGGCGCCGCCAGCCGGGATACATTGTATCCCAGTGGAGCCTCACTCCTCCCCTCCCCGCCCCCTGGAATGCCCAGCCCACCCAGTGCCAGCTCTGCGGTCGCCCTTGTAACCTCGGAGCCACGGCTGGCGCAGTTCTTTCTACGCTGGCTGTGAGGGCGGAGGGAGGGCTCTGCAAATTCAGAGCACATTTCCGAGGAGGTCAGAGCTGGGACTCCAAATTATCCTATGGCCATCTAGACAGCATCTAGCAGCCATAGGATTGCGCCCTAAAACATTTTAATCAGTTGAAAGCCGTGTGTGTGTGTGTGTGTGTGTGTGTGTGTGAGAGAGAGAGAGAGAGAGAGAGAGAGAGAGAGTGAGAGAGGAGAGAGAGAGAGAGAGAGGCATGCAAACAGAAATGGAAATGTACATTTGATCAAAAGCATGTATTTAAACAAGTCACTGAAAATGACTCAACTTAACATGTCACCAAAAAGGACCTTGCAGACACCAGAAATGATTAGAAATGTGCACCTCAGGTTTCCATTTTTCCACCTGTGTCCACCCCTGAAAAAATCCTATGGTGGTAAATGCATATCAGGAGACTCCACAAGGGAACAAGAATTCATTTGTGGGGTTGAGAGAAACACTGACCAATGTTGCCCTCTGGTGTCCAAGTGAATTATTTACTTTTCCCTAAATAACAAGGGATGCTTCCAGACGGAGGGCTCTTGGCACTACCAATGAAGAGGCGCTGTGTGGCTATTCTGTCTTTCCCTCCTTAACAGTTGTTTTCTGGTAAGAAAAAAAGATGGAAGAAGTGGTGGAAGATGTCATCCCGTAACGTTTGAGTCTTAACACTACAGAACCCCATAAAATAGCCCAAATGTTACCTTCATATGTATATTAGTCTCATCTGATATGTTCCTTGGTTCATAATGGGCTGACATTATATGGCATAATTACGTATATGGATAAATGAGGAAATTCCTTTAACAAGACAAAAATAAAGAACTTTTCAGCTTCCTACTGAACCATCTAATTCTGCAGCCAGCAACAGGAAAGCAAGGATTCTGCATCTACAGAGACACAATGGCTGGATCCACACCTAAGGTTTACTGCAGTACTGTATGGTTGCTGTGACTTGCGGGGCACAAGGTACACTCATTTTTCAGTGCTGGTCACGGTAGTCCTGTGTAATCATCCATTGTTTCTTCAGGAATTTCCTGGAGTAATTTTATCACGGCTTTTCCAGTTATTGCGGTCCACTGTCACAGTATGCGGATAGTGCAGTGTTCTCCAACCTTGGGTCCCCAGATGTTTTTGGCCTACAACTCCCAGCATGCCCCAGCCAGCTACGCTGGCTGGGGCATGCTAGGAGTTGTAGGCCAAAAACATCTGGGGACCCAAGGTTGGAGAAAACGGGGCTAGTGTACGCTAAACTGCCGCTGCTGTGGCCCATCCGAGGTGTGGTCACAAGAGTGTTGTCACCGGAGTTAGCCAATTTTTTGCGAGGGGCGGGGGAAATGCGGCATAACGTGTCGTCTCCCAGACTGGTGGGGAAAAGAGGTATCCACCATTTGTTGTTGTGCGGCGCTTTGACTTCTTCCTCGGAAGCTTGTTGATATTTTTGTTTGTTTGTTTGTTTGTAAACGTTCCTGTGCGGAGAAATTTCAAACTGCTGGAGGGGCGGGGAACATTCCAACCTGTATCAGGGGTTCAGCAAAGCAGCTTTCCCGCCTCTCTCCCTCTTCCTTCATGGCTTCTCTCTCTGCTGGCTTCACCCAGACTCTGCAGGAGGACAGCGGCAGCAGTGTGTGTGTGTGGGGGGGGGGGGAGACTGCTTTGGGATGGTCTCCTCCCTTCTCCTTCTGTTTTGTGAGGGGGCATGGGGGAGGAAAAGCTTCCCCCCCTTTTTTTAAACAATCTGGATCTTTTGCAGGTTCGCTCCTTCACACTTTCGCATACTGATTAAGCCAAAGAAAAAAACCCACCCCTTTCTCTTAAAGGGCCAACTTCCAACTTCCCCTGCATGGTCAAGGCAACACCCAGTTCTACTGCTATGGAGTTAGGTGTGTGGTGGTGGCAAACTGGGATGACTGCAGTACATTTAACGAGAGTGTGCGCCCTTTGAGGAGTGGCTGCGGAATGTAAATATAGCAGTACTTTTCTGCTAACTTGACGACATACCGTGTCATGTGGATCCGACCAACAACATCAAGTGACTCTTCCATAGCACCATCATTGCACGAAGAATCAGGCATGCAGCTTCTGTCCGTGTATGCAAGTGTAACCCACGAGTAATCATTTTAAAATGAGTACTGGAATACCACTCACCTAAAAGACATGCATGTCATTATACATGTGTATATATGAAATACATGAATGGTTAAACGAAATAATAAATAATTGCTTGTTCCATTTAACTCATTTATTTATTTATTATTGTGGAGGAAGGGGGGGCTGGCTGACCCGCCACCACCCCACCCTTTCCTACCCCAAAGGAACCAAGACCCCCTGAGATCTCAAGATACCAGATTGCCAGCCTCAGCTGTCTGCAATCCTACTTGAATCTCTGTTCAGGGACTTGCCTTTGTCTATAACCTGGATTTAGTTACTGAACCAAACAGAGTGACTACAAAACCCATGTGGGGTAAAACCAAGACAAGGTTTATTCTCGTAGCATTTTACAACAAAAGATGGGAAATGAGGGAAGGACACAAAATTAGAGAGAGACACTTTGGTACACAGTAAAGCTGCAAAATAACAAAACCTGATTCTTAATATCTCTCAGGCACACACTCTTGTTACCTGAGGGTCAGTCTTCTTCCAGGGTTAGATCCAGCATGACTTGCTGCCCGATGGAGAATTACCACATCTACCCGCAGGTCCGAGATGGGTAAACTCCCACAAGGCTTGCCTTTACTAGAGCCTTCATTCAGCTAATTTCACCAGGAGCTACCTGGGGTCGGTTCCTGAGGGCCCCCCCCCCCGAAGGCTTGGGCCTCTCCTTGGCGCACCGCCATTACTCCAACAGCCGGGCAGCCACGCGATGACCAAAGACAGACAGACAAAGACCAAAACCCACGCTTTGGGAAATATACCTTTTTCTCCCCTCCCCTCCTCCCTGTAGCTCTGTTGCCTCTTCCACAGACTGGGGCAGCCCCTTTCAGCAATTCGAACGTTTTCCCTGAGGCTCAATCTCACACTTAAATTTCTAAAAAATAATAAATCCTCTACTCATGTACTAAAGTCTCTCCAATTTCTCTCATTTGCCCACGTGCACACACTCACGCCTCCTCATGTGTAAATCAAGTAAGGCCAGTTGGGGGCTGGGAGGAGGCGAAAGGTACATAAAGCATCGGATGGAATGGATGGCGCCTGGATGCCCGGAGAAGCTGGCCTAGGGCTTTTTATATGCAAATGTAATTCAGGCCCAGTAAGCCATGAGTCATGACTCATAAGTCTCCTTCCCCCTGCCTGGCCAGGTGAAGTGCTTCTAATTGGCTGGAGGCAGGAAAGCTACAGAAAGGGGGAGGGGGAAGAGCTATTTCCCAACGTGTAGCCTTTGTCTTGGTCTGTCTTTGAATCGCATGGCTACCCGGCTGTTGGGCAATGTCGGTAAGCCAAGGACCCCAGGTAGCTCCTGATGAAATTAGCTGAATGGGGGCTCTGGTAAAGGCAGGCCCTGTGGAGGGCTACCATCTCGGACCTTCGGGTAGATGGAATAGTTCCCCCTGGGCGGCAGGGCTGTGCTGGATCTAACCCTGGAAGGAAAAGGACTCGCCCCCAGGTAACAGAGATATGTGCCTGGGAGATAGAATCAGGTTTTATTATTTTGTAGCTCTATTTCTGTGTGCCAAAGTGTCTCTCTCTCTCTCTTTTGTGTGCTTCCCTCATTTCCCACCTTTTGTTGTAAAATGCTACCAGAATAAACCTTGTCTTGGTTTTACCCCACATGGGTGTTGTAGTTGCTCTGTGGCTTCAGTATCTAAATCCAGGTTACAGAATTGAAGGCGAGTCCCTGAACAGAGATTCAAGTAGGGTTGCAAGGAGCTGAGGCTTGGCAATCTGGTACCTTGAGGTCTCTGGGGGTCTTGGTACCTTTGGGGTAGGTAAGGGTGGGGTGGTGGCGGGCCAGCCAGCCCCCCTTCCTCCACAATTATATTAATATCCCGCCTTTTTTCCTGCAAGGAACCCAAGGCAGCTTACATGGTCCTCCTCCTCCTCCTCCTCTTATCCTCAGTAGTAGGCGATCACTCGTGACCGAGAAAGATTGTCTTCCAGGATAAAATTACAAAAAGAAAATGATAAAAAGAGGAAATTCTAAAAAATTGTGTAGACTCTAGCGATGGGTCCGTAAGTGACTGTGGACTCACAACAACCCTGTGAGGTAGGTAAGGCTGAGAGTCAGTACCTGGCCCAAAGTCACCCAGTGAGCTTCATGCCCGAATGGAGACTAGAACCTGGATCTCCCGAGTCCCAGTCCAACACTCTAACCACTATGTCACGCTGGCTCTTTATCTGTCAGGGCTAGCTCTCCTAGCCCCTCCAGTTCTGATTCCCTAAATCCAAAACAGCATTGGTCAGATTCAGTGGGAATGGACTCTGAAATGGAAGGGGAGAGGGAAGAGGAGGCAGGAGTGCTGCCACTCTCTGAAGATAACCAGGACCCAGCTGCACCCATCAAGGTTGCAGCCAGGGGGGCGGGGAAGAATCTCTGGGAACAGGGGAGGCAAAGCGGGGTGTGTGTGTGGAAGAGCTCCTGAGGGAAGGGGGTGGGAAACCAGTCTCTGTAACAGATCCTCAAGAGCTGCATAAATTACATAGACAAGAACAGCTGATGTCTCCGCTGGGTTGGCTAACAAGACTTTTTGACCCGCCTTATGGGCAGAGTTGGTTCTCTAGTTTGAGGGTGAGGACACATGAAAACACCTCAGTGCAGAATCAACTATTTGACCTTCCTGACCTATCATGGACAGGATAAAGGGTCTTGAATTACTTTCTTTACCTTTGTGTAACACTTTTCTCCAACCACCTGAGTTGCCCTGCTTTTGCTTAATAAACCTTTACAAAGAAACCGGTGAGCACGTTCGGGCTGGAGAGAGGGGAGTAGAAGCGTGGAGTGGAAGAGAGTGACACGACATCATCCATGTGCTATGCCAACATAGGGTCAAGCCTGGTTATTACTTGGATGGGAGACCCCTCCTCTGGTTTCCTGCATTAAGCAGGGGGTTGGACTCATATAGCCTTGTAGGCTCTCCAACTCTATGATCTATGAAATCTATGTGAACCATGATGAGGAACAAATTGGATGAGCCTAAGGGCACAATCCTATGCACGTTTAGACAGGAAAGGTCCTACAACTCTCAGCATTCCACAACCAGCATACATAGGATTGCGCCCTAATACACACGTGAAAGTGATATTTGGGTTAATTGGTGGGTGGTCGGAGGTTAAAGAGAGGTGCATTTTGCTCTGCATCATTTAGGTGATAATGAAATTTCTGAGCATTTTGACAAATTCTAAATAAATCCATACTGGGGATTACTGGGGGGGTGGTACATTGAAAAGAGGAATTTTTTACCCTGCAAAGCAGAAGGTGTCCATATCAAAAGGGGGGACTCAATATCTAAATTGTATCTGACCTTCATAAGGTCTATAAAAAAAGAGATCAAAATCTTCTAAAGGTCTCTCTGTGTTGTTTATCATCTCTTAGATGGTACATCCTCTGGGAATTTCAACATTTCAGCTAATTTCCAGCTCTTCCCTAGCCATTTTATTAATATAGGAGGAGCAGGTTCACACCATTTCTTCACAATCAGAATTTTGGCAGCTGTTAACAAATTCCATATACGGTAAGCTCTCAATTAGCTTATTTAATTTGTCCCTTTAAATACCCAAGTAATATTTAAAAAATGGATCCAGAGGAATAATCAATAAGGAAATGGAATAGAGGATTCCCCCCCCTCCAATGTTTTAATCACAAGGCAAATTGATAAAACGTGCAGAAAATCAGTTCTTTTGTCAGGTATATCTCCAATAACTAGTATTACTACTTTTATATATCTTCATGTTCAGTCCCTCCTATCTCCTTATATTAGCCAGAAAAGACCAGAAAAAGCCACGTACCAAGGCAAACTCTGGAGAGACTGGCTTGGTTGCAAATCAATTGGATAATAAAGGGATAGAGAAGGATCCCAAACAAAGGGACAATTCTTCCCACTAGTTGACCAGGGGAAAACTGCACCAAACTGGCTGGACTCCTAACCAAATGCAGTTAAAGGATAGACCACATTGAAACATACTCACACTGCACGCAAGCACACAGCTGAACAGTGAATACAGAGTAGGAAGCAACAAATTGAAGGTGGAAAAAATCTCTAAAAGATTGAAATACATATACCTTTCCCTGAGTCTCAACTGACTTGTTCCTGAAGCTGAAGGTTGGGGTGTGCTGAAACTCCTGAGGGTTCTACAAAGAAAAATAGTTCCATTTAAAAAGAGGTTGCAGGCAGCAGCAGTGGGTCTCTGCTTTTGCAAGGCAGGGACCTAGACAGATAGAGTCAGGGGGCCTTGGCCAAAAGAGCAGAGAAACAGGATTACGGGTTCGGAAGAAGTGGATGGTGTTTTGCAACCTCCCAAGTGCCTTACGTCTTTACCAGAAGAATTTATGACCATGTGCGGGTGCAAAACATGCCACACAAGAATGTGCAAAAGCAAAAAGAGGCTCTCAGGGATTTTCTGTAGTTTATGCAAGCGTGAAAAGCTGTGTCACAATGCATCTTAAATAGAATACCAAAGTTCAAACATTTACTTGCATTTATCAGTAAAAAATGTATGGTATTGTTTGAATGTACAGTCATGCCTTGGATTGAGAGCATAATTCATTCCGGAAACGTGCTTGTGTAATCCAAAACACTCTTATATCAAAACAAAATTCCCCCAAAAAATTTTGTACAGAATTTTTTAAATTTAAGCCATACTACAGTACTTGTATTGCAAGACGTCGCTTGTATATCAAGTCAAATTTTTTTAAATAAATATTTAAAAAATTGCTTGTCTTGCAAAACACTCTCAAACCAAGTTACTTGCAATCCAAGGTATTACTGTAGTCACTGATTCAATATTATTAAATAAATATGCATTTTTATTCCACCCTTCCTCCTTGGAAGGGGGTCCCCCCCTTTAGCATCACAACAATCCTGTTGAGATAGGTTAGCCTAAGAGATGGTGACTGGCTGAAGTGCGCTCAGTGAGCAGGGATCTGAACCCACACCTTCCTGTTCCTAGTCCAGCATTCTATCTACTAGACCATACAGTTGGTAACAGTGACTAGGAATAGTTCTTCTACTCATCTTGACTAAAAATCCTATAGTTTGCCAGCCACCAAAATTAGCTTTATAGATGCATTCATTCATGAATTATTGCATATCCCCATCCATGTGTCAGCCGTCTTGGAAAATAGCAGCTATAGAATTCATGCACCAGAATGGGCATGTCTACACAAGTTCCTACATGTTCCTACATGTCTACACAAGTTCCTACATGTCTACACAAGTTCCTACACAAGTTCCTACATGGGTCTGAAACACATACAAAAGTCAAGATTCTCTGCATATCTATTTTTTTTACAGGGGTCTATGGCAGGCCCAGGATGTACAGCTTTTCTACACGAGGCATTTATTGTGCGCTTGTGCTTCCTCACTCATGGTAGTTTGCAGGTGCTTTACACAACGTCATCCTCCAGGGCCTCTCCCATACTTTGCAACCATTTTAGTGGGTTGTGTTTTTTTTTTTTCTAACGAGGAAAGTCTGGCATATCTGTGAATGGCGGCATGAAACCCTCATGTATTTGAGCAATTCTACTATACCACAGCACCACCTAGTGGTTTTGCAATGGAACATATAGAAAGGCAGAGAAAGAAAAACCCTGGGGGGGAAAACATGTGTAAAGAAGCCAATCGTAACCCCACAAAGAATCCAGAAGCAGAAGCCTCGGTAAAGTGGCAGGTCAAAAGCCTTATGTAGAAAAGCCCTATATCCCCAATACTAGTAAATGTTTTCACCATCAATAAAACAAACAAACTAAAACTAAAAACACTACCCCCTTTCAGGCTATCACCATAACAAGACAAGAATACAATGTTTACCCTGTTACAGTAAGCCATTGTCCGGGTTTCAAGTACATACTTGTTTACATTAAAAATACCATTTTTTGGCATTACGGTGTACTTTCTTACTGCTCCCACACAAAGTAAAATGTCCTAGTCTTAGGCTACGTCTACATGGGGGACTCCTAGCACTATCAATCAAAAGGCATTGTGCAGCTATTCTATCTTTTCTTCCTTAATGTTTTCCCCCCCTGGTAAGAAAAAAGATGGAAGAAGCAGTGGGAAAACTCAGGAGGGCTACAAATTGAAGGCAACATCATCTGGATCCCCTGTAAAATTCCATGAATGAGTCAGTGCAATTGCACAATGAAAGCCTCATCCTAGTCCCCCATTGCTTAGGGCACAATCCTATGGCAATGGCTGTAAGCCCCCAAACTCAGAGGGTTACAGTCATCCACTGCAGAGCAGGAGGAGCGGTGGAGGTGATCTTCACCTCCCCATCCTCCTGCTCTGCATTTTTGCCTGATGGGTGTTTTTTTGCCTGTATAGCTAAAGCATCTCGGAGGGGAGGGAAGAAGGCTGGAGAGGCATCAGGATAGCTCGCATCCTGGCCTCTCCAGTCTCCTCCCTTCCCCAACCCCCAAAATGCCCCCTTTACCCCCTCTCCCAGTTCACTTTCCCAACCTCAGAGGGCAGCTGGTGTGGTTCTTTCCTTGCTGGCTGCAAGCTTCATGGCTGAGTGGGGATTTGAACACAGTCCTGGTTGAACACGCAGTGTATGGTTTAATTATTCCATCTTTGGAATTGTAGTTTGAAGGAACATGATGCAGCAACCATGATGCAGCCGCCTTGAGTCCCAGTATTGGGGAAAAGGCGGGTTATAAATAACAACAACAACAACAACAACAACCTTGCTGAAGCTGTCAAGCCTAGATGACAGATGACCTGGAAATCTTATGTGCACAGCCTTGATTTCTACAGCAGGAAGGTGAGATACATGAAATTGATACATATATCTTTGGATATTCAATTACTTCTTATATTCCAAGCCTATGCATGTTTTGGTGGAAGGATGTAGCTTTCAGGAAGGTTGGGTCTGGGTTTTTTACAAAGCTATGTATGACACCAAAGCATTCATATTAGTAGAACCAAAGGAATTAATTAAAATAAAACACACACACTCCAGAAGGATCTGTCCAAAATGGCAATGAAACTCAAAACAATGTTAACTGCAAAGTAAAGTACCGCGAGACAAATAATTCCATGTGCGCACCCATACACACCAGGGGTTCTAAATTTGGTTTCAACCATTCAGGCAAAACCTCAAGCTACAATGTTCATTAAAAAAAACAAACCCACCATCAAACACCGCCCCCCGACAAGGTAAGCACCGCCCTCGGGGCGGGCCAGGGAAGCGCTCAAGAAGGTGGAGACTCGGCGGGCGCTCGGCACGTTCGGGCCTGGAGGCGGGGCTTCTGTGGCTCCGTCACTTCCTCTGCGGAGAAGCTCGTGAGGAGACGGTTTGGTGCTGCTAGTAGCCGTGGTCGGTGTCCAGGGCTCCGAAACGAGAGGATGAGCGACAGCGGGGAGCAGAACTACGGCGAGCGGGTAATACGCAGAGTCTGCGAGCGCAGCTTAAGCGGTCTGCTTGGTGCAGGGGGGGAAAACGCGCAATTTCAGCCTTCTTAAAAATTAATCTCCCTTTCTTCCTCCTCCTCCTCCCTGGGCCGGGCGCGGAAGAAGGCGCCTTAGCAGGGAAGGGTAATAGAGGTACAAACGGAGCGGGGAGGGAAAGGAGCTGAGGCGGGAAACGGCTCTTGCGCCAGGAGGTGGCCTAGCGATTTCCCCTGCCCGCCCCTTTAGCGAGTTGCGTGTCGGTTTGGCGCGGGAAAGTGGCCCTCCGTTTCCTGCAAAGAGGGCGCGCTCTGACGTGGAGCTCTATGGTGAGCCCCTCGCCCGGCGCCATCTTGGGCTGGTGACCCGAATGAATGCGCCGCTGCGGGGACAAAATGGCCGCCGCAAGACTTTCGCCGCTGCCATTAGGTTGCGATAGGTCTGCCTTTGCTAAAGAAGCGCCTTCGCGTTCGGCTCCCCCTGAGAAACGTCAGGGCTTGGCCCCAATGCTTGATCTCCAAAGACAGGCTAATAGAAGTTTGGAGACTGCGTTTCGCCCTTTTCGTGGTTCCGTATTAACAGGCTCTGGGTCAGAGTCCCGGGTCTCTGTTTCTGCGCGCGTGGAGAGTAGTAGCTCTACCTTCATAATCGGACCTTCAAGTAGTAATCCTGAGCCACCCCTCTAAATAGATAGTTCGATCGTAGCTCACAGCGCTCAGTTAAAGCAGCATGTTGAAGAATTTTCAGGCTGTTGAATAGCGTGAGGCAGTAGGTTCCATTGAATAGTAAGAGGCAGAAGAGCTTAAGCTCGCATCAAGCAATCACAGTATTTCACATATGGCAGTAGCTTATACAGACCTGCTTTACAAGTTTGCTGTATTCTAGATGGGGACTGAGGGGATAGTGGCTTAATGCCATCTTGGTAACAGACTACCTGGCTCTCTGCTCAAACCATGTTATAAAGTTCAGATTTTGCTCAGAGGAATAGGCAGGAGATGAAGTGGGGTGGGGGTGGACTTCAGCTGGAAAATACAGTGAAAAAATGAAATGGTAAAACCTTTCCCCCCCAAAAGACTAGCTGATTTTGCCCTGTTAATCTTACACAGAGTAACATGGCTACCACCAGTAAGGTGCTGTGCAGTCTAGACATGTTAATGGGCATTGTGTGAAATGATTGAAAGAAATACTGTAATGTTGGGACCACTGCCTAGTGTAAACTGGCCCCTGACAAACTGCAAAAGGTAAAATTAGGATGAATTTTAAACTCTGTGATCATTATAGACAGATGCCAAAAGTCTTGGTTGTGCTAAGGGTGGTCAAAGGGAGAATAGAAGCTGGCCCAGTAGTGCCCAGTCCTGGCTCTCTCATAATGCATTGATGGTGTCAGTGGCTTAGATAGAGGGGTTGTGGGGAGTATTCTACTCTTTGAGCCACCAATACTGTTACCCAGTCCAAGCCAGCTGGGTCAGTGAGGTTTGGTTTCAGGAATTTTCAAAAGTCCAGCTTGCACTGATCACACTCTGTGGCAACTGCAAAATGTGAGCAAAGGGAAACATATTCTCCTCACTTGCTTATTCTAGCTATCCTTCCCTGTTCAGCTTTTTGATCTGACTGGGTCGCTGAGGAGAAAGGGAAACAAACTTCTGCTTTGTGCACTCTGATCCTTTCTACCACCAGTGTGAGTTCTGAGGCCACTCTTAACCATAGTGGCTACCTCTCCTGTTTAGAGGAAGACCTAAATAGAGTGGGAAGGAGGGGAGCACCGCCTAGTGAAGAGAGTCAGCCATGTACAAGCAATGATACTGATTCTTTGGGGTGTTCCAGTGTTACATTTTTAGGGGCACATAAAATAGTTTTCCAGCTGGAATGTGTGCACACAGCAGATGTATTTCTAGTTACGTGAATCATACAGGTGTTTGCACCTGAGAGCTAGAATTAAGAACATAGGAAGAGCTGAGCTAAATCATGCCAGAGGCATGTCTAGTCTAGCATCCTGTTTTCATGGTGGCCAATCAGATGCCAATGTGAAGCCCAAAAACAACAGATGAGAGAGGGTAATAGCCCTCTCCCACTGTTCCTTGGCAACTGGTATTCAGAGGCATTCTGTGTCTGATCCTAGAGGCAGCATATAACTGCTAGTATACTAGTACATCATGACTAGTAGCTGTTGATAGCCTTATTCACTGTCTAAATTGGTGGCCTTCATCACATCTTGGTGGTTGTGAATTCGATAGTTTATGTGCTCTGTGAAATACTTCCTTTTGTCTGTCCTGAATCTCCCACCATTCAGCTTCTTTGAATGACCCCAGGATCTGATATTATAAGAAAGGAAGTTTGACTGAACCTCCCAGACATGCTTACATGCAACATGCACATTTTTTTCTTGCTGTGTTGGCCTTTGGTGTCCTGCTTATATTGGATTCTAACTACTGAATGTAAAGTCTTTGTCTCCATGTCATCCTGGTTCTGAGAGATTTTAAGGATATGCATGTGTTTGGGACCGAGCTGTGAAATGGCATTTGGTTAATAATGCATGATAGCTACCATTTAGCACACACCATGATTAATGGTCAACTATAAATTAGTGTGCCAGCCTTTCCTGTGTAAACCTGATCCAAGTAAACTTTTCTAATTGGCATGGCTTTCTTTTAGTGCAGCAGTGTGCATTTATATCAGGGGTGCAGAACTTCAGCCCAAGGGGGGGCAAATCTGACCCTCTAGGAATCCCAGTCTGGCCCAGTGGAGAAGGCCAAATCCTTTCTCATGACCCCACTCCCTTTTCTCCAATCACCAATTGTTTGGAGTTTTCCTGGCTTTTGTGTAGTTTTTTTCCCCATTCTAAAAGGTTGAAGTGCTTCAGCCCTAGTTACTGACAGTAAGAGCTTTAAGCTAAAATATGCTGCTACTTGGTAATGGGATGGCCCTGCCCCTTTACCCCTGACCACCACTGGACAGCTTCTCTGAAATGGAATTTGGCCCTCAGGCGAAAACAGGTTCTGCATTCCTGATTTACATCTGTGCCCCAGCACTGGAGCTAGCAGCTCTGATGTGAAGCAATTTGTGGATTTTCCCTTCCCCTTGCTTGGTATATGAGAATTCAAAAGAAAAGTTTGCCATTCTCTGACGGGGGGGGGGGGGGGGGAGATTCTCTTCAACAGGCTAATGTGTGTTTAGGCTCGCAGACCATTTTGTGTGTTTCAAACTATGATTGCCTCCTTTGTTAGGCTCAGGTTTATCTTCCAGATTATTGAAGTTTGTCTGGCACATGGGTTCATTGTCTGAGATAGATGATAGAAAGATGATGGATATATACTGGGTAACTTTGGAAAGTAAAGTAAACCCACATTCATATGTGGGTGAGGTGCACAGAATGAGAAGGCGCTTCAGTGGTACACTTCACAGAAAATATGATTAGAAACAGTCAGTATTCTTTTGCTGATACTGATTAATAAAGTTTCAATTTGAGTCGCATGGTAGCAAATTCATTCATGATTAAAGTGTTGATACTTTCCAGTAAACTAGAATTATTCTATATTTTAACTAGGGCATCCCCAAAGGTTTTTCTCTACCTTTGTTGGACCTTCCTTTCTGAAGAAAGTTTGGGTGAGAACTTTGGGGACATTCAGATATGCCAGGTGGAGTTTGAATTGGGGGGGGGGGGTTCCTTTGAAAACTTACAAGGTAGTTGTATGTCTTATTTGGTTGTTATAGGCTTATGAAAAGTCAAGGCCAAGATTTCACCAGGTATGGGTTTCTACCCCCTGTAGTAGTAGAAAAGGAAGAGCTGGGCATGACTGACTGACTGCTGCGGATTACCTCAAGTTGAGGTTATAATGGGAAGGGCATATGTGTGTCCCGTGGGGAAGAGGTGATGTAGAAAGGGAAGTATAGGAGTTGGACAGGTGGGGCAGATATCATTAAGGGATGTTGGAACTGGGCTTGTACACCCAGTGAAGTTTCATGGTTGGATGGGATACACACGATCTAGTAAGTTCAGATGGGTGAGAGCTGAGCACTATTAAAAAAAATGGCACACAAATAACACAACATCAGAATTGAATGTTCCATAACCTTGGCACAGAAGTACTTTTGGCTCTGCACAATCTTGACAGTGGTCAGCTCTTATGTTAAAGTGGGGATCATTGTCATATAAAATGCAATATAGATTATGGATCTATTTATTTATTGTATTTATGAATTGCCCATCTGGCCAGACATCCGGCCACTCTGAGTGATGTACAATCCAATAAAATACAAGGGGACACACACACACACACACACACACAGTATAAAACACAATTAAAAACAGTACAAAACTTAAAAATCCTAACCCACCCCATATTCCCGCCTGAAAAGCCACGTTTTTAATGCACGGTGGGAGCTAATCAAGGAAAGGGCATGGCGGAGGTCACTGGGGAGAGAGTTCCATAAATTGGGGGCTGGCACAGAAAAGGCCCTCCTCCTAGTCCCCACCAGCCTGGTTTCTCTGGCTGATGGGACAGGGAGAAGGCCATCCGTGACCTACTTGATGTTGCTGGAGGCGCTCCTTGAGATAAACTGGACCGGAGCTGTACAGGATTTTAAAGGTCAACGCCAACACCTTGAATTCGGCTCAGGAAACAACTGGATCTATGGAATTTAAGGCTTAACAAAAGTAAATATTCAAGTTTCTGTGGCCTCTGCATTGTAAAGCAAAGTTGTACTTTGTATGTTAGATATGGGAGTTCTCAAATATTGCAACAAATCACCTTAAGTTAAAGTACTGGTGTCTCCCCAAATGTAATGAAGATTGGAATGGGAGATTAACCTGCAGTGCTGCGGCATCGTATCTGAGCTTCCAGTCATGCAAGTGCTCAGTGTTCTTTATGGCTCAAACCAATACTCTGATCATGGTCAAATGCATCCCTCAAGACCTGCAGAAAGGAAAGTACTGTATACTGGTTTAGCAAAGAATTGGAGATGGGATCGATACCTGCTGAAGGGGAGACCGTACCAGTGCCTCTGCCTTACAGGGTTCCCTTACTGTTAAGCCTGTGAAGCCTGTGTTTCTCAGGTCTCCATGTTCTTAAAATGCTCGCTAAACTTTTCTGCTAACCTAGTTACCTGATTCATATAATATGGCTTTGCTTTGTTTTGAATGTGAATACATGAGTTTGTGTGTGCTTCGCAGTTTCCGGAAAAATAGTTTGTTCTCTTTTTAAGAGCTTGTGACTTAATGGGACTTGGTTGCTTACAGAAGAAAGCTTTATGCATGAACTGAATGGCGAAATAGAAGTGTATGCTTGACATGTAATTTGGTGTTATCCAGAATATGGCTTATGTGCCACTGCACCATAAACATCTTATCTACCTACCTTACTTATGGTCTCCAGGCAAGAAGACTGAAAAATAGGGGGCTGTGCTTTCCCAGTCAGAAAAGGTAGCTATGTGAGCTTATGTGCTCAAGTCATCAGAGCAGAGGAAGGAATAGAACAGGTTGGCGTATTTTCTGGCTCAGTCAGCACATGCTGAAAAACTTGACTGAGGGAGAGTGCTGCATCTTTCAATAACTTTCACTTTCTTATGGCTGCCCATCTCATGTTAAATCACGGGTGCTATTCTCTCCAACCACAGTTCTGCACACTAGTCATTTTCAGTATGGTTTGCACAGGAGAGGAGCTTGGTGAGTTGCACCACCTCCACCCCCTGTATGTGTATTTTCCAAAAGGAAATTGCATTAACTAGAATAGACTTAGTATAATTGTGTGGTGGGGGAGTTTTAATATTTTACTTCACAGGTTTTCCTCATTTACCGTATTTTTCGCTCCATAAGACGCACCGGACCATAAGACGCACTTACTGTATGGTACAAAAAATTAAAAAAAAAAAAATCAGCTGAGAGGCGGGGGCTTCCTCCACCCCACCCAGGAGTTTACTATATTCACTCCATAGGACGCACAGACATTTCCCCCTCCTTTTTGGGGGGGAAAAAGTGCGTCTTATGGTCCGAAAAATACGGTAAATAGCACTGTTTGGACTCCTGGGAATTGCTTCATTTGAGAATAGTAATCAGTCCAGATCAAGCAGTTTGGATACACTGAAAGGGTCTCTGCATGGAAACCTGTTTTGTTGGATCTTCCTTAGAGGTTTTTGCTGCCAAAACTTCTGCCACTGAAGGGGGAATTCATTTTTAAAAGTTGCTTGCCTTTTCAGTCAGATCAGCTAATTTGTATGCTGATTTCTAGGTGGATGAGCCTGCCTGAGTGAGATGTCAAACGCCTGTACTCCTCCCTTCCATTCCCATGCAGTCGAAAGGTGGACTTTGGCAGGATTTAGCTTCATTTTTTTAAAAATCCCACTTGTCCAAACTCAGAGGCTTCCAATCATCCAGTGCAGGGTGGAAGGATTGGCAGAGGGATTCTTCATCTCCCTGTCCTCCCACTCTCCATTTTAATTTGATTTTTTGCTGGATGGGCTGTTTTGCCCGTCTAGTGATAGCATTTCAGGGGGAGAGAGGAGGAGGCTGGAAGAGTTTCAGGATAGCTCATATCCTGGCCTCTCCAGTCTCTTTTCCACCCACCAGAACAGCCCCTTTCCCCGCTTCTCCAATGTCAATTTTCTGACCTGGGGGGGGGGGGGGCAGCCAGCGCAGTTCTTTCCGCACTGGCTGCAAGGGGGAGGGAGATCTCTGACTCACAATGCTATCTCTGACCTCGGAGTGGGGAATCCCCAGTATCCTATGGTCCCTTAGACAATGTCTAGGGTCCATAGGATTGCTCCCTAAACAAGCCAGCTTCTGAACACATGAAGGTGGCTTGTTTAGCAACTGACTGGAGTTTATTTTAAATGGGGATTCTTGGTTTGAACACAACACTAAACCAGGATTATTTAAAAGTGAAACTCCCAAAGTCATCCTCTCGACCATGTAGGAGAAGGGAGGGCATGTGAGCCTGACACTTCACTTTGGTTTGTCAAGGATTGTCCACATGGTTAGTCAACATGGCTAAATCATGGTTTAAAATTACATGCGAACCAGCCCACTGTAGTGAACTCAAATTCTGCCTTTATATCTTAGCTGACTAGTATGACACAGTGAAACCTTGAAATTGTTTCAATCAAGATGATGTAAATTGCTATCTAAATCCAGTTTTCATATATTTCCTGAACAAGCATGCATTCTAATCAATTATTATAACAAAATGTCTGCTTGCAACTAAATAGAGCCTGTATACTATCTATGAGCATATAACAAAATTTCAGCTCATGCCACCCATGTGCCTTTTTAATGTTAAGTGCCCAGAACCTTCCAGAAGCAAGGGCTGGTAGTTACTGGGATGTTCCTCCATAACATGGGAAGTAAATGTCAGGATACTAACATAACTCAATAAATATATTTATTTTTAAGAGTGGATATTTATCTAAATAAGATTTTAAAATATTTTTAAAATTGAAAATACTTGGCTTATTTTAATAACTTAATATTAAAATTCCCTATTAATGGGATTAATGCCCTCTACCAGATACATTGAGTTAAAAGGAGGCTTTTCTCTATTAATGAAAAACCAGTTTGATAATTTCTCTAATATGAAAATTTACCTGCCAAACATAGATATTTTAATTTTCACCTGATACAAATAAATTACTCTGCTCAGTGACTATCATACCTTACTTCAATTTATTTGTCATGGGCATTTCGTTTTTGTTTACTACTTTGTTTTTGCGAAGGTGGGGCTGGGCCAAGACAAAGTGAAGCAGAAAGGAGCAGTACTGGAAAGAAGACAAAATAGTTTACTGTGCACAGTCCTATATTCCCATAAATAACCTCACAGATTGCCATGGCTGCTGGTTGTAAGAAATAAGGGAATATTTTAAAGCTATTCCCTAGGTAAAATAGAAAGGATTCAAAATGTTTACAATGTGGCAAAGATGCAAGGCCTGATTGTAAGAATGAAGCAGTGTACGGTAAATAATACTTGGTTTAGTGGACAGACTTGCACCATTGTTTAGGAAATATATGAACTATCAAGGGGAAACTTAAACCAGATATGCAGAATATAATAAACTTAAAATAATAAAAACATTTTAAAAATTATTACTTCTACTTTTAAAAATCATTAATTTTATCATCAAATAAGAGCAGTTGCTAGCCTTGTTACATTTATTTTTCAAATCTTAAAATATCACCTGCAATACTACATGGTAAAATAAATATGTATACACACACAGTACCAAAGGTTTGTGCAATGGGGATCCTTGCTGTTTGCAAGTGGCGGGTGGTTAAGAGAGAGATGTCAAGCTCAGCTGAGAAAGCATCATGCTTATCTATAGACATACTTATGTTAATAATAGATCATAGTCTTTGTCATTTTCAGCACTAAATTCTGTCCAAGCTGTGTGTCACGAAAATAGTTAATGGAAGAGGAAGACTGCTTTGTCCACTACCCCCTTCCACCCCACTCGGTTTCAAAGAAAGTCTTACATTGCGTGTGCATATACTTAATGTGATTTATTTTATTTATTTATTATATTTGTACCCCGCCTTTTTTCCTGCAAGGAACCCAAGGCGTCTTACATAATCCTCATCCTCCTCGCCATTTTATCCTCACAACAGCCCTGTGATCTTAAGAATTAGCTTAAATATACACAAACTAATCACACATGGTGATGCACTAATCACCTTTTCCGAAGACTTGGTCTGATGGTACATGTGCATTTAGAGTATTAAGTATCAACAGCTGCATCAGTACAGTATTACCAGTGCAAATATTTTTGAATTGGGGTACTGGGGTCATATGTAGAAATGAAAAAAATAAACTTTATTACAAAGGCAACTCATCTTCACTCTTAATGAGGAAACTCACAAAATTCTTCTTCAAATGGAATTTATGAGTATGGCAAACATATTAAAGACTTAATGCCTTTTCAGTTGGGCTTAAATGTCAAAGCTAATTAAAATATTATCACAATCTTAAAATACTGCAAAGTTGTTGCTGTACCATGAAAGATTTTTCCATCGTCATTGTAGAAGTTAGGGTACATGCTGTTATAACTTGCAAATCATAGTATGCAAATGAGAACATAAGGATCTTAAACTACTTTTGCTAAGCTTGTCAGTATGCCTATTGGTGACTTTGGGACATTTTACTAACTTCTAAATGCTAATGTGAAGAGCAGCAACTTCTGTGAGAGGAAAATTTCAAGTCCACTAAGATCTAATTTCAGCTGTTTACTCCCTTTAATTTTAAAGTAGACATAACTAGCAAATTCATAGCTGGTTGATCATTTTCAATTGAATTGACATTTTTTAAAATAGTCATAAACCTGGAGTCACGTCAATACTAGAACTGCATATCTAGTTTAAAAACAATGCAAACACATAGCATTTTTTCTAGTTTCAGTCTTGGCACTAGATATCTATCCTGGAGTTTTAAATATTCTTCATCCTGTTCTTTTTTTATTAAGGTTAATGTTGAAGAAGGAAAATGCGGAAGTCGCCATTTGACAAGTTTTATAAATGAGAATTATTTGAAGCTCAGGAATAAGTGAAGCTGAAATTTGAAAAAAAAGAAAGTGAATGCATGCTAATTATCAGACCAGAAGTCCCACTTATAGAATATTGAGCAATTTGTGTGAAGTGGGGAAGATGAAAGAAGTCAGAATTTGAAACGGAAGAATGAAGAAAAGAAATAAAAATGAAGTTAAGATAAGAAGTAATCTGGAATCTGAAAGCACTACGCTAAGTAATTACTAGTCTGTTTATGTGTCCCTGTATATTTTGCTAAACATGCATGCATTATTTGTTTAATAGAAAAAAATACATGCAGGGTTTTAAAAAAGTGCTTAACAGGCAAAAACAATAAATAATAAATCTAGGCAGTTCTAATGGCAACTGCCCGGACACATAATGGAGACATAGATCTTTGATATTTTTCACCAGAGCTTATTTAGAGTAAAGTACTGGAGAACCTTTATTGAAGCTAAACTATACATTTTCTACATGCAGGAGTCCCGTTCCGCTTCCAGAAGCGGAAGTGCTCATGGTTCCGGCAAGTCTCCAAGGCATTCGCCTGCTAGATCTAGGTCCAAAGAGGGATCAAGGCGATCTAGGTCGAAGTCTAGATCAAGATCTGAATCTCGGTAAGCCTGTCTAACCTGAACTTGTTTTTTTATTAAAAAAATGTTAAGTGGCAATCTAAATACCTTACTGTTAAGGAGAAAAGGAATTTAGGAGAAGGGAGCTATAAGCCAGTGTGAACTGTGTGTGCAGTGCAAGAATTACAGCCAAGATGCTCGGGTTGTAGCCCTGCCTAGAATGCAGTAGGATGCCATTTCAGCAAGGAATAATTTCAACAGTAACAGTAATGTTGCACTGCAGGATGCAGCTGGGTCTTCTAAAATGTCTTCTAACTGATTGTTGATACTGCCTCGTATGAAACCAGTAGTAGGGTTGGGTTGGGCATTATGTTTGAATACCAAGTATTATTCCAGAAGTGACCCTTATCTCAAAATGACATGCACCAAATGCAGAGTTACAGAATGGGGGACACTTGGCTCAACAATACTACAAGTGAGAAGGATCTTGGAATTGTGGTAGATCACAAACTGAATATGAGCCAGCAATGCGATGTGGCTGCAAAGAAGGCAAATGTTATTTTGGGCTAAGTATAGCTTCCAAATCACGTGAGGTGATAAATTCCCCTTTACTCTGCACTGGTTAGGCCTCATCTTGAGTACTGAGTCCAGTTCTGGGCAGCACACTTTAAGAAGGACGTAGGCAAACTGGAGAGGGTTCAGAGGAGGGCAACTAGGATGATAAAGGGACTGGAATCAAGGCCCTATGAGGAGAGACTGAAAGAACTGGGCATGTTTAGCCTTCAGAAGAGGAGACTGAGGGGAGATACGATCGCACTCTTCCAGTACTTGAAGGGTTGTCACAAAGAGGAGGGCCAGGATCTCTTCTCGATCATCCCAGTTTTCAGGACACGGAAAAATGGGCTCAAGTTACAGGAACCCTTTAGATTCCACCTAAACATCAGGAAAAATTTCCTGACTGTTAGAGCAATACGACAATGGAACCAACTACCTAGGGAGGTGGTGGGCTCTCCCACTCTGGAGGCATTCAAGGTGCAGCTGGACAGCCATCTGTCAGGGATGCTTTGACCTGGATTCCTGCATTGAGCAGGGGGTTGGACTCGATGGCCTGGTAGGCCCCTTCCAACTCTACTTTTCTATGATTCTGTGAATATATTTGTGAAACACAATCCAGTTCACTTGCAAACTTGCATCTAAACTTTGAATAGTCAATATCCTTATGGTGTTTGCCCAACTCCTGGATATGCCTCCAGGGAACTTCCATTTAGATGCTGTAAAATGCAATTTGTGCAACTTGGCTTGTCTGGTGAAAGCAAGGCTTGACCCAGTCAGTGTGTGATTAAAACCAAGCTAAGGCATATGAAAACTGCTCTGCCTGAAGTACAGATTTCATTATATGGAGAAGAAAATATATACAGTAATACCTTGGATTGCAAGTAACTTGGGTTGAGAGCGTTTTGCAAGACAAGCAAATTTTTAAATATTTATTTATTTATTTTTTACTTGATATACAAGCAACGTCTTGCAATACAAGTACTGTAGGACGGCTTAAATTAAAAATCTCTGTACAAATTTTTTTTGGGGGATTTCGTTTTGATATAAGAGTGTTTTGGATTACAAGCATGTTTCCGGAACGAATTATGCTCTCAATCCAAGGCATGACTGTACCACCTTTCACCCTCAAAAGTGGATTCCAGAGTGATGTGTAAAGATAAGATAAAGCAGCAACAATAAAATGCAGTAAATCATCAGTCCAAAAATGAGAGGGATAAAAACAACTCATCACTCAGCTAAAACCATACTGGCAGGGCTGGCCCTGCCATTAGGCAGAATGAAGCAGTTTCCTTAGGCAGCAGAAGCTGGGAGGCAACAAGGAGAAGAGCGCTGTGCACTGTATGGCCTACTCTGCACCCCGTAAGTTAGCCTGCAGCCTTCATGTACAATGGAAGATGCTGTCCCATCAGTGTTGAAAACAGATTCATCTGCCAGTCCAGTTGGCTTTGTTTGGTTTGTTTGTTTGTTTGTGTACATAAAATGGAAGGGGGCGCCATCTTGTTCTTTGCCTCAGGCAGCAAATGTCTTGGGCCGGCCCTTCATTAAAGAATCTATACCTGTGCATTTTTTGCTTGAAAATTGCTATGCTTCATTTGGGTTTATTGTATTATCTCAGTTATAGTTCTATCCTGCCTGCCTGCTGAGGTCTTCAGGGGTAGCTCCGCTGATCCCAGTTCCATGAGAAGTGGGGTTGGTGGCAATGCAGTACACCATTTAGATTGGTTGCAGCATTTAGATCAGGGGTCCTCAAACTTTTTAAATGGGGGGCCAGTTCATTGTCCCTCAGACTGTTGGGGGGCCGGACTATAGTTTGAAAAAAATATGAATGAATGGATCAAGTAAAAAAAAAAGGACCCGGGTCCTTTTTTTTTTACTTGATTAAATGGAAAGTTATTATAACTTTCTCACACACACTTAAGAAGTCACACACACGTACCCCGAAACCCTTCACTCGCACCCCGAAACCCTTCACTCGCACTGAGCCTTGCTCCTCCTGTTCCTAGACTCGGTGTTGGATCCCGATTGAGTCCTACTCCAGAGTAGATACACCAAAACCAATGGGACTGCAGTTAAGAGTAACCGCAGCCCCACTGATTTCAATGGGTCTACTCTGGAGTAGGACTCAATCGGGATCCAACCCGCTTTGCGGCTCTGTGTTTGAGTACTCACACACGCCGCAGCAGCAAATGCTTCCCTTCCTCTACACCCCAGCCCCTCCGTGCCCACCAACCGGTTTTGCCTTAGCCTCCCCACCCACCTACCTGGAGCAGGCAGGCAGGCCCAGCTGCCCTGAAGAAGCCTCCTTCACTCACCACGGATTTCTTGCTGAGGAAGCCGAAGAGGCTCTCGTTCTCTTGCGGGGTGAGCAGCATGGAGCCCATGTTGGCGACCTGTGGCGGCGGCAGGGACTGCTGCTGGTTGTTTCTCATGGCGGCGGCAGCGGGGCCCAGCCAGGAACCCCGCCTCCTCCGCCGCCAGCTGCTCCTGCTCGTCACCTGCCTCCTCCTCCTCGCCTCCTCATCTGGGCCTGGCCGAGCCTTCTTTGCCGGCCATGCCAAGCGGCAGCGCCTCGCCGTCACCTCAGGAGGAGGCACCGGAAGTGGCAGTGCTGCTGCCGCCCAGGCCACCGCCAGGCCTCCTCCTCCACTATCACCACCACCACCTGCGCTCAGCCGCCACCCTTCCCCCCCCCGCAGGAGATGCAGGGCAGCAAGCGGGCGGATGGCCCGCGGCCGGCTCAGCCTCCCCTTATCCCGCGGCCGGCTCAGCCACCACTCCCCACCCGCAGGAGACGCAGGGCGGGCGGTGGGCGGGCGGGCCACACACCGCCGCCAGCTCAGCCGCCCCTTACCCCCGCAAAAGACAGCGGGCCTGCAGCCCGTCGCCGGTTCAGCCTCCCCTTACCCTGCGCCCCGCACTCCACTGCCCCGCACTCCACCACCGGCTCAGCCTCCCCTTACCTTGCAGGGAGGTGGGCGGGCGGCCCACGCCCCGCCACCGGCTCAACCATCCCTCCTCCCCTTCCCCCACAAGGAGCCTCTAGATCGGATGTGTCCCGCGGGCCATAGTTTGAGGACCCCTGATTTAGATAGTTGAACTTCCTCCCACGGGAGGCTCGTCTGGCCCCTTCCTTATTGACTTTCAGGTGTTTAGCGATGGCTCTTTGTTTTTTGGACAGACCTTCATTACTGGTTAGTTTTACCCCAGATTGGTGATCTTGTTGAGATTTTTGGCTTTTGCTCCTGTTTGTTCTTTTGCTCTAATGTTTTATGGCCATTTAATGTACCATATTTTCCGGCGTATAAGGCGACTGGGCGTATAAGACAACCCCCAACTTTTCCAGTTAAAATATAGTTTGCGATATACTCGCTGTATAAGACTACCCCTCTTCCAACGCAC
The DNA here is from genome assembly GCA_021292165.1 of Shinisaurus crocodilurus. NCBI lineage: Eukaryota > Metazoa > Chordata > Lepidosauria > Squamata > Shinisauridae > Shinisaurus > Shinisaurus crocodilurus. The sequence goes on from CM037878.1 coordinate 59,308,089, forward strand.
ACCAAATAAAAATTAAAAAAACATCAGATTTTATTTCAACATGGTAATTTTAATTCAAATGCTTATGACATGCAGGTACTTAGCAGGAAAACTGTCACTTATAAACTTAAGGCTGTTTGTCATCAAACATGTAAACATAAAACAGTGCAAGTGGATTAAACTTTTCCTAATTCACTCTAAAGCTGAAAGGAAGGATAAGACAATAAACCCATGGGAGCTGCCATGCTGTTTGTTTTCTAAGCTATCAACCAAACTGGCCGTTTTTGAGCTAATTTACGGTAACTCAAAGGCTTTTTTTGCTAATTTAACTCGAATTTTTTTGCATTGAGATAAGTATGCTGAGTGAACAGAACAGACAGATCTAACGATTTTTGCAAGCATTAAAAGGTGCTCTCCCAGACATCTGCATTACAAACCCGAGCAAGAGCTGCTGTTCTCAAATTAGCATTTCTCTTAAACAGGTTTTACCACCTGCTGTGACTTAGGTTTTGCATTTCAATCACTGTTACTACATTTCTTTGTGTGAGAACTTCTTGCTGAAGGACATGGGGAGCTAGCTAGGGTTTATAATATTCAGAGTTAGAAGGGAGCTATCTCTCGAGCCTGGAGCAAAAGATCTCGCCGTATAAGACGACCCCCGACTTTTGAAAAGATTTTCCAGGGTTAAAAAGTCGTCTTATACGCCGGAAAATACGGTACGTATGTTCTGTGGGGTTTTTTAATGTTTTATTTTATTGCTTTGTACGGACTCTTTTGGGTGGAAAAATACCGTTACCTTGCTTATAAGACATCAGGGTGGATAAAAATTAATGATTTTTTATTTATTTATTTATTTAAATCAGATTTTTTGATTTAAACCAAATTTTTTTTAAATAAAATGCATCTAAATATAGTTTTCTATTTAAGATACATTATAGTCCAACGGTTATTCATCATGAAATAAGGATTAGTTTTTAATTATGTAGCATGAGGCTGTATGTTCATGCAATGTTTTAAATTTTTTGGTAAATGAATTCCATTAATCCATTCACAATGTCATGCTCTTCCAGAGGTTTCTGTAAGATTATTGGGCAATTTTTCTATCTAGAAAATATTATCACAGATACTTGGTTTTACAATTTTCAAAAGTGTGAATTTGTGTCTGCAGAGATCACGTGCCTCTTCTTCACAGCAAAAATGTTATAAAATAAACATACAGAGTTGAGAAAAAGACCTTAATCCCATTGTTCCTTTGCAAATCTATGTACACAGAATCAATCCCTTACCTCTTAAGTGCTAAATTTCAAAAAAATCGATGAATAGATCTGCACAAGAAGCTAAGTGTGAGGAGGGAGGGGCAAGCAGTAAAAATGAAAGTGAAACCTTTTGAGCAGAATACTCAAGAATGATTCTTTGGTAACACTGAGTTGTGTAAAATATGTATTAAGCTTATAGCTTGGGGGAAGTCACATGATTAAATCGAGTCTTTCTGAGTAGTGATTTAAATCATGATTTAAATCAAATTGATCTAAATCAAATTGATTTAAATCAAATCCACCCTGTAAGACATGAAATATAGTGGACACACATATACCATTTTATTGGTGCTTTCTAAACTAGGTGTTTTGTCACCTGCAGTTCAGCATGATATTCTTGGTTTTCATACTTTCCAGATCCAGATCAAGGAGGAGTTCTCGCAGACATTATACAAGATCACGTTCACGTTCTCGATCCCACAGAAGATCTCGAAGCAGATCTTACAGCCGCGACTATCGACGCCGACACAGTCACAGCCATTCTCCTATGTCTACTCGTCGGCGTCATGTTGGCAACAGAGTAAGGCTGGGATGGCAGCAGTTGACCAGAGATAATTCAGCTGTGTGTGTCTTTGGAGGTTCTAAAGTTTTCAAATTTACCCAGAAATCATGTAAAAGTTAAAGCTGACTTGAAAATAAGCTAAAATGATTGTTGTTATATTGCACAAATGGTACAAAAAATGTTTTACTTTGGAAATAGAAGACATGCGTACACTAATATTTTGCATGATTATTTCTCATCTTGTATCTTTTAAGATTATTCTATTGCTTCAGAATCTTTTAAGCTAAGCTTTGCTCTGTGAAGTCTTTGTGCCTCTATTTCTAGGGTCTGGTGGCTCTGTATCATATAGAGCAGGGCTGCAGAACTGTTTAGGGGTGGAGGACCTGGATTGTCCCCCACCAGGCCCACTGCAGGACAGATGACATCAGGGGGTGTCACCACATGCCCTGACATCTCCCCCCCCCTTTTCATGTTGGGAGAAGGCACACAACTGTGCCTCCTCCCAGCACAAAGAAAGGGACCCGGGCCCGGGCTGCCCCACATCCTCGCTACTATCTCCAATCTCAGATTGGAAATAGCAGGGATGAGGGGCAGCAGGACTTGCCCGCGTGGGAAAGAGGAGCTGCTCTCCCCAGTGCAGGCAAGTCCCAGAACCCGCCCACCCCCGCTGCTGTCTCTGATCTGAGATTGGAGATAATAGCAGAGGCTCCACTGCTGGTGTGCACCATCAGGAGGATCCCCACTGTTATATCAGATTTATTTATTACATTTCTATACCACCCAATAGCTGAAGTTCTCTGGGCAATTCACAACAATCAGATCTCAGATCAGAGATAGAAGCGGGGAGATGCCCTCCGAGGGATTCCTCCAGGGTGTGAGGCTTAGAGCCTAAGCCCTACCCACTGGAGGAACCCCAAAAGACTGCACAAGCCAGATTAGGCCCGTGGGCTGGAGGTTCTGTATCCCTGATATAGAAGATGTATTGTGTCTATAGATCTTAACAAAAAAATAAAGCAATTAATAGTAGATATGCCATAGCTGGGGTGACATTGATAGTTTGATGCAGAGAAAATAGTTACATAAAATCAGCTCTAGTACCTAGTATTGCACCTTGGAAGTCTTATTTCAAAGCTAGTAAAAAAGTGCCCCCTTTAAGAAAACCAGGACCTGTGAGATGGTCCATTGCAACTGCAGTTTCTAATGGGGCAGCAGGGTTTAGCCCTCTGAATTTCTGCAGCCATTATTTAGTCAGAAGGACGGTCTCAGAAGCTCCAGGATGCTATCAAAAGAAACTCATTGGATCCTGCTCATAGTCACTTAACAGAATGGGTCCTCTAATCTAAACAGTCATATATTGTAGCTGTTTTGTTCTTTGGTGCAGGAAAGTTTGAGTATTATTAATCCAGATATGTGCCTTGTGATATTTTTAAAAATCTATTTCTCTTTACCAAAGAGATTTAGGATACAATCCTATCAATTGCACCTTCGATCGGAGGCCCCCAAACTTGGATGCTTCCAATCATCTGATGCAGGGTGGGAGGAGCGGTGGAAGCATTCCTCACCTCCCCATCCTCCCTACCGTGCATGTTTCAATAGATGGAATTTCTATCAACAGCACTTTGGAGGGGGGACGGAAGGAGGCTGGCAGAGGCTCAGGATAGCTTGTATCCTGGCCCCTCTGGTCTCCCCTCCTCACCACCAGAACGCCCTCTTTCCCCCTCTCTGAGGTTGATTTTCTGACCTTGGGCCAGCTGGCATGGTGCTTTCCATGCCAGCTGCGGGTGTGTGTGTGTGTGTGTGTGTGTGTCAGATTTCCGACTCCCTATTCCAAGGAGGCCAGGGTGCTGTCTCCAATCTCAGTGGGGGAATTCCCAGTATACTATGGCCCCTCAGACAATGTCTACGATTGTGCCTTAAGATCTTTTATTGGGAACAAATACATACTTATCAACCAAAAAAATACTCCCCTTTAAGCAAACCAGAAACTACATGAGCTATTATGTTCTATATTATGTAGTACAGATCTTGGGCATGAAAATGTATAGCTCCTACTTATACTTTCCTGGCATTTGTTAATGTGCTCTAATATGGGTGAGACTTGGAGCTTGTGAATATGATCTAATGTACAATACCCTGCTGGGGACTTGGGCACCTTTCTGCTTTCCCCTTTTTCATCTTGCATTTTCTCGGGGGGGACGGGGGACAAGAGGATGCACTGAGGATTGACCCAACCGGGGGGGGGGGGGGACACTTTGGTGTTCAAAGTATTCTGCATTGAGTAGGGAATAGCATTTTTGTACTGTATCCCAATGCATTTTAATTATTTGAGGTGACATCTTGAATTCTTATGAGAATTGCTTCTTTTTTTTAAACAGGCAAATCCTGACCCAAACTGTTGTCTTGGTGTGTTTGGATTAAGCCTATACACAACAGAAAGGGATCTGAGAGAGGTATTCTCCAAATATGGCCCAATTGCTGATGTTTCTATTGTATATGACCAGCAGTCTCGACGTTCTAGAGGATTTGCCTTTGTGTACTTTGAAAGTGTTGATGATGCTAAGGAGGTAAGTGGGTGTCTGTACACTAAAATACATTATACTTTTCAAACACGCCATGCTAATAAAAGGTGTGTGTGTGTGTGTGTGTGTGTGTGTAAATATTTTCCAGGGGTGGAAAGAAAAAGAGGTGATTTAAGTTTACCATTTTTGTAAATCATGCATTTCATGATTGCACAACAACAAGATTACATAGTCATTAGTTGCTAAAACCATTAAAATATTGAGTGTGCAATTAAATAAAGCCTTTATACTACCCTCCAGCGTAATCCAAAATCTCTGGTCATGCAACCCACCTGCCTTTTTGCACTATTTTGTAATTTTGTTTGTTATATTTATGTCCCATCTTTTCTCCGAGGAGCAGTATACATGTTTTGCACTTTCATTTTATCCTCACAGTGACCCTGTGAGGTAGGTTAGACTGAGAGGGTAACTGGCATAAGGTCATCTAGTGAGTCTTGTGGCTGAGTGTATTTGAACCCCTCAGGGGCCATAGTTCCTGAGGAAGCTATAAGAAGGGCCATAGCTCAGTAAAAGAGCTCGTGCAGGATGTCCCAGGTTCGATCCCCAGCATCTCCAGGTAGGGCAGGAAAAATTCCTGCCTGAAATCCCTGGAGAGCCACTGCCAGTCAGTGACAATACTGGGCTAGCTGGACCAATGGTCTGACTCACTATAGGGCATCTTCCTTACCCAGGGTTCCCTGGTCCTAGTATAGCACTCTAGCCACTGTGCCACATTGAGAATATGCAAAAGTTACTCAGTGAGTTTTATAGCTGAGGTGGAGTTTTGAACCTGGCTCTTCCCAATCCTAATCCAGCATTTTAACCACTGCACTACACCACAATTATAATTGCTTAGATTAGGGGGTGATGCAATTGTGAAATATATCCCAGGCACCTTTGCAGCAGAACTCCTCGATCCCTATGTAGCACCCTTTCTGCAATTGTTCTGCTGGGGTTGCCGGCTACCGAGGAGAAACTCCTCCCACCCCCTATATATTAGGGGAATTTTGCTCTTGTGCAAAAGTGCCTCTCCAGTACATGCAGTTCCTGAGTTAAGAGCATCTGACTTACAGAAAACCCATACTCAAGAACAGACTTCTGGGTTCCCCAGCGCTATGTTGTTTACATAGAGTACATAGCGTAGTATACTATGCAATTTGCGTAATTTACACAATTTGTGTAAATGCTGATTTTAACGTATAGAACGCTATGCTGTTCTGACTTACCGTACATACAAATTTGACTTAAAGACATTCTTATGAATGGAACTCAATGCCTGTGTTTAACCCAGCATACTGATAGCCCTCTCTTGTCAATGCCCTTGTCAATTTCTCCCTCCATTTCGAAAGGCTGCTTCACTTTACTTGAAATAAAGAACATGCACCCACAAAACGCCTTCTTTCTTCCAGCCACCAGCTGCTTTCGGCTCCCTCCTCCGGCCCCCACCAGACTGCAAAAATAAAAATCTGCGCCTTTATGAACGCATTCACCATCTGTTTTAAATATTTATTTCTGTGGACTTGCGCTCCTGCACAAGTCCACTTCTCCAATATTTAGCCAAGTATCCGTGTATTGCCCTCTTCCGCTTTGGTGCTTCCCTTGGTAGCTAGTATTTTTTTTTAGTATATTTATTGTTCTTTGATATCTTGAAATTTATATTTATTATTATTCATTTGTTATGTTGTGGGCCGCTTTGGGCACAATATTGTGGAGAAGCGGCATATGAATAAAAGGTGATAATGATAATGATAATGCTTCACATTACACTGAAGTAACCCCCCACCCCCAAATTACTTTCTGTAGCTGCCAGCCGCTTTCAGCTCCTGCTTGTTGCTTCCCTCCACTGCTAGCTGTCACGTCTACATAAGGGTTACAGAGCAGCGAGCAATGGAGGGAAGATTGTGTAGATATACACAAATGTCATGGCAAAGCAGTAACACAGAGGCGAAAATTCCACAAATCTCAAGGCAGAGCAGTAAACGGGGAAATCGTGCAAATGTAAAGGCAGCTGTCATTTGCTCTGAAAAATTTTTTTTGTGAAAATGTTTGGGACACACTTTGGTGTCCTTTTTTTGCTATTTTTATGAGTGGAGGGTGCTGAGAAGGAATGAGGGAGGATGGCGACTGCACTAGTGAGATCATGAGGAACAGCCGGGGGGGGGGGGTTGCTGCTCTTGCCAGGCGGCTCTGTAACTGTTCCAACAACCTACGATGAAGCTGCCCTGCTGGATTCAGACAACACAACAAGCCACCATGCAGAAAAAAACACATTGGGTTTGTATGACATGACGACCCACCATGGTTGATCACCTGTGGTGGGTTGCTGTGTTGTGTGAACCAGGTCAATGATAAGCCAGAATTCTGGCATATTGTTTGCAAGCAGCATGCTTGTGCACTCTGCTGGATCACTCCATTTGGTTCTGTCTGCCACTGGGGAGTGGCTAAACGGGAATGGGGAACCTGTGGCGTGCAAGAATTCCCCATCCAGCTTGCTAGCGTCTTCCCCAGGCCCCTCCCACCTCTGTGGGGCAATGTGCTTATCTCAGCTCAGCTTATTGGAGGTAAGAGCTTTTACCTGCTGTATAATGCAAAAGGAAACCTTAGTCACTGTGCAATAAGGAAAAGTTCTTCACTCCAATCAGCTGCTGATAGGAGATAGGAGCTGAGGCTTGTCCTGCTTGCTTTTGAGTAGACATGCTTCTCGTGGTTACTTTTGGATAGACATGCAGAGGCTTGGTGTTTGGATGCTAGTTAAAAGTACTGCTGAGTGATTCCGTCTTGCTTATTTATGACTAAAAATGCTGAGGCTTATCCTACTGAGTAGCCTTAAAATCAGTAATAATCACATGTCATCGTCCCCCAATGAAATAAGTCCCCCCGGACCTTTCTCAGTGGAATTAAGTCCTTGGGCTGAAAAAGGTTCCCCACCACTGGGCTAAACTAACAAGGAAGCAAAAGCTTCCCATTATGTCAGAATCAAGATCCTGGCTCATCACTTCCCTAACAAACCAGGAACAAGAAACCAAACCCTGGTTTCAGACTATGGTTTGTTAGGGGAGTGACACACCAGGAGTCTGGGTTCACTGCACAGCTTTTGCTTCCTTGGTATTTCCAATTTTGTTTAGTCATACCTTCCAGTGGTGGGTGAAAGGTGTGGCTAAATTACACCACCCAGTGGTGTTTTTTTTAATTGGACAGCATGCAATCTCAACAATTCTGTCTTGATATGTCCAAGTACACCCATTGAATAAGACATGAGAGCAACTGTGCTATTTCTGCTCTTCCCTTTAAAATGGAAGTGTGCAGTGAATAGGAAATGATCCATATCAACTTTGCATCTTGCATCTATTTAATACAATTACAGCTTTGTACCTACTGCAACATAATAGATACTGATAGAATTGTTTAGAATCGTTTTAAAATAAAAAGTGTGGGAATAACTAGTTTTTCTTAAGATAGTAAAAAATTAGTGTTTACCTGGTAAATACCTTGTCTGCCCTGCTAGTAAGCTTGTTCCTGATTTGAATTAAATTGAATTCTGAACAGACTTATTCTATATATATATATATATATATATATATATATATATATATTTAACTCCCATAGGCAAAAGAACGTGCCAATGGAATGGAGCTTGATGGGAGAAGGATCAGAGTTGATTTCTCAATAACAAAAAGGCCTCACACACCTACTCCTGGAATCTACATGGGGAGGCCTACTTAGTAAGTTATTGTAACTGTACTTTATCTGAAATAAATCAGACTTGAATTATTGACTTTGTTTTAATATTGAGATCCAGGGTTTCCAACAAAGAATTGAGTACCCCCTTTATTATCTCTATGAGCACCTATGAATGTAGAATTACCAGGTCTAGATTTCTGCATTGAATAATCAAGAATAGTTCTACAATTTCCAGAAATAATGAAACACCAGCCCCCTTCACATTCATGCTTAAGCATTTGTGAAACAGTTATACTTGGGCAGTCAGTGTGTGAGAATGTTTATAGTTTCAGTTTTAGATTCTTCATAATTTTCTACACAAATTTGAGACTTTCTCTGTAGCTGCAAGCCAACACATTCACTTTTTTTCCCCTTTAGCGGCATGAGTTCAGATAACTACTGATGGCTGTCATAAATATTATTTATTAGTAGTAGTTGTAGTGTGTCTATAATAGTGATGTACAAAAGCTAGAGGGCAGTATCCAAACGGGCCACTGTGCTCACGCTGTGACTCTATGGTGCCAGAGAGAGTGACCACTTGCCCAACAGGGATTTTGCGGTTCTAAAAAGAACCCTGGAATGAGTGGAAACACTTGTTTCTCCGCTCAACTGTCCTGTTTGTAAAATGAGCATTTCTGCTCATTTCAGGTTGCTAATCCCCATTGAGTGAGTGGTCGCCCTGCTGGCACATGGGCACAATAGGATACTGCACAGTAAAAACTCAGTCCTCCTCTCAGGCTTACTGTCTAAAGAAAGACATAATAGAATAGGCAGGGAAGGAGAGAATCAATTGGGGAAAGTCCGGGTGGATCGTAGCCAAAAAGGAGTCTCTCCCTTCCATCCCATAAACGGTGATCATTGATGGAATTCTCAGAGATAGGCCAGATGGCATTGCGGCCAGACAGGCTGCTGAAAAGGACCTTGCAACTCCCTCTGCCACACTGCTAGATTCTAGTAGCTACAACCTGGAATACCCAGCATGGTGCCCACAGGCACTTTGCTTGACATTCGCCAGGCTCCATGCTGCTTCAATTTTTTAAATGCTTAATTTAAAAAAAGAAAAGAATGGGGAGCACCCTCTTTATTTCCCCAGCATGCCTCTGGGGCCCATGTAGAGCCCAGAGGTGTTCTTGTAAAATGAAAATTATGGGTGGCTGCAAGCTAGCATTTCACTTTGAACCATACCCATCTGCCAAGGGGGGAAAAAGTGGTGGGGGCGCCAGCGTGTGTGTGTGTTTCCCTGAGCATCAACAGTTTGCCTAATGTGAAATTGGCATAAGGTGGTGATTTGGGGACATATACATGATTTGGCATTTGCGGTTCAGAGCTCCACCTCTTCCATATATTCGGGTCCTTGTCCAAGTTACTTGTCTTTTAGTCTCACCGGGGAAATGGGTGTGTTGTGACTGACCACACCCACTGCAATAGCCATTTTGTGAATTGAGCAAGCCCCACAGTGGCAGCCAGTTTGTGTCAACACACTCAACATTCCAGATACGCCCACCAACCCAAAAAGGTTGAGTGCCACTCTGCTTTATGTTTCACCCACTATGTATTTTCTCTGAAATCAGGAATGTGGGATGCTGAGCTGGCACCTGCTTTTTAAGAGAATAACATAATGTGTTTCACAAGTTAAAGCTGTTTGTGCAAGAACAAGCATTCTATAAAACAGATTAAAGGAAACATTCTTTAGGCATGAGAATGATGGGAGAACTCTAAAAAGTATATATGGTTTTGATGGTAATGTGAATCATGTTGCTGGCTTCCTAATGCAAAACTTGGTGCAGTGTACCTTTGTTTTTATAGGTTTTGTTGACTTTATTGATGTGTTTTACCAGTGTTTTTATGGTTTTTATTTTGTATTTTATTGCTGTTAGCTGCCTTGAGCACGATTTAACAAAATAAATTAAAACAAATTTAATAAAATAAATACTATTATTGACTTCCCTGTGTTACATATCTATATGCTGTTTTGTTTTGTCTTCCTAATGTCATATTATGCATTTCCTTACAGTGGTAGTTCCCGACGGAGAGATTACTATGACAGAGGTTATGACAGAGGCTATGATGACCGTGACTATTACAGCAGATCGTATAGGTGAGCCACTTTTTGCTGATTACTGCTTATGAGATTACATAAATCCTTTAAAATGCTGTTTATATTATGTACTGTAATTATGCCTTTTAATGATGTCCCTCTATTTTGGTTCTTGTCGCGTTGGATATCTTAATGACATCCATACCCCACTAGGGGATTAAAAGGACTGGCAGTTGCTTATTCCTCACTGTACTTGTATCCCAACAACTGGAAATGAATGACTAGATTAATACCAAAGTATTCTTTACATACTCTTATACGTTATGGAATTGCTGTCAGCCATCATATATTGCCATGGAAAATGGATTACCCATTTAGAAAGATTTCTGTAAAAACTAGCTCCTTGGCACAAGAGATGTAGGAAATAAGAACCAAAGAATCTTGTGGGACCTATTACACATGTGGTAATTTGCTTGGAAATACTGTGGTAGGTAAAAGCTGTGATAAGGACCTTGAAATCTTTATCCACTTCAGGCATCTTCTAAAACAAAATGTTACAGCACAATCCTTTGGCCCCTAGTCAGCATCTAGAGGGCCATAGGTTTTTTTCAGAATCCCAGCTCTGATGTCCCCCCACCCCCACAGCTGGCACGGAAAGAACTATGACCTTGGAAAAGGGGTTTAGGGGGCAGGGAGGGGAGGAGACTAGCGCTGGCAAGATACAAGGAGCCTCATCCTCCTACCCTCCCACTCTACAGCGCTGCAGTTAGGCTGCCAAAATAATCCATCTAGCTGTTTTGCAGGGCAGGAGGAGCACAGAGGCAACCTTCACCTCCACGCTCCTCCCGCCCAGCATAGGATACCCGTAATCCTCCCGAGTTCAGGGGGTTACTTACAGGCATCTCCATAGGATTGTACCCTTACTTGCATTTAATATCCCAGTCTGTCACCCAAAGCAAGTATCCTATTTTCTAAAGATCACTTGATCAAAAGTATATTGTCCCTGGAAGTGTTGGGGAAAGTATTAAAACAGATAGTGTCCTGATGTTTAAAAGTAGCATTTTCAGTCAAAATAAGCAGTAATAGATGAAGTGTGGCTTTTCATTTGATGTGCAAAATATCCCAATAGGTTTCAGTGGGTCTGCTAGTACGGTAACTATTCAGCTCCTTGTCCACAAATGTCATATATGCCATGTGTCAGCATTGCCTTTTGACAAGTTTAAATTGGCTAATGAAACAGTTCTTGCCTAAATTAATAGGCCCAAATGAATGAAAAGGCCCAAATCTCACCTGATATAAGGCAACACCGTACAGTTTTTCCCTTCCTGTAACTTTTAAATATTCTAGTCTGTGTGAGAGCCAGTGTGGTGTAGTGGTTAGAGTGTTGGACTGGGACTTGGGAGATCCGGGTTTTAGTCCCCGCTCTGCCATGGAGCTCACTCTCAGCGTAACCTACCTCACAGGCTTGTTGTGAGGATAAAATGGAGAGGAGGAGGAGGATTATGCCACAGCTGCCTTAGGTTAGGAAAAAGGGCAAGATATAAATATAATAAATAAAAATAAATAAATATAATTATGTTCTAGAAGCAGAAGTGCCTGTTAACTTGAAAAACCTGTTCCTCTGCCTAACTTTCACAGATTTCCCCCCTTCCCATAGTAGACACCGTCACCACATTCTAGGTCTTTCCTGTCCCTGACCTTTGGGGGGACAGTGGACTGCAGTGAGGAGGGGCGATTGGGAAAGCCAGTCACAACTTTGTATAGCTGTGTGTGCACACGTGTGCATCTTTATAAATTAGCATCAGTCGATGAGCAGGGTTTTACTTGTTTGTCCTTAATATTTGAAAAGAATTGCATCACCTGGCATAACCCCAGAACAGGAACTCTGCTGTAACCATATTACTCCCCCCCCCCCCATGGGTTCCCCATAAAAACTTTGCTCTGGCCAAAACTACACTTTGGGATTGTTCATACAACCTGAAATATTTCCACAAACAACTCACTTGCAAGCCTGATGCTTTATTTAGGTTGATTACTGTTTGTGCCATGCCAAGGAAATTCAGTTCTGAGGCACTTTCAGTAATCTCTGTATCCCATCTATAGTTGCATGCATCTGGTGCACTCATTGTGCAAATTTGGTTCGCTACAAAACACTGTGATGATACTCTGTTCCATATGTGAGATCTCATTGGGTTGGGTCACTTAGAAGAAGAAAGCATCGGTAAACAAAAATGGTGCCTCAGCTGCAGAAGCGGAAATGAGAGGTGGCAAACTAGCAAGAAACCATTGGAGGTGGGCCATGTTTGCCCAAAGCAACCCCCCCAAATACCTCAGAAATATTAAAGGACAAAAATTCAGCATAGCTCTAATAGATATCCTGGCACTTGCCATAGCATACGAGTCTTCTTGACATATTTGCTGTATTTAAGCATTGAATACAATTATTCCTAGTCTCTGCTTGGAATTGCCTCTCCTAAGGCCTGCCTTGCCACAAGTGAGTGAATAATCAGTTGTCAAACTCTGCTTTTAAAGCCAAACATGTATAATCTCAGGGGAGCATGGAAAATGCTACATTAAAGTCTGCTATAATTAACAGTTTGCAATGCTGTTAAAATTATGGGTTATGCACAAACAGAGGCTTGTATGAAGATAGGTACTTGATGCTGTTACCATGCAGCTGAACTTGAAGATTATTACAGTAATACCTTGGATTGCAAGTAACTTGGTTTGAGAGTGTTTTGCAAGACAAGCAAATTTTTAAATATTTATTTTAAAAAAATTGACTTGCAATACAAGTACTGTAGTACAACTTAAATTAAAAATCTCTGTACAAATTTTTTTGGGGGAATTTCATTTTGATATAAGAGTGTTTCGGATTACAAGCATGTTTCCGGAACGAATTATGCTCTCAATCCAAGGCATGACTGTATTTCTTATGTGTGTCTGAATTGTCTTTTACTGGTCATAATTCTTTACATGCATCATTTCTACTTTAAAAAGTCAATAAATAAAAGTGCAAAAAAAAGTTGTTCTGCTTGTGTTTTCACAGAGGTGGAGGTGGTGGAGGAGGAGGAGGCGGAGGAGGAGGAGGAGGAGGCGGAGGAGGGTGGCGAGCTGCCCAAGACAGGGATCAGATGTACAGGTATGCTAGGAGAGGACCTAGTAACTTTTAAAAAATATGCAACAATATTTATGTTGTATTGTTACTATTATTTTATTATTATTATCATAATTATTTGTTATTACTTTGCTTGGATGAAAAAAAGTTAATAAACCATTATTTTAAAAAATATGCAAATAATGGTAGTAAAATGGTCTACTTGGGTGGTGGTCTATTGTACTTCCAGAGCTAATAAAGCTAGTAGATGCTGGTCAAGTTAATACTTAGTAAGTGACATAGCTCCTGGAGTAAACCTTATCTTCTATAAGCATTCAGCATAGGCTTTGGTTTACATTTGGAAAATTCACTGTTGGTGACAAAAAATAGTGAATCTGAAGACTTCAGTGGGAAGGTATGCTGCAAAACGTAAGAGTCTAAAGATCAGAACCCATTGCTTTATTTTGGGTAAAGAAAAGGACATCTCTTCCATAAGTGTTACATTCTCAAACAAAAATATTTTCTGGTGTTGGTATCTCTAGTAAGGAGCGGTGGCAGCATACTCTTGTTATACATTATGTTACCTGATTGAAGTTAACTTCAGAATTGGCAGTTACTCTAACCAGGTAATTCACATCGCTACAAAAACAACTCTGCCTCTGACCTTTAAATGAAGATGTTCTTGCAAAAAAAAAGTATTACATGGAGCAGTCTTAGTGTTTCCAAGTTGATTCTTCAGTCGTCTCATTGATGTACTAGTTAAGGATGATATATTTAAAATATATTCACTCAACTGTAGTTGTAATAGCTTTAATGCAAGTAGGTTTCTTACAAGTAACAAGTAAGTTTCTGAGAGCACAGTCCTATGTATTGCACTCTCCTTATAAGGAAGCCTCCAAGTATCCAATGCCCTGCTGAGCTGCTGCCAGCTGGGCGAGAGGCTCAACAGGTGATTTTGCCTCTCAGTCCTCCGTTTTCTGCTTTTTCCTCTAGGTAGGCCTCTGGGCCTGTCTAGAGGAGGCAAGTATAGAAATACCCATGACCTGGTGTTTTGTTTTTGCCCTTGGTATGCATGAGAAATTAGTAACAAAACCAGTATGGTTGGTTGGGTGTGTGTGTGTGTGCGTGTGCGCACATGTATTATATAAAAACATAAGTCACACCATTATTATTATTATTATTATTATTATTATTATTATTATTATTATTATTATATTCTCTCTGCAGGAGAAGATCACCATCTCCATATTACAGCCGAGGGGGCTACAGATCTCGCTCTCGCTCTCGATCCTATTCACCTCGTAAGTAACAAGTTTAACACACATTGAATTTCAGAATATTGACAATAACTTAGGGGAAAGGGCTACCTAAAATTGAATACAATTAATCCTAACAGGCCAGTGGAATTGTTCTGAACCCCAGCAGCTGTTTGAAATATTTGTAAAACATTTTTAGCAAACCAGGACCACTTTATACTCCATGTACCCTTCAACAATTATTGTGTCAGTTGTCCTGTGGTGTTTCATCTATTTCCCTCCCCGCTTCTGTGTTTTTAATAAAATTACGTTTAGCCTATTAAGTTATCAGGGATCCAATTTACCCTATTGGAATGAATGGGAAAGTGAAACTACCAAACCCCCAGCAACTTCACAAAATAGGTAGGGAAAATAACGTAGCATTTTGCCTATATCATAAATGCCATATTTTTGTGTTTGTGTTTATACCATTTGAGGAGCATTGGAGTCATTTTTTTTTCTAGTTTTGTAAAATAAAATAAAAATTCTCTACAAAATCATTATAAGCACTGCAGTGGTATTGTTGGACCTCATGAGTACATTTTACCCATGGGGATTAATTTTGCTCCAGGTTGGCTTCACTCTAATAGTGCAAATGTGCAATACTGGTTTCTTACTTGTAATGGTATTTTTGAAATGATACCCTATTGGGCTACTGGGGTTCATTGGATCCCTTCCACTATTCACTATGACTCCAGGAGTTCATCAGTACATTTTTGGTCTCTGTTTTGTTTTTCTCTTTTTTCTCCTCCAGGGGTTCCTGATGGTTCAGTGAGGAATTTAAGTTAATATTGTGGGGTCCAATGTTACCCCAATAATTCTTGTATTAGACTATGTTATTGGAACCACCACCAACAAAACATTATGTTAGACTGGGGTCAATTTGAAATCATTATTTCCAGCTAGGACTCTAAAGGGTCTATTGGATTCCAATAGACCACAAAAATGGTATACGAGGGCTAATTTATTCTAAATGTAAGTAATGCCACTTTTACTTTATATATGTGTAGGCTTGGATCCAGATATCCCTTGAGCGAGGATTTCTTCCACTGGCAGAAGGGGGAAGGTGACTCTTGCCTATTTGCCTTGAAGCCTTTGTGTGTGTCCCCCTCTAGATTATTGGAGGATCCTCCAGAAGGGAGGAGGGGTGGCACAAGGACTAAGCAAAAATTACCTCCACCTCCCCTTCTGTGAGCAGGAGCCTTTGCTCAAGCAAAGACCATTCAGCAAATGGAAGGAGCTTTTCCCATTCACGGAAGAACATGTCTGGGTCCAAGCTCTTTAATGTGCATGAGGGGAAGTACTTCTCACAACTAGTAATTAGCTTTCTGATTTGCCCAGTTTGTGTATTGAGGTTTTTCCTACCACACCCAAGTGTATAGCTTTTGAACTAACAGTGCCTGATGACTGTGAAGGTACAGAATTGCATAGATTCAGGATTATAATGGAGCTCCTAATCTCTTTTTATTTGCAGGTCGCTATTGAAGTGTGAAACCGAGGACTTTGTAGCTACAGACAGTGCATTGATATTGCAAACTTGTGGACAATACTTTGTTACTTTTGTTCAAGTCTAATAGTGCCTAGTGAATTAGGTGACTTTTACACCTTTTATGGAGACTACTTTTGGTGAAGTTTTAAAATGCTGTTTCATTCTGCATATTTGTGTAGTTGGTGCTTTGTTCAGAGTTGTGTTTTGAAAAGAGTATGTCTTCCGCATGTGTTTAGTCTGAACTTTGCAGAAGGATTTCTATTGTCCATAATTCTTTGTTCAATTTTTTTTTCAGTTTCCAGGGTATTTTGAAGATCAAAACCTGTGTAATATGCTTTGAAATGGTGGCATAATAAAAAGTTTTTTTACTTACTTTGAAGCCCATATCTTATACTTAGCCAAAGTGTGAGTCAGAGAAAAAACAAAACTATTTACAAATTCAGAGCAGTAGCCAAAATCCTGTGCCCTGAATCCCTCTCTCCAATAACGTCTGTAATAGGTAGTCTGAATAAAAAGTCCATATTTTAACTTGCTATTTCTGTAAGTAGATAAAGGTTTTTTGTTCTAGAAGATATAAGCTGCTTGAAACTTGTATAAGGAACTGTACATTTAAATTACAGAGATGGTGATTTGGAAATTTGGTTGTCAAACAAAGCAGTCTATCACTCTTGTGGAAATAGTTTGCATCCTAGTTCCATGATGTGCAAGTATTCCCCCAATAGCCAAGCAGACTAAACAGTTCTGGCTGTATTTTTTTTAAGGATAATGTGTTGAAAAACAACTTCAAGCTCATTGGTTTTAGGGAGTTGTATGAATGATTTACACATCTCTTACTTGGTAGTCTCAGATCAATAGGTCTGCAACAGTGTATCCTGCCCTTTGCGTGTGCATAAACTGAAATATTCCCAGTTCAGGTGGGACTTCCGTCTTCATCTTCAATCAGCAACATAGATTAATTTCCATTTTTCAAGCCCCAATTACTGGGTAAAGACAAATGTGTGCTCATGAGAACTTTAAAAAGCTGCACAAATTTCAACACTGAGAATGTTAAACTCTTTGACAACTCAGAAGTAGGCAAGGAACCTAGAGCCTCTTGATTTGCAGAAAGTCCCTATGTAAGTGTGTGTACCCTTTTAAAACAATTCACTGCGTGTCTTAGTACACAGCAGTTTATCTTTCAGTGGTCAATACTTTCTCATCAGCTAAGATGATGTAGTAGTTTCTGGCATGGGAATGGCATAATGGTTAAATATGTCATCTCAGTAGGTGATAGGTTCTGTATATTAAACTTGCTAAGAACATTAGTTTAAAAACTTCTTTGTTTTTAAAACAAAGTAGAAAAATGAGATTCTGGATGAAAGGATCTGTAAAAATGGAGGGTGGGGTGCTTTTGTATTTTAATTAAACTGTAGAATAACATTCAAAAGCTGGAATTCTTACAGTGTTTTTTAGTATTGAGGTATGCTGCACAGTGGGGCAAGGGGTGAACGTATGACATCACCCTATATATGTTCATATAATCCCAGGAGTTCTGTGTGTGGATTACTAACAACTCCTACTAGCAATGCTGTTATAGGGGATTCAGATGGGGATTATAGCCACTTCTTGAGTACCTAGAGTGCTTCTCTAGCATCTCAGATTTGTATTACATACTGCCTTGCTTGTTTGTGTGTAATGGATCCAATTTCTTGTTCTCCTGACCTCCATGGAGAAGACACTTGCCTCATTAAAATTTTGTTACGTATCCAGCATATGGAATATCCTTAGAGCTCCAGAGCTAAAACAAAAACAAAAAAGTCGCTGTTCACACCTTAAGACAAGATTTATTATGACATAAACATTTTGTGGACTAGGACCCACTCCAGATACTAAATTAACATAGCAAAGAGTTTATGTTAGCACTAGAAAGATTGCATTAGCACTAATTACTGTGATTACCTTGTATACATTTGAGCTTTGCATAAAAATGTCAGCGTGCCTCTTCTCATGGCCTTTTGCCCCCACTGTTTAATTTTTCCTTCTCTATATAGCTACATGAGAAAATATATAACTGAGAATACACTTCATATATGTGATGAAGTGGGCTTTAGTCTACAAAAGCTTCTGCCATAAGACACTTGGTTGATTTTGCTGTAATAAAATACCAAGGCTAGACAACTAATCTGTTGCTGGACAAAGTGAAAAATATAATTCAAACAAATGGAAAAACAAAATGCAGAGGGTTAAAAGCTTATACAGAAAGTAAGAATTTGTGAATTCAGTGACACAGGTGCAATATCCTATCCACATATAATAAATGGAGTTACAGTCATGCCTTGGATTGGGAGCATAATTCGTTCCAGGAAACGTGCTTGTAATCCAAAACACTCTTATATCAAAATGAAATCCCAAAAAAAAAAATTGTACAGAGATTTTTAATTTAAGTACTTGTATTGCAAGACGTCACTTGTATATCAAGTTAAAAAAATTTAAATAAATATTTAAAAATTTGCTTGTCTTGCAAAACTCTCTCAAACCAAGTTACCGTATTTTTCGCTCCATAACACGCACCCCCCCCCAAAAAAAATGGGGAAATGTCTGTGCGTGTTATGGAGTGAATACTGTAAAAATATTGTAAAAAAAAATTTTTTTAAAACGTAATTTTTTTTTCATACCTCCCTCTGCCGCTTCACAGCTGAATCCCCGCCTCTCAGCTGCTCCAGCAGCAGCGCCCCCCTGCCCGGCAGCAGGGGCGGGCGGGTGCAGCCCCCCCCCCCCGCAGCAGGGATGGGCGGGTGCAGGGCCAGAGCGGCGCGCGGCTGGGCAAGCGGCGGCACCCCCCCGGCAGCAGGGAAGGCGGGTGCAGGGCCAGAGCGGCGCGGGCGCGGCTGGGCAAGCAGCGGCGGCCTCCCCCCCCCCAACAGCAGGGATGGGCGGGTGCAGGGCCAGAGCGGCGTGCGGCTGGGCAAGCGGCGGCCTCCCACCCCACCCCACCCCACCCCACCCCGGCAGCAGGGACGCAGGTGGGTGCTGGGCCAGAGCGGCGCACGGCTGGGCAGGCAGTGGCGGCAGAGCAGCTCATGGGCCCCGATCCCGCCGGCGGCGGCGGCCCAATTTCGCTCTTCTGAGCGGCGCAGAGCCGATGCCGCCGCACTGCCGATGAAGCTGCGCCGCCGCGTCACATCCGGCCCGATCCCTTTGGTGGGGGCGGCCTGATTTCGCTCTTCTGAGTGGCGCGGAGCATTCTCCGCGCCGCTGGAGCCAATGCTGCTGCCGCCACTGGTGCAAATGCCACCGCCGGAGCTGCTGCCACCGTGTCACATCCCACCCAATCCCGTTGGCGGGGGCGGCCTGATTTCCCTCTTCTGAGCGGTGCGGAGCACTCTCCGCGCCGCTGGAGCCGATGCTGCTGCCGCCGCCGGAGCCGATGCTGCTGCCGGAGCCGCGTCACATCCTGGCTGCTCCGGACCCCTGCAGACCAATCCTTTCCCCTGCAATGTGAACTCCAGCCTGCAGCTTTGCCATTCTCCCACCACCACCAAAGGAGAGCTGCTCTCCAGAACAGGCAACAGGTGCTACCAAACGCCATGCTAGGTGAAAGCTGCACTTGTTGAATTGATGCCTGTCACACGGACAATAAAAACAAAGGTTCTCTATGAAAGGGTGGGGGGGAAGGGAGAGCACGAGGAGGCAGGTAGGCCCGCGTGAAAGTACGGTAATGGTTATCAGAAAACAAGAAAAAAATATTTATGTGCAAATTATTGGAAAACTAATAACGAGAAAATAATTTGAGTTTTTTTATTCATTATAACCTGTTTTGGATTGTTTTTAAGAAATATAGGGTTAAAAAAGCAATAAATAAATGTATGGAGATATTATTTTGTTCTCTTGTTATTAGTTTTCCAATAATTTGCACATGATTATTTTTTTCCCTGTTTTCTTCTTCTAAAATCTAAGTGCGTGTTATGGCCAGGTGCGTGTTATGGAGCGAAAAATACGGCACTTGCAATTCAAGGTATTACTGTACAAGCTTTGCCTACTTTTTAAATAATACAATTAGATGTCTACTGCTATGGAAGTCCACTATGAAGCTCACACAAGTACATTCCATAGTAAACTCATTACTATATTGTGACTGTTCTATATGTTGGAAGTGTGTAATTCCCCCCCCCCAGATATAATAGTTTTTGGGGGGGCGGGAGTGCAACTTACAGGGGAGGTGTCAGGCCTGTAGACAATAGATAAGTTATTGTGCAATAAATTGGGAAAGCTGTAAGATCGCTTTCTGAGTTAATGGTTGCTCATTTTGGTGATCCTTTTTAAACAGGACCAATATTTGTCATTAATATAATTAACATGCAGAATCACCAACTCCTATCTTCACCTGTTTCTCATTTTCCCTTGTATTACACGGCACAAATGTGAACTCAGTGTCAGTTTGTGCTTCTGTGCTAATGCATGTCTCTAGAACAACTGCTGTCTATGTATCCTGGCTGGCTCAGTACTGACAAAGTTACCCCAGCCTAATTATTGAGGAAGAAAACAATGTCAACTTATCTACAGTTTATCTGTTTGCTTCTCCTTATTCATTTACAATCATAAGAATGTGATTAATTAGCTTCGTAGTACTGCTTAGGAGATTCCAGTTATAACTAGAGAATGAAAAGTAATCGCCATAACCTTAAAGACCAGAGTGATTGGGTGATAATGGAGTTCAATCCTGGAAATTGGAATTAAGTTCATGAGTGTCTGGAGCAACTAAATGCTTCCCTGAAGAGACTAGCATATATCTGGATTTAACTTCCCGTTGTTATAGGTAGGTTTATATTGTGCTGCCTGCACTAAATGCTTCCCTGAAGAGACTAGCATATATCTGGATTTAACTTCCCGTTGTTATAGGTAGGTTTATATTGTGCTGCCTGCACTATATAAAGTTGCCTCCTGGTTGGTTGCCAGTCAGGGCATGAAAATTGGTAGCTTATTTGGTATAGCATCATTTTGCACTAGCTGAAGCCCCTATGAATGGTTAATTGGATGATGTCACTATTCATATAAGTTACCTTAATTCCAAGCTGTCCCTGTGCTGTCTCTACAGCAAGGGTGGGCAACCTTCCTAGCCCTGAGGACCACGTGTTGTACAGGGGTGGGGCAGAGGCTGCAGGTGTACACCAAAGCAGTGCATGCACACACCGCTTTGGGGTTGCAGAGGGAGTGGGAGGCTAAAGTCTGTTCCCCTCCCCCTGTGACCCCAATTGGGATTCCTGCTTCACCCACTACCATTAGCACTGGGAAATGGATACTGGTTGTATTGAGGTCGCCCTCAGTGATCCTGTTAAGGCTTGCTGTCCCAGTGCTGGAACAGCTGCCTTCCCTGCAGCCCACCTCATTAGCTGGGCTGTGAGAAAAGTGGGTGGGAGGCTGGCAGGCTGCATGGAGAGTACCCAAGGGCTGTGGGTTGCCTACACTTGCTCTACAGCCTTATGCTTTCATTCAGCAGAGATCATCCTGACCAAAACTTTTTTAAAAATTGGAGTCCCATCAGTCAGTAGGATTGACTACACACCTAGCAAAGCCCTGCAGTCAAAAGCTCGAGTGTACTTGTTTTTCTACATTTAAACTAAAGATGTTTGAGTCTCCCTATGACTGGCTTTGCAGTAGCATGCAATCCAAGTTACCCTAAAGAATGCTGCAAAGCTATTGTCCTGTGAAGAGGGAAGGTTGACAGCCACTTACCCAAGAGGTTAAGGCAATGCTATAAAGTTTTCTATAGTTCAGGTGGTCCACCTTACTGTTGTCTTCTGTAGCAGCATGTCTAAAACTTTTATCTTGTGGCCACCTTATAAGCATTTAAGACCTTTCATGTGTACATCCAAGAAAAAGAATCTCACTAGGTATGTCTGTGTAGTCCCTCCTCCCAGAGGAGTTGTGATCATACTGTGAGAAACAGCCTGTATGCCTACATTATAATTTAGAAAGAGCCTGAAATTTGCTAGGTGCTGACAGGTTTGAAAACAAGGTAGTCACAGCTCACAAGGTCACAATCTAAAAGGCATGACAAAAGGAAAAGGGGGTGGGGAGGGAAAATGAAAACGAGTAATCTCAGTCACCAATTCTTAAAAGTTGCAGAGTTCTTATAATCAGATGCAGAATTTCAGAAACCAGCCATTTCTGTTATGCGAGTACCGGCATCTTACAGCTGTTCTTGTTGCAACTAATAAGTATACCATCACTACCTATAATCTCTTGTCTTCTTTACAAAGTTGGTGTGGAAATGCTGTGCAAAACTGCAAAATGTACTGAGCTAGTTGGGTGACTTCGCAACATGCTAGCAGCCTGGCGCTGCATTGATCTCATGTTCAAACAGTGCACTCTTGTGGTGTTTCATGAGTTGGCAGCTACATCTAAAGCAACTGAAACTATGGTTGTAGGAAAAGAGACTATTCCTATAATTTAATATGCCTCAGGAAATATATATGCCCAGAGGGAGCTGGAAGAGAAAGTAACTTTGGAATTATCACCCTGAATGGTTTCTCATGCTGCCAGTTGTAGCCAGACCAGTCCAATCTGAATAAAATCGCAGACATCATCACTAATTGGTCACACTGAAAAAGAGGATGGTGTGAAACCACTAATTCAAAACCACCTGCAGAAAGAGATTGTGCACCAAGAAACTTAGTCTGAAAAGTTTGAGAACATGACAGCAATGCACCACAATAAGATACAATTTTTAAGCCATTAGGAATATTTTCTGGAATGTTGACTCAACCTTGTATCTTACAAAATAGTTATGAAAGTGCAATCCTGTACATGACTACTCAGAAGTGAGCCTCGTTAAGTTCAATAGGATCAACTCTTAGGTAAGTGAGTAAAGAATTGCAGCCTGAGTATGAGAAAAGAACCTAGTGAGCTGGATGGATTTCCCAGAAATTAGTTAAAATAACAAAGAGTTGTGGCACCTTAAAAAATAACATTTATTCTGGCATAAACTTTAATGGACTATAGCCCAAATCTGTTTTACCATAGTTCAGTAGAGAGAGTGTACAGAGGTTTCATCTTTAGAGCTAACATAAATCAAAGCTTCAAAAAAATAATAATTGTGAAGCCTCCCCTTCAGAAATCTAGGAGCCTTCATGTTCCCCCTTTCACTTAAGAATTAGAAATCCATCATCATAGGCTCCAGTGCACTCTTCCCATCCTTATTTCTTGTCCCATTCACATTGCAATACCTTAGGCTGAGCCTCAGTCAGTAAGGGAGTAAGCTGGGCTGATGAGAAGGAAAGAAGAATTAAGTTTAGGAAAAGAATCTTAAACTGCCAATTTTCTACTGCCTTTATATAAATCTATGGTATGACCGCACTTGGAATACTGTGTACACTTCTGGTCACTGCACCTAGAGTTGAAAAAAGTGCAACTCAAAAGTCTCAAATGATCAAGGTACTGAAGCAATTCTTTGAAAAAACTTACAACATCAGGACTGTTTAGCTTGGAGAAAAGGCGAGTGAGGGGAGAGATTATAGTGTACAAAATTATGCATGGTGTGGATAGGGAGGCATTTTTCTCTGAAAATACTAGAA
Source organism: Shinisaurus crocodilurus (assembly GCA_021292165.1). NCBI lineage: Eukaryota > Metazoa > Chordata > Lepidosauria > Squamata > Shinisauridae > Shinisaurus > Shinisaurus crocodilurus. Next base: position 59,331,636 of record CM037878.1, read on the forward strand.
CCCAGGGGCTGCCCATGTACACCAGTTGCTGGGAAACATGGGAGGGGGGGAGCTATTGCACTCATGTCCTACTTGTGGGTTTCCCATAAGCAGCTGGTTAACCACTGTGTGAACAGAATGCAGGATTAGATGGACCTTTGGTCTGATCCAGCATTGCTCTTATATTTTTAAGCAGTAGTTCTTTGGCATTTGGAGACAACAAGAGACCTGGGGAAGAAGAAAGCTTTAGTGGAAATTATGGGTGTGTGTGCTCTGAACAGTATGATCTTCCCAGAGTACAGATTTTTGAAACTTAGCTGGGAGTGTCTTAGCAAGAGAAAGTGTCTGGAATGATTGGGGCACTACAATGATGTATTCAACCGAGGAATATGAAGAGGACACAAACTTTATGCAGGAAGACAACATACAGTGCAATCCTACATGTGTCTATTCAAAAGTAAGTCCCACTGATTTTAATGGGGCTTACTCTCAGGTAAGTGAGCCTAGGATTGCAGCCTTAAAATGTTAGTTGTATATATAATGTGGTATTTCTGGAAATAATTTCCAGTTTTGTTGTAACGTGTTTTGTGGTATTTTAATTGTGTTTATTTTCACTTTGCTTTGGGAGCCTTCAGGCAGAAAAGTGGCATAACATGCTATGATAAATACATGTAACAATTTTATCTTGACTAGCTCCTCCGAGAGGACGACGTGGGTGGCATCATACATGTATTGATGCCTCTTGTTCATTTGTGGTCCAAGGCTAAGCACAAAGATTGGTCTTCCTATTGACAAGAGTTCTAGGAAGAGTTGAAATCTACCCAAGAGCAAAGGAACTTAGTAATAAAAATACATCAAGAGCACAATCCTATGCAAGTTCAGACAGAAAAAAGGCCTGCAACTCCCATCATGTCCCAGCCAAATCACTTGAAGTGGACTGAGATCTGACTATAAAATGTCTAACACATAAAATACTTAAAACGTTAGCCGGGGGAAGTTTGCAGTTATAGACTTGTGATCAACCCAACAAACCATCTTGACTCAGCTTATTGTATTTTGAACTTCACAAAGTTATATTAGGGATGGGGAATCTCTGGCCCTCCAGATGTTGATGACCTACTTATCCCATCATACCTTGCCATTGGCCAGGCTGGCTGGGGCTGATGGGAGCTGTAATACAACAGTGTCTGGAGGGCGACAGGTTCCCTAGCTGTGTTATACACAATAACTCCCAGGACATTTTAAATTTGTTTTACGAGTCTCCTGTTAAGAACATTTAATGTGAGGAGTGAAGAGTTAGGATTGAAGAAAAGTTCACCTGCAAGAGGCAAGTTCATCTTTTCCCTAATCACTTATCAATTCAAATACATTCAGGGTCTCAAGGGCAGTTTCTCCAGTTGACTGCAAATGTCCTGGAAGTCCTTCCATGCAAGTATAAAATATTGGGAGTTAGTGAAATGTTAGGTCAACTCTCAGTCACTACCCTGGAAATGGAGTAATGTTACATCAGCAGAAGAGCTGGCATAAGTTGAAACACTGCCATTGAAGAAATTTAGAGCTGAACATGACTTCCCCCTCCTCCTCCAGGGCTGGCCCAAGACAATTTGTTGTTTGAGACAGGATGATATGGGCGCAGGCGCCCCACTTTCATGCATAGGAGCCAACCAGAGTGCCAGTTGGATCTTACTTCATCACCAGTGATAGGACAGCACCTTCCAATGCACCTGAGGGTGTCAGCATAGCTTTGGGGATGCAGGCCAGGCCATTTGGCATATAGAGCTCTGTTCTCCAACACAGTGGTGCAGTCAGGTGATTTTAGACTGGACATAATGATATGGGGGTGCTCTTTATATGGCAATGTGTATTATTTCACTTCAACATGTGATAAGCGAGCCCTGCTGTGTTTAGGAGCAGTCCTGCTCATTCTGATGGCAGTTGTAGTTCGATACATTTGGGGGACACCGGGTTGGGGAAGGCTGTTCTAGAGAAACACCTACTAAGGACCTCAATTCCACTGCTGAAACTATGGATGAAAGGGCAGGGTTCCTTATGACAGAGTGAGACAGGAGGCCATGCTGCAAAGGAGGACTTCACACCCCAGCCCTGCACGTGTGCAACTCCAGACACTCCTCAATGATAGCAGTTATATCAATCCATTTCAGTCTGGTTTCAGATGCAGGCAGGCTTGGCACCAAAATGGCCTTGGTTGCTGTGATAGATGATGACCTATGCCAGGAGGACAGGTGAGTGCAACCCTGGACCTCTGTCATGCCTGACCCTGGCATAGGCTGAGATGACTCTTCAAATGAAGAGCCTGGCCTAGCAGAACATGCGGGCCCTGTGGATCCCCCTGACTTTAGCAAGACCCCAGGCACCTCTGGCATCAGTGGAGAAGTTACACTGCTGGGTTCTTCAACAGCAGTGGACTTTGAGGAACCCCCAGGTAGGGCCCCCGAGGACTTTTTCTTACCTGTGGTGTCAGGAGGAAGCCAAGCATCCACCCAGTCCTCAAGCATGCTGGCATGGAAGCTTTGGTGTATAAGCTTTCAGTTGGAACTTGTTAGCTGCTTGGAGCAACATCTTTCTACCAGCTTCAGTGCCTTGAATCCTTGCTTCTTGACTGATTCTCTGTGCTGCTGACCCTTGGAATCCTGCTAAACTCTGCTCTTTGGACTGTAATTGTGTTGGTCTGCTTAACTATGTTTTGACCTTGGCCATGCCTCAGACCCTGCTCTTGGACTTCTCCTTTCTTGACTGGTAATTCTGTGCTCTTGACTTTTGCCTGCCTACTGACTTCTACTTTGAACTCTCCTCTTGCTGGACTGATAAAACTGTGCTTGACTTTTGCCTGTCTGGTGACTTACTAAGAGATTTGCCCCATAGTTAGTCCCAGGCTGAGCCTAACCCAGCCGTTGCAGGACAACCTCTTGGCATTTCCCATGGGATCCCTCTGGACTGGCATTCTTCAATGGCTCAGCATGTATCTCAATGGCAGTTTCAAGAAGGTGGTGCTAGGGAACTATTACCCCTATAGCAGCTTTTCCGTGATGTGCTACAGGGCTCCATCTTGTCTCCTGTGCTGTTTAACATCTACCTAGTTGGTAGATACCCTTCTTGTTACTCACCTCAGCTGTCTCCAGGATGGGACATAGATAGTGGGGTCCTCCACTATACCTAGCTCGACCAAGACACTAACAATTGACCCAATGAACATGGAAGAGGTGTCGGATGGGATGATGGGGCTGGGCAAAATGACAGATATTCAGAAATATGTGAGAGCCAGGCCATTACCAGATTGGGGTTATTGGTGCATGTACCACAACTTATTAGCTTTGACACCGCTCTCTCTTGTTCCTTGTGCATGTGTGCCCACATCCAGGCCTCTCTAGTGTGACATCCAGGATTTAAATCTAAGACCTCATGCATGCTAAACCTCTACTGCTTCTTCAGTCTGGTGCAATATGAGTGGGTCCAGATTTCCTTTTGTGGTGGTATGCTTATGGAGTTACTCTATGGACCAAGACTTAGAGCAGCCTTTCCCAACCTGGTCCCCTCCAGATGTGTTAGAGACTACAACTCTCATAATTCTGCAGCCATGCTGGCTGAGAATTATGAGAGTTGTAGTCCAACGCATCTAGAGGGCATCAGGTTTGGGAAGGTTGACTTTGGGGTTTTAGTCCTGCCCCTTCCTTTTTTTTTTCTTTTGCATCTAATACCATTGGTGCTGGTCAGGCAGCCAAAAGATATTCAAACATTTATTTATTTATTTATTATATTTATACCCCGCCTTTTTTCTTGCAAGGAACCTAAGGCAGCTTACATAATCCTCCTCCTCTCCATTTTATCCTCACAACAATCCTGTGAGGCAGGTTAGGCTGAGAGTCAGTGACTGGCCCAAAGTCACCCAGAAATCTTCATGGCCGAGTGGGGACTAGAACCTGGATCTCTCGAGTCCCAGTCCAACACTTTCACCACTACACCACACTGGCTCGCTATGGGATGGGGAAGAGTCTCAGCAGGTGTAGTCCCATCCTAGATCATCTTCTGCAGGATTCTGGAACAACCCCCTGCCAAGGCTGTGAGATCAGAGCGAAGGACTATCCTCATCATTTAAAGCAGGAGTGAGCAGACCTCAGGCTTAATGGATCTAGTTTGCTGAACCTGAAGGTCCACCAACCGGAGCCAGATGCATAATGGTGGCTGAGGAGAGCTTCTCTTCTATATATCTAAAATTATTGACCAGTGTGGTTCTGAGCACATGCTCAGTCCATGAATTTGTTTTCAGTACCTGAACTGAGCTCACAGCCTTTTCACATAGATTCACACCTGGTTCCCCACACAACTTTCTTAGTGCAGTCTAATTTAGGGGAGGAGCCTTTTAGTTGGTGCTGTTGTTAAACCATTGGGAGCCTGAAACTCTTACAGACCTACTATAAACCCCCCTGAGATCTGCTGGCTGGGGCATGCTGGGAGTCAGAGGATTTTTTTTCTGTCTACACATGCAATAGGATTGCATCTTTATTAATTTATATACTACCCAACTGGCAGAAGCCCACAGAGCCATTTAAAATATTTTTTTAAAAACCCAAAATAAAATAACCAAAACAAAACAACAATGGCAATGTAAACATATTTAAAATATTAAAGAGCCACAGAATGAGAGTAACTCAATCAAGAGCAAATGCCTCCTGGAAGAGGAAGGACTTAACCTGGCATTTAAATATATAGAGTGAAAATGCCAGGCAGATTTCCCTGGGAAGGGCATTCCACAGCTGGGGGGGGGGGGGGGCGACACCACAGGGAAACCTCTTTTCCTGGTAGCCATCTGTTGCACCATTGGGGGTGCCCAGAGAAGAGCCTCTGAAGATTATCTTAGCAATTGGGTAGGAACATAATGACGTTATGGGACATAATGGGAATGCCCACCCTTGCTCTGTTGTATGCTGATATGTGTTTGCCTGGCAAATGGATCATTTGCAGGCTATCTGTATTTGAACCCCATATCTGCAGGGAACCCTGAGGTGCTTGCCTATCCATGCCCATTGCTGGGCTCCTGCTCACTTCACCACAGTGGTCCTGGGAACATAGAAAGCTGCCTTATACTGAGTCAGACCCTTGGTCCATCTAGCTCAGTATTATTGACACTGACTGGCAGCAGCTCTACAAGGTATCAGGCAGGATTCATTCCTAGCCCTACCTGGAGATGCCAGAGATCAAACCTGGGACTTTTTGCATGCAAAGCAAGTGCTCTGCCGCTGAGCTACAACCCCCCCCCCCGACTGGTCGGAGAAGACACTGTGGTGTTTTTGTGGCAGCCACATTACATTTTCTATCTGTACTAGGGAGGGTGACATCATGGAGGCATTCTACCATTGCTATATATTGACGGGTTCCTTCCACATATGGTTAATATGGAAGTGTTGTCAGCATGCAACACCATTCTTGGTGGGTGGCAGCAGAGTTGCCATGGTCACTGGGGGAGGTTCTTTCAGTGTTCCTATGTTATCTCTTGCTGAAAGTAACATTGCCTACTTGCTGCTTGAAGTATATGAGATGTCTACAAGGAAGAAGGACCAAATCCACAACAAATCAAAATGGAGGTTTCATAGATTTCATAGATCATAGACTTGGAAGGGGCCTACAAGGCCATGGGTTGTCCATCTCTAGAATGATGACTCTGCAGCTCAACAGAAGGGCTGCTCTTGTAGGTTGCCCTCTTTACTAGCCAACCCTGCCATCTACCCACGCCCTCTGCAGAGAAGAACCTGGAATCGACTCCCCACCCCACAGAGAGAGAGAGAGAGCGCGCAATGTATCCCTATATTTACTGTACCTTTGTGTGGATTTAGGGAGCCAATTTTGGCTGAAAAGCAGGATACAAATATAATAAATACAAACACTATACAAATCTAAGTACAATAGGTGCAGATATGTCAATAAATAAATAAAGATCAGGTAGCCATGTTGGTTCATTAGAAAGGGGGGGGGAATCCAAAATCACTAGCAGTGTAATACCATTAATAGGGCCAATGGAATTGTCACAAAGTAGTGAGTACGCTTTTGAGTTCATCTAATTAAGGTTTACTCCTTAATAAATCCCACTGAGGTCATGCATAGGATTAAGCTGCACACCCCAGTGGCTCCTGATAGGGCTGGACTTTGGGGCACAAATCTGGGTCCCTGCTGCCCCCCCCAAACAGCAGCCAGAGGAGACAGTGGCAGGAGATGATGGAGGCAGAGTGCGGGGTGGGAAGAGGCAGCAGCAGGAGGAAACAAGTGTGGCATCAGCTATGGGGCCCCATAGCTGAAGATGGTGGATGGGGCTGGAGCCTCGCCAGCAGGAACTTTGCTGTATGGCACACACACCCTTAGTAAACCTTTAAAAAGAAAAAAGGCACCACCATACCCCACTACCTGCTAAGCTGGGGAAGTGTGGAAGGAGAGCAGAGTGACCCGTGGTGCAGGAGCAAGCAAGACGGCAGCAGAAGAACACCTGCAAAGGAGGAGGGAGAAACGAACAGCCCAAGGTGGTGCGTGGGGCAGAGGCCCTGCCCCCCAGAAGGGGGCACCTTGCCCAGGTCCTACTCATACCTGGCAGCGCCACTGTGCAGAGCTGCAAAGCACCTCCTGCATTCTCTGTTACAAAATACAGGCTTGGGATTTCGATCACACTAATCATGAACATCCTTTCTCTCCCCCCCCCCGCCCCCCATCACCACTTCCTTTTTGCTGCTTAACAATGAACCTGAAGAAGAGTTCTGGTGAACTCAAAAACCTGCTCATTACTTTGTAATGTTTCCGTTGGCATTAAAAAGAGTGTTCCGCTACTAGTGTATATGTAGTATGTGTCTCTGTTACCTAGACAGGTAAAGGTAAAATCCAAATAAATGGGATAAAATTTTAGATGAATATGTAGTTAGAGTCAAGTGAGTACTAATTATGTTTGTCTTGATTTCCGTCTCATTTATCTATTTTTCAAACACAAGTTTGGGCATTCTCTATTTGTTACTTGGTTAAAATGTATTTCCTACACTCTGGAGGAAGTTCCCAAAAACATTCAGGCAAGTCTGAATCAGCAGCGGTTCCATGGGCATCCAACCTTTCCGCAGAATAATACATGTTGTTAAAAAGTGTTTATAAAATTGGGGGGGGGGGGCGCTTTCCAGAAAAAAATATTCTAACAGCCTGGGAAAAGCGTGAGAACTACTTTCTCGGTCCTAGCAGGGAGATAGGAAGCAAGAATCAACTTCAGGAACCAAGAAGCAATTTCAGCACGGCACCATAGAATCCCTTTGGGCATAATCCACCCAGACAATGAATGAGAAATGTACAGAAATATTTCACGGGCATCTCCCATTCATTTTTTGGAGCTTGCGCAGAAGAACTTTCCGGAGTATTATAACAACCCCCGCTCACGGAGGCTGCCTAGAAACGTGGCTCTCCCAAGCACGTTGCAGCTAAGAATCTCGACGGACCTTAATTAAGGAAAGGTGCAAGCCTCACCACCTCGGAGAGTATAGAACAGCCTTCCCCAGCCTGGTGTCCTGCAGATGTTTTGGACTACGACTCCCAGCATTCCTGACCATTGGCCATGCTGGCCGGGACATGCTGGGAGTTGTAGGTCCCGTCCCCCCGTCTAAACATGCACAGGATTGCGCCCTTAGCTGGATAAAGCTGCTCCCTCTTCTAGGGGGTAGGAAGGGACGGAATTTCGGACTATACTGAAAAGTGCTACAGAAAGTATATGTGATCGTGCCTCTGTTACTGCTGCTGCTTAACTTGTATATAACCAGGCTACAGATGATGATGATGATGATGATGAGAATGGTGTGAGAGAGGGACATTTCCAGGTACGTTCCAAAACGCTGCTGTATTTCCCCAGCTGATGCCTCTCCTTCCAGTTCCGAGGCTGGGATTTAAATGCGATGCCGTCTCCAGCGACAATCGCAGTCCTCGCTTTCCGGTAAGGCTGCCATCCTACGTGCACTTGGTTGGGGCCTGTGGCCGCCTGAAGTCAACCGGGGAGAATAACTTCCGAGTAAACGTACATAGGATCAGGCGGGCTGCTCACGTCGGGGTGGTGGGTTTAATTTTTTTTTTAAGGGCGCAATCCCAGGCATGTTTAGAAAGAATAAATCCTACTACAACTCGCAGCTGAGAGTTTAATAGGGCTTTCCACGAATTCCACCCCATATCGAAGTTATGTGTATAGAATCGCGTCCTAACGCAGTGAGTCCAGACTCAGCCCCACTTACTTCGGTTTAACTTAAGCCAAACACTTCAGTCCTAAAACTCAATTGACCCCGAAGGATGGATGGATGGCGCACAGATTGCAGTCGAATGTACTTCCAAGCGCTGGTTGTGTTTACGGGCGGGGGCAGCAAACAGCAGGTTGAATCTCAAAACCTCCACCCGGCTGTGATTCAGGAAGTGGGCGGGGAGGAGGTTAGCGAGACTCGCAAGAACCAGGACAGTTCTCCTTGGCCTTTCCCGATAAGCTCCCGGCAGCCGGAGGAAAGAAATCTGCCCTTTCAATCAAACCAGCCCAGCGGAGAAATAGGGACTGTGCTGGAAAAGTTGCACTCTGTTTTGGACTCAGATGATCCCCCGTCCAAACTCCTCGCCGGAATTTTGTTTCCTCTGAGGAACGGGGGCGGGTGGGGGTCGCTGAGAGACGCGGCGTGCCCGCGCTTGGAACGCGATTCTAACCAAACCAAACGCGCGCTTCAGGATTCCATCGCAGCACGTGCTAAAAAGTTGCTCGCCAGCGGGGAAAAGCCGCGCCTCGCTCGTCAGTTCTCCCTGGCCACGACGGCGCTCCGCAAGACCTCGTCGCTTCCACCACCCACCGGGAGTTCCAGCGCCCCGGCAGCCAGCCAGCCGCCGCCACCACCACCAGCTCCAGGGAAGACTCATCCGGGAGCGCAGATCTCGGAGCAGGACAGGACTTCCTGCTGCTGCCGCTGCCTATGTCCGCCGAGAGGCGCGTACTAGTCCCCCATCGGGAGCAGGGTTCGCCCGCCTAAGCGCCAGCGGAGAAGATCCGCCCGGCTCAGGGACGGGATCCATCCCAGCGAGGCACGTGGCCACGTGCTTCTGGCGAAGAGGAGAGGAGAGTGGGTGGCGCTTGCTTGGCAGTCCGCTGCTCCACTCGTCCGCCTCTCCGCCCGCGTCCCGGCCAGGTTTGCAGCAGCAGTAGCAGCAGCGCCGCCACCACCACCTCTAGCCTGTCCCGGGCGAAGGAGGCGGGAACGAGCGATCCGGAGCTCGAGGGAGGGTCTGCGCGGGGCTGGGCTCGGCTCCGCCCGTGCAATCGCTCGCTCGCTGCCCGCCCGGCTGCGGGGCGCTGTTGCGACCAGCTCGAGGAGCGGGCAGGGCTGCGCAGGGTGGGCCGGCCGACGGGGAGGTACTGGGCTGGCGAGTCTCGTAGCTGAACTAGGTAGGTGGGTGGCAGGCAGGCAAGCAGGAGGGGGCGGCCGCGGCCTTGGCTTCCCTCCGTCCCTCCCCCACCACCCCCTTCCCGAAGAGGCGGACGATGAACAAGCTCTACATCGGCAACCTGAGCCCGGCCGTGACTGCCGAGGAGCTCCGGCAGCTCTTCGGGGACAGGAAGCTACCCCTCACCGGGCAGGTCCTGCTCAAGTCCGGCTACGCCTTCGTGGACTACCCAGACCAGAACTGGGCCATCCGCGCCATTGAGACCCTCTCCGGTAAGCCAGAAAGCGCGGCGCTCCGCACCGGCCAGGGGGTGTGCGGCGATCCCGCTCTCCTTTGACGGGCCGTCTGGCCCTCCGGCGGCCACCATCCCTTCTTCCCTCTGGGTGGACGAACCCCCCCGGGAACCCGCAAGGAGGCATGGAGCGGCGCGGCCAGGGGAATCCCTGCTCGGGCGGGATTCGCCGGAGGGGGGTGTCCCCCGTTTCACCCAGCCCTCTTCCCGCTGCGGGTGGGGGGAAGAGGGTCGGCGCCCCCCTCCTGGCCAAAGGGATCCTCGCCGCCTCCCCGAGGGCGATGCTGCCGGTGCCCTGGAGCCGATGCCCGCGCCCCGTGCGCCCCTTTCCGCTCGCCCAGCGCGCGCGGCGCTTCAGCAGGCGGCCCGGCGGGCGAGGGAGGGATTTTTCGCTGATTTTTTTCTCCGATTTTATTGAGCGGCTCCCGGGCGCGGGGGACGGCTCCCTCCAGCTCGCCCGGCACCCGCCCGATCTTGAGCACCTTTCTACGAGGTGCCCTGTCCCAACTCGCCGGGGGCCCGGAGCAAAGAGCCCCGAACGTGCCTGGGGGCCCGGAGCGACGCGCAGCCCTTGGGCCGGCCAGCCGCGCCGCGAGCGAGCCGAGCCAAGGCCAGAGCAGCCGGAGGGCGTGGGGAGGGCGGATCGGGCCAGCCCCGGGAGGGAGCCTGGCCATCGGGAGTCAGTGGGCCGGGCCGGGCCGGGCTGGAAGCCACCGCGGAGGGCTAGCCTGAGAACCGCTCTTGGTCCGGTTGGCCCTTCCTAGCTGATGCGCGCAGCTGGGCCGTTTCTTTCGTGGAATCGGTGAGGCTGGGTGGCAGGAGCTCAGGGCAGGGCGAGCGTGGCTCGCCCAGACACCGCCAGCCTTTTGGGGGTGGGAACTTGCTTGCTGGCTCTTCTTGGGTAGTTTGCTCGAGTTCGTAAGAATAGTGTGGGGTAGCAGGCTTATATCTTGGAGCGGGGGTGCCCCAGCGCCTTCTGGTCCTGAACGACCAGTGTGTGGTCCTCGCCTTGGAGCGAGAGTTCATGCGAACGCGCCCAGTTTTAGATCAGAACCGACAGAAGGATTTGAACCCCCCACCCCACCCACCAGGAGCGGGAAGGTTAAAAGGGACAGTTCCACGGGTGTGGGAAGGGGCAGTTCTCTTGGGTAGAATGCCCGACCCCCGGAAACAAAGGCACTTTCTCTCCGCCCCCCTCCATCGTGTGCTTTCAGGGCTCAGTCCGAGTCGGGGGGGGGTGTTTCACCCCAGTCAGCGGTGGCTATTGCTGTTTTCCCCATCAAAGCGCCCCCCTCTTTTCCATGCTCTGCCGTCAACTCTAGGCGATCGCCAGAAGTGTGCCACCCCTTATTCAGCTCTAGCAGACTTTCGTTTCTCAGTACCCGGCACTTTCGCAATAGGGGGAGGCTTGATTCCTTTATTTTTTGCTTTTAAGGTAAAGCGGAGTTGCATGGCAAAGTCATGGAAGTGGATTATTCCGTCCCGAAAAAGCTAAGGTAAATACCTTGCTCTTCTTCCGCGTACTACAATCGCTTGACTCATTAGCCAGAACTGGAGAGAGAGAGAGAGATAGAGAGATATTGCGTCACTGAAGTTTAGGCTGCGGTGTTGAGCATAGTTGAGTAGTTGCATTTTTGCTTTTGTTGTCTATGAGTTGTTGTTTTTTTCTATCTTGGTTTTTTTTTTTTTTTAAAGAGATCAGTATTTTCTCCTGGCTTTCTCATGGTTGTGAGACATTGTTTTCAATTTAGTAAGTTGATGATTCCTTTGAAATGTCATGATGCCTTAACAAAAGTTAAGTTAATGCTTTCTCAACAGTTTCCAGTTGAGAAACTGTTTATAGCCTGATCCTACACACATCTGCCTGGAAGTAAGACCCTAATTGATTTTTTAGAGGGGTGGGGAGCAGGGCTTAAATTCAAGCAAGTATGTGCCTAAGGATTGCAGCCTCAGTGTCAGCTAGCATTTTTAGCAATTATTTTGGCCGGAGCTAGTTCATGGCCAGCCATGTGATGCTGCCCCTTGCTTTATGTTCAGAACTAAACAAGTGTTAAAAGGCTAGTACTTCATTACTTTCTCGCTGCAACTGCCTCACAATGCAGAAACTGGGAGATCTTTGTTGCCAGATGGCTCACCTACCTGGTCTGTATAAACCGTGCCTTATCTGGAGTGCTTTTTTAAATGGATAATCATGGCAGAGATGTGATTTATATGGCCTGGTAGCGTCGACTTCTAATTTTGCCTTTGTTCTGATTGCTGTGTATTATTTCCTCATCTGATGGTTCTTGTTACTCCATGGAAAGCATATTCAAAAAGTTGTTGTGGTATTTTAGGTTATAAGGCAGCAACTGTAATGTTTTTGATCTGTGGAACTCTAATTTACTTTGAGTATTGCTGCATAAACAACTGTTATTATAGCACCGCATCTGTCTAACACAACTTTTGAAATACTTATAAGTTCTGCTGAAGTCTGTTTCCAAATTTCTAGCATAGTGGGTAGAAGGGTGGTGCTGTTGGTCTTTCTTTTTACTGTGAGTGTGTGTGCGCGTTTAATCACAAGCAATATAGTAAGCCCTTTGTTTTAGACTGGAAAACTTGTTATATCCATACGCATTATTGCTCTGAAAGGCTCTGCCTTTATACCTGCTGCCATATTTTTGAGGTTCCATTTGGGAAAAAGCTTCCCTGTGCTTCCCTGGAGAATACTGGGAATTGTAGGACTCTTTTTCTGTCTAAGCATGCATAGGATTGCACCCTAAATGCTATTAACTTATGCTACAGAGCATGATTGCATGTAGATAGATTGGTGTAAATGTTTCAAATCGTATGGTTAGTGACTTGCATATTTTTCTAGAACAGAAAATTAGTTGCATGTTTTTCTGGAGTAGCACTTGTTTCAGTATGTTATAATGCAAAAATGCCATGAGACTAGTAGTACTTGTTGCAGCCAGAGAAAGAGTTTGATGTTATTACCATTTGGGAAAAAAAGTTTAAAGTGGGAGGGAAAGAGAAATTAATAACTTTGTCTATTTCAATACCCTTTCTGCCCTGCCTAAGAATTCTGATAATCGATTTTCTCTGTTGCCCAAATAGTTGAGGCTGAATTTTCTGATTTAAAAATGCTTTGTATTTTCCCCTCTCAGAATAATTGCCTTGTATGGCATGTAGTTATAATAGTGATGTTCTTGCCTAAAGGTAAGAAACTCACATCCTGCTTCTAGATGATTACGTATGTTTCATAGTTTAAACTTGGAGAGTGGAACCTATCTATATCTTTGAGTAGCACTGCACTACTATACTGCTGTGTAAAGTTAGATTCTTGGAAAGTCCCCACCCCTCCATGAATTTAGTAAAATCAAGGTTTGCATTAAAGGTTCCCTAAATGCTTGAAGTCCAGTGCAGTTTGCTTGATACATGTTCTAATGGACTTTGGTGTGGAGTTTGGTTGTGTAAAGTCAGTGAGATGGTTCTGGGTTACTTTCCAGGTCAGATGTCAAGATTGCCATCCTTAATTAGTCTGCTAAAATATTTAAATTCATGAACAGCTGATAACTTTCATATCGTGGAAAGGTAACACAACTTGATGGTTAGATTTTGTAATGAGGGGTTCTTTTACCAGTGTTAGTGCAATTTGTAGTCAGGTGTGGAATGGGAGTGTAAAATTTTACAATTTTATATATCCACGTGACTGATCAAAATGTAACTTGTAAAGGTACCCTTGAAAGAAAAGTGCAATGTGCAAATAATTTTGAGATACCAAGTTTACACTTAAATTAATTGCTGCATAAAACAGACCCTGAAAAGTAAATCCCATTTGAATTTTGATGGAGCCTATTCCTAAATATGTTTAATATTGTAATTTTAAGCCTGTAATCCTAAACTTTTGTTTTGGGGATGTTCCATTCGGTAAATAAAAACAACAGAGTCCTATGGCATCTTACAGACTAACACATTTAAATTGTGATAAGCTTTTGTAGTCAGAGGTACGCTTCAGCTGATGCTCTTGTGCACAAAAGCTCATGCTGCAATAAGTGTGTAAGATAGATGCCACAGGAGTCTTAATTTTCTTTCTCCCCCCCCCCCTACTGACCCTCTGTAATTAAAATGGGGGGGGGGTACTTCTAGTTCAACATGTTTAGGAACTATTTTAGGATCTGCAAGCCAGTGTAAATGACATATATGTTGTGTTAAGTGGCGTTCTGGAGCAGAGCTATGTATATAAATAGCTCCTATTTTTCCTCCCATTTTAGTATGAAATGAGGTTTTCAGAAAGAAATAAGAATGTGAGGATTCTATCTAGTATGCTTTTTTTTTTTTTTTTAAGCAAGCAAGCTAAGAATCTAGAGGAAGCAGGCAGAGGTAGCTTTGAAAATGGTGGCTGACACATGACAATGCTGAGGGGGGAAGGGTCATACAGCCAGAGGTACTTGCAGACAAAAGGCCATTAATGTCTTTCATGAATTAAATATCACCAGTTTTCTGTCTTGTGGTGCAAATAATGTTTTAGGGGGGGGAAAATCCTGTTCATGTTTTTGTTTTGTTTTTTTGTTTTGTTGTCTGTATGTACTGCATTGTGCGGAAGGCAAATGGTATATAAAACATCTATTCTCAACATCCGTTTTAAATTCAGATGAAACAGAAAATTTTATTTGCTGAAGAAAGAATGTAATTTGTTTAAGGAACTTTTCTGAATTAGAAGCTTTGTATTTATAATTACTATTAGAATTTTGTGATTTACACAAGTGTTTTATATTAAACATGAATTTTGATTTAATTGTACATTCTGAATGGAAAGTTTGTAGTTATGCATCCTTGTGGAACAGCACTAATCAGGTTTTCTTGTAAAAAAAACCCTACAATGCATGTTTAAAAAGAAGTTAGGAACATGGAAAAATATAGCAGTAATGTAGCAAATAACTGATATAACTAGTGTAAAAAGTTCTTGTACTTTAGGGGGGGAAACCTGTTCTTTGGGCACAAAAATATTTAATATTAAAAACATAAAATAATGGACATCATACTTAATTAGAGACGGCATCAAATATAAATGAATAGAAGATCTGAAAATGATTTGGTAAATTTTGGTTTGTAGCTAATTTGCATTAGAGATGAAAATATATATTAGCAACTTGTTTTTTGAATTGGTTAACATGTTTGGTCTCCTAAAAGGTTTCTCCAAATGTTATAAGTCTTTGCAGTTAAGCAAAGTAATTTCTTTTGGAGAATGCAGTATGTGAATCCTGAAAATGGTTTTGGGGGTGGGTGTGTTTCTGCGAACATGGAACAATTCCTCCAAGGATGAAGGCAAGGGGCTGCTGGGATATGATCTTAAAATTATTGTACTGTAGAAACAATTTGCTTTCTCATATTCCTTAAACATCAGATACTAGACTTCATTTTGCTAATATAAACTAATATACATTAGGTGGTGTGTTGTACTACTTTGAAACAAATCTAGTTTACATTTCATTTAAAAGCACTCTTCTTTTAAAACAGATCAATAAAAGAGTATTCTCATTTTAAAAAAAATACAACTGTGTAATTGTGTTAGCCATACAGCATACCAAAATAACATTTTAAAAGTGAAAAATGTAAATTTTATTATGACAGCAATGTTTGTTTAATAATTAGAAATGTTGAATCTCCTACTGTTCCTATTTGACAAACTATTTTCTAAATGATCAGATTGGTTCCCCAGGAGTATCTGGTCTGGATTATGTTGTTTCTGTGAGTCATTTTCATGGTAGTGACTGGATCTAAAGAATCACAAAAGTTTGAGGGGCCAGGGAGATCTGGAGAGATTGAGAATGCTGTGTGATACAAATGGTTACTGAATGGTCTGGTGGTGGGGGCGGGGAGGGCTAGACATTAAGGGTTACTAATGAAGAAGGTAAGGAGGGGCCATCCATATTTTTAGCTGTTTGTCCTTTGAATGTGATTCTGTGATACAAAGGATCAGTTTACACTGAAGTAGTATGAACGTTGTAAATCAAAATGCCTGCCCTTGGCCCTTTAATCCAGGGTAAGAGTAGGACAATTTGTTCTGTGATTAGTGACACTCCCTCTCCAGTTCGTCTAACTCATCCCTGTCAACAGCAGCAGAAATGACTCATGAACTAATAGTCCCAACATGGTTAATTTCCTGTAGTTTGCTTTTCCAAGTTGTAACCCATTATTTAAGAGCCAGCTTCTCTACGATGGGGATTCTGGAAAGGTGTGGGGTAGTTATTGATTACCTTGTGTTAAAACCTTAACTTGGAAAAAATACAGAATAAGAACGTTATTTTGACAGTGTGTATGTAGCCTTTACAGGTGATGGGGTTTTAGCACTGTTAACTAGGCTGACAGTGGCGTCATTTGCATACCTTTAAAAAGGCCTGATATGCACACAACATGATAAGAGGGAACAGTTGCTGTGGAATCTCAAGGCAAAGCCTTGGTTATATGTACAAGCTCAATACAACTGACTGAGTCTAGCTATGGAGCTAATTACGGTAGTATATATTCAATATGCATTCTGAAGCTGTAAATCACTATATGGGTCAAAGGGGTGGGTTTTGGAAATATTAGGTTTGCTGGTGGTAAAAAAGTGTTAATGAAACATCTACGGTACTTGCCTTCAACATTGTACCGTAATTTGATTTGGTGGCATGAATAGTTTTCTTTTCTTTTGGACGGTGTGGCTGAATTTTTTTCATTAAATATGACTTAAGTTTAATATATTCCAGCTTTTGATAACTAACAGCCTCATCTAGTTTTTCCTGTATTAAGTTATCTCCTGTTGATCTTCCCCTTCATTTGTCAATAGAGAAGGGAAACACTGGTGTTTTTCCCCCCTTTACCAGCATAACAGGGCAACTAGGTAGAGAAGATCTGTGTGGTGTATAGAATAACGTGAAAATCTATAACAAATAACAGTGAACAGTACAGGAAAAATTGATGTGAAATTGAATTTTTGGTGTGCATAAGGAAAAACTGTAATATACACTTCTTTCCTATATTAGCTGGAGAGCTATAAGAAATGATCCAGTTGCTTGAATATTTCCATTCTTATTTTAGAAGCAAACTCCATTCATTTTTTCAATATCACAGGTCATTTCTAATCAAAGGTAGACTGGGCTTGATTTCAGAATATCTTCTGTGACCAAAGGACATATTAGTTTGTACTTTAGAATTAAGGACCTATAGTTGTTCACACTGATGCCATCCTTCTATGGCAAGGTATTCACTGTTGTTTTGGAAACATCCAGATTTTGGAGTTTCTTCCTTGGTTGCTCAGTCTGTTTTACAGTATAAGAAACCTAGAATATCCCATTGTAGGTTTGTGTACACTTCATAGTCCCTGTGCAGACCAGATCATAAAGATCTGTAGTTTACTTCTGTGCAGTTTATTCTTCCTTTACTTTAGGCGTTTTGAAAGTGTTTTGCCCACATTAAGTCTTCATGTAAACAGCTTACAAAAATACAATAAATTTAATTGCAGATTCAAACAATTAAATGTGCATAGTCCCAGCCTGAAACTACCATCCAAGATAGTATCTATTTATTTGAATTTATGTATTGCATTTCTATGCTGCCCAATAGCCAAAGCTCTGTGGGCAGTTCACAACAGTGAAAACCATAAAATACAGCACCCTGATAAAACATAGTAAAGTCTGCATAGCTTCCATAAAATAACCAGGCTCTGGCTTGGCAACTCTTGAATTGTCAAGGAGCCACCAAGAATGGCTCTCTTTATGCCTTCATCTCATCAGTTTGGCACACAAATGGCCACACACTTTCCCCCTTGCTTCTGTGAGGTATTAACAGTGTAATGACCTGTCTGCTTGCTGTCTAATGTTGCACAAATGAAGGAATGGAAAAGAAAGGAAAATTTAGGGGTATAGAGAAAGGGTAAAGGGTAGGTTAAATGGGAGCACTTTGAACTGGCCCAGAAGGAGAAGAGAGAGTAATCTCAGTCCTTGAGAGCTGCATTGTGTCCCTGCTTGAGATTCTGATGATTTAAAAAAGGGGGGTGACTGACTGGGTGATCCTTTAGTACAGTGTTCTCCAACCTTGGGTCCCAGATGTTTTTGGCCTAGCTGGTTGGGGCATGCTGGGAGTTGTAGGCCAAAAACATCTGGGGACCCAAGGTTGGAGAACACTGCTTTAGTAACTGGTAACACAGCATCTGTGTATCCCAACCATTCCTGTAAGTACCTATAGCTGGGGCAGAATAAGAGACAAAGGCAGAGGAGAGTAGCTCACTAACTCAAGATTGGATTTTATTTATATAAAGGTAATTGAAAAAAGTGTGCGGTGGGGTGCTATAACTTTTCTGCCCTAGGTTGTGTATGTATATGTATATCCTTCTTTCCATCAGTGTTTCCACCAAGCATCTGAAGTATGCTTAGTACACTTTTTAACTTCTCCTCCAGCACTCTCACGTAATGTCTGACAACTGAAACGATTTGCCGTCTATAATATCTGTACATGATCTTGCCATCAGCCCTTGCCTCTTTTATAGAAATCTGGCTCATCCCAACAAAAGGTGCTTTTCTTGGGTTCCCAGTGTTTCTTGCAGTGGCCTCTATGTGACTCAGGCTAAACCCATTCTGTTTAGAGGAGTGTGAGCCTTCCTTTTTTCCTAGCTCATGAAAATGACCCACTCCAGTCTGCTCTTATCTGAGATACTGCCTGTGTCTCCCCCTTTAACATCATATCTTTTGAATTTGAGTTCACAGCTGCAGTATTGCCAACCTTGAGTGCTTGAATGGCATGACTCAGTCCTGTCCAGAATCATGAGACTGGTTTACTCATTCCATTTTACTGGAATCTGTTTGGGGGTACTTATTCTTCATGAGCTTGTGGAGTCTAGGAGGTCATGATGCTAATACTTCTTCTGAAAGAATAGAGATTACCAACAGAGGATCGTTTGACCAAATGCAAACTGAACTTCATATACTTCTTTGATTCTGAAATTCAGCTGATGGTGCTGATAGGTGCCAATGTATCTGATTTCATCTTATTCTGATTCATTTTTGCATTCAAATACAGATTATCCTTTCAGCCATGCTTACTGTCTTAGGCAATGCTCTTAAGCATCCTCAGTTTCCCATGTTGCTCTGGTCAGCAGCTAATACTACCTAGAGGTCAGTTGAAAGAGGAATACTTCTTGCCCAAAAATGTTCATATGGATAAGTCTGGTGATCAAATCAAAGGTGTGTGTGTGTGTGTGAAAATTGTCTATTTAGAGTGAGGGACTCCACTTGTCCTCAGTGACATTGTCATGTAAGCAATTCTAGCTATGTAGTGTATGTCATCCCATTCACTATATAATTCCTGATTGGTTGAGACTGCCCAAACTGACCCAGGAAGTGTTGCCTTCCCTCTCAATTGGCTGTATTGCCCTCAGTGATGTTGTTACATAGTCAAATCTGATGGGCTACCTAACCTCACAATGGGTGAGTTCGTATGACACAGCATTTGAATAAGCTACACAGCATAGGTTGTTCATGGAACAACCCATGGTGTGTCTGACAGATGAACGGGCTTACCATGGGTTGCCCCCCTCCTTCCCCCTTGGTCCTCCCACTGGTATCCCAGGGGACTTGGTGGCTGAAGCTCTGACAGCGCCTCCAAAGTGCTCAAGCAGCACATTGGAGGAGCTGTTACTGGTTCGCCACCTTAAAAAAAAACATTAGGTGCCAAAAATGTGCACAAATATTTTTGTAATCAGGGTAGGTGGGTCGGTAGTTCAGACTTGTGCACTTGCAGGTGACCAAAATGAGAAGTTTTGCCTGCTCAATGTCGTGGTAAGTGCCTGCTGTCAAAGTGCAGTAGGCACCAGCCATGGACATTGACCAAGCAAGGTTGCAAATAGGTTATTTTGTTACTTTGCTTCTCGCTTGACTGCTGTCAAACGGCGAGCTGTCAAGTGAAAAGCAAAGCGTCAGAAAGATCTTTGCTTGCAAAAGGGGGTAGCAAGTATATCACCTCCTTCGCAGCAAGATTCTTTTGAAGTGTGGACCTGACAGTTCTCAGTGTCCTCCACCTTTGCCAGCCTTTCCTGAGACTTTAGGTGCTCGGGAACGGGGAAAAGTGCACCTCATCCCATCCCATTTATGGGAGCACGGGGTTTTGAAAGCTATCAAAAGAAAGGGTTTCTTTTAAAACGACACACAGCCATGAAATCTGCATGAACATTTAATCCTGCCATGAAATCTGTACATTTCCCTGTCAAAGAAAACCCTGTTTAGAAAACCCTGTGAAAAACCCTGAAAAACCTGGTGGCCCAGGCAAGCTCAGCAAGAACAGGAAAGGGTTTTTGCTGCTCTTGCCAAGTGGCTGGCTTGCCACTTCCCGCAATCCATGATGGGGTCGATCGCCTGGGTCTGGATGACATGGTAACCCATTGTGGGACAAACAAACCCGTACAACAAGCCATGGGTTGTCAGGCCCCCAAACAAGCCACCCTGCAGGAAGCGGTCCAGGTTTGCATGACACGCCAACCCACCATGGCTAGTTACCCATGCCCTGTTGTATGAACCTAGTCACTGTCATTGTTTTCACCAAGTGATCCTTTATTTGTTGAACTGTTCATGTGACTAATCAAGGAAGAAGACACAGTAACAAGATGAGAAGAAATGTCACTGAAGAAGCAGCAGGGAGAACAATAGCAGAAAACAAAAATGCGGGGGGAAAGTAAATATTCTCACAATTCAGGGAGGATTTTTTAAAATAAATATTTCTGTTCCCAGAAAGTTCTGCTTTTGACCTGAAAATCAAAATGGGCAAACATTCAGTGCAGCCCTAGTCCTGCAGAAACCTCCCTCCAGACACAATGACCCAGTTTGCATGTAATGCAGAAATTCCTGGGTTGTTAAACCCTGGAATTGCTGGGGATGTGTGGAGCGCGAGCCACATGTGAGCCATTTTGGCTTTTAATCAATAATCAAGGAATAGCTCTATTCCTGGCTTGTTTCATGACATGCAGACCTAGAAACTCTGGGTTGTTCATGGGTTAAACAACCCAAAGTTAACCCAACAACAAACCATGGGTAATTGTTGGGTTAACTCTGGGTTGTTTAACCCATGAACAACCCAGATTTTCCAGGTTTGCATGTCATGAAACAAGCCAGGAATAGAGGTATTCCTGGATTCTTGATTAAAAGTGGAAATGGCTCTCATACTCCACCCATCCCCAGCAATTCCTGGGTTAAACAACGCAGGAATTTCTGTGTTTTGGGTGAATCAGGTCAATATCAGACACTGCCAGGATCTGTGGACCACTACCCCATGTGGTGAGCCACTGAACTGCACGTGGCAGCTTCTCGGTGAAGTACACTCAGACATTGAACTGACGTCGTCCAGTTCTCCCATAAGGTGGGGTGAATTCTCTGCCGCAGGTGACAGGTCGGGAAGGGCAGTGGATCCCATGGGCAAGAAGGATTGTAAGAGAGCTTTCTGTTCCAGTTGAGCCTTGCCTGAACAACAAGCTCTTCCTGAGCTCAGTGTGTTCCCATATCCTTGGTTGATCTTTGGTTCTGGCTTGCTCCTCAACTCTGTCTCCTAGTTTGTCCTTTGGTTCTGACATACCCTTCTGTCCAGACCACTGGCTTGTCCCACAGTTTCCTCTTGGCTCCTGGCTTACCTCAGACTGCTGCCCATGCCCACTCCTGACCCAAACGTGCTAAGTGCCTTGTTGGCCAATATGGCCATCCTCTTCCTTTCTTTACAAAATGGGAAGAGAGAGGAGCATGAATGCCATTTCCCAGCTGTAGGAGGCAGAGGAGCACATGAAGAAGAAGGGAATGATCTCACTGCTCCCTTTTGTGCTGCTGAGTTCTTGTAGCATGACTGCCAAAGATCTCTGCTTGAGACCTTGAGAGCTACTGCTGGTCAAGAAGATGGTACTGAGCTAGTTGGAGAAATGATCTGACTCGGTATAAGGCAGGTATAAGGCAGGGAAGAGACAGAAGAATAGACAAGGAAGACAAACCTCTTCTTGTGCACCTTTTCCTCCGATTGGAGATGGAGAGAGTTTTTAAGGGAGTTGATGGTGGCATGACCGAGGCATCGCGTGTATGGTACGCACACCCTTTCCTTTTGTTCTGATGTTGCAGCCTTCCTCAATCTGGTGCCTCCCAGATGCTTTGGACTACAGCTCCCAGCATTCCTGACCACTGGTCATGCTCACTGGGGCTGATGGGAGGTGAAGTCTAAAACGTCTGGAGAGCACCAGCTTGGGGAAGGCTGTGCTATTGTATTTGTTCAAACTAGCTTTGCAGGTAATGGAAGAATATGAAAACCCTGCAAAATCTTTGGACAAGAGATGATAGTGAGACAGAAAAAATGAGCATATGCCCAGCAAGCACTGATAGCTCTATTGTAGAATTTTCAGCTATCTGAGCTATCATCTATCTTTCTCTTGAGACCAGATGAGGAAGGCTGGTGACATTCCGTGGGTAGTGGCAGGCTTACCTCGGGGACCGTTGCTTGTAAATTCTCCCGGCATTGTACGTATCACAGGAACACTGACACATAGGAAGCTGCCTTATACTGAGGTCAGATCATTGGTTCATCTAGCCCGGCATTGTCAATACTGACTGGCAGTGGCTCTCTAGGGTTTCAGGCAAGAGTTTTTCCAGCCCTACCTGAAGATGCTGGGTTTGAACCTGGGACTTTCTGCATGCAAGGCAAGTGCTCTACCACTGAGCCACATCTGGTTGTGATGGAATTGGTGAGAGGAAGAAGTTTCTGTATTTGAAGGAGCCTGAGGAGGCATGTAGTCTGTTTGCTTCCAACTTGACCTTTCCTTGGGGCAGGGACTATGGCTTGGTGAGTCATAAGTAGACATTTCTGCTTCCTGAGTATACTTTTAAAAAATCTATGACCCCCTTCCATTTTTTAGGAGAATAATAATGATAATTATATACAATTCTAGGGGTGCTTCCAGATGAGGCTTTTCTTGTGCAATTGCCCCGCCTCATTCACTGGATGTTACAGGGTGGCAGATGCAGAGTCCAGATGATGTGATTTCCCATTTGTAACCTTCCCATGCTTTCCCACCACTTCTTCTGAGTTATTCCTCCCACAAAAAAATCTGTTTCGGAAGGAGAGGTGGAATAACTTTTTGATTGGTAGTGCTAGGAGCCAGCCGCCTGGAAGCACCTCCGAACACTGCATTTTAGTCTTCCATATTCCCAAGAGAGCTGTGCTCTGGATTACGCCACCTGTTGCCTTATCCTAGCTATGGCTCCATTGCCTATGATCATTCTGGCCACACAGTCCAGGCTTGCTTTAATAAATGAAATAGAGAGTCTTTATTGCCACTGTTCTTCGTTTTTAATTGGTGGGAATTGTGAATGGTACTTATGGTTAAATATGAATCCGCTAAAGACACTTTCAATTATGGAACTTTTGAATTTCCCAGCAGTGCGTGATCTGACCACAGTTTTATGAATGAGATCAGCTGCCACCAGACACTTTGTGAATGAAGGTAGTGCCATGAGACCTTTTGATGTTGTTGGTTATTGAATGAGAATACGCTGAAGAGGGGATGAGGGAGAGCAAGGTTTATTAATGCTTTGAGCCCTGTAAAGGCTTTAAAATTCTGCTTCTCTCTATGCTTAGTCTGTGAAATGACTTCAATAGTTAAGTGATACAAAGAGCTATATTATGATGTAGATACAGTTGAGAAAATAGATACTTTATATTCTCCCCTTTTCCAAAGAGGGAAGATAATATAAAACATGGAAGTGTGCTCTTGAGTACTAAGTGCATTGCAATAATTTCAGTGCCAGTCCAGAGCTTTTCTTAAAGTGAATTATTTGATGTAGGCTTTTGGCAGAAATCCTGGGTGAGCATAGAATATTGAATTCTGGACAGTACTGGAGGATCCTTCCCTTGAATTCCAGCTGTAATGAATAAAGAGAGAATTAGCTATTTGCAAACATCCCTGTGAATGAACAAGCCGAACCTTAATGAATGAAACTTTCTTCTGCCTCTTGATTCTTCAGCACAATGGGAATCTAAAGCACTGCTGATGTAGGAAGAAAGGTCAAAGTTTTGTTTACTGCTGGTATTGCATACTGCTTTCTAGAAAGAGAGAGAGGGAGGGAGAGAGGGAGGGAGATCTTGAACCATGCCAGAATGAAGGTAAAGATGATGGAGTATATGGATTATTTCCATGGATAAGAAAGATAATGTAAAAGTTATTTCTAGTGGGTCCAAAAATAGCATAGAGGACAAGGCTTAGCACAGTATGGGAACTTCCCCAGGCCACACATACAGACCTGGTTTGCACATAATGGCATCATTAACCATGGTTTGTTGAATTGTGGATTGTTGTTACATGCAAATCTGGAACTATGGATTGTTAACCATGAACAACCCTGCAAGAGAACCAATGGTTCTCTTGGCAGTTGGGTTGTGAACTGTGGATTGCTTAAACCATGGGTTGTTACTACTCTTGGTTACTACAACCAAGAATTATGGATTGTTCATGGGTTGTTTTGTCAGGCTACAGAGTCGGCGGGCAAGAGTGGTAAAAAAACAAAAAAACCATGCCAGTACTACAGTGCCATAAAGGCATGTGTAATAGAAGAATTGAGTGGGAGAAAGGGGTGGGAACCAATCAACCCAGGAATTGAAAAAAACAACCCATGGTTTACTTGATAGTCTAGCAGCCAGATCATGGGCTAACTCTGGGTAAAGCAACAACCCATGGTTAATTAAGCCATGGGCTGCTGTTACATGTGAACTAGGTCACATCCTAAAGTCCTCCAGCATGGTGCTAGGATGATGATGACATCAGTGCTGCACTGGATGTCACTGGACCTATGCAGATGGCTTTGCAATGCCAGAGAACATCTGCAGGCTCCACTGGCCATGCTGAGCTTCTGGTGTGCTAATCTCATTGATCCCTGTCAATGTACTGGGTGTCTTTACACTTGTGCCAAATCAGCTTTGAAGCCTGAAGTGGACTGCTGAGTCCATTCTAGATTTCATAGCTCATCCTGGCATTTTTGGAGTTCTGCATTATCTAGCATTTTCGGGGGAGCATCTTCCAGCTATCTATAGCTGGAAACATTCTTACAGGAATCAGTGAGCAACGCTTGTATGCCTTAGAGGTGGAGCAATGCAAAGAGGCAATGCTACTACATCAGCCCAAAGGGGTAAGGATGGTCAGCTGGAAATACCAAAAGAGAAGAGATTGCCCTTAAAAAATGCAAAAGCAGCAGCAACAATAAACAAACCCACAGCCCTTAATGAAGTCAGGAAGAAGATGCAATGTAAAATGCATGTGTATGTGTTCCATACAGACGTTAGGGAACATTTATGCACTGCACAGCGTTCTGGAGGCAAGGGTCTGCAGCACATCAGTTATATTCTAGCGCATCTCTTACTTGCAGACCCTTCTAGGACTCTCCCCCAATTGTATCAGGATCCCCCTAAGTGCAGTTTGGTTGACCTGAGAACTTCCAGTTGAGCAATTTGTTGAAAGGAGACAGCACACGATTCCAAGCAGCAAAAAGTAATCAGGTTTGAGCATTTTTTAAAAATTGCAGTTGCATAATTCACACCCCAGATTTAATGCTTTCAGAACCAGCCAAGTGGTAAGAACTAATTCCCAGGACAGAGAGTACTGCACCACCCAAAGAGCTGCTGTTAGCAAGGAAGCTCCTTTATGAGGTATATGTTGAGTGTTATCTAATAAGGAAGTACTACCTAGTGAATAAATCTAGTTGTGATGTATGTATTAGAAACCCAGTGGCAAAAGTGGCTTTCTGGCCTCCAGAGTATGCAGTGTTCATTAGCTTCTTTAGTGAATTTGGACTGTAAATGTCTTGGTACCAGTATCCCTCTTGGTACATAATTGTGTAGTACAGGTCTGTACAAACCACCAGTTTGCTAAAGCCACCTCCATGCACATATACATTATATTAATGAGTGTAACGCTATAGCAATAGATAGAGAGCAGTAAGTAGGCATTGTACAATGGCACATGACAGCTGCAGAAAAACCTGTCCAGTTGACTTGATTATATCTGGACTTGCACTACTTACCCCTGAAACATTTAGCACCACTGGTTTCATGTTGCCTCCTTGCTTCAGTGCTCTCTGAAAAGAAAGCCAGGGCATGTGGAGTGGGTGGGTTAAATCCTTGAATACTAGGGCACAAGAGTTTCCCCCCTCCCTCCCTTCCTTAAGGCTCAACCCAGCTATGTGACCTTCCCCTGAAAGTGCACAATTATGGAAACAGCATGAAGAGGAGTTAGCAACACAAGTAGCATCTTGCCAGTCTTAAAACTCCTGTCCAAGTATACGGGCTGTCCAAGGTCAGGGATTCTCAGGGTGCTTGCAACATACTTTGAGACTTTTCCACGGGAATCCTTGATCCTGAAGCAATGTAACCACTGATGTTCAGGACACTGTGAGATAATGCTGGGTTGTGAACCAAATGTCTTATTTCCTTTCTATTTTTAGACTTGGCAGCCCGCTGAAACTGAATTTCGAGGCATGGTGTGTGTGTGTTTTATGAGTATTTCTGACAGTGGCACGAGGCTGTTTTCTAGGTTTTCTCTTTGCTGAATAAACTGCATTTGATTATGTGAGTGGGCCAGAGATAACACAGCAGGCAGCACTGGGGGACTGACTGGAACATTGTTTCAGCATTTCATCCAGAGAAACAGCACGTTATACGATACTGTGTGCTGGACCAACTTCTGTTGGCAAGCTCTGTAGCTTCATGGAGTTCTTTACACAGAAACGGGTGAGAGGAATTCCTGAGTTTCATTTTTGAGGCCTGCATTGTTAGTGTGTGGCATGAGCTATTGGGGAGGCTGCAGGGCAGCCTTCCCTAACTTGGAGCCCTCCAGAGTGCTGGATTACAACCCCCACCATCCCCGACCATTGGCCATGCTGGCAGGGTGATGGGAGTTGTAGTCTCAAACATCTGCAGGGCACCAGGTTGGGGAAGGATGCTGTAGGGTCAGCAAAACCAGTAATAAGATGGGGTAGAGGTGGCTGTGACTAGGGGGTGCCCATGTGAGGCTGCAGGGAAATCTTTCCCAACCTGGTGCTTCCAGATGTTTGGGGCTTCAACTCCCATCAGCCCCAGCCAGCATGGCCAATGGTCAGGAATGTTGGGAGTTGTAACAAAACAAAACATCTGGAGGGCACCAGGCTGGGAAAGGCTGCTTCCCTGGGCTTATTGTGGCAACAGTCCTAACCTTTTGTCCCTCCTGCATTTTTCCAGCCTCCGTAGTATTGATTAGAAAAAGTGGCAGAAGCAGATCCTGCACTGTTGATTTAGAAAACCACAGTAGGTAAACCTGGATAATCCTGGTGTCACCGCAAACAATACACAATCTGTACCCTACAAACACAAGTTCTATGCCAAAAAATTCTAACCTCTTGAAACATACTGTGCAAATTTTGCATGTAACTGTTACATTCTGTTCCCAAGATTCAAGCTCCTACCTTCAATCTTTGACATCTCCAGTTAAAATCAGGTAGCCCTGCAGCTGATGTTAAAGACCTCTGGAGACCTCTGATGTATGAGACCCTGGAAAGCCAGTTAGAATAGATAATACTGGGGTGGATGGACGAATAATCTGTCCTGGTATAAGGCAACAGTCCGTGTTTTGAAACATTTGGAATCTTTTGAACTTGGTAAGAGGCAGTCAATTATAACTAATGGTTTAAAGAAGAAAAACCGAGCTTGGGTATTAAAACTGGAATGAATATTTGCAGTGCACTACATTTCAAATTTTGCCACTTGGAGTTTAAATGGATTAAAATTTTGAACGTGATGGTGTTTGGGTTGTTTCTTTTTGTCTCCAAATATGAGTTCTTTAGACTTGGTGGCATCTCTTGATTTGGCAGATATTTCAATATGAAATCTCATAGGCTGTCATTTGTCAAATAATAAGTAGGTTTGCATGTCAGCTATCAAATAAAGTCCAATATGAAACATCATTATATGTTGAAAACACAATACTGTCCAAAATAATCATATTCACTGAATATTTTAGCAAATATACCACCACAAGGAAAATGACCTGTGGTGGCAGAATTCCTGCCAAGACTTGCAATGCTTTATACTGCTGGAGATGGGTATTGCCCAGAGCCAACCTATCTTTGATGTGGCAAATTGCTTTTTGCATGTGGTGAATTGGCCAGTCCTTACAGACTGATATCTCCTTTGAAGATACCAATGTTGCTTTTCTTTAGGGACATGCTGATATGATCAAAATTTAAGTCTGTGGATTTTCTTTCCTACATTTGTATCTTGATAGAATATTGTCTTTTGCTGATTTCTATAGTAATAGGTACTGGACAGGGGTGCAGAAATGCAGGTACCTAGTAGCTACTCACCCCTAAAAGTAATAGGGCCTGGAGATTGGCACCTGGGTTGCTGAAGAGGAAAGGTTGCAAGGTTATTCTCCTTTTATGTGTGCTGCCACTTGTAGGACCTCACCATTGCTTTATTCCTTTCCCAGATGACTTAACTCCCTTATTTC
Organism: Shinisaurus crocodilurus; assembly: GCA_021292165.1. Taxonomy (NCBI): domain Eukaryota; kingdom Metazoa; phylum Chordata; class Lepidosauria; order Squamata; family Shinisauridae; genus Shinisaurus; species Shinisaurus crocodilurus. The sequence continues at coordinate 59,359,853 of CM037878.1, forward strand.
CATGGCACTTCTAGTGTAGTTTGGCTTACAGTGCTCTCTGTGATCTCAAGTAAAGAGTCCTGCATAACAGGGGGTGAGTTTGTTTGAGGGGCTGAACAACCCCCCCAACCCCTCAGTGGGCCAGGTGATATCAGGGGTGGGCCATGATTCCTGACATCATCAGTCCCTGGCTGGGGAAACCCCACATGCACCAAAGCTTTCAGGCCTACCCTGCACCTCATTGGGGAAGCATTGTCTACCCTACACATTGCCCCATTGGAGAGAATGTGGGGCAGGTGAAGCACATAGCATGCATGGCATTCCCCCTTTGGAGCAGCATGCAGGGGAATCTCCACTGTTATCTCTAACCACTGATCGGAGATAACAGTGGGGATTCCTCTCCCTGCTAGCCTCCAAGGGGCTTGGGGGGAGAGATCAAGTGTCTGCAGGCCAGATTAGGACTATACAGAGAGCCAGTGTGGCATAGTGGTTAGAGTGTTGGACTGGGACTTGGGAGATCCAGGTTCTAGTTCCAACTCGGCCATGAAGCTCACTGAGTGACTTTGGGCCAGTCACTGACTCTCAGCCTGACCTACCTCACAGGGTTGTTGTGAGGATAAAATGGAGAGGAGGAGGACCTTATAAGTCGGCTTGGGTTCCTTGCAGGAGGAAAAAAGATGGGATATAAATGCAATTGGTAATAATAATACAGTGTATAGAGATATGCTTTAGGACAGGGCTGGGGAATACGTGGCCCTCCAGATGTTGGACTCCATCTCCCATCATTGACTATGCTGTCTAGGCTGATGGGAGTTGCAGTCCACCAGCATCCAGAAGGCCACATGTTCCCAACCTCTGCTTTCAGAGAGTCCAGTAGCTCTCTTCAGATGTTAGGTGTCCTCTCCATGCATACAATGAATGTGCAGGCAGTTGCAGGTTCCCCACCCTGCTATCCACACGCTGAAGTGCATGTCTGCAACATGCATTTGTGAACACATGTGCACGCGGCGGCAGGGCTCCATATGTTCAGGAACCCTGCTTTTACAGGATTCCTGATTGTGTGGAGCCCTGCCACTGTGTGTACACTTACATGCACAGACACATGCTGCAGATGTGCGTTTCATCAGATGGGCCTGGAGCCTGCTACCGGTCATGCATTCTTTGCACACATGGAGAAGAATCCTAATGGCTTAAGAGGACTAGTGTGTTGGCACTTTAAGAGATGGAAGCTTTTGAACGGGAAGTGAGGTCTGGAAGGGAATGACACCAGGAGTTGCAACGTAGGGACGATCACAGTTTTGTTCAATAGTTACATTAATCTTAGAAGCCATGAAAAGCATCTGAGCCATTCTTCTCAAGCAGGGATATGCCTGGCAGTGAAAAGATACAAAAACATAAGGCCAGAAAAGCAAGCAAACAAGCTGGTGAAGAAAGACTGCCTTAGTTTGTGCACCAGACATGAAGAGAGAAACAGTAAATGTGACTTCTCCAATTCTAAAATGGCTGCCTGTGCATTATGCAGGAGAAGTTTATCATACATTTGATACATGCCCTTATACAGGGATGAAGATGGCTTCTGTTGTGACAAAGCTTCTCAGACTATTTTACCCCTAAAACAAACACCAACTTTGAAACATATATTAAGCAAGCAAAGCAGCAAGCTATAGACACAATAGAGGAATACCACACCAGGCTAAGCCAGTTAGCCATGAATGGTGTACGTATTTGGAAACACAGATAGAGATTGTCACAGATCATGCAACACTGCAATTCAAATCAAGTGGGAGAGGAAAGGGTCTAGGGACTGGTGATATTTGTACCAGCAGAAACAGCCAGATCTTGCACGCTCCGTGGAAATAGCAGAAGAGCAAGTGGTCAGCAGTGAGAACATAAGAGCCATGCGGGATCAGACCAAGGGTCCATCTAGTCCAGCATTCTGTTCACCCAGTGGCCAACCAGCTGCCCACGGAAAACCCACAAGCAGGACATGAGTGCAACAGCACCCTCCCGCCCATGTTCCCCAGTGATTGGTGTACATAGGCATACTGCCTCTGATACTGGAGGTAGCATATAGCCAATCAGGGCTAGTAGCCATTGACAGCCTTCTCCTCTATGAATCTGTCCAGTCCTGTTTTAAAGCCATCCAAATTGGTGATCATCACTACATCTTGTAGAAGTGAATTCCATAGTTTAACTATGTGTTGTGTGAAGAAGTACTTCCTCTATCTGTCCTGAATCTCCCACCAATCAGCTTCATGGGATGACCCATGGAAAGTCTGATCAGTTCCTAGGACACCAGATATTAAGCTTCAGACTCAAATGGAATCAAACAAGTGAATCTTGAACTTGGGATATGATTAAGTTGAATTTGTTAGCTATGGCAGTAGGAATTGCTTTGTTAAAGTATGCAGACTGAAGCGAAAGGGGACAAACAGACAAACATAGTTGGGAAGCCAACTATGTTAAGAGCTGAGCAGTGAAGACAATAATGTTCTTGGAATAAAAAGAGAAACCGAAGTATATTCAAAAAGGTGCAAACATTAACCAAACACAACTATTTACATGGGAGGTGCTTAAATACAATCACAGGGTTGTTGTGAGGATAAAATGGAGAGGAGGAGGAGGAGGAGGATTATGTAAGCCGCCTTGGGTTCCTTGCAGGAAAAAAAGCGGGGTATAAATATAATAAATAAAATAAATATTGTGAATACAGGAGCAGCTGTCTGTGTTCAGGAGCAGATGACGCAATGCATGGAGGCCTGCAGTAGGATCTGGCACTTGAGCACACAACCATGGCAGTATTTCCACATGCAATTAAGGAGAAAGCACAAATCAAAAGCAAATTTACTACTGCAGTAAATCAGGAATGCACAAATCCCCTTGCCGCAATGAGCATCTTCCCTCCTTCCCTTTTCTTGGGTGTGATCACCTCCTTGTCAACATTTCCACATTAACTTGCACAGTGTTATAGTCTTCATTAGTGATTAAAGTAGCAGGCTGGTGGTTACTTCACCTCGGCTTGTATGACGAAAGCCAAAATGTGGCGTAGTAGTTAGAGTGTTGGCCTGCGACTCAGGAGATCCAGGTTCTAGTCCCCACTCAGCCATAAGCTCACTGGGTGACTTTGGGCCAGTCACTGACTCTCAGCCTAACCTACCTCACAGGGTTGTTGTGTGGATAAAATGGAGAAAAGGATGATGATCATGTACCGTAAGTCACTCTGAGCTCCTTGCAAGAGGAAAAAAAATGGGATATAAATGTAATAATATATATATATTTTAAAAAATTAATAGCTCCAACTCTCTGTCTCTGTAAGAATTCTTGTGTCTGCCAAAGACTCCTGAGCTTTAACAGAATACACAAGGAGCTCCAGCTGACAAGGAAGAGGAGCCTCCCCTCAAGTTTACACCTTCTAAAACTACATCCATGGTAGGGATGTAACCGCTCACACCCGCCAGAGACTCGCTTTGATATAAGAGTGTTTTGGATTACAAGCACGGTTCTGGAACGAATTATGCTTGCAATCCAAGGTATTACTGTATTTACTTGCCCTTGCCAATAATCGCCCTCGTATAACACGACATAAAAGTGGATAGATTGGGTAGACAGCTTGGGCAGGTCCTTGGCTCTTGCCTTGGGGATTGCTGCTTACTTGCTTCAGCCTCAAAACGGGTCTTGTGCCTCTCAGCACGTACACGGATGATGTGTCTTATGCAAGTCAACCTTCCCCAACCTGTTGCCCTCCAGATGTGTTGGATCCTGATGGGAATTGTAGTTCAACACATCTGGGGGCCACCAGGTTGGGGAAGGCTGGTGTAAGTTATATCAGTCTAAGGTCTTAGAATTACTAATTTAATTGTTTTCTTTTGTATAGCTTCCTATTCCTCCCATTCTCTTATATTGAGCTTAAATAACTCTTATTTATTTATTTACTGCATTTTGATCCCACTTTTTTTCCTCTTGCAAGGAACCCAAAGTGGCTTACATGGTCCTCCCCCCTCTCCATTTTATCCTCACAACAGCCCTGCGAGGCAGGCTAGGCTGAGAGTCAGTGACTGGCCCAAAGCCACTCAGTGAGCATCATGGCCGAGTGGGACCTAGAACCCGGATCTCCCCACCCCCAGTCCAATACTCCAACCACTACACCATACTGGCTCTGTGCAGTGTTTAATTTGGTCTCTGCAGTTGACTTTAAGTATTTTGCCTGACAAAACATTGCAGGGACTGCCAGAGATCAGTCTCTGTCAGATGCCTAGCTTTTTTTTTTAGTCCATGCTACTTACTTTTATGGAGAGCTAAACAGAAATAACAGGATTGGGTCTGAGCTGGAGGCAACCGGCAGCCCTGAAATGCCTCCATCTAAGAGGCAGGGAGAACACAGATGGCAGCAGCTCTACCCATGAGTAAATAACACAAAAAGCATCTCTCAACCTGTCCTACCTCACAAGGAAGGTGGGAACACACCGTTCCTTTGGAATAGCCTGCCCTGCCATTCAAGGTTCAGAGTGCTGTGCGGCCCATCTCCATCCTTCTTCCGCCAGGGGTCTTTACATCCCTTGCCCCCTCTGTGGAGCTGGCCTGCCCCCTTGCTTTGTCTGTCTGTCTGTCTGTCTCCAGTGTCTGGCTTGGGCATGAGTCTCGGCTGTCACACAGCATCCACATCCTTTGAAACCATGGCCCAGTCTTTGCCGTGTGAGGCCCACCTTTCTAGGTGGGGCTCACATGGCCGCTTCCTCTCGTTCTCTTTCTTGCACCTCTTCTTCCAGCATTTCCTGCTGGCTACCTCCTCCCTCCTTGGTCCATGCAGGGGCCTCCGCTCTTATCCCCTCCACTCCCTGGCTGCACCCTCCCTTGGCACGTAATCCTTTCTTTCCTGAGCCATAGCCTGAGCCAGGGACTCTCCATAGTCCTCCTGCAAGTCCTCTGGAGCTCTCTTCCATTCGAGGGTGCCTTCCATGGATTGCCCACAGCCTCTTCTCCTGTGGCTGCTTTTAAGTAAAAAATGAAAAACTTGGACGTCATGAATTTCGTAGTTTTGGTGGGTGTGTAATTTTGTCACTTGCCCACTCACCTTGGGCAGGGCCAGGGCCAGGTTTGAGGAGGGTGCCCTCTGTCACCTCCCCCCCATGGGTGGGCAGCCACAGCCCCCTTCCAGTCTTACTGGTGCCTGGGGACCAGTGACAATGCTGGACAGCCTGACTCACTATCTCAATTCCCCCACAGTGCTTCTGGGCCCTTCCCCTGACATAGCGCTGCAGAGAGGTGCTATGTTGAAAGCAGTGGCATTGTGTGGGAATTGGGATGGTGGTGGGTGCAGCGGCCCATCCCGGCATGCCTCTCAGTATCCATCAGCTGCCCAAGCATTTGTCCGAGTGCGCCGTGTGCCTACTTTGGGTAGGTAGCAATTGCTTCTGTGCAAAAAGGCAGACGGAAAATATAGTTGAAATCTAGAAGCTACCCTGTGCGCATATTTACTGCTTGTACATGTGTGACAAGCGAGAGAAAGCCAGGGCCAGCTGTTGCCATGTCAGGCTCTAGGCCAGTGTTCTCTAACCTTGGGTCCCCAGATGTTTTTGGCTTACATCTCCCAGCATGCCCCAGCCAGCTACGCTGGCTGGGGCATGCTGGGAGTTGTAGGCCAAAAACATCTGGGGACCCAAGGTTGGAGAACACTGCTCTAGGCACTTGACTCCTTACATCTCCTGTCTTAAACTACCAAAGCAAGGGTTGTAATCACACCTTTAGGTAATCGTTCAAGCCTGTTTTTAAGCTTCTCCACACACGCACACACCTCCCAAATACCTCTGATTCTACAGAGGGTTTATGGTGATTTGAATGCAGTGTAGACTCAGAGCTGAAACCAGGAGATACAGGTGTGTCAGTGGACCAAAGTTACAGTGGACCAAAGTTACAGTTTGTACACTGTCCAGGTCAGATTGTTGTCCTCCAAGCATTGCAATAACATAAATATTTAATAACGGTTCTCATTTTCCAGTCGCTGTTGTTTTAGACCACTGCCATTTCTCTGCCTGGATACTGCTTTTACTTGTGCTGAACTGCTCTAACAGTCAAGGCTGTGTATTACCGCTTTCACACGTTTTACTTTGCTCCATAAGTGTTCCTCATAAAAAACCTGAGGGCATGCTTTTGGCAGAACTTAAAGAGTGAACCGTAGTTAGACAGCTGCTTCTCACTTAACACTTTTACATTTATGTTGGCTGTTGTGGATATTCCAAGCACAAAATACATTCACTTCACATCCATTGAGATTGGAACAAACGTGTTTAAAATTGCTGCTTTTGTCAAGAAATAGATGGAAGCAGAGGAAAGGCCTAGTCCTTTTGCAGTTGCTATTGAGAGTTTCAAACAACAACAACAACCCAATGGTAATTTTAATTGAATATGCACTGTCCCCAACTGCTGTGAGGCACATCTGAACTGAAGTACAAAAATTAAGTTGTCCTCCTTAGGCTTTGCTCTAGAATCAATGCCAGCCTCAGTTTTGTCTGGCGAATACAGGTGGAGACAGACCATGCCATCAGAGCAAACCTTAATAATAGACACTAAGGTTGCCAGGCAAGAATTACAAAATGAGGCCCATGTATAGCAATGCTGCATCCATGTGTGTGATGGAGTCGTGTCTAACGATAATCTGAGGCACAGGATATATCAGTGACGTTTTATTTTTTATTTAAATTATGTCTATCCCACTTTTCCATTAATCATGCCTCAGAGCAGCTTATAATATTTAAAACTATCATCAAATCAAAGAGCAAACAATAAATAACAATTTAACAACAAATATTAAAAGCAGCAGCAACAATAAAAGCTAGCAATAAGCAGAGTCAAGTGGCTGAGAAAACCAAATAGGTAGTCTTCTCCTAAATGACAGCTGCGTAGGTGCCGAGCAAACATCTCTGTGAGGTGGGTGTTCCAAAGACATGACACTACTAAAGAAAAGTAACTTCCTGCAGTTGCCATCCATCTATCCTCAGCTGGGTGGGGTGGGGGGTCACCAGGGGTTGGATCCAGACTTAGTCATACTTAGAAGAGACCCATTGAAATCAGTTGGACTTAATTTAGTCATGAAGAACTTAGGTAGGTCTCATTGATTTCAGTGGGTCTATACGAAGTATAACTAAATCTTGGGGGAATGCAGCTTGGGGGGGGGTCCAGGGGCAAAAATCACCCCCGGACTTCCTTCCACATTTGCCCATTCCTGCTATAATGGCTCAGAAAAGAACATATATTGAAAATAGGCTGCTGGGAGCCTCTTTGAATCCCCTGCATTTCTGTTTCTGCCATTTCTCCTGCTGTATTGGGATAGTGTAACCTTTTTAGTTCCCTGTTGCACCGCTCTTCCCTCCTTACCCCCATGGCTGGAATTTGGGAATGGCTTAAGAATGATTTGTGGCACCTTGCTTGTAGGAAAGTAGAGGAAAGAATTTAACCCAAATGCCTGCATTCTCACTGTGCTCCAAATGAAGTCTCATTTTGGTACCTAGCGTAGGAAGCAAGCATCCATTTTTACTCTAGCCATGTGCTAGCACAGTTCTCAGCCCAAGTGTTGCTGAGTAAGGCCTGCTGGGTTTATCTTCCCAAGCCAAGCTTCGATGTAGGCGTGCTGCTTTCCAGAGGCCTTTCTGTTCAGCCTGTCACAGGGAGCATTAGATGTATTGTTGGAATACTTTCAGGAAATAGCCCTGAAGAAGCATGAATTATGCTGATGCATCAGAAACCATCATGTTTAGTAGCACCTTGCAGCTTGTCAGACCCTTTGACATCAACTGCAGCAAACTTGCAAGTACATACACCTTGGTACTGATTCATACATCGGTGATGAGCAAACAGTATTTATATATTGTTATCACTGCTGCACTGTTGAGCTTTCCCCTTGAGCATCTCTCCAGAAAAGCCTGCTACCCACAAACTAGGATCATTATTTCTGTTGTCTCTGTCTGTTTGAGAGAGGTAGACTGAATTCACGGGAGATGTTAAACTTCAGTAGGTTTATTGCGCAAGTAAACCTACTGAGGTTTAAAGTGTCATCTGAACCTAGGAAGGTTTAGTTAGGGTGGTTAAGGAGAGTGTCCTTAACCAGCCTACTAAACCATGGCTTGCAGTAGGGTTTGCTAAACCTACTGAGGTTTAGCATGTCATCCAAACCTGGACAACACGCTTACCCTCCTGCAAGCCAAAAGGGGCATAGAGCCCCATGGCCAGAGTGGCAAACAGTGGCTGCCGCTCTGGCCACGGGTCTCTGGCCGATGACAGCCAGCCAAGTGCTCAAGCGGCACTTTGCCGGCTGTCATCAGCTTCGCCGCACGCTGCTGCCAATGCCCTGCACATGTCATGATGAACATGGGATTAGAGGGATCTTTCCCAGAAGTGTGGCGTGTGCACACAGCAAATTATGCACTGTGCTCCAACAAAGTGGGGGAAAGCAATTTCAAAGTGAGGAAAATTAACTTGAGAAGAACCGTTAAAATGATGAAGATTACAAGCTTTATTTTATCACAAATATCTAATAGAAGAGAAAAATAGTAGTATATCACATCTCTAGTGCAGAGGTGAGCAACACATGGCACACAGGCTGCATGTGGCCCTTCTGGCCTCTGGTGCGGCACATGAAGCCCCCTCCACCGAAATCGCTGTGGTGTCACCAAAAAACCACAGAATGAATTCATGGTGAACTGCTCTGGAGGCTTCAAAGTGGCAAATCTAGTGTGAAAACAAGCTAAATTTGTCACTTCTAGCCCTCTGTAGTGGTTTGCTGCCAAAATTCAGCAGTTGACTGCTAATTTCTCCCCCCCCCCTTTTTTTTCACCACCACATCAATTTTGGCCCATGGGAATGGTCCAGGTCAGGGAGGGAGTGGCCCCAGACACACACACCAAAGCTGACCACCCCTGCCCTAGTGCATGGACTGGTACACTAGTTCTAATAGTCCTAACAGAGATAGAAAAAGATGGAGCCAGGGAATTAGCATTTGCCAATTATGGAGTGGGGAGGGTGCTATGGAAATGGCAAGACAAGACTTGGGAGGCTGTAAGCAGGAGAGTTCAGGTGTTGGTGATATGGAATGGGCCATGTGAGGGGTAGAACTGATAGAACAGAGGAATGTCAGGAGAAATAGAGTTGAAGTGGCTATATTTACCTTGTTTCAGAGTAAGGGGGACACAAAGGACCTCACTTCATGGTTGGCCCTGGATACTTGGAAACTTACAGAGGGCATAGGCTACTCTCTAGTCAAGAGGCTTTTGGTAGGTTACAAAAATAAAATTTGGAACGGAGAGCCAAAAACAAGGTTTCTCCTTAGACCCTGTTTACTTCAAGGAAAACAGACAAGGAGGGAGGCAAGGGAATTGAGGGAGGAGGCAAGGGATAGAAGCTAACTAAAAACCTAAAAACCATGGCTAAGTAGGTGGTTGTGTTTGACTTGAGACCCTCGTAATACAACACTTTAGACTCCCCACTTGTCCACCAAAACATTGGACTTAAGAGTCAACAACTCATAAGGAGGGTGTAGCTCCCATAAGGCAGAGAGCACCTGCACCACAAAGTAGGGAGCTTACAGGGTGGGTGGGACCGTAGCTCAGTGGGTAGAATTTTGCACACAGAAGGTCCCAGGTTCAGTCCCCACCATCTCCAGGTAGGGCTGGAAAAACACCTGCCTGAAACCCTGGAGAGTCGCTGCTGTCAGTGTTGACAATATCGGGCTAAATAGACCAATGGTCTGACTCGGCATAAGGCAGCTTCCTATGTTCCTATGTCATGTATGGAACCAGACTGGAGAGAGTCAGTGGTCCAGTTTGCACGTCACGCTAAGCCATGGTATGTTAATTAACCCCCAGGGCTTAGTGGTGGGGGTGGCCGGCCATTTTGCATATTCAAGCTGCAACCGCGGCTTGTCGTGTCATGTGAACCCGGTGAGGGTGGGTTGTTGGTGTGGTTAACAAATCACCCACAACCCATGGACTGAATTTAGGGTTGTGGGTGGTTTGTTAAGCATGCCAACATCCCATCCTCCCAGGTTCGCGCGACACAACAAGCTGCGGTTGTGGCATGAATATGCAAAAGTCGCCCAGCACGTGCCACAACCCACTGTGGCTTAAATAACTCATGGTGGGCTGCGATGATCGTGCAAACTGGGTCAGTGAGTGCTTGACCAGGGGATGACACTCTATCTGGACACACAAGTGGGCAAACAAGACACCAGTGTGGTTCAAGTTGAAGGAGGGGAAGGATTCTGGCCCTGGAAATGTGGTCTGGGCACCACATTTGAGCAGGGAGAGTGGTAGGAAAGGGTCATGAGGAATGGGCCTGAGAGCCAAGTGGACCCAAGGCCAGTCTTGGTTCTGTGTGACAGAGAGTAGTCTGTTCATGTTGAGTCCTACAATCAAAAGGAGCAAGAATAAGCGCTGGGTGCCCAAACAGAAGGGCAGATATAGACTTCAAAATAAAGGGTACAGAAGGATCAGTGGCTCCTCAGCTGGACTCGGGGTGGGGTAGAATGAAGGGATCAATAGACTGACTCTGGGGAATGAAAGGAAAACTCAAGAAGGTTCCTGGCTACTTGATTGAGTTAAAGCTAGCTGACAGAGCCATGCATCTGGGAGACAGTTAGATAGAGGTATACAGAACAAAGAGTACCACGGTGTGTAGGGGGTGCCCAGGTGGTGGTTTAACCATCTGATCTATCTTGGCGTGGGGATGCTGTTTCTCAAGAAGGTCCATGTTTCCTGCCAAGGTGCTGGATTGGCCAGTTTAAAGGAACCCTTGTGAGTTGTTTGGCTGAGGTGGTGACTTGGTAGTCTGTAGGCATTTGCCATATCCAAAGTTCCATGGGGGCAACTCCTTATAATGGGTGCAGAATTGGGTGGGACCCCCAAATGATTACTGATGTCACTGATCTGCTCCCTGCCCATTTTGCCTTTCTCCAGGCAGAGAGAGAAGCAGAATTCTTTGCCCACACCTGATTCTGCACCCTGTTATACTTATAAGGCGTTGCCCCCATGGAACTCTGTATATGTGCAAATGCCTATTGATCACCAAACACCACTCCTCCGCAAGCCAGATTTAGGTCTGTGTGCTAGAGGCTCCGCATCCCTGCCATATAACTTAATCAGTAGAGGACAAACATAGGCAATTGGGTACCAGCCTGCACTGCTACCATCTTGCGCTCTCTCACTCCTGGCAGCCTTCAAGGCTCTTGCTGCTTCTCTCAGAGCAAAATGGATTCTTTAGCCAGGGTGACAGTAATAAAGTAGAAAGCACAAACTACAACATGTACAGAAAGCCACGGTTGAGCTTCTCTGTAGCAGTACCAAAACCCAGCTCACCTTGAAAGATTCCAGTAATTACAAGTGAGTGCTCAAATGAGTGAGACAGCATTGCAAGGAAATGAAGAGAAAGACCATTTCCCCCTCTAGCTGGTAAGATCAGGTGTCGCAGGTAACAGGAGACTGGAAAAGTAGCCAACAGATCAGTCGTAGCATAGGGAACCACAGTGCTGCTAATGGCTTGGAAGGAAGCAGCATCTGTTCCAGGAGTTTCAAAATATAGCATTTCTTGCTTGCAGTAGAAAAATGGGTTTCTACACAGTTTTTCTTTTTATGCCAGCTCCAGGGTAGGTGAATGCTTGACTCCACATCCAGCTACAATTGTTGTGCTTTTAATGCTAATTTGTTGAGCCGCAATAGTGGTTTTAATGTTACTGCTGTTTCATTGTTGGTTTAATATGGTTTTATTGGTCTTAAGTTTTAATTTTTTTTTAATATAAAATTGTTGTACACCACCTTGGTGATGTTTGTTTAAAGGTGGTATATAAATATTATTAATAAAATAAATAAATAAATACAACAGCTCTTCTTCCTACTTGTCACCATGCAGAGGTCCAGAATATGGATGCTGCTTTAGGATGCAAAGTCTATACCAGCCTTTCCCAAGCTGGTGCCCTCCAGACTTGGATTTTGGACTTGGATTCCCATTGGCCCCAGCCAGCATAGCCAATGGTCAGGAGTGCCGAGAGTTGTAGTGCAAAACATCAGGAGGGCACCAGGTTAGGGAAGGCTGCCCTACACCTTCCTTTAAGGTGCCAGTTCCAACGCACCTGTTCTGATGGAGTGGAGAGAGTCACTTCTTCCCAGATTTAACCAATGTGGTACAGTAGATCAAGTGCTGAGCTTGGAGGCCCAGGGGCTTGAATCCCTATGAAGCCTTGGGGCCTTGGACAAGTTCCCATTTCACAATCTGCTGAAAGTCTTATAGACTAAGATGGATCTTGAGTGGCCTCTGTTTCACAACATTGATCTTGAATCCCATTGTATTCAGTCTGAGGCAGCCTTCCCCAACCTAGCACCCTCCAGATGTGTTGGACTAGAACTCCAATGGCCTTACTGACAGGGGAGTTGTAGTCCACATCTGGAAGGTGCCAGGTTAGAGAAGGCTGGTCTGAAGGAAAAGAAGGGCACGAATCCCCCAGAGAGATGAGGTATGCAGAAGCATCTGATTATGTTTTTTAGCTTCAGTTTCTATTTCTGGCAGGGCAGCGCAATCTGTGCTGTTCAGAAGAAGTGCCGATGAGGATAAATGAGAAAGCACTTTGTTCAGTGAAAAGTGTTACCAAAATGGTAGAAAACTTTTAAATGACCTACTGACATTGCATCTGTGGGATACAATGTAGGAGCTGGCCAAGGGAATCTCCCTCTGTTAAGTGCTTATTTCCCAGTCACTTCTCAAGAATACTGGTTTCAACCCTACGACTTCATGATGGCAAAACTGGAACCATTGACTTGCATGGTTTCCTCATAGCCCCCCTTTCTTGCCCTTTTGGCCTTGTTTATTTGTGGATGCTTCCACTGTATGGTTTTCAGCTTCTGTTGATGGGATGGAGGTTGACTCATTTCCTTAACTGTCTACAGTATTACCATGCAGCTGGACAGCGTGTCCTGTGGTGATGTCAGTCTCCTCCTCCCATCCTTACTAGCAAGCTGGCTGGGCATGGTAGCTGTGCATTGCTCGGCAGAGGGGCAGTGCACAATTGTTTGAAACAGGCACTCCATAGCTTTTATCTCTGCAAGTTTACTTTCACATTGGGATTGTTCTGTCTTGACAGTGATGGGAGAATCAGTTGAAACAATGCTACCCCAGTGCCAAGACCTCTTTTTATTTAGAGGAGTCATGCAGTTTCTGTAGAAAGGGGAGTTGGGGAGTATATGTGTAGATATTGTTAAGTAAGTAAACCTTCATTCTGTTGACACATCTCTCTCCATATGCATAGTTAGGATTATTTATTGATTGATTTATTACATTTCTACACTGCCCATTAGTTGAAACTCTCTGAGTGGTTTACAAGACAAAGCTTAAAACCATAAAATACAATAACATACCGGTAATATAAAAATATAAAATACAAAGTTTAAAACCGAATAATACCAAAGTAGTAAGTAAGATAAAAGCCAGCAGCAGTGCAGAGATCTAAAAACGCACTAATGAAAGTTTTGAAACTGAACAACTAAAAAGCCTGGGAAAATAAAAAGGTCTTCACCTGGTGCTGAGAAGACCACAATGTACCTGCCAGGTGAACCTGTCTGGGGAGGTCATTCCACAACCAGGGTGCCACCACTGAAAAGGCCCTCTCCTTAGTAGCCACCCACCTCACCCCATTCAGCAGGGGCACCCAGAGAAGGGTCTCTGAGGATGATCTTAGGGCAGGTAGATGAAATTAGTTATTGTTCATAGCACCTGCTCATAGATTCATAGATCACAGAGTTGGAAGGAGCCTACAAGGCTATCGAGTCCAACCCCCTGCTCAATGCAGGAAACTAGAGGGGTCTCCCATCCAAGTAATAACCAGGCTTGACCCAGCCTCACAGCAATACTGTGAGGTGAGATAATTGTTGTTCCCATGTTACAGAAGAGGGTCTGAAGCTGAGAGATGAAAACCCATTTTTTAGTTGAAGTCTAGTACTGTTATCTGCTAGATCAAACTAGCTTATTGAAAATCAGAAGATGGCAACTTCTGAGAAGTGGTATGGTACAGCGGCTGTGATGTCTCTGGTTCAGATCCTGACACTCAGCCATCCTTCCAGCTCTATGATCTATGAATCTATGAACTCAATAGGTGACTTTAGGCAGGCCATTCAATCCCCCATCCCTCTGTCTGCAGTATGGGGATAATATTGGCCTATCTTGCAGCATTGTAAGGTCTATTGAGATAATGTTTGTGAAGACTTATAAATCTTTGATATAATTTCTCAGTTATTTTTGGGATTACCTTTTCTCTGGAAATGACTCAGCCAAGGGGCAAAGGCCCTAGAATTATTTATGTCTTTATTTCACAGTGAGTCAATGTGAAGACTTACACATCTTTGATATGAATGCTAAGTTATTGTTAGGAATAACTTCTCACTAGAAAAGACTTGGCCAGTAGTGAAGCCAGTAGATAAGGCTAACAATGACTACTAATCATGATTGCTATATATTACCTCCAGTATCAACATACCCTCCAACATTTCACAGATGAAAATAGGGACACACATGAGAATTTGTAAGAGGTATGGTTAAGCAACATGAAGGTGTGATCAAGAGGATGTGGCCAGGCAACCAGAGGGCATGGTCAAGTACAAAAGTTATTAAAGGAAACACACAAAACTGCAGTATTTTCTCCCTCTCACCTAGAACATGGGGTTATCCACTAAAGCTAAATGGTGGCACATTTGGGACAAACAAAATGAAGTATTTCTTTGCATAGTAGTTAAATTATGGAATTCACTGCCACAAGATGTAGTGATGGCTGCCAACTTGGGAGTAGACAAATTCATGGAGGTTAGTATCTAGTTTCCCTTCTCAAGGCATTATATTACTGATAAGGCTTTCAATGGATTAATCATGATGGCTACATAGCACCTCCAGGATTGGAGACACCATGTCTCTGAATACCAGTTGCTGGGGAACATGAGTGGGAGCGTACTGTTACCCTCATGTCCTGCTTGAGAGCTTTCCAGAGCATCTGGTTGGTCACTGTGGGAAACAGGATGCTGGACCAGATAGGCCTTTCCAATAGGGCTCTTTTTATGGTCTTATGGTCTTAACCTAGCACAGAGAGGAAGGCATGAACATCTTCTCTTACAAGAAGATGCAAGCCCAGTCCCTATATACAAACCCAGGTTGCTTAAGTGTATGCAGGCACTTGGTTTGCATGAAGATGTCCTTCCTTTTGTCTGTTAGACTTATGGGTTGAATAAGGCAATCTGGAGGTAAATTTTTGACAGCCAAGTTCAGAGCACAAGCCTTTTAAGGGCACAAATTATGTCACTCTTCAGAATAAATTCATGAGAAGTCTCTGACCATCAAGGGCTATTCCTGGAGTTCCGATAGGAGCAAAGTCCAGTTTTACAGACTGATGCTATAAATGTTCATTCAAAAGCTGCTCCCACTTCTTTCAATGGGGCTTTACTCTCAAGGAAGTAGCCAGAATACTGTTGCCTTATAGCACAATCCTAGGCATGATCACTCAGAAGTATGTCCCATGAAATTCAATAGGGCTTTCTCCCAAGTAAGTGTACAATTGAATCACACTATTAGATTTAGGTAAATTCAGTAATAAGTTGTCAAGGAGGGCCACCAGTATTGACTATGCTTTGTTAAAAGACTCAGAAGGCCTAACAGTTTTTTTTTAATTATCGAGAAAGGTTATGCCTTAAATATAAACGTATTCTGGAACAAAATATTTCAACCTTTATTCTTTTTTTTAAAATTCATGGCTAGAGGTTAATAAATATTTTTCCTTCCCACAATTCATATATCTTGCATTTGAGCACATATATCCAGTATTAAACACTGAAGCTCCATGTTTTAAAGCAATCTACAACACTGCCATCACATCTTGTGGCAGCAAATTGATTGTGCATTGTGTGAAGTATCGTGTAATTGAGGGATAATTGTGAAATGCTGCTGCTTGCTAGAAGAAGAGGTAGCAGCAGCAGCGCCAGTGCTAGGATGACTTTTCCAGAATTATATTATTATATAATATCTTATATATTATAATTATATATTATTTTCTAATATTTTATAAGTGACTTTTGTAATATTTTTTTTAACCTTACTTAAACCCTTGATTGTTGATATCTGGTGTTTTTCAGGGTGTGTGTGTGTGCTTGCGGGGCAATCTCTTAATTTTTTTTTTTTAATTGTCAGGATTGGCACAAATTCAACAGGTGAAGCTTACCCACCCACCCCACACCCCCAGACATGGAGCTTCAGAAAGAAGGGGAAGTTTCTTGCATTTCCTTCTGACACTGTATCTCACCTGTTAGAGGCACGGAGTCAGCTCTGTTAGGAAATAAAATCTTTGTCAATATAAAGATAGGAATCATGTGATAAATTCCCTCATTCACCTCTCCCTTGGTCCAGGCCAGTGTGTGCAGCCTCCACCTCATTTTCTTTTCACCCATCTAATCCCTTTCCCACAGCAATGTGCAGCAGAGGCAGCAGGTAGAGCATGCGTGCGCATGCACACACACGCACACATCCTTGCCTGGCCCTCCCAGCTTAGCAGCATCTGTCTTTCCATGTAGACCAGGGCTCTCCAACCTTGGGTCCCCAGATGTTGCTGGCCTACAGCTCCCAGCATACCCAGCCTGCAGGGCTAATGGCAAGGGATTCTGGGAGCTGTTGTCCAGCAACATCTGGGGACCCAAGGTTGGAGAGCCCTTGTGTAGACCCTTTTGCTGTTCGAGCCTAAGCAGAGCTACTCTTAAAGGGGCCATGGTCAAAACTGCAGCTAAGCTAAAACTGTAAGTGTGAAGAAAAGAGCCTTTGGGGGGGTTCACACACACACACACACACACGCTCACCTCATGTGTGAACCGGCTGGGGTGGGGTGTGCATAGTTAGCGTGTGGAGAAAGGGGCCTTTGGGGGTTCCTGCATGCATGCACACACACACACACACACGCCTCCTCATGTGTAAACCAAGTGGGGCCAGTTGAGGGGGCTGGGAGGAAATGAAAGCCTCGGCGCCTAGATGCCTAGAGAAGCTGGCCAGGGCTTTCATATGTAAATAGTTCAAGCCATGAGTCGTGGGTTCCCTTCCCCCTGCCTGGCCAGGTGAGGTGCATGGTGATTGGCTAAGAGGCAGCAGAGGAGGGGAGGGGGGAAAAGGTATATTTCCCAAAGCGTGGGTTTTGGTCTTTGTTCTACCCGGCTGTGGTAATGGCGGTAAGCCAAGGACCCCAGACAGCTCCTGGTGAAATTAGCTGGATTGAGGGCTCTAGTAAAGGCAAGCCTTGTGGGAGTTTTACCCATCTCTGACCTTTGGGTAGGTGTGGTAATCTCCCTCGGGCAGCGAGGCTGTGCTGGATTTAACCCTTGAAGAGAACACCCTCAGGTAACAGGTGTGTGCCTGAGAGATCTTAAGGAATCAGGTTTTATTGTTTTGCAGCTTTACTGTGTACTAAAGTGTCTCTCTTTATTTTGTGTGTTTCTCTCATTTCCCTAATCTTGTTGTAAAATGCTACCAGAATAAACCTTGTCTTGGTTTACCCCACATGGGTTTTGTAGTACTCTGTGAGTTCAGTATCTAAATCCAGGTTACAGAAATTGAAGGCGAGTCCCTGAACAGAGATCCAAGTAGGATTGCAGACAGCTGAGGCTGGCAATCTGGTACCTTGAGATCTCTGGGGGTCTTGGTTCCTTTGAAGTAGGAAAGGGTGGGGGCGTGGGGGGCCAGCCAGCCCCCCCTTCCTCCACAGTAAGCTTAGCTGCAATTTTTCCCATGGCCCCTTTAAGGGCAGCTGGGGATTCGCATGACAACATGAGAAGCCATGATGGCTTAAGGGTTTTCATGAGGGTCCCGCCATTTTCGTTGCAATTGGAGACTATGGTATCAGAGGCAGTATGAATATTATACGGCCTCTGCAGTATAATGCAGTATACTGCAAATATTATAAATATTTGATTTAATATTTGATGTCAATGGGGAACATGAGGAGGAGGGTGCTGGCAGAGCGGGAGGCCAGGGATAGGAAATTCCATAAAGTTCAGTTTGATCCAGTCTGTGTTTTGCCAGTCTTACTTGGAGGTCACATTCTCCTCCACCCCACAAGTACTGCAAGCCCAAAGTCTGCTCAATCCTGTTCTACCACACAGGGTTGCACTCATATCCTTGCTTGTGGAGGCATCTCATTGGCCACTGTGGGAACAGAATGCTGACCTTTGGTCTGCTCCAGGATGGTGCTTCTTATAAATATTTGATTTAATATTTGATGACAATTTCTAAATTATTGTTAGGCTTAACTTCTCTCTGGAAAAGACTCAGTCAGAAGTGAGTAGGCAAAGACCCCAGAAATATTTATTTATTTCATCCAGTGTGGCATAGTGGTGAGAGTGTTGGACTGGGACTCGGGAGATCTGGGTTCTAGTCCCCACTCGGCCATGAAACTCACTGGGTGACTTTGGGCCAGTCACTGCCTCTCAGCCTAACCTACCTCACAGGGTTGTTGTGAAGATAAAATGGAGAGGAGGCGCAGGATTATGTAAGCCGCCTTGGGTTCCTTGCAGGAAAAAAGGCGGGGTATAAATGTAATAAATAAATAAATAAATAATATCCACAGTGCCAAGAATAAGAGCTGCTTGCCAGGGGTTTTAAAAGTTTGGTTTTGTTTGAGGATTCCTTCCAATGGCGCAGAAACTGAAACCAAAAAAGGATATTTATTCCTGTTTGTTAGTGCATTTGCACCTGTCTCTTCAAACTAACTACCATAGTCTGTTAACCGCATTTGTTTCCGCAGGAAAGTGCTTTGACTTATTTACAGCTTGTACATTCACTTCACTGAGCATTGCAACACTGCTGTTGCTCTCTACTTTTTGTCTGATTTTGAGAAGAAAAATAATGCCTATTACTTTTTGCAATGGGATACATTTGATAGGAGCAGTTTATGCAACTATTTATTCTCAGGAAAATGGAAATAGTTCCACCCTCCTTCTGAGCCATCCTTCAGGTATTCCAGGCAAAACAACACTAGCCAGTCATCAATTAAACTTGCAGCTGAAAAATCAGTTTGGGCAGGAAAGCAGTGTTAAGCTGCGAGCGTAAGCGCACTCTCTTAAGAAGCATGTCATTCAGTAAGCTGTTACTTAGAGTTTGACCCATGAGCAAATTGTGCTAGCGGAGTATGAATGTATCTGTGTTAACAAATACTTTAAATTTAATTGTTCTTTGCTCTCGCACGCTCTCTTTTCAGTTTAAGACATTTATATCCTGCCTTCCTGTTTATTGGCTGACTTCAGGGCAACTAATGAATTATTAAGCATACAATACAATACAATATCAAACTGAAGCAAGATATCCCATAAAGTTAGCAAAAATAACATGTGTTCCCTAATACAGAGTCTGTTGCATTGCCTGGAATGCCTTGTTTATAATTGGTTGAGTTGGTAATGAGCAGACAACCCAAACAGATGCCAAGGATAACAAAACCGGTGTCATAGTCCTTACAGAAGGATTAACTGCTGATTATTAGCAGGTAATATACCGGACCCTTTTCTCTAACCTGGCACAGCTATCTCATTCAGAGAGATAATTTCCCCCCTCAGTTTCCCATCCTTCTTGCTTGAATGGTGCATATGTATGGAATTATTTCATAGATTTCATAGATCATAGAGTTGGAAGGGGCCTACAAGGCCATCGAGTCCAACCCCCTACTCAGTGCAGGAAACTAGAGGAGGGGTCTCCCATCCAAGTAATAACCAAGCCTGACCCTGCTTAGCTTTCCATTAGAGCTGACTGCTTTCTGTGTGACGTTTTTCTTACATGGAATTAGTCCCAATACAGGGGGACATGTGAACACCAGGATGTGTGGGAAGTATGGTGTGATCACATGTGTTTACAGGGTGGCCAGATACGGACAGGGCTCTTACAATTTTAATAGTTGGGTAGAAGAGAGAATTTCAGCAGGTGTAAGTTGCATGACAAGCCACACCTCCTGAAATTCCCTCTTCTGCACAACTATTAAAGGTGCAGGAGCTCAGTACTGCATATGGCCATCCTGTGTGCTCATGACAAAATGTACAGTATTTTTCCATGTATAAGATTATACTTTTTCCTAAAATTGTTAGACTAAAAATTGAGGGTCGTCTTATACACGGAAGTAAGCCGAGGAGAGAACCGCGTGGTTGCGAAACTGCCCAGTGGGGGGCGTCTTATACATGGGGGCGTCTTATAGACGGAAAAATACGGTAACACTTGCCCAGTTAATCTCCATGTTGGCCACCCTGTGTGAGCTTCTCCTAAAAGAGAGAAAAATCATATAAAGTGATTCTTAACAGCAAGGAGCTAGTGATATCTAAATGTCTTTTGTCCCACAAGGTAGTGTGGAGTCAGAACAACATTTCCAGAGGTATGTTCTGCAGCTCACTTCCATTTATTGGATTATTTCAGATTATGCCTAGTAGCAGATGGGACTATGTGCTGTCCCTGGAAGGTGATGCAGAGAACTGAGGAGGCTGCACTTTTGCAGTGATTTTCATCAGACACTATGCATGTGTGAGTGAGCAGCACTTGGTACTCAGATATTCTGCCTCTGAACATGAAGGCTCTTATTTAGCAATCAGGGCTCAGAGCCAGTGATATACTTACCCGCCACAAACGTGTCTGAGGATTCTAATTTGTCTAATTCATATTCAATTTCAAGTACTAATTTAGGGCTGTGTTTTGCTGCTACTGAGTCCTGTGCAAACAGCCCTGTGTATTCCCCTTCCTTTCCAGCCCCGGCCACTAAAACCCATCATGAAGAGATTTGCTTGGGTTTGTTAATAGATAAAACAACTTTCGTGAAGTCCTTCTGTTTGGAAACATGCAAAAAGCCTGTTGTGCCATAGCATTCTAATATTACCAGCAGGCTAGGCATTTTTGTCAATTGAGGCCCTGGGACAAAACTCCATCTAATGACCAACTGCCAAATGTGTGGATTGAAGACAAATGCTGTCTGTAGTAAACAAAAACACACACATTCGTGTAGTAGCCATGCTTTCCTTTGCTCAAACAATGAGCTGTATGCCCTCTTGTGGCTAGATGGAAAATTACTTTGGATCCAAACCATCTGAGCTTTACTGTTGCTAGCTTTTTGCCGGAGCAAATGTAGAGAGCCAAACTGTATGTTATGCTGGAGATCTGACTTTAAAACCAAAACCAAAAACAACCACTGAAATTTGGGGGGGGGGGAGGCTTGCAAATTTGCTTGCAGCAGTAGGGTGGTAGTGTTTAATTCTCCCATCTCATCCCCACCCCTGCAATTTTCCCAATCAGATTGTCCTTCCAGTTGTTTTAACCCCATGGGTGGAATTTTCCCCTTGGGGCAAACGGTACCCTGGATTGGAGTTTTGATTGTGGGAAAGGTTAAACATCCCTTCCCCCGAGTTGTGAACAAATTTTCAGCCCCAGCGTGGCCAGATGCAAAAAGAAGGCAGAGCCCCTGCACCTTTAACCGTTGTGTAGAATTGGGAATTTCAGCAGGTGTAGCTTGTTCTGCTTCTACACAATTATGAAAGGGGCAGGAGCCTTGTTCTCATTTGCATTTGGCCACCCTATACACAGGGCCCACTGGCAGAGTGTGTCATCATCAGGCGATCACTCGTGACCGAGTAAGATTGTCTTCCGGGATAAAAGGAGGAAATTCTAAAGAAGATTGTGTAGACTCTAGCGATGGGTCCGTAAGTGACTGTGGAGGCCAATTCTAGATCCACACAGCTTCTCACAGTGAGGACACAGGTTACCAGATAGAAGATGGTCCTGTAAAGGATTCATTTGACGTGCTTTTCGCTTAGCACGTTTCTCCCTTTCACCTTGCACTCGGGCTTCTTCAAAGTCCATGGAACCTTTGTGAAAGGCAAACCTCCATTTAGATCGTTCATGGGCCAGAGCTTCCCAGTTTTCGATGTTTATATTGCATTTTTTTAGATTAGCCTTATGAACATCTTTAAACCTCTTATATTGACCACCGATATTCCGCTTTCCATCCTTGAGTTGGGAGTAAAGTAACTGCTTTGGGAGGCAGCAGTCAGGCATTCGAACAACATGACCGGTCCACTGAAGTTGGCGTTGAAGGATCATTTTTTCAATGCTAGTAGTCTTTGCTTCTTCCAGTACACTGACATTTGTTCGCCTATCTTCCCAGGTAATTTGCAGGATTTTCCGGAGGCAACGTTGATGAAACCTTTCAAGGAGGTGGAAGTGACAGTTTATAGATAGTCCACGTTTCGCAGGCATACAATAAAGTTGGTAATACAATGGCTTCATAAACCAGTGTTTTGGTCTTCTTACAAATATCCCGATCCTCGAACACTCTATGTTTCATTCGAGAAAATGCGGCACTTGCGGAGCTCAGACGATGCTGGATTTCACTGTCGATGTTACCTGTAACAGAAAGATAGCTGCCAAGATAGAGAAAATGATCGACATTTTCCAGTATTGTCCTGCCAAGCTGGATAGATGGCATCACCAAAGGGTTAGCTTGCACTTGCTGATGAAGCACTTTGGTTTTTTTTATGTTAAGTGAGAGACCAAGTTTTTCGTATGCTTCTGCAAAAGCATTTAGGATAGTTTGGAGATCATCCTCTGAATGTGCGGAGACCACATTATCATCAGCATACTGAAGTTCCACAACGGAGGTTGTAATTACCTTACTTTTTGCTTTCAGCCTGCTGAGATTAAAAAGCTTTCCATCTGTTCGATATATAATTCCCACACCAGTGGGAAGTTTCCCCTCGACAAGATGTAAAACCATGGCGATGAAAATGGCAAATAATGTTGGGGCGATGACACATCCCTGTTTAACACCTGATCCCACTTTAAATGGAGCACCATGAGAGCCGTTGTTGTCCAAAACCGTTGCTGTCATGTTGTCATGGAGAAGTCGCAAGATATTCACAAATTTATTGGGGCATCCAATTTTCATAAGGATAGTCCAGAGAGCTGTACGGTCTACAGTATCAAAGGCCTTAGCCAAATGTGTGTAAATGTGTGTAATCCTCAGTAACAGCGGAACACAGCCCTTGATTAGTACTTGAGATTGAATATGAATTAGAATCATTGGACAAATTTGTGGAGGATAAGTATACACCTGGCTTTTAGCTCTGATCACTAAATGGAGCCAGTGGCTCACGCTGGCTCAGCTTGTGTGAGCGTGGAAAGCTAAGCAGGGTCAGGCCTGGTTATTACTTGGATGGGAGACCCCTCCTCTAGTTTCCTGCATTGAGCAGGGGGTTGGACTCGATGGCCTTGTAGGCCCCTTCCAATCTCTATGATCTATGAAACCTTCATGTTGAAAGGCAGAAAATCTGAGTACCAATCTGGGTTAGAAACTGGAGGCACTGCACTGCAGCGAGTCAGCTTCTACCTGGATGGCTGATTCCAGAAGGTGGTGTTGGGGGGTTACTGCTGTGTGCCTTGGCAGCTATGCTATGGGGTTCCACAGAGCTCTATTGTATCCCCCATGCTGTTCAACATCTACATGAAACCGCTGGGGGTGGTTATCTGGAGGAGTGGGCTGAGGTGCCATCAATATACAGATGACACCCAGCTCTATCTCTCCTTTTCCTCAAATCCAGGTGAGGCAGTGGATGTTCTGAATCAGTGCCTGGGCACGGCAGTGGACTGGATGAGGGCCAATAAACTGAGACTCAATCCAGACAAGGTGGAGGTACTGTTAGTGGGTGGTTTTGCCTGCCCGGCTGAGTGATATTCAACCTGTCCTGGAGGGGGTCGCACTCCCCCTAAAGGATCAGGTTTGCAGTTTGGGGGTGTTCTTGGATCCAGCACTGTCACCAGAGGCACAGGTGGACTCAGTGGCATGGAGCACCTTTTATCAGCTTAGGCTGATATACCAACTATGTCCTTATATGGGGCTGCCTTTGAAAACGGTCCAGAAACTTCAGCTGGTCCAAATAGGGCAGAAAGATTGATAATGGGGACTGGCCAACGTGCTCATATTAGGTGAGTACTCTACCATCTGCACTGGCTGCCAGTCCATGTCTGGGCCCAATTTAAAGTGCTGGTATTAAAAGGTGGGGTATAAATATAATAAATAAAAATAAAATAAAATTCACATTCAACGCCCTAACTGGTTTGAATTACCTGAAGGATTATCTTCCCCCTATTTACCTGCCTGGACCCTTAGATCATCCTCAGAGGTCCTTCTCCAGGAGCCCCTGCAAAAGGAAGTGAGGTGGGTGGCTACTAAGAAGAGGGCCTTTCCTGTTGTGGTACCCTGATTGTGGGATGAGCTTCCAAGAGACACCTGAATTGTACTCTTTCCAGAAGAGTACAATTGTACTCTTTTCAGAAGAGATCCTCCCTGAAACTCAATATGGTTTCCGCCCCTCTAGAGGGACAGTAGACATGATTTTTACTGCACGTCAGCTCCAAGAAAAATGCCGGGAGCAAAATCAACCCCTTTATATGGCATTTATCGATTTGGCTAAGGCCTTTGATACTGTAACCGTACAGCTCTCTGGACTATCCTTATGAAATTGGATGCCCCAATAAATTGTGAATATCTTGCGACTTCTCCATGACAACATGACGGCAACGTTTTGGACAACAACGGCTCTCATGGTGCTCCATTTAAAGTGGGATCAGGTGTTAAACAGGGATGTGTTATCGCCCCAACATTATTTGCCATTTTCATCGCCATGGTTTTACATCTTGTCAAGGGGAAACTTCCCACCGGTGTGGGAATTATATATCGAACAGATGGAAAGCTTTTTAATCTCAGCAGGCTGAAAGCAAAAAGTAAGGTAATTACAACCTCCGTTGTGGAACTTCAGTATGCTGATGATAATGTGGTCTCCGCACATTCAGAGGATGATCTCCAAACTATCCTAAATGCTTTTGCAGAAGCATACGAAAAACTTGGTCTCTCACTTAACATCAAAAAAACCAAAGTGCTTCATCAGCAAGTGCAAGCCAATCCTTTGGTGATGCCATCTATCCAGCTTGGCGGGACAATACTGGAAAATGTCGATCATTTTCTCTATCTTGGCAGCTATCTTTCTGTTACAGCTAACATCGACAGTGAAATCCAGCATCGTCTGAGCTCCGCAAGTGCCGCATTTTCTCGAATGAAACATAGAGTGTTCGAGGATCGGGATATTTGTAAGAAGACCAAAACACTGGTTTATGAAGCCATTGTATTACCAACTTTATTGTATGCCTGCGAAACATGGACTATCTATAAACGTCACTTCCAACTCCTTGAAAGGTTTCATCAACGTTGCCTCCGGAAAATCCTGCAAATTACTTGGGAAGATAGGCGAACAAATGTCAGTGTACTGGAAGAAGCAAAGACTACTAGCATTGAAAAAATGATCCTTCAACGCCAACTTCAGTGGACCGGTCATGTTGTTCGAATGCCTGACTGCCGTCTCCCAAAGCAGTTACTTTACTCCCAACTCAAGGATGGAAAGCGGAATATCGGTGGTCAATATAAGAGGTTTAAAGATGTTCATAAGGCTAATCTAAAAAAATGCAATATAAACATCGAAAACTGGGAAGCTCTGGCCCATGAACGATCTAACTGGAGGTTGGCCTTTCACAAAGGTTCCATGGACTTTGAAGAAGCCCGAGTGCAAGGTGAAAGGGAGAAACGTGCTAAGCGAAAAGCACGTCAAATGAATCCTTTACAGGACCATCTTCTATCTGGTAACCTGTGTCCTCACTGTGGGAAGCTGTGTGGATCTAGAATTGGCCTCCACAGTCACTTACGGACCCATCGCTAGAGTCTACACAATCTTCTTTAGAATTTCCTCCTTTTATCCCGGGAAGACAATCTTACTCGGTCACGAGTGATCGCCTGATGATGATGACTCTTTCCAGTGCCAGGTGAAGACCTTCCTATTTTTCCCAGGCATTCTAGTCTTTCAGTTTCTGTTTTAAATCTGTTATTGTATTTTAATCTTTGCATTGCTGCTAGGTTTTACTTTGTTTTTTACTTCCATTTTATACTGTAGTTTTGAACTTTTATGGTGTATCTTATGTTGTGTTTTATAGTTTTAATTGTTGTGAACTACCCAGAGAGCTTTGGCTATTGGGCAGTATAGAAATGTAATAAATAAATACCAGGTGCTCACTCACACGTGCATAGTGTCTGATGAAAATCACTGCAAAAGTGCAGCCTCCTCAGTTCTCTGCATCACCTTCCAGGGACAGCACATAGTCCCATCTGCTACTAGGCATAATCTGAAATAATCCAATAAATGGAAATGAGCTGCAGGAAATACCTCTGGAAATGTTGTTCTGACTTCACACCACCTTGTGGGACAAAAGGAGTTCATATATTACCAGCTCCTTGCTATCAAGAATCACTTCATATATGATTTTTGTTCTTGTACAGAGAGGTTCACACAGGGTGGGAAACACGAAGATTAACCGGGCAAGTGTTTTATTTTGTTATGAGTGCATAGAATGGCCAGATACGGAAGAGGGCAGGGCTCCTGCACCTTTAGTAGTTGCGTAGAAGAGGTGTAGCTTGTCATGCTTCTACACATTAAAGGTGTCCTCTTTTGCATTTGGCCACCCTACCCATCTCTGTGGCTGGATTTCAGTTTTTTGAAAAAAGAAGACATCCAGTCACTAATCTCATGAATAATGTGTAGTTTGGCCCTAAAGAGACATACGTTTACTAGCATTAGTGGTTTTAGCAAACGGTTTTAACAGAGATACAGACCCAGGAACCAGATCCTCTGGCAGACCCAGATGCCAACGCTGTATCCACGTCTACTCTGGCAACACAATTACAGGACCTAATAATGCTATCCACAATATCACACACCTGTTCATCATCCAATGTGATGTCTGCCATAGATAGAGGCCTGTGGCTCACGCTGGCTCAGCTTGTCTGAGCGTGGAAAGCTAAGCAGGGTCAGGCTTGGTTATTACTTGGATGGGAGACCCCTCCTCTAGTTTCCTGCATTGGGCAGGGGGTTGGACTCGATGGCCTTGTAGGCCCCTTCCAACTCCATCTATGAATCTATGAATCATTTACCAGCAATGCCCTTGGATACTCTACATAGGACAAACAGGCCTGGCTCTACGGAAAAGAATAAATGGACACAAGGCTGGGATCAGAAACGGCAATAATCAAAAACCAGTGGGGGATGGGACATTTGAGTCACCCCAGAGCAGTGGTGAAGAGGGAGTTGCTCTTTCAGGAACTGCCCCTTGCCTCTCCCAATGGGTGCGTGGAGCCTCCCAGTGCCGCTTCAAGGTGCTTCAAATAAAAAGAGTGTGTGAGTGAATGAATGAATGGTGTGTGTGCGGGAAAGGTGAGGGGTGCACTGAGCCGGCTCCCTTGGGAGCTACCACCCTTGGAGCTGCCGCGTCAAGCCACTCTAGGCACCTTGAAGCAGCAGCTCCTGAGGAATCCATCTCTACGTGCACCTCGCCTCTTCCAGTGGGGAGAGGGCTTCAGGGAGGGGACTTGGTGTAGGCCTCCATAGGCCACAGGGGGAAGCTTCGTGGGCCAGGGGTTCCCCACCCCTCAGTTATGCCATCATAAAAGTGTTCAATATGCCACAAGGTTCTCTGTACTTTTAACAGTCATAAATGGTATTTAAGGGACAGGCCTGCTTTGGTTTGGCTTTCAATCATTGTTTCCAGAGTTTTGCTACTCTTGATTTGTGCTTGCTTGCTTCCTCTGGAAATGGACAGCTAATCTCCTGCTGATTTCCAAGGGGACAGGTCACATGCCTCCCCTTCTCCCCAGCTCAGCCGTTCTCTTACTGAAGTCATTTTTCCTTCATGGTACTAGAGATGCAGGTTTGCCTGCAAGGGTTGATTTTAATGACTCCCCCTGCAAAGTTCCATCCCTTTAACTTACATAAGCTATTGACTGGGGGTTTTTTGTGGGGGGCGGGAGCATTGGTGATAGCAGGTCCTTCAAAGTGGCTGAGCCCCCATTGCTTGTCAGTTACACTTATTCACGGAGGGGTGGACTATGAAGAAGACACAGGACTTGTGCCTGCGGCCTCACTCCCATACCCACCCACTGGTCTCTGGGACTGAAGATAGTGATCTGTCAGGAGGACACACCATGTTGGCAGGCTCTGCCTCCAGTAGAGGCTCTTATCCAATTGTGATAAGCCTGCTGCTTTTTCTCTTTAATTAGGAGGGGGATGGGCATGTCCAGGCAGTACTTTGGGATTCTCTCTTCCAAGCAAGTGTGTTTATATTTTCTGCCATGGTGGGGGGGGGGGGCAGGGAGGAGGAAGACTCTGGAACTGCAGCTATGTGAGGAAAGGGGGGCACCATCAAGACTGTGTGTTTGTGTGCATTTGGAGGGAGAAACAGGACACAAGTATCATTTGGGGAGGGGGCAGTAGAAACTTGTAACAGAGGCCCCCTCCCACACACATACTATGGTCCCATACCATACATACAATCTCATGAGTCATGAAAGAAAAGTTACTATTTTATTTCTGAAACTATATTTTCTACATTTCTGAAATTATACCATGGCCCACACTGGGCCTTTTCTACTATACTCCAAACATGGCAGGAGTGTGTGTGTGTGTGTGTGTGTGTGTGTGTGTCTGAACTGGACACTTGCTTACATATATGAGACCCATATGAGACCCAGTGTGGTGTAGTGGTGAGAGTGTTGGACTGAGACTAGGGAGATCCAGGTTCTAGTCTCCACTCAGCCATGAAGCTCACTGGATGACTTTGGGCCAGTCACTGACTCCCAGCCTAGCCTACCTCACAGGGTTGTTGTGAGGAGAAAATGGAGAGGAGGAGAATGACCTATGTAAGCCGCCTTGGGTTCCTTGCAAGAGGAAAAAAGGCGGGATAGAAAGATGATGATGATGATGATGATGATGATGATGATGATGATGATATTTGGTGTCTGTACATTCTTCCAGCACCACTGGCTCTCACTGACCCTGGAAACTTAATACGGCTACCCCTCCGGAAATGTTTACAATGGATAACACCAGATTTAACCGAATGAAGTGGAAATATATCAGTCTCATGATATATCTGCCAACTGATGATTTACACTTCGTGGATCTGATAAAAGTGGGCTCTAGTTCACAAAAGCTTATGCCATAATACATTTGTTAGTCTTTAAGGAGTTTTTCTACAAGAGACGAACATGGCTACCTCTCTGAAACGTGATTATTATGGTCCTTTGTCTCCTCCACCAGCTGTCCCTCCTTCCTGCTTATACTCTGGGACTAGAAGTTCTTGGGAGAGCGTGCCAGTGTGCCACACAGAGAAGCACAAATCTCCCTGTTGCTCAAAATACAAGTCCTAGTTTAACTGTGCAAGCACACTGTCTCTGTTCTGGAGAATGCCAACAACTCTTTGTTCAGAATGTTGCTTGTTCTGCTCTAACACTGCTTCTAATTGGCTCCAGCAAACCTCACAAGATCTGGACAATAGGAACATAGATACTGGGAACTACTGTAAGTTCCCATAAATATCCTCCTTGAGCATAATCTACAATTTAGCCTTGCTCTTCCTCCTCCCCTCCCCCACTGATGGTAATGGGATGGCAGCCTAGGCTGGGGGCCCCAGCTCTCTGGGCCCTGGTAAAGTGTGCTCTTTGGGAGCGGAGAAGAATGTCTTGAGCGCACGCTCACAGTGACCCATTTCCACTTGCCCCATTTTCTTCATTCTTTCCCACATGCAGTGGAATTGATACTTATGACTGATGCCATGCATAGCAGGCCTTTGCCACTTCAGCATACTTTTGTGGAACCTCTTTATATTTGGAGCTTTTGTTATTGGTAGGGCATCCTGAGTCTTGCTGTCTTTTTAGTTTTTTCAAAGTATTTTTAGCGGAGAGTAGATTCATTCTCGCTTAGTAATCTTGATCTCAGACAGTCTTGACAGTCACGTACATGATGCAATCTTTAGTAACTGAGTTGCACAGTTCTCTAAATGCATTTGTGCTAACCGCTTTACATTGGTCACATATGAGCCTATGCCTCACTCTGCACACCAGTGAAGAACTTGTACCTTGTCATAGGTAACATTTCTGCTCAGTGTGCAGTTTACTTCAAATTGATTCCTCAAGACTCCCCTATTTGCATTGCCGGCAAACTGAAAAATACTCAGCGAGGAAGCCATGTTAGTTTCTTGCACTTCATGCATCTGGTGAAAGTGAACTGTAGTCCACGAAAGCTTATGCCATAATAAATTGGTTTGTCTTCAAGGAGCCACAAGACTCTTTATTGTTTTTACTGGAGAGCCAGTAGTGGTGAGAGTGTTGGACTGGGACTCGGGAGATCCGGGTTCTAGTCCCCGCTTGGCCATGAAACTCACTGGGTGACTTTGAGCCAGTCACTGCCTCTCAGCCTAACTTACCTCACAGGGTTGTTGTGAGGATAAAATGGAGAGGAGGATTATGTAAGCCACCTTGAGTTCCTTGTAGGAAAAAAGGCGGGGTATAAATGTAATTAAAATAAAATAAATACCGGTAAATAAAAATAAACATGAGGTAATTCTCTTACTACTTCACTGGCCACATGAAAAAATAATGCTTTTTGTAGTCTCTTGCCTTTCTCATCTGTTCATCTTGTAATGTGGTGCAACTCAAATCCTTGTTTCTTTAGGTTTGTGCAAAAGTTCATTCAAATTTCAACATTTCCTGGAAGCTTCCACTGGTGTGTGTGCATATACAGTGTGTGTGTGTGTGTGTGTGTGTGTGTGTGTATAGTTTTGCTTCATTGGTTTATTTTCAGTTTATCTTTTCACACCATGTAATGTATGCTGCTGCTGCTGCTGCAAACTTTATAAAAGAAGCTACAGGAAACTGATGTGTAGAACAAATACAATTTATTTTAATACTGTGCCACTCTGACTACAAGTGATATCAACATGGCTAGGTTCCCCTACGTTTCAGTTCTCTGTTGGTGTTCTTCAGAATTGCTTCCCTCCATTGGGAAGTTAGAAGGATGGAACTATTGCCTTATTCAGGGGGTGACTCAGATTATAATGTTGAGTTCTTCATATCTGTGATGTATTATTGCCCATTCCTCATCTGATGATAGGTGTGCCACTGGACCACTGGTATGATCTCTAATCTGTTTTCTCCTTCGCCTCCTTTGCTATGATCAGGCACAGGATTCTCTTTTGAGGGAGCTAAGGAGTAGGAAAACATGTATACTGATGTATCTGATTCCTCCTCATTACCGTACTTCTTTATTTAGTGTAATGGAGTGGTCCTAGGTTCTCCCATGACTCACAGGCTATTTACCTCTATATGTGTTGCAGACAATGCAGAATGAAGTGGAAGACTGAGATACTAGACCAGGGCTCTCCAACCTTGGTGTACCATTTTAGACTGCTTGGGGGTGTCATAAACGCCTTGGGTTGGAGCCCGATTTAGGTACATGCAACTGGGCTGGCAGAAGCAGACTTCCTCTTGCCGCCTCCTCATGGCAGCCCCTCCAGCCTCCTGAAAGTGCTACACAGAGGGCTGGGGACCCAGCTGAATGGGGTGAGCTGTGGTGTGTGTGTGTGTGTGTGTGTGTGTGTCTGTGTCTGTGTCTGTGTCTGTGTCTGTGTCTGTGTGAGATTCCTGAAAAACAGGTGGAGGCATCTTCTGTGTGTAGAGCTCTTCTGACCACAGAAAGCAGATCCTGGATCCAACCCCTTACATGTAGTCAATTCGCACATCTGGTAGGTTAGGCTAAACATTGCTCCTTGATGTACTAAGTTTTTACATGCAGGGGTGTGTGTGTGTGTGTGTGTGTGTGTGTGTTATATTGGCAGGCCTTTGGGAAGGAGTGAACAAGGTAGTCCTGGGATGATTTGGAGCAATGTGCGGTTTTGGGTGGTCTTCTCATATGGTAGGTTGTGCTTATTTACTTTTCATATTTGCTGCTGGCTGAGTAATTGGGAAGTATGCTTGAGCAGGGTTGATTGATCCATTTGATCTGACACTAAAACAGGTGCTTTCAGTGTTCTTCTGCCTTGCTAGAAACCTTGATGCAGCTCCTTGGTGATGCAAATGGACTCAGGGGTGCCCTTTGATATTGGTGTTGTGTTTCACATGTGAGCATGTGAGTCAGACTGAGCTTGTGAGGCATAATGCTGAATGTAAGATTATAGATAGAAAATGGTTTGTTTTTAAGAAATAAGGTGTTATATATAAATGTTAATAATAAAATGAATAACAAATAAATCAAATACAGTAATACCTTGCATTGCAAGTAACTTGGTTTGAGAGCATTTTGCAAGACAAGCAAATTTTTAAATATTTATTTATTTATTTTTTACTTGATATACAAGCAACGTCTTGCAATACAAGTACTGTAGTACGGCTTAAATAAAAAATCTCTGTACAATTTTTTTGGGGGGAATTTCGTTTTGATATAAGAGTGTTTTGGATTACAAGCACATTTCCGGAATGAATTATGCTCTCAATCCAAGGCATGACTGTATACCTGTTAGAATGAGTGGCACCAGAGCCCTGAAACTTTAAAAGTGTGTTTGATTTTAGGTCATTTTTTACCTTTCTCTCTTCACTTTTACTCTCCTTTTCTCTGGTCTTTCATGTCCCTTCAGTTACCAGGCCAATACCAAGCTAGCTTATTCAGAGCACCTCTGATCCTTTCGACTATAGCAGACATGCGTGTGCAGCCTGGGCTGCATGGTGCTGGCACTTTGGCCACATGATTTGAAATCAGTGCAATTGCACTAATGTAACACATAGTGTTAGCTTTGCCTCCTGGCAGTTAGCAGTGCTTTACGTAGTAGTAGTAGTAGTAGTAATAGTAGTAGTTGTAGTTATTCATTTCATTTCATTTCTATAAAGCCCAACAGCAGAAGCTCACTAGTTCACAGCAATTCACAAAACACAAGATACAATAAAATACTGCATAAAATTACAATAAAATACAGCATAAAATTTCAATACACAAAAGTTAAAACAGTTTAAACAGCTAAAACAATTTCAGTAAAAATTGGGCCAGAGCAAGAGGCAGGTGAACAAACAGGTTGCAATGCTGAAGAGGAGCAGCAAGTCCAGGGGGCTCTTGTCCGTGGGCCCCTGCAGGGGTTTGGGCCCTTGGCAGGTGCCCAACCTTACCTAGCCTTGGTGGCAGCTGTGTACGATATTTTGTCACATGGAAATGGTGTGGGTAGGTGGCATTTCCTACATGAAAGTGTAGGGAATGCATTACATGTGGAATGGTCCTTCGGAATGGTCTGTGAATTAGGGAGTACAGAGGAATATGTTGCATCTCTTTAGCAACAACCATGTGGTTTTGCATCCCACCAAGGACTTGATGTAATATCGTCACATTCTTTCCTTTTAATGCAAGCAATCACTGTCTCTCATCAAAGGAGAAGTAACTACCACAAATGGCTTTAAAATAAACTGAGAATAGATAGATAGCAAATTACTCTTGGACATACTCAAGTCTTGATTAAGTCTTGATGTGAATCTTCCCCACCCCAGACCTGAATTGACAGCACCCGTTTTTCCTCAGTAGGTAAACAGGGGTGTAGATATATCCATCCATGTACACTATCATTTATTGGCATTGTGTATGAGTTCAATTTTCTGGATGCACAAGTTTTTGGAGCTGCACTTTCCAAACACGTTCTTGTGCAATGTTCACACATGACATGTACTGTTTTCCCAACATCCCTGTAGGAACGTTACCATGTATGAAGCAGCTTTGAGCATCAGCACTCCTGCACTTAACCAATTTTACTTTTGTGTCACTGGCACAGCAGTTTGTGTGAACCTCTTGCCCTGTGACCAGATGAATGTTGGAAGTACCAGTAATGACTAGCAACCAACTAACTTATCTTAACACTGGGTCAGTGCTGTCCTCCAGACCAAATCTTTGGGCCTCAAGGCAGCACTGTGTTGAAAACCAGAGTAGGGGCAAACCAGATGGGAACGGGCAGTCCGACCTGAACACTCAGGCTACTGTCTCTCCCTCTAACTGCTGTGTGTTCTTCCCCTGATGAAAGGCAGTGACTCACATTTACGAATGAGCAATGCAGTGGCTCCCAAGCGTCACTTAATTTCAGGCACTAATTTCGCAATTAATAGAGAAGGAAAGCAATCCTGGCACAAAATCTTCTAATAACCAGAGAGCTCTGAGGAATAGTCATGTGTTGTCTGAAATACAAGAGGAGGTGACTATCTTCCTCTGTCTTCCCTAAACAATGTCCTGGGGGGAATGTTTATGAAACAGCCTACCGGCCAGGATCATCTTTACTTGGTACCTGCTGTGGCACCTTTTTGAAATTTGCTTCTAAATTGGGTGCCCTTCAGCTTTATTGCCAGTTTACTGTGACAGCTGAGTTCAGCTCAAGCCAACTTGCCCTGCTCAAGTGTAGATTCTCCAAAATTTCAAATTGACCTTGATTGAGAGCCATTCTTACTTTTTGGGTTTTGGAGTATTTTTCATAGCATGGTGCAACCCATTTGTAAGTAAGGATTATATCATAACCAGCTTCTCCCTTGATCAATAGAGCACTTGGTTCTTAATGAAGGAAAATAAAACATATGCCTCGGCATGTTTTCAGGTTCATGCTTGGTCCAAGATCATGAAGGCTGCAGTCCAATATGGACTTACCTGGGAGTAAGTCTCATTGAATTGAATGGGGCTTACATCTGAATAGACGTTTATAGGATTGCACTGTAATCAATTTATATATGGACAGAAAAGGGACTGACAAACACAACAAAATCACGCTTACACTTGGGATAGATAGTACATCAGGCAGGGCCTGATCCATTTTGTACTATACGTCTCAACAAAAACCATTTTATGAAATGTCCGAATGTGTTGACTTTGTCTCCTGGATTACACTTCTCAAGTTGACCTGTGGTTACTTTGTGAGAGTGGGTTGCTGAGAGTTGCAAACATTTTTTGTACTTGTACAAGGTCTGGGAGGGGGAGACAGAGGGGGAAATTATATTTTGTGCTGGTTCCTCATCTGTCTAGTGGTAGTGAAGAAGCAACCAGAGGAAAAAATGTTTGCAGAAATGT
This sequence comes from Shinisaurus crocodilurus, assembly GCA_021292165.1. Lineage (NCBI taxonomy): Eukaryota > Metazoa > Chordata > Lepidosauria > Squamata > Shinisauridae > Shinisaurus > Shinisaurus crocodilurus. The sequence continues at coordinate 59,394,853 of CM037878.1, forward strand.
ATGTTGGAGGTCACAGACGTTTTCCAGAGAACTTTGTTTAAAGGGAAGCTGTCACCATGCTGTCCTAGTTTAGCTAATCGTCCCATAGTTGAGTTGCTGGTCAAAAAGGTTGTCCTCTGTTCTTGTTCTGTACCAGGGGTGAACAACCTTTTCGGGGTCCAGGGCCACATTGGGTGTCAGGTGATCTATCAGGTGATGCACAAAAAAGGGGGGCACTGCCAGAGCCAAATGTGGCATTAAAGCATACCGGTAATTATTATTCTTAATAGTGTTTTGTAATCAAAATATATTCCACTGCAATTCACGCTGATCAGGCAGTTTAATGTCTCCCATATCCCCTCAAGGTTTATAATTAAAGAGTAGAATATATACTCATGTGATCTCTTCTTTTGGGGTCTTTATCTTCACAGGAGCAGGAAGATTCAGATCCGGAACATCCCCCCTCATTTACAGTGGGAAGTAAGTGGACCGATGGTTTTATTATTCCCTGCTATCTCCTTCCCCATAATTAAGTTCATATAAAATAATATCAGTCTATTTCTTCTTTTGCAATATCTCCATGCTAAAGTTATCCAGGCTGTTCTAGCTGGTCTCCTGCAAAGGGTGAAAACTTCATTGGTTATTTCTGCATTGCCTTTTAGCTAGACATTAAGCAGCGGGCTTGACAGATATACCAGAACACCTGAAGGGAGTTCAGTGACCTGTACCTTACGAGTGGCTTCTGTGGTCCCTATGGCTTTTAAAATTGGTGAATCAGTTCTTGCAATCTGGTTTTTCTTGTCAAAATGGCATGAAACTGCAGACTGGCCTGTTAGACTTTTGGACTAACTATCCCATTCATTTTTTACATGGCAGGACTAGCACAAGGTGACTTAGACCTGTCACGTATTTGTGGTGAATACTGTTTCTGAATCTATCCCGCCACATAGTGAAGCCTGAGATATGCCATGTTCTGTTGATACATTGAGCAGGAGGGCTGCAGCTCAGTGGTAGAGCACATGTTTTGCATGCAGAACAAACTGGATGTCAAGTTCAATTCACAATAACTCCAGGTAGAGCTGGGAAAGACTCTTTGGAGTCTCTTTGGAGAACTGCTGCCTGTCACTGAAGACAATACTGAGCTATTGAGTCAGTGGTCTGACTTAATATAAGGCAGCTTGCTGTGTTCCTAAAGTTTTTCAGGATGTGGTAAATCTTAGATTTCCATTACATGTGAAGCCCCCCCCCCCCCATAGCACGCGCGCACACACAAAAAGTGGCTGGGTTCGGATGTCACATTAAGTCAGAATTCTAAAGAATTTTGGCTTATTGTGACATCTGAACATGACCATTTGTGTGTGCGTGTGTGTGTGTTTGTAGGTAGGTAGGCTGGCTTCAAATGTATTGTGGATCTAAGATTTATTGTGAACGAGCAAGAGTGCTGGTGTGTGCTGCTCGATCACTTTTGCTTGGCTTCTCTGCCGGCAAGAATGGCTAAACAAGCTAGGGATTCTATATCCCTGGTCTATTTAATGTGACGCCTGAACTGGGAACTTTGGCTTGTAACTCTTCTAATAAGCCAGAGTCATAAGCAAGAACAAACCCTGACTCTGGCTTGCCGGGGGAGGAACATATCATTGGCCATGCTGGCTGGGAATGGTGGGAGAAGCAGTCCAACACTTCTGGAGGCCACCAGATTGGGGAAGGCTGTTTTGGGGTATAGACGCAAAGCAGCCTGTATCAGCAAGGTAGAACATCTTGGTCTAGACCAAAACTGTGAGCATCATTTGTTCTGCTCCATTGATACTGGGAAGGCCTGACTCTGGAACTTTCACCAGAGGAGACACATATTGAGGAAGTGTGATGCATAAGCCTTAGATCCTTAGTCCCAAGAATTATAGTAGGATGCCTTGAGGATGTACCTTTTACCTTCAGAATACACCATTTGGATTGTGGGATACAGGAACCTTTGGGGAAGGGTTCTCTTGTTCTGACGGACATTAGGAGTAGCTTGTTTCTCCTTCCTGCGGTGCAGAGCATGAGACATGACTAGATATAGCTGTTGTTTTTCTTACTCATCATTCCCACAAGTAGGATGACATGGCTCTGATAAGAAGGCTCATTCTGCTGCTTCTGTACAGAAGTGTGTATGCTAGGAAAATGACTCACTGGCAGGAATTCAGGTGATTGAGTTCCTGCTTTAAGGTGCTGAATGAACAGGACAGTGTAAATGTCTGATTCTGGGAAGGGGGCTGCCTGGCAATCTGTCCCTGTGGCTCTGGTGGGAAGAGTCATAATGTAATGCTTCCTGAAGGTTTACTGCTATGGCTGTTAGCCAAGGTGCCTGTGAATGCATCTTCATGGACTCCTATTGTTGCATGGCAGAGAGAGAACTCTAATATCATCTGTTGTCCAATCCTAGAGGATACAAGACACACGCACCCAACTAAATTTGTCTCTACATACAGTCAACCTGAATTGTAAAATGTTGTTACTGTTGTTACGTTTCTCAGACACCTTTCTCAAAAAAAGATTCAAGGCAACTTACAGCAAAATTTAAACATACAAAAAATAGTACAGCTAAAACCTATTGTCCATATCATACTAAACCACCCCATAAAACAACTGGAACGTCAGTGACAACCATAGACAATTAAATAACACACAACTCAACTGATGCATTAAGCAGCCCATCATATGCCATCAAATGCCTAGCAATAGAGGAAAGTCTTAACCTGGCACCAAAAAGATGATAATGTTGACACGAGGCAGACCTTCCACATTCAGGGGGCCACCACAGAAAAGGCCCTTTCCCTTGTTGCATCCTCCAAGCCTCACATGGAGGAGGCACCTGGAAGAAGGCCTCAGATCAGATGACAATCATAGGGTACGATCATCATGTTGCAACCAGGGCAGCAGCAAGTTCATGCTGGGTTTGCCTGTAGAGCAGGATGTAATTTTAGTATAACCCGCCTGGCTGACTTAAACAGCAAGTTGTGTAATTAATTACAAAGTCTTTGAGGCAACCCAAATCACCTTAAGGCATGAGGGGCTTTTGTGATTCCATTGCTATCCTGCAGCTTCTTATACCCTTCTTCTGAAGCATCCACTGTGGGCCATTTGTTATAGAAAAGATGCCAGGCTAAATGGACCAGTATGCTGACACTGACTTGGCAGTTTGTATATTTCCTCTCTCCCACTTCATGCTACAGGATATATGTCAAGGAAAGGTCTAGATCTGATTCTTGGATTCTGGAGAAGACCAGAAATATGGCTGGTTTATTGGCCTAGCTATGAGTGATGTCTCAGGCTTTTTGTTAATCTCTGCACTAGGAGCCTCAGGTTAAATCCAACATCATGCTAACAGAAGCATGCTTGCGCAACTGGATTTTCCCCTTCCCCCTCCCCCCTGCAGCCCTTTGCACCATCTGAAAATCTCCTCTGGAAGGTTTCCCAGCCCACCAGAGCAGATTTTGAGGGTGCATGGGGGGCTGTGGGAGGCGGGGACCACCCCCTCCTGGTTCCGCCGATGGAAGCAGTTCCATAAGCAGAAAGACACCATTGGATCCAACCCTCAGTTTGGAGCTACATCAGATCCCCTTGATAAATGTTGGAAATAGTTCTGGCCATTTTTTAAAAGGCTAAACCATCTTGAGCCATTATTGCTGCCCTTGTGCAAAGCCCCTGATGAAACAAGTGTCTCTTTCCATTCTGGCTACTAGTCAAGTTAGTTTGGAGCTGAAAAGAGATGCATTGATGACGGTTTCATTATGGTGACAGTGTTCTGATTCTAGCCACCTATTTACCCAGACACAAGATTTGTGCCTTATTCATTTTTTAATCTGTAGGAAATGCTCCCAGTCTATTTTCACCCATATTGTGATTTTGTTTTCAGGTGCTGGATGGTCTTTTAGCTCAACATGGGACGGTAGAGAATGTGGAACAAGGTAAGGAAGTCTCCTGCTGCTGTCACTCTCTCTTCACTATTTTTTTTTATTAAAGCATCTTAAGCCTTTAATTTAGCTTAAAGTGCTTTAATAAAATTAAACACCCCATAGGGACTATTATATGTATTCCTATTCAACATCTGCTTCATAGTACTGTAAAGTGCTTACTGTCTACCTTGTGGTGTTCAGGGACATTTTTATTGGGATATAATTATCTAAAACAGGGGTTCCCAAATGTTTTGGACCTGCTCTGGGCACCTTTGGGAACTTGGAAACGGCTGTCGGCGCCACCACAAAACGGCTCCCACGGAGGATGTGACTTGTCAGATAATGACCGCCATCGGGGCCTGGCTAGTCAAAGGTGGTGAGGGAGAGAAAGAGCGAGGCTAGAAAGGGAGAGAAAGAAGAAGATTGGGGGAGAGAAGCGTGGAGTGGGGAGACAAAAAGCAAAGGGGGCTGGTCTGTGTGGGCAGAAGAAGATTGGGTGGGGGCAGGAAGTGACTCTTTCCTTCTCTGCCTGCCCGCTAACAGCTGACCTGCAGCAGGTACAGGAACAGGAAGGAGAACCTGGCACCCTAATGTTTTTTTCCAGGTTTGTATTAAAAATAAATTTTTGAAGTGGGCAGGGAGTGGAGAACTTCGGGGGCACCATTGGAGGTCCCTGAACTAAAATATATAGGGAAAAGTTGTCTTGATCCACCTCCTTAACTTAATATTAAGCATCCCTGGACTAAATATATGCCCAAGAGCAATTATTGAAGAAAGCATTATCCAGGGGCAGTTATATATTGGTTTCGACACATGGGTGTATCGGTGTAGGCCAGTAGAAACTGTGAACACTGTCATATGTGAAGATTACGTGTCTGGACAGTGAGTTCTCAATGAGTTCCCAATGCGTTTCTTGTTCCGAAATCTTCTGAAGTGTTCCGCCATTCTCAGTGCAAGAGGACCAGCTTGTCTGACTTCATTGTGAAATCTGTAATTTCAGTCAGTTGCTTTTTTCTGCTCTCAATGGGCCAGGGATACCATATCTGTGGTATTATTTATTTATTTATTTATTTATTTTATTTATTACATTTATACCCCGCCTTTTTTCCTACAAGGAACTCAAGGCGGCTCACATAATCCTCCTCCTTCTCCTCTCCATTTTATCCTCACAACAACCCTGTGAGGTAGGTTAGGCTGAGAGGCAGTGACTGGCCCAAAGTCACCCAGTGAGTTTCATGGCTGAGCGGGGACTAGAACCCGGATCTCCCGAGTCCCAGTCCAACATTCTCACCACTACGCCACACTGGCTTGTATATCACTTGTGTAGCAAAACTGCAGGTAGACCAAACCTTTAGGCCTCTTCCTTCAAACTACAGAGTTCTGACACTCCCATCATAAAGAACCATCATAGGCCAAAAGTCAGAATCTGCTTGTGAATGATCATGTGCCAAAGATGTTACAATGACTGGTAGTTTTGCATTATAGCAGCTGAGTGTTGTCCACATTTCTGGCCTTCCCCCCCTGTGCTGGCTGGGCCACTTAATAACACTTAGCTGAACACAAATGTGTATCTAGGGGGATGCAATAGAATTACTAACCTGCCTGTTATGTGCCTAGAGTTGGATTACAGCAACTTTAGGAAAATTTGAAGACATTCCCCCCCCCCCCCCCCGAACATGCATCTGCTTGTTTATAGCCAGTAGAACTGGCTCAGTGTCTCGTGTGTGTGTGTTTACTTGTTTTTTTTTTGTTGGTCTCTTTGGTCTGAGACTGGAGATTTCTAATATCTTTCTGTTGAAATCTAGAAAGCTCAGTTTAGGGTTATAGGTTGGTCTAGAGGCAGACTTTCAGCATAGCCACTGTTGTTGGGCTATGAGATACTTTAGATTTAAAATTCCGTCCAGTAACTTAGATTAGTCATCTAGTCACAGCTCACTTCTGTCTTGTCTCTCAGCAAATGCTAAGCCAGCAAACATGGCATCCTGTAAAAGAAATCATTGCCATCATCTCAATCTTCAGACCTGCATAATTAATCTATTAATGTAACACTTATGCTCACCGCTCATCTAAACCATCTCATTAAACAGAAAGGTGACTTTTCTCATGATGGAAGGGCTGGATCATGCGATTATTTTAGACCATGGCAGCCCTGGGAGGCAGCTGCTTCAACCGGTTGTGTGCATATGGCGTCACAGGCGGAATTAATTCTGGGTATGGCTTTTGGCATGTTGCTGCAAGCTAGCTGAAATGTGAGATAATGGTGGGGTGCCAACGCCAAATCCAGGTTGAGTTCAGCTCGTGACACTGTATGCACACAACCAGCTTGGCATGGACTGAAGTGGTTTGAAGTCTGCACAGTCTGTGTTTTTTACACAGCTGCTGTGGGTTGAGATGGGTCATGTGAGTCTCTGAGGGTAGAAGGTCCTAGAAAACATTTTGTATGATGATAAAGACTGAAAACAATAAGTAAAAGTGTTTCAGGATAAAAGCTCCTCTCATGAGATCCTCCCACTTGGTAACACAAGTAGTATGTGTTTCTTTTTTCATTTTCTTTTTCTTAGTTAATACAGAGTCAGAGACAGCAGTTGTCAACGTTACATATGCAACAAAAGAAGAAGCAAAAGTGTAAGTGGCAGCTCTAAGTGTAATTTCCACCCCTCCTTATCGTTTCCCTCTGGTTCTTCTCTCCTGTCAATATCTCCTGAATTTTCTTCCCACATTTGCAACAAGACTAGTGTGTGGCACAGTATGACCTAGCTGCTGCTCTGTCATAAACTTCAGTATAACCAACCTACCTGAATTTTCTGTTGAACATTTGGGTTGGAGTGGTTGCCAATCAATTAATGATTTCTCTGAATAAGAGGGCAGAGCAGAATAATTATTGTGAAATTGAAACACCGCATATAAAATGTTAAATACTTCCAACAAGTGATCATGAGGACAATGGAGACAACATTGCTTTGACCAGGGGAATTCTACACCAAGGACGGGACTGGCAAACAGTACCCTCACCTGTGTATCCATAGAAGAACAGAACAGTGGTTGCTTTATTTAGTGCATTTAGCTTCAGATTGTTAACAATATCCATGAATGCAAAAGAATATGGCCGTATCCAATTAAAGTTAGTTGTAGCTAAGACTGCAATCATAAACTCACTTACTATAGAGTAAATCCTTTTCAACAAACTGGGACTTCTCAGTAGCATGCTTAGGATTGCGCTGTAAGAGCCTTGAAACCAGTGGAACAAGTTAGTCACAATTGTTAGTCACTTCAGGAGCAATCCTATGGCCCCTAGACAGCGTCCGAGGGGCCATAGGATTTTTCGAGGGGGCGGTTTGGGGGGCTGGGAGGGGAGGAGACTGGGGAGATCAGGATATGTGGTATCCTGAAGCCACTCCACCCTCCTTCCCTTCCCCTCCAAGACGCTGCAACCAGATGGACAAAAAAGCCCGTCTAACGGAAATGAGAGGCAGGAGGGCAGGGAGGCGAAGATCGCCTCTGCATATGGTGGGTCCAACATATATTTATTTATTTATTTATTATATTTATACCCCGCCTTTTTTCCTGCAAGGAACCCAAGGCGGCTTATATAATCCTCCTCCTCTCCATTTTATCCTCACAACAACCCTGTGAGGTAGGTTAGGCTGAGAGACAGTGACTGGCCCAAAGTCACCCAGTGAGTTTCATGGCTGAGCGGGGAAGGCTGTTTTAAGGGAATGGGCATGTCCGATTTAGTTACAGTCTGCCTGGGTTAGAGTCTCAGTTCGTATAGGTTGTATTCAGTGTTAGTCCTACTTAGAGTAGACCCATTGAAATGAATGGGACTTAAGTTAGACTGACATAGGATACAACCTTGTCTTCAGACATGGACTGACTCAATTATTTCTAATGCTGGGGTGCAATTTAAACCAGCAAAGAGCCATGCAAGCGCAAAGTGTGGAACTCTAACAGGCAGCTACATTTGCCATCAGATATTCCACTGAAGAAGCGCTGTAGAGCCTGAAACATTTTGGATTTTTAAATTCTCCTTTTGAATCCACAACTTTTTAAAGTCCCTCTTGTAGTTTTCCACATTGGTAGTAGTGCCCAAATGGTAAAATGAAAATGAGGAGAGATGTATGTATCCAACTCAGGCTGTCTGCACCCAAATAAAGGGCAAGAAATATGAAACTTGGAACCAAGGAATGCTCTTGAGCACACTTTTCTTTAGAGTCAGTGTGGTGTCCCGGCAAAAAAGTTCTCCCTAACAATTCTCTTCCCCTTTTCCATGTTTCAGAGCAATTGAGAAGCTTAGTGGTCACCAGTTTGAGAACTATTCCTTCAAGATTTCCTACATCCCAGACGACGAGGTGAGCTCCCCTCAGCCCCCTCAGCGATCCCGGCGTGGGGGCCACTCTTCCAGGGAGCAGGGCCCCTCCCCCGGGGGCTCCTCGCAGCCCAAACAGCTCGATTTCCCACTACGGATCCTGGTCCCCACGCAATTTGTTGGTGCGATCATAGGAAAGGAGGGCTTGACCATAAAGAACCTTACTAAGCAAACCCAGTCCAAGTAAGTACCACAAATGGTTTAATTTCCTTCCACAGGGGCTCTGTTTGTAGCCTTTACGTCCCAAGTTTGTGATTTTTGGACCAAATGCCAAGCAGTGGGCTCTGGTGTGCATTATGTGGCAAAAGCTTTGTGTCTCTTGCAACAACGTTTAACCCAGTGTCAATGTGTTTTGTATAAATTCATAGGTGTGTCACTTTGATAAGTTATTACAGCCCTGCAACCATGACGGTTATACTGTCATTTTCAGGCCCATCTGGTATTTGCAGGATTTCTGAACAGGCTGCACTAACCTGTATTGTGATGTACTGACTGTGGGATTATGGGAGTTGTAGTCCAACATCTGGAGGGCACCAGGTTGGAGAAGGCTGGTCAAGGAAATAGCGCACTGGAAGTAAAATGCTATACATATTGTTACATGATGGTGCATGACCTGGGCTTCACCTACTCTTTGAAAAGCCATGCCGTAGATCTGTAAAAACCTTGGAGGGGAAAGGTCATACTGGGAATGTAGTATCTTGAACGGAAAAGGGTATGTGTGTAGTACAGTTCGGATTGTATTTCAAACTTCAGAGCATTCCCCCCCCAGTCTTCATTTTTCTCCAAAGATTATTCTGTGGGTGACATCTTCAGCTAATGCATTGTGTCCATGTTTTCATTTTCTGTTGTTGTCCACTGTTTTCCCTACCAAGGCTGGTTCAGATGATACACTAAGTATGTAGAGCCTGAGTGGGATAGAAGGGTAGGGTGATGCCCATTCCACTCACCACGTTCACTTACTCTGCCTCTAGGTCTGGCAGATGTTCACGCATTGGACGTAAGTGCTTTAGGACTTCAGGATGAAAAAAGTTCGAAGTGTATAGAGCCATACTGCACGATGATAATCCTGAAAACTGCTTGGGCTTACAGTACTTGGACTTTACATGTTTAGGCCTTGTGTGAATTTCGCATCCAGTGTTCGGATATCTGGTGGGCCTGGAAGTGGGTCACACATATGCCTGGTGAATGGATCCATTCCCCCTGCACAGAGCCACTGCATCAGGGGTGGGGAAACTTTTCTCTGTCGAGGGCCACCTTCCCTCAGGGATAAACGGTCAGGAGGGAGGCATCTGCGAGTGGTGACTGGGACCAAAGCCAGCAGTGGGTGTGGCCAAAACAAAAAAAATGGGTAGGGCCGCCTCTTTCTCTGCTATATCCTTTTCTCTCTGCCACTTCTCTCTCTCTCTCTCTCTCTCTCTCTCTCTCTCTCTCTCTGCCACCCCTGCTCTCCCTCTTCCTCCACACTTAGCGGGCTGCTGGAAAAGGACAGATCCCTCACCAGAGGCCTGAATTGATTGCTTGCAGAAGGCTTTTGGAATTCAGCCAAGGGCTGCATGTCATTAGTCTGAGGGCCTCATGTAGCCCTGGAATGACAGATTGCCCACATCTGCTCTACACACTTGGAGCCTCATCCAAACTAGTTCCATGTCCATTGTTTTTAGTCAGCAATTTTACCTTTTAAATCGGTGTTAAGCTTCCATGCTGCTGCTTTTCCTTTGTCAGATGGTAAATGAGGATGCCACAGGATATTGGAAGTGACCAGCAGATCTCTTTAATCCTTCTAGGCTTCTCATCTCAAAAGCTGCTGCTTCTTCCCCCCTCCCCCCAAATATTGGGATCCTTTTGCTACTGCTTCTGTCTACATGGGATGTCATCCAGAGATTTCCTGGGCCCTAAATGAAGGCTAGCTCAGAGGAAACTGGTGTCCTGTGGAGGCCACTTTACATTGCTCAGTGTGACAGCTGCTTCTCACAAGACAAGTTGATTTGTGTGCCGTGCCACATGGATAGGATTGGTTTTTAATTTGATTTGATGGGGGGGGGAGTTTATGGTGGTGTGGAGAAGAATTGCTTAGTCTAAATGATGAGCTGCTGCCCACAGACAGCCTGTCATCCCCACAGGGAGCAATTCACAACAACCTCCACATAGCGACTGTTTTCATGTGCACCAGTCCTCAGAGATGCCTTACGAGATCTTGTATCGTTTTCCTTTTGCATGAGGTCACTTACAGTCCGAATCTAAATGTTAAAACTTGGTTTATAAATGCAAGTCAATTGTGTTAATGTCAAAAGACCCATAGATTACGTATCCTTACACTTTCTTAGGGCCGGTATTATACACATGATGACGTCCCTCGCAATTGACTCTGGTAGCATAAAGGGCCATTGCTGTGCTTGTGGCCTGGCTAGTTATGGGTGGAAGCACAGTAGCAAGATTGTCCTGATGCTCATGACGGTGGTGGCTCAGAAAAGTGCACTCTCGCATGGGGGCTGCTGCATGTTTGAACCAGCCTTTTGAGTACATGATGACAGCAGTTCTGTTCCCAGAAGGAGGCAGATCCTTTTTCAGCTCCTGAATCAGGCTACAGGCGACTTCTTTGAGTATCTCCATGCATACACACATGTTCATGCACTCCCTGTGTCTTCTTCATTTAAACTAGGCTCCATTCAGAATCCATTTGCAAAGGGATTGATAGGGAAGTAGTACTCCATGGAAGCGTGGCTTGCTCCTGGTAGTCGCCCACTATGAGATTTGGTGCATTATTCTCCGTAGGGAAGGGAGATATACTGGGCAGGAAATTTTAAACTTACACATATGAGCTAATCTTCTTATTTCCAATATATAATTCTAGTAATGTTTAAAGTTGTAATTTTTCTAAGAAGCCCATAATGAAATGTTTACTGCTTTGGGGGCCCTCACTCTAACATCTAGTGAATCCAGGAAGATTTGATAATTCCAAAAAACATAAGGAATATGTATAGCATATAATCCAGAAGGACGCTTTACTGTGATTGCCTTTCATTAAATATTCTCACAACAACCCTGTGAGGAAGGTTAGGCTGAGAGTGAATGACCCAGGATCACCCAGTGAGCTTCATGGTTGAGTGGAGATTTGAACCTGGGTCTCTCCAGTCCTAGTCTGACTTTGTAACTACCACACCACACTAGCTAGCTAGATAAGTCTTTGGCTCATGTGTTCAGGCTTATATACTCCCACCTCTTTCCCTGACTTCCTGGTTTGCATCTGAATTGTGGCTTCCTCTTGCCTTCAAAACCAGAATTGGAAAGCATGGATTGAAACTGGTTTCCAATTCTGGCTTGGAGGGCAAGTGCAAAATGTAGTTTGTTGGTTCAGCTGTAACAGCGAACTATGGTTTACTATGAACTAGAAAGCTAGGTAGGGAATTGGAGTGTGGGAGGAGGCAGTTTGTAAGCCAGAGGTTTGCTCTTGTAATGTCAAACTATGGTTTGGTATTAAATGTGAACCATGCCTTTGTGATTCCTAAATGTTTCTCTTTGTACTACCCTTGAAATCTGGTTCAGAGTTAGCTTGAAGATGAGTTCCTTGCTGATGGCTAGTAGTTTTGAGTAGCCTTGTAAACAGTTTGTTTGCTGCTTTATTAAGGTGCCAGGTTCAGGCACCTTTATCTGACCCCTAGCAGATTTCTTTGTGTGGGCTCTATTGCTTCAGGGTAGACATTCATCGGAAGGAAAATGCTGGTGCTGCGGAGAAACCAATCACCATTCACGCCACCCCAGAGGGGTGTTCAGAAGCCTGTCGCATGATACTTGATATTATGCAGAAGGAGGCAGAAGAAACAAAATCGTAAGTATTTCTAGTGTTGGTAGGGAAAGCGGGAAATGGAATAGTATTTTTTTTTAATTGTACAAGAGGAAAGAGACCTGTAGCACCTTAAATGATAGATAGATAGATAGATAGATAGATATGAAGGCTTACCACAAACAATTAGGCTATAAGGCAGTGATGGCGAACCTTTTTGAGCCCGAGTGCCCAAACTGCAACACAAAACCAACTTATTTATTTCAAAGTGCCAACACTGCAATTAAACCTGAATACCGAGGTTTTAGTTTAGAGTTGAATCGCACAAGCCACCACAGCTTAAATCACACCACCTCCAAGCTGCCTGACCCAGCAAGGGCTTTTGAGCCTGATCCAACAAGGGCTGTCTCCTGACTCCTCCACATCAGCCCCCCCCCACAGCCCCTTCTATCCCCCCCATGGGCAGAGAGCGATCGAGCGCGCGAGGCAGAGATTTAAAGCGGCAGCCCAGCCACCCCTTCTCAGGCAGGCAGGCAGGCAGGCAGGCAAGGCTGGAGGAAGAGGAGCAGGAGCAGGAGCAGGAGGAGGGCAGAGAGTGAGCGTGCAAGGCGGAGAGCAGCCAACCGAGCATTTAAAGCAGCAGCTGCCCACCTCGCCTCTCCCCGCTTGCTCTCCAGCCCCCAAATTCCCCCAAATTCTCGCGGCAGGTGGCGCCCAGGACCCCTGCCTGATCTCGCTCCTCTCGCATGTCCACAAAGAGGTCCCTGCAAAGAAGAAATGCAGCCTGAAATTGATAGCGTTTTTTTATTAGTATAAAAAATTAGTATAAAACATTAACACTATTAATGTTTTTTTATTAGTATATGTTTGATCTTCAATTCATAGATAATATTTGTTCATTTGTTTATTTATTAATCGGAGCTTCTACCCTGCCCTTCACAATGCTCTATCTGTCCTGGAAATTTGTTTGAAGTTTCTGTAGAGGGCCCAAAGCTCAGTGTCAGAACACATGCTATGCATGTAATAATTCCCAGCATCTCCAAGTAAAGGATTTTGGATACTGCGACCAGTATAAGATACTGGAAAACCACTGCCAGTCAGGGTACATTGGGCTAGATGGAGTAATGGACTTTGTATAAGGCAACTTATATATACATCTCTCCCTCCCTCTCTCTCTCTCTCTCTCTCTCTCTCTCTCTCTCACACACACACACACACACACACCTTTAAGTTGGTCCAACAGTGAAGGCCTTCACCCCATGGCTAACTGAAAAGGCTCCTTTGTGTTTCTTGAATGCGCGTGCACACACACACACACACACACCTTTTTGTGGAATGGGAGAGGTCTTGTTGGATCATGGAACTTTTGGTTATATGAAGGTCGCAGTCAGTGTATCATCGGAAGGCAATCAAATAAATAAAACCACCCTTGGAGTATGTCACCCCCTGGGTTTTTTTTCTTTTTACCATTTCTAATTTTAGCACACTGGCTTCATTGTAGACATTTGAGAAGTCATACATCTTTTCATACCCTGCATTGCTAGCCCTGATTATCCAATTTGACCCATATTAATAGGTGGCTGGGTGTTGGATCTTGGCAAGAATGTATTTGTGGTCAGAAACAGGCTATAGCAAGCAGTTAGCTAGCTTGGCTTGTTGATCAGAGGGTTTTCAAAGATGGAGCTTTAGTTGCCCAAATTAAATAGCTGCAAGGGAGAAGAGAGGTACAACTGAAGTGTGTCATACAGTTCATATATACTGCACTGAAATGCACATAAAATAATTACTGCCTTCTATACACATCACTACCTGGTTTTAGATAGACCGTTGGCAAAACAAGGAGGGAAGAGAGGTGTTAAATATTGCTGTTTCACTGTTTAGCTTCTGACTTTGCACCTGGAGAAATAGTGTGGATGGCCCAAGAATTTATGATGCCCATTGGTTTGAAAAGACTTCATAAAGGCTGTAGATAATTATGTTTCTCCTTTACAGTGTTGTGGAGTGGGTGGAATATGTACCATTATTTTCTCCAAGGGCCAATGACAAAGACTTTGGAGCTGTATCTGTATACTCTAGCCAGGGAATAGATGTCAAAAGGAGAACTGGGAGAAAAGTAATGTCTGAAAATGATTGAATATTTTTTTACATCCCTCAGAGCCGAAGAGATTCCCTTGAAAATCTTAGCACACAATAGCCTGGTTGGGAGATTGATTGGCAAAGAAGGACGAAACTTGAAGAAAATTGAGCAGGACACGGGGACCAAGATCACCATTTCTCCGTGAGTACCAGTGACCAGGTGAAGTAAAATCTCGTTGCAGGGACTATTGCCTCTTGGTCTGAGACAATGTGTACGGTGTACCCTTGACCTGCTGATGCCTCTTTTGAGTAGAATGCACATGATGTCCCACCCAGCCTAGCTTTGAGAGAGGCAGCTGGATTTCCTAGAACCATGACATCCCTAGGGACCAAAAGCAATTGCCTAGCCCTCTATCTAGAGGCAGGGGTGGGCAACACACAGCCAATGGGTCACATGAGGCCCCCGCCAACCCCCCTGTGCAGCCCCCACAGTGCCAATAAAATTCATGGAGGGGTAAAAAGGTCAAATTTAGCTCAAAAACAAGCTATGTTGAGCCTTTTTACCTCTCCATAGCAGTTTGCCACCGAAATTTGGCAGCCAACCAAATTTAGGGTTTTTTGGTCACTGCTGCCAAATTCAGCAGTGCAACAGGAGAAGTGCAGTCCATAGGAGGGTGTCCAGGGGGGGTTGAGAGTTGCCCTGGAGCCGCCAAAGTTGCCTACTCCTGATCTAGGGGCAGGAACCTCTGCCTTCCCCATGTACACCTAAAATTTCCAATATCCTGTTTCTCTTTGTTACCATTTCTGAAGTTTAAACCACAGAGGTTTTAAAAAAAACAACACCACACCAAGGCCGTATAATCAGTGGGATGGGGGTGGGGAATCCTTCCTAATTCTAAAAGGATTACTACAGGTGAGCTATCTGAGTAGAAATCACAAGATACCTTTCATAAAGGTATCCAGTTCTGTCTTAAACCCAGGTGATGGGTGTTTTGTTTTTGTTTTTTTGCTCCCACAGCTGTTTCAGGAAGACTATATTCCAGGATGTTATACTTCTGATAATGAACAGCCTTCATCTGCTTTCCAGCCCAAATTTGTTAATGAGCAGCCCATTGCCATTAAGCGCAGGGTTGTGTCCACACTACATGTTTAATGTGGAATTGCCATGCTTTGTTTACTCACACTTTACTGGGCATCAGCATGATATCTGCATCCATTTGCAATCCTCCCATGTTTTTCCAGTGCTTCTTCCATCTTTTTTCTACCACAGGAAGTCTGACTTTTTTTGAGAAGGATGGAAACGTAGCACAGTCTCCTCGGGTGTAGTTGCCGTTACTGCTAATGTTCTGCCTTTTTAAAGAGGCATGATTTTGACAGGGGAAAGTGACCTATCAGGCAGGGAAACCTATCACGGCTCAGCACACGCTCTCTATAACCTTTGCAATGTGCACCATTTTATCAGCAAAATTATTTTTTAATTAGCACTAAGAAGTTTTTCTTCTATATTTTTTGAAACAAATATGCAAATATTAGTAAAACCACTTAGAGCTTGTAATGCCATAACACTATAATGTCATAATGGGGATTTTAAAAACGGATGCAGTGAGTGGAAAATGGCAGTGAGTGGAAAGCATTTTTTTCTCCCCAACATTTTGTTTTCGTTAGGATTATAGCATTATGGTGTTATAGCACTATAACGCTCTTAAATTAAAGAGCGATAGTGCTATAACAATATAATGCTGTAATACTAGTTTAAAAAGAAGTTGTGAGAGGGGCAGACCCCTTTCTGCTCACCACCAGTTTCACAACATGATTGATGACGACGGCTGGAAAGAGTTTATTTTCTTCTCATTTTTTTTTTTAAAAATTGATATTACAGGCAGTCCCCAGGTTACGAACGAGTTCTTAAGAAGGTCTTTAAGTCGAATTTGTATGTAAGTCGGAACAGCATAGCGTTCTATACGTTAAAATCGCCATTTACGCAAATTGCGTAGTATACTACGCTGTGTACTCTACATAAACGACGTAGCGCCGGGGAACCCAGAAGTCCGTTCTTAAGTATGGCTTGTCTGTAAGTCGGACGTTCTTAACTCGGGGACTGCCTGTATAGTGTTATAGCATGTGACAGACCCCTATATTTTTATGGAGCTCAGCAGTGCTCCCTAGGGCATCTGGTATGTTGGTACCATGCCAGGACACCTGAACAGGCCTATCTCACCTCTTTGTTCCCCAATACACATCTGAAACTTAAGCTCTTTTGCACAATGGTTTGTCCAATTAGAACTGCCCAGCTCTTTTTACAAGTCAACTATACAGTCATTACAAAGGTGGGTCCTGCCACTAAGTAATTTTCTGATTTACTGGCTTGATCAATGAAATCAGAAATGGCATCACACTATTGGAAAAAACAGCACTCCGTCTCCACTAAGGGGGCAACTTTTACTGAACTCAGATTCCCCTGAAAGGGAGAGTTTGCTCACTCCCTGTGTCTTCCTAATAACATCTAATCTTATATGAACTGAAGCACTTCAGGTACTCCCAAGGGGCTCTTTGGATCCTAGCCATTGGCTCTTGCACCTATTGCTGCTTTTAACTTAAACAGGTTATATTCCTGACCTGTTTCCCCCCACCAATATATTTAACTTTCTGGATTTGATTTATAAAAATTATTACCTGTCCTGAACCATCAATCACAGGACAGGTTATAAATCCCAGGGAGTAAAACTGTCTGGAAAGGATTTTCATTTATTCTTCTGTGATTGTCCAGTTTACAGGATTTAACCATTTATAACCCTGAGAGGACCATCACCGTGAAGGGTAGTATTGAGGCCTGCTCCAACGCTGAAGTAGAGATCATGAACAAGCTTCGGGAAGCCTACGAGAATGACGTTGTAGCAGTCAATGTAAGCTCCCCTCCTGCAGTTCCCACTCTCTCTCTGGTCCTAGATAATGGTTAGTCACCATGAGGGTAGATAAAGATGGAAGCACGGGAATGACCTGCCTGCTCCAAAGAGAATGCCAGACACTTTTAGAGCTGACTTTACTGAATGACAGTTGTGTGTCCTAACACTTTTTTAAAAACCTCCTTCAGGTTGCTTTATCGTTTCCCATTTTTCCTTGTGTTTGTTTCTAGCAACAAGCCAATCTCATCCCTGGACTTAATCTCAATGCGTTGGGCATCTTCTCGACAGGCTTGTCCATGCTTCCCTCTGGAGCTGGGGCCCGCAGACCTGCTGTCACTGCCCCCTACAATCCTTTTGCTGTAAGTAGTCAGTGTGTCCATCCTTTGTATGTGTGCATCTGTATGTGTACTCTGTGTTCTGTCCTATTGCCCTGTAGGGGCAGGGAGGAAACAAAACACTCACCACTGGAGGGCAACAATTGTCACTTCCTGTGGGGAGGTTGAACTGTACTCTGTCTGAAGTCAGGAAGCTGGTATGGTGGGTTTGTTATCTTATCAAGGGAGAAGAGGCTATTTGAGGCCTTTTTTCTTTTTTTTTTTAAACTTTGCCTTGCTTTGTGTGTGTGAGAGAGAAGAATGTATACCTCTCCAGATCCTAATATGTAAGATGGAGGGTAAGACATTTATCTTTGCTGCAAGTGTGGAATTTTGGAGGTGCTGTCCCTATACAGTTGGGGCTGAGCAGGTGCCATTGAAATGGCATGGAAGTGAGGCCTTTGGGGTGGCAGTGTTGGAGGCTCATCCCTGTGGACTTCTGTGAAGGCCGGTCTCCCTAAATCCTAGTGAAGGGCACTTTTCAAACAAGGACACAACATCTGTATCCATCCAGTTACCCTGTCGGGCAGCCTTGGTTACTCTGTTTGGAAACCAAGTACCCTTTGGGAGTTTTTGTGGTTGAATGTTGTCCGAGTATGACAAGCGTTGTAGCTCAAGCATTTGGTCACAGGAGCATTTTGGAAATAAGCTGTACAAGGTGCTCTGTACATACCTTTTGCAATCTATGAGGAAGAGGGGTGCCCCTGTCTTGTTACCTAGATAATTCTAGATGAGTTGAGGAGAGAATCGGGGAAGGATTCTAACTGTTTCTGACACAGAATTATAGTTCATGCATTGTGTGGAAAGATTGGGGAAGTCAACTATCCCCCACCCTTTGCCAACTCTCTAACCATCCTAACATGTGTAAACTAAAAAGGGCAGTTATGAGTATTAAGAGATAAATAACCATCAAATGATCTCCATTATGTGTGTCTTAGTTCATTTCCCATCTGTGGATGTGGTGAGAGAGAGATTTAGGGGTTTATCTGAGCTGGTTCACACATACATATTCACCACATGTTAACTGTAGCATGAAGTGATGGCTTAAATGCTGCACCGAATCCCCAGTCCCTAACTGGAGTGCTCCCATTCCAGATTCTAGCAAGCCTGGAACAGGAGCCTTGTAGTGCTGTTCTTGCCTTAGGGCAGTGTTCTCCAACCTGGCTGGGGCATGCTGGGAGTTGTAGGCCAAAAACACCTGGGGACCCAAGGTTGGAGAACACTGCCTTAGGGGATGGGGAGTCTCAGGTGCAGGGAAGAGGTAAAGGACAATTTTTTCCTTACCCATCACCCTGAAGCCTTCTGTGGTATATAGTGCCAGGGACCTCAGCTTTGGGCCTCACCGCCACCCCCAAACCTAAGCTGGGGGAAGGGGAGGGCAGAAAAATAGTTTCTTCCTGAAACACATCCCTGTATAATGCATAGACGGATATTGTTTGATCTCACAGTGTGCTTCCCCACGAATGCTAACACACACACCCAACTCCCAGAGCTGTTAGGGGCATAAGCAGGACAATTTCCTCCTCTTCCTGCTTCCCTCCACTCCCCTACACAGATTCCTCAATATTCTGTATCTCCTGGAAGCTCACAGATCCTCTCAGGCTGTCTTTTGAGGTTTTTTCTTTTAATTTCCAAACATATATACTTGTGCTTACCTAGAGAGTTCCCTGAGTATGTAGAAAACCACTATCTTATTTTTGGGTGGACCCATTTTGCTTCCAAACTGTTTGGCAGGCAACTACCCAATTTTGCTATCAGAGGAAAGTGGAATCTGCAACAAAATGTTGCCGTCTACTAGGGGTGCTTCTGTTCAGCCATGCCTGCCTCCAGCAGGCCATTCCATCCCCAACCCAACCCATCCCTCAGTTTTCAGTTTTTCTTTCCCAAGTGACATTCAGTATTCTGTGGCTACTCAGTTCTCTTTGGGCTGTGTTTTGGATCTCTCCCCCCCCCCTCCCATTATGTCTTCTTTTTTTTAAAAAAAAAAGATTTTTTTGTGCTTTGTCAAGCCTCGGGATTCTCCCAAGAATGCTGACACCTCCCTCCTGTTTCTCAGTGTCCCCATTTTGGCTACAATCCTGTCAGCACTGGCCACCTGATTTTCGCTATTAGAAGGACTGCCGATATTGAGCCAAGTCAACTCAGCACAATATCAGTGGAGACAGTTCACACTTTTAGCGGAGAATCGTCAAGTGTCAAGCCATCAACTGATGGGAGACCAAGTGATGTCCATATGCGTATATGAACCTCCCCCCCGCCCCGCCTTCAGAATGAACAAGCACACTGGGGAGGGTTTGGGGAAGTCAGCACTGAGGGCGCCTTGCAGAAATTCAGGCTGCGCAGGAACATAGGCACGCGCCGAGGACATGCAGCCTCCCGCCCTTGGCCTCTCCCTGCTGACTGTCACTTTCTTTCCTGCCGTAGAGCCAAGCGGCATACCTCCCGGGCCTCTATGGAGCCTCGCTGACTGGCATATACCCTCCTCAGCACTCCGTAAGTGCACTGCCCTGCTCTTTCTGGACGCTGCCTTCCACGCACCCCGCTTTGCAGCACACCTGCCTGTCGCTTTGGAGGCTTTTAGGCACCCTTTCGGTGACTCTGTTCTGGGGCAGTTTTCCCATCTGTCGCTGCTCACTCAGGTCCTGCCGGGGACAGTAACCCAACCGCTGAAGTGGCACAGCAAAGCCTCCGACGAGGAGCATCGCCTCTGCCCTGCCTTTTCTCTTGCTGACCTGGGGCGCCGGATGCTCGCTGCGCCTGTACTACCCTTGTCACGTGTTTTGCCTACAGTGTGATCAGTGACAGCACCTTGCGTTGTGACAGGCGCCTCTCAGTCCGACGGAGCCACTTCCTCCCTGCTGCACGGAGCCTCTGCGTGCGCCACCTCATCACTGTTGCCCCTGCCTAGCCGCCTCTTGCCCTAGAGCAGCGTTCCGTCACATGGGGCTCTCCAGAGGTTTTGGACTGCAACTCCCAGAATTCCTGACCATTGACCATGCTGGCTGGGACCGATGGGAATTGGCACCCAAAACATCTGGAGGACACCAGGTTGCAGGAGGCTGCCCTAGAGGTGGTCAGTTCCTCAGTCCAGGCGTCTGCGTATGCGGAGTGCCGTCAGGAAAAGGATGGCCAGGAGTGGGGGGCGGGGGGCAGCCAGTGCAGGCAGAATAGTTATGAATTAGGCCATTGAGGCAAACCAAGCTGTGAAGCTAGCACTGCTGTGGCGTCAAATGCATTTCCTGCAGGATCACCATTGCCACTTGAGCCGTTGATCATGTGCGAGGGCTGAATATGGCCCAACCTGTCGCCCTCCAGAGGTGCAGGACTGCAACTCCCATAATTCCCAGCCAGCATGGCCATTGGGAACTGCTACTGTGCCACATGAAGACTCAAAACAGTCTTGTGCTGTCAATCTATTGGTCTGTCTGAGCCCCCAGTATGGTCCACTCTGAGTAGCAATGGCGGTGCAGGGTCTCCGCAGAGATTTCATAGATTTCATAGATCATAGAGTTGGGGAAGGGGCCTACAAGGCCATCGAGCCCAACCCCCTGCTCAATGCAGGAAACTAGAGGAGGGGTCTCCCATCCAAGTAACAACCAGGCCTGACCCTGCTTAGCTTTCCACACTCAGACAAGCTGAGCCAGCGTAAGCCTCTGCTACACTAGATCTTTTTTAACTAGAGATGCCCAGGCTTGAACTTTGGACCATCTGCAGGTTAAATCATGTGCTCTGCTAGGAGGAGAGATTAAAGCACCCCCTGGGAATAGCCAGCTATGAATTCTTGAGACATACTGGCCTACAGTGGCTGCTTCCCCCGTTTCTGCTCTACTCCTGTGCATTGTTGTACAAATGCATCTATTTCTGATGGTGCTTTGGGGGGCATTCCATCATTTTAAGGCTCGGGATCTTCATGACACGAACAAAATATATGTTTGGGGGGGTGGGGAATCCAAGCCCACTAGCACTCTGCATTCAATTCTTCATTCCATCACGGTATACAACTGTAGGTTTGGAAGGACAAGGAAAGTAATCAAAGTCCAACCTGATGGAGATTCTTCTTGACTCAAACAACCTGAAATGACTAGTCCCTATTTGATTACAGTGAGGCACAGGGAGACATCAAGTAGTAATGAAGGCGCAGTACTGGCTATGCAAAGTGGCCGTCCTTTCCTTTCCTTTCTTTCGCAGACTTGCAGTCTGGCTCATGTTACCCCATCTTAACATGAAAGTGATTCTTTGCTGACTATCCTACCTGGGCACGCACTCCTGCGAGTGGAAAGAACGGGAAGCTGCCCTCACACACACACTTTGAAAATGACGGCAGTAGACTTGGTTAAGTGCACATCCAAATGATCCCTACAGTGTGGCGTGGTGGTTAGAGTGTTGGACTGGGGCTTGGAAGATCCAGGTTCTAGCTCACTGAGTAGTGAGTCACTGGGCCAGTCACTGACTGTCGGCCTAACCTACCGCACAGGGTGGTTGTGAGGATGAAATGCTTCAAGCTTTCTTTCTGAGCCTAGATCAGCGTTCTCCAACCTGGCTCAGTTTTTTCTCCCTTGTCAGCGGTGTGTGTTGGAGAAACAAGGCGGCTTTGGATCCTGCAGATGCATGGCCTCCCCAGTCCACCCCTGAAATGTTCTTTTTCTTTCTCTTACTAGTGAAATACTGCCAGTGGCACATGTATACCAGCAGAGCTGTCTGCTGGCATACTGGGGGTTTCCAGGGACATAAGTGCCACCCTGCCAGTACAGGGGCACTTCCGCAACATCCTGCTGAGGCCAGCTGATGGGCTCTAAGACTGCAGCCTAAGTCCAGCTGACATCAGTGGGATCTGTACACAGTGAAATATTCAGCCGTGTGTTAAGTCCCATTGATTTCAGTGGGTCTCAGGTTGTCTGAATGACTTGATTTGCATCACACCCATGGTATTTAACTCCCAGTCACTGGTGGAAGGTCTCTGCTTCCCCTTCAGTCATGCTCACTGCTTTCTTCTCTGACCTTCTCCATTAATTTTCACTCTGTTGAAGCAGAGGTGCAGAATTTGCAGTCAGATCCAACTCTGAGACTCATGTGCTCAAACAAGATTGTAATTATACTTCGCCTATGTATAATGATTGATGATGGCAAGAGCAAAGTGTGTATTTTACACAAACCATCCAGTAACATTGATGGTATTTAAAACTAAGTATAATTAATTTAACACACACACACCACCCCTCTTTATCTACTCTGTCAGGGTAGAATGTAGGGGAAGAGAAAGGAAAGTACAAGCTGTTAAAATGGTTATAACAGTTTGTTGCAATGAGTCCCTAGAGCAGTGTTCTCCAACCTTGGGTTCCCAGATGTTTTTGGCCTATAACTCCCAGCATGCCCCAGCCAGCTATGCTGGCTGGGGCATGCTGGGAGTTGTAGTCAAGCAACATCTGGGGACCCAAGGTTGGAGAGCCCTGCCCTAGAGCAAGGGCGGGAAGACTTTAGGTTTACGGGATCTACTTTGTTTCTTGTTAGAATTCTGAAGTCCACCAACTGAAGCCAGGTGCAAGATAGCGGCTCAAGAAGGCAGACATAGAATTGCAAAACAAGGTGCCTCTGAGCACATACTCAGCCTAGGAATCGGAACCAGAACTGGATCTAGCACACACAAACCGTTTGACACACAAATCTATTGTTATTTCCCTCAAGCTTTCTTGATTTCAGGAGCCTAATTTAGGAGGGTAAATGGCCTTTTGTTGTTGCTATTGTTAAACCATTTAAAGTCAGAAAGCCTTGTGATCTACCAGTAGACCCTAATCTACCTTCTGCCTGCCCCTGCCTTATTGAGGCAATTATGGTGCTGAGCAGCTGGTTGTACATGCTCAAGAGCATGTAGTGTGAATTTGGTACCCTTTAGTGGAGTGTTAACCACTCTGTCATATTCCTGAATGGGTTGGTAAACGGGGAGACCTTTCCCACTTTTTCAATGCATAATTATAGTTGAAGTGGAGAGTCTAATCTGCATTAGAAATGGTTAGTATAGAACTTGGGATGGTCGTCATTTGGGATTAATGAGCGTGTTACTGGAGTGTGTGATCTTGTGTGTATTGTGGCATTCATTGTCTTAAATGTTACAGTGAGGGGGATTTGAATGACTAATGCAAGAACAAGGCAGTAGTGTTATAGACTCTCTTTTTTCTCCCCTTGTATGAGCTTTCCTTCAGGGTGAGGTAGGGCACAATGATTCCTCAGCCCATTTCCAAGTGCCTTAGCTGAGTTTCTTTGCTGGTGTGGGTTTTGTCTGAAGAACCAATCATGAAGAACCAATGCTTGCTTGCTTCTCTGCCCTATTGCCACACGCGAGTCTGGTCACAATCAACCATGTGGGACAGTACCCCCTTGGGAGGCAAAACTGGTACAGGTGGGACAGCCTCAGTTCTCTCCCAAGATACATTTTGTGTCACTTTGCCATCCACAGTTGCCAGAGCAAGAGGTGGTGAATTTGTTCATCCCAACACAGGCAGTGGGTGCCATTATTGGAAAGAAGGGCCAACATATTAAGCAGCTGGCAAGATTTGCAGGTGCTTCAATCAAGGTAAGAAATGCAGTTGATGACCCCGCTTCCTTTACTGTGGGGGCGCAGAACTATATTTGGGTGGGGGTCCAAGTTGCCACCCACCAGGCCCTCCGTGAGCTGGATGATGTCAGTGGCTGTGGCCATGCCCACCAATGTCACTGCCCCGCCCATTTTGCCTTCCTCTTGTGCTGAGTTCCGTGCTTCTCTTGGCATGGAGAAAGGGACTCAGCCACTCCTTCTAGTGGCAAGCAAGTCACCCTGATGGGGGCAGCATGCACCGCTCTGAGCCACTCAGTCAGCACAGGGAAGAGCAGCTGCTCCTTGCAGCGCCACCTGTGTTCGTGGTTTCGTGCATTGTGCATCACCCCCATGGGGGCAGCATGCACTGTGCAAAGCCACTCAGCCAGCACTGGGAAGAGCTGCCACTCATCCCAGCACCGTCTGTGAGGTTATTGCCACCCGTATCCCCACTGTTATTGCCGATCAGAGATCACAGCAGGAATTCCTCTAGGCCTCTAGAGCAGGGCTCTCCAACCTTGGGTCCTCAGATGTTGCTGGACTACAGCTCCCAGAATCCCTTGCCGTTAGCCATGCTGGCTGGGTATGCTGGGTGCTGTAGGCCAGCAACATCTGGGGACCCAAGGTTGGAGAGCCCTGCTCTAGACGAACGCAAGGCGGCTCTGCAGGTTGGATTAGACCCACAGGCCAGTGGTAATGCATCCTTTCCTGTCACTCCAGTCTCTTATGCTTTCCACCCCAGAAACCAAGTGCTGTAGAACTCTGGCCACCTCCAGCTCAAATCTCTTAAACTCTTGGCTAATATTACCAGTTCTTTGTACCTTGCTGAAATACAAGTGCTTCCTTTATGTGCTCCACCACCTCCTCATCCATTTTTATGAATTGCATTTGTATTCCATCCTTCCTCCAAGGAACTCCAGGTAGCATAATAAACAACTACTGACATATGTTATCAGCAACTTGGTGCATCTGCAAAGATGTACCATTGGGTAAAGGGGCAGTGTGGAGGAGAGAACTCCTTTTCTAGAGAGGTAGCCAAAGATCTTGGCTGTGAACACCTTTTCAGAAGCCAATTATATCTCCCAACCCTCAAGTGAATGCAGGCTGGTTTAGAAAAGGTTGACAGTGCACACAGGACAGCTGATATATTTGGGAATGACTCATTAATGGAGACTGACTCAAGTTACTCTCGGGGCTTGCTGATGAGTGGGCCTGACCAGTCCTGCATGACATGAGCAAGTAAAGTTTGAGTTACACTTAGCCATTCAGAGAAGTCTGTGTGTGAATCATCATGAATGAGGACCTGTGGTATATATTACATAGCCTGTGATGCACCCAAACTACAGCTGAATCTATCCAGTTATATTCTGGGCTCTAGTAGTACAATTACTACTAGAAATTTGTGCTGAGTTACATTCGACCTTATGCTACAAGGGCTACCTCCCATGTAGGTTTCATATTTTGTATGTTTGTGCTCACTCACTCCTGAGTTGAACGTGGGAAGAGTCCCTTAAGCTGAGCCAAAATAGAGGGGCGGGGGGGGGGGCTGTGTGTGAAACCTTTCACCCTCTGCAAAAAGTGCTCAGCCAGGAGTGGGGGAGGCATGTTGATCACCCCATGGGTCACCTTTTTTGATGTGGAGACTGCCACCTCAAAGGCGACAACCTGTGGTGTGCTCATTTCAGCAGCACATATACTAAAGGCGACAACCTGTGGCATGGGCTGCATCACCACACCTCCCCCGGTCCTGTTGAAGCGATTGCTGAGAGATGGGGAGAAATCCATCCTGTGTGCTGTTGAGAGTGAAAAGCAGCATTGCAGCAGGAGTTTTACCCCCTCCGTAACTGAAGCTTTCGTGCCAAAAATCAGACCCAGCAAAACTGTGGTGCAGCAGCATTATCTTTAAGCTAGGTACTTTAGAGAACCCAGAGGTGGAATGCATCAGCCAGACTGCACTACCAATAATAGTCAAGATAATGTGCCTTTAGTATTAGGGGGTCCAGAGTAATGAGCAACATCTGCTTTGAAATTGGGAGCTTGTTAACAGGTTCCCATAATCCAGCCTTTATTTATTTATTTATTTATTTAAATACATTTATCGCACTTTCTATGCACCTGGGGCCATCAATGGTGACAGAAGGCTGAGATGAGTTTGCTGTACCTTCTTGTGTTCTCTGTGACTTGCAGATTGCGCCAGCTGAGAGTCCAGATGCCAGTGAGAGGATGGTTATCATCACTGGGCCTCCAGAAGCACAATTCAAGGTCAGTGCATAGGAGGCTTGTGTCATGAAGTGCAAGGCAACAGTGCCTGCTGGTATACACCAGCCACTGAAACCATGAGGACAGCAGCTGTCCAAGAGAATGAGCGTAGCCTACCCCAAATCAGGCTACGCAGCCTAGCGTTGTTGAGTGCTGATGTTGCTGCTAACCCCAGCGACACAGGGAGTGATGGAATGCACAACCCACAGTCGTAGCTTTCAGCATCATAAAAAACAGCCAGGGTATACTAACAGTTCGCACAGCACCCAGGTTGGTAGGTCTCAGCCTCTCCCCTTATTCAAATAGGTCTCCATTTTCAGCAAGTGTTTCAGGATTGACAGTGCAATCCTATACAACAGCCTTCCCCAACCTAGCACCCTCCAGATGTTAGGCTGAAACTCCAATTGGCCATGCTGGCTGGGAATTATGGGAGTTGTAGGGCAATGCATCTGGAGGGCACCAGGCTAGGGAAGGCTGCTATACATGTTTCCTCATAGATGTGTCCTCTATGTCGTTGAATGAGACTTACTCCCAGGGAAGTGTGCATAGGATAGTGTCCTGTATCAACTAGTGCCAAAATAGCTGCCTCTGCACCCCTATAGATCTCTTGTGCGGCAATTAGAACCAATATCACTTGTACGACATAAAAGGAGAGGCTGGACTAGTGGGGGGGGGTTCTTCCTCTAGAGCAGGGCCCTCTAGATGTTTTTGCCTACAACTCCCATGATCCCACACTATTGGCTATGTTGGCTAGGGCTGATGGGGGTTGTAGGCCAAAATAGCTGGAGAGCCACACATTGCCCAATCCTGTTCCAGAACTTGAAAAATAGCCCTAAGTCTGTCCCACTAACAGAAAAAGTGCTGTGCAAAAATAATAATCTTGCATGCCAAGTGGCAGTGCTCTTTCAGTTGAGCTCATACAGCAGTTGCACCTTGGATCCCACCAAGCTCAGTGAGATTCAGTTCTCGTTCCCTTCCAGATGGAGGGCATTGGGCAGCTATTCCCCCCCCACCTTTATTTTTTTTACAAATTCTTGGTAAGAAAAACTACTAGTGGATGACAATGACTGCCCCCCCCCCGCAAAATTCCATGAATGATGCAGGGTGATGACGGAATAGAAGCCTCATCTGGTAGCACCTTAGGGTGCAATCCTATGCAAGTTTAAACAGAGAAAAGTCCTACAACTCCCAGCATTCCCCAGCCAACCATGCTGTGAGTTGCAGGACTGTTTTTCTGTCTAAGCATGCATAGGATTGCGCCCTTAATGGCTCAGTTCTAACAAGGCCTAGAGGAGTCTGTTGGAAACCCCCCCCCCCCCCATATTACAAAGATAAACTACACTTTCAAGCTATAGTGCTTGATTAACTAGTGAAATAGCTTTTGCTATGGGTTATTTCACACATTACATTTTTTTAGGAGTACACCTAATACATTAAAAAAAATGTAAAGTGTGATTGTGGCAAATATGCAACATACAAGGCTTGGTTGTTAAGATTGGCTGTTAAGTGTTATCAGTTTTGAATAGTCAACTATATTGTTTCACCCCCATATAACCTGGTGGCACTAGACAAAGAACAAGCTACTGTTCTAAATTTCAGTTTCAGTTGTTGCTGCAGAGTAGGGGTGTGTGTGTCCTCATTCTGTGCCTTATTAGCATACTCTTATGGCATTCATGAATGGTTATCTCTTAGATACTGCACCCGAAATTAAGGTCTGTTGTGTTTTGGCATGCATGTATTTTTGCCTCCCTCCTAAAATCAGCTATATAAGCAGAACAGCTGCAGCCCAGCCCAAGTGGACAACTGTGCCTTTATGCTAGCATTAGAACTCAGCCCCAATCTCATTAGTGGCATAGTAGAAGTTAATAGCTATTTTCCTGCCCTTTTTAGAACACAGATCTAGAACCCAAAGGACTGTTTGATGGGGACAGGGAGTTTTACTTGACTGGAAGCATAAAGCAGCTGATCTAGGCCTGTCCTGCTTTCTAGGCATGGGACTGGCTTTTAGGTGCAATGGGGCATTTTTCTTTGTGCCATTGTGTAGCTAACTTCAGTCTTGGACACAAGGTGGGAGAACTGCAAGCATAGGACACAGTGCTGATGTGAATTTGGGATATGCTGAGCAGTTTGGTCCTCTTCGCCCAACTCACATTTAGAAACCCATTCTCTTTTTATTCCTCGAGAGGGCAAAGTGAGTTCTTTGGAGTCCATATCAGCTTTATGGATGTACACTATGATGACTATAGATTCGACTTCAGCTGGAAATTTACCAGCGGATCTCTTTGTTGTCCTAGGCTCAAGGACGAATATTTGGGAAACTGAAAGAAGAAAACTTTTTCAATCCGAAAGAAGAAGTGAAGCTTGAAGCTCATATTAAGGTGCCTTCCTCTGCAGCAGGTCGTGTGATAGGAAAAGGTGGCAAAACGGTATGTAGGGCAGCTCCTATCAGGGTCAAAGGAAATAGCGTAAAGCAAAAACTGTGGGTTTATCACCAAATGGGAATAAATGCTCCTTTGGCTTTATTTGTGTGACTATACACAGTACACGAATGGTATGACCATCTAATCACTTTTGCACTGCCTAGCAGTAATGTCATTAACCTACAAATGTCTGGAATTGTTAAAATGAAATAATTATCACCATGAGAAATAATTTTTCTGTACACTTACTGTTGTAGGTGAATGAACTACAGAACTTAACTAGCGCAGAAGTAATTGTACCCCGTGACCAAACACCTGATGAAAATGAGGAAGTTGTCGTCAGAATAATTGGTCACTTCTTTGCCAGTCAGGTGCAGTACTACTTTAACATTGTTTACTTAATAAGAGGTTAGCAGTGAAAAGTCAACTTTTAAGCTGTTTGGAATTTATGGAAGTGTGTAAACAATGTGCATAGGAGGGACAAATACAGAACCCAAGTCTTCGTTTGGAGGACACTGTTTATTTTCTGGTAGTTGGAAGTCAAAGGTAAATGTGTGACTTTAAAATGCTTAAAATACTATACAGGCAGTCCCTGAGTTAAGAACGTCCGACTTACCGACAACCCATACTTAAGAACGGACTTCTAGGTTCTCCAGCGCTACATTGTTTACATAGAGTACATAGTGTAGTATACTACACAATTTGCGTAATTTACGCAATTTGCGCAAATGCCGATTTTAACATATAGAACGCTGTGCTGTTCTGACTTACATACAAATTCGACTTAAAGACATTCTTAAGAACGGAACTTGTTCGTAACCTGGGGACTGCCTGTACTGCAAGAATTACTAGGCAATGTTGATAGGAAGGTCCCAGGGTATGGTCTGCAGGCACATGAGGCATCCACTTTGCTGAAGCTAAGCAAGTCTGGGTCTGGTCAGTGCTTGGAGCGGAGACCACATAGGAAACCCATGTAGCAACCTTGAGTTCCATGATGGAAGGAAAGGTGGGATATAAATGTAAAAATAAAGACCTAAATCTCTTCTGGCTTTAAAGGTTATCTATATTTTCCTCAATTGTTGCTGGTGTAGAGAAAAATAACCTGGAAGCATGCTTTTAAGCAAGACTGTTTATGGAGAATATAGTTGCTTCTGCAATAGTTCGATCAAAGTTGGCCTGATGGTTCCATATTGTGGGGCTTTAATGCACAGCACGGTTGCCTAATGTGGCTCAGATGAAGAAAGTGGAATACACTGGTAACAAAGAGGGCTTTCACCTGGGTTTTTCCTTATGGGGAGTTGGCTTATCACACACATCCTGATCACCAGCTATATAAAGTCTGCTTCTTTGTGGTCCCTTACACACATGAGTTATTTCAGAACATTCTAGAGCTGAACAGAGTTTAGGCAGGAGTCCCACCCACCTCCTCTGTGCACACTGCAGGCCTCTCTGTTCTGTTTTGTCCACTGCAGCAACAGTCACCATTTGGAACTTTCTCCGCCTCACGGCTTTTCATACAAAATTTATCTCGGAGTCCCCTCTCTCTCCTTTCTCTTCTTTCCCCCCCTCTTCCCTTCCAAACTTCTCTGAGGTTTTCCTTTTTTTTCTCTTCGCCCCTCTGGGGCACATGGCCTCCAAGGCCTTCTTCAAAAAGTGTACCCACTATGGAACAGACACTCTTACTTTCTCCTCTGCCTCAGGGAGGCACATAAAGTGAACTCGTACACCCAGTGTCAGGCCTTTACTAAGCAGGCCAGAAGAAACAGAACGGCATGCCTCCTCGCCCTTTTGTGGGAACAAGCCCTCAAGGTGGCTGATATAGCTGTGCCGAACTGGCTGCTGCACACAGCAACCACCCTCGGTCCTGACGGTTGCACAACCTACTCGTCTCCAGTCACTGACCCCAGTTCTGGAGAAAATGCAAATCCCACGGGATCGCAAGTCCTCAGATGACATTCAGTGCATGGGGGTGGTATCAGATACACAGTTACCAGCAACTACTGTGGTACCTAAATCTACCAGCCTGCCACTCACCTGCCACTCATTTTCCAGCTAATTTCTTCCAAGATGTAATCCTTTCAAAACTCCCAGAAGCCACACCAGTAGCCACCACACCCCAACCATTGCCAGCAGTTTCACTAGCTAAAATTTCACCAGCTGCTAACCTGGAACCACCTACCAACCTGTGTTCCAAGGATCGTTCCTTGGGGCAGGATGATTATTGCTCCAATTCATCGTCTTCTTCTGTGGTGGCTTTGACCACCTTTCCAGATAATACTATTGGGGATCAAAACCCTCTCTCTCTGTCTGATGATGTTAGGCCCTGCACAGAACATAATACCTGTGAACGGCAAAATTCTTGTGGCCAAACATAAAGGATCCGCCAGCCCTGGTCACGGATCCAGTATTTCAGAGGGTTCAACTGGACCTAGCTCCCCTGGTAACTATTCCCATGCTCCTCACACTCTTAACACATCATTAAGCAATCATGACTGAAACCTTCCACTGTACTCCCTACATGTGTAAAGATAGAGAACCTATACTGGGTTCAGGAAGAGGACTGCTCTTTCCTCTTTAAACACCCTGTGCCAACCTTCATAACAGTGGAGGCATCCCAATCCAAGGCTGGACAAAAATCCCACTCTGCTCCTCTCAACTCAGAGGGGGGGAAATTAGATTCAGTGGGGTGTAGGATCTATATTCTGCCATGGCTCTAGCTCTACAAGTAGCTAATTATGAGGCCTGCATGGCAGCCTACCAACAGTTCCTTTGGAAAAAGCTGCGACCCTTTTCTACTGCCTTCCGGAGGACATACAAAACTGGCAATGATATTCTAGGCCAAAGCTCACAGACTTGCTGGCCAACAAATCAACACGGCCTGTCATATAGTCGACTACGGTTCAAAGGCTATGGCAGCCGCCATACCGCTACAATGCCATGCTAGGCTCCAAACAGCAGGGCTTAATTAGGAGGCTAGATCCAGGGTGGAAGACCTCCCATTTGATGGTGAAAGCCTCTTCAGTACATCTATGGAGGAAACCTTGTACCATGTTCACAAATGAAAACATCCACACGAAAGATGGGAATGGGATCCCAATCGTCTTCTGCCTGAAAGGGCTAAAATTGCTCCAGCCCTGATGGCTTACAATCCACCCTGTAGGCCAGACTGCCTACGTGGATACAGCAGAGCGTGAGTTGGAAGATTTAGCCTCTGTCTCATGTGTGTAACCGGCCCATGTAGTTCACACAGAGATTCAGCCTTTGTCTCCTCCACACGCAGCTTGTCCAAGCGTCTCGGATTACAGCCAGCTCCAGCTTGCTCGTCTTGTCAGCCCAACTGTAATTAGGAATTTCCATAGAATCCACCACAGGGTTTTTACTACCTGTTTATTCTATGTCAGAGTAAATACAATCTCCTAAGTTACAGTCTATATTGCAGATTATAATGCATAGCCAGTGCATAGCCAGTCCAGTCTAGCACACTTCATTACATGATTGCAACAAGTCAGAGAGAAGAGACAAGATGAAGCACACAGAAAGCAATCCTTCTCTCTACCACGAAAGTTACAGGAAACGAAACTTAACAATCATACTACGTCATCAGAAAGTACAAACCATGTGATCAGCTCATATTTCTTTCCCACCTACTTTCCCCATGAGAATAGAATAGTAGTGTCAGACTAAACAAGATTGTTTTTCTAGCCATCCTGTACCTTTCCAAATGAAAACACTTGTGCCACAGCTGTTGTTTTTGTTACATGTCCCAACACTGCCTCCACAAATCATCCTCATCCATATTGGCAACACCAGCGGCCAGTGTGACACCAACCTGATTCAGCTTCAAACAGACCCTCTAAAATGAGCTCATAAACCTCCTTTCAGATTACCTTTTCAGGGCAAACACCACTAATCCACATGGGGTAAATACCCTGAACAATCAAAGCGTCATCTTTGACTCTTGCAGAAGGGCCCAGACATCAGGCCTGTTTTTCTCCCAACAGACTCAGAACGTTCCTTGCCACTTGGGAATTCATCACCACCAATACAATGGGTTCTTTCCGTCATTGCTCGGGGTTACTCCATCGAGTTTGAAGACACCCCATTCTGCAGGAATCTTCCACAAGACTCACCCTTCTCCAGTCCTCAAAGAAGAAATCACTACACTTTTGAGCAGTTGCAATAGAATGAATCACCTCTGCTCAAAAGCTCACTGTTATTTTCTTCAGGTCCTTCACTGTCCCCAAGAAGGATGGAGGTCTTCGACCTATACTCACCCTTCAAGATGTTAATCATTATATACACCCAAGGAAGTTCCAGATTACAACACTTCCCTCCATTCTCCCCTGCATCAAGGGGACAGGTTTGCCACAATAGATCTCTGTAACACCTATTTTCACATCGCTATTCAACCTGCCTCATGCTGCTTCCTCAGATTTGCCCTAGGCAACAAGTTTTTCCAGTTCAAAGTTCTCCTGTTCGGTCTGGACACAACCCAGGGTCTTTACAAAATGCATTACAGAAGGCAGCACACCTGCACCTTCAAAGAATCATAGTTTTTCCATACATTGATGACTAGCTTCTTGTTGCTCACTCATTCCAGCATCTCCAGGCCAACATCACTGTAAATTGGTCATTTCTAGAATCCTTCAGCCAACAGATAAACAAGGAAAAGTTCTGCCTCATCCCTTCTCAAACAAAATTCATAGGAACACTTTTCGACTCCACTTATACCCACACCTACCTACCCACTGACAGAGTAGACACACTAAGATATATTGCCCACAAGGTGAAATACCACCCCGGCTCCCAAGCAATCACATTCCAGCACCTTCTCAGCCTCATGGCTACGACCAAAGCGGTAACCCTCTAGCAGGCCTCCGCATAAGACCACGCCAGTTGTGGTTCCTTTGACCCCGAGACAAATCCCAAGACCCGCCTTTTGGAGCTTCCCATTTGGGTCCGACACACTCTGGGCTGGTGGACAGTTACAACACACCTCTTATAGCGACTTGGCTTTCAGCCCCTTCACCCATCATAAGAAGAGCCATGCTGGATCAGACCAAGGGTCCATCTAGTCCAGCATTCTGTTCACACAGTGGCCAACCAGCTGCCCACGGGATCCCACAAGCAGGACATGAGTGCAACAGCACCTTCCTACCCATATTCCCCAGCAACTGGAGTACATAGGTATACTGCCTCTGGTACTGGAGGAAGCATATAGCCAATCAGGAGTAGTAGCCATTGATAGCCTCCTCCTCCATGAATTTGTCCAATCCCCTTTTAAAGCTGTCCAAATTGGTGGCCATCACTACATCCTTGTATATCACTTACAGTGACCACAGGTGCATCGCTTTCTGGTTGGGCCCCCCACTGCAGTTCACTCAGGATCCATGGACAGTGGTCACGATGGGAACAAATCCTACATATCAGTCAGCTCAAACTGCTTATGGTCTCAAAAGCCTTCTAGATACTTGAAACACATATCCCAGGACAATCCGTCCAAATTACCACAAACACCACAGTCATCTTTTATATCAACAAACAAGGTAGAACAAAGTCTCTCTCCCTCCTACCGCTCACTCTGAACTTCTGGGACTGGTGCATACTCCGCTGCATTGTTCCTGTCACCATCCATCTCACAGGAACATCAAACAGCCTAACAGACTAACTCAGCAGAAAGGGGACCACCCCTCATGAATGGGTGATTTCTCCAACTGTCGTGTCCAACCTCTTCATGATGTGAGGCATCCCTACTATAGACTTCATTGCCACAAGCCTGAACTGAAAATGCAGTCCTTTCTGCAGCAGGGTGGGGCACAACCCAGATTCTCTCGGCAATGCCTTTCTCCTAGACTGGGGAAGTACCTTGACTTACGCCTTTCCTCTCTTCCCCCTTATCATATGTGTCATGAACAAGATAGAGAATGACAAAGCAAGCAAGTCTCTTGCTTTTCAGTCACCCATATGTGTGAGTCACAGAGACCATGAAGGAAGACAGGTTGCTTACCTGTAAGTGGCTCTTCAAATGGTCATCTGTGGACTCACACAACCCACCCTCCTCCCCACTATTATACCTCACCCTTTTATTTCTCTGTTGTGGCAGACTCAGAATGGAGAGGCCGGTGGGAGCCACACCCGGAGTATACGCAAAGGAAGTGGGTGGTACTCCTACCTAAATTGTTCTGTTTAGATGTTTAGAATGTCCCAAATGACTGTTCTGCACAGGCACATAACCCATGTGTGAGTTCACAGATGACCACTTGAAGAACCACAGTTACAGGTAAACAACCTGTCCTTTCCTTTTTGTGTGTGTGCTTACTAACAAGATCTTTCTTTTTCTCTACTGTAGACTGCACAGCGCAAGATCAGGGAAATTGTCCAGCAGGTGAAACAGCAGGAACAGAAACACCCTCAGGGAGCCCCTGCCTCACAGCGCAGTAAATGAGGCTCCAAGGTGCTAGCCAGCAACAACTGATGAATGTAGCCCTTCCAACACCTGACAGAATAACCGGACCAGGGAGCAAACCAAAGACTATCTGAAGGCATCCAAGTCTGCCCAAGAGGCTGGGGCTCTGCAGAGGACTTACAGTACACAGGGAGTGGGGAAGGGGTGGGCTTCAGTCAGCAGGAAACCACCTCCCTCACACCACAGCCTACATGGAGTCTGTCTAACAGTACAACGCTATCCCTTTAGTTGGACTAACATAGGCAGAAGTTTGCAGACAAACCCATTCAGAATCTTTTCTGTACATGTGTGTACATACTAGGAAAGCTTTTTTTTTTTTTTACACAGTGCATGGGCTGCTGTACAGGACAGCATTAATATATTTTAGAATTAATATAGCTAACTAAACTAACCCCAGTCTTTAATTTCTTTTTAAACAATTACATTTTGTTTTTTAGAAAAAGCAGGCTTTTCTAGACTAAAAGGAAAGAAGCTAGTCTATTACAGATTTCTAACAGAAAGTAGGATGGAGACGTAGGATTAACAGAGCAAAATTTAAGTGGGAATCAAAAGTGAATAATATTTAGAAGGGCTTTAGGAAGACCAATAACAGCTGCATGCCATTGTGGATTGCCTGTAAGTGCCAACAGAAGGGATACCGTCTCGTTAGCAGAGGAATCTCTATGCATTTCTTTCTCCAGCTCATGCGATCTTCTCTTTGCTTCACAGATCTCAAACTGGTTTTTGCATACAGTCTCTCCTTTTGTACCACCAGACAATGCAGTGCTCCAAGTAAACGCATTACGGAAAAGATAACAAAAGAACCACCCAGCCACAACTTCCACTTTGCTTATCAAAATGCCAAGCTTCAGTTATACCTAGGTTTCCTAGAGGGCGGGGCGGGGGGGGGGGGGGAAGGAAAAACACTTCACCCTTCTCACAGGAAAACAGCACACTTGGTACATTTTGCATGTAGGATGCTGCCACCAATACTTTGGGAAGTGGGTTTTTAAAATGGGATTGACAAGAGGGTGTTGGCCCAGGGCATGAAAATTGCAACTTTTTTTCAAAAAAAGAAAAAAAAAAACAAACTACCTCAGGTGTTTTCATACCTCAGCACCTTGCTCTTGTGTGTCCCTTTTTGAGATTTTGTATGCCTTGTAAAACTGAGAGTTGGAGCATTTTTTATTTTTTTAATAAAAATGAGTTGGAAATAAATTTAGACAAAAGACAGCTGCCAGGTGGAAGAAAGCATCATTCTGTATGATGACTATTCTGTATTATCCTTCTGCTAGATGAGAGTCAATGGCCTTGAAACATAATAATAAAAATAATAATAATAATAATAATGATAATAATAAAAGATAGAAGTGCAAGAGACACTGGAGCAGAACTCCTGAGTTTGACAGGTTACACACATCATTAGAGTTTTTCTGTGCTAACAGATGGATGTTATACTGGT
The DNA here is from genome assembly GCA_021292165.1 of Shinisaurus crocodilurus. Taxonomy (NCBI): domain Eukaryota; kingdom Metazoa; phylum Chordata; class Lepidosauria; order Squamata; family Shinisauridae; genus Shinisaurus; species Shinisaurus crocodilurus. The sequence goes on from CM037878.1 coordinate 59,431,421, forward strand.
TTCCGTGAACATACCATTGTACCAACAGACTGCAATGCCAGTTTTCTCTACTTCAAACAGTGTTCTGTGAAAAACAAAATATATCCAGCTAACAAGAGCCTGACCTCAGTAGTTTTATTTAACAGCAAATGAAAAGTAGAAAAATGGGTGGTCTGCAAGCCCTCCTCCCTACTTCCTCCCTTGGTTTAACTAGAGGATCCTGTGCAGTCTTGTGAGGTCAATGGGTAGAACAGAAACAAGGGATGTGTTTGTACAAATACTTGGTTGACTTTCAGACTCATTTGCATTACACTGGCATTTAAGTATCGTTTGAGGTAATTATCACAACTGTTGATGAAGAAAGCATATTCCAATTGTTTTTCATCTTAAATTTTCCACACAGATGAACTTTTATCAAAGCAGCTTAGAGCCAAAAAAATAAAGTAACATGGAAATAGGATTGAACCAAGATGAGCTGGTAGCTAAACAAATATACCATATTTTAGGCTTACTGTGACAGAAATTATTATTAACATATGCTAAAACAAAGTTTATGAAGAGGCTAATCTCTTACAGGAGTATCTGATTTTGTAGCATAATAGCATGATTTTGTAGCATCTTTATGTGCTAACAAACAGTAGGCAACTATGTTTTACATAGGAGTTTCTGCTGTTAAGGAGAGTTAACTCTGCACACAAATAGCTGTTCCCACTAGCCGCTTCTTACAAGTGAGAGAGTTCCAACATCAGAAAATGCCCCATTGCAGTGAATAGAAAAGCCACTTGTGAAATTTCCTCATGTTGATTTGCTTCAAGCTTTGGCTTATTGGTAGTGCCATCAGAAAGTTATCCCCAGACAAATAGTGCTTGTGTCATGTTTAACTCACACTATTAAAGACAAACGCTAAGGATGCCTATATTTTAAAGAGCTGGTGTAGTTGATAACAGCCTTACCGTGCATTCTTGTACATGTCTATTCAGAATTAGGCCCCAGTGAGTTCAATGGGACTTACACCCAGGTAAGTATATAAGCTCATCCTAAAACATGAGTTTACATATCTTTATCTACAGCCTCCTTAAACACAAACCACTCTAGATGTATTCTAGAGGAAGAATAAAAGCATTTTTTACCAGATTTAACCATGCCCCAGATCTTGGTGCTTTACCTTCTGTATTACAGAATCATCTGCTTCAAACATATTTCCATTTAGGTCACATCTGTTTAATAGAAGCAAAGGTTTAATAGAAGCAAAACAAACCAACCTGCATTTGCCCACTATATTCTACTACACTAAATTCAGAATTTCCATTGTCATGGGGCTTTACATATGTTCCTATTTCACTGCTGTACTGGCCAAATGCCATGTACATATGTGACTATTTGACCCAAAACTGCGTAACAGTTCAAGGCTGTCAAGTGTAACAGTTATAACTTGACTGAGCAACTGTGATGTTCTTTCCAAAAATGGAATACATAACTGCAGTAATTACTGCATTACTATTTGCAAAGCACTGAATATGATCAGGCTCTGAGGACTGCTCAAAGCACTGAATAACTGCATACTGGTGATTTGTGGGGTTTATAGTATTGCATGCCAGGTTGTTTGTTGTAAGAAAGACTCCAGTTGCAGATTTTGTTGAGCAGGAATCCAGAGTTTTCTCCTCTTTGACTCGGCTCCAGAGTTAAGTGTTACACAGCCTCATGCTTAATAGACGCCTACCTTCCACCTGAAGAATGGAAAATGTTTAGGCTTTAGGGCTCCTCACTATTTCTGAAGGGCCTACCCTTCCTGGAACAAACTTCAAAAGTTGTACCTGAAGAGGGACAAGTTTTCCATCTTTTACTCTTTGGGGTTGTATCTACTGTTAGTCCTACTTACAGTAGACCCTTTGTTTTCAGCATCGGCATCAATTACTGTTTTTGCAAATGCAGGAAAAAGGTAACTTTGGTGGGGGGAGGGGGGAGGTTTCCCTTAAACTTGATATAGGCACAGACTAGTCTGACATTCACCTCGGTGCTTCCTAGTATAGCATACCCATTCCAAATTCCTCCCACTTTGCAAATGCCACCATATCTGTACTGATCAACAAGCTGATGATGAGCATATTAGTCATGAACCAGAAAAAAGGGACATGGTTGTTGTTTTTTTAGCATGTTCTGTACTCAGACTACAGCCATTAACATTGTCTGCAAGGCTTAAGACAGCATTCCTGCCACCCCCTTCTGTATTCCCTAAGAAAATGCAACAAGTCCTTCATCTTAATAGAGACATGCAAGTATTGTGAAGCAGGTGGTTACTGTAGTTGCTATCCCTCACCCAGAAATTTATATTTGGTCATGTAATGCCACAACTGAGAGAAAATAGTTCAGTTTTACCCATTCACCAATTACATTTTACTCTTAACTTTTGCTGTACCACTTCAACTTCCAGAACTGAGGTAAACTGTGCAAGTCACATTAATTTAAACCACGTTTACTACATAATTATTTCCATTTTTATTAATGAAAGTAGCATTCCAACACATGTCCATTTAAATACAAGAATGCAAATAAATAGTCTCATACAAAATTATAATTCTGTTAAATAAAGACTAATCCCCATTGAAGGATTTTACAATGGATTTGTTACAAATCCAAAGAAAGTTTCCATGTTTCCAAATCACTATAAATCCAGTTTTAGAAGAAAAGTTTTCCACTTTCCAACTGAGAACACCTTGGTTTGGAGGATCAGAAACATGCCAGAGATTAACACATTCCCTTCTCTGACTTTGCACACCAATTCCCTCCTCCATTTCTGCGTCTAATCATAGTCTACCTAGAGCAGGTGCCCAAGCAATGTATGATTAGACAAACCCAGAAATGGAGATAGGAACTGGCATAGGAGCCTGTGACATGTTTCCCGATTGGAGCAAAGGGGTGGATCCAGAGCTAGTTATGCTTAGACTAGACCCGTTAAAATCAATAGGACAACTCAGTTATGATTTCAATGGGTTTACTCAAAGCATGACTAAGTCTGGATCCAACCCAATGTCTTCAAACCATAGGTCAGGGGTAGGCAACTGGGTGCCTTCCAGATGTTTTGGACTACAACTCCCATCTTCCCTAACCATTAGCCATGCTGGCTCAGACTAATGGGAGTTGTGGTTCAAAATATGTGAAGGGCATTAGGTTGCCTATCCCTGCCGTAGGTAGTGTATAGCTCTTGTGAAGATCCTTTACTTCATGTCACTGAGGTCACTCCTTGTTCATCTAATAATTCAATAGACCACTTTTCTTTTACAGTCCTTCACTAACCTGGTACCACAAGCTTTCTCTGTTGAATTCCTTTCTTAGCCCATATTTTAGGCCTATGGAGGGAGTTTCAGGATCAAATACTTGCTCTTGAACTATGCCTCTGCATATCCCCCATCCCAGAAATGGGGATCCGACAAGAGGGTACTTTGCCTTCAGAGAGGTACAGGTACTAGACAGCTAATGCACAACTTCTTTGTCATCAAATGAGGATACTGTGCAAGCGCACCTATGCCACCGGCCTGGTGTCATAACAGCTGCTGATGAAGTATCTCCCATACCATCCTTTTGCGATAGTAAGGCATGTGACACTGCAAAAAGAAAAATGCCTGGAAATACTCAATGCATTTAAACAAAATTCCCCTCTGTGCAGGAGTTAATGCATAAAGCTATGCCAACTACTTTAGTGTTTAGTGCCACTGTTGTTCTCTCCTTCACCTCCAAAGATGCATTTCTTTGCAATAATTTCATTATCAGCTTGTGTGTCATGGGCAAGAATATTGGAAATATTTACTAGCAAAGGAAAACAAGTTGCAGATACATGCTTGTAGAAACTAGGCACCTCAAAGTATGTACCCACTTCCCCATGAAAATGTGGGAGATATGTTACAGAGAAGGCCTACTACACTGCTAGCCACAAACAAAACCTGTCTCAAGGTAGACAAAGGAGGAGGAAAGGAAGTGGTTTTCCTAAAGTGTCACTCACCTGTGAAAATTCAATAGGTTTATCCCTGGAGATAAAGTCTGCATATTTACAAGTAAACATTCCACAGTCACTGCCATTCAACTGTTGTGGAATTTCCTAAGATTGAGAGGAGGGAGGGAACAGAAAAATGCAAAGAAATACCCATTAGTTCCTTTTTACTTTATTTGAAACTACAGGTTACTGAAACCTAAAGATTTCCAGAGGGTTAGCTAGGTTAGTCTGTTGCAGCAAAAACAACAAAGAGTCTTGTGCCACCTTAAAGAGTAAAGACTAACAAACTTATTATATCAATCTGTCAGATTTATATACACATGGCTGGGGAGTGAATGTAAACCGTATGGTTAGAGGGAATTGAAATGCAAGAAGTACAGACTGATAATTACTTTAACAGTTGCTATTTACAAAACATTGTTGGGTGCTAACATAGGCATCATTGCAATGGTAAGATTAACATATGTACTGTGTTAAAAACCTTTGTCCTTGCACAAACTACACAAAATAGAGCTGAATCTCTTGATGAATTGTACTTCAGCAATTTCGCATTGAGGTTTACACTTCCATCTGAACTGGACAGTGTCCAGGAAAACCTATGACATAATACATTCACCAGTCTTTAGTCTTTAAAGTGCCACAAGACTGTTGTTTTTGAAATTTAAGAAGCCTCTAATAAGGCCAGTCTATAACTGACCACCAACCCAACAAAGGGGTTGGAAATGATTACTGCATTTTCCATGCCTCTCCTATATTAACATTATCATAGAAGTCTTGGGCTATAGTACTTAGTTCAAGGTAGGGAAAATTCTAGAAGACATTCCAAGAAATCTACATCCCTTGAAATGGAGACCCTTTGCCATATTGATTTAATTCAAGATAGTTAACATTTTACTTTTAATAAAAGTAACGTAAATTTAAGCTGAAGAGATTCTATTATGACACTTCTTGGAGTATCCATTAAAGCACTGAAAAATTTACACTGCTTTGAAAGTTTACACTTTGGGCTCATTTGAACATAACAATCCTGGCTTAATAAACCATGGTTTATTAAGCCAAACCAGCACAATCCATCTTGCCCAGCATCTCACCTCACACATCAACTCATGTCAGATGCAGACATCTCTCATGTCAGATGCAACAGGAAACTGATTTAAAGAAAAAACAGTTGAAATGCTGAAGTCAGTGAGTGAGTGGGGATGGGATGGATGAGGGCCTATCGCATGTTCCTGTATTAATAAGCCATGGCTTACTAAGCCAGGATTGTTATGTCCATACTGACATTTTATGAAAAGATGCACAGTGAAGCTTAAAACCCAGAAGCTGTTCACACACACATGTGGTTTCACACTGTAAAGTGTCCATGATGAAGCATTAAAGTCCAGGTTTCTCTTGGATTTGCTTTCCTCCTGCAGATATTGCCTGTTAAATAAAACCATATAATACATTGGTAAATACTTTTCTAAGTGCAGAGTTTATCACTATGCAGAGTTGGCAAAATTTTGCATTTCAAACGTATTTTGATATTCAGCAGAAGGAGAAAATACCATCCAATCTTCACTGCAGGAACAACAATCTGATTTACACACTCCAAAGTGGTTTCTGAGGGAAGCTTCATACAATTGCAGCAATAGCCATTTCACACACCCAAACTATTACTGACAGAGCTTTCATTCAATTATTGTAGTACGTGCCTGGATACACACTAATCTGGTTCACACACAACAAACCATGGTTCAATTAATCATGGTTTGTTGAACTATGGCTTGTTGTTACATGCAAACCTGGAACTATGGGTTAACTATGGATTATTAACCATGAACAACCCACAAATAGAACCCATGGTTTACTGTTGGGTTGTGAACTGTAGGTTTAAACCATGAGTTGCCATTATGTGAGAACCCAGTATCATGGGTTGTTCATGAGTCGTTTCACCAGGCTACACAGGCAGCAAGCAAGAGCAGTCAAAAAATACAGCCTCTTTAAATGCCATTACTGCAGTGTCAGTAAGGTCATTGGGATACAGAGAGGGAGCAGGCAAAGGGGGAAGAAAAACAAAACAGGATCTGAGAAACAAACCATGGTTTGTTTGATTGTCTTCCAGACAAACCCTGGGTAGGGCAACAAACCATGGATTAAATAAACCATGGGTGAGTGTTACGTGCGAACCAGGCCAATAATCAATGCACACTTTCACTTGAATAGTTTAAACGAAATGCGTATTTATTTATTTATTATATTTATACCCCGCCTTTTTTCCTGCAAGGAACCCAAGGTGGCTTACATAATCCTCCTCTCCATTTTATCCTCACAACAACCCTGTGAGGTAGGTTAGGCTGAGAGTCAGTGACTGGGCCAAAGTCCCCCAGTGAGTTTCATGGCTGAGCAGGGACTAGAACCCGGATCTCCCAAGTCCCCAGTCCAGCACTCTCACCACTACGCCACACTGGCTCATTACAGTAAAACCTTTAAAAAAGTAACGAATCTTTCAGTGTTTTATATTAATGGGTACAGGAATAACATATGCACCAACAATTACAGCCATAATATCCAAGAATTTTTAATCTAAAGTTATACTAATAATCACTTTTAAGAGTTTGCTTGTGTTTGGTCATTTGCTGGCAACCAAATACAGCTGAAGCTTTAATTACAAGTTTTATACAGAAATTAGAATCTACCTACTAGAAAACATGGATATATATATATATATATACATACACGTAAATACTAGCTGTTGCCCGCGGCTGCGCTCGCATGGATTTTAGGATTTGGTATAGTTGTTTTTAAAAGAAACATGTATGGAAAAGATGCAGTGTCTCTGACTGAAAGTGTAACGTTTAGGCTGGGTGCTGGCAGCAGAAATCTTTTGTGACAGAAATATGATCTATGAAATCTATGAAATCTGTTCTTACAAGAAAAATCAGGTTAATCCTGAGAGTCTACAGGTGAAGAGTGAGCATGCCAAGTTTGGGGTAGATCCGTCTAAACGTGATGGAGCCTATGCGACGATGCCCACCACACAATAGTCAGTCATTTAAATGTTTCCCTCCCTTTTTATCCCCGTCATGTACAAAGTTTCCCTCCCTTTTCACCCCCTCAGAGAACATTCTAAATGGCCTAGGGGAGATTTGCATACCCACCCCTATTGGCCCCTGCAGGAATTCATACGAACATTCTAAGCGTCGTATGGGCTATTTGCATAACTGCTGCTATTGGCTCCTGCAGCAAGTTGGCTCCTGCAGCAATTATGAGGTGACGCCTATTTGCAGAACTGCAGATATGAGAGTGGGGTGATTTTGCCCCCTTTTTTCACCCCCTTAGGGATGGAATTTCCCAAAATCCTTCCTTAGTGGGGGTCTACGTCATAAAAGCAATGTCCCTTCAAGATTTCACGTTCCTAGATTAAACGGTTTGAGCTGGGCGTTGATGAGTCAGTCAATCAGTCAGTCAGTCAGTCAGTCAGGACACCTTATTTATTTTATATATATAGATACACACACACACACCTCATATAAATTGCCATCAGTAAACATCTACTTACAGCAATCTTATACAGATCCTGTGGCGATTTTGTCCCATTGAATCATAATACCTGATGGTCTCTCTCCTCATGTCTATAACCTATCATCAAAATAAAGATGTTAATTGAATATTCACAGCCCCATCACACATTACATCCCTTTCCCCTTCTAAAAAAATAAAAATACCGGGGAAGCCAACATGTACTCACCACTAATGCCCAGTGTACCCTGATATGAATAGGTACCAGGATTATATCATGTTGGAACAAATCCACTTCCTTGGTCCATCTTCTTACTGAATTATAGCCTGCAGAATTTAGCTTGGGATAGAAGAAAGTACTGAAAGCATAAAGAACTGGAAATCCTGGCCTTTTACTTCTTTCCACCAGAAGATTCATATAGAAGTTAATAACCTATAAATACCAGAAGAAATCAAAAGGGAAAAAGAATACAGATTAAATGCCTATCTGGTAAGGGTAAGAGAAATGTCACAACATTAAGTAGTTAAGGGCACAATCACTGCAGGAAGGAGGAGGATCATGCGAAGCCGGCTAAGCCCCCTCTGCCTCACCTTCAGAGAAGTGAAGTGGATTCAGCCACTTCTCGTTTGTGCGCCCCACCTTCTTCCCCATTGCAGGAAGGAGGCAAGTCACAAGAAGCCAGCTGATTTCTCTCCGCCACTCTGGAGGAGCGACTGGGGCTAGTCCACTTACATATATTTTTAAATATGGGATATAAATCAATCAATCAATCAATCAATTAGTCTATCTCAGCTTCTAACTGGGAAAACCCACACAAAGAGAAGCCTGGTTCCTGGCCCAAGCACCAGGTGGAAAATCCACCCAGCGCTTAAGCTAGGGAGCAAATGATGTCAGGTGGGCATGTCCATGTCCACCTGACATCATAAGGCCTACAGAGGACTGGGTGTGTGTGTGTCATCCAGCCCCCCACCCAAATCTGCTTCTGTACCCCTGATATAAACCATTAAGAGGTTTTGCACCAACAATTCAAGACCAACCTTTAGGACCTAACAGCTATTTCCATAATAAAAAGCCAACAAAATTTTAGCTAATACTGAGAACTTCTATCTTACCACATCATTCAGCCACTGATGGTTTCTTAAAGTCTGAATGTCTCCACGTGTAATGTTCAGCTTAAACGCATTAGTCAAAATTTCATCATCTTGGCCATTGCTCAGCGCATTTACTATCTCTCTCTCCATGTCCTAGAAGGAAAAAGTTTCAGACAATGAGCTTCATAAGCAGAGAGTACCAGACAGAACTAAACTTCCGTATGTTCGGGGGATGTGTGTGGAAAGACACAACATCTCTGTTTCTCAAACCATTCAAATCATAAGATAAATGTAAACCTCTTCCTCTGACATGTTGCATACTGAATGTGGCAGTTTGGTTACAATTTAACCTGAATAGCCCATTTTTAAAAATAAGGTATTCCCCATTAATAAAGTACTGAGGACATAAGAGACTGGTGGCCTTTTTCCCCCGACCAAACAGTCCATCAGATCAGGAGAGGAGCCTATCCCAAACAACATTACCACAGAAATGGTACCTCTGTAAGGTCAGGAAGGCATTCTGAAGCCTTGTCCAAGCTCAGATGCTTCTGTTCTTTTATCCCAACTGGAGACCACCTTCTGAATGAAGATCGTTCCTGACTCAGGCTTAACCTAAGTGACACTTCTTCCGATAGGTAATTTGCCAAGGGCTGCTTTACATTCTGTTAAAAGAAAATGTACCGTTGTGAAATACAAGTCTGTGACAGTCTTGTTCATGGGAAAAGAGCATTCAAGAGAGCCCAGAGTTGGAGAGTCCCAGTGCCATCATTATAATTCCTTCTAATATCAAACTAGGTGATTCATTGCCTATTAATTTGGCAGCAAAACAGGGTCACCCACAGTCCAGGCAGTGGTCTCTGCATACTCCATGCAACTCATGTGGTACCATATTTTTCGCTCCATAAGACGCACTTCCCCCCCAAAAAAAAACTTTGTGGAAATGTCTGTGCGTCCTATGGAGCAAATATAGTAAAAAAAAAATTTTTAATTTTTTTTTTTTGCTTTCCTCTGCTGGTCCGGAAGAGCGGAGGACTCCTGGGCAGGGCAGGGGAAAGCCCCCGCCTCTCAGCTGATTCCCCACGGAACAGCTGATTTAAAAATTTTTTTTAAAAATTATTATTATTTTTTATTTTTATTTTTACTTTCCTCTGCTGGTCCGGAAGAGCGGAGGACTCCTGGGCAGGGTGGGGGAAGCCCCCGCCTCTCAGCTGATTCCCCGTGGAACAGCTGATTTAAAAAAAAATTTTTTTTAATTATTATTATTATTATTATTATTTACTTTCCTCTGCTGGTCCGGAAGAGCGGAGGACTCCTGGGCAGGGCGGGGGAAGCCCCTGCCTCTCAGCTGATTCCGCGCGGAACAGCTGATTAAATTTTTTTAAAAAATATTATTATTATTATTATTATCATTATCATTATCATTATTATTTTTACTTTCCTCTGCTGATCCGGAAGAGCAGAAGACTCCTGGGCAGGGCGGGGAATCCCCGCCTCTCAGCTGATTCCCCGCGGAACAGCTGATTAAAAAATATATTTTTTTTTCCCCCGGTACCATACGGTAAGTGCGTCTTATGGTCCGGTGCGTCTTATATTTTTCTCTCTCCTTCCCACTCTCAAAAAACCTGCTGCTGCTTGATATATAACAATAAAATGCTCAGGTTTGGGGATGGCAACCAGTTCCAAAACAGAGCCCTTTAGCACTATATAGCACAGCAGGGAAAGGTTTCAGGAGGGTGGAACATAGGAAGCTGCCATACACCTGGTCAGACTATTTGAGCAGTGACATTCCAGGGTCACCCACATCACTCTCTACTTGAAATCCTTTGAACTGGAGAATGCCATGGATTGAACTTGGTACCTTCAGCATACAAAGCATATGCTCTACCACTGAGCTATAGTCCCTCCCCATTTACTGCTTTTTATCCTCCATCTCATCTCTCCACAAGCTCTGAATGAGCCTACAAGGCTCCTGTTCCAGACTGCCTAGAATGTCAGGGGATTCAGTGCAATACTTTGATGTGTGCCCCACTTGTCTATTTCTATTTTGGAAGTAAACAAGGCATCAACTTCTACTTAAAGCAGTTTTAAAAACAATTTGGGCTGGTCATCCCGCCTGTAGGAGAAATCAGTACTAACAAATGACTGAAGCCACTGGGAAGTTTATGAGGCAGGCAAAACACCTGTGACAAGACCAATATGGATAAAATACCCATCTAGTTTGCTGTTAGTTGCCATTCCCAGATGGAACAAGTTTTTTGTAAAGTGACAAGGCCCACCATAGGGCACTTTACCAAGGGTTTCCTCAAACCTGGAGCTAGCCCTAGTTGGAGGTTGAGGGCATAAAAGATATGTCCACTAGCACCACCGCCAGACACTGATAGTGCCTGCCTCTTGACTGCAATTTAACAATGCACAAGTAGCAGTGAAGCTAGCAAAACAAGGTATAATATCACAAAATTCAAGTAACAAAATAACCCAAAGTGAGATTTGTGACTTGCAAACATCCCCCCTCCTCTCTCCATGGTCCCCAATCTGATGTACCCCTAGCATTTTACACAGTCTTTTTATGATGCATTTTAATTGTTGTAAGCAGCTTTAAGAACCTGTTCTAGCTGAAAAGTGGGTTCTAAATACATTATTAATCACAATCACATACAAAACAGTTATTCAAGAAGGACGGAAGCTTCCCTATCAGAGCACAAACTTTTCTATACAGACTCACCTCTTTTTTCTGTACTACTAGCTTTCGGGGTTTAGAAGACCTTTCTGCTACCGTCATTGAGCTGAGAAAAGCAAAGGTGAACATAATTCATGGTGAGAAGGGGGCGAGGATGTTGCCAAGGCAAAACGGGGAGCACTTTTCCCTTCAGGAAGGAGTCTCACTGGCATTTTATTCCTGCTAAAATCAATGCTCTCACATTTCTATAAACAGCAGTAGTAACAATGCATGTGGGAAGAAGGGAAAAATGAAAGCAAAGGCAGACTACCAGACGATATACAGGATACCAAGATCAATGGCTCATCAATCCACACACAGATGTTACACAGTGAACACTACACAAGCATTGTCAGGTAAAAAGCATTTAGGATAAGGAAAGAACTTTGACTAGACAGTTAAATCCCATATGTATGGTAGGTATGCACATACTTGATTGAGAGAGCTCCAGAACAGCAGAACCGAAGCTAAAGACTGAATGAGAAATATACCTGGTGTATTTTCAAAATATAAAAACACCAAAGCACTCACTAACCAATCTTTTGATCTAGTTTGTCTCTACGAAACCATAAGAGCAGTTATTATGATGCAGTAGCTTTAGAAGCCTAGGAAGAGACAAGTAGCATCACTGCACACTTCCAATCTTGCTTTACCCCCAACCAGCAACATTTTCTTCCTTATGGCCTAAAACGTTTATGGCACAGAGGAAGAGAAATAACAGACATATAGAGCAAATTGCTTGCAACATTTTGCTTTGTGTCTTCTGGGTTATTTCTAAATCCACCTGGGTATCAATACTCTGGCTTACCTCTCATAGGACTTGATGCCAGTAGGTATCCTTTTTGAGAAAAGTGTAAAAGCAAAACCTGACACACATGGTACAAAAATTATTGTGCTCTAGTATCAATGCTCAATCAACCTACCCAAAAGCCAAAAACTGCAAGTCAGCCACACCAAGGTTTTCACCTACCTGTTTACTTCTCTTCCAGAGCACAAGGGACCAAAGTTCCTGACACCTAAAAAAAGCAGGCAATTAACACAGTTAATCAATTGCCTTAACACAATAGTGAATGACATCTTAAGAAATGTTGGCTGCCATACCAATTTCACATGTAAATTTTCACTTAATTATTTGTTCAGAAAATACAGCTTCTTCTTTTAAATATCCAGTTACTACTGCAAGTCAATAAGCCATAGGACAGGAAGCAATCTTGACTTTGTAGATCAGACAAAAGTAATTTAAAAATAATAAAATGTGAGGGGGATGTGTTACACAATGGCCCGGTTCACACGATCGCTGCAGCTTAAACAAGCCACCATGGACTGTTTAAGCCACAGTGATTGTGTGAATCAGGTCAGTATGTATAGTTGGCCAGTTATATACAAAGACAACAGAAAAAAATGCCAAATGTATACCGATTTACAAGAGGAGGGGACAAAGTATACGTACTTAAACATAAGCTTTAATATTAAGAATTCCGATTACAGCCAGGCTACAGAGTATATCAGCTACTACTCTGACTGGTTTTGTTTGTTCAAATAGATCTTTGAGTTAAATTTTCCCAGTTTCAAAATACCACCCAGAAACGTAATCCATATTATTGAGATTAAAAATATTTAATAAAATATTCATTTAAATGAGATCCTGTCCACCAGATAATCAAGTTTTCCCAGGTTATTAACACTACTTTTAGATTATTATACAGTATTCCACTAATTTATTCAAATCTTCCTTAACCAGTTCCTCAACCATATCTCATCACTTACTTTTCCTATGGGAATGTGAAATTAGCTTCAAAGGAGAAAGTTAATCAACCTTCTCACATTTCTTGATAACATTATGAATGCAGTTAAAATATCAAAGAAAGATGTATCATCAATTTTATATACAGAAAAGACATCTGAATAGATATAGAATGGTGTCACTACTGAGATCATTTGAGTTGGGTGGTTAAGTGAACTAGATTAACAATATACTGGAGTACACCAACTAAGGCAGGGGTGGGGAATGTTTGGCCCTCTAGATGATGTTGGACTGCAATGCCCATCAGCCCTTGCCAGCACAGCTGATGGTGGATGATGGGAGTTGTAGTCCAATATAATCTGGAGTGCCACACATTAACCATCCCTGAACTAAGGTCTCAGTAAATGGTTATTTTTCTGAGGCTTTCAAATTATTCTGCAGCATAAGGAAGGGGATACAACAGTAAGAAGGAATAATAGGATTGAAGGAGTAGCAACTAGAGGTCAGTGATACAGGATACCAAATGCAAGTGACACAGCTTTAATTAACCATGACAGAACCAAAATCCTCATTAAATGAATTAATGTTAGTTTTGGATAAATAGGGATATGTATCAGGATGTATTAATAAATCAAGACTAAAATGGATGAATTTAAATAAAACAATAACATACCTAAACAGTCAATTTGACACCTCATGACCTTTAACAACTGAACTACTTCCTTCACCATTTTAATTTGACCAGAATTAAAAAAAAAATTATTAAGAAGGAAACCAGGTTTTCAAAAACTTCCTCAGCAAGGTTGAAGTGCTGATGACTGTTATAATGCACAAATGTGAAGAATTTACTACCCATTTACCTTACAATTATGTTTTTGCCATATAATTGTGTTAGATGCAATGTACTAGCAACACAACTTTTTAATTATAGTTTAATATAGCATCTTCCATTTAGAATCACTTCAGATCTCCATGGTGACTATCATAATAAAAGGAGAGATGTGCTTCTGAAAACACATACTTAAGAGCAAAAACTGGGAAAGTTTCTTTAGACATGTGGTAAACACATGTTACAGTCCTGTATCTCCCTTCTATGCATTATGGTGTTCACAATGGAGATGCATGCACCAGTCCCGATTTTCCTTAAGATGTGAAAGAAGTCCTTAGAGATCACTACTTATGTCACTACTATGTACATTTATTCAAATATGAAATAAGCATTACTACTACTTACCATTTCTTGGCGTCTCAAACGAAGGGACATCTATTTCCAGACAGTGATCAGTCTTTAAAGATCCATGTGTATAACCTTGGACACTTGGTTCAGCACATTCAAAAGAACAAACCATGGATAAAGTTAAATTTTCAGTCATAGAAAACACAATGCCCAAGTACACAGCAACATGTGGTATTGAATTGATATTTTACATTTAATACTGAACACAAGCACCTTTGATACTGAAAAAAATAATCCATTAATACAGTTATATAAACCCAAAAGGATCTGAAAGAAGGATAAACACATACTAGCTAGACAGATTTTTAAAAAATATATACCAATGCTCTAACTGGGAAGCGGCTAGGGCAGCTACAGCTGGTGGTAATCAGAAATTCCAGTTTGCAATTTCCATCTTGTAGAGGCTCGAAAGCTCTGCACAACTCTTACGTAAAAGAAATTGTACACTAATGTGAACACTTATAAGTTCCTTGACATTAACCCAGTTGACATGTATCTCCAAGCCAAAAAAAGGAAGTGGTATGAACCTGGCTTTGCATGAACAAGTTAACAGTGGAAATCAGAAACTATGATTAAGTGCTTGCAAACAAGCCAGGATTTATATGTCAACTTAAAATCTGGTTTAAAGCTTGCTTCTAATCCTGGCTTGTTTGTAAGCACAACCATAGTTCTTTGTGTGTGAATTAAGATGACACTTCTAATTCACAATGCCCTAAAGCTGAATTTATCTTAGGCTGTTTTGCCCTGCTAAATGCCAGGTTACTTTTCAAAAGGAAATGCAAGAGACTAGTTCAGAAGTACGTGCTTGGCTAGTTCATTCCAGGCCTTTCTTTAAAAGTTATTCTTTACAGTAACTTACTCCAAGTGCCTTGCTATTGTAGGAGTGGAGTGATTTTTAGGACGTTTTTCTTTTTCTTGCTCCAGCAGCTGTTTGTACTTCTCTCGCTCCTCTCTCTGAACTCCCTACAGGGAAAGAAAAAGAATGAAGTTATTTATCGTTAAAAGTAGTGAAATTCATACCATTCAAAACTTACTCCTGTGGTATCCCTTAGTAATATGCAAGTGCTCAGACCAGCCTCACAATCACCTTCTAAGATATGGGAGTGCTACTGTTTCCAATCTAAAGATAAGAAATTGAGTTGCAGAGGGCTTAGGACTGCAATCTTATCCACTCTTACTTGGGAGTAAATTCCACTAAAAACTAGTATGCTCCTGTAAATTCCACTAAAAACTAGTATGCTGCAGAGTATAGATCAGTCTGCAAGTGATTCGTCCCAGTTCATGCATAACCTTCCTATAACAGGGAAATAGACCATGGATTGTAGATACTAGAGCTAGCCTCCAAATTATGATCTCTTCACTGGCTCAAACTGAGGTTTCTAGTTGTTTTAGAAAACATAATAGAAGTCAGCAGCCAAAACACAATGGAAGATGTGACAATACAGAAGACAAAGTAAGAAAGAACATAGTAGAAAAACAGTATGTTGAAGGAGCAGAAAAGGACAGTTAACGTATCATAGAAAGCATGTGTGTGGTTAGGGGTGGGCAGAAGGTAGATAATCATACAGTCAGTGACCAAAGAGAACAAAACATGTCACTAAGGGCAAAATCCTATGGGCTGTGTGCCCTCATCAGACAGAAACCTCTGGTTTCATAGATTTCATAGATCATAGAGTTGGAAGGAGCCTACAAGCCTATCGAGTCCAACCCACTGCTCAATGCAGGAAACTAGAGGAGGGGTCTCCCATCCAAGTAATAACCAGGCCTGACCCTGCTTTGGAGGCTTCTGAGTACCCAGTGCCCTGCCAGGCTGTTGCCAGCAGGACGGGAGGAGCAATGGAGGCAATTTTTGCCTCTCCGTCCAACTTTTTTTCCCTTTTTCCTCTAGACGGGCCTCTGAAGCTGTCTATAGAGTAGTTGTGCTGCCACGGGTGGGGCTAGAGAGGCCATAGAAAACATCATATCCTGGTCTCTCCTCTCCCCTCCCTGCCCACAGGAACACCCCGTTTCAGACCCCTCCAAGGTCCTCCAAGGCCACTTTTGTGACCTCAGGAAGCAGCTATCGTGGTTCTTCCCATGGTGGTTTCGAGAAGGCGGGGCCTCGGAGGGGGGACTCCGAAGAATCCTATGGTCCCTGGAACACTCTCTAGGGACCACAGGATTGCTCTCTAAGTACTTTTAAGTGGGAAGAAATATCAACTTACTGTGGCTTGGACAAGTAGTAAAAATTTATTTGTGAGGGGTAAGGAGTAGGGAAAAGCACCAGAGTAAAAATATTTGTTTGTGCATCACCACTGAAATGCTATAGGAAATAAGAACTCAAAGAAAACATAAAATGGGGATGAATACCAAAACTGGGAAAGAAGATCAACAATACTACATAGGGGGGACTAAACCAAGAAGAAAAATCTACTACTGAAGAATCATCTCCCAGAAATAGAAAGAGAATTGAAGAGGTTGAGATGACTGACGGTATTAATGCAAGTAGAACATGGGCCAATTGTGTTTGGGAAACCTTAAAATCATAGGATTGAGAGCACCAGTGCAGTACAAGGAACACTGTGGTACACTGACACAAGGTTCAAATCCTTGCTCAGCAAGAAACAGTGCGCTAGTTTTCACGTCACAGCGGCAAACTGCAGGTTAATTAACCCACGATTTGCTGGGATGTGAACTGTGCACGAGCCACTTCCAGTTTTCATGAACACCCTAACTGTGCAAATTGTGGGTTAAATGCTGCTGTGACATGCAAGCCAAGTAATTAGGTTACTTTGAGCTAATCACTACTCTCAGCTTAGTCTACTGTACAAGACTCTAGAGGAGAAAAATGGTGAAAGCCCCATGTAGGCTACCTTGAACTCTTTAGAACAGCAGGATATAAGTGGGATAATATATATATATATTCCATTTTCATTTACAAGCTTTGGAATTAAAACCCAACTGAAAAAGCATATTTTAAAGAAATATATATACTCTCTCCTTTTAGAAAAAGATTCCAGCTAATAGAACAACTATCCCAAAAGCAATTCCAAGCTAGGAAACTCCATTTTCAATTAGTAGGCTCAGTTGTCAATCAGATCCATGTCTTTGAGCCACTATAAGATGGATTTACTCCTACACAACCACCAAGTCAGGTCTCTATCATCTCACAAATCAGTACTCTGAAAACTGGCAGTCCTAGAATTATTTTTGTGACCACTTCAATTGGCAATAGTAGTCTTGGTTCATACATACTAAACATACATAATTTTGCTCATTAAGTAAAAATAATGGCCTGCCCACCAACCTGCACATAGCTATGTAGGTACTGATTAGTAAAGCCACTTGCCTGGAAAGAATGCTACTTCACAGCAGCAAATGGCTAACTGTAAGGCTAGCAACTATGTAGCGTAATGCTCCATGGACCTATAAGACAAGACTGCCTGCTGTCTGTGGCTGGGAGATGCTGCCAAGTGTTTACAGAACTGTTACTTCTGGTTAACCAAGAACTCAATTTGAATCAAAATTATAATATGGGACACATACAAAGCATACTCTCCCAGCTTTAATGCTGAAGAAAGTGACCTGGTTCACACAGCATGAAAACCCATTGTGGGTAAACTAGCCATGGTGGGTTGTCATGTCATCTGAACTTAGAACACTTTCCGCAGGGTGGCTTATTTTTGAGCAACAAGCCACCCTGACAACCCATGGCTTGTTCTAGGGGTTGTTCAACCCACAATGGATTGTTGTGTCATGCAAACCTGGGAGACCAATTCCATCATGGGTTGCTGGGATTGGCTAGCAAGCTGCTCAGCAAGAGTGGCAAAAAAACCCTGCCGCTCTTTGCAATCTTGCCCTTGCTGCCGCCAGTGACAGCCCCTCCACCGATGCCCGAGCAGCACTTTGGAATGACCATCACTGGCTCGCCAACAGTGTGCAACTGTGTCTGTCTTTTTTTTATCAGTTGCAGGTGTGCAAGTGCACAATTACAGCTGTCTGATATGTGTAGTCTTGCCTTGTAAGTTTCAGCTTTGAAAGGGAAGTGGAACAGGTAACAATTTGACAAGGCGAGACTGCATATAGCCTAATTTGCACACAGTTGCCAGCTGTCAACTGAAAAGTAAAGGGGGGGGGGAATGGGGAAAGTAGGTGCACCAGAAGGGTGACAATACCACCCCCTTAGCAATGTAATCCTCTGGCTTTTAAGTATTGAACTGATAGTTCTCAGTGCCCTCCACCTTTTCAACACTTCCCCAAGTTTCCAGCTACTGCAGAAAGGGGAGAGATTACCCTCCATAACACGCACCTGGCCATAACACGCACTTAGATTTTAGAAGAAGAAAACAGGAAAAAAAAATAATCATGTGCAAATTATTGGAAAACTAATAACAAGAGAACAAAATAATATCTCCATACATTTATTTATTGCTTTTTTAACCCTTTATTTCTTAAAAACAATCCAAAACAGGTTATAAAGAAGAATAAAACTCAAATTATTTTGTTCTCTTGTTATTAGTTTTCCAATAATTTGCACATGAATATTTTTTTTTCTTGTTTTCTGATAACCATTACCGTACTTTCACGCGGGCCTTCCTGCCTCCTCACCGGCTCGTGCTCTCCCTTCCCCCCCACCCTTTTATAGAGAACCTTTGTTTTTATTGTCCGTGTGACAGGCATCAATTCAACAAGTGCAGCTTTCACCTAGCATGGCGTTTGGTAGCACCTGTTGCCTGTTCTGGAGAGCAGCTCTCCTTTGGTGCTGGTGGGGAGAATGGCAAAGCTGCAGGCTGGAGTTCACATTGCAGGGGAAAGGATTGGTCTGCAGGGGTCCGGAGCAGCCGGATGTGACGCGGCGGCGGCTCCGGCGGCAGCATTGGCTCTGGAGGCGGCAGTAGCATCGGCTCCAGCGGCGGTGGGGGTTCCAGCGCAGGCCACCCCCGCCAATGGGATTGGGCGGGATATGACACGGCGGCAGCGGCTCCGGCAGCGGCATTTGCTCCAGCGGTGGCAGCAGCATCGGCTCCAGCAGCGGTGGCGGTTCCAGCGGCACGGAGAACGCTCCACGCCGCTCAGAAGAGAGAAATCAGGCCGTCCCCGCCAATGGGATCAGGCCGGATGTGACGCGGCGGCTGGGCAGCGGCATCGGCTCCAGTGGCTCTGCGCCGCTCAGAAGAGCGAAATCGGGCCGCCGCCACCGCCGCCGGCGGGATCGGGGCCCATGAACTGCTCTGCCGCCACTGCCTGCCCAGCCGCGCGCCACTCTGGCCCTGCACCCGCCCGTCCCTGCTGCCGGGGGGGGGGAGGCCGCCACCGCCGCTTGCCCAGCCGCGCACACGCCGCTCTGGCCCTGCACCCACCCGCCCGCCCACGTCCCTGCTGCCGGGGGGGGGTGCCGCCGCTTGCCCAGCCGCGCACGCGCCGCTCTGGCCCTGCACCCGCCCGCGTCCCTGCTGCCGGGGGGGCGCCGCCGCTTGCCCAGCCGCGCGCCGCTCTGGCCCTGCACTCGCCCGTCCCTGCTGCTGGGGGGGGAGGCCGCCGCCGCTTGCCCAGCTGCGCATGTGCCGCTCTGCCCCTGCACCCGCCCGTCCCTGCTGCGGGGGGGCCCCTGCACCCGCCCGCCCCTGTCCCTGCTGCCAGGCGGGGGGGCGCCGCTGCCGGAGCAGCTGAGTGGCGGGGATTCAGCTGTGAAGCGGCAGAGGGAAGTATGAAAAAAAAATTACGTTAAAAAAAATTTTTTTTTTAATAATATTTTTACAGTATTCACTCCATAACACGCACAGACATTTTCCCCTATTTGGGGGGGGGGAGTGCGTGTTATGGAGCGAAAAATACGGTAACTCTCCCTCACTTTTTGGAGCACTTACTGCTGTGGTTACTGCAGGTCCCTGACAGTTCTAAAGAAAACCCCGAGGAGGTGGCTGAATGGGACCAAGTGAATGGAGCCCAATGGGGGGGGAGGTGGGTGTAAGTACCGTTGGAGCTGGCACCCCATTTACTCCATCCTGTTCTGCCACCTCTAAGGGTTGTTTTTTGGGTTTGTTTTTTTTTAATGTTGGGAATATTTGCATGATTCTTTTGGGACTGGGAAATATATGCAAATTTAACAGCTGGGAAGTAAATGGAGAGGAAATTTGTGCACCTGCAGTAATGGAGCAGTTACTGCAGGTGTGCAAATTTCCCCTCCATTTATTTGCCAGCCATTAAATTTGCATCTATTTCCCAATTTTAAAAAAATGCTTACTTTTTAGAACTGCCAGGAAACCACAGTAACTGCAGCAGTAAGTGCTCTGAAAAGGAGCCTTGAAAGGGGGGCGGGGGGGGGAGATGGATGAGTTCACACGACACAACAACCCATCCCACGAATAAGCTACATGGTGTGGATTCTTTGCGGAACAACCCATGGTGCGTCTGACAGATAATCGGGTTTACTGTGGGTTGTTCTTCCCCTCCTTTCCCTTTGGTTCTCTAGCTGGTATCCCAGGGTCCTGCATGGCAGAACCTGTCTTGTCTCCCCCTCCCTGCTCCAATCGCAACTCCGTTCTCATACACCTCCCCCCCCCCCGGAGCCCTGTGCTGCCACTACAGAAAGCCGCTCCACCGATGCCTAAGCGGCACTTTGGAGTGACCATCACTGCCTTGTTACCTTTGGGGGGGGCGGGATGCAACCAGGAGAAATGTGCACAATTGAGATCATAATATTTTTTTCTGGTCTTGTGCAGGTGCGCACTTATGGCTGCCTGAAATGTGGAATCTTGCCTGGCCAATGTCCGAGTAAGTGTCTGCTGTCAAAGTGCAATAGGTAACTGATGGCCGAGCACAATAGCAGCAGCAGACTTCACCCAAACAAACACAAGCACACACGCTTGTTTCTAAAGTAGATGCTTTAAAAATAAATAACATTAACATAAGATTACTTGTGTACTATAAGCTTGATGGTTACAGATTTCTAGTAAGTGCAGTTTCTTACATGTTACTCATACTTTCATAAGGAAAACACAGAGAATATGACTCCTTTGGTTAAAACCAAGCAAGTGTAAGTTAAGTCAGTCGACTGTTGCTAGTCAATGTCCAGCATTCCCTCCCCTGATTCACTAAATGGTTTGCTCCACTGAACCCTGCCCCGACTTCTCAGAGAAGCTTGGTTTCTGCCTTTGCCCTTTAACTAGACTGTAACAGTCTATCTTAACCCTTTAATGGGCAGTCAAAAACTCTCCCAGCAGAGCTGACATCTTCTCGTCACATATTCCAACAGTAACATCCATGGACACTGATAAAGCAAGGCTGCATATCGGTTAATTTGCACACACTTGACAGCTGTCAATTGAAAAGCAAAGTGACAAAGGCCTGAAAGGGGTTGGCAAATACCTCTCCCTCAGCAGCCTGATCCTCTAGTTTTAAAGTATTACCCTGATAGTTCTCAGTGCCCTCCACCTTTTCCACATTTCACCGAGCCATTAGATCAGGGCTCTCCAACCTTGGGTCCCCAGATGTTGCTGGACTACAGCCCCCAGAATCCCTTGCCATTAGTCATGCTGGCTGGGTATGCTGGGAGCTGTAGGCCAGCAACATCTGGGGACCCAAGGTTGGAGAGCCCTGCTTTAGATACTCCTGAAAGGGGAGATCTACATCCCACCCCCTTTTTGTGAGCACTTATTCTTGACCTATCAGACCGGATACCCCAAGGTTGGAGAGCCCTGCTTTAGATACTCCTGAAAGGGGAGATCTACATCCCACCCCCTTTTTGTGAGCACTTATTCTTGACCTATCTGACAAATTTGAGCACATTTTTGGGACATGGAAATATGAAGCCATGAAATCTGCGTATATTTCCCAGTCCAAAAGTTTTCTTGAAACTAATTAACCAGCAACACTGAATTGAGCACCCTATTTAAATATGCTGCAGTCATTTTCTACTACAAGGTGATGTGGAAATTTTAAAGAAAGTAGCCACCTTTCACCTTTCACCCATGTAGAGTGAAAGCTGTGGAATGAAAGTATGTGAAGGATTGTTGAAAGTAAGATAAAGAACGAAGTCAGAATGTCTGTAGAGAAAAAGTTAACATAACACATGCCTATGTAAACATACCATTCGGAAGCACTCCCTTATGATCATGCGTTGTTCCTGTGCTGACAACATAGAATTTCATATTGTTCTTTTGTGTGTGTGTGTATGACCGGATACCCCAAATAAGGTTATTGGTTTCTTCCAATTACAGATTCCTTCTTTGCATGGGTATATGCTCCCCCCCTATAAAAACCCCAGAGCTGCGTTTGTGAATTTGTACTTTCCTTGTATCTGTGCCAAGAATTTACCTCTGATCAGACTAATAATAAAGTACTTGGTTTACTTAAAGCAGAGTGGTTTATCTTTCCAGTGGACCTCCAGATCGGACAAGGAGTAATTCCACAACAAAGGCAATTCATAAAGGCACTTTAGAATACAAGCATTACATGTCAGTGGACTTGCCTCTTCCACTGTACAGTGAGGCTTCTTCAGATACCTTCCAGTATCTAGAGTGGAACCTTCAAACAAATGCCTGGGAGTAGCAAGCCCCCATGGTAGCAAGTCCTCTTGAAGAGAATTCTGACTTTTCTTGCTATTCTTTCTGGCACTACAGTCATGCCTGATAAGAGGAAAGAAAGCATTACGTAATTTAAACATATGACTAAAACCGGGACTGTCTTGTTAATTGTTGCAAACTGCCCAGAGAGCTTCAGCTATTGGGCGGTATAAAAATGAAATAAATAAATAAATTTGTAGCTACAGACTATCCTGGAAAGTATACTCATTTGAGGATTGTTAAATAGTCATTTTAATCTTCTTTAATCACTTTAGGCGCAATAATCCATGCAAGCAATACAAAGTGCATAAGGGACAACATCAGAGAACATTATTCACTACATACCATTTCCAACTTCCCTCAGATCTTATGTACTTCCATTCTTTTGCTTCTTCAAAATTTGTGTTATGCTAAGCCTAAGGTTATTTAAAGTTGATGCTGACCTCTGTAAAAGTTATAGGCAAGTTCCTTGCATTTACTCATTTAATCTGGCTGCCGAGAAATGAGCTCCTTGCAAAGCAGGACTTTTGTTATACGTATCACACATCAAGTAACGTCTAGAGTGGCTTGTTTGTGGAATATGCATTAATTTCTTCTCCTTGGGTCCTGAAACCTCACCTTGATTCTCACAACACAGTGCTTCTCCCAGACTCCTGTGATCTACAACTCACATTGGATCCCATCCTCAGTCCTCACAATTTAAGTATTAAATATTGAGCAGAGCTATGGGAGCTGCACACTGTATGGGTTCTTTTTCTCTCTCCTTACTATTTTTCTCAACAGCACTTTGAGGCTAAAAGAGAACAAGACTGCAGTGGGCACACAAATGCAGCATAAAGTGTATGACAGCTGTCCACAACCCACAAGTAATTATTTACATGGCTGAATTAAGCCCCCCGCCCCATTAATCTGCAGCATTAATTTAAGGAATGAAAAAAACCTTGCAACACATTCCTGTAGCACTACAATCCCAAATACAATCCCGGGAGCCAGTGTGGTGTAGTGGTTAGAGCGCTGGACTAAGACTTGGGAGGTGCAGGTTCTACTCCCCACTCAGCCATGAAGCTGGGTGACTTTGGGCCACTCACTGACTCTCAGCCTAACCTACCTCACAGGATTGTTGTGAGGATACAATGGAGAGGAGGAGGCTTATGTAAGTGGTTTTGGGTTCCTTGCAGGAAAAAAGGTGGGATATAAATATAATAACCATAAATATAATATATACAATCCCAAGTATTAATTCATATAAGAATAGATTGGGGGGGGGGGGGAAGCTACAAAGGGAGTGGCCGTAGTATGTCCTTGGAAGGTTTTAACAACAGTCATTTGGAATTTCCAACTTTAAGGTGGCAAACCAAAGTACAAGCAGAAAATTTTACCTCAGACAAGTCATAACTCTGTGACAGTCAGATACCACCTCTACATCTGGATGCACACTGGTACCGCAACTAGCTTTCTTATCTATGGAAAGACAATCAAGCACAAATAATTCTGTGGATAATGGTTATGTTTATCCCAAAGCATTATCAGACTTCCTTCTGTGGATAAAGGAGAACATTACACTCCTCTAAGCTTGCTCCTAGAAGCATCTACTCACTCAAGTAGATGCATCTGCAGGCCAATGTTCCAGCCTGCTGCTTTAATCTAGTATGGGCAGCTTGCCTCTTAAGCAAGTCTACTCATAAGGAGGAGGACTCCAGCCTGCCATAAGCCCTCATCTTCGCAAGCAGCTGTAACTGGCAAGGAATGGCAGAAGTCTACTATATGAAGCAAGAGGCTTGAATTGTCCCTGACAGCAACTGGCTTGAAAGGAAAGCTGCAGCATTCTGGAGCCCTTCCACCTCAGTAGATCTACACACATACAAAGCTATACACACACAGAGAAAAGAAACATACTAGAGCATGGAAGAACAATCTGGGAAAGCTATGTCCACAGTGTTAGGGCATACATTAGAAGGGAGGGGCATTTATATTGCTATATAAATATTTAAAAACTGGTGCAGACTCAACATAAAACTAGTGGGTTGAATCCAGAGGAAGTTAGTCACAATTTATTTTCATTGAAATCAATGGAACAAGTTAGTCAAGATTAACTTAAGTCCCATTGACTTCATTGGAACTAAGGCATGACTAACTTCCTCTGGATCTGACCCAGTATTTTTGCAGTTCATTTTATGATGTATAAAAAGACTTGAGTACTTAATAACAAATGAAAAAATAACTATGAACACTACATATGAAGATGTAACCACTACTTGAGAAGAAGACAAAAAAAGAGGAAGACTGCATATTTTTACTCTGTTGCTTCAATAAAGCTAAGTAAAATGAGATAGTTTGTTAGAACCATGGGATTGGGAATAGTCATAGACTGGGTTCGCACAACATGACAACCCATCGTGGGTGACAAGCCACGGTAGGTTGCCATGTTATGTGAACCCAGACCACTTCCCGCAGCGTAACTTGTCCATGGGTAACAAGCCACTCTGAAAACCCATGGCTTGCTGTAGGGGTTGTTGGACGAACAATGGGATGCTGTGTCATCCAAGCCTGCGAGACTGACCCCATCGTGGCTCCAGGGAAGCCGCTAGCAAGCCACTTGGTAAGGCAGGAAAAAACCCTTGCTGCTCTCACTGACCTCACTCTGGCCACTACCAGTTCCAGCCACCCCAACGATGCCTAAGCAGCACGGTGGAGCAACCGTCACTGGCCTGGTGACCCCCACCGCAAGGATGAGCCCTTTCTCGCTTGCCACAGCTTCCCCCCACCTTTTTTTTCAGAGATCGCTTTTTGTGATCTGAGTTGACAGCCAGTGACAGCCCCTTCACAGTGCCCAAGCGGCACATTGGAGGGGTGTCACTGGTTTGCCACCTATTTTTTAAAATATTGTTTTGCATCCCAAATGTGCACAAATATTTTCATAATTTTTTTAACTGACAGCCTCACCTGGTCAATATCCTAGGGGTGCCTGCTGTCACAGTTCAGCAGCCACCCACCATGGACACTGATCCAGAGAGGCTGCAAATAGGTTTATTTTTGACTTTGCTTTCCCCCACAGCTGTCAAAAGGTGAGCTGTCAAGGGAAAGCAAAGCCGCAAGTGATTGTTGCACGCAAAAGGGGGTGGCCAGTAATTACCCTCTTCGTGGCAAGATCCTCTACTTTTTTTTGCTGGACCTGACTCTTCTCAGTGTCCTGCAGCTTTCCCATCCTTTCCCTGTTTACAGGAGCACAGAGCTTTGACAGATGTGCTTTTAAACGGGAGTTTTTGACAGGAATAATCAGGGCATTTTGACAGGGACATATGCATATACATATGTATATGTCCCTGTGAAAAAATATTGATTAGCCCTGTCAAAGAACCTATTTTAAAAGGAAGCCTGAGTTTTGACAGCTAGCTTGCCCATTTCCCTTTTCACAGCTCCTTTTTGGAGTACTTACTGCTGCGGTTCCTGTGGTTTCCTAACAGTTCTTTTAAAAAAATAATGATTTTGAAGAGGTGACCTCGAAGGTGGGCTGGAACAATATATGGGATAGACGGATTGTGAAAGTTATGTCAATTAGGATAAAGGAGAATTTCTATAAATTAATATGGAGATGGTACCTAACTCTAGTAAGATTAAATAGAATAGATAACAATTGCTCCGCACTCTGTTGGGGAGGATGTCAGGAAATAGGTACATATGCCCATATGTGGTGGAGTTGTAAAAATGTACTGGAATTTTGGCGAGAGGTTTTTACAGAAATATCGGAAATTATTGGTATTAATCTAGAGGTTTGTCCTAAACTTGCATTGTTATCAATAACCCATAGTTACTGTACTTGTGCCCAGAATATGAAGGAACTAATTGTAAACTTGTTAACTGCAGCTAGGTTAATGATAGCGAGAAATGGAAAGTACAACATGTTTTTCTAATAACTGATTGGTATAAAGAAGTTTGGGATATAGACCTAAACGATAAACTAACTTGTAGTATCAAATGCAAAAAGGGACAGTTAAAGAAGAATAATTTTATGGATATATGGAATCAATTATTAGACTATGTATTAATAAAGGAGAAGGGGAGTATGCCTTGTCAGGATATGTTATATTTTTGGAATGTGGAATTCAATTGATCAAGGGGATGGAAGTATATTAGTTGGTCCCTAGGCGGGTGGGGGGTGCACCGTATGATTTACTGTAGTTGTATGTTTTTATTTTACAGTGTTGTGTGTAGTTTATAATAACTAAATAAAATTTTATATATATATATATATGCAGAAATATATGCAAATTTAATGGCAGGGAAGTAAATGGAGGGAAAATCTGTGCATCTGCAGTAGCTGCTCCGTTACTCGGGTACACAAAGTTCCCCTCTATTTACTGCCCTGCCTTTAAATTGGCACAAATTTCCCCTCCACTTACTTCTCAGACATTAAATTTGTGTATATTTCCCAGTCCAAAAAACTGCACAAATATTCCAGACCATTTAAAAAAAAAACCCTTACAGGTGGCCAAATGGGACTGAGCAAATGAGACACCAGCAGTACTTACAACAACACCCCCATGGGGCCCCATTCACTCCACCCCATTCAGCCGCCTTCTCAGGGGTTTTTTTTGGGTTTGTTTTTTGTTTTAAGAAGTGTCAGAGAACTGCTGTAACTGCAGCAGCTAAGTGCTCTGAAAAGGAGCTGGAAAAGGGAGGAGAGCCAATATCTCCCCTTTCTGGAGTAGCTGGAGATTTGGGCAAGTGTTCAAAAGGTGGAGGGCACTGAGAAGTGTCAGTTCAACACTTAAAATCAAGAGTACAGTAATACCGTGGATTGCAAGTAACTTGGTTTGAGAGCGTTTTACAAGACAAGCAAATTTTTAATTTTTTTTTTTTTTTTACTTGATATACAAGCGACGTCTTGCAATACAAGTACTGTAGTACAGCTTAAATTAAAAATCTCTGTACAGATTTTTTTGGGGGGGATTTCGTTTTGATATAAGAGTGTTTTGGATTACAAGCACGTTTCCGGAACGAATTATGCTCTCAATCCAAGGCATGACTGTATTACATTGCTAAGGGGGAGATGTTTTCCCCCCACCACTTTTGGGGCACCTTCTTTTGCCTCATTTTTCCTCTTTACCAGTGCTTTTCAACTGAGAAATTGGCAATTGGACCCTGGCAACTGGGCACAAATTATCCTATATTCAGTCTTTCCGTGTCAATTTCCTTGCATGTTGCCTATTCCTCCTTAGTTCCCTTTGACAGCTGAAACATACAAGGAAATTGACCAGGCAAGACTACGCATTTCACACAGCTGTAAGAGCGCACTTGCGAAAGACCAGCGGAGAAAAATATTATAAACACATTTGTGCAATTTTCTGGGACAAAAAATAAATAAATTAAACAAAGAGCAGCAAACCAATGACGGTCACTCCAAAGTGCTTTTTGAGCATGGGTGGAGGGGCAGTCACTTGTGGCAGCAAGGGCAAGATCACAAAGAGCAGCAGGGGTTTCTGCTGCTCTTGCCAAGCAGCTCACTAGCCGATCCCTGCAACCCATGATGATATTGCTCTCCTGGGTTCAGATGACACAACAACCCATCATGATACAAAAATCCCCTCAAAGAAGCCAAGGGTTTTCAGGGTGGCTTGTTCCCGAAAAATAAGCCACCCTGAGGGTAGCAGTCTGGATTCGGACATGACAACCCGTCGTGGCTAGTTACCCACGATGGGTTGTCATGTCATGTGAACCCAGTCATTAAGTATCACTTACCCAAATCAAACATCTGCATCCCAGAGGTAGGTTCCATCTGCTTGTCAGCCAAAGTACCAGAAGCATTTGAAAAAATCTTGAAGAAAGCATTTTTGTTTGTATAAATTATATTCCAGTCATGTCAAATGTACAAAACCCATACTGTTATTCTAATGCCCCCATTTCAATATTTTGGACTAAAACAAGCAGGCTACATTAATTACTACCATCTATTCACTGAATTCCACCCCATCCTCTGCCAAATCCATATTCTGCCATTTTATGCAACCAATGACCAGGGTACAAATTTTTGGTTTGCCTGCACAAGCCCCATGTCATTACACAAACATGATTTAAGATAGATAGCCATCAGGTTCAGGTGGGTAAAGCTGCACCTTCTACTTACTGAGTTGGTGCAATTAGAGAGAAATAATTTTATTAGACTTGGAACAAGTTGCTTAAAGCCTATGTGTTTTACTGGACAGGACAGGTTAGCTTTTATTGACTTTCACAACCAGCTACATCAACCCACTGTTCTCAGAGCAGATATGCCATTTTTAAAAAGCACAGTAATAGGCATTTACTGCAAAGTAATTGCAATATTTGGAGTTTATTAGCAACATTTATATTCGCTCACACCAGAACTTTTCAAGAGCCCAAGGAGTGCAAAATTTGGGAGATTTTGTCATTATGTATCTTGATATGTGTTAATTGGACTATTAGGATCAGATCTCCAGAGACTGCTTTCATCCATACCTGAAGGAACTTCCAAGAGAGGGGAACACTTTCACTCAAAGCAAGAACTAATGTAACATCATCACAAACACAACCCATATCCCTACAAGTTCAAGGATGTGCATGTATATGTAATATGGTATCTCGTTAATAGGGCCATTAATGAAACACTTTTTTCCACAGGTCCCTCCAGTTGACAGCTCTCCAGAAGGGTAACAGACTTACTTTACCTCAGAGCACAGACCAGCACATCCCTCAGCTGTCACTTAAAAGATCCAAGATACCCTTGCAACACATATGGGAGTAGAAAATTTGCCTCCTTGCTTAACATTGAACAACTAATGCTCCTTTTCTCCTTGTCCATTACTGCCTGGCCACTTCCCATGGCCTTCCATTTATGCTGACCTATACTCCCTCCTAAGGACCTGCAAGAAGAGCTCTTGCTTAGACTGGGTCTACTTCTTTGGGGGAATGGGGGGGGGGAGAAAAGAGGAGAGGACAACTGTGCAGGGAAAGGGACCTGTGTGGTAAGGTAGAAGAAGAAAGCCTACCCTTAAGAATGCATCTCACTCAAGTGTATTTAATGGTGTTGCCATTCCAGAGAAAACAGAACAGCAGTCCCATGGATATAATTTGGCTTGAATATGCACATCAAGTTTTTAAATCTCTTCTCAAAATGCAAACAAACACACCTTATCTGTAGCCTCTGCATGTTGATCTCCAGCCTGAAGGTATTTAGCTGTCAACAGGGATGGTAGTTTAATTAGACGGGCAATCCCCTGAGTCACCCTACAAAAAATACCTAGAAAAAGGTAAACATATTAAGATAACATTCCAGTTAGCTGGGAAATTTGGCATTCAGACTAAAGGATGACCCATACTCTGAATCTCACATAGTACAGAACAGCATCATATTCATAAGGAAAATATACCTTCTTGTGGTATGACTCCCTTATGAGCCAAGTTCATTTTGCCTAACGTTTTGTTCTAGAAACAGCCCAGAAATTTACTGACATGCAAGTAATTTTGAATTATATTCCTGTGTTATGGGATCTCTCTGATGGACAATGTAAATGGACCCTGAAAACTCTTATGGTAGTGAAAAGAGCCCCAATGCTGGAAGGATAGATCTCCTTTGGCAAGAGTTCAATAGACAGAAGACCTTAAAGCTGTCTCTACATTTGAGCATGCAACATACTACAGACAATAGCTCCCAGACATGTTATCTATGTATCTGGACAGCACATACTGGCATGTACCCTTAGAGAGCCCTCCTCTTCTGGAATTGGGTTTAATCAATTTTTGTTGTTGTTTAATATATGCAGTATTATTGTAATAGCATTATTGTTACTTATTAACTGTTCTACTCTGTATTCTAATTCCCTCCCCTGTTTGTATTGGTTGTGAGAAAAAACCCTAACGATTTAATTAAAGTATAAATAAATTCAAGTAAAGTATAAATGTATGTATAAATAAATGAAAAAGACACCAAAGCACCCTTCACATGTATTAATACTGAAGGATGGCAGACTGCAGGCCCAAGAGGCACCAGAGAACACTATCTCATAATATCTATATTTATGAAAACAAGTTATCTTTCCCTCCTTTTGCTCGATCCCTCACATGAATTGAGGGGGAAGTAGCACAAGTAAGAAGATGGTTGAAAGTGTATATTGAGACAACCAAGACATCAAGGTCTAGGGCACTTTTTATTTTATTTTTTATAAGTAGAGGGCACACAAGATCAAAGCTTCCAAGGCTATTCTATAGCTCAGTAATTCAAGAGTGGTATTGGGTAGCTTACCATGCATCAGGCCAGGGAGTTTCTAGAGGGATTACTGGCTCTTCTGTAGGGATTCTAGTGCCACAGCAGCATTCTGAGATCATTCTCCCACAGAAGGTATTTATAGCACAGCACACTGGATAAATCCTCATACAAAATTGAATTTTGGACAAGATGGCTTATTGCTACAGTCCTTCAGAATATTTTGGACCAGTAGAATCTTGCATGGCTTCAGAACTGGGTTGACTTTCCCTAGAACTACAGCTTTTGTTATGTCGCTGTGACGGACAGCTGGAGTTCCGCCTCTCCCTCCCTGAGAGTGAAGAGCCAATCACAGCTCTCAGAATATTGGAAAGGGGCAGAGGGCTGTGACAGGCTGTGGAACAGTCATTCTGGGTTGAGAGTGGAAAAGGGAAGACATCTAGAAATGGACTCTGAATCAATAGTGGAGGCTAAAGGAGTTATCTCAGCCTGGAGTGGAAATATTGTAACCGTTTATAAACTAAGCCAACACCTGCATGTATCTTATGTTGCAATCTGTACAAATAAACTTGTTTTTGTTTGACTGTTAACCCTTAGAGTGAGAGTGAGTGACTAAGCAAGGGAACACACACATATTAGAGAGTAATCTGAGTGAAGAAAGAAGGTGGCAGCAAGGGAAATAACTGATAAGGTCATTACCCTAGTTAGCCTGAGGCTGTTGGGGCTAAAGGCATGTGGTGAGAGGGGAGTGTCCCAGGCAACTGCTGGTGTGTCTCTGAGGGATTGGGAAGGGGACCCTGAGTGAAAGAGGCTGAGCGTCTTCTGTGAATCCCAGGTGGGAGTCAAGCAGGATACCCTGAGGGGAACAGAGTGACCTGGGTGGGGGCCTGAGTATAAAGGCCTATAGCTCGAGCAAGGGAGCTGTATAAAAGGAAAAAGCAAGGTGGGTAAAACACCGAACAAACATGCTACTGAGGGCTTCCACGAATGTGGGCAGAGACGGGTGTGTCATAAAGGAAAGTGGTGGCAGCAGGTAAAATAACAAAGTTATGGTGGTGTTGCCACAGTCCCTCTTCTAGGATGTCCCCCTGCTCCCTTTCTCTGGATAGGAGATTTTACCTTACCTGGTGAATCTCCTTTCTGGGTATGAGCAGAGGGACATTCCAACCCAACCCTTACAATTTGAGGTTTTCTGGATAGGTACCTTACTCTTTTGTCCTGTTCTATATTGTTCTGTCTGTTATCTCATTAAAGTTACTATTTACACTCTTGCTGTTCTAAAGCAAGAATAAGGAGCCCCCTTCCACAGGTATGAGAAGACAAAAAATCTCCCTGCATTAAGTTTATAGACAATATTTGAATAAATTTGCCTCATGGTCTCGTCAAAGAGAATTTACAGGCACTGGCTTCCCATGTTTACATAACTGTGTTTTTTTACTTGGAATAAATAGAGGCCCGCCATTATTGGGAAGCTTTAGATGCTAATGAATGAGTTATGGCCACCCACCATAGAAAAAGATGTGAAATTTCTGTGGGAAGGCAGTGCAAGAGATGCATTTGAAGATCTATGTAGTGATATTGCAGTGATGACAGACAGCTTTCAAAAACAAAGCTTTCTTTCAAGACATACAGCCAGCTATCCCCAAGCCAAAACACAAGAAAAGATTGAACAGGCATTACCAAGTTTTTGCCTTTTTGCTTGCTCCTGATCAGGGTCTTCCACATGTGACTGAGTACTGTGAAGAGAAAAGGATAAACCTGTTTAAGGAACAAAGAATTTGACATAATAAAAGGAAGACATACACTCTTCCTTAAACATGAAGTACCTGTTTCCAAGAGCACATCTTCTTAGCTACTACAGTCTGTTTCCGGGCCCAATTCAAAGTGCTGGTACTAACATTCAAAGCCCTAAATGGCTTGGGGCCAGAGTATCTGAAGGATCATCTCCTCCCATATGTACTTACCCGGACACTAAGATTTTCATCAGCAGTCCTTCTCCGAGAGCCCCTGCCAAAGGAAGTGAGGCAAGTAGCTACCAGGAGGAGGGCCTTTTCTGCTGTGGCACCCCAATTGTGGAATGAGCTCCCCAAAGAGGCTCGCCTGACGCCTACATTGTACTCTTTCTGGTGCCAGGTAAAGACCTTTCTATTCTCCCAGGCATTTTAATCATTTCAATCATCGCAATCATTTTAATCTTTTAGTTGTTTTTAACTCTGTTATTGTAACTGCTGCTGCTAGCTCTGCTGTTTGTTTTTAATCTGTGGTTTTAAATTTTATATATATATTATATTGTATTTTATGGTTTTAACTGTTGTAAACCACCCAGAGAGCTTCGGCTATTGGGCGGTATAAAAATGTATTAAATAAATAAATAAATAAATACAAACTTCACTTTATTGTTGATCATCAAATAGTTGGTGCACATATCTACAAACTAAAAAGTTTCCCCCGTGACAGCTCTATAAATACATGGGATATTGCATGATCTGTGACATTCCCATATCAATTCACTAGTATACTGTGGCAAAACAAATAAACTGATGTTGTAGCCAAGCCATAGCATATAATCACAGCTACATTTCTAGCAGCAATCATGGCATACTGAACTCAACCCAAAATCCATCTGTGGCTTACCCCACCCCTATTAAAAACAGCTGGATATCAAGTACTATTAGCAAGGATATGTATGCTATTAGCAAGGATATGAATGACTTCTAAGTACACTTAATAAAAAGATGCAGATGCTGCAGAGAGATTTTAGGATCCCCCAAATTCTCAAGGAGCTAGCCTACGGACTAGTAGGAAGGAAAAGCTTTTAGTTAGAAATAACTGAACCTCTACTTAACCTCAGAGACTATAATGATGCCAAAAGTGCAAAAATTTCTCCCAATATAAAGCCATGCCAGACACTAGCTAGACCTCATTGCCACCATTTTATCTTTACTTCTGAGTGGCAGAAGAGAGCAGAAGCATAAATAGCAAAAAAATAAAAAAAATAAAAAATATTAAAAAATAAGCAAGCAATTAGATACCTCTAAATGCAGAAGCCAGAGGACTAAAGATAAGCCATATTTTATCCTTAAGGCAGGGCCAGTCAATCTTTGCTATTCCAGCACGAGGAGTTTGTTTCAGGATTAATTATATGGAATTTCCAATTTGACAAATAAGTTGGTTGAGTAAGAGAGCAATGTTATGGTCCCTGGGAGAGCGTCCCAGGGGATAGGATTGTTCGGAGCCCACCCACCCCACCCCCCCGGCTGTAGACACTGTTACAACAACCTCAAGATGGGGACTCTGAGTTCCATTCCTTCTCCCCTGCTCCATTGCAGCCACCATGGAAAGAACCGCACTGGCTGCTTCCTGAGATCACAAAAGCGGCCTTGGAAGCAGGGAAAAGGGGGCATTCCAGTGGGCGGGGAGGGGAGAGGAGAGGCTGGGATATGAGAAATCCTATGACTTATCCAGCCCTGGCCCAGCCCCTGGTAGAGCACTAGATGGGCTCAAAAGCCCTTCTAAAAGAAAATGTTGTAAGAGGATGAAGAGGCAAAAATCACCTCTGTTGCTCCTCCCACCCTGTTGGCAGCAGCCCAGCAGGGCACTGGATATTCTAAGAGAAAAGTCTATTGCAGGGGTCCTCAAACTTTTTAAACAGGGGGCCAGTTCATTGTCCCTCAGACTGTTGGGGGGCCGGACTATAGTTTGAAAAAAATATGAACGAATGGATCAAGTAAAAAAAAAGGACCCGGGTCCTTTTTTTTTTACTTGATTAAATGGAAAGTTATTATAACTTTCACACACACACTAAGAAGTCACACACACGTACCCCGAAACCCTTCACTCGCACTGAGCCTTGCTCCTCCTGTTCCTAGACTCAGGGTTGGATCCCGATTGAGTCCTACTCCAGAGTAGACCCACCGAAACCAATGGGACTGCAGTTAAGAGTAACCGTAGCCCCACTGATTTCAATGGGTCTACTCTGGAGTAGGACTCAATCGGGATCCAACCCGCTTTGCGGCTCTGCGTTTGAGTACTCACACACGCCGCAGGAGCAAATGCTTCCCTTCCTCTGTGTCCCAGCCCCTCTGTGCCCATCAACCAGTTTTGCCTTAGCCTCCCCACCCACCTACCCGGAGCAGGCAGGCAGGCAGGCAGGCAGGCAGGCAGGCCCAGCTGGGCTGGAGAAGCCTCATTCACTCACCACGCATTTCTTGCCAAGGAAGCCGACGAGGCTCTCGTTCTCTTGCGGGGTGAGAAGCATGGAGCCCATGTTGGCAACCCGCTGCGGCAGGGGCTGCTGCTGGTTGTTACTCATTGCAGCAGCGGCCGCCAGCAAGGCCCGGCCAGGAACCCCCCCACTCCACCTCCTCGTCATCCTCCGCCGGCTGCTCCTGCTCGTCGCCTCCCTCCTCCTCCTCCTCACCTCCTCCTCTGGGCCTGGCCGAGCCTTCTTCGCCAGCCATGCCGAGCAGCAGCGCCTCGCCATCGCCTCAGGAGGAGGCGCCTGAACTGGTGCTGCTGCTGCTGCCCAGGCCACCGGCGGGCCTGCTCCTCCACTATCACCACCACCACCTGCGCCCCGCCACCGGCTCAGCCGCCACTCCTCCCCTTCCCCCCCCGCAGGAGATGCATGGCAGCGAGCGCACGGGCGTGCGTGCGCACGGGCGTGCGTGCGCACGGGCGGGCGTGCGCGCGGGTGGGCAGCGAGCGCGTGGTGGGCTATGCCACCCCGCCGGCTCAGCCTCCCCTTACCCCGCAGGCTCAGCCGCCACTCCTCCTCTTCCCCCCCCTGCAGGAGATGCAGGGCGGCGGGCGGGCAGGCGGCCCATGCCTCGCCGCCGGCTCAACCGCCCTTCCTCCCCTTACCCCCACAGAAGACAGCGGGCGGGAGGCCCGTGCCCCGTCGCCAGCTCAGCCTCCCCTTACCCCGCAGGAAGGTGGGCGGGTGGCACTCGCCCCACACCCCACTGCCGGCTCAGCCTCCCCTTACCTTGCAGGGAGGCGGGCGGGCGGGCAGCCCGCGCCCCGCCGCCAGCTCAGCTACTCCTCCTCCCACAAGGAGCTTCTAGATCGGCCACCGGGCTGGGTGAAAGGACCCGGCGGGCCGGATGTGTCCCGCGGGCCGTAGTTTGAGGACCCCTGGTCTATTGAATTACTTTGTTTGAGCAGCTGAGTGGTATTTTCTCAACTGGATATTATAGTATTTTAAAGTTTGTATTAGATTTTTGGTAATTTATGACTCCCTATTGATTGATAGACAAGGTTTTTAATGTAAAAGCAGGTTACAAATTTAATAAATAAATAAACCTTCCTTATACGTACGTAGGACTGAGCCCTGTCCTTTTCATACCACTTTTCCAATCTGTGGGAGGGCCAGTTGGCTGGGGGCATATAACAAAGCTGGAAAAAAGGTCAAATTTTCATTTGTTAAATGATACTGCATGCCTGCAGAAGTTATCCATGACTGCATTATATCCAAAAAGGGGGAGATTTTTTGCCTTACCTAGTGAACTTACTTTCTGGGTTTGAGCAAAGAACCATTCTAACCCACCACTTCCAATCTGGGGTTTCTGCACAGCTACCTATCCAGATGTTCTCAGATAATACCCCTAGCTCCTAGGTTTTCCTATCCTTGCATAGCATAGTACTGGGGTAGGCAACCTTTTTGGGTCACAGGTACATTTGATAAACGATCCTGGGCACCACCACAAAATGGCTCCCATGGGAGTCATGGCAAAGAACAAGTAATCTGCCTAAAAGAATGAGTAAAAGGCAGAGGTGGGGTCTGACCCCCAACACACTAAACAACTCCTTTGAATTCACAATTGTCAGCACTAACAGAAACCTATTTCACAGCAATCTCAACTGCCGGTAAGAAAATGTGTTAGCCTTTTTTTAAAAAAAAGAAAGCGAGACTAGAACACCTTGGTGAGCAACAAGAAAGGTGCCTGGGGGCACACTGCTGCCCATGGGCACCATGATGCCTACCCCTGG
This sequence comes from Shinisaurus crocodilurus, assembly GCA_021292165.1. Taxonomy (NCBI): domain Eukaryota; kingdom Metazoa; phylum Chordata; class Lepidosauria; order Squamata; family Shinisauridae; genus Shinisaurus; species Shinisaurus crocodilurus. The sequence continues at coordinate 59,468,430 of CM037878.1, forward strand.
TATAGTAGTACCACCTTGAACACTTCATGACACTGCTCAACTAAGCAACTCTGGATTGATTGATTTATTTTTTTAGGGGAAAACTGCACCATCAATGAAAGTTTTAGGTTTTGTTTAAAGAATTCATATATTTTAATTTCTTCTGTTTTCAGTGAAAAGGAATTAGACATGGGCAAAAAGGAAACATACAATTCAGAAATGTTTCTTTGCTGCCTCCCCCCCCCCCCCGAATATTGTTGGAGTAGACTGTAATGTGCCTTTCCCCAGAGTGTCAGAGAGTCTGACTACTCCTCTAGAAAGCAAATTTCAGTGACAAGAATGTATAGTGTAGGTGCAGGGCTTGCGATTAATTCTAGATAAGCCCAGCAAAAAAGGAGCACTCATACTTATGAATAACTTCACTTTTTGTCTGTGTGAGGACATACCACTGGTGAGGTAGGTTAGGATTGGCCTCCTTCATATAAGAGATTGTTTCCTACTGCAGCTCTGTAGTTATAAAATTACTAAAGTGCTTAAGAAGTAGATGAACACACCTTTGTATGTATATATTGAGAAATACTGTTTGTTTTTGGAGCACTACCTCAGTTAAAGGCATTAAGGGTGAATTTGTTTCATCACTGAACATAACCTAAAGCTAGCCCTGACCAGTAATTAGTTGCTATGCTTCCAAAATAAGGACAGTTGTCACAATTGCACCCTGTTAAAGAACATGATACAGTCATGCCTTAGATTGAGAGCATAATTTAGAGATTTTTAATTTAAGCCATACTACAGTACTTGTATTGCAAGACGTCGCTTGTATATCAAGTAAAAAATAAATAAATAAATATTTAAAAATTTGCTTGTCTTGCAAAACGCTCTCAAACCAAGTTACCGGTACTTGCAATCCAAGGTATTACTGCAGTTTACAGCATTGCCCTTATTCTGCTACAGTGTACTGCAGGCCAGGCTGCATCACACAAGGCAATCCAAGTATTTCTAGCTGAACTCTTCAGGGAAAACTTTGCAACCATTCTCCAGATTCTTGATTTTCCCAGTTGCAGAACCCTACAATACTGGGATATGGCTGAATCAAACGTAGAGGAGACGAAGTGTCATTAAAGGTAACTCATGTCATGTAGGCGATCACTCATGACCGAGTAAGATTGTCTTCCAGGATAAAAAAATTACAAAAAGAAAATTTTAAAAGGAGGAAATTCTAAAGAAAAATATTGTGTAGACTCTAGCGATGGGTCCATAAGTGACTGTGGAGGTAACTATGGGAACCAACAATAACCAAAGCTTTCTTTATTTACGTGGAGAAAGAGGAACAGACACTTTTACCTCATGCGTACAGTAATGAATGTCTTACTACACCAGTGCTTCCAATTCAAGCATCCCAACGATACACATGGTGTAGTGTGGCAGCTGCAAAGCCAGATATCACTTCCTGTGCACTGATCAGGGTTTGACACAAGTCCAAAAGAGCCTCTTTATTATATTATTCCACATTTATCTAGAAATGTGAAGGCCTGAAAAAAATACAGATTTTTTTCTGGACCTTCCCATCACTATCTGCTATTACATTACCATAAAAATACAGAGTAAAGATATCACCACATGGTGCTTCTTTCTCAATTGGATGCATTCATGTAGCACACACCTTCTCCGTGGTCTGCGTAAAGAAAGCCTTTAACCCACACTGCCCTTCTGTGCATGCATACATACAGTTGAAATTGACAACTACATGATCAGCACAAACTGTGTGATCTGAATAAGTAATCTGAATACAGTAATACCTTGGATTGCAAGTAACTTGGTCTGAGAGCATTTTGCAAGACAAGCAAAAAATTTAAAAAATTTTTGACTTGATAAACGAGCAAGGTCTTGCAAGACACCCCGTAGGGATGTAACCGAAATCGGCCCCGCTCACGCCTGCCAGAGACTCGCTTTGATATAAGAGTGTTTTGGATTACAAGCACGGTTCCGGAACGAATTATGCTTGCAATCCAAGGTATTACTGTAGCTAGTTTCCTGCAGTCAGCATAGGAGTGCCTTCAAGATAAGCAATTCGATTCTGGAAAAGGATGATACAACTAACACTGTCAACCACTTACATGATCAACTATGCATTGCACCACTAAGCAAGTTACTATCATCCTACCACATGCTATACTCCCAGATGCACTGAAGAGAAATATAGACTAGATCTAAGTACATGTTCCTTGTCTCCCCCTTCCCCACTTACAGTACTGTGAACTTGTGCAGCCCAATCCTATTACTTGAACATGTCCCACAATATTCAATGGAGCTTACCCTCAAGTAAGTGTGCAAAGTTCCACTGCTTTAAGGTACAAACAGCTTTATCCTGTTTTTCATCACAACTTGATGTGGGAGGTTACTCTTATTCCACTTTTACAGATAATGGCTTCATTTAACAAGTCCATAGCATGCATTTGTACTCACATGTGCAAACACTTGAAGAAAAAGCAATCAGCAGTAAAGGTATGAAGGCTATTTTATTTCAGCAACAAGCCCAACACATTTTCTTCTACACCAGGGAAGCCCCGCACCATATAGATAATAAATATATTCTAAAGTCCAAGCTGCCAGTATGGTACTAGAACTTGGGGTCATCCAATGAAGCTGATTGGTGGGAGATTCAGGACAGATAAAAGTATGTACTTCTCCACAAAGCACATAGTTAAGCTATGGCATTCACTTCCACAAGACGTAGTAATGGCCACCAATTTAGATGGCTGTAAAGGGGGATTGGACAAATACATGGAGGATAAAGCTATCAATGGCTACTAGTCCTGATGGCTATGTTACCTCCACTATCAGAAGCAGTATGCCTATGTACACTAGTTGCTGGGGAACATGGGTGGGAAGGTGCTGTTTTATTCATGTCCTGCTTGTCGGTTTCCCATGGGTGGCTGGTTGGCCACTGTGTGAACAGAATGCTGGACTAGATGGACCTTGGTCTGATCACCATGGCTCTTCTTATGTTCTTATGAGATCCTACTGGATGAAAGGGGCAGAGTAGCATAAAAAGACAACCACCCATGTTGGTAGAAAGGAAATTTCTAGCTTGATTTAGGCAATGACAAAGCAAAGAGCCCTTTTAAACTCATTGACTGGGTTCACCCAACACACAAAGCCACCGTGGAAGCCATGGTGGCTTAGCATGTCATCTGAAACCAGGCCACTTCCCAAGGGATGGCTTATAACCTGCCCCATGTAGCCATGGCCTGTTCTAGGATTTAGTAAACTCTAGGTGGCTTAGCATGTGATCTGAACCCAGATGACATGCTAAGTCATGGTCAAGCCAAAAGGCTATAGAGCCCCTTGGCAAGAGCAGCAAAAAAGGGTTGCCGCTCTAGCCAAGGGGCTCTGGCTGATGACAGCCACCAAAGTGCCCAAGCGGCACTTGGCGCGGCTGTCATAGGGTTTCCCCGTGCTCCTGCGGATGCTGGCAGAGCGGGATTCCTCGTGAGCAATCCCGCTCTCCTGGCATCTGCAGGAGCACAGGGAAAGCCGCTGGGGTCTGCCCACTCAACCCCCATTGGGGGTTGGGGAGGCTGCATGTGGTGGGGGAAGGACCTGCTGGGCTTCACTCCCTCAAGAGGAAGTAAAGCCCAGCATGTCCTTCCTGCTTGCTGCCGCCGCCTCCCTTTTGGCAGCAGGCAGAAACCAACCATTGTGCTTGCCTTCACTGAGAGGAAGGCAAGCACAATGGCTTGGCACCCCCCCCTCAGCTTGGCACCCCCCTCCCCACTGCTGCAGAGAGGGGATATCGGGGAAGGAGGCACAGGAGAACATGCCTCCTTCCCACCTACTCCGCCAGGCAGCACGATCGCAAGGTGATCACGCTGCCCAGTGGGGGGCACTTGCTTTCCCCCATGGCCTCCTCCCAGGGAGACCATGGGGGGAAAACCCCTCCTTTCCCCCCTCCGAGCAGCACAATCGCAAATAAGCCTTCTTGCTAGTTGGGTTGTGGGGGAAGAGATTCTGATTGTAAGCACCATGCACATGCGGCTGCAGCAGCAATTTGGAATGACCCGTTCAGCTAGGCTTACTTGCAAGTAAGCCAAGCTGAGCGGGTTGTTCCTGTTCGTTCCCCCCCCCGCCCCCTTTCCCCTCTTCCCACCTGGCAATGCCAGGCGGGGAGAGGGGGAAGGGCGTGGGGGGAACAAGAACAAGGCGGCTGGTGCCCTTTCTCTGTTGCCCAGTGGAGCAGCCGCTCAGCTGAGTGGCAGCACTACTGGGCAACGGGAAAGGACGAGCTGCCTCATGCTGGGCTTCCAAGCCCAGCACGAGCTGGCGCGTGCCCCCCTCTGCGTTGCCCGGCAGTGCTGCCACTCAGCTGATTGGCGGTGGCACAGAGCAATGGCAAGGGATGAAGGGAGTCTCTGACAGTTGTCAAAAAATGCCACTTGAGCACTTTTCGGGAGCTGTCATTCCCACTCTGCTCCCCTCAGTGCTCCCATGGTGTCCCCTGGGATACTGGCAGGACTGAGGGGGAAGGAGGCGGTGCCCTAACCCCGCTGTGCCAGGTTGTCTCTCAGGCACAGGGGAATTTAAGTCACAGTACGTGGCTTAAATACCTAAGGGGCTTAGGGGATCATGCAAACCCGCCCATTGTCCATGACCTTGAGACAGTGGGCCAGTTTGCACGTCAGCATAAACTACCATGGGTTAATTAACCTGAGGGCTCCAAGACATGTGCTGGTTGCCATTTTGAATATGTAAGACAAGGAACACTCAGATAACCACAGAACAACCCATGGGGTGGCTTTGTTGGAATAAACTCTCTACCATTCTTTATCCTCCAACCAACGATGGTGTTTTGCTAAACATGTCCCTGTTCACAACAAGCTTCTCAGGATGGTATTTGCTGACTCCATGAACGGACTTGGACAGCACAGCACAGCTTGTCATGGGTTATTTAACCCATGACGAGCCACAGCACCCACAGATGCCAAGTTGCATATGCAACCCTCACTCGGCAGTTGTCGTGTCACGAGAACCCAGCCAGCATGGGTTATGTGAGGGTTAATCAGCTAGCCAAGTTAAACAGCCCTTGTATAACCCTTAAACAGACCATGGGTTGCACAAGGGTTCTTTAACCCTCGCATAGCCCATGCTCACTGGGTTTGTAAGACACAACCCACCCACCCCCAAGTGAGGTTTGAATACTCAAAATGCTGGGGCACATGTGCCCCAGCCTCACCATGGGTTAAATGGCAAACACCCCCAGTGACAGTTGCTCAGGCAGGCGGCTTTTATGCTCCTCGGCCGGCCGGCGCCGGCACCCCCACCCCGGGGAAGAAGCGGCTATCTGCATTCTTGGGAGGAGGAGCTTAGCCGCCTTCGGGCAAAGGCGGGCGCACCAAGCTCCCGTGCTCGCGCTCTGTGCTCCCACACGACCGCGGTGCTGCCTCCGCCCTCCCCACAACTTGTCGACCTCAAAGCTCCAGAGACTCCGAGCGCGACAGAGAAAAAGGCGGCAGCCTGGCAAGAAGGTTGGGACCCCGCTCAGCTGAGCGGTAGGGACAAATGGTCGCTAGCATTCAGCTCCCCCTCCGCAGCCGCCGGCCGCTCAGCTACACTTGGCGCCGGCTTAGGCGCAAAACCTTCAGGGCATTTCTCTCTCCCCCGCCCTCCTCCCAGGATAAGGGAGCCTGTCTTAGGACAGGCGTCCTTCCGTGTACTTCCAGCTCTACCCGTCTGAGAACGAAGAGGCCGTGCTCTGCTTTACGAGCTGGGGAACAGGAGGCAACTAACTCCTCTCTGAGAGACCCCGGGCAGAGACGGCCAAAGCAGGCCCAGCCTGAGGCTCGGGGTACGAACCAGATGCCCAAACCCACCCCCACTTTCCTAGCCTCTGACCTGCGACGCCGTCTTTTCCGCGGTCGAGGGAGCGAAGGCTCCACGTCCCGGGGGCAAGAGGGAGGTGGGAACAGCCAAGAGCCCAGAGCCTCGGACAGCCATTTGTACATAGGCTTCAGCCACAGCGGCCGGGACGGAAGTACATCATTTATCAGCGACAGGCGTGTAGCCACTAACGAAGGTTGTCTTTACCACCGAGTTGAAGAGAGGCTATTTTTTTTTAAAAAAAAATGTTTTCCCTCACTCCATTTAAGGTGCAATCCTATGCAAGTTTAGCCAGAAAGAAGTTTAGCCTATAACTCCCAGCATGCCCCAGCCAGGCGGGTAGCAATTTGTACAGGAAGTTATGACTGTACGTCGCGTCTACAGTCTTTAGGTAGCTCTGTATCTCTTGAGTGCGAGTGGTTTATCTCCCGGCTTCGGCGTCCTGGCGCTCTTAGTTCCGGCTTTTCTTTCGTTCCTCTCGGAGGCCATTGTGAATGCTCAACTATGAGGTCGCTCGGAGGGTTCTTGTTGGTCCTGGGAACGGCCACGGCGGGTCTTTATTTGCTTTCGGTGCGGCTGCCCGGAGAACCGCGCGCGGGAAGTGGGTGAGTTGGCCCTTCCCTCATTTGGGGGGGGGGGGGTTGCAGGTTGAGCGGGACCTCGGTAATGGGGTAATGTTTAATCTGCCACCTCTTGGAGCTGGGACTCTGCGCTACGGTTGGAGTCAGATTTGGTCGTGCTTACAGTAGACCCGTTGAAATCAATGGGACTTAAGTTGGTCGTGACGGATTTAAGTCCCATTGATTTTAATGGGTCTACTCTAAGTATGACTAAATTTGGATCCAACCCCTGGTGTTTATGTCTAAGGAGGAGAGTGAACGAGCCTTGTTTTAACGCCAACGCCGCGAAGAATGGGCAGAGCGAGGTATTCTCAGTTCACGATTGAATTGTACTCCCATGTCCCGAAAGCCGAAGGTCCTGGGTTTTTTATAAGGGCGCCTGCAACTGCAAGAGTGAGAGCCATCCTAAAAATACATCGCCGCCGAAATCCGATGCTACCCTTCGCGTGAGTGTTGCGCAGAAATGTGCTGTTGCATTCTGTGAACTAAGTTTAGGCGCGGGGAAGTTGTTATGAAACCTTATCGCGGGAAGTTCTGGAAGTCAGTGGCCTCGGGAGCCTATTTAGCTGCTGTGATCTGAGGTCTCTTTAGAGTACCCAATAAGTAATTTGACCCTTGTCCACTCTGGAAGCCACTATTGTTTTATTCCAATATTGCTTTGGCAACAGAAAGACATTATTAAAAATACTATGAGGTGTGTTTCTGACTTGCTTTTGTACATCATCTGATGCTGAATCCAAAATGCTCGTGTCATAATAAATCTATTAGTCTCTAAGGTGACACATTATATTTTGATTTCTTCAGTAACCTACAGTACCTCTCCAACCATAGATGCTATTTCACATGGCCTCTGGCTGCTTGTTCATGCATCGTGAACTTGCATCCATTAACTCTCCCATCATCATCATCATCATCAGGCGATCACTCGTGACCGAGTAAGATTGTCTTCTGGGATAAAAGGAGGAAATTCTAAAGAAGATTGTGTAGACTCTAGCGATGGGTCCGTAAGTGACTGTGGAGGCCAATTTTAGATCCACACAGCTTCCCACAGTGAGGACACAGGTTACCAGATAGAAGATGGTCCTGTAAAGGATTCATTTGACGTGCTTTTCGCCTAGCACGTTTCTCCCTTTCACCTTGCACTCGGGCTTCTTCAAAGTCCATGGAACCTTTGTGAAAGGCCAACCTCCATTTAGATCGTTCATGGGCCAGAGCTTCCCAGTTTTCGATGTTTATATTGCATTTTTTTAGATTAGCCTTATGAACATCTTTAAACCTCTTATATTGACCACCGATATTCCGCTTTCCATCCTTGAGTTGGGAGTAAAGTAACTGCTTTGGGAGACGGCAGTCAGGCATTCGAACAACATGACCGGTCCACTGAAGTTGGCGTTGAAGGATCATTTTTTCAATGCTAGTAGTCTTTGCTTCTTCCAGTACACTGACATTTGTTCGCCTATCTTCCCAAGTAATTTGCAGGATTTTCCGGAGGCAACGTTGATGAAACCTTTCAAGGAGGTGGAAGTGACGTTTATAGATAGTCCATGTTTCGCAGGCATACAATAAAGTTGGTAATACAATGGCTTCATAAACCAGTGTTTTGGTCTTCTTACAAATATCCCGATCCTCGAACACTCTATGTTTCATTCGAGAAAATGCGGCACTTGCGGAGCTCAGACGATGCTGGATTTCACTGTCGATGTTAGCTGTAACAGAAAGATAGCTGCCAAGATAGAGAAAATGATCGACATTTTCCAGTATTGTCCCGCCAAGCTGGATTAGATGGCATCACCAAAGGGTTAGCTTGCACTTGCTGATGAAGCACTTTGGTTTTTTTTATGTTAAGTGAGAGACCAAGTTTTTCGTATGCTTCTGCAAAAGCATTTAGGATAGTTTGGAGATCATCCTCTGAATGTGCGGAGACCACATTATCATCAGCATACTGAAGTTCCACAACGGAGGTTGTAATTACCTTACTTTTTGCTTTCAGCCTGCTGAGATTAAAAAGCTTTCCATCTGTTCGATATATAATTCCCACACCGGTGGGAAGTTTCCCCTTGACAAGATGTAAAACCATGGCGATGAAAATGGCAAATAATGTTGGGGCGATAACACATCCCTGTTTAACACCTGATCCCACTTTAAATGGAGCACCATGAGAGCCGTTGTTGTCCAAAACCATTGCCGTCATGTTGTCATGGAGAAGTCGCAAGATATTCACAAATTTATTGGGGCATCCAATTTTCATAAGGATAGTCCAGAGAGCTGTACGGTCTACAGTATCAAAGGCCTTAGCCAGATCGATAAATGCCATATAAAGGGGTTGATTTTGCTCCCGGCATTTTTCTTGGAGCTGACGTGCAGTAAAAATCATGTCTACTGTCCCTCTAGAGGGGCGGAAACCATATTGAGTTTCAGGGAGGATCTCTTCCGAAATAGATAGAAGACGGTTTGCGAGAATCCTAGCAAATATTTTACCTGCGGTTGCTAAGAGAGAAATGCCCCGATAGTTTCCACAGTCTGTTCTATCACCCTTCTTAAAGAGGGTGATAATTATGGCATCCCTGAAGTCTTCTGGGATCTCTTCTCTTATCCAGATTTTTTCGATGAGTTTATGAAGATGTTGTACAAGTTCGGGGCCCCCTTCTTTAAAAATTTCAGCAGGAATCCCATCTGGTCCACTAGCTTTGTTGTTCTTCATTTGATTAATGGCTTTTTTTACTTCATCCAAAGTGGGGAGTATTGCAAGTTCCTCTTTAATTTGTTTTTGCGGTATTTGCGAAAAAATCTCATTATCCACCTTAGATTTACGATTTAAAAGGTCATAATAATGCTCTTTCCAACGCAGTGCAATAGACTCTTTGTCTTTTAAGAGTTTGGTGCCATCTTTTGATTGTAAAGGGTTTGTACCATAGGTTTTTGGTCCATAAATGGCCCTTGTGGCCTTAAAAAAGCCCCGTGCATCATGAGATTCTGCAAGTTGTTGAATTTCTTCAGCTTTCTTTTTCCACCAAGCGTTCTTAAGTTCTCTTGTTCTTCTTTGGACTTCAGCCTTTGCGCTAGCGTAGGTTTTTTTCTTGGCAGCGCAGTTAATATCATTTTGCCATATTTGGAAGGCTTTCCTTTTTTGGTCAATTATATATTTAATCTCATTGTCATTTTCATCAAACCAATCCTGATGTTTCTTAGTTTCATATCCAATAGTTTGTTCACAAGCTGCAGTAATGGAGGCTTTCAGCTTAGACCAATGGTCCTCAATGTTGTCAGGAGGTTCCGTAGGTAGATGTTCCTTAAGAAGTGATTGAAGACGAGTTTGCTTAATAGGATCTTGAAGGACTTGGATGTTCATTTTACGCCTTGGTTTCCTTCCTTGAAGCCTACGTTGGGGAGCAATGTTGATAACCATTGTGGACCGGATTAGTCGGTGGTCTGTCCAGCAGTCGTCGGCACTCACCATGGCCCTAGTAAGAAGTACATCGCGGCGATCTCTAACACGGACAATTACATAATCCAGAAGATGCCAGTGCTTTGACCGTGGGTGCTGCCATGATGTTTTAAACTTATTCTTTTGTCGAAAGAGCGTGTTTGTGATAGTGAGATTATGCTCTGCACATATAGACAAAAGTAAGAGTCCGTTCGGGTTGCTATTACCAACTCCGTCTTTTCCAATAGTTTCTGGCCATAAATCAAAGTCACGCCCAACTCTTGCGTTAAAATCGCCCAGGAGGATAATTTTATCCTCCTTAGGTATCTCTGACAGGAGAGTGTCCAACTGGCTGTAAAAACTTTCCTTGATGTCATCGTCAGCATCTAATGTTGGTGCATAAGCGCTCAAAATAGTTACCTGTTGGTTATTGGCGAGCTTTAATCGAAGAGTTATCAGGCGTTCGTTAATGCCAGTAGGAACTTCTGACAAAGAGTTCACTAGTTCATTTTTGATGGCAAAGCCTACACCATGTATTCGTCGGTCCTGCTCAGGTAGTCCTTTCCAGAAGAAGGTATAACCTCCTTTTTCTTCTTTCAGCTGTCCCTCTCCTGCCCTTCGAGTTTCTTGAAGTGCTGCTATGTCAATTTTAAACCGTCTCAGCTCCCTTGCAATAATAGCAGTCCTACGCTCAGGGCGTTCACTATCTATGTTATCCAGCAATGTCCGTATATTCCATGTTCCAAAATTCAAATGTCTTTTTCGACCGCTAAAATGGTGACCCCACTGGACGCGGTAATCCAGTCAGGGGAGAAAGAGGTAGACTATGTTTAGGGCACCTTTTCTAGCCCCCTCCCCATACGGGGTGAGCAGAGTGGATCCTAAATAGGGCTGCTCAGTCATGGATACAGCTGCCGAGCTGCTCGACTACCTCGTTCCTTGAACAGGGCGACTGAGTCTGCATCCACCGCCCATGTGCTGGTCCATGACTAGGGGCTTCCAGATTCACAGTCCTGCCCCCGTTGCCATTCGCCAGTCGCCATGGGACTTTTTTTGTTTGTTTGTTTGGTTGGGTTGGGTTGGGTTGGGTTGGGTTGGGTTGGAAGACGCCTGTGCGTGAAACTGTTTTATGTGGGGAGATCGGTGCACAACGAATCACCACACAAACTTGACAGAGTATGGCAGAGATCCAATGGCACGGTTACCCTGACGATTGGAAAACCATTCTCTGCTGCAGCCTTCATCCGCCTTCACAGCCGTTGTAATTTAGGTTTAATTATCTTCCGCCTGTTCTGCCGTTGAGGACTTTATGTTTTGGATCGTTCTTTGTCTGGTTCCTCTCCCCGGACCTTACCGCCATGGGTGACCCTACTGGGAGTACATAGCTCCTGACGGCATTGCTCACAGGATTCATCGGAACACGCAAGCCCACTCACCACTTCAAGGTGACGATCCGGCGAGGGGAACTCTCCCATACAATAACACTGAATAAAAAGAGTGCTCCACATTTCTGATGCCTTGCTTCAGGCAAGATCTTGCGCTCTTAAAACTTATGTAAAAGGAAGAAAAAGAGGGGGCCGGGTCTTTCCGGAACAATCAATATAACATATTAGAATTTAATGATCGTCTTTGCTGACTTCTGTCAGTAGTTTTTAGAGTCCTGTCTTGTCAACGTAGAGAATATTGCTGATTTTTTATTCCTATTTCTTTTGACTTTAGGTTATATACATATCAGGAGTTTGAATAACTGTTCTGTTAAGTTTTAAACAGTTGTAAAACCAGCAGCCTGTCTTTACCACAAAATCAAAGCTAAGCAGTAGCCCATCATACCCCACAGGTACCAGAATTCACTGCAATACTTTTCTGCAATTCCTAACTCAGCAAGTGTATTGTAGTAATTAAGGTTGTATTTTAAGAATGTAAATAATTGCTTATTTCAACAGAAGATGTTGAGAGCTGAAAGTGAATCAGTTATTTTCTACAGTATTTTAAATTTTCATTGGCAACTAATGATATGCTGAATTTATGGATTTCAGAGACCATGAGAAATTCTGAGCATTGTGGAAAAATACAGCCTAAGTTATAATTCTCCTTCTGTGTTAGAATCCCTGTTGAATAACATCTAACTCTGACTTTCTACCTTTAATTAAACTCAGCAACGTAGACTGCACTAGCAATTTAATATGTAGCTTGCTTTCTTAATTAACCAAGATCTGACTAAATGGTATCTTCCCTGCTCTGCTAATAGCACCTTCACTCTCTATTCAAATGGCTCTGTGTCAGTATTAAACCACAGGGTAAACATACTGCTCCTGTTTTTCTGCTAGAAATCTAGCTGGTGCTTGCTGAAACCAAGCAATGAATTAATGGCATTAATAACTGTGTGGCCACAGTTAAAGGAAGGGCATGCTGTTTAATTATAGAACGATGACTTCAGTTGCATGGACCTGAAGTAGATATAGAGCCTGTTCAATTCTTGAATTGCAGTAACAGTGTGGGTTAAACAACTTTGTGTGGGTTTCCTTACAGGAAGAAAGGCGGGGTATAAATATAATAAATAAACTTTGGCACTTGCAACTGGGCTGGCGTAAGCAGATTTCCCTGCCCTTTCCTCCTCGTGGCAGCCCCTCTAGCCCCCTGAAAATGCTATACAGAGGGTATGGGGACTCTGCTGAATGGGGTAGGCTGTGGTGCAGGGTGGGGGGAAGAGGGGATCCCACAGAATTGGGCAGAGCAGAGGCACCTTCCATGAGCAGAGCTCCACTCACGGAAGGTGCCTCCTCCCAATTTTGGGGATCCCCCCCCTTTCCCGTACACCACAGCCTACCCCATTCATCAGGCTCACCTAACCTCCTGTGTAGCATTTTCAGAGGGGATGCCATGGGGAGTAGAGAGGGGGAGTTGCTTCCACCAGCCCAAGTGCACATGCCTAAATCTGGATCCAGCCCATCGTTTTAGCTTCTTAGCAAAAATTTAAGAAAAGAAAAGAAAAAAAGAGGAACAAGAAGTTTGCTCTCAAAGGTGAGCCACTGAAAAGACTGGACTTGTGTTATCAGCATTTACAGACCAGTTTCAGTAAGAATTCAGGTCAAGAGTTCAGAGTATATCAAGTGTAATGTTATCTCTTTCTTGATTTTTGACTAGCATGAATAAGTATGCTTAAATGACTGTATACTTCCAATATATTTATTGCCAGTTTTTTCTAGCACAAACTCTACTGCCCCATCTCTTTGGAAGATTGTTGAGGATGGACGATGGTGTATATCTGGGCTGAGGACCCCTCATCCCTCCAGCAACAGGCATATGTACCTAGAGCCAATAGGATCTAGCCCATCTGCCTTGAAGAGCTTTAAAACTGGTTGAGAGGATTTTCTTTAAGTGAAGGAAACACTGAGCTCTTCTGCCCACTGATCCATCTCTTCTCTTCTCTTGAGGAAGGAGTCCCACTGTACGTTTTCTTACATGTGGTTGCACAGGAGTGTGGTTGAAATGTATTATTTGTTAACTACTAGCCACACTGTACACATGTTCTTCATGGTCTCTGCAGTCACACATAAGGGATCTGTGACTCAACTGAAAGAACAACTCACTGAAAGAACAACAGTTACAAACAGCCTGTCTTTCTGATGAGTGCCAGTTGAATGCTATAAATCTCCTTGAATGTCTCACTTCAGACATTTTTATGTATGGGTTTGTGGTCTTTGCCTGGCTGGCATAACGCTATACTGTAAACTAAGCTCTTCTGTAACTGTCTGCTTACCAGTTTCTCTACTATAAACTAAGCTCTTCTGTAACTGTCTGCTTACCAGTTTCTCCTCTCCCCCATACCTATAGGGCAGAGCTCTCCAACCTTGGGTCCCCAGATGTTGCTGGACTACAGCTCCCAGAATCCCTTGCCATTAGCCATGCTGGCTGGGTATGCTGGGAGCTGTAGGCCAGCAGCATCTAGGGAACCAAGGTTGGAGAGCCCTGCTATAGGGGAATCTTTTATTGTTAAAGATTCACAGTCCTGTCTGGATTTAAATGGGTCAGAATGTTAATCTTCAGTTCCCAAAAGAACAGTTAGGCAAACTAACTCTTGATGTGGCAGTTCCCTCTAACCTCATTCCAGAAGTCTAGGTATGTTAAGTTTGTAGACGCAATAAGACAAAGTGCTGTTGCAACCTAGAAACTAAATTGGTTTATTGTCCAATGAAAGTCCATGTTGCAGTAAACCTGTTAGTCTTGAAGGTGACACAGCACTTTTGCTTGCCTCACCTCATAATTATCCTTTGGTCCATCTGTAGAATGAAAACGCTTTCACTGGCAGCATATTAATTGTTTGCAACTGAACTGATGATCCTCTTTGTTTATCAGGTCATTAAAGTTCCCATCAGACCTAGAGGAACTACAAGAACTTGCACAATTTCTACGATACTACAATAGAGAGCACCATGCATATGTGCTGCTGCTGTTCTGCAGTGCTTACTTATACAAGCAGTGCTTTGCCATACCTGGCTCCAGCTTTCTGGTATGTATACAGCCACAAAGCTCCAAGATGTTGGGTTTGCAGCATTCCGCTGAAAACCCATCTGCCCCTCTCCCCTATTGTCAGTGGCTTTGGAGGACTTTATTATTTATTTATTTATTTATTCTGTACTGCTCAATAGCCAAAGCTCTCTTACTTGCCTAGTAACTTCTTGAACTTGGTTACCACTCATCCATACATTGTTATAGTATACTCTTGCCACTGGTTGAATAGATAGAATTCTTCCTAAGGACTGTGCCACTCGATTTATGTACAAGTCAAGTAGAACTCTGAAGATGTGAAAATTACCTTAGAGTAGACCTCGCAGTAGGATCCATTGTGTATTATTGGGCTCTTCAGAAGAAACAATCAGAGCTGAATATGTATTATTAATTCCTCAACTCTTTGCAGCACCTAAGATTGTACTTTTGAAAAACTGGTATAAAAATAAAGCTCTGGCCATGAAAGAATGAATTACCAAAGTTTGGCTTATTGCACAAATGTCAAGATTAATGAAGCTGACTAGACTTAGAGAGAGGGGGCAGAGAACAGCAAACTTTGTAAAGATATATTGTCCATTTACTGAATTCTGGATCAAAGTATGATATTGATATGAATGTAACAGTTTTTCTATTTGTAATAATATTGTCCTTTTTGGATTTTTCCTTGAATCTGTATCTTCTTTTCACCTGTATTCTTTGATACAACGGACCAATGTTTAAATAATGTCCATCTCAATAATAAACAAATTGTAAAGAAAAAAAGAATAAAAAAACCAGAAGTGTAATGGCTTTATATAAATCCATGGTCAGATTTGTAACATTGTGCACAGGTCTGGTTCCCCCATCTCAAAAAGGATATTGTAGGACGAGATGCAGAAAAGACAACCACAATGATCAGGGGATTGGAGTATGTTTCTTAACAAGGATAGGCTGAAACATTTGGAGCCTTCAGTTTAGAAAAATATGACTATTTGGGAGTGGGGGGCAGGGAGGAATGTAAGAGGTTTATAAAATTGTGATATGTGAAGAAAACAGATAAAGAAAAAATGTTCTCGCTCTCATATAATGCTAAAATCTGGGATCACCCAATGAATTGGATTGGCATTTGATGCAAAATAGACAAAAATAAATGTATAACTAACTTTCTCAATGTATAACTAACTTCTGGAATTCTGTTCCACATGATGAATTCCAGTGGCTTAGATGGTTTTAAAGCAGGGATGGGCAACTTGTGGCCCTCCCGATGGTTTGACCTACAACTCCCATCAGCCATAACCAGCATAGCCAATTGTGCAGGATAATGGGAGTTTTAGGGCAAAATACCTGGAGGGCCAAAGCTTGCCCACCCCATTAAAGGGTGGAAGATAGACAAGTTCTGTATGGATAAGTGTATAAATGGCTATTAGCCATGATAGTTGAATGGAACCTCCAAGTTCACAGGTCCTGTGCCTCTACATTTTAGTTGTCTGGGGGCCTTTATGCCACATTTGTGGGTTTCCTGGAGATGTGGCTCGCCACTGCTGGTAACACAGTGCTAGAACAGATGAACCATTGGTCTAATCTAGCAGGGCTGCTCTTAAATTCTCATGGTTTATAGAGTCCTTCATGCTTTCCCCACAGTTTATTATGGACTGGATCACTGTCTAGTTTTGCTCTAACAGAACATCCTTGCTGGGGCTCTCTTTGGACCGTGGATGGGACTCCTGTTGTGTTCTACCTTGACTTCTGTGGGTGCCACTTGTTGCTATGGACTGTCCAATGTATTGGGGGAAAAAATTTGTTATCTACTATTTTCCTGATAAAGTTGCCATGCTTCAAAGGAAGGTAAGAAAGCCTCTATCACTTTAGTTTTCAAACAATAAAAAACACTTTGTGGCTGTGTAATGAATAAGGGCCATAACTCAGTGGTAGAGTGCATGCTTTGCATGGAAAAAGTCCTAGGTTCAGTCTCCAGGTAGGGCTGGCAAAGACTCCTATCTGCAACCCTGGAGAACCACTGCCAGTTAGTATATATAATACTGAGCTAACGCCAACCAATGATCTGACTTTGCATAAGGCACCTTCCTATGTTCAAGTCTTGGCTGTTGAATGTGCAGCCAATATATTATACTGCAATGGTTGGAATTTAAAGCATGTCTGTTCTAGTGAGATGTACAATTAGAGCTCCTGTAAGATCTTAATATATGTTGAAAGGAGAGTATTCCCAGGCTGCTTTTGTCCTGTTGTAGTCCTAATCCTTCATCACAGTGGGTTGAATTCAGGATCTGCCTTCTGTGGACAGAAGGGTTCTGCTTATGGAAGGTGCCTCCACCTGATTTGGGGGGATTCCCCCCTGCACCACAGCTCACCCCATTCAGCACTGTCCTCCAACCCTCTGTGTAGCATTTTGGAGGGGCTGTCATGGGAGAAAGGGGCAGCAAAATCTTCTGCCGCTGCTTCTGTGGTGTGCAACCCACCACAAACACACTATTGCTTTCTACCAATTTTATTATACTAGTGCAGAATGTTTATATAGCCGTGGATTGTTTATATAACCTAGTTGTATAAACTGCAAACAGAAGGGCTCATTCCACTTATAAATGAGGCCAAAATCCAGCAGAGGACCCTGCTAGCAGAAGGTGGGGAGACAATTATCACCAATACCCCCCTCCCCTTGTACCCCCTATGGTGTTCAAGGATCCCTTAGCCCTCAAGTGGTTTGCAGGAGGAACAAGGGGCTGCAGGTGGGAATTGGTGAAAGTCACCTCCCACCCCTTCCCCCAGTGGGAGTGGTCTGTGAGCAGAACTCCACTCAAGGGACACTCTCACCAGCAGGAGCAAACTCAGGATCCCAGTCATAGTAAGTGCCTTAAACAAGATCTAGAGAATTGTTTGTATTATGAACATTGAGAATGTTTGAAAATATGTTGCTTTTAAAAAGCAGGGAAGTGGGTAGCAGTTTGACCAGATATGGTTTTCTTTTTGTCTGTGACAGGTGGAAGAGAACAGAAATTCCTTGTTCTTTTTCTTGTTATTCCTGAGACTGTTCCCCATGACTCCAAATTGGTTTCTAAATCTCGCCTCTCCAATCCTGAACATCCCTGTGACTCTGTTCTTCTTGTCTGTTCTCATAGGTAAGAACAAAAATAGCACACACATTTATATTAGAACTAGCTGTTGCCTGTGGCTGCACTCGTGTGGATTTTAGGATTTGGTATAATTGTTTTTAAAAGAAACATGTATGGAAAAATGCAGTGTCTCTGACTGAAAGTGTAATGTTTAGGCTGGGTGCTGGCAGCAGAAATCTTTTGTGACAGAAATATCTGTTCCTAAAGAAAAATCAGGTTAATCCTGAGAGTCTACAGGTGATGAAGAGTGAGCATGCCAAGTTTGAGGTAGATCCGTCTAAACGTGATGGAGCCTATGCAACGATGCCCCACACACAACAGTCAGTCAGTCATTTAAAAAGTTTCCCTCCCTTTTCACCTCCGTCATGTAAAAAGTTTCCCTCCCTTTTCACCCCCTCAGAGAACATTCTAAATGGCCTAGGGGAGATTTGCGTACCCAGCCCTATTGGCCCCTGCAGGAATTCATACGAACATTCTAAGTGTTGTATGGGCTATTTGCATAACTGCTCCTATTGGCTCCTGCAGCAAGTTGGCTCCATGCAGCAATTATGAGGTAAGGCCTATTTGCAGAACTGCAGATATGAGAGTGGGGCGATTTTGCCCCCTTTTTTCATCCCCTTAGGGATGGAATTTCCCAAAGTCCTTCCTTAGTGGGGGTCTACGTCATAAAAGCAATGTCCCTTCAAAATTTCACGCTCCTAGCTTAAACAGTTTGAGCTGGGCGTTGAGTCAGTCAATCAGTCAGTCAGGACACCTTTTATATATATACGGTAGATGGGCTAATATACTCTTCTCCCTCTTTTCCTTTTTACATAGCTGTGCAAGCTTGCCCATTTCCTCCCATTGACCTGGTTTGCATGACATGACAGCCCACTTTGGGTTTATTTACCCAAGGGGGCTGTTGCATTGATCCAGGCACCATTTTTGTATGGGACCCAGCTCTCTGTAGTGTGAAGCCAGGCGGCAGGGGTTGATGGAGGGTTAGACAAATGTGAAATAACCCTAAAACAAGCCATGGGTTATTTGAGGGATGTCTAACCCTCAGACAAAACCCTGCAGCCTGGATTTGCATGACACGACAAGTCACAGCAAGCTGGACGCCCATGGGTGCCCAGCACAATGCAACAGTCCCTGTGTGTAATTTTACCAACAGTGGGCTGTCGTGGGAACCAGGCCATTGTGCGTGTTCAAAATTGATGGACTATCTTCTGGCTGTATAGTTCAAATTGTAAGGTTATTTATAATTGGAGATGTGTCCGCTGCCTGGGAGCTCCCGGATTTGTTTATTTTTTTACCAATGTCTATTGACCATTGGCAAAGAATAGTATGAATTATACGGTAGTTAATATACAAGTCACACAGAGAGGAGAACTCTATGGGCCCCCCTACATTGCTTCCCTCAGAAGACACTAGAAAAAACAGCCAGAGTGAAGATCCTTCTCAAACTCCCTCTTAATGTGAAGATTGAACAACATCCCTAATATCAGAAATTAATCAGTACATTACTTAGGAAAACCAGATTTATCAAGAGTATGTTAAGGTGATACCTTGGATCGGACTGTTGCTGGAGAAAACAAATATTGTTAATTGTGCAAGCAAGAAAATCTTTTCAGCTTTCTCCATGAGCACTGAAGAAACAAATTCTTCAAATTCCCACATCCAAACCACAAATACTTTCCTTTTTTTTCTCTCCGGATCCAAGTTTGTTTTCTTCTTCCTTGATGTCCAAATGTGTTCCCCATAGCATTTGTACATTCAAGCTCTTCCTACCCTTTGTGGTGTGATATTCAGCTACGAATACATACATATTCATGGCTGTGCAGGTCTGCCTGCACAAAGATCCAGGTAAACCTCTGTGCCGGCAGACCTTATCCACATAGGTCAATTTGTGAGATGTGAAACCTTTCCTAATAGGATTCTTCTCTTACTTCTGCAGGTCTCATCCCATATAATTTCATCTGTGTCCAGACAGGCTCAATCCTTTCACAGATCACCTCCCTAGATGCCATTTTCTCCTGGAGTACTTTATTCAAGATGTTGGCTATAGCCATGGTGGCATTAATTCCTGGGACTTTCATTAAGAAGTTCAGTCAGAAGCATCTCAACTTGGAGAAAAATAACCAGAGAGTTCATCTGCTCAATGGGAGAAAGAGCAGCTGAATGGGTTGGGTTGGAAGCCAGATACTGTGGAATATTTATGAGGAAGGTGCAATTCTTTCTAACAAGTTGCTTTGTTTTTACTGAACTCTGAACCCCCCGTCAATGGCGTGGGCATCTCCTTTCAGTAATACATAGAGAGCAATTTGTTCTTAAATACTGTTTTTAAAAGATAACAGAGTTGCATGTCTCATTTTTAAAAGGTGCTTGTGAATGTTCCAAGAATTCTGTACCTAAGAGTGCTGTCAAGGGGAATGGAAAAGGTTTTGTGCGATGTGGTTTTGTTACTACCAACTTGAGGCATTTGAGGCACTAAGTCTGAAGGTGCTTCCTACATGGAGAGCATGCCCAAGAAAAGGTCACTTGAAGCAGCCCTAATTGCTGGTAGTGTCAGTGCACTCTATGGGACAAGTGTTGACTGGCTGAGTAACAGCACTGAGAACTGAATCATGTTACCTCCCCTACTGAGGGAATGCATTTGAGTCTTACTCTGCTCTCTCCTATCCCTTTGTGCCTCTTTGGGAATTGCACAGAAGAGAAGCATGGACACAGGGGACTACAGTCTCTTGCCGGACTGGCTCACCCCTTCCTGTGTGCTGAAGAGGTGTTGATAATAGAGTCCACTTATTATCTTGTCTTCATAGTCCTTCTTTGGGAGTGCCATGCAGAGGTAGACTACTCCTGTAAGCCTTTACTAACTGGTGATGAAAAGGAGCATCTTCCCATCTTTGCAATCTCCACACAGAGAGCAATCTGTGAAGTGGCTCTGGGATGCCTTCTTGACGAGTTCAGGTTTGGTGCCTATTGAGGTTACCCACTATCAGTTTCTCGGTGGCAGTATGCATCCTGGAAACCCATGTTCTACCATTTTGCCAGTGGCAAAGTAAAGGCAAACCTTGGGAACAACAAAACATTTTCTTTGCCATTTTGCCAGTGACAAAGTAAAGGCAAATCTTGGGAACAACAAAACATTTTCTTTGTTTATGCTGTTTTGGGTAGAAAAGAACAGTAACTCTTAGTCATAGAATCATAGAAAAGTAGAGTTGGAAGGGGCCTACAAGGCCATCGAGTCCAACCCCCTGCTCAATGCAGGAATCTAGGTCAAAGCATCTCTGACAGATGTCTGTCCAGCTGCACCTTGAATGCCTCCAGAGTGGGAGAGCCCACGACCTCCCTAGGTAGTTGATTCCATTGTCTTATTGCTCTGACAGTCAGGAAATTTTTCCTGATGTTTAGGTGGAATCTAGGTTCCTGTAACTTGAGCCCATTATTCCGTGTCCTGCAAACTGGGATGAACGAGAAGAGATCTTTGCCCTCCTCTGTGTGACATCCCTTCAAATACTGGAAGAGTACGATCATATCTCCCCTCAGTCTCCTCTTCTGAAGGCTAAACATGCCCAATTCTTTCAGTCTCTCCTCATAGGGCCTTGTTTCCAGTCCCTTTATCATCCTTGTTGCCCTCCTCTGAACCCTCTCCAGTTTGTCTATGTCCTTCTTAAAGTGAGGTGCCCAGAACTCGACGCAGTACTCAAGATGAGGCCTAACCAGTGCCGAGTAAAGGGGAATTATCACTTCCCGCGATTTGGAAGCTATACTTCTATTAATACAGCCCAAAATTGCATTTGCCTTCTTTGCAGCCACATCGCATTGCTGGCTCATATTCAGTTTGTGATCTACCACAATTCCAAGATCCTTCTCACTTGTAGTATTGTTGAGCCAAGTGTCCCCCATTCCTTGTGTTTTATAATTGAAATGATTGTGTTGCTAGTCCATTGGATCAATCCAGTGCTTCAGTGGTGGGAAAACATTCTTGCGAGTGTGGCTGTCATTTTTCCCTTAAGAGCATTAAGATCAGTATTTGGTGCCCCAGATCAAGCCCATGGTTCATCTCAGAATTCTGCTCCCCCAATCCACAACAGTAGTCCGCAATGGTCAGTAGCCACTATTACAAAACTCCTTGAGTTTCCCATTTGACAAGGGCCTAATTCTCACTGAAATGGAAAACCTGTGTCTGAGTCATATCACTACTTCAGAATGCAGGTGAGGGCTAGTGTGCCCTTTAAAAAAAATCTATTAAACTAGATGTTAGTGGGAAGGGTAAGCTAGATCCCCCTTTTTTATGTCCCCCCCCTTTTTTTTGATGTCTGAAATAACACAAGCTTACCATCTCAAGAGTACTGAGCCAATGTTTCAGGAGTTTCAGCATGATTTGTTGGGTTTCCTGTGAATTCAGTTAATCTGCAGTGGAATTATTTATTTATTTATACCCCGCCTTTTTTCCTGCAAGGAACCCAAGGCGGCTTACATAATCCTCCTCCTCTCCATTTTATCCTCACAACAACCCTGTGAGGTAGGTTAGGCTGAGAGGCAGTGACTGGCCCAAAGTCACCCAGTGAGTTTCATGGCCAAGCGGGGACTAGAACCCAGATCTCCTGAGTCCCAATCCAACACTCTAAACGCTCTGCTATCTTCTATCCTCCAGCCAAGTGATGGTGTTATGCTAAACATGTCCCTGTTCACAGCAAGCTTCTTAGGATGGTATTTGCTGACTCCATGACTGGGTTCGGATGATACACTGCAGCTTGTTGTGGGTTATTTAGCCCACAACAAGCTGCAGCGGCCACAGAAGCCAAGTTGCATATGCAATTTTGCTGGGGGGGTTGTCATGTCATGCGAACCTGGCAAGCATGGTTTACGCAAGGGTTAAGCCACCTTAAAACAGGCCTCACATAACCCATGCTTGTCGGGTGCACACAACACAACAACTCCTAAGCAGAGGTTGCATATTCAAAATGGCAGCCGCATGCACCTGGCTCACAGCCTCACTGTGTGTAAAATAACCCATGGTGGGCTATTGTGTCATGCAAACGGCCCCCATGTATGTGCTCTATGCCAGGCAAATACTAATAAGGACTGGTCTGACCATTGTACTGTGGCAACTTGAAACAGAATAGGAAGAGAGCAATGTCTGTGGCTTGAATTAATCTGAGCAGAAATTATGTCTTAAGTGCCTTACCAACTATGTGTTTATATAGAAATTGTATTCATACCAGATAAATGGTAGTGAAAACTGTTGGTACAGTTGTGGTTTGTGTAAAGGAATGAAATTTATATTAACTACTTCAGATGAGTGACATCTAAGCACTGTGTCTTAAAGATCTGCCCCCTTTTTATTGTACACACAATAAGAAAAAAGCCCTCTGCATCCACTCAGTTTCCAGTAGCTTACCTTTACCTGTCAGCAAGAAAACATCATACAGAAGGCGGTATTCTTAGCCCCTCCTGCATCATGCTGTAATGGATACTCCTAAGGGCCCGGGGCCTTAGGCACCACATCCTTTAGTAGTGATGGATATAATTGATTGGAGAAACAGGTTTGTAACTACAAAGCTTACATTTATATAGCACTACAAAGAACGACTGACACACACATACACGTCACTACTCTAAGAAGTGCCTGATTCCTTGTAGAGAAGTTCATAGCCTAAAAACTACAGCTATATTGTAGAAAATATTTTTAATGGGCACAACTAGGCAGAGTCTATACTTCATAAATTTGTGTTTGGGAAAACTCAGCATTTTTCTATCAAGCAGAATATCTGTCACTATTGGTAAAGGTAAGCTATTTGCATCTTCCTTTGTAACACCCAAACAGCTTCAAGTACCTAGGATATTTTGATAGTTTTGCCAAAGGAAGGAGGTAGAAAACATAGCCTTATGGGCATTGGAGATTTAAGGTGGCTACAGCATGTGAGATATTGGAGAGTAGCTCCAAGGTAGAATTGTGGTTTCTGCTAAAACAGTATAACAGCGCAATCTTATACCCACTTTCCTGGGAGTAAGTTCCATTGAATCCAATGGCACTTCTGAGTAGACACATATAGAATTGCACTCTAAATTACTCCTTCCTTGGGCTAATAGTTCCAGGTAGATATCTACTACAGGGTGAGGCAAACAGTGATATGTTAGGGTCAAAATTCAGAAGACCAACTGGAATAAGAAAATAGATTTTATGTGGGAGGGAGGATGGCTACATTGTAACTACTTGGAAGGCAGCAGCATTTTTTCTTGAAGCAAGTGTTAACAAAATTGGTACGAGGCTGGTCACCATTTGCAAGCTAAGCCACATTCTCCACATAGGGTAATATTCTTTACCAAAGCAAATGTCAGTGGGTTGCTTGATTTCCCACTTGCTGAAAATCAAGTTGTGGCTCAAAATTCTTTCTGTAATCCCAGATTCCAAAATATTTGTTATTTGGCAGCCTCGGAATCCGTTTAAAGTTTCTTTTAAAAAAAATCCATTTCTTAGCTACCAATCAAGACCATAGTCTTCCCAAGGTGGTTTACACCATAAAATCTTGGTAAGATTAGGAGACCTGTGCTTGTGTGTTCAGGAGGGGTTCCCCGGGGTAGGAAAATAGTGCAACTCCATTATGCATTTATCTGATAATCTGAGACACACAGCAAGTATTGAGAGACTAAGGTTGCAATCCTATGCACGCTTAAGTACACAATTGAAATCCATAGGATTTCTGAGTAAACATGCACAATATTGCACTGTAAGCTTCAGATCTTATGCGTACTCAGAAGTAAATCCCACTGAAATCAGTAGGACCTACATCCAAGTAAACATGCATAGGATTGTGCTGAAAGCGATTGTAAAATTATGCAGTTTTCCACAAATTTAAGTTCTAGTTGGCATAGAAACACACTGATGAGCACCAATCTGCACTTAAATAAAAAGCAAGGAGATGAAGGGGCAAGTGACTACTGACTCCAGGTGATTGTGCTACAAGCATAAACGGTTTAGAAGTAACACCAGGCAGAAGTGGACATTACCAAAAAAACCTGTTGAAGGTTTTTTTCTTTAAATATAACAGTGCAATTTGAAATCATTTTCATTATTCCACTGGCACTTACATCTACTTTTCAGTGTATAATTAGCAATTCTACAGGTTATATTATCCACAAGGTCCTGGGGAAAAAATCTTTGGAAATACAGAATTCCATCCAATAACAGGTAATTTACCAAAACGTCCACTTATTCCCGCCTTTTTTGGTGTAATATATGTAGCTGCACCGCATTGGACATATGAGCCTCTAAACACATGAGGTACACTGGCTTTTATTCCATGCATCTGTTTTGATAGTCTTGTTCCCAATTGTTATACGCTGTTCAATACAAATACAAAAAATCAAGTTTGCCTCAGGAAGCCATAGAGTAGGGAGAAAAGACAGCAGAGGAGATGAAATTATTTCATATGACACACAAAACCAATAACTCCCACTAACCATTAGCCATCATACTGATTGTGCCATAGCTGGACCCAGTAATTAAGAATTATAAGAAAATGCCCTGAAAAAGTGATTTGCCTCTAAGGCATTTTCCAGTTTCCATTGCTTATTCTAAGCATGCTTTAAGATTGCTGTGTCATTACTGGCAAACCCTTAATCAGGCAGTTATAATATTGTAATGCCCTTGCACAAAATAGTTGTAACACAGCAAGAAGATTCACCCCTGATAACACACATGGCAATACTGTCTCATAATCTGAATGAGATGATTTGTTTGGTTTATGGCTTTGAATTAAGATTCAATAGAAGAACTAAACCTAGACTGCAATGAAGAATCATCCATTCCTTTGCAGTCCCTAATATGCTATCAGAGTGTTAACACAAAGACTGAACTATTTTCCTACCTTACAGCAAGAAAGCATTTTGTTGTTGGTGTGCTAAGAAAGCATTTATTGTGCCAGCTGGCTCCTTGAATACAAACTCAATGTAATGTGTGAAAAAAACCATGGTGGCTACCCTCTTCTGTCAGTAAACTACCGGTAGTTGACACTGCTTTCTAGGAAAGAGAAGGACAATACAGTGTGTGTTTCTCAGTACCAGTATTACCAACTCCCACATTTCTGACTGTCTCTTAATATTTAGTGCTTTGGAGTGTTGTTCCCAGAGAATAAAGTAGGTACAGTCAGTACCTTTTATTGGACCTACAGAACAGAGCAGGCTTTTTAAAGAGCCCAAAGTCACAGAAATACCTGAGAGTCTGTTTCCACATTAAAGTGTTTAGCCCTCACACTTAAGAGAAAACTTTAAAAACATGACCTGTGTACTCTAGGAGAACATCAGTCATTTAAAATCTCACCTCTGTTAGACCAATGTGTTTTTAGACCACAATTCATCACCTAAATTTTAGGGTTGGCAATTCCATCCTCTCTGAGGCAGAACATGTACAGCATTTTTGGAATAATACAATAGCACTATACCATGTCTCTGTTTAAAGCCAGGCTATGTGCTATGTCACTGAAAATTGGGTCCCTGCAACACATTCCCCCTGTCTCTGTCTTAAAATCTAGGAGTACTCACTGTGTGACATGGCATCATCCCATGAGTTGTTCTGCTCCAAGCAGTAGCAACCGGTAATACAGAGTGAGGGCTAGGAAACACCCTGTGATGCTACTGCATCATGTGGCAAGTGCTCCTAGACATTTCAGCATTGCAGGTATGGCATTTTCATCTGTATGGCATTTTCATCTGTATCTTAACAGTGGCCATAACATGTAGCCCAGCAGCTCTCAGTTTGACTAAAATTAACAATATCACAGCTTTTCTCTAACTTAGTAAACCTGCTTGGTTTGGCTTGCCCCTTACTTGGATCTCTCTTTAGCTATGAGATTATATTTGTTAGAAATAAAATGTGTATTTAGGAGTGCCCTTGAGAGTTGATAACAAAGTGTATAATAGCATGGGGAAAGGTGGGATGATTAGTCTTATTTATTCTTAAAATTTAAATCAACATTTCTTTTACCAGTTTACCACTGAACAGAACCTACTCAACATAATTTGGAAAAAAGGAATATTTCTGGAAGAATCTTTTCCTTGTATTCAATGGCACAAATTATATTTAACAATTCGGAATGTTCTACCGTTGAATTTAGTGTACGGGTATTAGACACACACACCCCAAACAAGTTGCTAGTTACAGCACCACATTCTAAGGACCACCAATTCACTAGAAATCTTAAACCAATGCCCCTTAATCCCTTGAGCTCTTTGGGGATGGTCAAGGAAAAAACTTTCATTTTTTTTAATGTAAAGGGAAACACTTGGACATACATTGCTGGGGAAATTTGTATGTCTTTGGAGATTCTGGCTGCCAGAGACAAATCTGCATGAATTCTCCATGAACCTTCAAATATTCTCTCAAAGAACTGCACTGTGCAGCATGACATCTGCAGATGCAGGATATGTGCAAATACCAAAATGACTACCAGACACAACAGAGACCATTAAAACAGACACATTCTTCCCTAATGTAGCAACTTACTCTAGGGAAAGGCTGTACTTCATATATGGTAAAGCATAAATTTTGCATGCATAAGACTCCAGGCTCAATACCTCTACTTTAAGAATCACAAAACATTCCTTTGCCCAAAATCCTGGAAAACTTGCCTGTCAAAGTTGACAGTTCTGCATTATATCCTGGGCAGGAAGTATGAAATTGCTCAAAGAAGAGATAGTTGGAAAAAGATAGCACTGAGGAAGTGCTTCATATGGGAAAGCAGCGTTCAGCTTCTTGTCATTTTTGACACGATCTCTCACTTTGCCGTATTTCAAAAAAGGAACCTTTCCGAGAACATACTCAGCTAACCCTGGGCTGTTAAACTGGAATCTTCATGTCATAGGGTGAGGGTACATTAGTTCATTACCAAATAGTCAGCTTACTTACAAATGTTATTATCAAAGCAGACAGTTACCAATTCAGAGATCATCCCCACAACATCCTTTTGAGTAAGACACCCATAACATAACACTAATGTGTTAGTAATAATGAAACAGAGTAATTGTCTAAAATGACCAGGAAGAATGGGGTAAAACTCAAAGATAAATAAACAAAGGCTACAGAATAGTTGCTACTGATAGGTTAAATCAAGGGTGAGCAACTTCGGGCGGTGTGTTTGTGTGTGAAACAATGGTGTTCATAGCTGCTATGGAGCACCAAAAGGGTAAAGTTTAGCTGACCCTTTTGGCACTCCACAGCCGCTACAGATGCCATTTGTTTTCCTTTTTAAAAGTTAAAAAAAATTCAAGTCACCCTGAATTTGGGGTCGCATGTGGTCTGGAGCCACATGTTGACCACCCATGGTTTAGATCATGCCAAAAAGGCAAGCTTTCCCAAGTCATGTGTCTGAATTAGGCGTCTGTGGTGGTGCTGACATGTGCAGTAATATGCTATTCTCCCACGCCCATATACCAATGGAATGGCATTTATCGGAGTGTGAATAAATAGCATCTATGGGACACTCAAAGATAATAGTTCACCCTCAAGCTACATAGCTAGGCAGAAAGGGCATAAGCTGCCAGGAACAACTTTGTTCAGAACAAGCAGAGCTCAGATCAGTCTGACGTAAGCACACAAAGCTCAAGGAAGTCTTGTCTTTAGGAGAGAGAGATGCCACTTCAAGTGAACAGGGCTTACTTGTTTATGTTTCAGGCGGATATTTCACCATGTTCTGGACCATAGCAGGGAGGCTAAGACATGCCAAAATGTTTTAGGATCTGCATCTGACCCATTTTACATTCCATGCACATGCAGCCCAGCACAGCTTCACCTTGCTGGTACTGGCCTATTTCATGTCTTATTGTCCATCGGCTGCTACAACCAGCAAGATAAAAGTAGCCTATACAGACATGTAAAATGTCCAGAAATTTTGAAGCCATGGAAAGAAAATAGTTGTTTTGCAGTTTTTTCTGCAAAAAGGAATTTTGGGGGGAAATTGAAAAATAAGAATTTTCTTTTAGCGCTCTTAACAGATCTAAAGTCACTTTGTTGGTATAGGACATCCTTCCTCAACCTGGTGCCCTCCAGATATTTTGGACCAACTCCCATCAGCCCCAAGCAGCATGGCCAACGGTCAGGAATGCTGGGAATTGTAGTCCAAAACATCTGGAGGGCACCAGGTTGGGGAAGGCTGCTTTAGGAACATAAAGCAGTCTTAAGGTTCTGAAAGTGATATTATGGATACCTTGGTTTGTTTATAAAATTAATGTATTTTAAAACTTTTAAAAGTAAACTCAGTAAACTTGTAATTAATATCTGAATAAATGATACTTTTAAATTTAATATACCAAACATAATAATTTTATGAGCAAACCAAGTTATACATAACATATTTTAGGTACCTACTTTATGTCTGAATAGAAGGAACTTTTGCAAGTAGTCCCTGAAACATCTGAATCATCCTAGATGCCAGAAGAAGCAGGAAGGACTGGAGGCAGAGGAAGACTGGTGTACAGCATCTGTTCCTATTTGTAAGGAAATTAGCTAAATTTTATTTAGCAGGGAAAGAATCGGCTTAGGAATGGTAAGGAACCATATTTAATTGCTTTAAGCAATCTCAACCTATTATTTGAAGAGTGTCATTTTATTCACTTTTGTGAATATTTTCTGTTAATGAACTTTTTTTTTATTTAGAAAGGTTGTCTTTCATGGTGGTGTCAATCCCATGCCTACGCCATAGGAACAAGGTTACTAAGTTTATTTTCGGCAGAGAGGTTTTATTCTAATGGCAGCAGTTAAAAGGTTTTATAGCCAAGGCAGCATTCCCTAGTAGTGAGGTCTAATTGAGAACTTTATTAAAAACTGTGGCAGTGAGTTCTGTAGACCCAAGCCTCAAAATTAATTTTAAAAAAGAAACATAGGTAGAATAACCCATGTGCTGTTCCGTCACATCTGGTGACAGTAGTGGGATAACCTACAGTGTTTTTTTTTCCGCATGTGGGTTTTAGATTAGAACTACATTAATTGCCTGCTACAGCATCTAATTAGAACAAGCCCAGAAAGGACTCTGTAGAATAAAACCCAGACTGTAAAGAATGCGCATTTTCCTCCATATTATGATATGGTGACTCTACTCATGTTGGGAAACAAGCATGAGTTGAAGCATCCCTACATGTTTATCAGTAAAACTACATTCAATCAGTAATTTTAATAAGGAATGGAAGAAATAACTATGCTGGGAATCTTATAGGTAGGGATTAAAAAAACATTTCCCCCTATGGCTTCATTATTTCCAAACATTTTACATCTCTAGTCTTTCCATAAAAGTCTTTGTATTACATCATTTTTAGAAATCATTTCAGGGGAATAAAGGCTGGGTAACAATATATAAACACCTTGTAATCCAAAGCTGTTCAATTAAAAAAAAAAAAAAAAAAAAAAAACGGTCCTTGGGGAAAAAAAAACCTTTTCTCCCCTGAATTCTTCTAGGCCTTCACATCACTAGGCCTACAGAAGATTATTAGGTCACAACATTGGCTCCTGCTCCTCCTGGGATAAGGAGCCATGGAGCAACTGAAATGGGACCAATACGTTGTGCTACAATAAACCCTGCCTTTTGTCTACAGAAATTAAAATAAATAACAACATAACTTACGATCCATGTAGTCCAGCTACAGAATTTTAAAAATATGGAATAATTTAACTCATACAATACTGCTCTCTGTATTAGTAAAGCATTTCCCTTCATTTTACCACTAGGCTACTCATTTTTTAAAAAATCAAATAAAATGTAAACAAACAGCAGCACAGCATGCAACCCATCCTTGCCCTTCATTTTGAAGGCAGAGTGAGGAGTGCAACTGCTACTCACTACCTTAAATATGAATCCTGCTAGGATACAATTTTACATACCACACAAAGAGCCTTTCTTCCCTGAATGTAATTAACTAGACACACAATGGGGGCACAGCTAAGATAATTGTTAACACTTTGGTTATAAAACCAAGTTATAACTCGTGTGTTTGTGTTGTTGTTGTTTTTACTCCAGTTGGACATTTCAGTTAAAGAAGCCATGATTATAAACTCCAGTGAGTTGCTTAGGAAGAATGAGGTATTGCAAAAGGAAGGTGGAATACCTTTCCCTTAGGAAAGGCAATAGCCTCGGGCCCTCTCCAGTTCAAAATCCACCACAATGGAAATATGGCTTAGGCTCCCTCAGACCCAAAATGAAAAGCATTCTCCACTGATCACCACATTTCAAATGTTACTTTGCATCAAGCCTGACAAGCTGCCAGTGCTTCCCTACCAGAACAGCACTAGACAAACAGTGGAGAAGCACACAGTGTGGTCCCAACCATGCAATTCCCCTGGTTTCACCCAGTGACAACCCTCCCTTATTGTGTCCTAGCAGAATGTCAGCTATAGTAGGAACAGTTCCAGTTTCTTCCTCCAGATTGTCCTCAGGATGTGTAGAATGTGTTTTCCATGGCTTGTGAGTTCTTGATCTTCAACACTAATTTGATCGATTTGATTTTACTCGAAGGAAGCAAACAAAAGGCAGGTTGTAAAAAAAGAGGAAGATAACAGTAAGTAAAATAGCATGTCCATTTCTCTATTCTCCAGCCACTCCATGCTGTATCTCCTGATCTCATAGTGGCATAGTGATGGTGAAAAATGATGGAGAGAGGCTGAGGCTAGAATACAGCTGCAGGATGTCACAACCAACCAAATACCAATTAAAAAACAAACACGATTAACTCCCACTCTCACATGCCAGGGGAGCAGAGACTCAGACACACCTTTCCAGGAATGTGAACACCTTCCTATTGGAAACGCTACACTGATTACACTGATGATTTTTGTTCACAGATTACCTCATCCACTTCTTCACTGGATGTGATCAAGTCGATGAGTTCCCTTCTTTTATTTCCAGCCCTTCAGAGTCATGTGGCCTGGTCCCATGTCCAAGCATCAGCATCAGATCCTAGCCTGTCCAATGTATGCTGTCTAAGACTCAAAAAGGTTATTCTCTTTCACAGGCTTGTCTTCTGAACTTTTTTTTTTTGCAACTAATTATTTTGTCTGTGGATACAGACCCACTCTTCAGAGTAAAAAGTGTTAAAATGCCAAAAATATGATACAATAGCTCAATTATTCAATAAAATACATCCCTGCCATTCATTATCGAAATGCTCACTGAGAAACCAATTCATCAGAACATTTTTCCAAAGATTCAAGTTATTGCAGATCATTTGGGTGATGGGGTGGAGAAGCAGCTTCTCAGAGAAGGAATGAAGAGAGGGTTCTTGGGGGAATCAAAATGCCAGTTGATCAAATGACTGAAGGAGGGAGGAGATTCATTATTACAAGGTTGCAGAGCTGCAGGCTTTACTGGTCCTCACAGTTGCATCAGAGCAGTCTCCATCTGAAGAGTCACCACCTGATTCTCCAAACTGCCCAGGATTCTGCATCAGAAAACAAAGGGAACATTGGGAATAATTTATTGGCACGTTCGGTCTACAGCATTTTCATCTGAGACAAAATGGTCCCTCTCAATGCAAATGAAGGCACATTCTCAATGCCTTTGAGAAATGCTGATACAGGGAGCACTGAAACATGATTCCTAATCAAAATTCCCAGGAACTCTGTACCACATGATTTATCTGAATGTGTGGCTCAGCTCTTAGTTTCCTTGGAATCTAATGCATATAGTGGATTACTGTGCTGGAAGACAAATTCTAGAGTGACCATGGCCATGTAAGCTTGTTTTCCAGCAGATGGAGCATGTACTAAAAACAAAACAAAAAACATTTTTGAGTCACTTTAGAAAAACAGTTTAGGAGAACTAGGTAATAGTCAGGGGAAGAAATTGCCACATGTTGAAAAAGGCTGACCTACTAACTGATCCTTTAGAATCTGCTGAGAAATGCTGTGTTATCATATGCCAGGGCACTCTCTTTAATTTCAGGAATGTTTTTGCTCTAGGAACAAAGGGACTGAATGGCTCTCCTTTTGTGTATTTATGTATAGATAAACACTATGTCAGGAAGAGAATTCTAATGTAGCCACCAACCATGTGCTAGCTTTCTTTCTGCAATGAGGGTTTTTTGTTTTGTTTTTTAACATGGGGAAGTATTAAAACATGCAATCCCACACTTGCAGTCTGAAATAGTAGAATCCCAGGAAATCTGTATGACATGATTTTTCTGTATGTGTAGACTGGCTAAACTTACATTTAAAAAAAGATTACAAAGTTATAGAAAGATGGAAGCAGCATATTCTAAAGACTCTAAGGGAGGACTCTGGGAGCTTTAGGGTAGCTAAGACAGTTACCACTTCTAATGCTGAATGGAAATTTCTAATCAAGCTGCTTTGTCAAATAGTGAAGTAACACATCATTTGTGTTATTTACATAATTTATTCTGCTCACAGTAATCTTGCAGAATTGGACTATTTTGTTCATAGGACCAACTGAGTAAGGCTTCAACCAACCCAACAAGGTTTCTGTTACCCTCCAAATTGGGAATTAGTACTCAGGCAGCAACACCTAAATGAGCCAGATAACTAGTCAAAGGCTGGTATGGGGCCTGGAGCACTGACTAAATAGATACAATGTCAAATATGAATTCAGCCACTGTGGCAATATTATTCAGGGTTTCCCCAACTCACTTATGGGAACCTCACCCAATAAATCCCTTTTTCAGAGGACTGAGGTCCTGGAAAAAATGGAGTGAGATGCTGCTGCTTTAATATCTCATGATGAGGTCGCATGGGGCCGATAAATAAGAAGTTTTCTTTGGCAACATGCCACATCAGTTGGCATTTCCAGGCTATCTTTGGGAACCAACACCTTGCACGTCAATGCAGCAACAGGTTCAAATACTATTCCAGGATGTTCATGGTTTCAGATGGGAGTGAATAAAACCTCATGGCCAAATGGCTATGAATTTTATCCCTAGCTATTTCCTCTCACTCCTGTTTTAAGGATGTTTGGGAAAAATTCCGGGAAGGGCACTGCGGCTTAATGGTAAGTTGTGCTAGGAAATAGCTCTGTATCCCTCTGGCGCTGGGAACCTAAAAATGGCTTTGGACAAAGTAAGTCAAAGGAAATTTCCAGCCTAAAGAGCCTGGTATTGGTGGGAAGAGGAAGTCAAAGCTCTTGGAATCATCTCTCCAGTGGTTCACTGACTGCCTTGGGTAAGCTGGAAAAAAAGAAGTCTTACAACAAGTGTGATTACTAGTGTCCAGGTTTTGCACTTTATAAATAGAGCCCTAGTTTCCAAAGTACCTAATTAATTTTTCAGTCACATAAACAAGAAAGTGACAGTGTTACTGACCTCATAGCCATGTTCCTCTGGACACAACTTGCCAAGTGACATCTGCGTTTTCACTCTGCGTACAGCACTCTCCTTATCCGAAAGACCATCAGACTGGTTAGATATCTCAATGGGAAATTCTGGAGTCTGTGATAGCATGTCATCCAGCTTCTCAGCCACCTGATCTTTCCTCCTATTGGCCAGCTCATCCGGGCTGTTGGAATGGTCACTGGTATTGCCCTCCTCTCCATCAGACACAGAGAGGTTCTCAGAGCTGAAAGTTGAGTAGGACTGGCAGCTGCTGATGCAGCGATGTGGCCTGCAAATCCACAACACATTAATAGGTTTGACTTGATTCAAAAGCTGCATACAATTGATCCAGTGAGTAGGGTAACAAACAAGGGTAAGTAGAAGGCCAAGTCTGACATTTCTAAAAGGGTACATATACACAGGACTTGAAAAATATTATGGATAAAAAAATTGCCACAAGCAAAGCTTTCCTATTCTAAATGGAGCACCTTTTATCAGCTTAGGCTGATATACCAATTATGACCCTATCTGGAGAGAGATAGCCTAGCTATAGTTTTCCATGCTCTGCTAACCTCTTGTTTGGATGACTGCAATACATGGGAATGGTAACAGAAGGGCACACCTGGGCATGTGTCCTGGAACTTCTGAGCTGTGCTCCAGATCTTTAGAGCTCCCTAATGCCACCATCTGCCATAATACAAGCCTGCTTCTTCCTTCTGAGCTCAGTAACCTTGCAGTTACTAGGAGACCTTGGGACTCACTCCCTTAGCAGACCAATAGAATGTGCAGCATGAAGGCACCGGCCTTTTAAACTAGAGAGGAGAATGCCCCTTCCACAGTCTACTCATTTTTTATTTATTCTTTTTGCTCTCCCTATTTTTCTACTCTTATATACCCACTGCCAGAAGCTTGCTTGCAATGAAATTTTGAAGAGAGAGGGGGAAGGGCAGGAAGAGCTCCCTGTGAAATTCTGGCATTTCACACAGCATCTGATTTTACTGCCCCAAATTGGAACCCTTGGTTCCTGCAGTTCAGTAGCTTCAGCATAGCAAAGGATTTAGTCAGCCTCCACAAACTTATTTCTCCCTCTCCACTTTAATGTCTTTCATATAGCTGCAGGCAGATTATTCCAAAAGGAGGGTTAGGACTATGTAATGTCATGATCCAGGAAGTGCAGAGGCTTTTAAATAGCTTTTATAGTTTTAAAAAAGCAAGTCAAAGCCCTCAGCCACCTCACCTCATAAAGTTAATTTAAGTATGTGTAACCCTCACACACTGTGCTAAATTCCTCTGAAATGCTACCCCTCTGAAAGGAGCTGCTTGGCCTGGGAAATTCTCCCGCCCCTCCATTTCCAATCACCATTCTTCTTTTCCTTTTCTTCCCTCCCCTATCCTGGTCTTTTGTTCTCTTCTTTATTCCATCCAGAGCACATCTTGGGGAATTCTCTTGGTGGCCAAGAGATGTTTTGAACTGTATTTGACTTTATACAAACAGACAAGAGGATTTGTTTTTCTCCTTCTCATCATCTAGGTCTTTGAGAAAAGTGAGTTCATATGGTTACAGAGGAAGGAATTTGGGGCTGTTTTGTTTGTCAGAAAGGGCCACAGCTCAGTGGTAGAGCACATGCTTGGCATGCAGAAGGACCCAGGTCCAATCCCTAGCATTTCCAGGTAGGGCTAGGAATGAATCCTGCCTGAAACCCAGGAGAGCCACTGCCAATCAATGTCAACAATACTGGGCTAGATGGACCAAGGGTCTAACTAAGTATAAGGCAGCTTCCTATGTTCCTGTGAACAGAAAGCTTTAATAAAAATAAAAGTTAAATTTTGGGCGGTGGAGGGAAGATAAATACTGCTCACTTATACTTTTCCTATAAAGTTTACTTAAAGTTGACTTGCTTTTTTAAAACTGTAAAAGCTATACTTTTCACTTAAACTTTTCATATAAAGACCTCCTCAGAGGTCTTATGTTCAATGGGACATACTCCCAGGAAAGTGTACACAGCATTCCAGCACAAGTTACTTTTATGGGGAGGTTTCAGCCTGATCTTCTGCATGTTTACTCAGAAATAAGTCCTGAGATGTGAGTGTGGTACTGCAGGCTTAATAACCTGCCCACCTGATCCATCAAACTGACTACTCTTTCAGCCCAATCCTATGCATGTTTTGTCATTTGTGTTTTTTCTTTTTGTGTGGACTCTAGCTTCAATGGTGAAGAAAAAGCACTTAGTACATGCTCAGAGTTTCTCCATAACTTAGCCTAGTTTTGAAAACAGACTTCTTGGCCAAACCCTGGTGAAGATGTTTTGGTCTACAGCTGCCGTTAGTCCTAGCCTGCATAACCAATGGTGATGGGTGATGGATGATGGAAGCTGTAGGCCAAAACCTCCGGATGGCTGCAACTTACCCACCCCTGCTTTACACAGAAACTGTTATTTTGATGTCCACTCTCTCCTAGCTGATGTTCCTTTCTGTTCCAGAAACACTGACCAGCTAGAAGAAACCACTGGCCTGTCAGATATGCTAAGGACCCATTTTCTCCAAGGTTCTTTTCCCACATGCCAACAATGGGGTGTCCACACCCACTTTGGGCTGTGGCCCCACCCACTGCTGGCAGGCTCCCCACAACGTGCTAGTCTGGAGCCAATTCGGCCCTTGGACCAAAAAAGGTTTCCCACCCCTGCTTTAGATGCTACATTATTCCTTGATATGCAGGTAAACAGGTAACTCTCATTTTTGAAGAACCTGGATAACAAATGTTTAAATCAACCCTCTAAGTTCTCATCATGCTATAATGAAATTAAATCACATAAACGTCATTCCCTTTTGTTAACTCAAACCTTAGTTTAGCAATTAGGATAAGATTAGAGCAGTTTAGAGTTCTACCTCTGTCTCCGTGGGAATTCCACTTCACTATCTACTTCTCCTTCTTCTTCTTCTGAAGAGTAATCACCACTCTGACAGGGAGGCAAAAGGCAATGTTACTTGCCAATACAGTCATGCCTTGGATTGAGAGCATAAATAATTCGTTCCAGAAACATGATTGTAATCCAAAACATATCAAAACGAAATTCCCCCCAAAAAAATTGTACAGAGATTTTTAATTTAAGCCGTACTACAGTACTTGTATTGCAAGACGTCGCTTGTATATCAAGTAAAAATAATAATAAATATTTAAAAATCTGCTTGTCTTGCAAAACGCTCAAACCAAGTTACTTGCAATCCAAGGTATTACTGTACTTACAAACATGCAGTAACATGGATTCCAATCTAAAATCTAGTCTCATAAGGTAGCACTTTTCATGAAGTGTCCAAATGCAGTTCTATATAGCAAGGCAGTAAGTTCAGTGTGCATCACAAAACAGCAAAATATAAAGCAGCCCACTGTTTCTGGGAAGGTTAGAGGGACCTTACCTTTGGAATGGGTCGCATTTTACACAGCAGTCCTGGGGTGCTCGCAGGATGAGAGGGACCAAGGGATGACACTGACCTGTGGCTGCTAAATTCACCTTCCTCACTCTTGCCAGGAAACTGCACATTTGCATACAATGGATCATATGATGGTGCTTCAGGCTGCTCGAGCCCTGGCTGAAGCAACTGTCCTTGATTTGCACTATTTGTCCCCGGTCTGCACTCCGGGCAGAGGTTGTATGTACCTTTATTACAACATTCCCAATCATTAGCCTTGCCCTCCCCATCCTGCAGATTTCTCCGTGAATCAGCTTCCATAGCAGCAGAGATGAGGTCAGGGCTAGAGCCAGACATCCGCCGTTGGGCATGACTGCTAAGAGGGCTGCGCAAGGCAGCAGCAGGGCCAAAATACCTAAGGTTGTTAGCACAATTGGCTATGTCCTGCCCATGTATGTTTAGCCGAGGGTGATGTGGGGGATGCTGATGATGGTGAGATGGCTGGGCTACTTCATCCTGAGCGGGCTGGTTTTTCAAGATCCCTGAAAAATCATTGTAGCTGCCTTTGCTGTTTCCTCGTCGGTGGCGTGGTTTGTTGCGGTAACGTCCTTTGCTACTGAGTGTTGACATCTTGGGACTCCCTGAGAGGGGTGAGCCACTAGGCGCCACTTCAGTGCTGGATATGCCATCAGACTTCAGCAAGTCAGGCCTGGGAAAAGGTGCAAAATAAAGCATGCTCTCTGTTAAAATTAAGATATACTAGGCTTAGTCGTATGGAGCTTTTTTCACATTATCATCAACATGCCTATTAACAGATGGTTCTGAAATAACACAGGCTGTTATATATTACACACTTTTAATTCAAAATAAAATGATGAATTAGCATGTAGCAAAGAAAGCATCAACAGGAATGAAAAGGCTACTCCTTTTCATCAACAGGAATGAAAAGGCTACACAACCAAACATGTGTTTGCATCCAGTGGGTGTCAGGATCTGCTCCGCCAGGGTAGCGCCACAACTCCACCTGGTGGCAATGCTACCTCCTTGCAGGAGCGAGCCCGGGGGTTGTAAGCACTCGCAGGGTGTAGCCTCCTGCTCCTGGCTGCTTTCAGGCCAGCTAATACAGCCCAGCTGGAAGCAGCCAGAGAGACCTACATAAGGGCTGCAGTTTGCCTCCAACCTTTGCCACAGCAACACCAACCTCAGTGTTGTCTGCAGCTGGTTCCTGTTTCCAGAGACCAACCTTGCTCCTCGCCTTGCCTGGTGTTTGACCCGTGACCAATCTTGACCTATGCTTCTGCCTCTGGCCCTTGCTCTGCTTGGTACGTTCTTGAACTCTGTTTGTGCTTTGGACTTGTCTCCCTGTCTCTGACCCTTGCCTGGACTCTGCTTGTCCTGTCTTCTGCCTCTGGCCCCTGCTTGGACTCTGTTGCCCTATCCCATGCTGGACCTTCTGCCTGCTGCCTGGACTTGCCCTCTGCCTCTGGCCCCTGTTTGGACTCTGTTGCCTGGAACCCGTGCTAACCCTTGGGCCTACTGCCTGTCTCCGCCTCCATCTTCCCTGGCCCCAGCGTTCCAGCCCTGTACCCTTGCCGCCCACACCCCGGACCTTACAGTGGGTCTCTTGACTTGTCCTTTAAAAAAAGCAGACCCTTCCAATGCCACAACAAAAACTGCCTTTGGATTGCCCTCCACAATTTTAAAAGGATTTTGCCATGTACTATGGCAGGCTGCTATTTGAGAAAAAAGAACTCCTGGGTGCACAGGAGTACTTGTTTTTAGTACAATGACATGTATATATAGCATGTGCTAAAAATATGAATTCTGCATGAAGAGAAGTCAAATTCCAACCTTGTCAGCATCCCCAATACCACTTATGCTGCTACATGTTGCAGAGAATCTACATACTTGTTTGTTTTCTATATTTATATCTTACCTTATTGCCAAAGCCTTAAAACAGCTAAAAACAATTAACGACATAAAACCAAAAAACCAACAACACTACAAACAACTAAGAAACAGCCGATAAAAACAAGACTTAAGAGCAATCTAATTCAGGGTGAAAGCCAATACCATAAAAACAATTAATTGCCATTAAAAGCTCTCAAGAACAGGACAAATTCGGCAGGGGTCTGAACAACAGTAATGAAGGTGCAGCAAACATAACTCTAGAGCAGGGCTCTCCAACCTTGGGTCCCCAGATGTTGCTGGACTACAGCTCCCAGAATCCCTTGCCATTAGCCATGCTGGCTGGGTATGCTGGGAGCTGTAGGCCAGCAACATCTGGGGACCCAAGGTTGGAGAGCCCTGCTCTGGAGGGACTTTACATTTTGGGCACCACCAAAGAAAAGGCCCTTTCTTCAGTGGCCACCCATCAAACCTCAGGCAGTGGGTGCATCCAGAGGATTTCCAAAGATCTCAATAAGCAAGCAGGTTCATGTGGGAAAACATGGTTTTTTGTATAACCAGGTCCCAGGCTGCTTAGAACTTTAAAGATAAAAACCAGCACATTGAACTGGTGTGGAAGCAAACTGGTAGCCAATGAAGCTTTTTAGTAGTGGTATAATATGTTCATGGTGGTCAGTCCCAGGTAGCAGTCTGACCACTGCATTATGAACCAGCTACAGTTTCTGGACCATCTTCAAAGGTAGCCCCATATGCAACACATTATAGTAATCCATCCTGGATATCATTAGGACATGGATTACCGTGGTGAGGACATATCTTTCTCCCTCTCTTCAACAAGGGGTGAAGCTGGCATACCAGCCAAAGGTGGTAAAAGCACTAAGAGCTACTGATGCTACTTAAATATCCAACAGCAAAGCTGGGTCAAGTAGCACTGCCAGATTGCAAACCTTATCTTTAAGGTAGAGTATGTTCCATCCAGAACCATTTGAACACCACTCCCCTGGATTTACAGAGTCTCTAGACCAGGGCTCTCCAACCTTGGGTCCCCAGATGTTGCTGGACTGCAGCTCCCAGAATCCCTTGCTATTAGCCATGCTGGCTGTGTATGCTGGGAGCTGTAGGCCAGCAACATCTGGGGACCCAAGGTTGGAGAGCCCTTCTCTAGGCTATTCAACTAGTAGCACCTTTGTCATAAGAAGAGCCATGGTAGATCAGACCAAGGATCCATTTAGTCCAGCATTCTGTTTACACAGTAGGAGCAAATTTCTCATGGAAGTATCTTTCTCCCAAGACAACCCTACATTTGCCATGAGAAGCCAGCCAAGCAAACTTCTCAGCAGCCAGTCACTCTGTATGAGAATCCTGGTTCAGTTATCTTATCTACTGAAATTCATATAATATTGTTGTGCTATCATGGTGGTGCTAGACTTCACAGCTGACTAGTAGAAACTAATGCTTGGTTACCAAACCCAGACATCATTTGTAGATGTTGTCTTCTCAGTATGTGCTGGTTCCATACTACCACTTGTCAACCATGTGGATCAGTACAGATAAAAGCATTCCTCATTCTGAATGGCAAGGAACATAAATGCTGAAAGACCATACCCAATCTTTAAAGTTGTCTAGATACCTCCTTAGTGCATTCATCCCCAACTAAGTATGAATTGGCCAATTGCTTGGATTAAAAATTGCACCGCTAACTCTCTACACTACAGTATAAAATGGGTATTTTGAAATTTCTAGATTGCCACCTGTGAAGAAACTGAGGTAAAAGTTTAACTGTTATGTTTTGTTTCAATGACTGAAGAGGTTAATAGTACAAGAAAGAAATGTATGTCTTTTACTCAAGGCCTGGGCCTGAGGAGATACATTGACCTGGTTCACACGATCAAAATAGGCCATGGTTATTTAAATTGCGGTGCGTGCTGGGCATATATGGGGCACGATTTGAATAATCACCACCTGGGCACAGCTTGTCATGTCGTCTGAACCTAGGCAGCATAGCTTGTTGGAGGGAGAAATGACCCTTCAATAACCCATGCACTGTTGTAGGGTTATTGGAGGGTTGTTCCCCCCCAACAAGCCATGCCACCCAAGTTCGGACAACACGACAGGCCACTTATTTTGATCGTTGTGACGATTCTGGTTCTATGTAAAGGGGAAATACCTACTAAGGTTTGTATATAGTGTGCCTGGGATGTATGATTGACAGCTGGAGAGAATGGAATGTTCAGATGCAGCTTCCATGTGATTGGCTGGAGAAGGAGTGACTGGATTTTAAAAAAAGACAGAGAGGGCAGTTAGAGGGGGAGAGAGACAGAGTGTGGGGGTTGGACTTGGATGAAGGGAGGCAGAGAGATAGGAAGGTTTGAGAAATTAGTCTGTTAGAAGAGTGAAAAGTGCTATATCCAGAAAAAATATTTAATTACCTGTATTTGCCTGAAACCCATATTCGACCCCTTAATCCCTTATGTTCCCTGACCCAGATTTCCTACCTGTGTTCCTAAAATAAATCTTGTTCTTTTTGTGTGTAAAGTAAACAGCCTGTTTTCCATTGATAATTATAGATAAGGCTTTGGTTAACCCCATGTGCCTTGTAAGGGACTCACGCTATTTAGGGGTTTGGTGATAGCATACCTGAAGGGGAAAACCCACAATAGGTGGGATAAATAAGTGAGAAAGAACAGCATCGCTTCGGCTATTGGGCGGTATAAAAATGAAATGAAATAAATAAATAAATAAAATCTATTAAATTTTCCGGGCTGGGTGACATGAAAGCCCTGGCAGTGGTAGCCATTCCAATAGCGGTGTGGTGAAAGGCACTGGCTATCTGGGAGGTGCACCTGGGTGGCAGGGCAGATCTTGAGGTGAGATAGGTATCCTCAGTCACTGGGTGAGGCGGCAACACCCCACCTGGGTATAGGGTGAAGGGTGGGTGTCGCAATCGTGAGAACTGGCCCACTGTAAATATGGTGTGCTGGTGGAGTGGCAGTTACTGTTGCCATTGAGAGAGGAATGAAGCAAAGGTTTCTGTCTTATACAAAAGAAGGTTGGATTGAAATCGGTACCATCTAACTGGAAATAACTGAACATTATAAAGATACCCGTCGGCCCCAAGTCTGAACAGAGTGGCATGATGGAATGCTGGCTACACCAAAGCTGATTGGCCAAAGGGTTCTGATGGGAGAAAATATAAGGAGCTGTTAAGAGGTATCTGGGAGAGTTTGTCTGGGGAGTTTTTGTGTGAAGAAGAGTTGTCAACAGGTGTATTCATGAGAGGCTGGGAGCCAGAGCAAGATAGCAGCCAGGAAGAAGAGTAGCCACAAGACTAGGAAACCAATGTGAGAGCTGAGAGCACATAAGGAAGAAGCTAAAGAAGGTCTGCAAGTGAGTAGAGGAAGACTCTTCAGAAGAAAGAGTTGAAGCCTGAGTGTCAGCTGGTGGTGCAGCAGCCTGAAAACAGAGCCGCTGCTGGACCAAACTGAAGACTTCAGGGGAAACCTGGTGAACACTCTTAATGATTCCATGTAGAAGTCAAACCGTACCAAAGAGAAGACTGCCTTCCAGGCCTTCATTACTAGGCCTGTGAGTTAACTGGGTTGAAGCCTGAAAGGGGAATGGGCTTACGCTTGGTTAGGGTTAGGAACTGGGGCTTCTAACACCTGATTGGTGGTAACAGGAACAATATAGAAGCCCAGTTTTTAAAGTAACAGTATAGAAACCTTGTTTGTAAAGTAACAGCAATCTTAAATAAAACTTTCTTGTTTTATTTCTTTTTAAATAAAATACTATATATCTTTTGTCTACTTTTCTCGTGCCTCCAATCTGTCTGTCTCACACCTAATGACTTTAGGAAAAAGGCATATGTTAAATAAATGGGTGTAGTTTAATGGTGACACAGCAGAAGCAAAGAGAGGAATTGCCCAGTGATGAGGAGCAATCCTCCACAAGCGGTGGCTATAACAGTAGGAATACCCCACTAAAAAATGCATTCCTCCACATTTGGTGTTAGCAGTGGAATTGCCCTAGAGTAGAAAGTTTCACTTAAGACTAGTTTTCTCAACACTCCAGTAAAAGACTGTTTAGTCTAACTGTCTGTCCTTAAATTGTACTTCATCTCCACTGCCAAGACTTTCATATTATTGATAAGGGGACACATACAGACACACATACCATCTCATATACTAATATCTAATTATGGCTGCTATGCAGCAATAAATTAGTCAGCACCACCTGAGTAATCAGCAATTTTGAGCACATATAGGGACACCAGACATTGTGAAAACCCCTTGAATATAGTTTTGTTATTTGGCTCACCGTTTAGTCTGGCCTCCAGGTTTGTGGGAGACCACTCTCCTCTTCATCAATTTTTCCATTGCATTGGCATGAATTATTGGTCGGACTGGGTGACGCTTATAAGTCCCAGGATATTTCTTTTCCACAGCTTGTTCCCGCCTGCACATGGAATAAAAATAAAACCCCTAATTCTCTCATAATAACATGAAAGTTACTGGA
Source organism: Shinisaurus crocodilurus (assembly GCA_021292165.1). NCBI lineage: Eukaryota > Metazoa > Chordata > Lepidosauria > Squamata > Shinisauridae > Shinisaurus > Shinisaurus crocodilurus. The sequence continues at coordinate 59,512,067 of CM037878.1, forward strand.
ATATTTGCAGCTTTCTCCAAATCAATAAATAAACATCACAAACTTTTCTCTGCATGCTAAGTGCTCATCTCAGCATCTAGAAAAGACTAGTTATTCTCTAGGCAACAACTGAAGTGATCAGGAGTCCTGGTTGTGGCTCAGATCAACATTCCAAATACAAGGAAGTGCAATATAACTTGTGTTCTAAAATAGGAAGCCTTTCCCCTTAGGGTGTATGTCAGAATAAAATTGTTAGTCTTTAAGGTGCCACAAGATTCTTTGTTGTTTTTGCTACAAAGGAATGGTGACTACTCTTGTAATATACAAGGGAAACCTTAACAGAATATCTTCTCCCTACAATTTTGAAATTAATTATGCTTGGCCATTATCCAGATTGAGAAAGCAATTAACAAGAATTATTCTTGTTCATAATGACCCATAACGTGGATGTACGTACTTGATGAGCTCCTTTTCCCGAACCTCCAGCTGTAACATGATGGCACTGAGCTCCATATACAAATTATTGGCTCTCTCCAATTTTCTTTCATAATGCTCACGAATGTCTAAGGCATGCCTGCGAAGGAGAAAGGAGAGCCAGTCTCAACAGCAGTTATGTGGCCTTTGCCATAAGGAGCAGTGTGTACCTATACAGAATTGTTCTCAGTTAAACATGCCATCTGCAACTTCTAAAGATACGCAAGAACAATGGAAATATTTGAATGCTGTAAAATCAAAACCAGGGTTTAGCTAGGAACTGAAGCACTCATTACAGATAACTTAATTATGGTCCCTCTTCCAAAATACTAGAATTCACCCAGTGAAATTGATTAGCAGGACATTCAGGACAGACAAAAGAAAGTTTTTTTCTCACGCCATGCATACTTAAGGAAGTCCTGCAACAGAATGTGAATCTGCTTGTAAAGAGCTTAGACAAATTCCTGGAGGATACGTCTATCAAGAGCTATTGGCCATGACAGCTGAATGGAACCTCCAGCTTCAGAAGCAGTATGCCTCTGAACACTAGATGCTGGGAAGCAAACAGGGAAAAGCCATTTGCTTCATGCCCTGTTTGTGGGCTTCCCAGAAGCATCTGACTGGCCCCTGCTAGAAACAGAATACTGAACTAGATGGATTCTTGATCTGAACCAGCAGGGTTCTTCTTAAGATTGTAACTAAAACCAACATACCTGAGTTCTTCTCTTCTGCGACGAATAAGTTCTTCATCTAACCGGTGTATACAAGTTCCTTCACTTTTAATCTTCTCAAAGTGCTTCTTCACTTCTTCTCTCCATTCGGCCTGACGCAGTAGTTTACATTTAGATGGTTACACAGTATAACTCATGGCAGTGGCAAACTGTATCAAGAAGGGCTGCACTACTCTAGCATATTAGGGGGGGAAAACTTGAGCAAGGGTTTCCTGGCTTCTCAGTACCTTTATCCCAACAATACTCTGAAAGCCTGCACTAGTAAGCCAGACACAAACTAATTATGAGGCTTGCCTTACAAGTCCATCTAATTCTAGCTCAAACTCAAGCACTAGGTACAGACATATACCTATTGCAAGGCAATCCTGACTATAAAATTGCTTAGCATTTCAGACATATCTACAACTTAATTTCTTCTCAGATCTGTATCCAACCAACTGCTTTACAATTCTAGGATTATTCAGAGCATATGCAAAGCACATGTTATTATATACAGGGGAGTTATATTGTAAACAGGGGAGTAGATGTTTATTTGGCTGTAGACTTCACACCCATAATTCCTATAGATTTGCACTAAAATATAGAATAGACATATTTATTACTACAGTAAAACAGCTCTGATCCCATAGGTCTATCTGCAACATCAAAAGTAACACAAGATCAATGGAAACTTTCAGAAGAAAAAAATATTTTGGTAAAGAAAGCTTATATGTCCCCTTGAATGTAGAATTATATCCAAAAGGGAACACAATGTGCAAGCTTTCCCAGATTTCTTCATCAGGCAAGATGTTACAAAAAGCAGGTTTGGTGGGTAGGGGGAAAGAGGAAGGGGGGGGGGAAGGCATTCTACAGCAGGACCCTACACTAGAGGAAGATAATTTTACACAGTTTGAAGCTGGGGCTTTATTCTCTGAGAGTTTATCCTCTCCAACTACTAGGTAAAGCTACCCAATTTGGCTTCAATTTACTTCTTTTTACCTAGTACAGTATCTAGAATTATATCCAGCTCAGTTAATATAAACACTGCCTAGTTTCTCTCTCTGATCTACTGAAAAAGGGGCCTATGGAATTCACCCACAATGGAAACACATCTGAGCAACAGCTGAATTTTATATATGGGTGGCAGGGTGTTGTTGCACTCATGTCCTGCTTGTGGGTGTGACATGGGCAGCTGGTTGGCCACTGTGTGAACAGAATGCTGGACTAGATGGACTCTTGGTCTGATCCAGCATGGCTCTTCTTATGTTCTTATATTTCCAAACTGGGGGATCAAACATTTTTCCCTTTCTTGTTCCTAGGAACCCTAGGTCCAGATCCAACCTGTAACTACCACATGACCTGCAGAGTCTAATCTGAATGTCTGCAGACCCCTCCTCCCCAACTTCATCTTGGGACTCTGAACATGCACGTATTTATTTATTATTAATGCTTAAGCCATAGGCCATTCGCAACATGCACGTACTGTGACTTCATCATCAAGTCAGGGTTGTTTTTTCTCCTCATTCTCCCCGTCCCTGCCAAGCCTACCTTTTGTAACATCTTCCTGATGAAGAGATCTGGGGATCTCAAAAGCTTGCACGTTTATCATTAAAGATGATCTGATAATGCTAAAGGATGAGTTGGGTTCTCCCAAAGATGCCCTTCCACACAAAGACCTCCCTTGCTGGATCATGGGAACAGTGTTTGGTAACTTGGCATTTCATTATTCCCTCACCCCCGATATAGGACCATCTGATTTTGCCTCTGATTTTCTCTTCCTATTCCTAGCATGTAAGCCCTATAAGAGAACACACGACAATCTGATAATACCTATAAAAGTCTACTGCTAGTACAAATTATAGATTTACCTGAGACTTGAAATAAGTCTCCTGAGGGGTGGCCAACACATCAGCAGATGCAATGTCAAGGTGCATAAGTGTCTGTCGGAAAGAGGGCCGATTCCGGGGCTTGCTTTGCCTGGCAAATGAAAGAAAAGGAGAAGGGAGACCATCACATAAATTAAAACATAATTATGGGTCTGAGTATTTTAATTAACGGCTCCATTTTAAGTAGACCTTTAATTTCATAATCTATTAGAATACCCCCAGAAAAGCAGAACAAACAAGATTGCAGTCAGTGAAATATAAACAGGCTCCCTGTCTCCCATACTTAGCAAGGCATAACAAACAATTCCTCCACATAACAGTAATAAAGAACGAAGATTAACTAGATGTGCACACCATCTATGGCCTCCTCTCACCATATGTATTTCCCCCCCATGCATCCATTTTAGAAGCTTCTTCACTAATTCTTCTTTCCCCTCCCTGACTCAGTGTAGGCTAACTCCTCTGCATTCTTTCTGTAAACTTTTGTCCATCTCACGTTCAACATTTGGCCTGGAAAGTCTACTATTATCCATATGACCACAGTATTTCAGTACTCTTAGTGCTGGCTATGGCTCCAAAACTCAAAGCAGAAATGAATACAAATGAAATAGACTGCACCTATTATCACCATTCATAATGCATTTGTACCCATTCACATTTTGGAATCTGAAGCAGTTTTATCAAACCAACAAATGATTCTAAATTATGCTTTAGTCATGTGCATAATAGACTATGATAGCATATTGTTAACACCACTACCTTATAAGTGAGTGCAGATAGAGATTCTCATATTCGGTTCTTAATTTGTGAGCATACTGTGGACTTTTACTAAGGTGCATTGTGGGATGAGGTACAATACCAACTGAGCACATTGCACAAACAGCAATACTTACCATGTTTGTTTCATGAGGATCTTGAATCCATCTGGACAAGTGGAGGGCACTGGAAGGTGCAAGCTATTACTGCCTACACCCCAGATGATGGCTGAGGAGTCTACATCCTTATATGGAATCTCTCCAGTGAGAAGCTCCCACAAAACCACTCCAAATGACCTGATATTAAATGAAAAAAGACAAAAAACCCAGGAAACTGTATTTAACAAGGAAGTTAAGTCTCAGATCTTTTCAAAGAAAGATATTTTGCAGAGAGCACCCTATGTTTATAATGAGAAAAATATTTATAAAGAGAAAGATTTATAAAGATGAAATCTGCCAGTCATATGGCACAGTGAAAAATGAAGCTCTAATGGAAACTCTGAACTTGACTAGTACTTATGAAAGTATCTTACCATATATCCACTTTTTCAGAGACAGGTTCATTGCGAATCACTTCTGGGGCCATCCAGGCTACAGTCCCTGCAAAGGACATTTTTGTACTCTTATCGCTGAGTTCTTTAGAAGTACCAAAATCTGAAATTTTTACTGCATCATTATGAGTAACCAACACACTGAAAAGAAAAAACATACAGTGTGAGAAGAATAGCAATTCAAAGCTTACTTTAGGTCCAATTTTATTTAGGGCACAATCCTAGGCATGTTTAGACAGAAAAAGTTCCTACAACTCCCAGCATGCCCCAGCCAGCATGCCTGGTTGCGGATTGCTGGGAGTTGTAAGATTTTTTCTTTCTGTCTAAACATGCATAGGATTTCACCCTCAATGTCTTATACCTCACACACACTAGCAACTCACTTGGGTGATTTGAGGTCTCTGTGGATGATTTTATGAAGATGTAAATAGTTCATTCCACTAGCAATCCCAGTGGACCAGTCCACAAGCAGGCGAGGTGTCACCTTCCTTCCGGCTCGCAACACTTCATACAGTTGTCCATGAGCACAGTATTCCATTATTATACAGTAGCAGGGTGCCTGAGTGCAAACTCCCCTATGATAAAAAAGAACTATAGATGAAAAAGCCAAACTCAAAACAGTTGGAGCTTATGAGTGAAACCCAGCAGAATTCACAATTCTCCTGGCCAGTAACAGGAGTTGCATAGCACTTATTGCCTATGAGTCCAAGTCACTAGTTGGTCAGGTATATACCTACATAGTAAGTGGAATCATGAAACATCTCCCCAGAACTGACTACTCCATCCTAAATGTTCATTCTTGAATTTCATGAAGTGGTATTGATCCTTCAGGGTTATATGGACAGAATATAGGAGATAAAAAATTGAATCATTTTAAAAGCCCTTTCATGCTCAGCAATGAAGCTTTCATGAAGTAAGGCAAGGGAGAGAAAATAAAAGATTTGCTATAATAAAAGACCCAGAGTTTCCACAGAATATTGTTCATGACTAATATTCTTGAAGATAACTACCATTTATACAATTGGTAAGCAACTATAGCATTAATGTTCTCTAAAAGAGGTCATTATTCCTCCTTTCACCAATAATGGAAGATCATTACATTTAAAACCTATGTATTTGTTATTACCACCTACTTTTCTCCCCACCCCCATCATCACCCTTATAAAATGAGTTTAAGAACACTATTGTGCCATCAGCAAGCATGGATAGATAAAACTATCCTGCTGTTAAGATTTTCCACTTAGAACCACAGTTCAGAGGACAGAATGGAACTGTTGTAATTTGAGCACTACTGAGCAGGGCATGAAGACATACAGCATATGAGTCTGAAAGGATCACAACAGTTTAGAAAGAGGATAATCAAAGTGTGACCTACTTGAAAGCAATGATGTTAGGATGCTTCAGCTTCCTTAAGTGCTTGATATCAGTTTCACTCTGTTCTCTCACTTTCTTGATGGCCACCTCCTCTGATCGGAATTTCCCTAAGAAAACAGCTCCCTGCGCTCCGCTGCCCAGCCACTGCAGCTCAGAAATCTCCTCAAAAGGAACTTCCCATGTATCTAATAAACAAGCACTATCTGTTATTATAATTGCAAACATCTGCCTTTTGACAAGCAACAAAATAAAATACCATTTGGTACTTTTGTAGTCTGCTGACCTGTTGAACTTAGCTAACATGCAAAATGCTTAAATCTACAGAAGATTCTATTTTTTAAAAAGAAAAGCACTCCCTGTCTTCATCAGTGCTTTCATTAGCTGCTAGGTTTGCTAGATAAGAACCATGAAAGCCTCTTCTCCCCCCCACAAACCACAACCACAAAGCTTGAAATAGGAAGACAAATACCCAAACAAGTCATCAATCTAAAGAGTTGCTTTGGTAGCTCCTATTGCTTGTTAGGTATGGTGACTGGAAACCAGAAGAGCAAGGGAAATCTAATCTCCAAAACCTAATTTTGCTTTTGGAGTTCAGGGGTGGGGCTCTGGAGTACACCAAGCCTCTGAGCACTGGTGACATACATAGCAGCTATATGACTATTGGGGATAATACCTTTTCCTTAATCATCAGAGTCAGATGCCATTTGGATTTTTTCCCCTGCATATTTTTCTGTACCAGGTATGCAATGTCCAAAGAGCATGCATCAAGTCTCTGTAACCGGGCCTTCACACAGTGGCCTGATTTCAGTGAAAGGATACAGAAGATCTGATGCACACAGAGGTCACTAAAGCAAAGGAAATCTGACCTCTGAAGCTTAATTTTGCTTTTGGTGGTCAGGGCTGGGACTAGTGGGGTCATCAAGCAGCTGAACACAGGTGATAATCAACTTCAGCTCCACGCAAACAGGAGAGGTCACATTCATTTAATCAAAGAAGGTCTGAATATTCACTCCCACCGTGCATGGAGCTTTTCCATCAATCAATTGAATGTTATCACTCCTGCTTGCACAACTTCTTTGTGTACAACTGATGCATATATATTTTGTCTTAATTACATTTTAAGCAGCTCCAACAATTTGCTTCTTGACCTGGAAGGGCTTGTTATTTACAGGGTTTGAGAACCACAGCTCTAAAGGTTATCAGAGCAACCACAAATATGGTCTTGCCAAACCTAAGAAGAGGGTTCAGATATTAATATTTGCATGCAGCGATTCCCACATCCATTAGCACACAAAGAGCAGAAAAGTCATAATGTAGATGGCCAATAAATGGCACAAGACAAGGAACAACAGAAGCACAGAAGGAACAGTTACTTGGTCGTGCAACTGCTGAAAGCCTTATGTTTAGACATGTTGAAAGGTAATCAGGAAATGAAACACTGATGCATATATTCAAAAGGATGAACTTAAGGCTACAGCAATTTAATAGCACTCTAGAGGCTATACCTCCCTCTGCCATAGAAACTTATTTCTGGAAACATTTTTCAAACTCCACAAAAACACATAGATTTGCTTGCTGAGTTTACCTTGTTGCTGCAGTTTATAGTCAGTGGAGTAAGCTTTCCCTATAATATTCCATACTGGCTTCAAACAACCAAAGAGTCCTTCAAGAAATCCACCATTTCCACTGCCTGATCTATTGAACTGAATCTTGATATCATCTGTTCCATTGTTGGTCTCTCCAGATATACCATCACTGTTGTTCTGATGAACAGGAGTTTCCAATTCATCTTGTTCTGTTAATTGTAGCACACTATTTTCAAACTGGTCCCTGGAATCTTCACTTACACTGGTCAACACTGTTGTGGCAACTGGGCTATTCACGTTCTCTGATGCATTGTTGTAAAGTAAGCCCTTGTCTCGTACATCCTCTATGATCTCAGGTGAAGGATGGAGACCAGTGGGTATATGATCTCCATGCATCCCACTGAAATCTTTGTCTTCACTGAGGGCCTTGGTGATAATGGCTGTAGAGGAAGACCAGCTCAGGGGCTCCTGAGAACTGGTCATTGTATTGTGGGTGTGCATGTGCATGGAGCCAACAGTCAGAGATATTGCTTTAAAAACCCAGAATGCTCATCCCCAGTGCATTAAAGTGACAACAACACCTGAAAAAGAAACAGAGGACAGGATATGAGAATCATACAGTGTAAGATTACATTTAGGGACAAATAATTTAAATGTATAATACAGTTTGAGAACCACTGATCTAGATTAGCCTATATGTGTTCTTCAATTTAAGCCCAATGTCTTTTCCCACTAAAACTTCTACAACCCTGTCTGAAGAAACCTTTCACAAAGCCATAGAACAGTGGCCGCTGGAGCCCATTGAGGCTGGTGGGGTGGAATTCAGGTTCATGAGAGTCAGGGCCAAGGGGGTCATGAGAGGTAGGGCAGTCTTTTGAATTCATAACAACCAGCAACCCATACCACAGAAAAGGAAAACTGAGACACATGAACTTTAAGATCATGAATAAGAAGCAGGAGGTGGGGAATTCATACAGGCACACAAAAGGATTCCTTTGGATCCCCATTCTCCTCTTCCAGAAACAATTCCCATTGCACAGAGAATCAAGTAAGATGATGAATGCAAAGCAGGGGGGAAATTCACACAGCCAAAACAAAAAGCACTCCTTTGGACCCACATTCTCCTGTTTTAGCAACAACTCCCATTGCACAGAGAATCAAGTGACTTTAACTTAGGGGTGCAAAATGGGGGCGAGAGAACCACACGGCCACACCAAAGAATCATCATCATCATCATCATCATCATCATCATCATCATCATCATCATCTCAGAGTCACACAGAAAAGCAAAGTTTGGAACCCAGCTGCAAGTTCTGACAGGAAGTACCCCTTTGCATGTAATATAATAATAGTAATCACCATCTACACAAAAGCACTCCTTTGGAGCCAGATTTGTTTGTTCAAGCAAAAAAACAGTAGTGGGGGTGGTGAATCCATCCTCCCAAGGCAAAAATAAAAATCCACACAGAGCAAAACACATACCCACCCAAGGGGTGAGGGATGGTGGTGGAGAGATGATCTCTTCAATGGTCAGAACCACAATCCAGGCCATGAGCAAGAGGAAGAGTCAAGCTACCAGAGCTGCCCTTACACTTAACCCCATCTACTGTGAACAAGATAAAACTACGGTGCTTAAAGACCAACCTAACAATGTAGGAGTTAAAGTTGGTGTCTGTATAAGAGGCTGTAATGGACTTTCCTACACACTAGAATATACAAAATCAAAAGGGGACTCTGATGAAGAAGTAATACAGGATGGTGTTTATTGAAAAGTTCACACTTCTAGGAACTGAAATGGACTATATGGAAGACAAACTGTCCAGGGAATTTGTTTTCAATAATCCAAACATCAAAGGAGCATGCGACTGGCAAGACAGCTTTAATATTTAAAATATCAGGAATAATTCCATGACTTTTGACAGCACGTTTTCTAAAGGAATCACTTAGCATGTGTTTTTCAGGACTTTAGGCTTTGTTAAATATGGTTGCCTTTACAGGAAAATAAATGTACCTCATTTTGAAAACATATTCTATGTGTTAAATTCCAGCCCTCACATATTTTCTAAGTTTGATAGAGTAGAAGTGGACTTGGTATGCAAAAGCTAAGAATACTGAGGTACAGTACTATTTCTCTTATTGGATTTGCAGAAAATTCTAGTTCCTCCTCTTAATGGTATCCCCTCTGTAGCATAACATCAGTTCTTCACAATATACAACACGAAAAATGTTATGTAAAGTCATATTTCCACTTGTTTATCTTGGATTGGAAGGAATTACAGTACTGTATATATAAGTTCTAAAAATTAACTTTTCTGCTTTAAAACAAAATTAAACCTCATATATATTAGAAATTTCCAGTGTTCCCCCTTTTAAATATTATATTTATTTATATCTATACCTAATCTCTATCTCTATCTATCTATATTTTTTAAAAACCTAAAATTTAGAGAGGCTCATGGGTTTATATAGTTTCAGGCGAGTTAATCTTCATACGGACAGCATATACCTTGCTCCCTCTTCTTTCCCCACCCCCAATTTGTGTAAGGGGTGAATGTTTTGCCACTAGAAAAGCCACCAGTTTTTAAGGAACAGAGAGGCAATGAAGAATTCTGTAGGAATTTTTGTTTTTAACATCCCTTGTTTTAATCAACTATGAAAAGGTTTTGAAGCCAATTCAGAATCCAGATTCTTTTTACATGCTACATTCTTACTAGCCTTACTGTGTGGGAGGGAGAAATGTGTTTTAGGATGCTACATGCATGCTTAGACAGAAAAAAGTGCTACAGCTCCCAGCTGGCTGGGGAATGCTGGAAATTGTCCGACTTTTTTCAGCCTAAACATGCATAGGATTGCATAGGATTAGTTACTGAGAGTTTGTCTGAGAATGTTACAACAACCCTAGGATTTGACTGCTTCTTAATGGATGAGGAGAGAACTATGAATGTAACCAGCAATATGTAAGAATGGTATAGATGTACTCAATCTTTTTTTTTTAATTGAGAGATGTTGTATATACTGTGTTTTGGTACGGTATGCAGACCTTGTGAATGAAAGTGTGCATTTCCATACTATGAAAATACAAAATGTTGTCATATTTAAATACCTAATGCACAGATCTGAAGTAAATTTGTTAGCAAGAGTTTATGAAAGAGTATAACTGTATTATATATAATGTGTGCAATACTGTAATGTTGACATGTTGTAATAAACTACCATTTGGTACCACTCACCAAAGGCAAAATAAAAATAAAAGTACACACACACACCCACACACACCACACATTCACACACCCCCAGGCAGATATCCACATTCTCATATGCACTCACTGCCCCACCTCCCCACCTCTCTCTCTCTCTCTCTCTCTCTCTCACATACACACGCACACACACACACACACACACACGAATTTCAACATACACTAGCAATCCCCACAGACATCCATATCCACATTCACACAAACTCAACCCCACCTTCCAGCAGGCCCTGTCTACAGTACAAACCTATTATCAGTTCTATCCCACTTTAACTGGCATCGTTTGCCACTCCAGAGAATCCTGGGAATTGTAGTTTAGTGAAGGTGCTGCTGAGAATTCTGTTGGAGACTGCAAGCCCCACTTCATTCACTGAACTACAATTCCCAGGGTGACCTGGGAAAGAGAAGGGCTGTGAAACCAGTTTAAGTCTGTAGTCTGGATATAGCCTTACTCTCCTGCAAGTGTGTGTGGCCCCAATTCAGATCAGGACCATGGGGCTTCAGGAGAGGAGGCTTTAAGCTTTCCCCAAAGTTACACAAATGCACACACCTGCAGGGGCTAAAAAAAAGATACACCATGGCAGGAGTGGAATTTCAGAGCCACAAAGCCAGCTTTTCTTGCCCCTTGCCTCCCGGCTTGGTGGAAAAGGTGGGAGACAAGAAAAGTCTTTGGGAATTGCCAGTTCGAGGTGATCCAGGTGCCCTGAGGTGGGGGCTCACCTCTCCCTTCTTCTTTGAAGAAAAACAAAGATACAGGCCTGTGGAAAGCTAAGCAGGGTCAAGCCTGGTTGTTACTTGGATGGGAGACCCCTCCTCTAGTTTCCTGCATTGAGCAGGGGGTTGGACTCGATAGCCTTGTAGGCTCCTTCCAACTCTATGAAATCTATGAAACAAACCTGCCCCTCTACAACCCTCAAGCCCTCTGCACCAAAAGAAAAATGAAAGTTTCATCAAGGAGGGGAAGAGAAGAAATTTCCAAGGGAGACTTACTTTTCTGCTCTCAGCAGCACCAGCATACTCGCTGCCTACTGTTCTGCCTGCCCTGCAGCCACCCACATGTTCTCCAATTGGCTGGCTCAGCTCAGCAAACTAGCCAATGAGCCATCCAGCAAACTGAGCAAATGAAAATGGTTAAGTTAAGACGTCCTGCCCTCCCTTGGAAAGGAAGGGGTAGTCTTTGACTGGCTGACTCAGGCTAGGAGCCTGAGCCAAAGAGCTTTAAAAAAAAAAAAAAAAAAGGTTTCCCCAGTTTGAGGGGGTGTGCCCTCCAGGAAGCCTTTCACCTGCACTTGTGTAATTAGCCAAATGACACTACAAGACCAGGAGTTTCTTCCTGCCCTGGCCTGCAGTGCAGCAGCCAACAGGATAGAAGAAGCCACCACCAGCTCACAGTGCACCATAAAGGTTGTAAATTCCTTGGTTAAATTTCCTTCCATGTACTTGCAAACTGGTTGCCTATAGAGTAGTGGAACATTTCCAAACCTTTACGGGCCAGTGGGCACATTTGGAATGTTAAGGAAGTGTCATGGGTCTATCACAAAATGGCTGTCATGGTGGTCACAGCACACCACAAAATACCCATTTCACAGAAAGCCAAACTGATGAGGCTAAAAGGGAAGTCACTTGCCCAAGAATCTAAATACAAGGCAGAGGCGAGGTCAGGTCAGACACAAAACCACTTCTTTGATTTCACACTTGTCCCACTCTCTCATTCAGCATCACACACACCCTACACACACAAAAAAAGGGGGGGAAGCTCTGTCTCTCACCCCACAGTGCCTTGATCATCACCCACACATGCACAAATGTTGTGGCATTTGCCCTGATTCAGAGTTTCTTTCAAAATATGTTACCAGTATGTAGGTAACCCTGAGCTACCTGTTTAAGCACACACATTTAAATTCCTCACAAAACCAGATGTCATCTTAGAGTAAGATGAATTCTTCACTCTAGATATAGGTCATACAGAGTTTTCTATTTCCAGGAATCACTTTCTCAGACAAGATTTGTCTTTTGTTTCTTTACTATAAAAAATATCAGCATAACAATACTAAATACAAGCATGTTCTAAATGTATGCATAGATTCAAATACATGATACATTCAATATCATCTTAAGTCAAGGCTTCTACATAGAGCAATAACAATTGTTAGTTTCAGGCTTGCCAAGATTGTAGTTGACAGACACTAAGGTGGGGGTAACTGATACTTTTTGGATACTAAAAAACATGTCTGCATTGTTTTTACTGCATTAACTCATGTTCCATTAAGCCACATTCCTAGAGATACATTTCTATTCTTTAAGGGCGCAATCCAATGAGACTGTCCATAACCCTCCAAACTTGGGAGGATTATGGGCATCCTATGCAAGGCAGGAGGTCATCTCTGCACTTCTGCCCTGCAAAGCAGCTAGACAGCCAATTTCGGATGTCTAACTGCAGCACTTCAGAGGGGGAGGGAAGGAGGCTGAGGCACCACCAGGATACATTGCATCTTGGCGGTGGCGGCGGTCTCCCTCTCCACCCACCAGAATGGCCCCTAAACCCCTTCTCCGAGGTTGCTATTGTGACCTCAGAGAAGCAGTCAGCGCAGTTCTTTCCATGCCAGCTGCAGGGGGCGGGGCGCTCCAAGCTCGGATCCCCAGCTCCAAGGTCGGAGCTGTTTTCCAACCTCAGAGCTGGGAATCCGAACAATCCTGTAGTCCACTAGATGCTGTCTAGAGGGCCATAGATTGCTCTGTAAATCACTTATGGCTAAATAATATTACTTCATATTGAGATAATTATAACATACATATAAAAAACATTTTAGAATCTTACATAATAAGAGGTGTATTTGTGATATAAGAACTATTTTTTTGACTCCATCCTGTCTTGTATGTGTTCTTAAAACATATATTTGTATTTATGATCCGAGAAGCACTTCCTTGTTACCTTATCTGATTACATTCTCGTTTTTATGATTACCTAATTGTTTTTATGGTTCTATGTCACTATAAATTTAATATGGGCACTGATCCCAAGGTACCCCAAGTGCAAAACCTGGCACCTCTTGTCTGGATTCTTTACTTATCAGCAAAGAGTACTAATGAGCCAATCATCAATTACTAATGGTTTGGTACTTCTGTTTCTCACCTGGGAAGCCTCAGAGAAGACAAGTTGAACTGATCTTGTACAAGAGAACAAGCTGAATAGCACTGGCTATTGGAATTTCATATTTTAATCCAGAATTCTCTTTGAAGAATCTAATTATTGAATTTCCTAATTTTACAGCAGGGGTAAGGCGGTGCCAAAATGGAAAAATTTGCCTGATTTGCCACAATGTACATGTGCACAAACACACACACACTCATACACTCCCTACACACCATCAATTCATATAAATACGACACACACACACATATACACATTCACATATACACACCTAACACACTCACACACAAACATACCTCCACTGTACCTTGTTGCTCTCTGCTGCGACCCCTGTTGCTTCCTGCTGCACTCTCCATCCCCCAGTTGCTCTGCAGCCCTTCCCCCATAGTACTTACCAGGCGCCAGCAGGAAGCATTCTTTATTTTTTCCAATGATGTTGGGTGTGCTAAGAAGTGCGGCGCTGGCTTAGGCTTCAGCAACCCCGCCATCTTAATTTCCCTAAGGTTTCTGGGGCCATGTGGAATCCCATGTGGCCCCAGAAACACTCTGAGGAAATTAAGATGGTGAGGCAGCTGGAGCTGGGCCAGTGCTGCTCTTTACAGCATGCCCAGCTGCCAGCGGGAAGATTGTTTTTAAAAGGAAGGGGTATAGGTGCCATGGCAGAGCTCTGCAGGTGCATTGGTGCCCATGGGCACTGTGTTGATCACTAAGTATATATTCAGAACAGAGTCTTAAAGCATGTCTGGAAGAAGGAAGTGTTCCAGGGGTACTTCCAAACAAGGTTTGTATGGTGCCATCACAGAATTCTAAAGGGTGTCCAAACCATGTCATCTTCCACTCATAACCCTCCCATGTTTTCCTACTGCATCTTCTCTTTTTGCTTACCACAAAAAAACCCATTAAGAAGAAAAAGATGGAATAGCTACACAATGCCTTCTAATTGGTAGCTCTAGGAGCCCTCTGTCTGGAAGCACTCCAGAACTTGGGAGTTAATAACCACTGAGAATGCCTCTTTGTGCCCCTTTCCTGCTCTCATTTGTCATTTTATGTTGCACTAGTGTCTTTCTGTGAGCTCCCATTCCACTGATACAACTTCTGTTTTGTACATCTGTCAATCCATAGCAAACATCTAGTTTGTATCTTTGCTCAGGCATGGGTGAAATCCAAAGCTAATTACATCCCTGTGGAGAAAAAGAGCCTTTGCGGGTTCATACACACACACACACACACACACACCCTCATGTGTGAACCGGCTAAAGGCTGGGGGTGGGGTGTGCATAGTTAGCGTGTGGAGAAAGGGGCCTTTGGGGGTTCCTGCATGCATGCACATACACACACACACACGCCTCCTCATGTGTAAACCAAGTGGGGCCAGTTGAGGGGTCTGGGAAGAAGCGAAAGGTACATAAACATAAGATGGGGCCTGGCGCATGGAGGTCTGGAGGGGCCAGGCTGAAAGCGTTCATATGTAAATGTAGTTCAAGCCATGACTCATGAGCCTCCCTCATCCTGACTGGCCAGGTGAAGTTCAATCTAATTGGCTAAGAGG
Source organism: Shinisaurus crocodilurus (assembly GCA_021292165.1). Lineage (NCBI taxonomy): Eukaryota > Metazoa > Chordata > Lepidosauria > Squamata > Shinisauridae > Shinisaurus > Shinisaurus crocodilurus. The sequence goes on from CM037878.1 coordinate 59,527,336, forward strand.
CAGCAGAGGAGGGGAGGGGGGGAAAGGTATATTTCCCAAAGCGTGGTTTTTGGTCTTTGTCCTGGATCGTGTGGCTACCAGCTACCCTGGCTATTGGGGATGGCGGCAAGCCAAAGAGAGGCCCCAAGCCTTTGGGGGGGGGCATCAGGATCCGACCCCAGTTAGCTCCTGGTGAAATGAGCTGGATGAGGGCTCTAGTGAAGGCAAGCCTTGTGGGAGTTTTACCTATCTCAGACCTGCGGGTAGATGGAGTAGTTCTCCTCGGGTGGCAAGGCTGTGCTAGATTTAACCCTTGAAGAGAATACCCTCAGGTAACATAGGTGTATGCCCGAGAGATATTAAAGAATCAGGTTTTATTGTTTTGCAGCTTTACTGTGTACTAACGTGTCTCTCTCTTTATTTTGTGTGCTTCTCTCATTTCCCTAATCTTGTTGTAAAATGCTACCAGAATAAACCTTGTCCTGGTTTTACCCCACATGGTGTTTGTAAAATGCTCTGTGGCTTCAGTAACTAAATCCAGGTTACAGAATTAAAGGCGAGTCCCTCAACAGAGATCCAAGTAGGATTGCAGACAGCTGAGGCTGGCAATCTGGTACCTTGAGATCTCTGAGGGTCTTGGTTCCTTTGGAGTAGGAAAGGGTGGGAGTGTGGTGGGCCAGCCAGCCCCCCCTTCCTCCACAATCCCTGTATACAAAATTTCAGGACTGAATTCTGCTCCCATAATATGAAGAGAGGCATCTCAAATGAGCTGTTCTTCATACAGACATAAACTCAGACAGCTTTACATGGCCCAAGGAAATGTATCCCTTATTCTGTGAACACTAAATATTAAATGTACTTCCCATGTGATATGCAAGATATTTTTAGCACTGTTTCCATTCAGAGCATTTTCATGCTCACAATCCTATGGCTCTAGAATTGCATAATAGAATATCAGAGGAAATAAATAAGGTTGCATAATGACTTCTGTGTAATAGCAAACAATGTATTCTTCCAAGTAATGTTGGAAAATGAAATGCATATTCATTAATATTATGGAAGCATCATTAACTTTATTTTTAGACTTCAAGATCTCTTACTGTCATCCACCAGAAGGTATCTACTTTGTATTCTCTGTACAATTTAACAAATACTAACCAAAGTTGTTACAGTATTGAAGTACGGTAAATATGTATTGCAACAAAAGCTGGGGGAGGGGAGGGGAAGAGCTCTCTCCTTCTCCTGGTGCTGTCACATTAAAATGTAGATCTACTGAGTTCCCAGAAGAAGCCACTCAGCATACCATTTTACACATCTTCCATTTATAAATACTACAGGTGTGCATCAACCACAAGATTAGACTTCAACTCCAGTTCAGCACTTTGGAAAACAGCCCGATTCTGCTCAGGCCAATTAGGAGACCGTCAGCTTCAACTTGGGTACTGAACCCAAGTTAAGATTTGGAAATCTAAGGATTCATGCCTCCCATCAACTATCCTGAGAAATTTAAAAAATGACTATAACCTTCCCCCCTCCCCCCCCGTTTGTCAGAACTGGGTGACATTTGCAAGCATAGTAGCCTCTTACAAAGGGCTTATCCCTGCCAAATTTCAGAAAAATAGGTGCAGTTTTTTGTGTTATGCAACTTTATATATTTTTTAAGGGAACTGCTGATAACTTTTAATTTCTTGGCAGAACTGGATGAAATTTGAAAGTACAGTTGCCCCTTCTGAGCGGATCAAGCCTGCCAAGTTTCAGATGGAACAGGTGGAGGGATTTTTGTGCAAGACAAGAGCAGCCTTTTCATTGAGGGTATCCAAAACAGGACTTGCTTACCCAACTATGTTCCTTGTGGACCATTTTCCTGAAAGTGAAAGACAGCATAGAGGTGGACTAAGTAAGAAAACTGCCAAGTTTCAGGAGCCTAGGTGTAGCAGTTTATGTGGAAGGGGAGTCCTCACATCTTACACATCAAGAGGTGCCTCCAAGCAAGAAACCTGCAGTTTCAGAAGGATAGGTGCAAGGGCTAGGGAATTATGATTTAAAACCAGTTTAATGCTTTTTTTTTCATAGTGAAGCCTGGTTATGTTGGAAGAATGGCCATCTCACGGTCCCACCTTTGCCCTCCCCCAAAGCATAGTGATTGGAGAGCTCCTGGTAAAATGTGTCCTATTTATTTATTTATTTGTTATTATATTTATACCCTGCCTTTTTCCTTCAAGGAACCCAAGGCGGCTTACATTATCCTCCTCCTCCTCTCCATTTTATCCTCACAACAACCCTGTGAGGTAGGTTAGGCTGAGAGTCAGTGACTGGCCCAAAGTCACCCGGTGAACTTTATGGCCGAGTGGGGACTAGAACCTGGATCTCCCGAGTCCCAGTCCAACACTCTAACCATTACGCCACACTGGCTCTCCTATGATTAGAAGATGTACGTGTTAGACACTCAACCTCCTCCCTCCAAACCCCTCCCCTCATCAGCATTTAGAGAAAGAAAGCAAAAGACACTACAGTAATACCTTGGATTGAGAGCATAATTCGTTCCGGAACCATGCTTGTAATCCAAAACACTCTTATATCAAAGCGAGTCTCTGGCGGGCGTGAGCGGGGCCAATTGCGGCCCGCTATGCCCGCTCGAGGCGAGCAGTTACATCCCTACCTTGTATTGTTTATCAAGTGACAATTGTATTGTCACTTGTTTATCAAGTCAAAATTTATTTTAAAAATTTGCTTTTCTTGCAAAACGTTCTCAGACCAAGTTACTTGCAATCCAAGGTATTACTGTAATTTTGGGGGAGACACTGTCTGCCTTTCAAAGCCAAATTGCAAACAAAGCCTTGCACAGGGTTCAGCCTTGGCTGTGGTGACTTTGGGGGGAAGCCAGCTGCACCTCGGGAAGCACCAGAAATGGTCCAAAGGGGCCTGACTAAGCTTGGGCTTCAAGCTTCAGTCAAATCCAATGCACATCCCTATAATATGCACTTTACTGTACTTGTCTAAATGGGATTGTGTGAGATGTGACAAAATTTGCTTTTATTTACATAGTGGAATGGGGAGTGGAGAATCAAGGATTTCATGCTTGGCAAGGATGCCACTAACATTATATGAACACATTATTCATTTCCATTAATGCAAGGCACCTCTGGGAGAGGGAGAGGGAGAAAGAGAAAGAACTATCAAGTATCTATACCTACACAACCCTCTCCCTACAACTATGCATTTTTGGAGACAAGTGACAGAAGGGCAAACATTTAATCAAGTGGTAGATTTGGCCTGTTACCTTCACTGCCTCCCTCAATCTGGCCATCATGGAAAATGTGCACCAAGAAACTCAGGGAAGCATAGACGAGGTTATCCTAGTTTTGTCCCTAACAACAATGATGTGTGATAGGTTTAAGATATAGAGACTTACTGAAGGCCACAGCAAGCTTCATCACTGAACAGGAATGTGAGCATGGGTCTCCCTGGTAGTCTATCCACTACACCAGATTAGCTTTGTAGAATTATGAACATGCCCCTTTTCAAATTCTGAGCAACATTGGCCTGATTCTTTTCCAACCATCACTTCCAAGATTTTTTAGAGATATGTGTCTAATTTTACAGGAATACACCATTCATGCTTGATGGGGCACAAACATATTTTGTACTTGGGTATGTGTGACCAAGTATAAATTGTAGAATGAAAATTAGCTCTAATCCAGACTCTAATCTAGGCACTCAACAGTGGAGAGTTTGCATTATTGTGCTTACATGCAATTAATAATTTCTGGATTATTTCAATCAACATGCAAATGCTACAGGTTGGCAGATATGGGCTCCATTCGGACATCAGGTTAAGCCAGGCATCCTGGTGCATGCAGCCTGTTCACTCCTCCCTTCACACAAGTGAATAAACAAATCAAGAGGTGACAGGTTCACATTAGGTAGGATTATGGTTAAGTGTGCTGAAACAAGCCAAGGTCAGAAGCCAACATTTAAAGCTGTCTTCCATTCCGGGCTTGTTTGGGCACAATTTAACCATAATCCCAGGTTCAGATAACACAAAGCTATCTCTTCCTAGTTTCCTTACCCATTCATGAGTAGCAGGCATAAACAGGCTACATTTTATTTATTTATTTATTATATTTATACCCCGCCTTTTTTCCTGCAAGGAACCCAAGGCGGCTTACATAATCCTCCTCCTCCTGATTTTATCCTCACAACAACCCTGGGAGGTAGGTTAGGCTGAGAGTCAGTGACTGGCCCAAAGTCACCCAGTGAGTTTCATGGTCGAGCGGGGACTAGAACCCAGATCTCCCGAGTCCCAGTCCAACACTCTCACCACTACGCTACACTGGCTCTCAGCAGCATACTGCTCAGTCACATTGTGGTTTATTCAGCCAGGATTCCAAATATGGTCATGTTGTAATACACCAACAATTTTTATCTTGAAAGCATGAGAAAGCTCATGAAAAGTCTTGATATACTGATTTAGGATTATGGAAGCTGAAAAACATTGAATTTGTGTTTTTTCTGATCCTTGAGCTTTTCACACTTTATTTTCTAATATCTCTTTGCAACCATAATGACTAGAAACAAATGGCTGGATCCAAACTAAGTTAGTCATGCTTTATTCCCACTGAAATCAATGGGACTTTAGTCATGACTAACCTGCCCTATTGATTTCACTGGGACTAAAGCATGACTTCGTCTGGGTCCAACCCACAGCGTTTAAATTTCAAAGAAAAGACTCTATATAATTCAACCCACAAAACAGGAAATTGATCCATCCAGTAGTAAGTATTAGTGTAAAAAAACCAGGAAATCCTGACCTCTGCAAACCACAAGAAAGAGAAGAGATGCAATGCCCTCAGTCAAGAATCTATCTGAAGAGATTAACTAGATATCAAGCTTAGCATTTTGGAATTAATGAACACACAAACTGCAAATTACAATTTGAGAAACTAACCACAGATCCAAAATGACTGTCAACCTGTTGTCATAACATTAAATACTTATAAATAAGCAAAAAGGATTTTCCATCACTAAACCGTCAATTTAAGTTAATTTAAAAAAAATGAAAATTTGACATGCACTTCCCACTACTTTGAAACAGTAGAGGCACATGGATCCCAGTGGGTGCGAAGGAAGTAGAAAGAATCAGGTGTCAAGGGGTGGTGTCCCAGGGAGAGAAAGGGTAGAATGATTATAGTGTTTGGGAAAAACCCAAACAGCCAGGTTTTGTACTCTCACCTTCTATTCTAGGCACAGTGTCAAAAATGCAAATTTACAAATATTTCCAATTTCAGCAGGAAACTCTATGCTGTCACTTTGCATGGATCATTAAAGATGAAAAGCAGCTAAAACGATTACATCCAAGGCATTTGCCTGACATTGCTTTCTCTACTTATTATGCATATACTTTGCAGTCCATTTCTGAAGGGGATACAATGCACTGCCCTTCTTTTCAGAAGATTATTCAAAATGAGCCCCCATTGATTTCAACAGCAAAGTTGTACAAGCAAATCCCAGAAAAAATATTACACGTTGGTCTTCAGTAAATATAAACAGATTGGGACTATTTATGAAGTACAATGCTCTATGCAAAGAATAGAGCCTAGGTACATAATGTTTTTTTTTTTTATTACATTGTTAAAAATTAACCATTGATGTGAAGTATTTGCTGCTGAAAGTAGCTGTTTTCATTTCTATGAATCAACTGATTTAACCATCAGCTAAAATTAGTTCATTCATAGAAATGAGAACAGCTATTTTCATCAATAAAAACCTTATTTAATAATTAAATTAATGCCAAATTGGTTAGAATTATTCCCTCATCCACCCAAAACATATTGACATACATTTTAAGTTTTATTAACATGACCCCAAAGCTACACCAGCAAACAACAGGATTACATTTTCACAAAAGGGGTGGGGGTGCGGGTGGAGAAGCCTGCTGTTCTGAAATCAGTTGTAATTTTTCCCTTCATATCCACAATCTCTGTCTTTTCAGATAGCAACTGAAATCCATTCCTTCCTGTTTAAAACAGAGGGAAGGACTATTGCACAACCTCTAGAACTGCAAATGAAACATGTCTACATTCACTCTTCGGACAAGTAAATGGTCAAACAGCTGTCAGACACAGGAATATTCTTGGCTTTAATATGGTGTCTTTCAGCATTTTTTTCTTGTCCATTCACACCCCAAATGCACCATCCATCTGCTTCTCTGAAATAAATGACAAGAAGGTAACACCGGTCATTCTGCAGTCACAGCCCCTTGAAGAAAGACAGATTTTGTTAATATGTACTTACAGTGATGGATAATTTCTACAATCCTGCTCCATTTTCTCATGTTACGAGATAGATGGCAAAACAGACACACACACAAACCTGCCATGTAATATACAGCAAGGAGATTCCACCCACACAATCCTGCAACCCCGCTGCAAAGGAGAACACAGAAGCTACTGACATCACAGATTCATGAATGGATGTATACGGGGCTGTTTTAGGTTTCAGAACAGAGCCTGCTCTGGGCTCTGAAAGGGAGGAGCAGGAGAGAGAGAAGAGAAGAGTCAGATGGGGCAGCCAATCAGAAGCAGGCAACTATAGCTTGCCTTTCTTCAGAAGAATCTCATCACAGAAAGAGCAGAGGCCACCAATCAAACCCCTGCGACACAGCCTCAAAGGGTTATGATACAGACCCTGCCAGCTGGGAAGGGTGTGGGGCAAGTGGTAACAGATGATGATGAAAACAAAGCTAAAGCGGAAGGTGAATATTAGAACAATGAGTAGAAAAGGCAGCATTGCTGCCACACAGCTGCAGAACAGAAAAGCACTCTACCTTCATGATAGAGCGTCTACAAAAAACACTGTTTCCCGAATAGATCCTATAGGGCAAACACTATCAAGTATCTACCATCTGCTATAGGAAACTAGTATTTTAAACTGGAGACCAATATTATTCATTTTATTTTTTTAAGTTGTGCATACAATCCAAGTCACTAAGTTAATAATTAAAATTTATACACAAATTTGAAGACTATATAAAAGGAAAAAAATCTAGGATTGCATGTCCAGTAAAGGAAACGTGGTAAATACTGCAAACCTTCTTTAGAAAGTGGCAGCTTCTACACAAATCATAGTGGAATAGTTAGGTATATGGTGGGTGAAAGCCACAATACACACAAATTTGCAGTCTATACCCCAACCAGCTCCAAAGTCACACTACATCAGCCCCAACATATATACATCACAGCTTTCTCATTACTCTCCGGCAAACCCACAATAAAAGGAAAGTAAGTTCCTGAACTTTGTAGCCAAGACTCCACTTGACAACCACAAAACAGATTTTAAAAATGAAGCAACTTCTTGAAGTGCTTTATACCACTAACTTGCTATAAACTTCCTCCATAGCCAAAAGGAAGACTCAGACTCAAGTTGAAGAAAGTCTAACATACAGATATAAAAATAAAACTCAGAATTTAAATCATTAGGCAGATATTATGGTATTTAAAACATATAGGTGACCACCCTCATATTTCTTTAATTTAACTGTTTATTTTTCAGGTACCATTCATCCGCAGGGCTTCCAACAATTTATTTAAAATCTAAAGCTTTGATTATTGTTTTAACTTCTTCCTCTGGTACAAAGGAAAAAAATAACTATAACCAAGTCTAACACTATAAATGAAGCTGTTGCATAGCTTGGATTACATCTGGCCCAGTTTGCACAATCAAATCGACCCTCAGTAGCTTAAATAAGCCACTGTGGTTTGTGGGCACCTGCAGGGCCTCTTGCAAATGACCCCAACCTTTTCCTGAGTTCCAGAGAGCTCAGTGGAATGATGGAGCAATGTTTTCACCCTGCTGGACTTTGTGGGTGGGAGGAAGCAGCAAGATCTCCCACCAATCAGGCACAACCTGAGAGGCTGACCTCTTCCCTCCCATGAGCCTTCTGTTGCCAGGGAAAGAGATCCCTAGTCACCAACAGCAACCTGGCAACTGCATTTGTGGAATCCTGGTCTGTAGGCATGGTTGGTAGTGGTCTCCACATCAAGCCATTTATTACTTGAAATAATTGGATAAGACAACACCTTGCATGAGTTAGGGCAGTGATGAAGGAAGCATTAAGTGCCGTCACCAGTGTCTACGTCTTGCTCTCCCAGTCCTCCTACTTCAGATATCTCAAGTTTGCTGGATATTAGTTACTGGAAACCTTTAAAAAGCTAGTTTGCCTTAATATAGTGCTCTCACTATGAATAAACTATCTCCATAATGAATAGACGATTAATAATTTTGAGGCCCCTTACATCCTCAACCCCTAAATTTACTCCTTGCCCAGACTCTTTTTAAAATAAAATCCCCCGCCTGCCCCCCACTCCCTGCTTTCCACTCTTCCTTCCTCCTTCCTTCCACAACAGTCTGGAAATAATCTATATTTAATAATCTGGGAAAATATTGACCCAGGTGCCTCATGCCCAGTCTTACATCAGTCCACTGTAATTAATAATATTTATCAGTGACTTTGTATTAAGTTGCAGCAGTGACACTGGACCACTTACTTCAGCATCTAAATATATTTTAAAAACAAAATAAAATTGAGATGGGGCCTCTTGTCTTCCTCTATGATCTAGTTCGCATGATCAAAATAAGCTTGGTGGCTTATTGAAATATAAGCCATGGTGGCTTATTTGAATCGTGGTGTGTATGGGATGCATTTTCCATAATCACTGTCCATGTCTGGCCTGTTCTGTCATCTGGACATGAGCGGCATGGCTTGTTAGAGGGGGAAACAACCCTCCAATAACACTACAGCAGCCGCAGTGGCTTATTTTGATGGTGCAAACTGGCCCTGTATCTTACTTTCCTTTCCAGTGTGGCATAGTAGTTAGAGTGTTGGACTGGGACTCGGGAGATCCGGGTTCTAGTCCCCGCTCGGCCATGAAACTCACTGGGTGACTTTGGGCCAGTCACTGACTCTCAGCCTAACCTACCTCCCAGGGTTGTTGTGAGGATAAAACAGAGAGGAGGAGGAGGATAATGTAAGCCACCTTGGGTTCCTTGCAGGAAAAAAAGGTGGGGTATATACCGTATTTTTCCGTGTATAAGACGCCCCCATGTATAAGACGCCCCCCACTGGGCAGTTTTGCAACCGCGCGGTTCTCTCCTCAGCTTACTTCCGTGTATAAGACGACCCTCAATTTTTAGTCTAACAATTTTAGGAAAAAGTATAGTCTTATACATGGAAAAATACTGTACTAAATAAATTACCATCATAATCTCCCTGTTCAATAGGGAGTTCCTCACTCTACCCACTCCCCACTCCTCTCCAGTAAGTGCAACTGGTCCTCCAGGATTAAATATAAAGCCACAACAGTATGAACTGTCAAAGATAAAAATCCGTGTACAACATATCCAAGGGCAATATAAGCCTAAAAAAACCCACCTTGCCTTAAATGCTGTGATAATTTTTGGCTTGGTTTGCATGATCAGATCAACCCACGGTGGCTTAAATAAGCCACTGTGGTTTGCAGGTGCCCATTCCAGAAACCAACCCCCCTCATTGCTTGTCATGTCACGCGAACCCAGCATGAGTGGGTTGTTGGCATGGTTAACAAACCACTCACAACCATGGACTGTTTTAGGGTTGTGAAAACAAGGGACACAGCCCTTGGGGGAGAAAAAAGCAAGCTCTACAATTTCTGCCTATTAATATTATTTCCATTCTAAATCTAAGGTTCATTCTGGTACCTGATCATTGTTCCAGGTTCAGCAGTATCACACATCCTCTTGTACATATTGTAGACTTCCTCTTCACATTAGATAAACTAAACCAAGCTGACACTCAGTGCAACTTCAAAGAGCGAGAGTAAGAAATCCCAGCACTTCTTTCTGAAAATAGCCAAAGGAAAAGACTAATGAGAATTTTTAACGGAAGTCTTGGTTTGAACTGTACAGGGCTCTGCACATACTTTTTACATGGTCTTCCAAAGAGAATAGAATCCAAGTGATTCCCTTAAATACAAAGTTGTGAAATCAATTCAACAGAATATATCAACATGTTTACATTATACATGTTTCTATACATTTTAAACAAGTAAATATGTGTTAGAAAACTGTTCGTTATTGCCCTCATGCAGCAATGTGAAATGCACAGGCTCAGTCTCTCATTGACATCTGCTCAGATGTAACGCCATACCATGGTTTGGCATTACACAACATGCCTTGGGCTCACATACTCTCTCCTCCCTCATGCACTCTTGATTTCCTCCTGCACCTTCTGGTTACAGGCAAACCATGACTTGCACAAATCATAGTTTGCCAAGTTAAGATTAAATGGCAAACTATTGGTTGTATCCAATGGTATCCTTCCACCAGTGGAGCAGACACTGCTGGCAGATCAAATTTCCCTTCCCACCCATGAGCCCCCCAAATTTGCTCCAGAGGGTTGTGGGGCTCTTCACAGAAAATCTGGAGAGCATGCAGAGGGCTGATGGGGGAAGAGGGGGAGGGAAACTCGCATTGGCGACCAGAGATCCACTCATAATGTTGTATTTAGCCCTATGGTTTGCCAAGAACCAGGAAGCACAAGAAGGAATCTGAGCACATGAATGAAAGAGGGGGTGGCACAAACCCTGGTATATAACATGATCTGGAATTATATCGGAACTGGGCCAATATCTCTTTGACTTATACAGTCATGCCTTGGACTGAGAGCAGAATTCGTTCCGGAAACGTGCTTGTAATCCAAAACACTCTTATATCAAAATGAAATCCCCCCAAAAAAATTTGTACAGAGATTTTTAATTTAAGCCGTACTACAGTACTTGTATTGCAAGACGTCGCTTGTATATCAAGTAAAAAATTTTTTTTAAAAAAAATTAAAAATTTGCTTGTCTTGCAAAATGCTCTCAAACCAAGTTACTTGCAATCCAAGGTATTACTGTATAACACTAACACCACATTTTGAATTAAGGACATATAATCTGACTCTGGGGAACACAGTGTCAGGGTTCTAGATTCCAAGGTATGTATCAGATCTGGAGACACACCGATACCATCAGTGTGCACTCAATTTTTCTTATATTTTACCAATCCGGGACAATTCCTCAAGGCACTGGTGAAGAGTCTGGCAACTTGGATACTGCAGAATCTGAGTCTGAGTAAGATATTTTTGAAGAGGACTGATGGTCTGAAGGAGGCAGGTGTCGAATAACTGGCGGCTTGTCTTTGGTAGTAGGTGCAGCACGATGTCAAGACCGGCGTTCGACATCGAAAGGCGATCGTTGACGGCAGGTTTGAGCCTCGACGATTGGCCTGGTCTGCTGCGACGGTTTGATGTCAATCGGACCTCCTCGACATTGAGAGCGCTGTTCGACACCGATTGGGTCCCCCCGACATCAAGAGCGATGCTCGCCGTCGATTGGGTCTCCTCATCGTCAAGAGTGATGGTTGCTGTCAATCGGACTTCTTTGACATTGAGAACAATAGTCGCTGTCGATCGAACTTCTTCCACATCGAGAGCGATGGTCTTCACCGACCAGGCATCCTTGACGCCGATGATGGTCCTCGACATCGAGTGGGCTACGTCAATGCCGTCCTGTATCGGTGTCGAGGCGCAATCGTGCACCGCATAGGGAAACCGGTGACCTGTGATCCTCTCGATATCGAGGTGGAGTTCGATACCGAGTGTAATGATCCTCTCCATGCAAATAGCGGGCTTGACGATGGTATTGAGAGCGGGAGGAACAGTCTGATGACGTCTCTCGAAATCGACTCCTGTACCACCTTTGAAAGATAGAACTGGAGGAAGAACGCTGCCTTCTCAGTGCGCAGGTCCCCAATGTTGGAGCTGTTGTGAGATTCGTAGACACCATTATTGGTGAATCCACAATCTCTCCATCGGAGATTAAAGCTGGTTGCACTGTTGAAGCAACAGGCTCGTCTCCCTTCAACATCAAAGACTCGCTTAGTTGAATTGATGTTGAAGCTGGATGTTCGACCTGGACGGTTGATGTCAAAGCTGCGAAACTCACTGCTGCTTGGGCTGAAGTGACGGGCTTAGAAAGAGACTCTTGGTCCTTAGACTTTTTCCTGGACATGATCTCTTTTTCCTTTTGCTCCTCTTTAGAGCGTTTATCCTTCTTCTGCCTCTCTTTCTGAAATACTGGCACCTTTGTATGAGACAGTGCTGATACCGGCTTAAGCGTCGTCGCCCGTGGTGACAAGGTGCCAGCCACTGGTAAGCTTTTCTGCCAGGGTGCCGTTTTGAGCTTCAAAGCTCGTTGTTCTCTTGTCGGCCTGGTGAAGGCTTAACAGTGGTGACAAGTCTCTACCACATGTCCTGCTCCCAAACATAACAAACATAATGAATGTCCATCAGTCGGGGGCATTTTAGCCCCACAATGGACACATTTATGAAAGGGTTCTTTTAGTGGCATTTCCTCAGAGAGGAGAGAACAGGAAATGAAGTAAAAAGAATAGAAAAAAGAATATATATTTTGTATTTTTTTTGACAAAAGGAGTAAGAGAAAAGGGATTTATGAGGTTAGTACTCAGTCGAGTCGTAATAGAGGAACCTCCAGAGACGACTAGCCACAATGGTGGTCGAAGAGGAACTGAGGGAATGGGTGGGAGCTGCGCTAAGGACCACGCGTGAGGGGGAGGGGCTCCCTCCCAATCTACCTCAGCTTTAGAATTTCCGGAACAGTCTCAGCGCAGGCGCAGAGCCCATATGTCTGATCCACAGAGACCACGAAGAACTCTATCTGACATCAGAGGAATGCTGCAACTCAGGAATTATGATATGCATTCCAGGCCTAAAGGAATCTTGAGCGCCATCTTTTGGTAGAAAGGTGGGGTACAAATCAAATAAATAAATAAATCTCTTTAGTGGTTACGCTTAATAGACTTGTAAAACAAGCATCGCCGGGGCAGAACGAGGCCGAGCATGGCCCCGCTCACGCCCCGGTGAGGCCTTACCTTCTCTTCGGGGCGGCTTGCGCGCTCCGTGGAGAGCTGCCCCAGCCGCCCGATCCGGCGGAGAACTGGCCGCTGGGTTCGGGAGGCCCCGTCGCGTCACTTCCGGCACCGGAAATGACGCGACGGGACCGATCTGCGCCTGCGCAGAGGCCCCGTCGCGTCATTTCCGGTCCCGGAAGTGACGCGACGGGACCGCCGAACGCCGCCGAGACGCGGTAAGAAATTGTTCGAGCGGCGCTATGCGCCGCTAGAAAAAACAAGGCGGGGAGGGGGGCGAAATAAGGCTCGGGCAGCGCGCCCAGCCTTATTTACGCGTCTAGTACGCATCCTATTGGGCAGTATAGAAATGTAATAAATAAATTATTTTATTTTATTTATGTACAGGCCTGTGGCTTACGCTGGCTCAGCTTGTCTGAGCGTGGAAAGCTAAGCAGGGTCAGGCCTGGTTATTACTTGGATGGGAGACCCCTCCTCTAGTTTCCTGCATAGAGCAGGGGGTTGGACTCGATAGCCTTGTAGGCTCCTTCCAACTCTATGATCTATATGAAATCTATCTATGAAATCTAAATAAATAAAATGTAAAAGGTATGGTCAGTAAGATCCCAAGTTCTCACTACAAAGCAAAAAATAATTAGAACTTACGGGGGGGGGGGGATTGAGTGGTATTTTACCCATCACATCGCCATAAATAATGTATTTTAAAATGCCTTCCTTTAAAGAAAGTAAATTGAACTCAAACCAAAACTGTTTTCTTTTTTTGGTTTAGGAATTTTTTCACCCACCCAAGCTATGAAATGTTTGTCAAATGTATAATCAATTCAAATAGTTATTTTATTTATTTTATTTTTATTAATTATATTTATACCCTGCCTTTTTTCCTGCAAGGAACCCAAGGCGGCTTACATAATCCTCCTCCTCCACTCCTCCATTTTATCCTCACAACAACCCTGTGAGGTAGGTTAGGCTGAGAGTCAGTACCATTTGTAAAGGGGTGTGTGTATCACAAATACCTGTACAGGGTTAGGAGATATTAATTTGGAATATTTTATTATTTGTGCCAAGGAAGCAAGCTTAGTTATGTATAACAGAACAAGAATACCATACACAAATATTCTGAACACAGAATATTAACTTCAAAAAAAGTTCACTATAAATATAAATGTTTATAAATAATAATAGTTCTGAAAACCAGCTGTTCAACTAGGAAGAAGAACATTTTTTCAACGGAGTTATAAAACATTTCTCAAGAGAACAAGAATTATAAAGCTAGTACTGCCAAGATTTAGTTTTCATACTGACACAGAGATCCCACTGCTAGTTATGGCAGATTGATTTTGGAAAGTGCATCTGGCGCTTTCCTCACTCATAACAGACAATGGGAAAACCCACTAGTTCACCACTCCCCCCTCAATAAAAGTTCTGATGTTTGTTTACAAATCACTTCACTTTGTTCATTTACTAGTGGAATCTGGGTATCAATCTAAACTAACAATCTACTTAGTTAAAAACTAAGTATTCTAATTAAAATACTCACTGTACACTGCCAGGCTACATAAAACAATGCAAAATGTTCTGTTGCAATGGATCTCTTCAATGAATAAACTTTGCCCCAATCAAGACTGACTTGTATAACATTTGTACACATTTACTCTAGCCTCAGAAGCCTTGGGGAGTTTCTGTCCAACTCAGCAATGTGGGAGGGTTTGTTATTTTAACTGCTGGTTGATAAGGACTTATCTCTAAGTACTCAAAGGTTGAGTTCAACACACTTAAAGAGAAATCAAAGAACACAAGGGAGGAAGCCAAGGAATCTCTATATATTTTGTTTCCTTATGAGTGAGTCCCTGGTGAGTCTTCATAACTTTTCTTTATCATTCAACAGCCCTTCCTTCTAAGGACCTGTAGTTAGGTTCCCCTTACTTCAAAGACAAGGCATGGCCTAGACATCACTGCACAACAGCGTGACTGTATTTTATTTTATTTTTGTTTTTTTAACTTTATAAATTGCTCTTCATTCACAAGGGATCCCAAGGCAATGTACACAAAATTAAAACAAACAAATCCAATATAAAAACCATACAATTACAAATTAAAAGGCAAAACAAAAGCAACAGCAACTCTTCAACAAACAAACCAAACGAAGACATAACGATCAATGAAGTTTTAAAAAATTAATGTTTATTTTTAAATGTTAAAATTCTAAAAAAAATTCCAATATTTAAAATGCTTGGGCAAAAGGGAACATTTTAATTTGGCGCCAAAAATAAAACAAAGTCAGCACCAATCATATCTCCTTTGGGAGTGCATTCCAAAGTTGAGGCACCACCACAGAGAAGGCCCTTTTAAAATAAATGTATAGTATATTTCTTCTACCGATAGTACTTGGAGAAGGGCCTTCTCTGAAGAGCTTAATGCATGAGAAAGATAGTATGCATGGTGTGGCGTAACCCCACAATTCAGTTCCCTGGTGTATGTCTGCTTTAGAATATTTAGTGAGTATAGAATGTTAAACTGAGTGGGTGTGGTTTGTGATGTCTTCGAAAGGGTGGGGGGAGGAGTATATAAGGAGTGTTTGAGTGATGTCAGAGTTAGTCGGGTTAGTGTGTTATGGGAGAGTGTTTGGAGTGTGGGGAGAGTTGGGAATTAGGTTAGTTGGATTATTTGTATCTTGTCAGGAGTTTTAAGAGGAATCAGTGATTGTATGAGGAGTGAAAATATTTAGAATTGTAGGGACTTAGGTTAATTATAAAGTGTTTGGGGTAGGCAGGTTTTAAGTTATTTTCTGGTACTAAGATTTTGAGAATTAAAATAAACTTATTTTTATTTTGTTTGCTACCCAAATCCTACGTGTCAGCTTGGCGTTATTACCTGCTTTACTTTTAAATCTACACACACACCTTTGTACCCATAGCATCATAAATTTAAAAATAGATCCTTCATAACCAGCATTAATCTTTTCCCTCATTAGTAGGGGAAAGGTTTCATTTGACCCTCCCCTCAGGTTTTCAAGGATGCTTGGCCTGGGAAGGGTTTATGCACCTGGTCCTAAAGTGAAAAGGGCTGTGTCGTCGCACATGGTCACGACAGTCCTTCAGGTATTTGGGTCCCAGGCCATGGGTTTAACAGAGCAATCCTATGGTCCTGGGGAGAGCATCCAAGGGACCATAGGATATGCCAGATTCCCTATCCCAGGGCTGTAGATAATCCTATGAACTTGCGAATGAATCTGATATCAAATCCTTTCCCACTCCCCCCACCCCCTCACAGCTGTCCCACAACCTCATAGAGGTCAAAAAGGAGGCTTTCCAGTGGGCTGGGAAGAGAGGGAAGAGGAGAGGCTGACTTTTTGTGAAGGATCAGCACCCGGATCCTTTGTGTGAGTTCGGCGCTTAACGGGTTAACTGGCACTGAGTTACAGCCCGTACAAGTAAGTGAAACCGCCTAGGAGGTTCTCGCACACAAGAGGAAACTAGAGCCCTTTAAATGACCAAATAAGGCTTTATTTATTTACACAAGATACGGAGCGGAACTAACAGCTTTCTAGGAATACTATAATGTCAACACAACCTGAGGTGACCTCTACGTTTGTCAATGAAACAGGCTCCCAGGCTAGCGCATTGGGATTAGTCAGTTACCTTAGACTAAAGACTTTACGCTAGTCAATTGCAGCCTGGCTCCGGGTCGGCCGATCCGGGGATGAGAACAGCTTACTCCAGCCGCCGCTTGGAGGATGAATCTTGTTCCAAAGCGCCCTGTGTTCCCAACAACCCCTTACCGGAAGGGAGAGGGGTTTTCTACCCCTGAGTTCCCGCTCTCCCCACCCTCCAGGTCAGGTGGGGGCTTATGCCTGCCCCTTCGTATCAGGTGGGCTTATTCCTGCCCGTGAAGAAGGTGACGTACTGGGTACTTTACAGCTCTTTGAGACTGCCCTGATAGTTTGATGGTTCTTGATGGTCCTTCCTTGGGTTTTGTGGAATTCAACCGAGACTCTCCATTGTTGGGGATGCCGGTCTGTCTGGCTGCTTCCCCTGTGACTCAATCCCCCCTCCTCGCCCCCCTCCCTTGGACGGAGACTGTGTGTGTGTGTGTGTGTGTGTGTGTGTGTGCACACTCGTGTCAGGCTTTCTCCACACTTTTTTTTTAAACTTTTTTTTAGTAGGAAGAACAGGAGGCAAAATTGTCTACGTCCTCCTCCCACCCTGCCTGGCTCTTGCTGACAGGGCATAGGATAGACAGAGGGCTCTGTCTGATCACAGCGCTCCAGTCTCTCAAGGTGATAACCAGCACCTTGAATTGGGTTTGTAGCAAATATGGAGCCAACGTAATTCCTTAAGAATTGGTGTAAGACAGTTCCATCCAGATGAAACAGTCAGAATTCTGGCTGCTGAATTTTGCACAAGTTAAAGCTTCTGAACCATTTTCAAGGGCAGCCCCACATATAATGTATTACAGTAATCCAACCTGTTACTAGAGCATGAATCATCATGGCAAGGCTATTCCTATCCTGGAAGCCAGGCAAAGCTGGTAAAAGGTGCTCTAAGCCACCAATGCCCTTGTTCCTCAAATGACAATGTTGGATCAAGGAACACATTCAAGCTGCACACCTACTCATTCATGGGGAGTGCAACCCCATCCAGAACAGGTTGAGTACCGCCATCCTGGACACAGTAACCACGGACCCACAGTGCCTCCATCTTATCAGGATTCAGTCTCAGTTTACTGACCCTCATCCATCCCATTACAGATTCCAGACACCCTTTGCAGCCTCACCTGATTCAGATGCCACAGGGAAATAGAGCTGAGTATCATCAGGACATTGATGATACATCCAAATCCCCAGATGACCTCACCCAGCAGCTTCATAAAGATGCACATGGGAGATAAGATGGAACCTTGCAGAACCACACAGTTCAAATGCCATGGGGTCAAGCAGAAGTCCCTAATACTACCTTCAAGGAGAACCACCATATCACTATGGCCCCCAGCCCCAACCAACAGAGCTGGTCCAGTCAGATACCATGGTCTATCTATTTATTTATTTATTTCATTTATACCCCGCCTTTTTTCCTGCAAGGAACCCAAGGCGGCTTACATAATCCTCCTCCTCTCCATTTTATCCTCACAACAACCCTGTGAGGTAGGTTAGGCTGAGAGGCAGTGACTGGCCCAAAGTCACCCAGTGAGTTTCATGGCTGAGCGGGGACTAGAACCCAGATCTCCCGAGTCCCAGTCCAACACTCTAACCACTATGCCACACTATGCTATCAAAAGCTGCCAAGTGTTCAAGGAGAAACAACAGGGTTACATTCACCTATCTCTCTCCTGACAGAGGTCATCCACCAGGGCAACAAAGCTGTTTCAGTGCCAAACCCTGACCTAAACCCAGACTGAAATGGGTCTACATAATCTGTTTAATCCAAAAGAGTCTGGAGCTGGACCACCACCACCCTCTTGAGCACCTTACCCAAAAAGGGGTTATTTGCAACCAGGCAGTAATTGTTACAATCTTCTGGGTCCAGCGAGGCTTTCTTAAGAAGAGGCTTCACAACTGCCTGCTTCAAGCACAGCAGGGACCTCTCCCTCTATCAATGAGGCATTAATAACCCCCTGGACAATTTGGTCGGTCCCCTTCAGCTTGATGTATGAAGTCAAGATGAACAACAGTCAAGGATACAGGTGGCTGGATGGACCTCTCCATGAACCTTGTCCACATCCTCAGACTGCAATAATTGAAACTGATCCCAAAAAAACAGACCAGACGGTTCCCTGGAAACCTCCTTTGGAACTGTATCAATATTGGCATCTAGGTCAGACCAGATACAAGTAACTTTATCTTCAAAATATCTAGCAAACTGATCACAGTAGGCCTTCAAGGGTTTTGACACATCCCTCTGAGGGTCCATATGTAACAGACCCTTCACCACTCAAAAAAGCTCTGCTGGTCGGCTATCCAAGGATGCAATGGAGGTGGAGAAGTGGAAGCATTTCACCACCCTCACAGCCACAAAGCAGGCACAATAATGTGCTCATACATGTGTCCAGGTCATAATCACTATGAGACTTCCACCATCTGAATTCTAGTTGTTGTCTTGTTTGTTTCATTGCCCCCAATTCTCTGGTAAACTGGGGAGCTGACTGGCATCTTCACTGCAGGAGAGGACACTTGGGAGCAATCATGTCAACAGCCCTTCCCATCACACCATTCCACAGTGAGACCAGGACTCCAACAGGAGCACCAGCCATGTCAACTGGAAACTCCTCTAGAGCACTGGGGAATCCTTCAGATTCCATAAGTCTCCAGGGCTGAACCAACTTAATGGGTACACCACCCCTGCAGAGGCAAAGAGTCACTGCCAATCTAAACTTCACCAGGAAATGGTCTGACCACAACAATGGGGTTACAGAGAAACCCCCTCCCAATTCCAGATGATCAATCTCACAACTAGTTGCAAATACTAGGTCCAGAGTGTGTCCTGCAAAACATGTTCGGCTGATGACATGTTGAGACAGTCCCATGATTGTTATGGTAGCTTTCAAAAAAAAACTTTACAAATTTGCATTCAAGTGACAAAGAACAGAAGTGTTAATGAGAGGGTGCAGTACCCTGGCTACTATGAGCAGGGCTCCCTACCTAAAAAGACTCACAAGCAGGGTCTAACAATAACCTGGCCTGGATCATTTGTAAAGATGGCAATAAATGCTATCACAGCAGGCTTCTTCCTAATGTGAAGATCCCTCCAACTGGCACAGTTAAGTTTAATAATTCCTCATGCTTAGCTACTGTCCAACTCTTCTTGTTCAGAATCTCCTTCTGAATCTTGTCATAATCAACACTATTTTCCACAGCGTCCAAATCGCATTTCAGTTTACTCATTCTACCATCAGCTTGCTTGTCTGACATCTCAGTCTTTTTATAAATATGTAAATGTAGGCTGCCAACTTACGGTATTTAGGGTGCAATCCTATGGCCCTCCGACCCTGCCTGGGGAGCCATAAGATAGGGCAGAGTCGCCCCTGTGACCTCGGAAATCCCTTCTGAGATCGCAGTGGTGACTCCGTCCACAGAGCGCCCTCCCTCCCCAACCTCACAGTCGATGCGGTTCTTTCCACACCGGACGGGAACTGAAGCCAGAAGACTGACTTTGGTTCCAGCGTGGGAGGGTGTTCCCAGGGGTGGGGAGGGGAGGAGAGAGGCACCACCGGCTTCTGAGGAATCCAGGCGGTGCCTCAGCCTCTCCTCCTCACAAGGAAATGTAAAACATTTAGAGGGCCAAAACTGGCCCACTAAACATTTTTTAGGGTGAGGGGAGTGAGGCAGCAATCCTATCCACCACACTCTTCCTGCCCTCAAATGGATGCTCGTAATCCTCTGGGGTCAGAGGGTTACGGGCACCCACATAGGATGGGGCTGTTATTTAAGGTATTTCCATTAATTTTTGGTCCACAAGAAGAATTTGAGCTCACTCTGCATGCTGTTTCACTACCAACCAAACATAATAATCAAGTTGAATATAATTAGCTAAATGTATTTCTATACTGCCTTAGTGAAATAAAATAGTAATAAAAACATAATAAAAACATAAAACAATAAAAGCAACATTAAAACCATGATAACAGTTTCAAAAGCCAAGTTAAAAGATGTGTCTTGACCCCCTTCCTGTATTATAACTTCAGGTTAAAACATTTCCTTGAATCTTTCTAATGTGTAGTTAGTTAGTCATTCTTACCTGTACCAGGCCTATAATCAGGCTGAGTACAATGTACATACTCAAAAACTACAATATACCAAAAGGCCATATAACAACACACTTCCTGATTTTTTAAAACAAAAATAAATTCTACAATACTAGCTCAAATTTATAAATCAATAAATCTCTGTCAAGCAGTATATGACTCCAGTATAGATCCCAATGCATAATAAAGTCATCCCATTTTTCTGCCAATTTCTCCCATTCATTGGTTTTCCAGAAGGACTTACCGTATTCCCTGAATACTGAGAGGTAGGCTACATACATGTTTTAGAGACACATGTCCTGAGCAAGCATTGTAACAATGGTTAAGCATTACATATGCATTGAGTAAACCATGATTAAGGTAGCTTTCCTGTCTCTCCAGCCTTTCAGCCTGCAAGGTGACAAGTTGGTATCTCCATATAACACTCCATGTATACTGTATGCCCTCTGGAGTCTGGGCTTATTCTACCAAGCTAAACCACGCTTTCACTATACTTTTGGAATCTTAACCAGAGTTAAGACAGCAAACCATAGTTAGTACTGATCATTGTTGTTATGTTTGCACCAACCCACTAACCTGATGGGAATTCATAAAAACTAGCACTCCCAGAACCACAATTCTTTGCAGGATATTTTTTGATAACCAGTGAATGAGAAAACTGTTAAATGTATTATATATTGACCAAATATAACCAGTCTTGGATGAGACTGATTATCTTGATCCATTTCAGTTGGGGTTCAGGCCAGGTTTTGGCATGAAACCTGGCCTGAACCCCATCATACAGGTAACCTGTATGATGACCTATGTCGGGAGAGAGACCGGGGGAGTGTGACTCTGTCGATTCTCCTTGATCTCTCGGCAGCTTTCGATACTTCTGGGGCGCCTGTCTGAGCTGGTAGTGGGGGTTACTGCATTGCAGTGGTTCCACTCCTACTTGGATGGCCAGTTCCAGAAGGTGGTGCTTAGGGAACATTGCTCGGCCCCATGGATTCTCCAGCATGGGATTCCCCAGAAGTCAGTTTTGTCTATTCATGCTATTCAACAACTACATGAAACCACTGAGTGGGGTCATCCAGAGTTTTGGAGTGTGTTGCCATCAGTATGCTGATGACACGCAGCTCTGCTTCTCCTTTTCATCTCCATCAGGTGAGGCTGTGGATGTGCTAAATCAGTGCCTGGCTAAGACAATGGACTGGATGAGGGCTAACAAACTGAAGCTCAATCCAGACAAGACTGACATGCTGTTAGTGGATGGTTCTTCTGACCAGATGGAGGGTGCTCAACCTGTTTTGAATGGGGGTGCACTCCCCTTGAAGGAGTAGGTTCATAGCTTAGGGGTCCTCCTTGAGCCATCTGTCACTTGAGGCTCAGGTGGCCTCAATGGTACAGACTATTCCCCTATCTGGACAAGGATAGCCAGTAATCAGTAATCAACACCCTGGTAACCTCCAAGTTAGATTACTGCAATGCACTCTATGTGGGGCTCCCCTTAAAGACTATTCAGAAGCTGCAGCTTGTGCAAAATGCAGCACCTAGACTAATAACTGGGACAAGAGAGTCTGAACATATAACACCAATTCTGGCCTGCTTACATTTAAGGGTATTTAAGGGGCATTTATGACAGCTGTTTTTAACAGATCTAGTTTGTACTAAATTGTTTTAGCTGTTAAATTGTTTTTAAATTTTGTATACTGGAAAAATTTTATGCTGTTTTTTATTGTATTTGTGGTTCATGTTGTGAACCGCCCAGAGAGCCTCGGATATTGGGCGGTATAAAAATGAAATAAATGAAATAAAATGAATGAAATAGGTTTTTTTTCTTCAATGTTGTATGACTCCTGCCAACAGAACAGGCATGGGTAGGCAACCTGGTGCCCTCCAGATGTTTCGCACTACAACTTCCTTTAGTGCCAGCCAGAACAGCCAATGGTATGGTATTGTGGGAATTGGAGTCCAAAACATCTGAAGAGCACCAGGTTGCCTTCCCGTCATAATGAGACGCTTTCACATTATAGACGTAATGGGCTGGTTCAGACACAACGCTAAACTATGATTTAGCATTATTTGCACAAGCCTCAGTCACATGCACTCTCCCTCTCCGCTCCTCCTCTGACATGGCCCTGAGGAGGAAAACAGAAGCTTTTGCTTCCATTTACAATTAACCACAGTTTAACATTACATCAGGACCTGAGACAGTGGTTAATTTTAACTATGGTTTATTGAAAGAAGTCAACTTCATAAACCATGGTTTGAAGTTGGCTTCTTTCAGCAAACCAAGTTATCATAGTTTGTTCAGGTTCAGACATAATACTACCGTAAATTGAGGTCTGTTGAAAATAGCTCCCAATCCCGTTGTCATGGCCAGACTGGAGGAAAGGGTAGGGTAGAACTGACAAAGCCAAGGCTCATTCACAGTTTATGTCTGAACACAGCCAATGAGTGTGTGTAGTGTTCCATATTAAAGACAGGGGACTTGTGTCTTTAGTATAGAAGGTAAAATGTTGGTATGTGTAGCTTTCCTCCACTATAGAGCTACAAATGGAGAAGAAGTGCATTTGCCAAAATTCTCTGCTCTAGGCAACTATTGAAAGCACAGATGCCCTTTCATTTTCAAAATCTAGTAATCTGAACTCTGATATAACTGTGGTTGCCTAAATAATTTTGCATTTTGATCTGTGCTTCATTTTGCAACTTTCATGGTTTTTTGGGTTTAAAAATAAATAAATCCCGATTTATATAACCCTTTTATATAACAATGAAGTAGAGTATTCTGTGGCAGCTAGAGCTACAGTTGCCTAAAGGTAATATGTAATTCTTTCTTCTATACAGCTATTAAAGGCACACAAGCTTTGTAGCATATTGAACCTAGCAATTCTAGAAGAAAAGCAGACTATGGAAGAATTTCAGCTATAATTCCATCTTCTTTCTGAATTGGAGCCTGAAGCAATAGACACTGGCATCACACTAGAAAGACCTTCAAGAAAAAGGTGGCAGTTTACTGGAGAGATTAGATACTTATCCATAAAAAGTTAATGTTCAGCAGTATTATTTTCGTATATTTCCCTGTCACCAAAGTTTCAGCAAATTTATTACTGGGAATGGAGTCTGACAACATCCACATATAGTGACACTCCTGACAGATAATAGCTCTTGACTTAACTGGAGCAAAGAAAATTGTGAGAAGCCAGCTCTATATTAACAGACCTGGGTGCTCAGAGATTCTGCTTGCAGAATACTTTAACATCCCTTTCAAATGCATGATTTTTTAATCTTCTATTATTCACCATTCCAGAATCTATTTAGATGTGGAGGGGTAAATAAATGTTGTAAATAAATAAATAAATAAATAAATGATTTCTCATCATTTTTGCAGAACTGAATTGTTTGTTTAGTGGCACAAACTCACAAGCTTCCTTTCATTTGTAGCTTTCATTTATAGTGTGGTTTATGAAGCCATGGCTGAGCCCCTCCCCCCATGCTCTGCACAGCTTTGTTGCATTAAGCCAGGACCTTCACCACATCCAGACTGGGGAACTTGGGCTTAATGCCAGAAGAATAAATCAGGATGCTGGCACATTGTCCTAGTTTGTTAACCAAAAGTAACCCAGAGTTCCCCAGTTCAGATATAGCAGGAAACTGTGGGTTATTGCAAGCCAGGATCTCCATGCCAAAGCTAGCACACAACACAGGCCTGTTACGCTGGCTCAGCTTGGCTGAGCGTGGAAAGCTAAGCAGGGTCAGGCCTGGTTATTACTTGGATGGGAGACCCCTCATCTAGTTTCCTGCATTGTGCAGGGGGTTGGACTCGATAGCCTTGTAGGCTCCTTCCAACTCTATTATGAATCTATGAAAACAGGAGGAATGGAGAGGCAGGGTGAGAGGGGTGCATGCAGTCACAGCACTCACTCATGGCTTCATAAACCATGAATATGAAGCCATGGATGATCATCCAAACATGTCCACTTTCTCAGGTAAAGCAAGTTTACAAATTTCAGTTTTTATCTAAAATTAAGGTTTGTCTATTGATCCTTCCATGCCTGGGCCTGACTAGAAATGATGTAGGCCTTTATTGATCATTAAAGTGCTGTTTGAGAAAGATGAAGCAATGACCTGGTTCGCACGGGCATAACTTATTGTGTCATCCAAATCCAGATGGAATGGCATGTTGGAAAAGGAAACAAGCCTGTTGTTGGGTTATTTGAGGGTTGTTTCCCCCTCCAACAACCCATGCTGCCCAGGTTTGGATGAAATGACAAGCTGCACCAGGCAGTTGATTAGTCAAATGGCACCCAGCATGCACCACAGCTTAAACAAGCCACCATGGTTTGTTTAACCCACGGTGATCATCATGCACACCAGCCAAATGATGTGAAAGTGGAGAAAATGGTTAGGGAGACATTTTTCTCCCTCTCTCATAATACTAGAGCCCAGGGTCATTGAATAAAGCTGAATGGTGGGAGATTCTGGATAAAAGGAAGTACTTCTTGACATAGTGCATAGTTAAACTGTGGAGAAAGCCTGACACGAGTATACATGTACACGCACACACCAGTCTCTGTCCTCCAGGGGAGGGGGGCGAGAAGGGGAGATTGGGTTACAGGGAAGCAGCCAGACAGACCGGCATTCCAGCAATGGAGGATCTCGCTTGTAATCCACAAAACCCAGGAAAGGACCATCAAGACCATCAACCTAACAGGGCAGTCTCAAAGAGCTGTAAAGTATCCAATACATCACCTTCTTCCCGGGCAGGAATAAGCCCACCTGACATGAAGGGGCAGGCAATAGCCCCACCTGACCTAAGGGGCGGGAGAGCGGGAAACACAGAGGTAGAAAACCCCTCTCCCCTCCTTTTGTTGGTTGTTGGGAACCCAGGGTACTTTTGAGTACGAACCACCCTCCAGCAGCGGCTGGAGTAAGCTGTTTCCTTCCCCGGATCGGACAGACCCGGAGTTAGGCTGAAACTGACTAGCGTGACGTCTCTGATCTAAGGTAACTGACTAATCCAAATGCGCTAGCCTGGGAGCCTGTCATTGATAAACTTAAAGGTCACGTCAGGTCTTATTGACGTTGTAGTATTTCCTAGAAAGCTGTTAGTTCCGCTCCATATCCTGTGTAAATAAATAAAAGCCTTATTTGGCAGTTCAAAGGCTGAGTTTCCTTTTGCTTGTAAGAAACCTCTTAGGTGGTTTCTTTCGCTTGTACGGGCTGTAACGCTGCACTGGTTAACCCGTTAAGCGCCGAACTCACGCAAAGGATCCAGGTGCTGATCCTTCACATAAACTATGGAATTCACTACCACAAGATATAGTGATTGGTTACCAATTTGGATGGCTTTAAAGGGGGATTAGACATATCCATGGAGGATAAGGCTATCAATGGCTACTAGTCAAGATGGCTATATATTATCTCCAATATTGGAGGCAGTATGCCTCTGTATACCAGTTGCTGTGGAACTTGAGCAGGATGGTACTATTGCACTCATGTCCTACTTGTGGGTTTCTCACAGACAGCTGGTTGGCCACTGTGTCAACAGAATGCTGGTCTAGATAGACCCTTGGTCTGATCCAACATGGCTCCTCTTATGTTCTTATGATAATTTAAGGAAGTTCATAGAAGCTTCCCATCCCCTCCTCCCCACTGCCACCACAAAAGCCTCTCTGGAGGGTAAGGGGACCATCCTTAACAATGTGAGATAGGCATGAGGTCTTCTGGATTATCTTAGGATCCAATTTTGGGTGATTCCTCCTTCCCCAGAAGCTCCCTATGCCACATTATTCAGGAGCCACACACACCCTCTAGAGAGAACTTATGGGAGGCACAGGTGGCAGCAGTGAGGAGGGGATTGTTGACTTTCCTTCTGTGAACTTCCTTAAGTTAGGTAACTTGTCTTAGGGTCCAAGCCATTGAAAGAATGGACTATCGGTGCTGGGTGATTTAGCGAAGAAATTGACTGTTTATTTCTTATTGAAATATCCACTGCATTTTGATAAAGACATGATAGAAATTTTCCGTTAAAAACTTGATAAAACACCATTTCAAAAAATCTTGCTTGAGGCACAAGACAAAGAAAGGCCTATTACATTTATGGTACCAAGATATCAAAGGAAGGCCTGGAAATATACATTTACATTTGATTGGAGAGAAACAGAAAGGACTGTATTATTACACAAGGGGGAGACAAGCCAGAGTCCCAGGTTCAGACATCACAATAAACCACCTAGGGAGAGAGCATCTCAGGGTTATTTAGCTGCTCCCACTAGTAGCAGGAGTCATCGAGCTTTCAGGACAACCAAGGATTGTCATTGCTTGCGAGCCAGGCTAATAAAAAGTGTTCTTAACATACCAAAGCCTTAATCAGCAAGACCTTTGGCCCATACCAACTAAACGTCAGTGAGACTTTTTAATAGCTTGTTTATTCACTTTGTAGGATTATGTCTCTAAAACACTAGACAGAACAAAAATAACCACTTACCGTCCTCAAATTGTGGATTCCAGTAGAAGGGTAACAATGCATGGCTCATTTTTGGAAGCTTTAATTATCCATGCATTCCTGCTGATTGGGTCTGCTTGACTCTCTTCCCCAAAATCTGAATTTTGGCAAACTACAAAAGAATTTCAACCAGGTAAACATATGTAGAGTTAATTGCACATTTTGTGATTTCTGACTAGATTTACACAAGAGATCACGCCGTGTAAATACCATATGTTTGCTTCTTGCCAAATCTTAAGGAATGTTCTTGCTAGCATTCTGTACACATACAATCAAGACAAAAACCTCCTTTAAAAGTGCAACATTTGAGCACAAGATTAAGAAAACTTAAAAATACTACAAAGAAAGAAGTGCAAAGTTGAACAACTCCTGCCCTTGGGTGCTAGCATGGCAGCCTTGCCTCTACACTATTATATGAAGTCACTAGCTGTTGCCCGCGGCTTCGCTCGCGTGGATTTTAGGATTTGGTACAATTGTCCACCTGCTGTCAACTCGCACAAACCACCATAAGTATGGGGTTGGGACATGTTGTCAAAGTATGCATCGGCACTCGCATAGTTGTTTCTATCACTGTTGTGGGACATTATAGAGAATGCATCCCAGTTTTCAATGACATGATCAACTATTTGTTCACGTAACTCCCTACCTAGATTTTGACTGCCATACATAACGAAAGATAGTGCCTAGAATAGGCATGCTCCATCGCCTACAATTGGTACGACTGTGTGTGGTATCATCACACCATTTACATTTAAACTTTCAATTTGCATTTTGAATTTTTTTTTATGGAGAAGAAAAACAAAAAAACAGGTTTAAAAATGAAAAGGATTTGGGGGGGGGGGGTTCTCCTTGAAGGCCTGCGAGAGCTGTATGGAAAGATACAGTGTCTCTACCTGAAAGTGTAACGTTTAGGCTGGGTGCTGGCAGCAGAAAACTTTTCTGACAGAAATATCTAATCTTAAAGAAGAATCAGGTTAATCCTGAGAGTCTACAGGTGATGAAGAGTGAGCATGCCAAGTTTGGGGTAGATTCGTCAAAACATGATGGAGCCTATGCGACGACGCCCCACACACAACATTCAGTCAGGCAGTCATGTAAAAAGTTTCCCTCCCTTTTCACCCCCTCAGAGAACATGGCCTAGGGGAGATTTGCATACCCACCCCTATTGGCCCCCGCAGGAATTCATACGAACATTCTAAGTGTCATATGGACTATTTGCATAACTGCTCCTATTGGCTCTTGCAGCAATGAGGTGAGGCCGATTTGCATAACTGCTCCCCTGTTGTTTTGCCCAAACGAGATATGAGAGTGGGGTGATTTTGCCCCCTTTTTTCACCCCCTTAGGGACGGAATTTCCAAAAATCCTTCCTTAGTGGGTGTCTACGTCATAAAAGCAATGTTCCTTCAAAATTTCACATTCCTAGATTAAAAGGTTTGAGCTGGGCGTTGATGAGTCAGTCAGGACTTCTTCTTTTATATATATAGATAAGGAAGAGAGATCCCTATTACCAATCCCATGAACCCATTTATGGTATTAGCTTTGTACTGCATTAGCTCATAAAATTATTAAATAATGTTAAAATTTAAGGTTTTTATTTCTAACAGCTTGAAGAAAAAGCAAAAAGTTACTCCAAAAGTAGAATTCAATGTGTCTAAAGAGAAATTATTCCCACTTCCTCAGCTACAGCTTCTAGAAGATTTACAGCCAGATTCTATGAGTAGATGCATTTGTACCAGAAGTGTTGTGCTGGAAGTGATTTAATTAAAATAATGCTGTATTTTAATATTGTTTTTGATATTTCCCTTTATTTTTTGTTTTTACTGTTATTTCGGATTTGTAAGGCACTTGGGGGAATATTTTTTTAAAAAAGGGTATAAGTTATTAAAATAATAATAAAATAAACTGTGAACTATCCTAGAAAGTTGTACCAGTACAGTAATACCTTGGATTGCAAGTAACTTGGTCTGAGAGCGTTTTGCAAGACAAGCAAATTTAAATATTTATTTATTTATTTATTTTTGACTTGGTATACAAGCGACGTCTTGCAGTACAAGTACTGTAGTACGGCTTAAATTAAAAATCTCTGTACAAATTTTTTTGGCGGGATTTCGTTTTGATATAAGAGTGTTTTGGATTACAAGCACGTTTCCGGAACGAATTATGCTCTCAATCCAAGGCATGACTGTATGTGGTCAACCCTGCTATATCACAATCAGCCAAGTTAGCACGTAAAGCAGATTTATGGCTCAAAGTGTTACAGAAACGGGACTGAGGTAGATTCATCTAGGCACTATCTTAAAGTGTTTTTAACTACCACAGATCCACTTATATTGGTATGTCAATGTGCCTGAGATACCGTATATTAAATTTAGGGCACAAGTCTATTGTCCAGACACCTGGACGATGGAAGGCTCCAATACTGGATGCTTCTGAGAAGCCTATGTTGTGCTAGGCTGTTGTTGGCAGGGCGGGAAGAATGATGGAGGGAATTTCTACCTCTCCATCTTCCAAAAAGCCTGACTTTGCTAGTGGGAGCTCTGAGATCTTCAGCCTCTCCTCTCCCCTCCCCTCCCCTTGCCTCCCCATTCCATCCACTGGCACGACACCCCCCCCACTCCGACCTCAAGTGAGGAGCCCATGGCAGCAGCCAGATGGGGCTGGGGGGGGAAGGTCGGGGGGGGATCCTCTTCAGAGGCATCTTATAGTGCCTCAGGACCATAGGATTGCTCTGCTCGTCAGATTACAACTGACATGCAATACAGTAGGACAGACTTGCCATGCTTGTTTCACATAGGATGGTACTTATTGCTAAGGTAACATATGGTGCTCAATGTCCCATCATCACTACATATATCTACAGCATCAAGTTGTCTAAGCTTCTCATTTAAAATACTGCTAAGGGGCACTCCTCCTTGCCTTCATTCTGAAGCTAAACATATTATTTATCATTCACCCTACGATGAGTACTTTGCATGGAACACTCAACTGTCTATGATATAAATCTAATACTTCTGCTACAATACACTGCAGTAACAGAATCTGACAAAAACATCATGTATGTTACCACATCACTCCACCACTTCCAAAACAGTCAATGTCAGTAGAATGTACCAATTGATTGGTAGAAATTGTCCAATTCTCCTTACAATATGACAAAATACTAGCCCCCTTCCAACTCACTTTCAGAATCAGCCAGATGTCCTATGGACCACCTTGTCTGGGTTTTTTTGTGTAATTTTACAAACATTAAGAAAGATATAGTGGGCCAGTTTGGACATTACGATAAAACCATGGTTTATCATAATGTCCAAACCAGGTTCATATCTTGAAGCTGGTCCTGTGACCCTTTTCAAACTGGGCCTGCCTGTGAAAATCGGAACCAATTGGCATTAAACAATTATGAGAGCCTTGCAAATAAGTCTATAAAATTTACTAGTACAGTCATGCCTTGGATTGAGAGCATAATTCGTTCTGGAAACGTGCTTGTAATCCAAAACACTCTTATATCAAAACGAAATTCCTCCAAAAAAATTTGTACAGAGGTTTTTAATTTAAGCCGTACTACAGTACTTGTATTGCAAGACGTCGTTTGTATATCAAGTCAAATTTTTTAAAATAAATATTTAAAAATCTGCTTGTCTTGCAAAATGCTCTCAAACCAAGTTACTTGCAAGCCAAGGTATTACTGTACTTTTTTTTTTACACTCTTGCCTGACTACACTTCTTTGATAGTCACTTGTGATAGCTCAACTTCCTGAAAGAAGAAAAGAAGATCAATGCTATTCCATTTTCCAAAAGCTTTCCTACCTGGTCACCCATTAGTGCTCATCACATATAACCAGGCAATTAGATATTTACACACCAGATTATGAGACATCTAAACATATTTTTAAGTCAGTTGCCTGACCATATAAAATTATTATGTACTGATGACAATTGAAGTGGCAGATCTTGCTAGAGAGAGATTTGCTCCTTTTTAGATGAAAAGGACACACTAACATTAAAAATTGACATCAACTTTTTTTTCAAAGTTCATCTAAGTCTGATTACTGAATATAAGACATCAAATCCAGCATTTCTTTTAATATGCAATATGCTAACCTAAACAAATATAAAGTGTCTGTGAAAGTTAAACTGCATTCCAGAAGGATGGACCAATGCAAATTAAAAAGGCAATTAACTGTTGGGATACCACCAGTAAATTAAGCAATGCCATCTGCTTCAGAAGCAGATAAAGCACAGACAAAATTCATCACTTAATCTGATTTGGAATACAAAAAACCAACAACCCCAAAAACCTTTTACTGTCTAGTACATGCTAAATCAAACCACATCATCAACTTCTATCAGTAGAGTTTTTCACATAAAACATTGCACACCACATCTGACAGCATGTTGTATCAAAATGTATCATGTTGTATCAAAATGAACACCTATGGAAATGCAACTTGTGGAGCTACTGACTGAAGAATCAGGTTAAGAGCATCAGGCCTGTGGCTCACGCTGGCTCAGCTTGTCTGAGCGTGGAAAGCTAAGCAGGGTCAGGCCTGGTTATTACTTGGATGGGAGACCCCTCCTCTAGTTTCCTGCATTGAGCAGGGGGTTGGACTTGATGGCCTTGTAGGCCCCTTCCAACTCTATGATCTATGAATCATACGTAAGAATGAAAGGAACCCTTCCAACTGAAATACAAAATGAAGTTATACAACATATGAATTTATCAAGCTTATCTTAAAATGAAGTATTGCAGTGAATACAGAGCCTCCTTTTTTCATTTTCAGCTAAGCCTTGAAGCTCAGTTGTGATCCTACACAAGAGACTATCTCTCAGCCTACCTATTCTACTTCACAGAACTGTTGTGAGGGAATTTTTTTTTATACCGATACACTGAAATCCATCCTGAGAGATAGGGCAGAAAGAAACCAAGTTTTTTGCCCTAGCATATCTTATTAAGAACCCATTATAGAATTTAAATTCTACAAACTTATTTGTAACAATCTCTGTGCATGAATAGAAAGGACACAGTGAAACTCTCTTATGATGTAAACTCAGCTCTGAAACTCCCTTCCAAACATGTATTATTAATAGATGCCCTAGCTACCTAACAATGCTCCATGCTACTTACAAATGTTAAAAAATAAAATAAGGGTGCAACATTGAAGGAGCAATCCTATGGCTCCTAGACAATGTTGGAGGGACCATAGGATACTGGGAATTCTCCCCTCTGAGGTCAGAAACAGCACTCCGACCTTGGAAGGGGAAGTCAGAGATCCATCCCCCTTCCCCACCCCCTCATAGCCAGCTAGGAAAGAACTGCACTGACTGGCCTCCAAAGTTGGAAAACTGACCTTGGAGAGGGGGTAAAGGGGGTGTTTCGGTGGGTACGGAGGGGAGGAGACCAGAGAGACCAGGATACGAGCTATCCTGAGCCTCTTCCAGCCTCCTTCCCCTCTGAAGGGCCCTTGCTAGATGGTTAAAAAAGCCCATCTAGTGAAAAATACAGGGCAGGAAGATAGGGAGGCAAAGATCACCTCTGCCACTCCTCCCGCCCTGCACTGGATGATCTGAAGCCTCCGAGTCCGGGGGCTTCAAATCATCGAAGATGCAATTGACAGGATTGCGCCCTTAATCAATAAATAGCTTAGGCCGCAATCCTATGCATGTTTAAACAGAAAAAAAGTCCTATAATCCCCAGCATTTCCCAACAAGCATGGGTTGTAGGCCTTTTTTCTGTCTGAACATGCATAGCATTGTACCCTAAATAAATCTCAGTCGATTAATCACGAGTTTAGTTAGTAATCTATTGATCAAATTTTTATATGGGTAAAAACCATAGTTTTGAAGCAAGAAGTATACTTCCTTAGATTTTAGTTGATGCACAGACATCATTCTAGAAGCATCTCTCACTCACTCCTATGTGAGAGAAAAGAGATCTTAAAAGAGGCAAAATCTTTTAAGATGGGGCTGTCATCTACAGTTTTTAAGTACATGTATTGGGGGCATCTTTTTAGTAAAGCTAATTACATGGCAGACCTAAAAAAACACACCTTGTTTTTTTTATAGAACAATAGTTCAGTTTAGTTTTTTTTGTTTATAACACTAGGTCATCACAGTATAAGATAAGAGCAATAATAACCATTTCATACATTACATATCATAGCAACATATAGCAATATACAAAACCAGGCACAACAATGCAAACAAAGTAAAAATCTGAAAACATGGGCTAGCTAGACCAAACTCAGGGAGCATGTTAATTGGCTGATAACAGACTTTTTTTGGTAAACCTAAACTTACCCAAGAAAAAGTCAATTCTGCATGAAAATGATATGAGATTTGGCCCTAAAATTTGCATGCTTTATTTGCTTTTATATGCAGCTTTTCTGCCAAAACACTCAAGGCAATGAGCTGCTCCAAGTGTTACATATGTATCAGAAGGGTGTGTGTATACATAAATTATTAATATCACAATTGCCAACAGTGGTAAGATTGCCTGCCTGAGCACTCACATAGAGGAGACATATGTCAGTCCACTACATACAGTGCTGTAGGTTAAAAGGAAGAACTTGCAAACATAGATGTTATAAGATCAAGTTTAACTATTAGACATTTGTACAGTGTGACACAAGATCACATTGAAAAGAAGATTGGTTGCCGATTTGATAGAAACTTAATAATGCAATCTTATAGATGTCTACACAAAAGCAAGTCCCACTGAATTCAATGGAGTTTACTCACAGGTAAGTGAGTATACAATTACAGCCTAAATGTCTCATAAAGTATTAAAAAAAGAAACGTATACATCTCTAATTCAATTTCGAATTCCTAATAAGATCTGCACTATAAAATATATGTAGAGAAAATCAGTTCAACCCTTTCAAGACAGAGAATATTCAGGAGAAAATGTAATATCACCAAATGGCTACAAGTAATTTGCTTAAATGAATGTTGCAATGCATTTCCATAATTATCCTTTCTATTCTTAACTATATTGTATCTTGGGCAAATGAGCAAACATAGATCTTAAAAACCAAAAAGACATTTTGTTAAAGTCATGGGGTAGTATCCAATGTTAGTCCTACTTAGTGTAAACTCCTTGAAATGAATAGGATTTAAGTTAATCGTGACTAACTGAAGTCTCATTCATTTTAATAGATCTATTCTAAGTAGGACTAATGGTGACGTCACAGTGGCAATTCCTAGGTTGTTTAATCCAGGAACTGTGGGGATGAGCGGAGATGCAAGTCGCATACTCATTGTTTCTGCATATATATATATATATATATATTTGTGAATTTCAAAAAAGTATAATAAAACCAAAAATGATTTTAAAAAATAAAAAAATAGTTTACATTGCATAAAGGTTGGGTATATCAGTTGCAATCAATACATAAGAAATATATGCCTATGTATTACATATATATAAGGAAATATACTACTGTCAGTAGAAGTAGTTAGGCATAAGTTTCAACAAAGGCAAGCCAAATATCTCATTATTATTACTACTACCACTACCAGTATTTGTATACCCCTCCACATCAAGATGATTCTGGAGCGGTGAACAATAAAAATACAAAAACAGATAAAAGAAACAAAAACAATACATTGAAAACTACGGTAACTAAAATTACACTGGTGGTAGAAGAGCAAAGAAGGCTGCCTGGAACAAGGTGGTCTTCAGCAGGTGCTGAAAGCAGCACAATGTCAGAGCCTGCCTGACCTCCAGAGGCAGGGAGTAAGGCTCTTCTCTGGGTAGTCTCCAATTGGGCCAAAGGTCCATGAGGAGCCACCAGGACCATGCCATCAGATGACCTCAGCGACTGGGCAGGTTGGTATGGGAGGAGGCGCTCTCTCAGGTAACCTGGTCCCAAGTTGTTTCAGGCTTTGTACACAAGTACCAGAACCTTAAACCTGACCCAGTAGCAAATAGGTAGCCAGTGCAGTTCCTCAGCAAAGGAGTTGCATGCTGAAAAGGGCCAGCTCCCGACAAAAGCTGCACTGCTGCATCCTGCACTAGCTCCAGCTTCCAGAGCAGCCTTAACGTCAGCCTCACATAGAGCGCATTACAGTAATCCAGTCTTGCGGTTACTAGCGCCTGTATCACTGTGGCCAAGCTATCCCTGTCCAGGAGAGGCCTTAGCTGGCAAACCAATCAAAGATGGTAAAAGGCACTGAGCCTCCACAGTCACTTGGGACTCCAGCGACAATGATGGATCTAGGCATACCCCCAAACTACGAACCTGATCTTTCAAAGGGAGTGCAACCCCATCCAGAACAGGCAATGAGCCTATCTCCTGGACTCGGGAACCACTCACCCACAAGGCTTCCGTCTTGTCAGGATTCAGCCTCAGTTTATTGGCCCTCATCCAGCCCATCACTGAGTTCAGGCACTGATCCGGGACTTGCACAGCCTCTCCTGATTCAATAGTCATAGCGATATAGAGCTGTGTGTCATTGACGTAGTGATGGCATGCGTAGGTGGTGTCTAAATACCACCTGCTCAAAGGTTGAAATAGTCAATAAATCCTCAGTCCATTACGTTATTGGGGGTGGCAGTTTATCCTTCCAATACTGTAATATCAGCCGTTTAGCTGTCATAAGGGCGCAGAAAATCCATTTACGTTGACCTTGTTAGATTCCAAGAAGCAGGTAAATAATTAAGTAAAACATGTGCATTCATAAATTTTAAAGAGTTTCCCAATACAAAATTTATTCATATTATAACCTCCTCCGAAAAGCAGGCAGCTATTGAGCATTGCCAAAACATATGGGTGAAGGAAGTATTAGCTGTATCACACCTCCAACAGTTAGCTGACTTAGCCAAGCCTTTATTGAAGAGATGTTGCAGCATCCAATATACACAAAACAGAAGCATTTGCTGAATAAGACTGTGCTTTCCTCATGTATCCTTACTAAAGAACATATATGGATTTTCTAATGTATCTTTATTCTAAAGCACAGTCGCCCTCTTGGCTTTTAGATGAGTGGAGGACAGAAGAAATAAAATGTACAGGAGGTGGTGAAGACTGGTAAGTAATGGGGAATAGTGGAATGTGGGGGAAAATACTCTCAGGTAGCGATCCTAGGTATCAGAATAGGGGCGTTACAAGCAGGTCCCCATTTCCATCTTTAAAATACTGGAAGGGAAGATGAGATACACACACGCACACATACATATATATGCCTGGTGGTGCGGATCTGCAGATTGTGTGGCCGCAATGAAAACAGCCCCGCGCCGCGGTCCTACCACCACGTAGCCAGCTATCCATGCCAAAGGTGAAGAGGCTCCTTTAGGGCACAGCAAAGCGACAGAGACCCCTACACGGCAGAGCGCCCACGGACAAGGAAACCCGGCAGGGAATTCCCGCTACAAGAGGCGTCTGCCTTCTCTCTCCCTCTCCCTCTCCCTCCCTCGCGCCTTATGCCGCCACAAAAGGAGAAACCGCTCCGCCTCAGCTCGAGCCAACAACGTGCCTTCGCCAAATAACTTACCTCAAGGCGCCCGTTACTTTCCGCCGTCTTGAAGCCACTATCGGCCATTGGTCCTCCTCCCACCTGCCGGGCCGTCAACATTGCGTCACTTCCGGCATCACCTGACACAAAAGCAAATAGCCTCTGCCTCGAACAAGCCTACATTTGATAGCTCGACTTCCGGCTCTAAAAGCCTGCGGAAGCCGTTGCGGCGCTTGAAGGCTTACATAAACGGGTTTATTCGGGATGGGGCGTAAGACGTGTTTAGCCTAAATCGCTGTTAATGCTAATGTGAAGTCTGACGGGCTATAGCCATTT
Organism: Shinisaurus crocodilurus; assembly: GCA_021292165.1. Classification (NCBI taxonomy): domain Eukaryota; kingdom Metazoa; phylum Chordata; class Lepidosauria; order Squamata; family Shinisauridae; genus Shinisaurus; species Shinisaurus crocodilurus. The sequence goes on from CM037878.1 coordinate 59,564,295, forward strand.
GAATTACAAATGCCTCCCGCTTTCTATTCCGCAGTAACTACCACCGCTAACTCATAAATAGTACGGGAGAGGTTAGACGGCTGCTTAAATTTCACGTCTTCAGGAGACAGGCTGTAATCCTATATCTTCTTACATGGGACGAACACCCATTGAACCCAATGGGATTTCTCAGACATGCACAGCATTGCACTGTGAATTAGCGAATTCTGAGTTAACTGAAAATCCATGCCTTCATCTATTCATCCAATTAAAAAAAAAAGATGCCGCCATAATCATTATGGTACCACGGCCTAAGGCAACTATAGTGTTTCCTGCCCGTGTATCTCAAAACGAACACCCTAAAGCTGTCAGATTAAGGGTTTTTGGGGCTCTCCTCATTTTCGTGTGTTGATTTTAATGTTATCCAGGCGTGCGAGAAAATACTAGTAGTACTATTCTTAACCATTTATGCACCCCAAATAGGATATTGCAACTGACGTGCCACCTTTATAACAAACTGGAAATTGGTAATGTCTTTAGGGATTTGGTACATTTTTGCTGGCTCAGCTTGTCTGAGGGTGGAAAGTTAAGCAGGGTCAGGCCTGGTTATTACTTGGATGGGAGACCCCTCTAGTTTCCTGCATTGAGCAGTGGGTTGGACTCGATGGCCTTGTAGGCCCCTTCCAAACAGTTTCTAAAAACCCTAATCCCAGGCTACTCGGTGGGAAGGAAAAATAAGTTTCTCCAGAGGCTCAGGCGAACTCTCAATTGATTTTCGTGTTTTATGATTGAAATTAATGGAAAGATCGAACTTTGCAAACCACCCGATTCAAAAGGTGTTTACTCGAAAACTAGACCTATTGAGTTCAATGGGACCATCATTCCAGTCCCAGGGACCCCCAGGGGCCATCACTCCAGTTTCTCATGGTCTGGCATTGCTATTCTCCATTTCAGTGTGGTTAATAGTTTATTTAAAAGGCTTTCAAGCCGCCTTTCCAAATGTCAGTATTTTTACAAAGCAGCGAACAGAATATACTAAGTCATATTAAATGTTATAGTTATTATTTTAAAGGTGTTAGTATTTGTATCGTTTTGTGTGGGTTGTTGGCCACCCTGGACTCTTTGTGAGGAATCAAATAATAAATAACAATAACGCAATAATAATAAAGCAAACATCAAAATGGACGTTTAAAATAATAAAACAGAGCAATATAAAACGTCTCATTTCCTTTCTCTCCGTGACCCATTCCATTCCCTCTCAGGATCCACTCCTCGCTTTATTTGTAGCGTGTATTGATCTCAGTAGAGCCCTGTCACGTCAATTGTCCTTCGCAGCTCCCATGATTTCCTAATGAAGTCCGACTGGATAAGCTGCCAATGGACATTCTTGTCCTTCGTTTTAGTACGCTGAATGTGTGGGAAATGAGCCCCGGTTTAAATTTAACTCACTATGGAGTGGTTGGTTCCAGGGCACATTGGTGGCTATTAGGAGCCCACGCGGGCACGGAATTCACGGTTTCACGCCTCCGTTGGAGCCTCCCTTTTTCGTGCGCGCAAAGCCCGCTACTGAATCCGGTCCGTTCGGTTTGTTCTCGTTCGCACAGACGCCGCCCCCACCCCAGTACTGCCTAATCAAGCTTGGAGCGCTAGTTGCATCGACAGCCTAGCAAGGTCCGCCGCGAGATCATGGCTCAGTCTGTGCTGGGGGCGCCTGCAGTGGCGGTGATTCGTCTGTGTAATCCTCCGGTCAACGCGCTCAGGTAAACTGCAAGGGAATTGCTCGTCCCCGAGCGTCGGTGGACGCTGGAGTCTAGAACTCTGCAGCCAGTCCTCGGCCTTCCTCGTAGAGGATGGGAACTTCTTTGCAACGTTCAACTACAAAACTTATTTGGACCCCTGAACCAGGCTTGGCCTCAAGTAGATCTGTGCAGACCGATCTTATGCAGATTTACTCGGAAGAAGAAATACAATGGGAAGAAAGTTCCATTGTATTTGGTGGCGCTTACTCCTAAGTAAGTGTGCATATACGAATGCACGCCTACTTGGATAGGATAGAATGCACACCTACTTGGATCCTATGCACACTTCCAGGTAAGTGTGCATAGGATCGCAGGCTTAGCTGCCTTGCTCAGAGCAAGTTGCTCTTGCTCGTCTTTCCCTGCTTTCCCACAAGCCAGCGGGATCTGGAGTTACTTGAGTTTGCTACAGGGTCAGTTTTACCGTCGTTTTGTTGACAGGATGAACAAGCTAAAAGTGCTCATACGCTAATAGGGCTGTAAAGTGAGGTGGTCGTGACCTCAAAGGATGTGTCCTCCCTCCCTACCCCCCGCCAAGCCGCTGTGCCTTCAACAGCGGCATAATACTGTATAGTAAATAATAGGATGTTTTGGAAGATACATCCCTGGAAGAGGGTATCTATTAGTCCATTGCTCTGAAGTTTAGAATTGCCAGAAAGGGGGGGTGCGGGTAGAACAAATGACTAAGCCTCAAAGTAGGAAAGCTGATGCCTTAGAGCTCAGACAGCTTTATTTATTTCAATGTCTGCAGCCCACTCCCACTTTCCATCTTAAGACTGTAAAGCCACTTTTTCCTTCCCTTCCCTTTTTTGTGCTTTTTGCAAGAAAAAAAAAGAGAAAGAGCAAGGGAAAGAGGTGAGGGTTGGAATAGTGAAGCTAGAGGCTGGGAGCGGGGTGAAACAGCAAGGTAAAGAGATGGGGAGAGAAATACTGAGGGTAGGGGGGAGGGGAAATAGCAAGGCAAAGGGGTAGAGGGGCGAGTAAGAGCTGAGCTAGAGGCTAGAAAGGGAGAAAAAGAAGACTACCTTAATGTTTTCCAAAGTTTTTATTTATTTTTTTTAAAGTTTTTTTGAAGGACAGGGAGTGGAGAACTTCATGGGTGCCGTTGGAGGTCCCTGCAGCCGTTGTGGCACCCATGAGCACTGTGTTGGGGACCCCTGCTGTAGGGCCCTATAATGGCATCACCACCAAACCCAGGAGAAACATTTGGCCATCGCTGCTGCTACTACTACTACTACTGGTTATGTCACATTATGTCCTATGTTCAATAGGATAGGTGGTAGCCTAGCCTGATGTTAAATTTGGGCAAAGTAAGTAAATTGTAATGCTGGCATGGTATAAGTTTCTGCAGGGGGAAGAAGCCAGTCATGAGATGAAAACTGGTTAATATTTAAACCCAATGTTTCATGTTTTCAGGACTTTAGACACTGTTGGTCTGAGCCAGGGTAGTGAACTCAATTTGAAATATTTTGCTAGTTTGCTATTAAAGCAGTTGTTTTTCCAATTTAACAAGACATTTTGAATATTAAACACATACACATACATCCAAACAATTTAAAAAATCAACAATAAGTAATCCCACAACCTGATTAAAAGCCATATCATATGCTGCCAAATGCCTGAAAGTAGAGGAAAGTCTTAACCTGGCCCGCAGGTGATGTTGGCGCCAGGTGGGCCTTGATGGGGAGTTTATTCCATAATCAGGGAGGGGGCACTACCAAGAAGGCCCTGTCCCTTGTTGTCACCCTCTGAGCCTCTCTTGGAGGAGGGCCTTAGATGATTACTGTAATCTATGGATAGTTTCATGCCGGGAGAGGTGCTCCATCAGGTATTACGGTCCCAAGCCATGTATGGCTTTATAGGTCAAAACCAGCATCTTGAATCAGGCTCAGAAACTTTTAGCTTACTGAGTTCATTTGTACTGCAAGGGTACAATAGGATGCTTTTGGTGGCACTTCTGTCACCATTTTGAAAGATTGCTATTCCTTGTGTTCATCTAACTGCCCAATCCTATGCATGTTTACCTCAGAGTAAGTTCCACTGAGCTCAATGGATCTTATTCCCAAGTAAGTGTGCATCTGATTGCAACCTTAAGCCATATACTTCCTAATGATTTTTGCACATGCAGTTGGGCATTGTCATTGCACAGCCAGCTGCTTCATGGCATCATTCTGCAGGCAGACTTGCCACACCTGTTTAGATCATCCCACTTCCAAAGTTAATGAAAAGCTGTAACCGCTTCAGAAACTGAGCATGCACTCAACTTGAAAGCAATCTATTCATCATTATCAGTTTGAAGGCAGGCTGACTGATCCATGTATTTGTGGCATGAAAGACACTTGTGCTGCACATCACACATTACAATAAACCCAAATCCTACATAAAGGTTTGCAGCAACCCTGGCACAAACTCTCTCCACCTGAGGAGAATGCGTGCTTCCACCGCATCGTACCCCTTCGTCCCACTGCAGCCTTGCGATCCCGTTCCCTTTACCAAGTTCTGCTCCCCTTCCCTTTACTGTGTTGCATGGCCCCCCACCCATTGCCTTGTTGTGTGCCCTCCACCCCTTCCCCTTGCCTCATCTGCACCTGCCCTCCTCTTACCGTCACTTTGTCTCTCTAAAGGAGAGAGCCATCCGGCTCTCACTGAGAGGATTCTCAGCATGAGCCACAGGGCAGGTGGCTGAGAGCAGCCACCCATCCTCTGTTTCACTCCGAGGACCCCCTCAGAGCAAAGCAGGGTGGGCAAGTGCTCCTGAGCGCCCACTGGCTGCTCTCTAGCTGCAGCACTTGCCACAGCGGGAGGGTGGGACTGGCGTCTTTCCAGAGCATCCACAACCCTTGCCTCATCTGTGCCCTGTGCCCCCCTCCTCATCTGTGCCTGGCATGTCGGCTCTCTGGAGAAGCTGTGCAACTCTCCCAAGAGCCCACCTACCTGCTGCCCAGCTCTCACTGAGAAGCGGCAGGCCCTCCAGGTGGGGGCGGCGGGACAGCAGCATAATTCATCACGCCTCCCATTCCACCACCTGAGGCAGGGAATTCACCCTGCCTCTTGGGAGAGCTGTCCCTGTCTTGCCAGCCATAGTACGATGTAAATTAAAGCATACAAGTGAAGACTGTGCAGTACAAAAGTATGGGAGCATATATGCCTAAAGGAGCTGAGATAATTTCAGTTGCGTCCAAAACAACACTTTCCTGCTCCCCTGCCTACAGCAGCCCCTCCAGCCCCCTGAAAATGCTATACAGATGATGGGGCTGCTGAATGAGGTGAGCTGTGTGGGAGGGGGATCCCTGCAAATCAGGCAGAGGTGCCTTCCGTGAGCAGAGCCCTTTGGTCCACAGAAGACAGATCCTGTATCCAAGCCTGTTCTGTTATAGCCAGCGTGAATAGCCACTGTTAATAACGTAATTGTCACCATCTATTCTTTCTGCATTACATTTCCCTCTGACCTCACTGTTTACAATCCATTCCAACCATGTGTGTGTAACAGCACTTCATGCATCTGATGAAGTGGATGGTGGTCCATGAAACCTTATGCCATATTAAATATGTCAGACTTTCAGGTGCCACAAGACTCTTTGTTTTCTTTCCTGCAACAGACTAACTCATCCACCCCTCTCGAAATTGTCTCGGTGTAGGATTTGGGTTTATTGTAATGTGTGATGTGCAGCACAAGTGTCTTTCATGCCACAAATACATGGATCAGTCAGCCTGCCTTCAAACTGATAATGATGAATAGATTGCTTTCAAGTTGACTGCATGCTCAGTTTCTGAAGCGGTTACAGCTTTTCATTAACTTTGGAAGTGGAAAAACTGCTGGGGATACACCACCTTTCTACTAATTTTGTTTTGAGTATATTTGAAGTATTTGCTGCTGTTTTAGCTCCCTCTAGGGGTGGTTTACATCTTTTCAATCTCCATGCTTTCTCAATGTCAGATTTATACATTATTTTAGAAACTTGATTGAAAAGACAAAAGATTAAGGGGTGTGTAAGGCACACCGAAGAAGTGGCAGGTAAAAAATGTGGCATGGAGAACTTTTGTTGATCCTTCAGGAGTGGGGATGCTATTTTGTCCTTTCCTTAAACAGGAAAATGTCTTGGACCTGAGAGCGATGAGATGATTGTAACAATGAGCAAGGACGATATTGGAGCCACTGTACTTTGCTTGGCCTTGGTAGCTGGACTAGACCCAACAGAAAATGACAGCCGCTTAGACATTAATGGTGAATATTGGAGGGAAATGTTCGAGAAATCGTAAGGACAGTGAAATACTAAGACGGTGGGGAAATGGAAAGAGTCAAGCTGACTTCTGGGATATTTATTTATAAAATTTATTACCCGCTTTTCATTATAAAATAATCCCAAAGCAGGGTACAAAACAAATAAAACACAGTAAAATCATGCAAACGTCAACCAATAAAACAGGGAGAACAGAAACACAGATAAATAATAGTTTTCAAGATGCAGCAACACAGATTCAATCAGCCTGGGTGAACAAACAGGTCTTTAGTTGGTGCCAAAAGCTTGTAAGACTTGGTGCCAACTATATATGAGGCAAGAGGGAATTTCACAATCAGGGTGCCCGTATTGAGAACGCCCTTTCTCAGGTTGCTATGTATCAAATCCCAGGCAAATGTGGCACAGTCAAGAGAGCATCCCTACTAGATCTTAATATCCAGGCAGGTACATAAGGGAGGAGGTGCTCGATCAGGAATCCATGTTCTAAGCTGTATAGGGTTTTACATGTAGGCACAAGTACCTTGAACTTGCCTTGGTAGCTTGTTGGCAACCAGTCCAACTCCTTCAGAACTGATGTAATATGTTCCTTGTAGGCTGTCCGACCTAGCAGCCCGGCCATGGCATTTTGCACTAGCTGCAGTTTCCGGGCCAACCTCAAAGACAGCCCCACATAAAGCACATTGCAATAGTTCAGTCTTGAGGTTACCAGTGCACAGATCACTGTGGCCAGACTACCCCTGTCCAGGAATAGCTGTAGCTAGCTGTTTTGTCTCTCTGGCCCAACACCAGATGCAAGCCCTCAAATCCTGTACTGGAGTGAATGGGCCTGCTGACACGGGTGATGGAATCTCTGTGGACCACAACTGTTCTCCCCTTGCCATCCCCAGTCTGTGCCGTTGCTGAACCAAGTACCCAGGTGGGCAGAGGTGAGTTAAGGCGATTTTGCCCAGCTCCTCTGCCTAGGTCTTGGTAATTCATGCCTGGTCAGCCCCCTCATCCACAATTCAATTGTGGATGATAGAGGTTTTATTTTGGACTGACCTGGTGTTAACCAATATACCACCAGACCAGAGGGTATTCTGACAGGGCAACCTGGGTCCTGATGGCTGGGAGGCAGTCTGGCCTAGGGGACAACTTTCAACACAGTGCCCCTCATGTCTCCTCACCTGGCCAGTCCAACCCTCCTGTGCCATACTTCCCCCAGCCCATCACAGTTTGAATTATGGCAGCCCGATCCCCCCTGTTATTATCATCCAGGTACATTATGCTGAAGGGTTGTACCAACAATTAGGAAGTGCAAAGGTGTGCAAGCAGGTTGACTGGATCTTTATAAAATTCAGGCAATATAAACCCAAACTGTAAACAACAAATATTCCATATAGAATACATAAAAACATATAAAGAGCATACATAAACAGATTCAAATAAATACTGAAATCTGCCTTCCCCCCACCCCTCAGATCTTCATCCTAGCCCCGTCTCTCACTGAGATCCTCTTGTCATTACAACCACCTCCAACCTGTACCACTCTTACCCTGGCCGCAAAACAAGACAGCCCCAGTCTCTCAAACAGTACCGTATTTTTCCGTCTATAAGACGCCCCCATGTATAAGACGCCCCCCACTGGGCAGTTTTGCAACCGCACGGTTCTCTCCTTGGCTTACTTCCATGTATAACTGACGACCCTCAATTTTTAGTCTACCGATTTTAGGAAAAAGTATAGTCTTATACATGGAAAAATACTGTAACTATTTTCCCTCTTAACACCAGAGAAAATCTTAAGGGAGGGACAGGGCAGGCACTCAAACACAAAACAAGCCAAAAGCAAAGAATACACACAACACTGTTTTCAATATTTTCAGCTCTGACTGCTGCTCCCAGGCACTTTCCACCATGACAAAGTCTCTGCTCAGTCTGCCTTCCCTGGGTGTGGTGGTGGACAATCCTAAAAGGGCTGGGCCAGGACTCAGTGTCCTCAGTCCATCTCTTCCCCCAGCCCCCAGGATTCCATCCACTTACCCCCAGTGGTGTAGTGGTACATTCTGAAGTGCAGGCGCTCATTGTGACAGCCCCCATAGCTATACCCCCAGGGAGAGTCCCAACATTCAAGCAGCTGTGTTGATCCATATCAACAGTTCTAGCAGTTTCATCTCCACCAGGAGCAGCTCTTTTGTAAAGTTAATCTGGGTCTTTATTGCCCACTCAAGACCAAGCCACCCCACGATATCTTGCATTCCAACAGGAAACAGTACAATGTTGCAGGGAAAATTCATTTCCCCTCAGCTACTGTGAGCGTTGCAGCTAAGGTCAGGGGGAACAGGGAATTCTGAGGCAGGGTGGCAGATGATGTCAGTATCCTTGCTAATCAAAAAGTGCTGGTGTGGCATCTCTCTGAACCCTGGCTCCACCTCACCCCACAGCTGCCTGTGCTAGATCTTCCTGCCTGTGCTAGATGTTGACACAGTGTGGCATCTCCTTGGGAACAGGGAGCCAGATCAGATGTACTCAGTTGGACTTCCCTGCTCCTGAAGACCCAGCTGCTTTCAGTTTGCTGCTGTTTCTCATGTTACAGAGACTGTTCCTGCCACCTGGTGGCTGCTCGCATCTGCTGAGAGCTGCAGGATGAGAGTCCTTGTGGTCTGTCTGTCTATGTGTTTCATCACCTGTGTTGTCAGTATGAATCATTTTTCCCCATGAAGCTAGGTCTTTGCAAAATCCCTTGGCCACTAGTTATTGTAGAAATGGCAGCACTGCAGTATCATTAATTCATATTTCTGTGATACATCGTACTTGTGGTTCATCACCAAGCTTCACATGTGAATGCAAGTTTATTTCAGTGCTATTGCTTGACATGGCTGTGTCAAACTCCATTATTTCCTAGTTTCAAAAGGTATACTTTATAACTTGGGAACAAGTCAGTCTTCAGAAAGTGACTAGTCTGGTTCTGCAGGGTCTGCTTTGGCTTGGTTCTCCAGATGTAATATTGGTCAAACCATGGTGTGTGTTTTTCCTGTGTTTCTATGGGAGGGTTTGCACAACACCCTAAACCCCTTGGGAATTTAAGCCACACACTGTGGCTTAAATTCCCCTGTTCCTGACAGACTGATCGGGCACAGCGGGGTTAGGGTGCCTCCTCCTCCCGCCTCCATCCTCCCATTGGTATCCCAGGGAGCACTGAGGGGAGCGAAGTGGGGATGACAGCTGCCGAAAAGTGCCCAATCAGCACTTTTGAGCAGCTATCAGAGGCTCCCCAGCTCATCCCTTCCCGTTGCTCCACTAACAAATGACACACTAAGCCACAGGGGGTTTACTAAGCCCTACAACAAGCCATGGTGACTTATAAACCACCCTGCAGGAAGTGTGCTGGGTTCAGACAACACGCTAAGCCATGGTGGCTTCAAAGCCACCGTGGCTTAGCGTGTTGTGCAAACCCAGTCTATGAGAACAAGTCTTCGAGGAGCCTCAAGCTCACGTGCTTCCCCACCCCCTCTTGTGCATACAATTCTTTCCTTCCTTTCCTGGTTTGAAACAAATCATAGTTTACCACTTTGTCCAAACTGACAAACTATGGTCCTGATCAATGGGTGATAGAGTGGACTCTACCTCTTCATAGTGTAGGTGTGGGGTGCCATTTTTTAATGTTCCCTTCATGTGTAAAAAAAAGAAAAAAGCCTAGCATATCAAGAAAGAGGATCTGGTCCAGCCCACTTGTTGTAGTGGTAGTTCCCCACTTACCAGGAGTGTTTGGGGGTCTTTTTTGCATGGGGGAAGCATTCAGAAAAATGGTACCCTCAGCTGCGCTCTGAAGTAGTACGTTCACGCTGCCATCTCTGAGCTCTCCCACCTCATTCCCATCTCCTTATGCTGCATGTGTAGACCAAGCCTATGGTTTGCCTCCAGCCAAGAAAGGAGGGAATTGGTACACATGAGGGAAAGAGGGAGCACCTGAGGCCAAGGCTCGGGCCTGCAAAGCCAAACTATTATTTCTGAATGAATGTTATATGCACATTTATTTAACACCTGAGCCCAGTAGAATGTCTGTGGTCTGTTTCCCGCTGAGTTAGGGGCTAGAATAGATAGTCTTCCGCAACTTCGTGCCTTCGGTATGTTTTGAACGACAAGTCCCAGCATTCCTGACCATTGGCCATGCTTGCTGGGGTTGATGGGAGCTGAAGTCTAAAACATCCGGAGGGACACTAGGTTGGGGAAAGCTGAGATAGAGCCTCCAGTGAGTGTTCCTATGTAGATCACATATCATAGCATTTTTGAACTATTATTTTGGGACTCCTTTGGGGGATTTTTTAAAATGATGGATACTCCCCTGAGGTATTTCCCCCAGCATTTAAGTGACTACAGTATTTGGTTTATTTTAGTGCTGCAACATTACAAGCTTTAGAACAAGAAGTGAACCATGCAAATATCGATCCTGCTGTGAAAGCTGTTGTGATTTGTGGGGCAAATGGGAAATTCAGTGCAGGTAAGAACCTTTGAATTCATGCTTGTGTATGTGTATCACCTTTCTTTCTGCTCCTGTTAAAAATGGTTACATTTTGGAACTCTTCATTGGTACTGTGGGTTTGCCTATGCATTGGCTTCATTCTTGATATTTGCTTGCAGGGGCGAGGGAATGTAGGTGAATTAAATGCCAATATGTACTGTATGTTAAATGTACTAGCCTTACAGCACCAAATAAAATAGAGCCTGAGCTGCTTTCCCATATATCATGCAAAGTGCATCTTAATCCTTGAACTGGCCAGTGATTTCTCCAACATCATAAAGCATTTTTTTCCCTGTGATTAAAATGGGAAATTATTTCACAGAGTTGCTAGGATATTCTTTGACTTGCAGTTTTCAGACATCAGTTATTCAGAATAAGTCATTTAATCTGGGAACTTCAGTGATAACACAATTACAGCAGTTGTGCTTGTCCATCCCCAAAGTTCTATTAAAAAGTCCCAAGGACAGAAAATATATAGGATATGTATCCAGGAAGCAATTCATGTCCACAAAATAGATGGTGGTATATTAATAGTGTCCCTCTGCAGATGGAAGGCATCTGTCAGAGGAATAGGAAGAGGGGGCATTTTTTTGCAATTCACCTCCCCCCACTGTGCCTCTAGTTCCCCCAAACCTCCAGAGCAGATTTGGGGGGGGGGGTTGCAGAAGGGAGGGGGAAACCACTGAAAATCACCCCTCCCAGTTCCACTAAAGAATGCCTTACATCAGGAGAGGGACACTAGTTGAATACCGCTATGACTCTCTAATATCTATATATGACTACTTTCACCCTACTTGAAGTCTACAAATCTTGACTGATGTTGGTGATCATCTGCTGATCTACAGACAGCTTTAACATTTATTATATTATTTTATATTATTTATTAATATTTATATACCACCTTATGTGTTAAAAAGTCATCAAGGTGGTGTACAACAATTAAAAACCATAAAACCTTAAAATAATAAAAACAAGAACATTAAAACAAGTTAAAACATTAAAACTACACATTTTAAAAGGCTAAATTGAAAAGTTGTGTCTTTACACCCTTCTAAAGGCCATGGGAGTGGGGGCCAATCGTAGTTCTTCATGGAACACATTCCATAGTTTGGGGGCAACCCAGAAGAACTGCGTACTTATTTGGAGCGATGGTAGATTCACATGGTTTTGGTCAATTTCCCTAGGTGCTGATATCAAAGAATTTCCCATCATTCGCCAGACAGGGATGCCCAGTTTGGAGTCAGTAGTTTCTTTAATAGAGAAAAGTGAAAAGCCGATGGTGGCTGCTATCGAAGGCATGGCTTTTGGAGGGGGCCTGGAGGTCGCACTGGGCTGTCACTACAGGATTGCAAATGGGAAGGTAAATTGTTTTCAGAAACAAAAACCTTAGATAGCTGAACTTGTTTGAAGGACTCCCAAAGTCTTAATGTAAGTACCCTCCTATGGGTTCAAACCAGGGGTATTATTTCCAACCCTCACACCATCCAGAGCCCTCTGAGTTTGAATAAAAGTGCTTTACTAAAAGTCAAAGGATATTGAATACAATAAAAATGGATGTACACCACTTACAGAAATGAAAGAATATGCAGGGGGTGATTATCAAGGAGGTTGCAGCTGGGAGGGAAGGGTTAACCTCCCCCCCCACACACATGTTGGAACACCCCCCAAAAAAATCCCCCCCACATGGCAATTAAGGTTAGGAAAAAATATTTCCATTGATGTTAATGGAAGCTTTTCTTGTAAGCTTAATTGCATGAGAAGGGGGCAGTTTTCCTCCAGGTGGGAAAGGGAGACCTGTTCGCATGTAATGGCAGCACGTTGTGGGTTAATTAACCAACTATTTTCTGAGTTGTGTGCTGTGCGCGAGGTGCTTCCACTTTGTATAATCAACCGCTGATCGGCCCAATCGTAGGTTGCTGCATGACGTGCAAACCCAGATATTTTGGGTTGTTTGTGGTTAAACTGTTGGGGATTGCCAAAAGACCTGGGGAGTATATTGTGATATATTATCTCTCCCCTCTTGCTTTTGCAAACACAGCAGAGTATACCCAACTACAGGCGAAAAACGTGTGCATGCGGAGCTGCTGGTTAAAGCAGGGCTGTGCATTTAGTTGATACAGACTGTCCCTTTTGGACAGGCTGGATCTTCACCTGGTTTCCCCCTTACACTACCAATAAGACAAACAGTCTTTTGGAGGTTAAAAACAGAGTTTACTCACTCAGATCTTGCAGATTGGATACAGGCAGGCTTAAGAATGTATTTACAGTTGTGCAGGAATCATATGGTAGTCGACCTGTTCTGAACTTGGGAAAAGTTCAGAACTGCAACTCGGCTACATCTTCAGACATGTTGTTCCTACAAGTTCATGGCTCAGACTGTTTTCCCGGGGCAGGAAGAGAAGGCGACTGGTTATGCCCACATCCTGCACCAGGAGGTCTGGGTAATGTCCACAGGGTCTCTGCTCTAGGATGCAGAGACTCTGTGGTCCCAATTACATCATGCACCTATGCATGGCTTGAGGTTTTGACTGTTCATTCCCAACATAAACAACCCAAAGTTAACCTACCGTTAGTAGGTTAATTAACCTACGATTTGCCACCATGATGTGTGAAAGGGCCCAGAGAAGTGGGATAGTGGGAAGAGGGAGAGAGAAGTGGGGGAAGGGACAGCAAGGGATTGCAAATTCATTGTAATTGAAGAGGAACTACTGATTTGGGATGGTCTCAAGAAGAATTGATTGTATTTGAGGCAGTTTGGATGAGAAATTAATTGGCTGGCTTTGCCTTCTGTGAAATTTAAATAAATCCTAGTAATTATTTCTAAATTTGCATATATAAATATAAATTAGCATATGCAAATTTTATACAGATTTGTGTCTGATGGGCCTGGGGCCTAAATCTTTTAAGTGCCTGGCAGTACCCAAGGCAGCTTCCCTCCCACCAACATTTCAGGATCCTTCATGCTCCATTTTTTAATTTCCTTGTTCCCCATGTGCTCCACTATTGCACAAACATAATGCTAAACTTCTCACACAGATCCATTTGAAAAAAATAAAATGTAAACAGCAACATGCTTATCCTCACACAGCAAGGATCATCCCACCACCCCCTTTATGTAGGAACGAGAGAATGTATTTCTGGTTCGGGGATCAAAGTTCGCAAGAGTACATTTGTACTAGGCATGAAATGTGTTTAGAGTACACCTTTTCTGATAATGTAGAAAAGTCCTAACAGAAGTAAAATGTATTTTAATTTAAGAAAAGGGAAAGGGAGTCTAGCCTCCTGAAACCCAGCTTTTTTCAAAATGAGTTGACCTTTTCCACATTAAACATATATATAGTTCTGCCCATATAGAGGAGTTTTCTAGAAGAAATTGGATAACAAGAAGCTTGCTTTGCTGCTTGAACAGAACTCTTTAACCAAATATCACATCTTCGCTCCAGGCTCGGGTAGGTTTGCCTGAGGTCACACTAGGCTTACTTCCTGCTGCTGGTGGGACTCAGCGGCTTCCCAGACTGATTGGTGTACCAGCTGCACTTGATATCATCACCACAGGTAAACTCGTTTAGATATGAATGCACACACAGAGATGTCATATACACAAACAGTAAATGGTACACCTGGATATATCACACAGACACATCACAAGGAATTGAGCATCTCTGCCAGTAATATATTAGGGAAGGGCATAGTGAATGCACACTTTGCATGTATAAGGTCCTAGTTCGATCCCTGGAACTTCTAAGTGATCTCCAGTTGCAGTCAAGAAAGACCTGCTAGGCTACATGGACTGTTGGTGTGACTACATGGAGTATTGGTGTGACTCAGTCTAAGGTAGTTCCTTATACATATAAAGAAGATGAGATCAAGCAGTTTCAGTATATACCACTTTTGCTTACAGACCAGTTAGCATCCAGAGATGATTGGTCATTCAGCCTGTTTTGGCTGGGGTTGCACTCCCCCTTAAGAATCAGGTATGCTGTTTAGGAGTGCTCCTGGATGTCCAAATGACAGCAGTGTCCAGGAGTGCTTTTCAGCAGATTTGGCTAATGGACCAGCTGCATCCTTTCCTTAAGAAGCTGGACCTGACCATGTTCATTCGTGCCCTAATTATGTCCAGGTTAGATTATTGTAACACGGTCTGTGTAAGGCTGCCTTTGAAGATTGTTTAGATTAGAAGCTTTAATTGGTTCAGAACACCACCCCGCACACATAACAGTCTGGCTGCTGCATTCCGAACCTATCACCCCAGCGTTATTCCAGCTGGACTGGTTGTGAATTTGCTCTTGGGCACAATCCAAAATTCTGGTCTTAACTTTTAAGGCCCCAAACAACCTGGGATGAGGATATTTTAGGAACTTCCTCCTTTCATATGAACCTGCCCAAATGCACTTTGCTCAGAAGCCAAGGTCCTGCCGACTCCATACCACTACCCACCACCATCTGAAGTACGGTGCATGAGGGGGCCTTCAGAGCCCTTGTAGAACATCCATCCCAAAGAGGACCACACATTTCCTCATCATTTGACTTTGTGTGCAGCCAAAACATGTTTTTTTAGGAAAGCCTATGGGGTGATTTTGGATGGCCTAAGGAATTTATTTCTGTCTGCTGTGATTATTATGTTCTCATCTCTTTTGTTTTTATTGATTATATGGTTTTAAATTGTTATTATAGGCCTTGAGCATTTTATCGAGTGGCAAGATATAAATAATTTAAATGACTATCCTTTACTGACTTGCCCATATATCTACTTGACTGCCTACTGCACTCAAGACCACCAGCCTTGCCAAGCAGGTTGTCAAGTAGGTATGGGTAGTTGAAGAGCACCCCAGTTAGTCTCTGAGTGACAAGTGACTTAGGCTGAGCATCCCAGACAGAGTCAGCTGCTTTATAAGGACAACTGGAACCCCTGTGTCACTTGATCCCTGCTGAGTTGGCAGCTGCAATACCACCCCCTCACCATCAACAATAATGGTTTGGCAGCAGAGTAATGAGTTGACCAGGAAGCTGCTATGGTGAAACATAAAGTTTGACACCTGGTAGAGCCCCCACTTTGAAACCTCTGGCACCTCACCGACTAGCGCAGTGTTCTCCAATCTTGGGTCCCCAGATGTTTTTGGCCTACAACTCCCAGCATGCCCCAGCATAGCTGACTGGGGCATGCTGGGAGCTGTAGGCCAAAAACATCTGGGGACCCAAGGTTGGAGAACACTGCACTAGTGTACTGCCCTGCTGAGCCCATTGCACTTGCGTTGCTAGTCCCACATGATTTTGTCTAGAATGATCAAAGCATTCCACCAGAAACCTCCCTTGAGCCAGCTGAATGGCAAGTGGGATTTAATGAATCATAGAATCATAGAATCATAGAAAAGTAGAGTTGGAAGGGGCCTACAAGGCCATCGAGTCCAACCCCCTGCTCCATGCAGGAATCCAGGTCAAAGCATCCCTGACAGATGGCTGTCCAGCTGCACCTTGAATGCCTCCAGAGTGGGAGAGCCCACCACCTCCCTAGATAGTTGGTTCCATTGTCTTATGAACCCTGAACTCTTATTACTTTGTGCCAGGAAAACATGTGCCAGCTACTGAAGCCCTGAAACTGGGGATCCTAGATGAGCTTGTGGAAGAAAATACAGTTGAAGCCGCCATAAGCTTTGCAGAAAGAGTAACAGGTAAGAATCCTTAACCGTATTGGGCATCACTGTAACACAACAGGCAGGACCTGAAGCCCAACCTAATATAACCCCAAAAGGTAAAACACCAGAGACAATGACCAATGGAAATACTTATTTAGTATATCTTTCCTCGTTTACACGTGTATGAACTCATACACATGTACCCGACCAAACCATGTAAGGATCCTTAACCAAAACTCACAGTGTACTGCAGTAGGAATTGGGGTACCTAAATCTGATTTCCATCTCATTTGCAATAAAAAGCAGTTTTGCAGAGATTTCTATTTCTTTGTGTCTTTGTTGACAATTAGACATCTAGTGTGCAGTGACCTGGAAGGACAAAACTAGCGAGACCCCATAGAAGCACCTGAGGCCTGGCTGAATGACTGAGTGCAGTGTTCTTGGTGCAACTCACTCATGGGAAATTTTATTTCTCCAGGGTCATTGACTTTGACAACAAATGGCTGAACATAATTTAGCACCCAAGCAGCATTATTGCCAGCTGTGTCAAAACCACAATTGGCTATGTATTTGAAAACAGAGACACATTTATAACTGAGTGGTCTAGTCATATCACCAGGTTAAAGAAATGACTATTTATAAAATACAAACAGGCTTAACATGACAAACAGGTAATTAACAGTTCAATCCAGTACATGTGTACTCAGAAGTAAATCCCATTGAGCTCAATGGGACTTATTCTCAGGTAAGTTGGTAAAGGAATGCAGCCTCAGGTAAGTTGGTATAGGAATGCAGCCTAAGTCCTATGCACACTTCTCTGGGAATAAGCTCCATTGAACACAGTGGGACTTACTTCTGAGTAAACATGCATAGGAGTGTGCTGTTGTTTAGATTTTCTTAAGTTCCTGGGGCTGAGGAAACAGACTAGTAAAACAACTAGATTCTCCCACATTTGGCTACCCATGAAGCTGTGCTTCTTCTCATTACTTCCCTGGAGACAGTGGTTGGTGACATACATTTCCTAGGACCAAAAGTCAACACTTCAAGCAGTATGGCTTCAGGCTGCTGTTACTAACTGAGCCACTGAGGTTACAATCCTACACACACTTACTAGACAGTAGAGTAAGGGCTGGTTCACACTGACACGGGGGAGCGCTGCTCCCCCGCGGTTCCCGTGTCGTGTGCACGCCGACCGGAGGTGCCCCCGCGGGACAGCCGCGGACGGGACCCACGGAAAGTGACCACGGTCAGTAGTGGGGTAAGCCCCTACCGCGCGTGGTCACCGTGCCGTCGGAACAGCGGGCGGCCATCCCGCGGGGTCCCCACAGAGACGGCAGCCCAGAGCGGCCGGAGCCGCTGCCGCTCCAGCCTGTAGGGGCAAACGGCCCCTCTGGGCATCCCGGGCCTCACCCCCTACCGCCGGGGACTACGGGGTCTGCCCACACGCGCGGGGCGCCGGTCGTGTGCGGCACCCCGCCGGACCCCGCGGACAGCCCCGCGGTTCCTCCCCCGCCGGCAGCCTGGGTCGTGGACCGGCCCTAAGTCTTACTGAAATCAGTGGGACATGCTTCTGAATACACGTGTATAGGATTGCCCTGTGATTTAGTTCTGGGGTTTGAAGACATGGGAGTATCCAACGGGGCACAGCTGCTAACATAAATTATGTTGTGCTAGTATAAACTATTCTAATGCAACACCAATAGTGTTAGCTGCCGTGCTGATTTCCCTGGGAAATAGTTGCACTGGGGTAGTTTATGTTAGTGCAACATAATTTATATTAGCGGTTGCCCACAGATTCCTCAACTGGTGTGCAACTTGTGGATAGTATCCAGTGCTGTCACAGTGCTAATGCTAATGGCATTGCGCTAGCATAATCCAACGCTAGTGCAACATCATTAGCGCTTGCTAGGCAAAGGGGGAAAGTGGCAATTTATGCTCACATTGGTTTATGCTAGTGCTGTGACACACTGGATACTGCCCTGTATCTTGCGAAAATTGTCTTTTCAGTTCAGTTAGAAGCCTTATGGACAAAGAACAGAAACCTTTGTCTCTTTGTGCAATATTTTTGCATCAGCTGTTTTTATCACCACACTATGCAGTTTGTCCACCTGATGGCACCAAAACCTGAAAAATAATGTTGCTTTCAGCATTCAGCCCCAGTGTGCATAGAAGCAAATGATGGCAGTTTATCAGAGTTCCATAGTTCTTTGTGTTCATGGAGGCAGCTACTGTGCCTTTAGTTAAATGAAGCCTGGACAGTGTCTGCTTTAGTATCAGTAGCTATTCATGGCTCCTTGGAGGAAGGGTGGGATACAGATGTAACAAATAAATAGTTACCAATTAGCTGTCACTCATTCTACCCAGAACACAATGCCAGGAGAACTTCCATGCCCACCCATCACAATAATCTGCTCTGTCTGAGGCAGGTTTCCAGAACAGCAGATCTTCCGGGCATTAAGTTGCCATAAATTGCCGACAGTACTTCAGGCAGGGCAGGGAAAGGTTGGGAGGAGACTATAGCTTTTGTTGAGCCTTACATGCCCCCAGCAAAAAGTTCTTTTCTCTTGTCCCCTGAGAGTCAACCAGAGCAAGACGAGAGGATGTGTTTGGATGGGACTTAGGGTCTCAGGTGCACTAGTGTAGCACATCTGACTGCTACAGCCCACACACTGTGAGTTTGGTCTCCAGCCCATCTGCATGCAGGGATGTTGAAGAGTCCTTGGGCTCGAGTCACGAGTCAAGTCACGAGTCTTTGGACCCGAGTCCGAGTGTGAGTCCTTGGTCCAAAATGGTGACTCACGAGTCACTCCCAAAGCTGACTCCATGAGTCCCTATTAAAATCAATGGGGTTTCCCCCCAACAAAATAAGGCTACTTCAGATGTGTGGCTTAAGTAAATTCTAGGCACAAGTGTGCCTTTTTATTTCAAAACCCTGCAACTGATTTTGGCAAGAACAGACCAGGCAGACAAACCCAAAATAACCAGGCAGGCAGAGGAGGCAGGGAACTCCAAAGCAGGCAGGCAGAGGCCTTTGTCTTGGACAGTTCAAACTGCGGAACTGGTTAAGAAGAGACCAGGCAGGCAGAGGAGGCTGGGAACCCCAAACAGGCAGGCAGAGGCAGCCAAACCCAAAATGTCTGACCCTAACCCTAACCCCCCACAACAACACATCAATCAAAATAAATCTCAACATATCGTTGGGGCTGTGTTCCTGGTAGCTGTCCATAGTGGCCGAGCAGCGATGCGCCTCGCTTCCATGCACTCTTCACCGGTGATCGCACTCCTCTCCACTCCTTCTGGCACAGCCCAGGGATGTTGAAGAGTCCTTGGTCTCGAGTCTCGAGTCCCATTAAAAATATTGGGACTCGAGTCAGACTTGAGTCAGAGGGGGGACTCAGTCCAACTCACGAGTCGAGTCCTCAAGTCCGAGTCCCCATCCCTGTCTGCATGGCAGATAGGGGCAAGCATGGGTTTTGGTATCTAGGTAATTTAAGGTGCTTAGCAGACCCTCACGTCATTTGAGATGGTCTTCTCCTGAACATCTGGTCTGATATTGAAATACTAGGGAGGGACCATGGCTCAGCGGTAGAGCACATTCTTTGCATGCAGAAGGTCCCAGGTTCAATTCCTGGTGGTATCTCCAAGTAGGGCTAGGAAAAATTCCTGTCTGAAACCCTGGAGAGCCACTGCCAGTCAATGTTGATAGTACTGAGCTAGATGGACCAATGGTCTGACTCATTATAAGGCAGCTTCCTATGTTCCAATACACCAAACTAGAAGCAAGAGAAGCTCAATACAGATACTTCACATCGTACCAGACATCAGCACCTAGGCAACAACAATCTCTCTGCATTAAATTAGGCAGGTCCAGACAAGTCCCCCAGGCAGATGATATTTGTCAGCAGTTCCTGCCCGTACTTGGGTTCTAATTTTCCACAATCTCCTCTGCTTCTAGGGCATTCCTGTCCCAGAGATGGTCCTGCCCTCACTAGGGATCTTAGATAAACAAGTGTCTGCATCTTGGTAGATGAACCTTATGATATAGGTGTTTATAAAGGTTTGTGAGAGTTGCATCCCATAAATAACATTACATTATAGAGAGAGCCAGTGTGGCGAAGTGGTTACAGTGTTGGACTGGGACTCAAGAGATCCAAATTCTAGTCCCCACTCAGCCATGAAGCTCACTGGGTGACTTTGGGCCAGTCACTGACTCTCAGCCTAACCTACCTCACAGGGTTGTTGTGAGGATAAAATGGAAAGGAGGAGAACCTTGTAAGCCGCCTTGGGTTCCTTGCAAGAGGAAAAAAGGTAGGCCATTAAATAATAATAATAATAATAATAATAATAATAATAATAATAATAATAATAATATGATCTTGGCTTTCCTATATCGATAGTACATATAACAATCATCATCATCATAGATTATGATGATGTTACAGTACTTTATGCAAAGCCCCTTGCTTTCATTTTGCAAATGGATGGAGTATGTTACTCAGATTTCTTCCCACTTGTTAAACAACATAAAAAGTGTTCAGGGTATAAAAGATGCTTCAGGGACTCCTGTTCTATAGAACACACAAAGATTTGCCCCAAAGCTGACCTAGGATTATAACTAGAATTAAAATCTTTGTCTTTATTATCTGGGGCTTAGATTTCATGACAGTTGGAAAACATTATGAAATAGGGCTCAATTTACATTGTCTCCTTTTTGATACATTAATGATGCGATCCCATGCATGTTTAGACATTTTTTAAAAAGTCCTACAAGTTGAGTTGGAAGGACTTTTTTTTTTTAGTACTCATTTTCCTTTGATCGCAGGCTCGGAGTTTCTTCGAGTCTCATCAAGATTCGAATTTTTCGCTATTTTCGAGAAGGATCAATTTAAAGTCTCACAGCCTATCTCGCGGGGGTCAGCTTTCACTTGCTTATGAAAATAAAGGGGGAAAACCAGCCAAAAACAGTGAGGTGAAACTGAAATGATCTGAAACGCCACCTGGTGGATAATAGCTGTCCACCTGGTGGATAATAGCTGTAACACAGAAAAAAACGGAACAGGGAAAATACCCTTCTAACGCAGCTTGCTTTCTAATGCTAATTTCATGAATTTACATTCGATTAGGCTGAGCGGGAGGGGATTGCTCAAAACCAGGAGCTTTTTGAGCGAGGGAAATTAACCCTTGTGAATGCTCACTTCAAGGTCTACCTACAACTCCCAGCATCCAGCCAGGCATGCTGGGAGATGTAGGACTATTTTCTGTCTAAACATGCATAGGACTGTGCCCTAAGGGTGCTTCCAGACTTGAGAGCTCCTGGTGCTACCATTCAGCAGTCATTGTGCAGCAATCCCATCTATTTTTTCTAAACGGATTTTCTGTTGTAAGGAAAAAGACGGAAGAAGTGGTGGGAAAACCCAGGAGGGCTGTGAATGGAAGACAATGACATCTGGACCCCTGGTAAAATTCTTTGAATGAGGCAGAGCGATGGTGCCATAAAAGACTCATCTGGAAGCATCCTTAGAAAACCCTTAGTTTGGGTTTTTTGTTGCTATGATGTTGTGAAATTCTTTCTGCAAATATAATCCTTTTAAAGTAAACAGCTATGTAATCCTAAGCACACTTACTAAGGAGTAAGTACCAGTGAACTCAGTTTTTATAAGTAAACATGCTTAGACGCACATTACATAATTCTCAGGCTTTTATCAAGAGCAACATGTTTCACACCTCTGATTTAGGGAATGCAGGCTTGGAAAATTGTGGATAACAAAATATTTTATTCATTTATTTGATTTATATCCTGCCTTTCCATCAAAACTGGCACTCAAGGCAGCTAACAATATATATATATATTAATAATAGTTCATCTGTCTAAAATCTTTTATCAACAGGAGCATTATTTAGAGAGGAAAAAGGGATAGTTAGATTAATCTACTAATTTAACTGTTTACTTTGGGCAGTATCCTATTCCAATACTGCCTCTGCACCGCCGCTAATTCTGTGGTGCCTGTGACAGCCAATGCTAGTGCAACAGGAAGCTAGTGGAAACAAGTGGAAACGCTAGTTCCCAAAATGGGGCAGGTCAGCAGAGCTTCCTTCTGCAAGCTCTGCTGCCCTGCCCTTTTCCAGAAACTAGTGTTTCCACTCATTTCTGGTTGCTTCAAGAACTGCTAGCTTCTCGTTGCAGTAGTGGTGTGTCCCGCTAGTACAGGGGCAGTGTTGGATACTGCCCATTCCAAGTGACTTGGGAGTAAGTCCTGTTGAGGTTAGTGGAACTTACTTCTAATTCCAAATAAACATAAGTAAGATTGGGCTATACACTCCAATCCTTTGCTCTACACACTTACTTTATTTTACATGCTTTACTTCACACACTAAGGTGCTTCCAGACTAAGCTTTTAATGTGCAATCTTTCTGCCTCATTCATGGAATTTTACAGGGGGTCCAGACAACATTGTCATCCACTTGTAATCCTTCTGTGTTTTCCCACTTCTTTCATCTTTTTTCTTACTGAGGGAAATCTGTTAAAGAAGAAAAGATGGAATAGCTGTAAAATACCTTCTGACTGTTAGTGCTAGGACCCTCTGTCTGGAAGCACCCTAATCCTGAGCAACAAAGCGTGTAACCCTAGTGTTTTCCTTGCAGAGTAGGGACAGGAATTGATTTTAAGTTTGCCAGGATAAGTGCTAACCAGTTTTGTCACTTGATTTCCCTGCCCTCCTATAGGTAAACCACTGGGACCTCGCAGGCTCTGCCTGAAAGAAACTCCCAGGCTAAGCAACATGGAAGCCATCCTTGAGAAGGCTTTTGAGAAGGTAAAGAAACAGGCCAACGGGTGCCTTGCACCAGAAATGTGCTTCCAAGCTGTACGAGCCTCCGTGTACCTGCCCTTTGCAGAAGGAATTCGCAAAGAGAGAGAGCTCTTTCTCATCCTCTTGACTTCAGACCAGGCTAAGGCATTGCAGTATGCCTTCTTTGCACAAAGGATCTCAGAGAAATGGGTGTTGCCCAGCGGAGCATCCTCAAAAACTGCAGCCCCTCAGCCAGTCCGGAAAGCAGCTGTGATAGGTGAGATAATGGGAACACATGAGTCCTTTTTGGGTCAGTGAAGCTGTTTTTGTCATCAGGAGACTTATTTTGTCAAATAGGAGACTTATCAATGTATCTCCTATTTCCCATTAAGCTAGAAAGCTGAAATTTGGCATGGTTGTTGCCTATGGATCACTAATAAAAACTGTGTTGTGTTGTGAAAAATATATATTAAACTTTCATCCTGCATCTTGGGGTGCTTTTCTTACCCCAGGCTCACATTCTGTGGTATAATTTACGCATAAGTAGACCCACAATCCTGTCCTGGTAGGACTTTCACCTCCTTCAAAAAGAAAAGAAATCTATTGAGGGAAAGCATTGTTGTGATGATTTAAAGTGTTATAGGCCTCAGGTTTTTCAACTGCTAATTGACTCCTAATAGCTCTGACTAGGCCTCACCTTTGTTATATAGATTTCCTGCATTTACATTGCTGAAGGAACGATTAAGTGTGAACTTACCTTAAGTGGCTGAAACCTGAAATTCATTCTTATTCTGATCCTAACAGCCTGGTGAGAACATTCACTCAGACAAAAGCCTTTCATATGCACAATTTCCCTTGCCTGAGGCACTTTTCTCTGGGGTGACTGGCACCCCAGATCCAATGTACAGTCATGCCTTGGATTGAGAGCATAATTCGTTCCAGAAACATGCTTGTAATCCAAAACACTCTTATATCAAAATGAAATCCCCCAAAAAAAATTTGTACAGAGATTTTTAATTTAAGCCGTCCTACAGTACTTGTATTGCAAGACATCGCTTGTATATCAAGTCACAATAAATTAAATAAATATTTAAAAATTTGCTTGTCTTGCAAAACGCTCTCAAACCAAGTTACTTGCAATCCAAGGTATTACTGTATATGAAGTTGCATGTTTCCACAAGATGAAGGTTACTACCAAGTAACTTAGTGATATTAGCACCCGAGGGTAAATCTTGGAATGTAGTGGACCAAGAAGCACTAGCCATGTAGCTACACAATTCGTTAAATCTTAGATGTTACACCGTCCACAGGGTAGAAAGTAATCAGTTTTTTAATCTGTTTGAAGAACAGGTCCTTCAGCTAGTAGAACTTATAGTAAGGCAGAGAAAGAAAGACAGACATGTAAAGGATGCACTTTTACTCCCACAAAGAAAACAGAAGAAGCCTCTGCAAAACGCCAGGTTAAACACCTCATTAGAGAAGCCCATAGTGCTCTCCAGATGTGTTGGACTGCATTTGAAGTCTACATGGCCAATGAGTATACTGGCTGTGGATGGTAGAAGTTGTAGTCCAACACATCTAGAAGGTGCCAGGTTGGGGGAGGCTGGTTTACTGTATGTGAAACATACCTAGTTATTCAGGGCTGCATTAATCCCAAAATGCTGTGTTGACGGCTGCCTTTTAAGAGCTGCTCATCTCATTGTGACGATCCATTCTTCCCATTTTGCAATCTCCCATTTCTACCCACCCACCCCCAAGAAAATAATGCCTTCATTAATTTTTTAGCAAGGCAGTTGAAATACAACTCTTTGATGTACTGCGCCGATTTCTCAACAGCCCTCTGCTATTCTGCATATTGATTGGTATATATGCTCAGTGGAAGACTGTTCTCTAAGCATCCCAGCCCTCAGCAATGCCCCATTTGGTTTTACGAGTGCTCCAGCCATCTCATCCCTCCACTGTTCTCCCTGCCCCCAACTTAGTTTTTATATATACAGGATGTGCTTTGCTGCAGTGTGTGCAATCTGAGCTCCATGCAAGCTCACCTCAGCATGAGGCAACCCCGAGGCATGTGTCTTCCTTCATATGTCCCTTTCCCTCTTCCACTTTGCAGCCTTAATTATCATTCTCTGCATGATTCATACCCCTTTGGCGCAAACATCTTTGGGTAGTAAGTTAAATCTGCCTGCAAGCTTTACTACAAGTTGCTAGGAACTCATTCATTGGAGAATTGACATTCATGTAAAGCAGCATGGAGCCTGAGGCTCGGCACAAGTGGGGTGTGCTTTTATGTTCAGTATGCAGACGTTATTGCGTATCTGCCTGGTCTGCCATTACCACACAGGCTTTGGTGGGATGGGTCTCCATTTTGAGTTTCATGGGAAATCATGAGTGACAGGTTTGCTGCTAGATGAGTGACAAAATTCAAAAATACTATCTGTTATGGAAATGCAGATACAGGTTAAACTAGAGATATTAATTCTGATTTATCATTGGAATGGAATGGAGCAGGGCTAGATTGCCCAGTGGAGGGTCTTACTCCAAGCTAATTCTAATCCTAGAGAGCATGTAGTGGAAACACTAGCAACTACCAACATCTGTTCCTCATGTTGGAACTTCATTTGCATATTCTTCAGAGATTACAAAGAACATAAAAAATAAACGAGCACTTTAATTGGACATTTACAATCTGAATATATTTTAGTATATATTAATCCTACTGAATTTTCTAAAACAAGTTTTCTATAATTATACATGGGTCACTGTGTATTGGTACAAACTTGCTCAGTTGCTTCAAGCTAACTGAATCAGAAATGCTTTTAAGGCATTGGGGAAATGAATTTTGCATGATTGATCGCTGCTTGAGCATTTCTAGTGTTCAGCTACCTAACAAAGTGATTTGGTCCATCTTTTGTTGCCATATAAAGAAATGTGAAAGAACAGTTTTAATTTGTAAGGGCAGCAATATGTAATTAAGCCAATAGAACTTTGTGTTTTCTGGATAGTTGTGTGTGAGTGTGTGTATAATGTATATAATTTCAGTCTTGAATTTGATCCAAGTCTGCTGCTTGCTGGCACTGTTGCAATGGGTAGTGCTTGACTTGAACATGGGCTTACTTGAACTATTAGGCATTAGAATAATAGATAGACTTTCATAGATCATAGAGTTGGAAGGGGCCTACAAGGCCATCGAGTCAAACCCCCTGCTCAATGTAGGAAACTAGAGAAGGGGGTCTCCTATCCAAGTAATAACCAGGCCTGACCCTGCTTAGCTTTCCACACTCAGACAAGCTGAGCCAGCGTGAGCCACAGGCCTGTCATTAAATTAAGAGTCAGGGTTGGGCCCTCTCACTTGAACTTCTCTCTTAATTGGGACTGGTTTTCTCAGCACGTATAGGCAGGCTACAGATTTATTCTTCACCACTAAGGGCTAAATTAGATGTAATATTTGAGATCTGTAAATAAGATCTGCTGTGTTTTTTAAAAAGAGTAATAGTAGCCATGGAGAGTGATTCTGATTGAAACTGCAGCACTGGGGAAGGAGGGTTTAACTCTTTTCCTTCCAGGGAATGAACATACACCCCCCCCCCCCTGCAAGCTGCTATGTGCCCAGTGAAGCTACAACATGAGGATAGGGTTGCAACACAAGGATACAGGTACCATATAGATAGAAGGATCAGGATGCTCTTGTTATATACAAGCAGAAAGCAACCAAAGCAGGAAATGAGGACAGATCAGCCACATGGTGGAACTTGGAAGGGGAAATGAAACTTCTCCAAGGAGTGTAAAAGGCATTTAAACCACACAGGTTTCAATACTAATGATCAAAGATCCAAATGAAATAAAGGTAAATAAATTCCAGTGTTTTTTGTTTTTAATTGTGTCTTTGGTTTTGTAAACTCATCCTAGGTCATATTCTGATTCAATGATTTATTTATTTATTTTCATCCTGGAGTTTGCTGGATGTCAAAAACAAGAGACAGTGACAGCCAATCCAAATTGAAATGGCTGTTAACGGTATACATTGATATGTTCAAATGCTTGTTGCTCTGGAAGAAACACTCTCAGTGTGGAGCAGGTACTTCCACTGGTAAACTAAGCCAAATCACTACTATGACCTGCTGGGCAGGCGGGGGGGGGGTTGCTACCTGGTTTGACCTGTGTTATTAGGAATTTATCTTGTTTTACTGACAGCATAATTTTAGCTATTCTTCATAAAGCTGCTTTAGATTAATTTTTTAATCCCAATGATTTGCATTCCTTTGTCTAGCTGAACAATTCACATTCATAAACCGGATCATCTGTGCTCTGGATTTTATATGGAATTATTACAGAGCAAATGTGTTTGTCACATAGTTCTGACTCCTTTAGAAAACCTCAGGGAGTCACAACTAGACATTGGTGTGTATCACAGGAATAGTTTTGCTCATGCTGATCTTTTGCTACTGCAGTACAAAGGGATTTGGGCTGATCCTCATCAGGTAGGCTAGGCCTAGGGCACAGAGTGGGGAGCTGTCTGAATAATAATAAAAAAATCATTGAGCTGGATCTAGAATGTAACGAGCATCTAGCAGGCTAGCTTGGAAAGCAATCTCAGTGAGGAACCATAATGTGATGTCAGCTATGTCCTTATAAATCTTGAGCAGGAATGGCAACATTGACTAATCACAGTTAATTAGATGTAATCTTTCCAGGAGTATTGAATGCCAATAAATATTGATAGCATGCTTCACACACATGGCGATAACTCAAACATTTCAAGATAGGATAGTTAAGCAGACAAAAAGGTCATCTGATTGTGGGGAAGGGGTTCAATTCCCATTCTGCCATAACCTCATTTAGACTGCATTCCATGGTATGAACACAAGCAAGTATGAGCATGAAGCTTGCACACTCCCTCCTCCCTTTCCTTCATGTGCATGGGTGGGAGACTAGAGGTGTTTGATGGTGGGTTGTGGCTATTTACCAAACACAGTAAACTATGGTATATGCAAACCATAGTTTGCCCGCAAGCCAAGATTCCAAACCAGGATATGCAAAACATAGAGCTGGATATATGTAGTGATAACCATGTAACCATGGTTTAGCGTTATGAGGATGACCTGCAGTGAGCCGTCAGGCTTGTGCACTCCCCCTCCCCTCTTCCTTTGATGTGACTGCAAGGAGGTGATTACTTAGAAGCTTCCATTTCCATTTTAGATTTAACCACAGATTTGTATGTTGTCTAAGCCCTAAACTGTGGTTAATCTTAACCATGGTTGGTGAAAACAAGCAAGCTTCATAAACCATGGTTTGAAGTTGGCTTGTTTCCACTAAAAAACACTGTTTGTTGCATATGAATGACACGGCAAGCTGTGGTAAATCAAAAACAGAAGTGAAAGCTTCCAAACTTCTCCTCCCGGCCATGGGGGAGGGGGAGCATGCAAGCCCAAACCTCACTAAGGCTCATCCTCATAATGCTACCAGGGTTGGGCAACCTATGGCCCTTGGCCTAAGTTCAAAAGCCCTCTACAAGCGATCAGTTCAGACCCCTGTATGTCCTCCCCTGCCAGGCGGCTGAGCAGTGAAGGAGGAGGAAGCAGAAGGGAATGACAGAAAGAGAGATGGGATTACTCTTGAGGGAATGCAGCTCTCAACAGAAAAATGTTCTTCACCTTTGCTCGAAGTTTGTTTTGATTCTGACAAAACAGCAACTATGATTTGCTGAAAACCTGGAACAGAAACTTCTCATCTCCCCTGACAAACAGAAGAAGGGGAGGAGGGAGAATGTAAGCTCAAATCTCAAGGATGCTCATACTCGTAAGACAAACTATGGTTTGCCTTTATGTCTTAAGGTAGTTTTCATGCTAAAATAAGTCCCTGTCTTTGACAAGAAAAACTATTATTGTACCGTATAGGATTCAACTTCCTATGCTGTGGACACACTCTCTTAAGCCCACTATTTTGTTTCTGAAGATCACCAAGTTAATTGTTCTGAAAATATGCATTCATCTACTGCAATCCACTTCATATTATGGATTGGAAGTCTTGGTTAAAGCAAAAATAAAAATTAACTTGTGATGTCTCTTCTTCTTTTTTGTTGTTGCTTACTCAAACATTTTAGGAGACGTTTCAGTGGTTTTGATTCCACAATGATTAATATTGTGTGAGTAATCTTCTCTGTGAGAACTACTGTAACACAAGCCAGGACACTTCTGGTCTGAATTTCACCTCTGTCATGAACTCACTAGGGGTGCTTCCAGGCAGACAGCTCCTAGCACTACCAGTTGAAAGGCACTGTGCAGCTCTGCCATCTTTCCCTCCAGTTTTTTTTTTTTTTTTGTGGTGGTGGTAAGAAAAAAAGACAGAAGAACTGCTGGTTAAACACAGGAGGGTTACAAATGAAAGATGACATCATCCGGGCACACACACACACTTCTGTGAATGAGACATGGCAATTGCACAATAAAAACTTCCTCTGGAAGCACCCTTTGCGGCCAATTTCTCTCAGCCTCCTCCTGCGTAAAGGGATAGTAATACTGACCTACCCTACAGGGTTGTAAGGATCATAACAAGATCATGTGTGTGAAGCACTTTGAACATTCTAAAGTGATCTATAAATTATTATTATTAGTAGTAGTAGTATTAAATCTATGTCCTTGAGATCTAAGGCATGACTATCCTGGGGCAAATCTTTCCTATAGTGGCTGCTGAGCAGAATCTCCTATGAAATGCACAACCACAGCCCACTTGCATAGACACTAATGTTGCTTTCCATATTAAGAGTTGCAGTTGTTGCTTTACCTAGCAACATTAATTAATGGTGGCTTTTCTTATGTGTATCAGTACTATTTTCACATTAAGACACTATATTATTAGCCCAGTTACCAATATTGTAAGGTAAAAGATTGCCCGATAAGCCACTCTTTGTAGATTTTGACCAGAGCATTTCTAATGATTCATTCTCTTTTCCTCTCCCTCCTTTTATCACAGGATTGGGGACGATGGGCCAAGGCATTGTGGTAGCTCTGGTGAGAGCTAAAATTCCTGTGGTGGCTCTGGAGCAGGATAAAAAGCATTTGGAGCTGGCCAGGGGAGCTATCATTGCTCGCTTAGAACGTGAAGCGTTAAGAATGCAACAGAATGGCCTAAAACTGGATGTGTATATGCCTGATCTGCTTCATTTCACTCTGGATTTTGGTGCACTAAAGGATGTAGATCTAGTTATTGAGGCTGTATTTGAGAATATGGCTCTGAAGAAGGAAATCTTCCGCAGGTTGTCAGCAATTTGCAAACCTGAGGCCTTTATGGGCACTAACACCTCTTATCTAGATATTGATGAGATTGCTTCTGTCACTAGCCGTCCTCACAAAGTCATTGGCATCCATTTCTTTACACCAGCTCATGTGATGAAACTACTAGAGATAATCTATGGTCGACAAACATCACCCACTGCCATTGCTACAGCCATGAACCTGGGCAAAGCTATGGGCAAAATTGGGGTTGTAGTGGGGAATTGTTTTGGTTTTGTTGGGAACCGAATGCTGAATGCTTACACCGAGCAAACCTGTTTCCTCTTAGAAGAGGGCAGTACGCCAGAGGAAGTAGACAAAGTTCTGGAGGAATTTGGTTACAAAATGGGTCCCTTCCGGATATCAGATCTTGCTGGGCTTGATGTGGGCTGGAGATCTAGGGAAGGGCAAGGTCTGACTGGTGCCAACCTCCCTCTTGGCACACCTCCTTGCCAAAGAGATGGCAGGCGATACAGCCCACTCCCCGATATGCTGTATGAGAAGGGGAGATATGGCCAGAAAAATGGGAAGGGCTGGTACCAGTATGATAAACCAGGGGGAATTGTAGCAATGTCAGATCCGTGGCTTCATGGTTTTCTTTCTGATTATAGAAGTGCTCACAACATTACAACACGCACCATCACCCATGATGAGATTCTGGAACGTTGTCTGTATTCCCTTGCCAATGAGGGTTTCCGGATATTATCTGATGGAATCGCATCTTGTCCAGAGGCCATAGATACCATCTATATCAATGGTTATGGCTGGCCCAGGCACAGGGGTGGTCCAATGTTCTACGCTTCTGAGGTTGGGTTGCCTAGAGTTCTGACAAAACTGCAGAAGTATGCTGAGGCTAATCCTGACATACCCAGATTACAGCCGTGTGCCTTTCTGCAGAAGCTTGTAGCCTTGGGCAGTCCTCCTCTGAAGGAGTGGTCATCACTTTTGGGGTCTCGGCACAGCAAGTTATAATTGCACTGTGTAAGCAGCCTATGCTTCCTGTTCAAACATTTTCACTATTTCAATCCAAATGGAAATGGAGCATGTTATAAAACAATGTCACTGTCTCTTTTGATTTCAGTACAATATACACATACATGCACCCTGTCTCTGTGAATGATAGATTGCTGCTCACAGTGTGTCTTTTATCATGCCACACCGTGAAATGCTGCCTGCTTGATGATCTCGCATGAAAAAACACACTTTCCCATCTAATGAAGCTACTTAGCCTCTGGATGAAATCTTTACAGACCCTAGCCAAACCACCTAGAATGGGAGAGACTCAGAGCTTGAAAAATACGGTGTACATAGTGCCCTGACTTGGGATCTACCAGTAGATCTCTGGGTGATTTGGAGTAGATTTGCAAGAGGTTCTGATTCCCTATTCTTTGACAATAGCAACAAAAAGGTAGATACAGGTGCGTGCACGCACGCGCGCACACACACACACACACACACACACACACACACACCTAAATTAGGCTGCTGAAATGCGGAAAGCTAAGAGAAAAACTAGTGAGCTTGTGTATGAAAAGACTGCAAGCTTGATTCTGGTACTAAAATTCCTGGGCTAAGCATGGGTGTTTCCAGACAAGGCTTTTATGATGTCACTGTCCTCCTCCATTCATGGAAGTTTATAGAGGGTCCAGGCAATGTCATCTGCTTGTGAACCACATTTTCTTACCACTTCTGTCCTTTAACACAGACAGTCCATTAAGAATAAAAAGATGGAACAGCCGCATAATGCCTTCTGATTGCTAGCGCTAAGAACCCTCCATCGGGAAGCACCCCATGTGTCAGAGGCACCCTGTTCCCTAATTTTGTGTCATTGCCCCCAGGCCCCAGCCACTATTTTTCATATATATATATATATATATATATTTCAATAGTTCCACAGAAAATCCAATAGATACCTCAATTTTGCTTCTGATAACTATAATGGCCCCTTTTTCTCTTGCACAATTAATGTGTGCCTGATAATATTTGAGAAAAATAGTCCACAACAAAAAAGAGGAAAAAATGCCGTGAACTAGATAAAATCTCCTGAGGAGAAACGTGGCTGAGGGACAGAACTCTCTGCTTTGGGGAATTGAGCTTCCACCATCTCACATGCTGATGGTGACCTGTGAATCATAGCAACTAATTATATGCTCTTCACTGTAGCAGAAGCCAAGTGCCTCACTTCTTGCTCTTTGCCTTTACTAAATGAATGTGCCCTCTACTTCCCAAAGTGTATGATCTCCAAACTCATCCGCCTACTTGTTTTTCTTGCACGTGATATATTTCCTATATACCAGTACTGGCTGGGGATTATGGGGGTTGTAGTCTAACATTGGGTGAGCACCAAGTTGGAGAAGGCTGCTATATACCAACAAGTATCCTTGAGAAGTATATTATTGGTTCTAGGACCTGCTGAAAAGCATCTCAGGGATTCCACAGGAAGACATGGATGGCCCTGACACAGGAAATGTGAAAAAAAATATTGCCTGATTTTAAGGGGGAACTGTGAGAGTGCTGTCCGATCCTTTAATTTTGAATTGTAATGGTGAGGCCATAAGATGGCCCAAATATTCCTTAGAGTTGTGGTTTATAATGTCCAGGAAATTAAAAGTAATATAGTTGAGATTCTACAACTGCATTTTCCTAAATAAAACTATTTTAATTAACCACATATATTTTGCTGTAGTGTCCCTTCTTTATCTCATACTCCTACATCTCCAAAGCCAATATCACAAAGTGCCTAAGGGCACAATCCTCTTCATGTGTTGACAGAAAAAAGGCCTATAGCGCCCAGCATGCCCCAGCCAGCACAGCTGGCTGGGGCATGCTGGGAGTTGTAGACCTTTTTTTCTGTCTACACTTGCAGAGGATTGCACTTTAAGACTCCCAATCTGATTATTTAGAGAGAGCCAGTCAGGTGCAGTGGTTAGAGCATTGCAGTACAGCCAGGAAGGCCTGGGTTCAAGTCCCTATTCAGCCATGAAGCTTTCTGAGGCTAACCTACCTCACAATGTTGTGAGAATAATATGGGGGAGGGGAACCATGTCAGAGCCCTGAGCTCTGTGGAGGAAGGGTGAGATAAAAATGCCATAAATTAATACAAACCCAGGACTGAGTCCTCTTATCTCATTCTATTAGAAATGTCCAGCCCCTACTGCATTTATACGTTAATCTCAGAATACTAGCTAACATTAATATGTTAATCATATCTCAGAATTAGAACCAAAGCATCACCTTTTCCCTTCCATAGTGGACTTTAGTTCAAAATCAGTTTGTTAAATTCATCTCCTTGCTGCCTTTTGTGTCTCGCTACCTCTTTAGGGTATCCCTGGCCAATCCATGAGAGGGTCCCTGTACTCTGCTGAGACTTGCATAGAAGGGAGACTTTCATAAGCTGTGGCTTTTCCCATCATAGTGCTTCAGTGATGGGAGAAGTTGCACATAGTGGAATTTTTCTCTTACGCCTATCTTAAATTTATGCCAACAGTTCACAGCCATTCCTAGGCCATAGGTAGCTTATCTGTGTAAGAATTAGAGAATGTTTCTTTCCCAAATTATATTAAATAAAATACAAAGGACAGAAATTAAAAGAGCCAGAGAACTCACCCTGAATGGGGGCCCCAGTCTAGTGATAAATGAGGCCTAAAATATGTAAGGAACTCAATGCCCGGGTCATAGGGATGGCATGGGATTAGTAGATGATAAATTATGCTTAGATAGGGATGGCATTGAATAAGTAGGTAACAGATAAATGAGGAATCCTCCCTTTCTGGAAACACAGACCAGGCATAAAAATGTGTCAAAAGAAGAGGTGTCTGCTGATAGGAGAGTAAGAGGTCAAAGTTAAAATGAAGTTAAGGAATGTGTGGGGAAGAGCCAATAGGAAATTAGAGTAAGGGGATACAACACAACAAGAGGAGGGACTGTAAACAGGGGCGGGGAATAATGTATTCGGTTTAGGCGGTCGGGATAGGCTGTGAACCTCAAAGTACCCAGCCAATGGGGGAATGAGGGAGGAACCCTGCGGCCGGGCATAGGGAATAAAAACACGCTGCTTGAATGTTAAGGTGTGCCTACCTGCATAGCGCACCCACTCTTGCAAGACTGTATTCAATAAAAAGTGCTTTGCTTTCACCAATTTTCTTGTCCAGAGAACTCTTTCTTTTTACAGGACTTGAACAAAGTCACTTCTAACATCTGTAACCCCACCTTTTTCTTGTGTGTCCCCCTTTCTTCATATCTGATGGAAACTGTAATATTGCCTGCTTAAATCAATGAGGTAATGTAGCCACTAGTTACAGTGGGAAGAAAGGGTTAATTGAACAATCCCCAGGGTGTATGTTTTGTGACCCCTCCTCCCTACTTCCGTCCTCTCTGTGGCCATCTCTCTCTCTCTCTCTCTCTCTCTGCCTCTGCCCCTCCAACCTGAGGGACACAGGGTCTGAGCTGGCTTCCAGCCAGTGATCTCCAATGAAGCGGACTCTTACCCAAGACTCTAATCTGCCTAAATGCATCATGCATATATGAATAAACGGACTGCAAGTAAAACTAATAAATGTCTTTATTAGTTTTAAACCTTGTTTGGACAATCCATTTCCTTTTAAGAGCCTTTTAGCAGGGTTTAACCCCTCGTGGTGATAACCAGTTTCAATAACCAGGCTGTGCATAAGGGGGAAAACTCTGCTTCGTCCTAAACAGTATAGGACTGACTCCTTCCCATATTCTCCAACAATATCAATGCCTCTACCACCATTGTTTCCTCATGTCCCTACTTTTTCTCCCAGTGTCAAGTTGGCCCTGTCTCCCAAAAACTACCCTGGCTCTCAACCAGCATCCTTCACTGCCCGGCCCCTCCCCCTTTTTCTCCATCCATCCCTTTCTTGCCAACAGTTGCAATTTCTCCTGTCCTTAGTCACTGTGTGAGCTTTTCCTATGTAGCTCTCATTGGACATAATTTAAGCTATTTTTACTGTTTTTAGCAGCACAGACTCTGGAGGATGTTGGCACAATAGACTGTTCCCCAGTCAGCCAGGCAGCAGAAGAGGAATTTAGGATGAAGAAGAGGGTGGAGGAGTTTAGGAGTGAGCTTTTCCTGCCTGTGCAAGAGCCTTTGGTGCCAGCTTTCTAGAAAGGATGGTAAGGTTTCTCTAGGGTGACATCATCCTGTGCTGCTTTTAAAACTGTACTAGCCACTGGCACCCATAGCCTCTTCCCTAGTCAGCCTCACAAGAGCCAGGAGGCAGTGCAGGTCAAGGCAGTCGCAATGTTATGGGAGAGGGATGGAATTGTATCACCACATACACCCAAATTTGCTGCCTCAGACAGGGGCTCCTATATCATGTGTGGGCCAGCAATGACTGGAGTATTTTGCACCAGTGGAAGCATCTAAACCATCTTCAAGGGGCTGCTTACAGAGGCTGCAATATTTAAAAACAATGCTTATACCTTAAAAGGATCCTTGCAAATACATGCAACTAAACATTTTAATAACTCACACTAACACCACTTTGAAGAGTTTGGCAGACACCAGCGTAGCTAGAATGACGTAATTCTGTAATGCAGAGTTTTCTTTAAGATGTGTTATTCAGCAGGCCACTTGAGTTCCACAAGTTACCTCAGGCGGTTCCTTTATTTGTTAATGCTATAATTTGTGTAATGACATATTTCTCCAAGTGGTGGGAACTTTTGCTGTTGGCACTGAAGCTCCTAGATTCTCTCTGCACAAATGCCCAATATTAATGCAAGCTGTTGTGGAAATTTTAGACAGAGTTAAACCAATGCACTCTTCTTCCATTAATGGACTAGCCCACAGGCATCTTTCCAAGGAGCAAAAGAAAGGGGGGGGACACGCATCAGCATGCCAGGGGAGTGAAAAGCCTTGACTTTTATTGCTGTCCCCAGCAGTACCAAACCTCCAGAGGGAACCTAAGTCCTACATTCATAATGGCACACAGAGCAGTTTATACTCTCACACTACTTGAGAGAACTGGACAAGGCCACTCAAGTTCTGTCAAAAAGAGTTTTTTAAATAAATTCCTAATATGCCATGTTTATCCCCTGCTTTTATTTCCTTTTCAACTCTGGCAGCCCCACAGCAGTGCTTGCGAGCGAGCAAGCAGAGACGGCAGTTTCAATGAACCTCTTTCCTCCGTACCCAGCAGGATTATGTTGCGCATCTAACTCTGACGGTATTGCAAACTGCATGCTATTTTCTTTGGCCTTGAAAAGGAAGGTTAAAACCATGCCAGTATTGCAAAATATTTAATGATGGAACATAAAATGAATTGCTTGTATTTTGACATCTTTGCCCCAGCTGTGACTGGCTCTAACTAATTAATTACATCTATTTCCCCCCATGAAATCTGTCCTTGAAAGCAACTGTCTTAGAATGCCACATGCTTGGAAATAACTGAAGGTTGTTTCTGTTCATGCTGTGATTTACGATTAGCTTGATCTGGCAAAAACCTGAGCTCACATATTGAATCCGTTAACACACATATGCCTCTTTCTGGCTACTCCCAGGGAAGGAAGGATGTCCAGTGTACTATCTGCACCATAATCCGCAGTCTGGCAGTAGATAATGAGCTCACTTTGAAATGAGGAATCCTTCTTAGCACTCTGCTCTTGACGAATCTATAGCATATACCGTAATCACAGTTTGAATCCTGCTATCTTTTCTAGTTTTATTTTTAAAGTACACAGCCTATTCATCTTCCTTCCAAAGGTAGGTAGTATATATTCTCTGAGCAACTTAATCTTCACAGATGCCTCTGGTGCATGCTTGCTGTTTTCTTTACCAATACTTATCACCAACATGAGTGGTGTGGCTTTAGTAGCAAGTAAATGTTGGGTGATTGCTACTCATGAGTCTTTACCAGTGGTGCTGTCAAGATCACATTCTTCCGCTTCCAAGTTTATCTTGGAACTAGCAAATAAATACACATGCAAACCCCAACATAACCCCACGTTATGACCTCAATGGGCAGCATCTGCTTTTCACAAAAGTATGATTACTGAGGGAGAGAGAACCTCTCCAAAAGCCTCTCCTTTATTATATTCATTATGCTATAGTATTTCATTTATTTCATAAGCAATCCTTATGACATGTTCATAAGCTAGGAGGGAGATGTGACCGAAATATAAATCTGCTTGACTTGTATATTAATTTTGTAATATTATTACTAAGGTTTGCACTACTGGTATGTGGCTCACGCTGGCTCAGCTTGTCTGAGCGTGGAAAGCTAAGCAGGGTCAGGCCTGGTTGTTACTTGGATGGGAGACCCCTCCTCTAGTTTCCTGCATTGAGCAGGGGGTTGGACTCGACAGCCTTGTAGGCTCCTTCCAACTCTATGATCTATGAAATCTATTAAGAATGAAAACAAAGAGCAGCCAAAATGGCCCACATAACCCACCTACCCAAAAGAGGAAAAGAAAAGAAAAAGAGGAGGGGAATTAAAAAGATGAGCAGCTGGATAAAATAAGAGATCTAGAAGAAAAAAGAGAAATAGAAGAAAAGGGAAAATAGGGGTAGAGGAGAGAGGTAAAGGGGAAGTGTAGTGGTGGAGGAACTTGGCTAACACATGAAGCTACTTCTCAAGGAGACAAAGATAATCTTGCCATATACAAGTGAAGGTGTCAAGCGTGTCCTTAGCCGAAAGATCCAGCATATCACTAATCTGGCAGTCCAAAGATGAAGGAAGAGAGGCCTCCCAATATTTCAGGACTATACATTTTGCCAACAAAACATGCTATGTTTTGGGAATGCCTAGAGAAACGGTATATATTTCCAGCAGGCTGAGCTGAGGGAGATGAAAGGGAGAGCAGAGCCATTCCACCAGCCCTGCTGAAGACCAACCTCATGAAGGCTCCTCCTCCTTCAGCTGTTACCCCCAGCAGGTTGTACTGAGGGAGAGCAGGGTCATTCCATCAGCTCTGCTAAAAGAATTACTTTTTCCCCTTCTTCCCTCCCCATTTCTTTTTCCTTGTGTGTTGTGTCTTTCAGATTGTAAACCAGCAGGCAGGGACTGTCTTGTTCAATTGATGGTATGTATGCCGCTCTAGGAGCCTTTTTGGCTGAGGAGTGGCATACAAATACTTCAAACAAACGAACAACAAATTTGCCAGGATTAATGTATTAAAAGAAGATTCAGTGAAGCAGACAAAAGACAATATTAATCAAAATATTACCCTAGCTCCCACATCTTGCTCAAATTGTACAACTTTAGGGTCCTCCCAAAATGTGTAAACCAAATTGGCATGAGGTTCAAGGAAAAGCCAACATGCTTTGCCTCAAACCTCATCTGAGATAGTATAATTTGACAGGGCATGAGTGCACTCACTCTTAACAAGGATTTTTGGTGAATAAACCAGAGGTGTAAATCTCACGTAGCTAATTTAATAAACTCAAGAAACTGCCATGGAGTCTTCTGAATTGGGGTACTGAAATCCAAATTCCAGTCTGTGGATAACATAATTCAGGCTTAGTTTGATTTCTAGGAAAATTATACATTAATATTGTAGCCTTTAGAGGTTTTTCAAAAGACAGAAGGACAGAAAAGTGAAGGAGTGAGGATCTGAAGCCCCACAAGTTTCAGGCCCAAATTCAGATGAAAGACACTGTTTCAGCACTGCAAGGGTAACATAAATCTATTGAGAATTTAATACTGGCTAAATAAACAGAAGGCAAGCTTGTTACACAATTAACAACACAAACAAAACTAGTGTAAATGCAATCCAATCTATTTAAATTATTCATTGGTATTTGGTAGTTCTGCCATACAGGTATCAAGGTCTCAAGTACGCTGATCGGAAGGTACCACATTTGAAACTCCAAGACCTGT
Organism: Shinisaurus crocodilurus; assembly: GCA_021292165.1. NCBI lineage: Eukaryota > Metazoa > Chordata > Lepidosauria > Squamata > Shinisauridae > Shinisaurus > Shinisaurus crocodilurus. The sequence goes on from CM037878.1 coordinate 59,603,341, forward strand.
GGTCAAATACTGTGTGTATGCTGCAGCAGCCAATCATTTTCAGGCTGATCTATGTTGAATTAAGCATGCCTACCTCTGCTTAGGATCAGGCAGTCAATTGCAGTGCTCTCTGCACAGCATACTAAAGATGCCCAGGTCTGCAGAGCTATCCTTATAAAGCAAGGGTAGGCAACTTGTGACCCCTCCGAATATTTCCCATCAACACTAGCCGGCATAGCCAATGGTGAAGGATGATTAGAGTTGTGGCCCTGCAGATGTTTTGGCCTACAGGTTGCCCACCCCTATTTAAATATAGAGGCATGTACAACACACAGTAGACCTCTCTCTCCTATTTTAGAAGAGCAATCAAATGCCGTAAGAGATTGGGGAAAGATTCTTTTTATGCCTTTCTAATTGCAGCTCACTTATAGAACATTCCCCAAGCAGGGCCTTTGTGCCTAGCTGCTGCTCACTGACAAATAGAACTCTTACATTGACCATCTTCTTGAGCTTTGAAAGAAATGTGTGAACAATATCTGTGCCCACTCTATGCCACTCATATGCCATGTAAGAAGTTATTTGCATAAGGCTGTCAGAACCAACTCTCCATTTCCTTTTTCTTCATCTGTATTATTTTTGAAGTGGGGTGACCACAACTGAACACAATATTCTAAATGTACACACATCTTGATAGCATCTATCACTTTCCTAAGAATTCCTAACACTGCATTTGCCTTTCTGATTGCTGCAACACAGTGACATGCGGCCAAATCCTATGGAACAAAGGAAGCTGCTTCATACCATCAGAACTTTGGTCTATCTAGCTCAGTGTTCTCCAACCTTGGGTCCCCAGATGTTTTTGGCCTACAACTTCCAGCATGCCCCAGCCTGGGAGTTGTAGGCCAAAAACATCTGGGGACCCAAGGTTGGAGAACACTGATCTAGCTCTATTTACACCAGCCTTCTCCAACCTGGTGCCTTCTAGATGTGCTGTACTACAGCTCCCATAATCCCCAGTCATCATGGCCATTAGCTGGGGGGGGTTGTGTAGCCCAACACATCTGGACATCACCAGATTGAGGAAGGCTGCTCTACACTGACTGGCAGTGGTTTAAAGCAGGATCTGAACTGGATGAGAGTCAGATGAAACAGAATGACATGGCAACACCCTGGCTTGAAAGAAATGCAGGTGTTCACAAGGATGGGCACAAGTACAGGTAACAATTTGCCTCCTGTTCATACTAGAGAGCTGTGCTGATTGTTTTGCCTTCCATATTCTGCACTGTGTTCCACCTTGTCAGCAGTCATATAGGCTCGATTCGTACGATCAAACAAACTAACCCACTGTGGCTTATTTTGCGGCACCAGAAGAAGCCATGGGTTATGCGAGGGTTGTTTAACCCTTGCACAGCCCCTGCTACCCGGGTTCACACAACACAACAAGCCATGGTCAGCCAGTGAATATTCAAAATGACTACCCACACACACCGCAACCCACAGTTGTTTGAATGTGCGAACTGGCCGAATGTATAGGCTATACAGGCCATTTTAGAAATGGAAAGTAGAAATGGACGTGCACTTGCTACTCTCTCTGTTCAGTTGCTGTACCACTTTATTTTAACAGGACCTTCACCTTTCATAGGGCTTTTCTACACAAGGCATTTATTGTTCACTCGTCATTCCCTACTCACAGTTGTTTATGGGCTCTTTAAACAACGTTGTGACCCTCCAGTTGTGCTTCTGTGTCTAACCTACACTTCCAGAGTTTTCTTTTAGAGCAGGGAAAATGCAGCATTTAATTGTGAAAGTGAAAGAATGCAATTTCCTCTTGTTTGTGTTGTTCTGCTATACCATAGTGCCACCTAGAGGTTATGTAGCAGAAAAGCAGGAAAGGAAATGCTCCTCCTGTAGTGCTCAGACTTCAATTCTGTGATGAAACCAAAAGTAGATACAGCTGACTAACAGCCTCATGTAGAAAAGCTCTGATTTAATTTTTGATCATTCTTTCGCATTTTTGCAGAGATCAGAGTAGGTAAGAAAGAAAGACAAATATATATGTACAAAGTAATTCAAATATGCCAAGCAGAAAGATGTTCAAGTTTGCAAGAGTGTGTGTGTGAGATATATATCTGAGTTTACCTATGGCTTGTGCATTGCTGCAATGAGGCACCAGGATGGTTGACTGGTATGTGGTATATTTGTGTGAAATGTTTATTGGGGCCAGCTCAAAACATTTGTTGCCTAAAGTAGAGTAGCAAATAAGCACATGCACACCCAAGTCAAGGTGCATAGTATTCTAGTTATTTTGGCACCTATGATGAATCCAGCCTTCCCTCCCTCCTCTTCTGGAAGTATCTTTCAGCATGTAACATAGCCAGGCAGCTGTGGACACCAATCGGCATTTGTATAATTTGTTATCTTCCAAGGCTAACTCAGCTTATATAAAAGAGGTACTGTAGAAATCACCTGGAGGATGCAAGACCAGTTCCTCCCAGCCTACTGACTGGGTCAGTTTGAATTTCCCTCCTGGGAGTTGCCCAGCCCCCCAGAGGAATACCTGTGTTTGTGAGGGAAACTTATTTTGTCTTCACCTGGATAGCCAAGAGGCAATATCATCCTACCTCAGCCAGGAAGTCTCAGGTGTGAGGCTCATCCCCCCCCCACACACCTGTAAGTTGCTTTGGTGAGTTACTCATAGGGTCCTGATAAGTAAGGTTTAGTGAGCTAGACTGGTGTTTCACTTTATTTTTGTGGAGGAAGGGGGGGCCGGCTGGCCCGCCACACCCCCACCCTTTCCTACCCCAAAGGAACCAAGACCCCCAGAGATCTCAAGGTACCAGATTGCCAAGCCTCAGCTCCTTGCAACCCTACTTGAATCTCTGTTCAGGGACTCGCCTTTAATTCTGTAACCTGGATTTAGATACTGAACCAAGCAGAGCAATCCACAAACACCATGTGGGGTAAAACCAAGACAAGGTTTATTCTGGTAGCATTTAACAACAAAAGGTGGGAAATGAGGGAAGCACACAAAATAAAGAGAGAGACACTTTAGTACACAGTAAAGCTGCAAAATAACAAAACCTGATTCCTTAATATCTCTCAGGCACTCAACTAATTACCTGAGGTTCATTCCTCTTCCAGGGTTAGATCCAGCACAGCCTCGCTGCCCGATGGAGATTACCACATCTACCCGCAGGGTCCTTGATGGGTAGACTCCAACAAGGCTTGCCTTTACTAGAGCCCTCAATCAGCTAATTTCACCAGGAGCTACCTGGGGTCGGTTCCTGATGGGCCCCCCGAAGGCTTGGGGCCTCTGCTTGGCCCGCCATTGCTCTACAGCAACCATGCGGGCCCCAAAGACAAGACAAAGACACACAGGCTACACGTTGGGAAATAGCTCTTCCCCCCTCCCCCTTTCTGTAGCTTTCCTGTCTTCAGCCAATTAGATTGAACTTCACCTGGCCAGGCAGGGGGAGGGAGACTCATGAGTCGTGACTCATGGCTTACTGGGCCTGAACTATATTTGCATATGAAAGCCCTAGACCGGACTCTCAGGCGCCATGCCCCATCCTATGCTTTATGTACCTTTCGCCTCCTCCCAGCCCCCCCAACTGGCCTTACTTGGTTTACACATGAGGAGGCGTGTGTGTGTGTGTGTGCGCGCGTGTGTGCATGCAGGAACCCCCAAAGGCTCGTTTCTTCACAATTTTAAAAGCAACATTATTTATCAATCTCTCTCTCTCTTTGGTTCTTTAACAAATATATTGAATTGGAAACTGGAGTTGATTTGATTATCTTGCCTAGCCTGGAGTGGGCCTTACTCATGCATTGGACTGCTTGGCAAACACACTAACCTGGTGGTTAAGGAGGATAAGGGAAGTTCTGGAAAAGAGGCCCATCCTTCTCTAAGCCTGGATTCCCATGTATCCAGGTTATGAGTTATTAAATATTAATAGTCCACAAGCGATATTATGTGGAAGGCTTGCTCCTGAAGGAATATAGATGAAGGGTGTATTGCAGCCATTCCTACCTCTCAGGGTTGGGGGTGGTGTTAAACACACCAGCTTATCACAGCACTTAAGACAGAAATGCTCCCAAGCATCTGTCCCCCTTCCTGGCAGTACAAATACAACAGTAAATTACATAATTAATAATGTACTGCCCTTTCATAACACCCCAAACCAGCTGCCAGAGGTGGCTGCTTTACACTGCCCAATGGCTGGGCCACCCCTGTGGAGGTAACCATGAATGAGTGTTGTCAAGAGAGAAAGGCTGCCTCCCCCTTATGAGTCTGCTGACCCAATAAAATCTGCTGGAGACTCTTGTCCACATTGCACCTATGTCAGTTGCGATTGGCTGGGATGCGGGAGAGTCTCCTTGGTAGCTGCTCCTAGGTTTTGGAACTCCCTATCTAGGGAGGCTCTCCTTGCCCCCTCCCTGATGGTTTTCCGCTGTCTGGTAAATACCTTTTTATTCCTACAGGCGTTTGGCCTGTCAAATTGTTTTATTTGTTTCAAATTGATTTTATATTCCTGGGAATGTGAACTCTTTTAATCCTTTAATAGATAAATAGATAATAAATAGATAATAGATAAATAGATAATAAATAGATAAATAAATTTATCTACTGTCTCCTTTTCATTATTTTTTTAAAAATGTTTATTTTATTGTTTTAATTGTCTTGGCTTGTAAACTGTCTTGAGTGTTTTTAAATGAAAGGGTGGGGTATAAATATGTTAAATAAATATAAATGGGATTAATTTACCTGTCAAAACAAACCTGAGTTATGTCTGAGTGAAGAGATGCCCAGATTAGAGCTGGTTTGGCTGTGCAGGGGGGGGGGGAATCTGGAAAGATAAAGGTATTGTTGCAGCAGTGAGGTTTGGTAGTGAACAGCTTGTGAATTGGGCAGTGGAACAGGAGGGTGTTGTTGTTTTTTAAATAATGCCTTATGTTCCCACAAACTCCTGGTTTTCCTTCCCTTGAGTCTCCTATGCACTGATCCAAAGAGGAAGGCATTTCAACCACTGTCAAATGAAGACAGCCTCACTCATAACTGGTTATAACATATTTATGAAATGAGTGCGTACAGTATTTAGCTTTATTTCTTCCAGCGCTCACAGACCCCTGCTACATTGGGCATTTCATATGATCTAATATAACAGATGTCCGGTATGGCCACGTTGCGGATTTGTTGTAGCCTGCGGGGTCCAGATAGAGGGGTGGGGCGACTGGAGCGGGATGGGGAGGTTACAGAGGGAAGTGGGACTACTGCTCCTCCGTGCCAGATGGAGGCTGCGCGTCGTCAAGAGAGAAATGGTTGCCTCTAACTGGAAACAACCCGCCCACCAAAGGATTCAGTCTCTGGTTCTGCGAACGGCTGCATTCGATATGGCTCCCAGCAAAGGGGTGGGGGCGTGGGCGTCTGCTGGAACCGGATGGGGTAAGGGGGGCTGTAGCCTCCCACCCCTCTAGTAGGTGAGATTCCTTGGTAACCAGTCCTTCTCTAGAGAAGAGTCCCCGGGCCTTCCTTACTGGTTGCACGGGGTGGGCGTCGCCTCGCCTGCAGGGCTGCCCAGGAATCGCTCTCCGGCCGGTCTTCCTCCCGTGGTGGGGTGACTGCCGCAGCTCTACTACCTCCTCAACCGCCCTCCTCCTCCGCTTCCCCCACACGAAGTGTCTGGCGGAGTCCCCACGGCCGACTTCCCCATACTCACTCATTCTCCCCCGCCCAGTCACTCACTCGCGCGCTGGAAGGGGCGGGCCGTGGCTGAGGCGGAGCCGGGCAGCGGGCCAGTGTGGCTCCAGGCGGGGCCGGGCTAGCCCGTGGCGTTGTCCCCTCCTGGCAAGAAGCGCCGCGCTCCGTCCCGCTGCGCCTTGTGTGCGCGCAAGCGGGAGTGACTCGGCGGAGGTGCGGGCTCAGAGCGGGCTGCAGGTGGCGGGGAAAGCGGCCGCAGCAGCAGCACCACCACCATGAGCGGGGTTGGGGCGGCGGCCACCGCCGCTGCCGCTTCTCTTCTGGCCGGGAAGAGCGAGAAGCTGGACGAAGCTCAAGCGCTGGCCCGCAGCTGCGCCGGGAGACCCGACTTCCAGCCTTGCGACGGGCTGTCGCTGTGCACCACGCACAGCCACGGCCGCTGCTTCCGCCTGCACTGGTGCTGCCACCTGGGTTGGTGCCACTGTGAGTATTGGGGGGACTCGGAGACTGGGCTGGGCAGGGACAGGACGGGACGGGAGCCAGGCGGGCCACAGGGGCAGCTTGGCGGGCCCCTGCAAGCTGCTGGCGACCGAAGGGTTCCGCGCCCGCTGCAGATTTCTAGCGAGCGAGCAGGCGGGGACCTGTTGTTTGCGCCGGCTTTTTTGGGGATGGGTTGCTAGCGACGAGGACGGCGGAGCAAGCGAGCATCTTAGAGAGGGAACACCCTGCACGCAACCCTGGGATTCAGCTCCTGGCTCTTCCTCTTTCGGGAGAGGGCAGGTTCTTACCCGCCTTTCTTTCCCGTCGCCGCGGTGGCTCTGGCACCCCAGAGCAAGGATTTGACGGCGGGATCGATATGGCCTGATCGCACGGCGCCCGGAACGCTAGATGGATTTATCCATTCTCCCGGGGAAGAGAGATCGCCTGCGTGTTTCTAACGAGGACAAGCCAAGAACTGGGCTGGGCTGGCTCGGCTCTTCACTGTGTTAGATCCAGTGGGAGCAGCGGGTAAAATTTGGAAGGAAAGCAGAGGGGCGCAAACCTCCTTCCCGGTGAAAACGTTGGCAGAACAACCCTCCCCCCAATTTCCCTAGTACTTGGGCGGGGGCGGGGGGGGGGAAAGGCAGCAAACCTCCCCTATAATTTCATCCTCCTTCGTTCGTTGCTAACAAGAAGGAGCTCCCTCTCCTGTTTCAGTCTGCTATAACCACTGGAGTTGTAGATTCCTTGTATAAGTACAGATGTTCAGACAGGAAACGGACCCATCATTCAGTGGGATGGGCAGTTAAACATCTAGGGTTTTCTTTTCCCCATTGGATTCTTTATACCAAGACTATATGTCGTGATTTATATAAGATCTGGCGCCAATGTAAATAATAGTAATTAATGCAATCTGTTGGGTTATAATCAAAAATGGCCCTGCAAAATACTGTGTTTTGTGCATCAGCTGATCCATTGTTTTAAAAACCAGAGGTCTCTGTTATTAATTCTCATAGAATGTAGCTACAATTAATAAAGCTAGTAATTTCTGTGTGTCGCTATGTTGCCAAGCTGTTCAAGGATCTTCTCTGGCAACCCAAAATGTAATCTGTGCCAAAAGAAAGCTCTCAAAATGTGTTGAAGAATGGCTTTGTTTAAATGTATGATTTCTCTATAAAGGTTTTAGTTCATTCTTTTTTTCTTCCTTTCCATGTTAAAAACTCCCAATTGGTTGATATTACCTTAATAGATTAAGGTGACCCAGAGTGGAGGACAGGCCATGAAGAAGAAAATACAGATTATAACATTTAAATGATAGTCTCTTTCTTCCCACTTCTACAGTTTTAGTTGCAATGAAACTCAGTAATACCATCTAACTGGAACTAGTCATAAAACAAATGTCAGCTGCTTGCTATGACCATTTCATTATCTAGACTAGAGGTGGAAAACTGGGAGAAAGATGCATGGGGCTTGTTACAGCAGGGGGGGGGGGGAATGCATTTCATTTTAACGTTTCAGCCCTGTGCTCTTATCCAAGTCTCCATGGGTTTCCCCCCACTCACAGGGCATCATGTGCTAGGCTCATGTCCCAGTTCTTATGACTTGAGGAAATTAATGTATTGGGGAAAGAATTTGTTGTCATTTTCATTTTTTGTTTTTAAATTATATCTCATTTGTAAATTAGAAGGTCTTTTTGAAAACTGCCTCCTTCAAAAGAAATTTATTTATTTATTTATTTATTTACATTTTTGAATCGCCCATCTGGCTGGTCACCCGGCCACCCTGGGCGATGTACAATATAATAAAATACAATAAATGGCTAAGCTATCACTTAATTGTCTCTACTTCTTGCCCAAATCTATATTATCACTTGTTTAGGTGACCTCACCTTTTCACATTTTGTCAGGGTTTTTTTTCTTTTTTTCTTTATATTTTCTTAGATACTTAGCAATGCATTAACATGCTAGCAAATAGCACTAAAACTAAAATTCTCCAGGGACTATGGGCATGATTAAGATGAACTACAACTCCTCCCACACACACACACCAAGTGTACGCTATTGGCTGACATTCTTAAACTGTACTTCTTTTTTTTCCTGTTTCCATCTACAAAATTAGGCTGTTGCTGAGTGGAACAATGTTCCACTAAAGCCCTAATGATGTCATACACACCATGTGTAAGTGCTCTCTGATAATGTTCACTAAGTGCTCTCTGATAATGTTCTTGGTTTCCTGTTCATAAAACACAGTTAAGCCTATTTGAAGCTGCTGCCTTCATGCTCCCAATCAAGTGGCTGAGTTTATTCTCCCACCTCGACAGCAAGCACCATGATCACAGCATGATCAGGTGCTTCCTCTGAAATGAGTATCGTGTTCCTGTAAGACCAAGGTTTGTGAAGGCATTCAGTTTAAATTCTCCTATGTGTGACTGAGCTTAGAGTCCTATCCAGTTAACAACTTGCGAGGGTTCTGTTTGTATGCTTTCCCCCCTTTTTCTTTTTTTAAGTCATGGGTTGGCTTTTTGACATACAATATTTCTCATGAATTGGGGTGAGGTAGATGCATCAGAAGTTGTATCAGAATTGGATTGGGTTTTTGCTTTCGGAAATACAGCACTACATTCTGATGATGGCCAAATTGAACATTATGTTAAATGCATCTATGTGTGCGCGCATAGATGTGTGTTTTTTAAAAAAATCAGCTGTAGAAATCTGCAATGGATCAAAATGACAGTGGATTTCTATGAATCTGGCCCACAGAATCCGCAGTGGACCAGCTTTTCCAAGTCATGCAGACTTGTGGACTGTTTTTTAACTTTCTGGAATTCTACACAAATTTGGTCGTACAAAATTATGAACGTTGCTGTAAAATACACTAATGTATATGCCATTTTTAAAAATTAAAACACACACACACACACACACACACACATTTTATACATCTCTGATCTGTGTTCAGCCTCAGCTGTGTAACAGTCTTTTTTTGTGCACTCTGCTTCTTGATTTTACAGTGAGCTAAGTAGAATACACAGAATGTTACTGTACCAGTGAAAGTTCTGTAAATTGTGGCAAAAATTTTTGAGTATTTTTCTGAAGGTGGCAGGGAGTGGGGTGAATCCGAATCCATGAGTGAGTGGACAACACCAGACAATCTGCAAAACACAGACAGACCGGATTATACACAGTCCTCACATCCCTAATGATCCAGATTGGAACCATGGCATGGGTGGAGGGGGTGGTAACCCTTTCCCCCTGTTCCACGTTCTCAATGAGCCCCTCCCTGAAGCTGCTGTTTGCCCCAGGATGAAGCTGCTGTTGGCAGCAAGACATGACAGCATGTCTGTGGTTGGCAGTTTTGTCCCTGTGGCCACATGGAAACTGCACTGATCCCAGACATGGGGAATTACGGAGTTGGTACAGGTTGTAGAGGTCACACAATGGGATGTTACTCATAACTACACAATCTCTGCCATCTCAAAGTAGGGCGAAGAAAAACAGCCATCTAAAACCATGGAGAGCCGTAGCCTGTCAGTAATGCTAAATCAGTGACTTCTGTGTTGACATACCCTGCATCTAATAGAGAATTTTTGCCAGTGGAGAAACAGGAGTGTGAGTGGAGTGGGAAACAAGGAAGAAGAAGAAGAAAAGATAGTATTGAGGATATAAATATAATGGGTATTAATAAGGTCACAAAGGCTGGCTAGACAAATCAGGCAGCTGAATGCCCTTTTCCAGTGGTACAGACAATCCAGCTATTGATTGCATAGAATGACAAATTCCACCTTCATAGTTCCAGAATGAGGTGGCACGTTTTGCATCAGTCCATAGTGAAGGACCAAGGCACAGGGTTATGGCACAGTAGGAAGCATAAGGCAAAAAGAAAGCAACAAGAAGGTGTGAGTGTGGTGGCGTGCAGAGTTGTGTGTGCTCAACTCTTCTGGGACCTGCTTGCCCAGTTAATTAGTTATTCAGTTAAAATTGGCAGATCGTGATTACACTATTTAGAGAAGGTTCCATTGATAGTAGCTGCCCCTTTTTGATTTCTTTTTTAGGTGAATGTTTTTTGAGTTTAAGGTCTGCCCCTGATTTCTAAATCTTTTTCATCTCCAAGAAAAACAGATGCAAACAATTATAAAATGCTTCTTATTAATTTAGCATGTAAACACAGTCCCTAGAGTTGTTCCCCCTCAGGAATATTACATAATTAAAGATATTTTTAGCTAAGAAGTTACTTGCAACTTCCATAAGTGCACTATTTCTGGATTACAGTTACTTCTCTGGTTCATGTGAATGATGCATGGCGGTGTTTTGGAAAATAAGCAGTTTTCAGTATGCAGCATGGGCAACTGTTTTACTATTATTGTTATTTTGGCAAAGCTATAACTTGCTGTTTTTGCAGCCTCAACAGACTCCAATTTTTAGGATGCAAAAGTTTCCCTGTATTTTTCATAGCAAGTAGCATGCCAATTCCAGCTTAACCTATGGCCTCTATGGGTCTGCAACCTGGGCAATATTACTCATGTCATCTACCTATAGTTATGTCTGAGCAAGGTGATCTATATAGCTAACTACATTTGTCCTCTTTGACTTCCAAGTGACTGTTGCCTTGGGAGCATTTTTATAACATTTTACTGCAAAACCGCTCGATTTTATTTTTGTATTTGAGAATAGTGCATGATAACTGTGCCAATCTGGAACCATTTCCATAATTAGAATGATTAAAACTGTTATTTCATTGGGTAGTGGGAAAGGGCTTGGTGGGTGAACCAGCCTAACTGTGCAATTCTATACATGTCTACTCAGAAGCAAGCCCATTGAATTCAATGGGGCTTAATCTCAGGTAAGTGTGTATAGGATTGCAGCCTAATTGATATATTAAGTTGGGAAGGAATCATCTGCTTAGAGTAACTGCTTTTTTGGTAATTAATTTCCCAGGCATAGGATAGATATGGGTTTCTTGCTTCAGTCATTAGAATTTATTTACTGAGAGCTACTTTATGAGTTCGAATGACATCTGAAGCAGCCTTAAACATATTATTTGTCCTACAGTAGCTCTAGCTTCCTGATCTTTCTTGTCAGAGGTATACTGATTTAACTATAAGGAATATTTTTATAGGGAGATCCTTTCTTTGGTGCAGATAGCTAAACTAGACAGCCTTCAGGTCCAGTTTGACTGATATGGAGTGGGGGGGAAGGGAGGAATCTCTCAAAATAGCTCATGGAAATTTCCTCCATCCAATTTTGGGGGTCCCCATTCCCCTCACACCACAGCCTACCCCATTCAGTGGGGGGGGGGGCAACCTTCTGTGTTGCATTTTCAGAGGGATGATGGAGGAGCTGTTGTAGGGAGGAGGGAGCAGGGAAGTCTGGATCCAACCCATTGTAACTGCTTAGGAATTTAATATATTGAGCAGTAAAAAAGTATTATAAACAAACAAACAAACAAACAAACCGTTTAAAAAGCAAGTCAAAATTGAAACATCCATTTCACACCATAAATAGCCTGTCCTAAAAGCCCACCAAAGGACAGTACTTTTTGCAGGCAGCCATCTGGTGTGTGCTGGTTTGTTAAAAAGTTGCTGCAGAGTGAGCTGGGCTGGGCAAGGAGCAGAACTCAGTCCCAGCTGTGGTGCAGATGGTGTCTCTGGAGCTCTGTCCAGGAGGCAGGTCAATCTTCACTCCCAGGTCCTGGAATGCTCCTTCTCCTCCTGTAGCAGCACCAACCATCAATGGTGATGGTTGGGAAAGGTCCTGTAGATTTGGATGGGGAAGCAGAGCTTAATTCCAGGGGTGGTGGTGGTGGTGTCTCTAGACTCTAGAGCTGTGCCCAGGAGGTAGATGGATCTGCACTCCCATGTGGTTGGGGGTTGAGTACCACCACACTTTGGCAAGATCTGAACATGCCAGTGGAACATTTGGGTTTATGATGTATTAAAGAAGCGGGGGGATGCAGAGCAGTCTGTGTGAGACAGTCTGCAAACTTTTGAATGAAACAAAAATTGTATTTTATCACAGTTGTGTGTACAGGGAGTCATAAAGAGAACCGTGCCATGACAAGAGAAATGTGAATACTTGTGCTGCTATTGTGCCTTATGAGATAGGCACTGTAGAAGAAGTCCTCCATGAGGACTTTTAAATTTTATTTATTTATTTATTATATTTATACCCCGCCTTTTTTCCTGCAAGGAACCCAAGGCGGCTTACATAATCCTCCTCCTCCTCCTCTCCATTTTATCCTCACAACAACCCTGTGAGGTAGGTTAGGCTGAGAGGCAGTGACTGGCCCAAAGTCACCCAGTGAGTTTCATGGCCGAGCGGGGACTAGAACCCGGATCTCCCGAGTCCCAGTCCATCACTCTAACCACTATGCCACACTGGCGTATCATAATCAATCATAAAATTGATTATGTAGCTATGCTCGTAAACATGTCATGTGATTAAAATACTATTAGTTTCAGGGCTTGCTCTGACACAGCAATTTTAGTTGGCTTCTTACAGTCTTTAGTGCACAAGCTCAAGGTGGGGAGTTTTGACTTGGCCTTGGAGAGTTGAGAGTTGTAGCCTAACACCTGGTGGGGAAGGCTGCCTTAGACTGAATCCTCTGCTATGCCCCATTGTGTCCCTAAGATCCTTCCTACTCTGTTATGGCACACTATTTTATTTATTTATTTATTATATTTATACCCCGCCTTTTTTCCTGCAAGGAACCCAAGGCGGCTTACATAATCCTCCTCCTCTATTTTATCCTCACAACAACCCTGTGAGGTAGGTTAGGCTGAGAGGCAGTGACTGGCCCAAAGTCACCCAGTGAGTTTCATGGCCGAGCGGGAACTAGAACCCGGATCTCCCGAGTCCCAGTCCAACACTCTCACCACTACGCCACACTGGCTCCTATATAAGAAGCATCTAGGTATGATGATATTTTTCTTTGGTTCAGACTTCAGGTCAAATCTGGATTTCCGATTAGCTTACTCTGGAATGTCGCTTTGCCTGTTTATGACATCCTTTCTTCCCCCACTACTGAAAGATAGCAAATCTCTCTCTGGGTCTACCTTCCGAGTGATGTCATATGTGTGACAGTTTTGAAGAACAGTACATAGAGAGGTATTCTCAAACGTTGTTATCCCAGCTCTAGAAACCTCTTCCTCTTGAATGTCTCCAAAGCCTAAGTGAAAGCCCTAGCTTGCACGTAATGACCACGCATGCATGGGTTGTTTACCCATGGGTTGTCGGGAGTAAGCAAGCAAATGTGCTGCTGCCTGCCCACTCACTGCTTCTACTTCATTTCTGCTTTTGTAAATAACCCAGGAACACCTGTTCATCATGATATGCAAACACGGAACTCTGGGTTGTTGAGAGGGAAACAACCCAGAGTTTTAATGCATGGTTTGCTGTTGTGGTAATACACCGGTTTGTTTCCCCCTCAACAAGGTTAAAGCATCTTCCAGATGCAATGTAAGCTGTCTCTAGTTGAGCAAATATTTAGTTTCTAGAGATTTAAAACGGCTTATTTGGTAGTATATTTTTGTTAAGAGGCTGAAATGACAATTAATTGCATTCAGCCATAAACATGCCAGTGCTGTAATGCTAAATATTCTTGGTAATGTTCTTGATTTGCTTCTACTAATCACCTGAGTGGCAATTCACACAACCAGCTTTTTCATGTAATAACTGAAACATTTGTTATAATATCCATATCATACCACCAGCTATGATAACCAACATCATATGCAGAGTCTTGACATATGAACACAGTTGTTAATGGGAGGCAAACTGGATGTGATTAATATCATGTGTTAACCCTAATTTCAACTGTCCCTGAGAATGTCTGTTCCACAGCTGACACCTGTTTCTTTTGTGTTTGTGATGAGGAAAAAGGAGGTCTGGGTGGATCAAGTGGCAAGCAGGAACAGACAGGGAACAATATCAAGGATTAAAATCAGACCTTCACTTCATGTCTCCAACAGAAGGATTAATTTTGTGCTGTGCATTGATTTTTGCTTCTGAGCTCTATAGTAGAGGGTTTTTTTTTATTTTCAATTAGGGGACTTCTTTGTAAATGCAAAGCAGCAGGATGCAACATCACACACAGGATACATCTCTTGAAATAGGTTTTTGAAATATTATCTGATAATGACCTACTGGTATTGGATGACCTTGGGAAAGTCAGCTAAAAAGCATACTTCTAATTATGAAAATATGACTGGATTTATATAACTCTAATTGGGAGCTTTCTTTCAAATCAGAAATGAACATATATTATGTTTTTGAATTTTGTGCTTTTACGTTTTGTTTTGTGAACCTCCTGTATGGCTTTGGCTATTGGGCAGTATAGAAAATATGATGATGATGATGATGATGATGATGATGATGATGATGATGATGATGATGATGTTTTGTGAGGAAAATAAAATAACAAGGTAGAATCAAGTCATTACAGACATCTGCCACTTTTCTCAAATCATCAATGATATCTTGGACATCAGAAAGTCATGATTTTCTAACAGTGATATACCTTAGCTGGTAGGGATGTATTGAGGAATGAATAGTTGTGATTCCAAGCAAGTGTTCTGCATTCATGAAGTGTTCGAGTTGATGATGTCCTTGAGATTTTCCGGGCTGCCTCAAAGTGTATGAATTTTAAGGTCAGCAGGGACCACTCTGACCACACAGTCCAGCTCAGCAAGCATCAGCTGGTAATTTATTCACTTGAGGAAATGTATTACTACTAGCAAGTCTGAATCACTTGTACATGAATTACAGTGATACTTCATTCAGTCTGTAGTATAATGTGCCACCTGCATTTCTTCTTAATCCTTTCCACTGATTAATTAACCTCACTGTTAAAAAGTGACATTTTATTTGTATCTTAATTTTGTTTCTAATTTCACATGTGTTTTTAGATTTTCTGTTTGTAGAGGGCTCTTTCAACATATCAACCAGATAGCATCTCCTGGGATAGGTGCTCAAAGTTTTGTAATCAAGTTGCCTCATATTCAACCCTGTTAAAATTTTTAGCAGAACCATTCATGGAATGGAAATTGATAACT
Organism: Shinisaurus crocodilurus; assembly: GCA_021292165.1. NCBI lineage: Eukaryota > Metazoa > Chordata > Lepidosauria > Squamata > Shinisauridae > Shinisaurus > Shinisaurus crocodilurus. Next base: position 59,618,547 of record CM037878.1, read on the forward strand.
TGATCATAGAATATGAAACAGGGGAAAATGTAAATTCAGAAAGTTATGGATTGTTATCAGACAGTTTCATACATCATCTCCAAAATCTAAACTTGGATGAGTTTTTATGCTTTTTTGAGTGAATAGGGATGACCTCAAGGATTATATGGTCTCTCCACATATCTATGTCTTTCTCAATAGCAGACAAATGTACAAGTTTTTCTTGTATTACATATTTCAAGAGCACTACTATGACTGAGAAGTGCTATCAGGAAAGATGCTGTTCTCTTACCTTCCTCTAAACTCTTGGAACTGGTTTTGAAGTCCTTGGCTTTCAGAAAGCTTTCCTTGCTGTTGACAAATATGCCAGAAATGAGAATATCACTGACCTGGTTCACGCGATCACCGCAGCCCACCATGGCTTATGAGCCATGGTGGGTTACAGCACCTGTGGGCGCTAGGTTGTTGATACAAGCCCCTTCTGCCATGGCTTCTCATATTGTCCAAACCTGACAAGGATGGCTTGATGGGATGGTTAACAATCCACCTCACAACACTACAACAGGACATGGGTTCTAGGTGGTTTGTTAACCACCCCAAGAAGCCACCCTTACCAAGTTCAGATGACATGAGAAGAAGCTGTAGGCAGCAAGGATAATTATGCAAATCAACTGGCACACAACCAGCACACACAGGGTGGTTAACAAACCACCATAGCTTGTTAACCATCCTGTGATCATGAGAACCGGGCGGGCCACTGATGGTAGAAAGGAAGTTGTTGGTTTAAATGGCAATAAGATAGCCTGATAATAGATATTATGAACAATTGCTGATAAGAGAGGCTGAAGGATGGAGTAGGTATTTAGTTTGGAATCTTCTTACTTTGAGGTTTGCAAGGAAAGGTTAATCAGGCATGTATTATTTTCCAAGCTGATCAGTTGCCTAACCACTTCAAGGTTCTCCTTAGCTACCCCAACCTGGGTGAGCCAAGACACCCTGTAGAAACTGATCAAGCAAGGGTCTCATTGACCTGGTTCGGACGACATGACAACTCATCGTGGGTAAGTAGCCATAGTTAGTTGTCGTGCCATCTGAACCCAGCCCGCTTCTCCCAAGGTGGCTTGTTTTTTTTCAAACAAGCCATCCTGAGAACCTATAAGCTGTTCTAGGTTTTGTTTTAGCCACTCTGGGTTGTTGTGTCATCTGAACCTGGATAACTGATTCCACCATGGGTAAAGTCGAGCAGCGAGCAAGGTGGGAGTCAAGAGTGGCAAAAAAAACCTTTGCTGCTCTTGCCGATCTCGCCCGTGCCACCACCAGCGACAGCCCCTTCAAAGTGCCAAAGCAGCACATCAGAAGGGCTGTCACTGATTGGCCACACTTAAAAAAAAAAAAAACTTGCACTCCAAATGTGCACAACAATTCTTTTTGGTAATTTCCCCCCTTAATAGTCAGACCTGCACAAGTGCGGAGGTGTGCACTTGCATGGGTCTGAAAAAGGGAAGCCTTGTTTGGGCAATGTCCTGGGGGGTACCTGCTGTCAAGTGCAGCTGGTACCAAGTAGAGAGGGTCCCAGTATGGGTTTTCCCCCCCTTTGCTTTCCCCTGACAGCTGTCAAAAGGTGAGCTGTCAAAAGAGAGCAAGGGCATGCTCTTGGTTGTATGGTTGTATATGTCCACGACAAAAAGCACCCAGTGCCCTGTCAAAAACCCCTTTTAAAGGGGACCCAGAGTTTTGACAGCTAGCTAATTGTCAAAACTCATTTTCTCCAGAAAAAGTGAGTGGGATGCACGTTCGCACTTTCCTGAGCAGCTAGAGTCTCAGGGAAATGTGCAAAATGTGCATCACAATGAGGACTGTCAGGGCAAAAAAACAACAATGTGAGGATCTTGTTGCGAAGGGGGTGTAAATCCCACCACCCCTTTTTGTGAGCAAAGATCACTCACGCCTTTGCTTTCCCTTGACAACTCACCTTTGACAGTCGTCAGGGGAAAGCAAAGGCAGAAAAAACCTATTGGGATCCTCCCTGGGTCCATGTCCAAGGTTGGTACCTGCTGCACTTTGACATTGCCCAGGCGAGACTTCACTTTTTCAGACCCATGCGAGTGCACAACTCCACGCTTGCGCAAGTACGACTAAAAATAAAGTTAAAATATTGCGTCCACTTGGGGCGCAATTTTAAAAAAAAACAAACGGTGGTCAACCATTGACAGCCCCTCAGATGTGCCACTTGGGCACTTCAGAGGGGCTATCACTGGCTGTCGAATCAGAGATCATAAAAGGCAATCTCTGAAAAAAGTAACAGTAAAAAAGCAGCTATTGCGGTGAGGAGGGGATGACAAGTCAGTCCTGCTGCATTCATGAATGAATATGTCCTGTGAAAAAAAACATGGTGAGCTCTGGGGGAAAAAACCTTTTAAAAGGAACTGGACTTTTGATAGCTGTCAAAACACAGCTTCCTTTTAAAATGGAGTGATTCACACTTTTCCATGACTCTTAGCACCTAGAGTCTCGGGAACAAGTGGAAAAGTCAGAGCACCTTTAGGACAGTGAAATCCCTTCCCCCACAAAAAAAGAGGATCTTGCTGCGAAGGGGACATAAATCGCACCCACCTCTTTTCATGAGTACAACTCATGTGCACCTTTGGTTTGGCTTGACAACTTACCTTTTGACAGCTGTCAGACCAAACCAAAGTGGGGGAAAGGCTATTCGGAGCCTCTCTGGATCAATGTCTAAGGTTGGTACCTGCTGCACTTTGACAGCAGGTACCTCCCAGGACATTGTCCAGGCAAGGCTGCCCATTTTCAGGCCTCCCATAACTGCACAGGTACACCCTTGCAAAAGCCCCCCCCCCCATTTTAAAAAACAATGTGCAAAAATATTTGTGCACATTAGGGGGTGCAAGTGTTTGTTTTTTTAAAAATCGGTTTGCAACCACAGACTGCCTCTCCAAAGTACCACTTTGACACTTTGAAGGGGCTTTCAGTGGCTGTCAAAATGGGGATTGCAAAAGCCGTCTGTCAAGCCAGAGATCATGATCTCCAGGGGGGGAAAGGGTGAAGGGGGTGGAATTGTCTGTCCTGCGCACCGTGGGTTGTTTGCACAACAACCAACCCACCATAGCTTATTGCTTGGGAAGATGCTTGGCAATTTTGCCAGGACTATTAATGCACGCTCCAGCAGTACTCCTGGATCCGTTAACCATCTCCTGTCATTATAACCCCAATCTTACAACAGTATTCTGACTACAGACATGGGGTCCTGACCTTCCAAACACTTAATATTTTATTATTGTTTCATAACTTTGTATTCATGCTGTAACTAGTAGGTGTAAAATATAATAAATTCTGTGGGGAGCTGGCACAGCGTTTCCTGGCCAGAGAATGTCTCAGGCTGGGGGATCTACTTCTCATTAGAGAAGCGAAGATCTGAGGTTACCCCCAAATTATCTCATAGGGTCATAAATCGCTTTTTTGTTTGTCGTATGACGAATAAATGCGGTGGTGACCTGAGGTGGGGGAAAACGGCGCTGTTTTCCAGAGACCGGTTTTACCGATCATCAGAAGTTTGCATGTTCGCTTCCAAAATAAAGGAGTACATCTGGAGTGGCTAATTGGAATCTTTCGGCAGCAGAGTGGGATTTATAATTAACTGTAAGTAGACTATGTTTATCTGGGAGGCGAAAAAGATAAGAGAGGAAACCTGAAAGGAGGTCTATAAATCTTATATGTTTGGAAGCGTCTTGAAAACATCTATACGCAAGGCAAGATGTTTGCAGTTACAGCATTCTTAAACCTGTGGAACGAAATGGAGAGAGAAATTCTAAACAGATTGGAAGTAAGGATCCAGGCTTGGAATGTAAATATGAAAGTGGATCAATCAGAAGAACAACGTAAGACGGATTTCTTTACAGGACCGGCAGAGGAGAAGACAGAAGAAGTAAATAAGGACTTGGGAAACTTACCAGAAATTCACAGAGACTTTGAAGTTTTAATTGGGTCGAAGTGGCATGAGAAGGCAGTTCAGGATGTTGTGACGCACTTTTTAAAATCTAAGATGGCGGAGCCGGAGATCGGTATGCAGGAGACCACAAAACAACAGAACAAGCTGATTTCATTCTTGGTTCAAAACCTGGAACTTAATGAATTTCCCTTTGACAGAGGAAAGCAATGAAAGGGACTATCTTCACGGTCTTTTATTGGCAAAAGATAAAGGGTTGATGTAACTGAACTATATGTCTAGTTGGAATATAAATAATCTTTTGATTTTAAATATTAATGGCAAAGGTAAAGGGATTGCTTATATGATTTATTTGAATTTTAAATATTAATGGTGATGTAAGGGAAATTATTATAAGTAAGGTATAATTATATTTGGTCTGTTTGGAAACATTTATTTAAAAAATAATAATAATAACTTGTTGTTGTTGGGGGTGTTGTTTTGTGGAGGCTTTGAAGTATTAAAGGGGAAGGTCTTTTGTTTTTTTTGGTTCTATAAGTAGCATGATGGCTTATGTGCTTCTGCTGTTCTGTCAGACGTCACTTATTTCTTAATTTTTTAGACTTATCTTTCTTTTCTTTCCTTTAAAAAAAAATATCTTGGAGATTAAAAGTGAAGGAATTTCTGCTTAGATAGAAAGGAATAATGAGTATGTAATAATACAAATGTATTGATTCGATGGTTAGGTACTAGAGAGTGCGGGAGCGATGGAAATACAAAATGCTTTTGGTATGTGGTCATTTGCTAATTAGTTTATAGTTACTTTTTACTTTTGGGATTCTTAATATACTGTATTTTGGAATTGAAAACACTATTTAATGAAACTATAGGTTTTCTTTTTTGGAGTATCTATAAATGTTGAATTTAATAGATTAAATAGTTGATGTTTATTGGGGGAGAGTGGAGACCTCTGGTGTTTGTTCCTTTTAGGGTTCTTTTTTGCCATAACTGGAAGTGATTTTTTGTTAACAGAAAAGATTTTAAGAGTAACTGTGTTTGATTAAGCTGTGGAGAAGATTGGAAGTCCATTATTGTGTTTGTGTTTGTTTGTTTGTTTTATTATGAATAAAAAAAAAAAAAGTTAAAAAAAAAATAATGAATGTTTATGTGAGTTGACTTTGATAACATGGACTGAAGAGCTGTTAACACATCTCAATGAGTCTCATTGACATTTATTGTTGGCAAGTCATGAATATTGGGGCCAAGCAGGGTGGGGGCACTGGGGTGGGCAGACTCAACATGATCAGAAAGGAGATAGTGTATAGGGAAATGTGTTCCATGTAAGAAAGAGTGAACCCTTGCCTGCCCTGGCTCATTATGAGCTGCAGGGAGAGACTGGGTGAGGGGATCAGGGCGCTGGTGAATGCCTCCCTCGAGGAGGGAGTGATACCACCAGCCCGTAAGGAGGCAGCAATAAGACCGCTTCTGAAGAAGCCCTCCTTGGATCCCCAAGATCTGAACAACTTCCGCTTAGTCTCCAAGTTGCCATTTCTGGGCAAGGTGATTGAGCGAGTGGTGGGGGCTCAGTTGAAGGCACACTTGGATGAAGCTGATTACTTAGATCCATGCCAGTCGGGCTTCAGGCCTGGACATGGGACGGAAACGGCCTTGTCGCCTTGGTGGATGATATGAGGAGGGCTTTGGATAGGGCCGAATGCTCCTTTCTAGTCCTCCTCGATCTCTCAGCGGCTTTTGATACCGTTGACCATGGTATCCTCCTGGACCGCCTGGAGGGGTTGGGCATGGGAGGCACTGTATTGCAGTGGTTCCGGTCCTTCCTCTCTGGAAGGTACCAGAGGGTAGTTCTTGGGGAGGAGGCTTCAGACCCTCGGCCACTCACTTGTGGGGTGCCGCAGGGTTCCATCCTCTCCCCGATGTTATTTAACATCTACCTAAAGCCGCTGGGAGCTTATCATCAGGAGGTTTGGGGTGCGGTGTCATCAGTATGCGGATGACACGCAGCTCTACCTCTCTTTCAAGTCCTCACCAAGGTTGGCCATTGAGACCCTGTACAAGTGCCTGGAGTGAGTGGGTGGCTGGATGGGAAGGAACATGCTGAGGCTGAACCCTGACAAGACCGAGATACTTCTGGTGGGGGACAAGGGAAGGTTAGGGGATGTTGACCTGGTGCTGAATGGGGTACATTTGCCCCTGAAGTACCAGGTCTGCAGCTTGGGGGTCATTTTAGACTCCCAGCTGTCCATGGAGGCTCAGGTGTCAGCTGTGAGCCGGGCAGCGCTGTATCAACTCCATCTGATATGGCAGTTGCGCCCCTACCTTCCTAATCATCTGCTCCCATCAGTGGTTCATGCCTTGGTCTCCTCTCGCCTAGACTACTGTAATGCGCTCTACGTGGGGTTACCCTGGAAGACGGTTTGGAAGCTACAACTGGTACAGAACGCGGCAGCTCGCCTGGTTAAAGGCAGCCGCCGGTGGGATCACATCACTCCAGTGCTCAAGGAGCTGCACTGGTTATCAGTTGCTTGCTGAGCCGAATTCAAGGTCTTGGTTTTGACCTTTAAAACCCTATATGGCTCTGCTAGGAAGAGGGCCTTTTCTGTGGTGGCCCCCACACTGTGGAACTCTCTCCCCAGTGACCTCCGCCATGCCCCCGCTCTGCTGAGCTTCCGCCGCTCACTAAAAACATGGCTGTTCAGGCAGGAATATGGGGTGGGCTAAGGTTTTAAAATTTTATACTGTTTTAAATGTATTTTAATCTGTATTTTATTATGCTGTACATCGCCCAGAGTAGCCGGTTTGCCTGCCAGATGGGCGATCCACAAATTTTACAAATAAATAAAATAAATAAACCCAGGAGCTTCTGGGCTATTCAGTGAGGCTCATGTGTTAAAAGAATTTCCTTGCTGGATCAGACCAAAGTCCACATTATTTTACCATGACCAGCCAGATGCTCTGGAAGTACACATGTACATGAAGGTAATAGACATCCCCTGATGTCTGCCTCCAGCCTCATTGAATTCTGAAGCACACTTCCTCTAAACATAGAAGTTTCATTATCAAATAGATACAGATGAAGTTATCCTCCTTTAATTTGGATAGTCCTTTTAAAAAACCTATGATACCAGTACCCATCACAGCATACTGAGGCAATGAATTCCATAATTTAATTATACATCATGCGTAGAAATGCTTCCTTTTGCCTGTGTGAGCCTATCATCACTTTCATTATTTCCCCCCCTCTGGACGCAAAGAGGCATTCATGTCCAATCATATAGATCAGGGCTCCCCAACCTTGGGTTCCCAGATGTTGCTGGACTACAGCTCCCAGAATCCCTTGCCATTAGCTATGCTGGCTGGGTATGCTGGGAGCTGTAGGCCAGCAACATCTGGGGACCCAAGGTTGGGGAACCCTGATATAGATGCTAAATTAAAATCATTAAACATTTCCACAACTTATACTATGGGGGGGGGGATAGCAAGGCTAGAGGTGAGGAGTGGGGAGAAACAGTGAGGTGAAGAGGTTGGGGAGGAGAAATAGCAAGGTTAGAAGCTGAGAGAGAGAGCAAATGGGAAAGTTCTGTGTTGATGGAAAAAGATTGGGCAGGACCTCGAAGCAACTCTTCTCTTCCTGCCTGCTGAACAGCTGATCAGCAGCAGGTTCAGGAACAGGAAGGAAAACTTGGTTGGCGCCCTAGCATTTTTCAATTTTTTAAAATTAAAAATACATTTTTGAAGGGGGCAGGGAGTGGAGAGCTTTGTGGGTGCCGTTGGAGGTCCCTGCTGGTGCCCAGGTACCACATTGGGGTACCACATCTTGCTATATAGTATTGGCTAGAAGTCATAGCCAGTATGTGACAAGAAGCTACATACCCTGCCATTTGACCCTTGTGCAGCTGAAGGTTCTGCCTCACTGGGTAATTCTGTCCTCAAGCTTACATGCACATAATGTAGAGGGGGGGAAAGGATGGCAAAAATGCATGATATCTCAGTTAATATTTAGTTAATATTTGAAGGGATATATATGTATAGAACTTGAGCTTGTGGTTTGCTCTGCTGGTAATCTGGCAATATTTACAACTGCTTCAACTGCTGGGAACATTAATGGTTTGGAGACATGTGAAAAAATGATCCTTCAACGCCAACTTCAGTGGGCCGGTCATGTTGTTCGAATGCCTGACTGCCGTCTCCCAAAGCAGTTACTTTACTCCCAACTCAAGGATGGAAAGCGGAATATCGGTGGTCAATATAAGAGGTTTAAAGATGTTCATAAGGCTAATCTAAAAAAATGCAATATAAACATCGAAAACTGGGAAGCTCTGGCCCATGAACGATCTAACTGGAGGTTGGCCTTTCACAAAGGTTCCATGGACTTTGAAGAAGCCCGAGTGCAAGGTGAAAGGGAGAAACGTGCTAAGCGAAAAGCACGTCAAATGAATCCTTTACAGGACCATCTTCTATCTGGTAACCTGTGTCCTCACTGTGGGAAGCTGTGTGGATCTAGAATTGGCCTCCACAGTCACTTACGGACCCATCGCTAGAGTCTACACAATCTTCTTTAGAATTTCCTCCTTTTATCCCGGAAGACAATTTTACTCGGTCACGAGTGATCGCCTGATGATGATGATGATGATGATGATGATGATGATGATGATGTATGTATGTAAAAAACTTCTATCCTGCCTATTTCTCTGAGAGGGAACTCAAGGTGGTGAACAATGATTATTTATTTATTTCATTTCTATACCACCCAATAGCTGAAGCAGTATTTAAAACAATCTTAACCCAAATTAATAAGCAACAACAAGAACAGTTTGAAGAAACACAATTTAAGCATAAGGGCTAAACAACAACCAGGAGCTATTAAAACTTTTAATCAAATGCCTTCTTAAAGAGCCAGGTTTTTACATACCACCTAAAACAGTACAGTGTCGGTGCCTGTCAGGCACTTTACCTTGTGGACTGCTTGGTAGAGCACTCCACAAACTAGGTGTAACCACAGAGGAGGCTCTACACCTTGTGGCTGCCTGCCTAGCTCCATGAGGCCAGGGGATCTGAAGAAGTGCCTCAGATAATGACTGGAGCATGTGGGGAGGAACATATGCAAGAAGGTGGCCCTTAAGGTTCCCAGGTTTCAAGCCATTTAGGGTTTTAAAGGTTAATACCAGCACCGTGAGCTTATCTCAGAAACAGATTGGCAGCCAGTACAACTCTGTTAGTATAAGCACAATATGGTTGAAATGCCTAGCTCCTACCAGCAGCCCAGATGCCACATTTTGCACCAACTGCAGTTTCACTGCCCTTTCATGGATTCTTTCTGGAATAGTTACTGCTGCCGTTACTGTGGTTCCCTGATAGTATTTTTTTTTTTTAACCTGCAGAAATGTATGCAAATTTAATGGCTGGAAAGTAAATGGAGGGGAAATTTGCGCACCTGCATTAAGTGCTCCATTACTGCAGCTGCGCAAATATCCCCTCCATTTACTTCCCAGCCATTAAATTTGTGTAAATTTCTGTGGGGTTTTCTTAGAACTGTCAGGGAACTGCAGTAACTGCAGCAGTAAGTGCTCAGAAAAGGAGCCACAAAAATGTGTGGGGGGGGAGTTCATATCTCCCCCTTCTGGAGTAGATGGAGGCTCGGGAAAGTATTGAAAAGGTGGAGGGCACCAAGAACTGTCAGTTCAACACTTAAAATCAAGAGGATTACATCGCTAAGGGGGAGATATCCTCCCCTCTTTTTGGTGCAGCTTCTTTTGCGGCTTCCCCCCCTTTACCGGCGCTTTTCCATTGACAACTTGGTAATAAGACCCTGGCAACTGTGTTCAAATTAGCCTATATGCAGCCCATTACCTACTCCAATTCACCACTCCCTTTGACAGCTGAAACAGGCAAGGAAATTCACCAGGCAAGACTACACATATTGGACAGCTGTAAGAGTGCACTTGCGCACTTGTGAAAGACAAAGAAAAAAAATTATGAACACAGTTGCACAATTTTCAGGGGCCAAAAATTAATAAAAAAATATGGCCTCAATTGCGCATTTTTGAGGCTCCCAAAAAAGAAAAAAACAGTGCTGAAGGAAAAGGGGTTAGCGATCAGAGTGGAGAGAGGGAGGCAAGACAGGTTGTGCCACGAAGGACACTGGAATATCGACTTGAGGACTGAGGGAGAGAACAAGCCATGATGAGCCTGATCGTCCGTCTGTTGGGTATACAGTTGGTTGTTCAGCGAACAAGCAACCCACCATGGCTTATGCAACCCACGTCATGCTAAACCCACCGGGGGGCTTAGCATGATGTGAATGGCCCTATGGGTTATTCATGAGGCAAACAACCCTCAGTTAACCTACAATTAGTTTTTAGGTTAACTGTGGGTTGTTTAACCCAGGAATAACCCATAGAGCTGGTTTGCATGACAGGACAGCCCACCATGGGTTAATTTACCTGCAGGGGCTGTTGTGTTGTGCTGTGCGCCCATGGGCACCATTTTTGCATGGGACCCATGAGTGCCCGACTTGCTGTGGGTTGCCACATCATGCAAACCCAGGTAGCAGGGGTTGTTTGAGGGTTAGACAACCCATGGGTTGTCTAAACAAGCCATGGGTTTGTTTGAGTGTTATCTAACCCTCAAACAACCCCTGCCACCTAGGTTTGTGCAACGTCAGGTGCCCAAGGGCGCCATGCAAAAATGGCAGCTGTGGGCACGTGGCATGATGCAGCAGCCCCCACAGGTAAATCAACCCACAGTGGGCTGTTGTGTTATGCGAACCATAATGTCTAGGTTCTCACATCACATAACCCACAATTTGTTGCCATTATGTGCGAATGGGCCATATATTTAAGTTTTGCAACTGTTGAGTTATATCTTATGATAAAATATTAGCCAGTTGAAAGTTTTGTCAATACATGTGTTATAGGCCTGTTCACTTTTTCTCTTTGCCAGGAGATCAACAGTTATAAGGGTTTTCTATTTTATTTTTATTTTGGAAAACTCCCAGATAATTACTTTTTATCACCAAAGTACAATACATGCCAGTTTTCCAGGCCTTATTGAAATGCTGCCATTGTTTCACACTTAGGGCACTTCTTGCAAAAGGGTTGATATGTCAGCCTGTAAATCTAAATGCATCCTGGTAATTGAGAGATGAGTGGAAGAAATGTTGGAACGGATTTTTGGAGGGAGAGTAGAGTAGAGATGTAGGGTAAACCTGAAAGCTCTGCAAATATATGGGTGGAATTTCTGGGTTATGGCGAAATGGACACTTTAAATTGAAGAGAAAATTTAAAATGCCACCTCCTAAATAACTCCATCTATTATTTTGTTCTTCTGCCTTACTCATTTTTCTTTTAGTTTTTATTATGTTATGAATGTTGCTCTTTTATATTATTACTATCCTAGGTGTTCCTATAACCTCATGCACATGAATCTGGGTGTTTTTTGAAATGTCAAATGTTTGCCTGTGTCATTTTGTTAGCTCTTCATTGGAGTCTTCTCTGTAAGCATTTTCTAAATTGGGATGTAACTTGTATTGCTTTGTAGTTGTTTTCATCATTAAATATCCCTTTTGGAAAGCATGACCCTCAAAGGTAATAAGTTGTTAATTTAGAAAAACCCTTAAGTTGAAAGAGAGAGCTTTTCATATGGGAGCAACATTAAACAGGTTCAAAGGTAAACGAATGCTGGGACCAATACAAGCAGAAAAAAAGAATGTTTAAGCAAATCCTTTACTTATTTCATGGTTAGATACCTCCAAATTAGCAACAGAATTTGATGCTGTGAGACAGGGATGCATACAGACTGCTCAATTAGCAAATAACTCTCTATGAGCAACCCATTGACTTGTTTCTAATACATTTTGATGGGGATTTTTTTAATGTATAGAAATAAATGTTGTGAAGGCTTAAAATTTAATGAAAAAGATGGACTTTCCCTTAAAAAAAAACCAATGATGTGATTGCTAAGGATTGATGTTTGACATTTGGATAACATAGAGGGGCAGCGTAATCCAATGAGGCTGCCCGTAAGTCTTGCAGGGCAGATCTATGAAATCTATTAAACCCTCCAAACTTGGAGGATTGGCATCCTATGGAGGGTGGAAGGAGCGCAGAGTCTAAGGTCATCTCTGTGTTCCTCCTGCCCTGCAAGACTCTTAGGCAGCTGATTTTCCCCGGGGCGTGTGAGGAGAGGAGGCTGAGGCACCACCAGGATGGTACATATGCTGGCGGGGCCTGTCTCCTCCCCTCCCCCGGAACACCCACCAAACTCCGGCTCCAAGGACAGTCTTCTCTGACCTCGGAGCTACAGCCAGCACGGTTCTTTCAGCGCTGGCTGGGAGGGCAGCGGGAGGGCGCTCCAAATTCAGAGTCCCAGCTCCGACCTTGGAGCAACTTTCTGAGGTCGGAGCTGGGATTCCGAATTTTCCTATGGCTGTCTAGACTCTGTCTAGCAGCCATAGGATTCTGCCCCAAAATACTGATAAGAATCTAACTGCATGTACATATTACAGCTGTCACCCAATTAAAGAAACCCGAGGCTGCACGGCTAGCTGGGGAATGCTGGGAGTTATAGGACTTTCTTCCAATTAAACATGCATAAGATTACACCCTAACAGAAGAATCCTGTGCATGTCTACTCTAAAGTAAGTCCCACTGTGTTCAAAAGGGCTTACTTCCTAATAAGTGTGTTTAGGAATGCAGCTGAAATCTACATAGATTAAGAAAAATATTCCATAAGAAAAAAACACTTTTATTTTTATATGCTACATGCACGTGACAGCAGGCACCCATCTTAGAAGAGTTATTGACTGGGTTTGTATGACACGACAACCCATCATGGGTTGTTACCAGGGGAGGCTGGTGACTCCTATTTCAGTGGGGCTCCTTTTCCATTACTGGTTTTGCAGGTTTTATTTGGAGTTTCGGAGCTATCCATGGTGCTCCATGGTAGTGAACCTATTTCGGGTGGTGGTGGTGGTGGTGGAGTTCAGCACCATGGATAGCTCCTATGAAGCTCCAAATAAAACCTGCAATGGAAAAGGAGCCCCACCAAAATAGGAGTCACCAGCCTCCCCGTTACCTACGATGGGTTGTCATGTCATGTGAACCCGGACCAATTCGTGCAGGATGGCTTGTTTGAAGGCAACAAGCCACACTGACAACCCATGGGTTGCTCTAGGAGGAGTTGTACCCACAAAGGATTGTCGTGTCATCTGAACCCAGGTGACCAACCCCATCGTGGGTACCGGGAATCAGCTAGCAAGCCGCTTGGCAAGAGTGATAAAAACCCATTGCCGTTCTTGCCAAGCTTGCCTGGGCTCCCGTCAGTTCCAGCTGCCCCACAAGTGCCCGAGCGGCACTTTGGGGTGACTGGCACTGGCTGGGTGTCCCCTGCCATGATCATAAACCTTTTTGGCTCGCCACAGCTTTTTTGCTGTTTATACTATTTCCCCTTGAGATTGACAGCCAGCTTTTGCGAGCCCTGTTTTCATAGCCACTGACAGCTACTTCAGAGTGTCCAAGTGGCACAGCACCTTGGAGGGGTTGTCAGTGGCTGTCAAACCATTTTTAAAAAAAATTGTATGCAAATACAATACTGTATGCAAATATGCTTGTTCTTTTTAAAAAAATTTTTAGCTGCATTTGCAGAACTGTTCTGCAAGTGTGGAAATTTAAAGCCTCATCTGGGTCAATGTCCTGGGGGATACCTGCTGCCAAAGTCCAACAGGTACCAACCCTGGACATTGACCGCAAGAGAAGAAAACCCCTATTTGGAGCCTCTTCAGATCAGCAGTTTCTCAAATTCCAAAATGTGGCCACAGGTCCAAATAGTTTGGGGAACCCTGGCTTAGAGTGTCATCTGAACCTTGAGCCTTTAGGGTGATATTTGCATATGACCTTCTTACCCCCCCGCATTTCAATATTATGTGCATAGAAGTTAACTGGTAGAGACATTGACAATAATCAGGAAACTGATTACAGTCATGCCTTGGATTGGGAGCATAATTCGTTCCAGAAACGTGCTTGTAATCCAAAACACTCTTATATCAAAACGAAATCCCCCCCAAAAAAATTGTACAGAGATTTTTAATTTAAGCCATACTACAGTACTTGTATTGCAAGACGTCGCTTGCATATCAAGTAAAAAAAAATTAAATAAATATTTAAAAATTTGCTTGTCTTGCAAAATGCTCTCAAACCAACTTACCGGTACTTGCAATCCAAGGTATTACTGTATTGTCAATTGGGGGAATTGACTGGTTAATTATATCATGTCAGCAAATGTATTTTGCTGTGTAAGACCGGTCACATCTTCAACAACCAATGGGAGGGTAGCAAAGCCAGTCTACCTTACCACTGTGAAGAAACAATTACATTGACCAGGTTTGCACAATCAAAGTCACCCACAGTGGCATAAATAAGCCTGGTTTGTGGGCGCCCATTCTGTAACCCAACCCCCGGTCATAGCTTGTCGTGTTGTGCGAACCCGGTGAGGGTGGGTTGTTGGCGTGGTTAACAAACCACCCACAACCCTAAAACAGCTCATGGGTTCTGTGTGGTTTATTAACTATGCCAACAACCCACCCTTGCTGGGTTTGCATAACATGGCAAGCTACAAGTGGGGGTTGGGTTATGGAATGGGCGCCCACGAGTGCCCACAACCCACAGTGGCTTTGATTGTGTGAACCCAGCCATTGTGGGCAGGAGCACTTAACCAAATGTGGGAAACAAGTCCCCTATCCCAATTTCCGAGAATGATATGTTGATATCAAGCCACACTGAGATAGTAAAGCTTCCATTGAGTCCAAGTCCTCTGCTTCCTGCTAAGCATGGCGCTTTAGCAAAAATAGATGCTGATTCCTGATATATTTTCCACAGTAAGCACATTCAACTATTTTCAGAAGACAAACAGTAAAACACTCCAAAATGTCTCCATACTGCTAGCTCTTGCATTTCATAGCCTTTTAAAGCCCTACTGTCACGATCCCTCCCCCCTGGTACCATGTGCATACGTATATCTGCTAACTATGGATCTGGCTCACAAAATTATATGCCACAATACAATTGCTAGTTTATAAGATGCCACAGGACTTTTTGTTTTTGCTACAACAGACTAACACTGCTATCTTTCTGGAATCTAAAAGGTTTAGCATCTCTTCAGAGCCAAAGAATAATTTGTAGTGCAGCTGACCAGTTAAGGCTTGGGTGCAGTCATGTTAGAAATTAGGAGGGCAGTCTGCAATGTGATGAATTTTTACTTCCATCACAAACAGTTACTCCCATTTTCCCCTAGCACTTTAGTATGAGCTCTCACAGAATGTATGTAACTACTTGTGGGTGGTCCACAGTGGTGATATTGAATTGCCTGTTCCTAAAGAGCAAATCCATTTTCTTAAAAGAAACCTGAGCTCTGTTGATGGTGTTTGTGTTGGAAAGAAGAACTCTATTACTCTTCTTAGAAATAAATGTGTTCTTCTAGTGAAGCCATTAATGTTTACAGTTCCTTCTAAGTATCAGACAATCTTGGGGTTTTCATCTGGTGAAAAACATCCAGGCACCATTTACTTTTTGAGGTCAAATTACATAAGCCCTGTAGAAGGTACGTGTGTTTCAAACAAAAGAGGGCAATTTTAGAAAATCGTCTGCATACGTATTCCAAATTGCATTCACTTACATATTTATCCATGTTTTTAGAGATTTATCCATTTTCTTTTGTTATAATCAAATACAGTCATGCCTTGGATTGAGAGCATAATTCGTTCCGGAAACGTGCTTGTAATCCAAAATACTTGTTGTATATCAAAACGAAATTCCCCACAAAAAATTTGTACAGAGATTTTTAATTTAAGCCGCACTACAGTGCTTGTATTGCAAGACGTCGCTTGTATATCAAGTCAAAAAATTTTTAATAAATATTTAAAAATTTGCTTGTCTTGCAAAACACTCTCAAACCAAGTTACTTGCAATCCAAGGTATTACTGTACTAATAATTAACTTCTGATCATCTGTTTATTGTAGTGGGGTTCATAAGCAAAATGAGTTTATAGAGATGGTATTTCCATCGTGTCACAAGCTGCTGCCTACTATTTCTAGAGTTACTTCTGTACCAATATGGTAATCTTGCACCACCTTATCACAAAACTTGCACTAGGAGACCCTGGCCTGCTTTATATATTTTCCTGAAATACCTGAAGAAACACCTTATATCAAAGGCCCTCCTCCAAGTGCACCTGCCATCAGAGTTTTAGTTAGCAGACTTGAAGCTGTGTTCTGAAGTAACAAGCTTCCAGACCAAAGACAGACCCAAGTACAATGCATTGCAATAGTCCAAATGGGGGATTAACAGCACATGGATAACTGAAGCCAGGCAATGCCTATTCAAGTGGCCATAGTTGTCATACCAGCCTAAGTTGGGAAAAGATGCTCTGCACCACTGGGGTGACCAGCACATCCAGTGACAAAGATGGATAAAAGAGCACCCACAAACTACATATCTGACCCTTTCGGGCAGCCTTCTCCAACCTGGTGCCCTCCAGAGGTTTTGGGCCTCAACTCCCATCAGCCCCTGCCAGCATGACCAATATTCAGAAATGCTGGGATACTTACTAGAAAGTGTTAGCTTTCTAGTAAGTTCAGGTTCTTTGATGTGAAGAAATACTGTCTGTGCTTTTGTAAACCTCCAGGCTGAATGTGTATTGGAGCTCTACGTTTCATTGATTTTTATAGACTGTTCTCTGTTTACTGTGAAATTCCTTATCTATCTGACCCGCTTCGCTCAATTAAAGGTGTTATAAACAAGCTCTGCAAGGGTGGAAGCTGTCCCTGGTTCAGTGCAATCCAACCGCGGTTGGCCTCAGTTAGCCTGGGAGCCGCATAAGGGAGTTTTTACGGTGCCGGTTAACCCGTTAACTCCCGAACTCACACAAAAGGACCGGCGGCGGTCCTTCACATCCACATATTGATGACACCTCATCTTAAACTTCTGGATAACCTCTCTCAGCAGTTAGATGTTAAAGAGCATAGAGAATAGAACAGAACTATGTAGGATCCCGAAGCGCAAGCGCAAAGGAGTTGAGCAGTATTCCTCAGCACTCTCTTCTGGAATTATCTGTCGAAGTAGCAACAGAACCACTGCAGAGCAGTGGTCCCAATCTCCAACTCAGACAGCCGACCCAGAATGATACCATGTTGATGATCTTAAAAGCTGCTTGAAAGGCCCAAGAGAATTAACAGGGTCACATTCCCCATCTTTCCCAACAAAGTTCATCCCACAGGGTGACCAAGCAGTTTCTGTGCCAAAACCAGGTTTGAAACCTGATTGAAACTAATCTAGAAAATCAGTCTCATGCAAGAATGCCTAAAGCTGACAAACAACCAGCCACTTGAACACCCACCCTGCCCAGAAAGGGAATGTTACCTATCATTATTTAAATCTTCTGGGTTCAAGGAGGATTTCTTCAGGAGCGGTTGTACCAGAGCCACCTTTAAGGCACTTGGAATCATAATGTAAAATACAAATCTGGGGATCATTTCTGTTTAGGTAAGGGTAAGAGCATCTTGTGTTGCTAATGTCACTTCTTTTTAAACTCCTTTTTCCATTTATTTTTTTTAAAATGTGAACAGTTTCTTAACCACTTTCCGGCAAATTTAAATGATGAAACTTCCTGGAACAGTCTCTTCTCTGGAATATTGCTGAGATTTTCAAATACTTCAAGTAACTTTGCTAAAAAGTATTTGACTTCACTGTGTATCTTCTCTGTTGTGGATCATTATTATTTTTAAAGAATGGTTCTATATATGTTGCCCTTAATCAGAATACAGGAACAGCGGCAGCCCTATCATGAGGGCCCTATGGGTGCCGCACTGCCACTGTTGCCACCGAGCCTACCTGCAATTTTAAATTCTAAAAATCTTCGCCACACCGCCACTGGCTTCTTTAATTGTGGTGGCTGACTGCTGCTGCACGACCGCGCTGGGAACCAGGAACTCCTGGTCTGGTGCGGCAGCCTCATTTTTCAAATTGCACATGTACAAACGCACGCACACAGCAGCAGAAAAGCTTTCTGAGTCTACCTGGCACCAGGCAGTGTGAGCACTCCTCATTAAGGGGGGAAATGAGAGAAAAAACAGGCTCAGCTGGCCAATGAGAGAAGATCCCTTCCCTCCTCAAGGGAGGGGTCATATTGGGTGACGGGCAGGGTTACCCAGGGGTGGAATGCTGACTGGCTCATTGGCTAGCTGAGCAAAGCCAGCCAGCCTACTCGCCAGTCAGTGGCCAAGCAGAGCCACTTGTGTGCGTGCAGCTGGGAGATAGATTGAGTGGCTCAAAGGCACAGCAACTCCTTCATTTGCACTCCAACTATTTTCACATGTGTGGAGAGGACAGAGTAGACAAGAGAGATGGTTTTCATGATTATACCAGTATGGTCACCTTCTTGCTTTTTAAATGCTTCTTGCTGCTGTTTTTTTTTGGCTGATCTTGTTTCATTTGTGGAGGGAGGGTCATTTCCCTCTCTCTCTCTCTCTCTGTGTGTGTGTGTGTATGTATGTATGCTTTGCGATGTGTGTGTGTGTGTGTGTGTGTGTGTGTATGCTTTGCGATGTGTGCGTATATATATTGTATATGCTGTATGTTGTATTTGTGTGTATATATTGTATATTTTGTGTATGCTTTGGGGTTTGTGTGTGTGTGAATGAGGGGGTTGCCTGTGTGTGTGCAAATGGGAGGGTATCTGTGTGTTTTGCAAAGTGTTCCTGCTGGCTTCCCAAGGGATATGACCATCATCATCATCATCATCACCACATGCAAAGGGATGGACTGTGGAAGCACATGGAACTTGTTGCAATCCAGTCCTTACTTCTTATGAGATATGCACAATCTGGAATTTTGTACTGCACTGCTTCTGAGTAGGCCTGCTCTGGTGGATGCTTTGTGATGGATATACAAAAGCATGGATTTTTGAATGTTTTCAGAATTTGTTCCTGTGTTCTAAAGGCAGCTTTTCTGTGTGGCTATGAGAATATTATGTATTATTTATTATAATTATCATGGTCATTATGGCTGTGTGGATTCTCCACTCCTACTCATCATCTTAGAGTCACTTGATTATCTGTGGAATGGGTGTTGTTGCTGGAACAGGAGAATGTGGTTCCAAAGGAGCAGATTTGTGTAGCTGTGTGTTTTCCCCATCCCACCCCCCTTTGCATGTTCTGTGCCTCAGTTTTCTCTTTGTGGTATGAGTTGCTGACTGTTGGGGATTCAAAGACTTCTCCATGTTCACTGACCCCCTTAGCTCCACCTCTCATGACCCCTTGGCTCCGCCTCTCGTGACCCACCACCCACCCTGCCAGTCAGACTGGCTATCAGCCTTCACTGTCTGGGATATGATACACATTGTCACCAATTTGTCTACACTATATGTTAGTGGATTCTAACCAAACAAGAGCTTGATAAGTGGTTTT
This sequence comes from Shinisaurus crocodilurus, assembly GCA_021292165.1. Lineage (NCBI taxonomy): Eukaryota > Metazoa > Chordata > Lepidosauria > Squamata > Shinisauridae > Shinisaurus > Shinisaurus crocodilurus. Next base: position 59,637,942 of record CM037878.1, read on the forward strand.
GGTTTTAACTACTGTGTAAAAGCTAGGACTCTAAACATTGTTATTTCTTAATAGGTGAGGATATTGGGCAAAGATCATGTACAGTAAGACAAAGTACAGTGCAAATAAGTTTATTTTATATGTGACTATAACAAAGCTCAGCACAGTATCATTTCTATCACATTATCTGTAGTATGAACACAGCAGGCTTGGCAGAGTGAGATTTTCTATTTTGAGTTGTCTTCGTTCTTCATGAAAGATTGGGTATTAATTACTTTCTACAGGTGGTGTGTTTGGAGGCACAGATGGGTTGGTTTCCTTGAGTAGTGAACGTGAGCCAGCAACAGAGTCAAGAATATAACTTGTGCCTCTTGTCTGCAGTCTCTGATCAAAACATCTTGATCCATAGTGCTATAAATTACAACATGGCAGGAGCCTGCCATTATTTTGGAGTATTTTATTACATTTCCTAAACCTCAGCTCGAAATCCACTTAATTGAAAGTAAGCACCATTGTTTTCAATGAAGCTTACTTCTACTAAAGTGTGCTCAAAAGCTATTTGGAAAGGTCCACAAAATATGAAACATAAGTTCATGGTGTCACTCTACTGTGCTCGGTGGTACAGAATGTGCAGCAGAGTGTTCACTTAAATAAGGTAGGCATGTTGTGTTTAACCACATTGCAATTGCCTATGTGTTGCCAACAGTCAGGTGTTTCCCCTGCCCATTTGATATCTTTGTCTTGGTTTCAGTATTAGGTATTTTGAGTTGGGGGTTCAAAATGTTTTTTATTGCCTCCATATCCCTATCTGCTATGCTCCCCACCTCTGTCAGGCCAAATGTCACCAGGCTCCACTCCCTGACCCACCCCAGGGTCTGCCCAGTGACCAAATACCTTTAAAATCACAGTTGTGACTTTTAGACAATTGGCTGGTTTGCACGACGGAACAGCCCGCCGTGGCTTATTTAAGCCACGGTGGGCTGTGGTGCTTGCCAGCAGCCGGCAGCCAAATAACCCTCGCATAACCCAACAACAGACCATGTTGTTAAATAAGCCACGGTGGGCTATACGATTGTGTGAACCAGGTCAGTGGCTGGGTTCACACAACACGACAACCCATACTCAAGGTTGAGTAGGAGTTGAATGTGGGTTGGCATTAAACTGTGGGTTGTTGTTGAAATGTGGTTGTTGTGTGAACCCAGCCACACTAACAAACCATGGCTTGTTAACCATGAACAACCCACAGTTCACAACTCAACAATAAACCTTGGGTTCTCTTCATGGGTTGTTTGTGGTTAACAAACCATGGCTTGTTAGCACAGCAGGATTCATGCAACACAACAACCCAATGCTTCAGCAACAACCCATGTTTCAACACCAACCCACACTCAGTTCATATTCAATTTTGAGTATGGATTGTTGTGTTGTGTGAACCCAGTCAAATCCCCACTCAGCCATGAAAGCTCACCTGGGTGACCTTGGGCAGTCACTGGGCCTGTTCAGACATAACAGAGGCAAGTCATGGGTTAATTAACCCACGATTAATTTACCCACAATCTGATGCAGTATGTGCTGCCACCATTTTGAATATGCAACCTCTGATCCAACTGATTGTTGATTAACTTTGGGTTGCCTAACCCAGGATTAACCCATAGTGTCCAGGTTTGGATGTCATGGAGCAACCTCCAGTTGGGCTGATTGGAGGTTGCATACTGTCATTTTTATTTCTTAATGGGTGAGGATATTGGGTGAAGATCAGAGACATCGGCACACGCTGCAGCAAATTACATTACAGGAGAACACTGCCATTAAATGAGAACTGGGTCACTATCTCTCAGCCTAACATACCTCACAGGTTTGTTCTGAGGATAAAATGGGTGTGTAAATCATGTGTGCTGCCTTGAGCTCCTTGGAGGAAATGTGGAATATAAATGTAATAATAAACAACATTTAGAGAGGGAAGGGCAAACCCTCCTTCTAAATCCAGTCCAGAAATAATCTGGAGTATATAGACTGGTTTCCTGGTTGTTCATGGGGTATTCAGAAATGTAATCCAAACTCCTGACTGGAAGCCCTAGGTCCTGTCTATGTGGCAGCGTCTGGAGCCCTCAGATTCTGCTGTGGCCTTTTTGCCATTCCTTTCCCCCCACCCCAATTCATATTACTTACCAGAGGCAGTGGGGATAGTTGGGAGGGCTCAAGTTGCAGTGAGAAAGCTTCCTGCAGTGATGTTGTTGCCTCTAAACAGGATCTAAAGGCCTAATCTGAACCTATTATTTGACTATGATTTCCCAGCTTCCTAAGGTGTATTGTGCAAGATATGGTAGCTTTCAGGGCTTCATGGTTACCTGCTACCCCTCACAAACTGGGGTAGGGTGCTAGGGAAGGCTCATTCTGTGGTGTGAAGGCTCCAGCAGGATGAGGCCTGCATAACCTGGCATGTAATGATACTGTAGTCTCGCATCAGGCATTTAGGTAGTACCAGCACTGCCAGGATTAATTTCAGAAGGCAGATGGGCTCTGGGTTGTCTGGCCCCCCATCTGAAGTGAATTTGTTATAGGCAGCAGGGGGAGACACCCTGAATCTAGCCACTGTTTCCCCCCCACACACACACACAGCTTACCAGTAACTGCATTTGAGTGAGCTGTTTCAGATTCCATATGAACAAATGCCTATCCTCCCACCCAGCTCCCGCTCCAAAAGTGCTCTACGAAAAGCACCATAAATGGAGAGGCATGGAGATTATAAAATTTCTGTTGAAAAATACTTGTGACAGTAGAATCACCCATTAGGATGCACAGTCCACCTCTAACATTTGCCTCCAGATTAGGTGCTTGCTGCCATTAAGGATGGAATGGGAATCACACTTGAATTCCCAGATTTTGTACTATATACAGTTTGGAGTGGCTAATCCAGCCTTCTCCAACCTGGTGCTCTCCAGATGTGTTGGACTACAACCCCCAGCTGGGAGATGGCTGGGGGATGCTGGGAGTTGTAGTCCAACACATCTGGGGGGCACTAGGTTGGGGAAGGCTGACTAACCTATGTAAACTTACATAGGTTACCATTGAAAGTAGTTATTTGTCATCATCGTATTGATGCAAACTAAAAGACCGGGCTTCAGACTGGAGGAATACATTAATATATAGCTCCGCTAGTTATAGTCATGTGCCCCTGAATAAAAAGTGAGAGCCTTTGGAAGGATGGTGGAAGAAAATGGCACCAAGTGTGTGCACGGGAGAGGGAGAAGGACAAATACCGGTATGTTAAAGAAGGCACAGTCGCTTTGTCTGTCAACCTGAGAACTCTGCTTTTTCTCCAGTTCATTACTAAAGAACTTGGAGAGGTCAGAGAATAGAAAGTGTTCTCTCAAATAGATCCAGTTAGTTGTGGGCAAGGACAATAGAAAGTTTGCTTTGGGTGTTTATCACAGTGACAGAAAACACAGTAGTAGTCCTCCAAGTTTGTAACATTTCTGTCACACAGCTGCTCATGAACTGCTAGTAAGATGCATTTTAGAAGGCTTTCATTTAAATTCTTTTCTTTTCTGTATTTGAATTGGCCATAGATTTCTCATTCTTTGCAACAAAGTTCTGATTTGCTGCTTTTTTCCTTGCATATGTCTTCTTTTCGCAGTGCTTTCAATTTCCTGTTCAATATGGCATAAGAGTTCATTTTACAGCCGGTGTAATCCTATTTTCTTCTTACTTAGCTGAATTATCAGAGTGCCAGTGGCATTCACAGCTTGGAGTCCTTTCATTTCCTGCTTTAAAATTTCCTCCGTTACCAGCTGCAACCACAATAGCGTCATCCAATACTAGCAAAAAGAAACTTTCAACATCCTCCCAAAAGACTTGGTTGTGTAGTAGGTAAAATGAAATGAGTGTATTCAGGAATGTGAAAAAGAAATCATTGCTTTTTAAAATAGGAAAGATCCTAGAAAATAGCACTTATGGGATGTTTGCTTTCAGTTGACGAGGGTGGAGGGATGAGTGACAAATAAGAACATAGGCGGAGAGCCCTGAGGAATCAGTTCACGGGTCCATCTAGATCAGCAGCGTCCTGTTTCCTACACAAGCTAAGATGCCTCCAGGAAGCCCACAGGCAGAAAAGCAAGACAGTAGCCTACCTGTGCTGTTGCCCTTCAGCAACTGGCATTCAGTAGCATACTGCCTCTGAACATGAACGTTCTGTTCATGACTGAATTCGTTTCTGAGAAGTAATATCCCTGTTAGCTCTCCTGGACCTCTCAATGTCTTTCACACCATCAACCATGGTATCCACATGGATCATTGGGCTGAGTTGGGCTTGGGGGACAGTGGCTCCAATGCTATCTGGCCAGAGCAGTTGGGGGACCTCTGCTCTGTCCCATGGCCTTTGGCCTGTGCAGTACTGCAAGGGTCAATCATCTCCCCCATGCTATTTAACATCTACATGAAGCCAGTGGGGGAAGCTATCCGGAGGTTTGGGCATTCCTGTTTTTCACCTACTAAACCCAGAGAGGTTGTAAAACTCCTGAATAGGTGCTTTTGGGATGGAGGAGGGTGAGCATGCTAAAGCTTAATCTAGACAAGAAGGAATTATTTTCGGTGAGGAAATCTGCTGATCTGGATAGAGGAATTGAATGGGGTTGCACTCCCCCTGAAGAACCAAGTTCATAGCTTGGGGGTCCTTCTGGACTCGTCGTTGTCTGTGGAAGCACAGATGGCGGCAGTAGGCAGGAGGGTCTTTTATCAACTTTTGTTAGTGTGTCAGCTACAACCATATCTAGGGAAAGTGGAACTGGCCTAGTTACATCTAGACTGGACTACAGTAATGCACACTATGTGAGGCTGCCTTTGAAGATGACTCGGAAACTTCCGCTGGTACAGAAGGTGGCTGTACGAGTCTCACTAGGACTAGACAGACAGATAGTATTACAGCAATCCCTTACCAAGCTGCACTGGTTGCCAGTGCATTTCCAGAACCAATTCAAAGTGCTGGTTTTTACCTTTAAAGCCTTGAATGGCTTGGGTTGAGGTTATTTGGACTGCCTACACCCATATGAATCTGCCTTTGTTTTAAGATCAATTTCGGAGGCTCTGCTTCTTGGCCTGCCACCATGATCAGAAAGGTTGTTAGGCACTAAGATAGGACCTTCTCCATGGTAGCCCCTACCCAATGGAATTCCCTCCCAAGAGACATATGGTTGGTCATCTGTAGCTACTTTTAAGAGGGTTTTAAAAACTCATCCATTCTCCCTGGCTTTTAATTGAAACTTCTAATGCTATTTGTTGCTGATGGGTATTTTAAAATTATATTTCATTGGAACTGGTTTTATTTAAAATTATTTGTATTTAATATGATTTAATTTTTTAATACTGTTTCTAGTCTGTAAGCCACCTTGGGAAGATTATGGTCTTGAAAGACAGCTAATAAACAAACAAGTAAAAAAAAATGTAGCCTCTAATTCATCTTCTCATATCCTCCACAGGTAAATATGTTTATCAGCCTATGACTCCTGTAGAACAGCTTCCAAGCACCGAAATACCTGTTCGGCCTCGGGGAACTACAAACACCATTCAAATATCTGTCTCACTCACGGAACACTTTTTGAAGTTTGCACCTGTCTTCCAGCCACCATTACCCCCAGACTCCCCACGGTTCTGCACAATCTCGGACCTCTTTATTGACAATTACCGTGTGAAATGCATCAATGGGAAGATGTGTTATGTGCAGAGGCAACCTCCTGCTCTCCCCCATAAAGTGAAGCCTCAGGAGGTCCCCACACGCAATGCCTTAATTTTGAGAGAGAATAATACACCAAAAATAGATCATTGCTCTTCCCCTTCCAGCTCTGAGGACTCTGGGATCAATGCTGTTGGGGCTCACTATATGGAGTCATGTGATGAGGACACAGAGGAAGGGGCAGAGCTAAGTTCAGAAGAAGATTATAGTCCAGACAGTAGCTGGGAACCGGATGAGTGTCCCCTCTTATCACCCTCACAATGTGAACTAGAAGTGATCGAGACAATAGAAACCACAGTCTGAAATGCTGAGCTGGGAGTGAGCTAGGCAGACTTAAAACAATTTATTTATACATTTATACTGGCTTTTTCTGAAAGGTCATCCCCTCACCCCACCCCAGTGCACTTGATACCCCACAAGGAATGCAGTTGACAGTATTTAGCCATCTGTGAATTATTTGCTTGATACTAATTGTACCAATGCATTTCCAGGAGCACTGCCATTTAGTTTAAAAGGTGTCACTGATTTACATCTTTAGTTACAGACTATATCCCTGATCTCAGTAAGGGACAGATAATTTGCAAAGATCAGGCTAACTTGGAAGCTACTCCTACTACGGTAATTCTAAATAAACATTGGTTTCAGATTACTCCTTTGGAACAAGGATTCAGCCTTTCATGCTCTTGCAAAACACCAACATCAGGTTAGCCATATGCTTGATGAGCAGAGCTGAATTCACAAACAGGCCTTCTTTATTCATTTTTACTGTTTCATGTAGGAGATCAGAGGCCATCCCTCTCATCACAAGCGCTGCTGTCAGTGTACCCCTTTCCAAATAACCTGCACACATCACACTTTTTTGCCAGCTGCAGAGTAACTCGGGGTTCCCAGAATAAGCACAATACACCCTTGATAATTGGAACCATGTTTCCAGAACAAGATGGTGACAAAGAGGCTTGATTTGAAATCCTCCATTACACTGCCAACTGACCAGGTTCCATCGGTCTTCAATCTAACCTATAACACTTTAATTGGTTCATGTGTTAAAACTGAGGGCAAACTGGATTTAGCTGTAAAGGCATGGTGTATATAAAAGAGCTGCTAACCTGAAATGGATCCATAATGATGTCAACTTCATTGCATATTCACACGAACTTTGGTTTATTTTTCAACCAGTCAGATGTTTTTGCATGGTGGGGTTTGAATACACATGATAAAAGGGATTACTTACGCCCTTGCCTTCTGCTCATAGCAAACAGCTGCCATGATCCTGTGATTTGCTTTTTAGCACAATCACCACAGCTAATCAGTGGCATGCTAGCAGCTTCTGTGACAAATAGATTCACACAACCCCTTCTGCTGTGGATATGTTCAATCCATGCACACCAAATACTGAAAAATATGTCAAATAGCGATGTGTGAATTGACCACAAAGTGACTGAACATTAAAAACCAGCTCAGTAGGGAAATAAGGCAACTGGGTGTAATAGTTCTGTTCTACTCATTGCTCCATGAATTTCTGCTTCCTCTGATTCGGTGATAGTTCAAGATTTAAGTTTAGTATTGGGTTCAAATGCTTATCTGTTTAAGTGGACCATTTCCATGCCCCTTCGGTCTAAATGTAGGTAGCTGAAAGATAGGCTTGTCTAGGTGCTGGAGCATTTGGATTTACCGGTAATTAAACACCACTTGAAAAGGAAGCACCTAATTGGTCTAACCCTTTCCTTTTTCTGCTGTGTGTCCCTCCAACTCTCCTTAATAATTGTAGGCCATTAACAGTTATAGAACAGATGAAAAGTGTACAGTGGTCAGGCAGGACTTTAAACCCCCTAATGTATTTGTGTCTCAGCTTTAGTTGTACAGAGCCAGGTTATCCTTTTGGGCCGGGGAGAGATGCCCTGCTAATCAATTCAAGCATGGTGGCCCTTTGAGCTTTAAAGCTGGGTGGTGGGGTGGGGTTTTTGGGGGGACACGTCAGAAAATTAGAGGACACTTCAGCAGTCATGTGCCAATGGATATGACAAGACCTTCCCAAGCTACATGCTGTGACCACAGGGATTTTTTTCCTGACCTTTTTGCTTTGACTCCATATGGTACAACTTTTTAACTGAAAAGTTTTCCTCTAACATTAGGGCTCCTATTAATAAATACAGCCCTGTTTTAAAATACTTTGGTTAATTCACTTTCCATAAGTCTTGGTAAGAATGAAAACATATAAATATGTACAGTTGTAGCTCTCAGTACTAGATTATCTTATGCTGTGTTGTCGACACATTACTAATTTTTATACGTACATACACTTTGACATAGGCACCTTTTAGAAAGCATTTAGATTACAATGTGTGTTATGAATTACTATATAAACTAATATTGTACTTTAAACTATAAAAATAATACCCTAAGAAGAAAAATGAAATATTTATTCTGATGAATTATATTAAAATGCATTTCTTGGCAAAAAGCTAAGAAACTCAGTTCTGGGTATCACAACTGGCAAATCCTTCCTTAGTATTTCTGGAGATTTAGGATATTCTGCAAATCTTTAAAGAGAAACACGAATTCAATATAGAATTTAATTGTTATTTGGGGATTATTAAAGGGGTTTTTTTTCCTTCTCAGGTGCTGTACTGTTAAGCATTGTTATGGCTTTTATAGTGGGAAGACAATGCATAAAAGAAAATTGTATTACCCTTAACTATTTTAAACTGGGGGGTGGGGTTGTTAAAATATATCTTGTCTGGCTGTATTAGTTTGCAATTGGCTCTCTGGTGGGTGAAAGGAGTTAGGTTTTCTGGCTCTGGCAAAAGCAGAGGGGACCATAGAAAAATTGCAAATTGCATTTGGGGGCAGAAACAGGGCAACTTCTGAGGGTACACTTTAGCTTCTTTCATTACATTGAAGAATTGTGACACTGTCTCCTCTCAGCAGGCTAGCAACCATGATCTAACCAGGTCTAAGATTAAACGAATATATTTTGAACTGGGGAATAAGCTAGGAATAATTCTGTAGACTTACATGGAACACACTTTATCAAACTGTTAATTAGCAATAGCTGCATACAATGTTAATCTTTTAAACTTGTTCTGTTGGAAAGTCTTAAGCACAATGGGCAAAGTCCTATAGTTCCTGGCCTCCCAGGAGATTGCCTGGGTATAGGCCATGGCAGGATTTGGTTAGATGATTTAGCACATAATGCTGTGTCTCAAAGTACTCTCAAGAGTACCCAATTGTTTCATGTAAACTTCTCACAAATTAATAAATGTGAAGACTGATTTTGCACAAGCACAGCGTAAGACAGATTTCTTTTGCACAATCCCATGCCATTACAAAATGCTGAATTCTAACCGGGGAGTGGTGTGATGTTGTCTTTCAAATGCAGCTGTTGAAGTGCAGTTGAATTGGACATGGCAACGATCACCTGAGAAATAAAGATCACACAACAAGCAGGGGTGCAGAACCTCTTTTGGCTCGAGGGCCAAATTCCATTTTGGAGAAGCTCCAGGAAGCCACATTCCAGTGGTGGGTGGGGCCAAAGGCAAAATGGGTGGGGTCAAAATACCAGCATATTTTGGCTTAAAGCCCCTTATAGCAGCAACTAAGACTTAGGAGAGGCATTTTGGCCTTTTAGAATGGCGGGGGGGGACTGCACAAAAGCCGGGAAACCACCAAATGATTTAGAAGTTGGGGGACCCCCAGAGGGCTGGTTTGGGGCCCCAGTTGGGCCAGACTTGGCCCCCAGGCCTGAGATTCTGCACCTCTGAACATCAGACTCTTACCTCCTTGCTCTACTAACACCCTGTTCCCTAGTTCAAATGTGTGTGGTTAAAGTTGTTTTTGTAAAATCACATTTTGCTAGGTAAGTCCTGTTATTTCTCAGAAAAATATTACATAAAAATTGCTTATTAAAAACTACTCAAAAGGGGCAGCAACTTCTCATTAGCAACCAAATACAATTCTTATGCAGGAAGCCCTGGGACATCTTTGCTAGATGGAAATACAGGATTTCCATTTGCCTCTTTAACCAACTATTTTTTTCTGTTTTCAGACTAGGCCAGAAAATTTCCACTTGAATATGCTCCCCTCTACTACATATTGCTTTCTCTTGCTTCTGCAAGTTTAGAGTTAGAAGAAGGCATCCTAAATCCTCCCCTTTCCACATCTACAGAGCATCTCGAGGGGGGGGGGGAGCCTGATCAACCACAACTAAGAAATGGGGGGGGGGGAACCAAAAGGAGATCAAGGCTGCAATTCTGTACACACTTACCTGGGTGTAAGTCGCCAAGGAGCAATGGGGCTTACTCCTGAGTAGACATGTATAGACTTGTACTGTAAGATTGGCAAAAAGAAAAGGGAAAGTGGTCCAAAGAGAGGGAGCCGCTACCTACCTTAGATCTAGAACAGTGTTCTCCAACCTTGGGTCCCCAGATGTTTTTGACCTATAACTCCCAGCATGCCCCAGCCAGCATAGCTGGCTGGGGCATTCTGGGAGTTGTAGGCCAAAAACATCTGGGGACCCAAGGTTGGAGAACACTGATCTAGAAGAATCCTGGTGGGCTGCTACTGTTGAGGTCTCTCTCTCTCTCTCTCACACACACACACACACACACGACCTTTTTTATTTACTTTATTAAATGCACACACTACTCACTCAGACCCTCCTGCCTGTTAGTCCACACATACTTTCAAATATAATAAAAGGCACCAGCTCTCGCTCACACATGCGTGCTCCTTTCTCCTCGTCCTCCGAAGGGGGGGGGGGAGCTGTTTTAAAAATGGCCGGAGCTCCTGCTCTCTGCTGCCCCTCCAGCGCTCTGGCTGCCCTGCACAGCTACGTGGTTCTGGCACGATGATTTGCTCGGGGCGCGCCCTTCCTTGCCAAGCGATCCGGCCAATTGGGACTGCCTCCGCCTCGCCACTGTGGAGGGCTGCTACCCAGAGCGCCCTTCCAGCCTGCAGCTATGCAGGGGGAAGAGTACTGGAAACTACGGAGCGTGTGCACCAACTGTGCACGCTGAGTATTAGCCCTGGAAGCCACGGAGCTTTCAGGACAAGGAGAGAAGGCAGGATGCCTCGATCAGGCAAATGGAGCAGCCGGAGCAGGCTTGCTGAGCTTGCCTGTAATAATTTTTTTTAAAAAGTTGGTGAATGGTGGTGGTGGTGGTGGTGGATGGATGGACGGAGGTGGAAAGGAGGGACTGGAAGAAGGGAAAAGGACAGATTTGAGCAAGTGGTGCCCAGAAAGCACACAGCATATGGAAGGGCTGAGCCAATAGGAACAAATTCTACAACAGCAGTATTTGCCAGCTGCTTCTTCATTTTGTTAGCTTTATCGACTGATGTTGGTTGATTGACCTTTGTCACTCAAAATCATTGTTTCTCGTAAACCAACAAACATTTGAGTAAAAAGGCTATGTTCCCTTGAGCATCTAGGCATAAACATTATTTACCCTAGTTCAGAATGTGTTTTTATTTCTGTTTAAGGAATGCACCCTCCCCTGTACCATTTATTCCATTTCCTGCTGTTCAATGGCTGAACAGCTGCCCATCTTGAGTCTGAACACAGCTGGCAGTAGTTGTCTTTAGCTGTATAAAATGGACACGGGTTTGAGATCATCTTAGAGGAGTAGTTTTAAAAAAAAAAAGACACTTAGTACGCTGTAGCCCAGTATTGTCTAAGGCTGAATCCTTCCCTAGCTTGCTCCTTAAAATCCTTTTAAGGCACAATCCAATGCACATTTAGACAGAAAAAAATAAATTGACTATATATACTTGTACCTATGGAGAGGAGTCATTACTCTGCGGTGAAACATACTGGTATGCTTTTTGCAGGTAGAAGGTCCTGGATGCAGTCCTCCAGCTCATTTGTTAAGGGCACAATCCTATGCATGTTTTGACAGAAAAAAGGCCTAAAACTCCCAGCATGGGAGCACTTATGCAATAGCTGGCTGGGGCATGCTGGGAATTGTAGGCCTTTTTCTGTAAATGTGCATAGGATTGCACTCTTAATGAATGAGCCTGAGGACTGCATCTAGGAGCTTTTACCTGCAGAGAGTTATGGTTCCTTTCTACAGGTACAAGTATTCAATGTATTCAATGTATTTAGTTTGCCTCTGACTATACTGTCCTTGTTACCATGTGTCCTCGATCATACATTACACCCAATACACAAGTGTACATGTGTAACTGACACATTACATATAGATCTTGGTACTAGAGGTGTGCCACACAGGGAGGCTGGACTTTTATACCAAGGGGTATTAACTACTGAATACAGACTAAGGCTTGGATCAAAGAACATAGGCTTTATTACAGAGTATGGGATTCATTTAAAGCTAAAAATTGCTCGAATTCATAATTCTCTGCTGGATTTATTAATCTGCATCCTGAATATGAAAGGGCCCCACTCCAGCATGGCAATTAGCAAAGACCTTGGCCAGCTTAGTGAAGTTATTTGTATCAGTAGAAACTTCCTCTTTGCAAGTAACTTACAATGAAGCAAGACAGACGAGTTCTTTTCTTATTATCCTGCTTTTTAAATAGAATGCTATACATTACAAACATTTCACGCCCCCCCCCCCCCGCGCGACTGTAAAGCAGTGATGGCAAACCTTTTTGAGCCCGAGTGCCCAAACTGCAACACAAAACCAACTTATTTATTTCAAAGTGCCAACACTGCAATTAAACCTGAATACTGGGGTTTTAGTTTAGTAAAAACAACTCATACAGTTGTCTGAACTAATTAACATATTTTGTCTTAAAAGAAAAACACAATAACAGGGCTTTCAATGATACAGTTTTTTATTGAAAAAAACATCAACTCAATTTTTTTAAATAGTACTACATTGTACACATAGCCTGAAGGTAATTTAGGGGGAAAGAGGGGGGGATTGTGAAGAAGCCAGGGAGAATGTGGGGAAAGGAGGAGGAGGTGCTGGCTAGGAGGGAATGAGGCGGCTGGGGGGCAAGAATGAGGCGGCTCCATGGGAACGCACGGGCAGGGATGTAATACGAGCCTTACCTGGGCTCTTCCGATCGTTCCTGCGGCGGCCCGATCTCACTCTTCTGAGCAGCGTGGAGCATTCTCCACGCCGCTCAAGCTGCTGCTGCCGTCCGTCGCTCTTCTGAGCGGCGTGTTCTCCGCGCTGCTGAAGCCGGCTCCGCCGTCGCAGCCCGTCGCGTCATGCCCTGTGCGCTGGATCCCCGCGCTCTGTTTTTGGCGGCGGGGGGGGGAACCAGGGCAGCAACAGGACTTAAACAGCCCTGTTGCCCTGGTTCCCCCCCGCCAAAAACAGAGCGCGGGGATCCAGCGCGCAGGACATGACGTGACGGGCGGCGGATCCGGCGTGCAGGACATGATGCGACGGGCAGCGGCGGGTCCAGCGTGGCCGGCACGGAGGCAGCAGGTAGGCCCGTCGTCCCCGTCCGCCGCATCAGTGGCCTGAGCCCTGGCGCGCAGCATGACGCTGCCTCACGCGGGCCTACCAATTGGTTTGGCCAATCAGGCGCGCCCCCCTTTACGGAGCCTCGCGCCCCCCCAGGGGGGCACGCCCCACTATTTGAGAAACACTGCATTAAACAAAGATGAACATTAACATTTGGCTTTTCCTTCCAACAAAGACAAATTCAACGCAGCCTGTCCTACGCAATCAAGATTGTTTGGTCATATAAGGCTGAAAGGCTCTCTCTCATGGATGTTTTGATAGGTTTTGTTTTTGGCAGAATATTGTGAACAGTACTTGTCACCCTATCTCACATACAATATTTGGAGAATGGTAAGACAACAGAGTGCTAGAAGACGCTGGGAGGCCTTACTTTCTTAAGGGATGAAATAGAAGGGGACGCGAGATTCATGCATTACATACTGAATGCAGAGTTGAGATTACGCTTCCTTCTATACAATCAAAACCAATAAAGTATTTGCGACATGTTTTAGGCAATAGAATCCATTGGCACAGGATATAGTCAAAGTAGAGAAGTGAGAGTGATTACAAAGCAAGGGATTGGGACTACAAATGGCATCAAAGGCTGGGTTAAAGCTCCCCAAAATGAAGTACTGAATAGGAGATGTGTGACCTGTATGTGGAAAGAAATCATTCCATTTTGGGAGATGCACACCCAAAAAAGTGATTAGTCATTAAAAATGGGTGTTTATATGGAAGAGTTTAAACAGTTATCTTGCTCTAAGGCTCTGTGGGAAATATTTAAAAGTTATCATAAAGATTAGTTCCAATAGGGAGGAGTTGTGAGGAAAGTTGACATGCTCTGGTCTTCCTTGTGCACAGTTTGGCCCACAATGGCAATAATCTGAAGTCTATACTATGTAACCTAAAGACGATCATGGAGAAGCTCTCACTTCTTGCAGATACTCTCAAAGAAGTTCTTACCATCAATACAACTTTGAAACATTTTATATCCTAGTGTGGCGTAGTGGTGAGTGTTGGACTGGGACTTGGGAGATCCAGGTTCTAGTCCCCGCTCAGCCATGAAACTCACTGGGTGACTTTGGGCCAATCACTGACTCTCAGCCTAACATACCTCACAGGGTTCTTGTGAGGATAAAATGGAGAGGAGGAGGATTATGTAAGCTGCCTTGGGCTCCTTGCAGGAAAAAAGGTAAGGTATAAATATAATAAACTGTTGCCCACGGCTGCGCTCGCGTGGATTTTAGGATTTGGTATAATTGTTTTTAAAAGAAACATGTATGGAAAAGATGCAGTGTCTCTGACTGAAAGTGTAACATTTAGGCTGGGTGCTGGCAGCAGCAATCTTTTGTGACAGAAATATATGTTCTTAAAGAAAAATCAGGTTAATCCTGAGAGTCTACAGGTGAAGAGTGAGCATGCCAAGTTTGGGGTAGATCCATCTAAACGTGATGGAGCCTATGCAACGATGCCCCCCACACAACAGTCAGTCAGTCATTTAAATGTTTCCCTCCCTTTTCATCCCCCGTCATGTACAAAGTTTCCCTCCCTTTTCACCCCCTCAGAGAACATTCTAAATGGCCTAGGGGAGATTTGCATACCCAGCCCTATTGGCCCCTGCAGGAATTCATACGGACATTCTAAGTGTATGGGCTATTTGCATAACTGCTGCTATTGGCTCCTGCAGCAAGTTGGCTCCTGCAGCAATTATGAGGTGAGGCCTATTTGCAGAACTGCAGATATGAGAGTGGGGTGATTTTGCCCCCTTTTTTCACCCCCAGGGACGGAATTTCCCAAAATCCTTCCTTAGTGGGGGTCTACGTCATAAAAGCAATGTCCCTTCAAAAATTCACATTCCTAGATTAAATGGTTTGAGCTGGGCGTTGATGAGTCAGTCAATCAGTCAGGACACCTTCTTTTATATATAGATAGATAAATAAAAATATTTAAACACACCCTTCTCTCACACGAGTTCTCTGTTACCTTCAGCCAGTCCGCTTATGTCCTGTATGCTACCCTGGCTCTTCTTCCAGCACTTCTGTCCTTTCCTCCTTTGTTGCTGGAGACCACTGTTCTGCCAAAATTTTATGTGTCCCATCATAAACACCTTGGCTCGAAAGTTTACATTTTGTCTGGGAAGGACCTAACAAACTAGGGCAACTTGCACTCCAAAGTTTCCTTCCCAAGCCCTCTATTGGAGACATGGAACTTCCTGAAATCATTAATGCCCAACCTTCTCCAGTGGCCAATCTAATCAAAACAAGATAGTATCACCTGTCAATGGGCAATGGTGTCAATGGGCAATGGAGAACCCCAACTCCTAGAAGTACTTCAAACTCTAGCTAAAGCCCTAGACCTTCTTTTGTTTAGCTGGAACAAGATAACCCTCCTTTTGTACTCCTGGAAAGAATCACCCTGTTTCTTTGTGAGTCTTTGTAATCAGACTGTGCCTCAGAACCACTGTATTCAGCAAATCTCCCCCATAGTCCTTCAAGTGAGTCTTCCATTAGTTTTGCTGGCAGACACTCTGCCTAATAAGCCCATTCTTGCAACTTTGAACCCCCAAATGCCAGCTGGTTCTGGAAAAGGGCTTTGCTGTGAGAACCAGTGTGGCGTAGTGGTGAGAGTGTTGGACTGGGACTCAGGAGATCCGGGTTCTAGTCCCTGCTCAGCCATGAAACTCACTGGGTGACTTTGGGCCAGTCACTGACTCTCAGCCTAACCTACCTCACAGGGTTGTTGTGAGGATAAAATGGAGAGGAGGAGGAGGATTATTATGTAAGCCGCCTTGGGTTCCTTGCAGGAAAAAAGGCGGGGTATAAATATAATAAAAAAATAAATGTAAGCTGCCTGCATCTGGAACCTCTGGCATGGAGTGCTTTCTCCCACCATGAACTCTCTCATTCAGTGGACTCTGCCTGGTAAAACCTTGCCATGGCCAAGCAATGTCTTTCACTTTCTTTTTGAATTTACCTTGCGTCTAAGGATCCCACAGCCTCCTCCTGTGTTTGGACAGCACCTAAGAAAGGACACCCCATACCTAGTTTTTGAGGCACATTTGAAGAAGTGAGGGTGGTGGACTAGCACCTCAACCCCATCCCATAAAGTGGCCTACAAGCAAATAATATTGCCACAGGTTTTTTGGCTCTAGCCTTGCAACTGAAGGACCAATTGGTATCCTTCAGTGGCCCAGGAACCTGCAGTTGTTGAACCTTCTGCTGCAGTCTCCAAATAGTAACACTATATTTGGCAGCTAGCTTTGATGACAATGCTTAGTTGAACAACAATTCTACTATGAGTAGAATTAAGGCTGCAATCCTATACCCACTTACCTGGCTGGGAGTAAGCCCCATTGAATTCTTCTTTCTTCTGAGTAGACATTCATAGAGTGGCACTATAAGAACATAATAGAAGCTCTGCTGAATCAGACCAAAAGTCTATCTAGTCCAGCATCCTGTTTCCCACACTGGCCAACCAGATGCCTCTTGCCCACAAGCAAGACATGAGGGCAATAGCCCTCTCCTGCTGTAGTTCCCCAGCAACTAGAATAAAGAGGCATCTGATCTTGGAGGTAGCATATAGCTATCGTGACACATAGCCATTGATAGCATTATCTCCCATGAATCTGTCTAATTTTTTTAAGGCTAAGTTGACGGCCATCAAGACACCTTGTGGTAGCAAATTCCACAGTTTATGTGGTGTGCAGAAATACTTGGCTTTTTTGGTCCTGAATCACCCACTATTCAGCTTCATTGGATGACTCCAGGTTCTAGCATATTGGACTTATCTACTTTCTCCACACCATGCATAATTTTATAAACCTCTATCATGTTTCCCTCTTACTCACCTTCCTTCTAAAACACCCCAAATGTTGTAAAACCTTTCTCAAAGGGGAGTTGCTCCAGGCCAGCCCCCTGATAATTAAGTTTTCCTTTTTCCAGCTCTGTAATATGTTCTGTGAGATGCAGCACCCAGAACTGTACACATTATTCCAAGTGGTTGCACCATAGCTTTGTATAAAGACATTATGATATTGGCATTTTTTATTTAAATTATCCATTGCAGACACTTCTCTTACTAACATGGGATCAGCTTTTGATTGACACTGTGACAGCTTCTTTACTAGAAGTTGAAACTGTGGTCACCTGAGTGTAAGTGATCTTGCTTGATTATATTTAGCAAGGACAAACCTAAGAGTTATTGATTTCATATTGTTAATGATACAGAGGTGGCAGAAGTGTCAATACATATTCAAACTTGTATTTCAGGACAGAAAGAATGATATATTCATGGCATGATTATGACCACTTTTCCATTGAAGTTTCAATCAAGGAAGATATTGAACATCTATTTAAGTAGGAGAGATGGAAGTAATGAGGACTGGACCAGAAAATAGATACCTAAGGCCCCATTCCACAATAATCCCACATCAAGAAATGCTGTATGCATATAACTTTCCTTATTTTGTGCATGCTAAGAGTTGGATCCAATTGCAGCTCGAGTGGAAGCAACAGGACCCCACCATCTTCTCCTCCTCCCTACAGGCCCCCCAATCTACTCCAAAAGGTCCCCCAATCCTCCAGAGCAGATTTGTGGGGCTCATGGGGGGCTACAGGGGGAAGGGGAAATAAATTCCATCAGCAGTTTCCCTTCTGTGAGCAGAGTGACACCATTTGATAAAAACCCTAAATGTATACCTCCAGTTTATGCGTAATCTGTAGGCATGTGCACATGACCCCCATCAGTGCATACTTCACTTAACTATTTCCACATCAGTGTGATTACATATGAATGGATGGCTTGTTCACATAATTCTGACTGTATGGATGAGCTGTGTGCGGGTTTAATGCAACCATTCAAGGAGGTAGCCTAACAGAGTAGATCCAAATATATACCCTTATATCAAACTGTTCTCATGAACATTGCCCCTGTGAATCAAACAGTTAAAAAAAGGTTACAGTACAAAGAGATTCCAAGTGTTCTAAAAGCACTAGTTGGGGATTTTGACGGATACTCTTTCATTAGTTAACAAATACCGAGTATACAGAATAAATTCTGCTGAAGTTCTCTTAATCCACTGCTTTTTGTTACATTATGTTAAAATTGTGAGCCGTTGCAACCATATGACTATGGAGTGGTTTCTTTTAGCAGAAGCTAAGCCCGGTTCCTTGCAATGCTGGAACCCAACTCCACACTTGTTTCAAAGTCATTCTCATTGCCCTACCTTCTTTTCTGCTCAATTTATACGATTTACCACTTACCAGGATGGTAGGTATTATGCACATTCAGAATGGTCTGTAATTTTTGATACTCTAATTGTACAGGATGGGGAAAGAGGGACAATGGCCAACAGCAGACAACATGAGATCTGTCCAGGCCACTCATGGAAAGGTTTGTGTTTTTAATGAGGCGCAACAACTTTCCTGCAGCACACACTGAAGTGGAACACTAAATGAGAAAAATGAGGCAAGGCAGCACACACTGTCATCAACTTTTGACACCACCCTCTACAACACTGGAGTGGAGAATTTGTGGCCCTCCAGATGTTGTTGCATTCCAACTCCCATCAGCCCCAGCTAGCATGACCAATGGTGATAGATGGTGGGAGTTGTAACACAACAACATCTGGAGAACCACAGTTTCCCCCACCCCTACTGTAGCAGATCATGTGGAAAAAAACCCTGCCAGCCTTCATGTACCTTTTAACCACGCTTGCTCTAACTATTGACAGATATCATGAAAACAGGACATCCCTTGAACAGGCAAAGAAAAATTGCCAACTGTCGGTTTCTGGAGAAGAATTAAACAGGATGCTGCTGGGCAGCTTGTGCTTTACCGTGTAGGAGCAAGAGATGTTTACCTTCAATCATATTAAAGCCCATTTCTGTAGCAGGCTGCTTATGTTCTACACAGAAAGAGGAGAGAGAAAAGGACACTGACAACCATCTGTATCCTTTCCTTTAATTCAGTGCTGAGTTCATTATAGATAAATGGGCTAGGGTGCAGGTGGGATACAAAGAGAGAGGATGTCCTTTCCATGCAGCTCATCGACTCAGCAGCAGCAACCATCATAAATGATGAATGTGCTGTTTTCTTTTGGTACACTAGAAACAGTGAGATCTCTGTGGAAATGCTGGCACACAGCTAGCACAGGCCTCCAAACACACACACAAGCTGGCACCAAATATTTGCCACTGTAAAGTTGTTGGAATGGTATTTGCAATGTGCTTTGTTAGCAGAATCTCTGGCTTATAATACAAATATGTGACATTTTCTAGGGCTAGCATTTGCCACAATAAACCTTCTTGAGTCCACTATCAGAAGGACTGACATATAGACATATATGAGGACTGCTGAAATCAGAGCACGAGAGAAAGCAATTTCACAAGAGTTCTGGCAGGCGGGGTGTCCTTGGCAGTTCTGTTTCATTTCGGTTACTGTTGTACACTCTGCATTCAAGCCACCTATTACACTAACTGTACAGTCCCAATGTTTGCTCTAAATTTAAATGAGATAATTTAAGGAAGCCTGAGAAATATCAACTTTGGATGAGTGACATTTGTTGTATTCCCTTGGTTCCTTTCTCTAAGGGAACAGACTCCAATTATTTAAATAAATCTGGCTGCAGACACTCTACCCCTAGGGCTTAGTACAGTTGCCCCAAGTACTGTTGTGTTCAGCTCCAGTGAGGAACAGCAAAGGCTTGACAGAGCAGTTTATAGCTTTCAGCAAAGCCCATTGCAAACAAGGCCCAGATATGGTTTTTGATGTTCCTTCTGCTTTGTTAAGCAAACCACAAGGGGGAAAATAATAGATGATCCTTGCAAAGATTCTGCATTGTTGTAATAGTCTGTCTACTTCATATAAAGTGAAGTCCTCGGAACTGAACTTCCACCATCAGAGTATATAGAACCATCAAGTACTTTTCACAATGCTTTCCTGCTGCCCTAGCAAACAAAGGCTAGTCTTCCAGAAGAGGGGGAGGAGTGAGGTGAAGCTGGAAAGTCTCATTCTGAAAGACACTATTCAGAGCTGAATCACCCTGGGAGACATGGAGGAGCCCATGTTTCTCACCACCACGATCTCGAGAGAGTTCAGTCAGAAGAGCCAACTACAAATAAAAGAAAAACACCACTTGGTACACTACATTAATGTAAAGCATGCAGAAAACCTAAATGATGTGGGCAGTACAAGCATTAATCTTCTGAAAGGGGCGAAGAACAATTAATTTAGTTCGTCTTTAAGAAGAATTGTAAGAGTCTCAAACCAAAACCTGTGTGCCCTTGTTGTGATTCTGAACCGCCCAGAGAGCTTTGGCTATTGGGTGGTATAGAAATGTAATAAATAAATAAACAAACAACCAAACCTCACCTACAGAAGCAAAACTGGCCACATCACAGTAAGTGCTGCCGTCGAGTCACACAAGCAGAGGAAAACAAAGCCAGGAAGAAAGGTATGATTGAAAGGAACTACGGTGCTGCTATGATTCTGCTCCTCTTTTATTTCTATGTGAATAAGGTATACTTGGGGCAACTGGGGATCATGCTCTTGAACTCAAAGACACACATTTTAAAGAATCAAAATATATACACATACTTCCAACAGGTGTGAACTGACTCTACTCCTGAAAGGAAGACCCTTTCTTCCCTACCCTGGGCAAACACAATGACAACTATGGCTGTTGTGACATTTCAGATACCCCTGATATGAGAACACACAGCAAAGCTGGCTCCATGTTCTACTCTATTAAAAGCAAGACAAAAGATTACCCTGGATGTTCCTCGGTACAGACGACAGAGCTGTTCAAATGCTTGAGCTTGCTGGGGATCCAACAGGGACTCTGAACTGGTCTAAGAAACAACATAACAATGTCACTGACACAAATCATGCATATTAACCAGGGTCTCTACACACTAGTGCAGGGGTTCTCAACCAAGAGGGAATTCCCCCCGGGGGGGGGGGAATTTTAGGGTTTCAGGGGGGGAATTGGGACCACAGACTCAAACTGTTGGAATACTGATCTTTCTACAAATTACAGTTCTACAGATTGTACATAATCTACAGGACATCACACCTTATTGTATGGCACAGATTAAGTCAGACAATCTTGGAAAGGGGGGGAATGACATTCTGACATATGGTGAAAAGGGTGTATGGGGCAAAACAGGTTGAGAACCACTGCTTTAGCATTTTATTAGACCTGAGAGGTTGTCCAAATTCCATAGGACTGCAGGAAAGATGTTTTCGATGTTCATCTTGGACGAAAATAGTTAATTCAGGACAAACACCTGCTTAAGTCCCCCTTGGCCTTTATTTTGAAAACAAAGACTATCCAATTAAAATAAAGCTGGAAAGATCATATAGTAATGGAAAGAATCATTTTATTTTTGCAAGCATAATTATAATCCACTTGATTCTTGTATTATTTTATTTACATTAAACACTTTCTGTTTCATGCTCTGAAGCAGCCAAGGGCAGGTATAGAAGTGCTTGCATGGTATACACGTGAGACACAAATATATTGTTCTGGAAGACTCTCAACTTGCTGTTCTGGGGGGTGGGTGTTTCCTGGTTAGTGGCCAGTGTGGCTGGCCACCTGTATGTGTGTGATTGTGTGTTGCTGAAATAAGACCACACACAAGCTCACATATAGCTGGTCAACCACACTGTCAGCAAGCTAAGAAACTGTCATATCAAGAGCTGGAATTATACAACGTCTGGATCTTATATGTGAAGAAATGGCTTGTGTGCCCCCTTAGCTCCATGAATCTAGAAGCTTGCTTTTCACCCATGTTGTGTAACTGTGTGTGAACCACTCTAAAAAAAAAAAAAAAACAGTTAGAGGTTCCAATATATACCATATGCAGTAGTATATAGTGTTTTATACTTCCTGTTCATAGCATTCTTGTCAGCAAAGTCATTATTATTTCCTTGTTAGGGGCTGGGGACAGAGAATGAGGGAATGTGACTTATCCAGGACCAATCAGTGAAGCTTTAGCTGAGGTAAAATTTAACACTCAAGCCCTTGAACACAATTGCCCAGGTTGAAGCTTGAAGAAAGTGTTATATTACTGAACGTCCTTGAAGGAAAATGATCCTGCTCCAAGAACTCATCAAGGTTCAAGGAACAGCTTAATTTCACATATCAAGAACTGAATTCTTGGAGGAAAACATGGTATATAGTGTTACAGTTGTAGCACAATCCTATGCTTGCTCACTCAGAATTAAAGCCCACTATACTATGAGGTTTACTTAGTGCTCATAGGATTACAGCCTTAATGTGGAAATTGCGTACAATTATAAAGGCAAAGAAAGAAAATGAAAAAGCCACTCTGTAATTTCCGGATGATTGGAAGAAATTAATTGCTTTGGATCCACAGGTGCCTTGTGCATGCGGAAAGGCACTCTCACTCACACAAGGCGGCCCCCCCTCAAATTCTGCCAGTTCCCTCTGTCCTGCTGCAGCTCCCATGCCCCGTTCCAGAGGGCAGAGAGTGTGTGGGTGAGAGACCAGGAAAGTCCCTTTGCTCAGGAAGAGTTCCACTTGTGCTTTTCTGGACCCAACCACTATATAATGGAATTAAGAACAACACTGTGAAGAAAAAAGCATCAGAGTTTCCTGCACCACACACACACACACACACACACACACCTCCACACGTGTAAACAAGATAATCCCAGCTGGAGGTTGAGAATCCCATGCAAATTTATTTATTTATTTATTATATTTATACCCCGCCTTTTTTCCTGCAAGGAACCCAAGGCGGCTTACATAATCACTCCTCCATTTTATCCTCACAACAACCCTGTGAGGTAGGTTAGGCTGAGAGTCAGTGACTGGCCCAAAGTCACCCAGTGAGCTTCATGGCCGAGTGGGGACTAGAACCCGGATCTCCCGAGTCCCAGTCCACATCCACTACGCCACACTGGCTCTACGCCACAAATGTACATAGCTTTCTCTGATGGCGCCTCAGAGTCTCCCATGTCTTTGATGTCCCAGTATTTGCATGCACAATTTGCATGGGCCCAAGCATTCTATTCATGAGCAAGGAGCCACCTCTTCTGCTTGGCCCAGATGAAGTTCATCCTGACTGGCCAAAGACAGCTGGGCTACTGAAAGGAGGGGGGGGGAGAATATACTGCTGCTGTGGCTTCTGGTTTGGGTTGTTGTCTGCACACTTTCATGGGAGTAGGGCTTTTTTGCTGAGGCAAGCCCTGAAGAGGACCAACCCCCAGACAAAGAGAGTAAGTGCCTGGGTATTTATATAGTAAGGGACTAGTTTTGTTGTTTTGTAGCTCTACTGTGTATACCAAAGTGTCTCCCCACCTTTCTCCCTCTTCCCTCATTCCCCACCTTTTATTGTAATCTGTTTACCTTAAATAAACTTTCCTGGTTTTACCCCACATGGTGTGTGTGGTTCCTCTGTGGTTCAGTGCTAAATCCAGTGTATAGACAAGGGCAAGGCCCTGAGAGAATCAAGTCAAGACGGCAGAGCTAAGGCTGGCAGTTTTGCACCTTTGATCTCTGGTCTTGAGTAAAGGACCGGTTGGCAGTCCTTCACAAACACCAATGAATACTTTCCTCCCCGGATATTATCAATGTTAAGTCTGACTAAAGAAAATTCTAATGAAAAAAGTATTGGGACTTAGCTGTTAAACTTTTATATATTTTCTCCCACACCCCTTTTCTTTTCAAATTCTCATAGTTCTCCTAATCCATTTCCCACATTTTTTTAAACTGGAGAGTGAGTGAGTATGTATGCTACACATTAATGCTCAGTGTGCAAGTAAATTTTCAAAATCAGAGAAACTGACACACTGGCTACAAATCCACTGTAGCTAAGTGACATCGTGTCCTCTTTTCAGAGTCCTGAAACAGACACACAGGGAAATAGAAGGTAAAAGATGGTAATTTGTTCTTATCCAGAGACAAGAAAATGTAACATAACTGCCTCCCCTTTGCTGTTTCTTACTTGTATGTAACTATCAATCAGATTGTTCTTGGGGCTGATGAGCTGAAATATTGCAGGCAATTTCCCTGTCGTCATGGAAACAAGTGCTGCAGGGCATTTTCCTTTTTAAAAAAAAAACTAAAGGAAAGCTTTTTATTCAATACTGTAGGGAATCTTTTAGTAAATCTGACATCTGTGTCATTACACCAAGTATAAATGCCCAAACCTGCACACATGCATTAGAATCCAGTTTCTGCTTCAAACACCAAAAACTGGCCAAGCAACTAATAATGGGTAACCCAGATATTAGCTTGCTCAGGATCTCTGAATATCCAGTTGCACTGGATAAAGTCCTCTTTGTAGAAATGACTTCAGAATCTCTTTCCAAAGTCACACTAAAAACACCTCTTTTTTGAAACTTACAAATATGACTAATGTTGCATGTAGCCCTTGAGACAGTCATTCTGAAACTGAATGATGTTTCTAGAAACTACCACTTATTCAAATAATCTGATGGCGGCATACATTCTTCAGGGTGGAGTGATTTACATCAAGGTCAATTTAAATCAGCAAGAAAAAGGGTCAATTTAAATCACTGATTAAATCAAGTTCCCCACTGAAACTTTTTCATATGTTTTCTGAACAATGGTGCAAATCTGACCATTAAGCCATTTTAATTTACAATTAAATAATTATTTACACGGTTTTATTCTTACAAGCCAGCTTTGCATCTCATTGGGCTAGTTTGCACAGTCAATATAAGCCACCGTGGCTTAAATAAGCTATGGTGGCTTGTTATGAGCCGCAGCGCGTGCCAGGCAGGATTTGCATACTCACCGCCTGGCCACAGCTTATCCTGTCATCCAAACCCAGGTGACACAGCTTGTTGGAGGATTAAACAACCCCCAAATAACCCTACAACAGCCTAGTAATGGCAACCCTGAGAAGCAATGAGTTCAAATTCAGCTCCATGGTGTGTCAGGAAGAGATTTTTGCAGAGCACAGCTACCTGTTGTTGTTTCGAAGTAGAAATACCAGAGATCAAGCCTGGAACAGTGGTTGTTCCCTTCAGATGCCTGTTGCCTTGTTATGAGACAAACAATGCAATCCCATACATTTTACTTGGAAAGAAGTTCCACCGAGTTCAATGGGTCTTTCTCCCAGGTAAATGTACATATGATTAAGCTTAAGTTCCATTTTAGCTTCATAATGTTCTCTCTCCTTTCACTCATCATGGTATTATCAAGAACTCTGTACAGAGTGAAGAAGAGAATGTGTTTTGAAAAAACACAGTCATAACAAACATCATTAAGGGAGGCTTTGCACATTCCTGATTTCCTACATTGATACACAAGAAGCCTACATATAGATCACATCTGGTGCCTGAACGTGTACATATTTCTCTCTATGATCATTTTATTTATTTATTTATTTATTTATAACCCACCTTTCTTCCATCATGGAACTCAAGGTGGCTACATGTGGTTTTAGGTGGACTCCCCTGCAAGCATTGACCAGACCCAGACTGCTTAACTTCAGCAAGGTGGTTGCCTCATGCTATAGGAAGTCATAACTGACTGTATGTGATGTATGTATATGGAGTGAAAAACACACATGTATGACAGCCAGACATGACCATCTTCATGCAGCTTCTGCAGAGAGGTGACTTCTGTTTAGATCATTGGCCACATATGAAGCAGCTTTTTCTTTGGACAGCATCCATGTAGGTGAGTAGTGAACCAACACTCACATTTGAGCCATATACACACTACCAAGCAAATATCAAAACATTTTATATTCAAGTGCACTCTACCTCTTCATTTTGCCTTCTGCAGAAGATGAGCATTTCTTGACACTACATGTCCTAACAATCTGATGTCTATATATACATAACGCTGATCTCCTTCAAGCCAGGATTGCAAAGGTAAACAAATACTTATTTTACCATAGAGCCATGTCAATTCCCCAAAGATCAATGGCAGAATTGCAAAGCACCATGTTATTTAGCTAAACTGCAGATAAATGGCAGAGACTGTGACTGATGAAGGGCCTGAAATTTATACTCAGGGCAACATCTGTCACCGTGCTGACAAAATTATACTTCAGTTTAATCTGGCAAATTCTCCAAAGGCTCCTTTAAAAGGATGACACTTTTGCACAGAGCCCACAAATACCATGCTTAAATTAGCAACCAAAGACAGAAGAAACACACTAATAACTTGCCAAATTTCTCACAAATTTAGGCTGATCAGTCTCAGTATGTGCACTTTTTCAAAGCTGCAGTTACTTCAAAGCTGCAGTTTATTAAAAACAACTATGAGCAGCCTTCCACAACCTAATGTCCTCTAGATGTAGTCCAACACAGCCGCAGGAGTTTCCCCCAGCCAGCCAAATGGACTGGGGATATTGGGAGTTGTAGTCCAACACATCGGGAGGGCACCAGGTTGGGGAAGGCTAACGAAGAGGCTTGTGGCACCTAAATTACATACTCATTTATCATGGCATAAGCTTTAATGGACTGGAGGAAGTGGTCTCCACAAGACCGTTTGTTGTTTTTGCTGCAACAGACTAACATGGCTAACTTCTGGAAATTACTTGAGATAATAGAGTTCAGACACAATAACTAGTTTGAAATAAAAGTTTAACATCACACAGAGCGCAAGTCAAGATGCCTGAGAAAACTGGCAGAAATAGAGAAAATCGGACCACCACATTAATCAAGCCACCAACTCTGGAAGACAGAAACAAAATTCAAAGTGACCTCGATAGGCTGGAGCGCTGGGCCGAAAACAACAGAATGAAATAGGGATAAATGCCAAGTGCTGCACCTAGGGAGAGGAAACCAAATGCAGAGTTACAGAATGGGGGACACTTGGCTCAACAATACTACAAGTGAGAAGGATCTTGGAATTGTGGTAGATCACAAACTGAATATGAGCCAGCAATGCGACGTGGCTGCAAAGAAGGCAAATGCAATTTTGGGCTGTATTAATAGAAGTATAGCTTCCAAATCGCGGGAAGTGATAATTCCCCTTTACTCGGCACTGGTTAGGCCTCATCTTGAGTACTGCGTCCAGTTCTGGGCACCTCACTTTAAGAAGGACATAGACAAACTGGAGAGGGTTCAGAGGAGGGCAACAAGGATGATAAAGGGACTGGAAACAAGGCCCTATGAGGAGAGACTGAAAGAACTGGGCATGTTTAGCCTTCAGAAGAGGAGACTGAGGGGAGATATGATCGCACTCTTCCAGTATTTGAAGGGATGTCACACAGAGGAGGGCAAAGATCTCTTCTCGATCATCCCAGTTTGCAGGACACGGAATAATGGGCTCAAGTTACAGGAACCTAGATTCCACCTAAACATCAGGAAAAATTTCCTGACTGTCAGAGCAATAAGACAATGGAATCAACTACCTAGGGAGGTTGTGGGCTCTCCCACTCTGGAGGCATTCAAGGTGCAGCTGGACAGACATCTGTCAGAGATGCTTTGACCTAGATTCCTGCATTGAGCAGGGGGTTGGACTCGATGGCCTTGTAGGCCCCTTCCAACTCTACTTTTCTATGATTCTATGATTCTATGATTCTATGAACTCGTGGCCTTCAATCACTCTCTAAGGAAATTGTTTGTAGAAACTGCCTCACTATTGGCAGGTACAATCAGCCCATAAAGGTTGGGTGAGCATCATCCTCTTGGAAAGAAAGAATGGAATGACAGTCATCCTTTGGGTTGGCTGTGTGTGCATGTGTGTGCATATGCATGTGTGCGTGCACGTGCATGTGCATGCATGTTGACGCCTACATCCCCAGCAGAGGTTTATGCTACTGCTGCGGTCAAGTTGCCTTGGGCCAAAATCGTCTGTGCTGCCATCTGTAATTTCTGAAATTGTTCCTTCTGGCTGTTCCTAGCCATGTGCAGCTCTTGCTGGGAGCAAAATGCTACAATCTTGGGCTGCTTCCATCTTTGTTCTTTGCCTCTCCTGGCCTGAGCTGGATAGGAAGGGTGGGTAAGGTTAGTATGCTTACACCAGGCACAAGGTCCAGTTCCTATCATTTTAAAGTATGCAAAAGATGACATTCCATCACAGCCAGACAATCTACAGGAAACTGTCTAAGGAATGTTCATGTCTGAGATGGAAACCTTAGATATACACTAAGGAGCAATCCTATACATGTTTAGACCCCCCAAAAAGTCCTAAAACTCTAGCTGGGAACTGTAGGACTTTTTTCTGTCTAAACATGCATAGGATTGCACCCTTAGACTTCCTATACTCAGTTTATGTTCCTATTCCACATACTATTTTTTTAAGGCACCAATTTCCCTGGCACACCCTTTGTTTTTCAATGTGGTTACTGAGAAGGATGCTCACAGGAGAGAGAGAGAGAGAGAGAGAGAGAGAGAGAGAGAGAGACTGTGTGTTAGGTTGCTGTCAGTTCACATATAAATCTCAATACTGCTTCAAAATTCAACCTGACAGTTCATTTCAGAAGAGCAGAAATGGTACTAAGAAATATACTCCAGATGCTTGGTGGCATTTTCCAGTACCAATTCATTTTTTCTTAAAGCATTCTAAAGAAAACAAAAGCATCCAAACTCAGAACTTTATAGGAAGTCCAAAATTGCCCTCTATTCAAACAAAAGCAGTATCAAAATGCATCTGATGAAAGTTTCTAAGGGCTGAAGGAGGCAAATTTAGCAGGTGTGTGTGTGTGTGTGCGCACGCGCACACACACATTTTAAATAACCCACAGATATTTGGGTTATAAACTGTATGTGTATGAGCCCACTGAGTTGAATAGTATGTGTATTCAACCCACTGAGTTGAATAGTATTTATCTTGGACTACTGAAGGACTTTGAAGTGTCCACCTTGTTTTAATTCAACCAGTTTCTAAGGGCTAAACCGTATTAGAATTATGCAGCAGACAACTGAAAATACATGCTGTGAACAAACAGCTAATCTTAAAATGCAATCCTATGCATGTTTAGATGGAAAAACGTCCTACAACTCCCAGCATTCCCCAGCCAGTGTGGCTGGATGGGGAATGCTGGGAGTTGTAGGACTTTTTTCTGCCTAAACATGCATAGGCTGCACCCTTAAAAAGTTTGACTCTTAAAATGTTACTTTAGTGCAGCTGTGAATACTTGAATTACTGTAGTTGTACTTCAATGCAAATTGAGTAAAGCAATGAGAAATCACTAGAAGAGTCATTTGTTTGAACACTTAATTCAATGCAAATCTAATTGTTTTCTGTTTGAGCTATTGTGGAACAGAGTGCCACCAAATCCCAGGGTCATGATATCTTCTTTAGTGTATCAGGCATTCTCTACAATAGCTACAAACATTGACTCCTGCTGTAATCATCCCCTGGCTGCATTGTATATTAGTCCTCTCTTATCCAATTCAAGCGTATAACATTTATACTCTAAAATCAGGATTTTCTACTACTTTGCCTTAGCAGCTGGATTACTTAAAGCTTCAGAATTATCATTAAGCAGCTTGCAAACTGAACATGAGTCAGCATTGTGACCAAACTACAAAAAATGCAAATGCAATTTTGGGAGGCATTTTGTTAGAAGCAATGTATTTAAGAGGCATTTTTTATGTTCCAATATTTCAATAAATAGGGTGCTTTTTACACACACACGCACACACAAACCTTATGACAAAAACTGCAATGTGGGAAGGATTCATCTCTCTTTACAGTAACTTGGACATGGGTATGCTCAGTACATTTCTCTCCAGCCAACATCCCCATTGCTGTTTGAACAACTGTGTCTGGTGGCTGATTGGATAACGTCTGTAGCACCACTACCAATGAAGTAAAAATCCTCTCCTCCGTAAAGCAATCAGAGAGTGAGCACTGTTCCACATCTGTATAATATGTAACCCTTAGACCAGTGCTTCTCAAATAGTGGGGCGGGCCCCCCAGGGGGGGCGCGAGGCTCCGTAAAGGGGGGCTCGTTTGACCTCAGTTAAAAGGTTTTTTTTAATATTGTGTTCCTTTAAATCCTGTGCTCCTTTAAATCTTTTCTGCTACAGTTAATAAAGCTATTCTTTGTTGTAAATTGATCCACATTTCTTTCTTTTTTTATTCTCTTATATGTTAATAAGGATACAGTGTTATGCAGAGGTGTACTTATAACAATTTTATAGACAAATGATACTATTTACAGTCGCGCGGGGGGCGCGAAATGTTTTCTTCTTCCTAGGGGGGGCATGACAGAAAATAATTGAGAAGCACTGCCTTAGACACACACACACACCAGCAAACCTGAGGAATCCTGCTTGTTTTCCCATGGGAACGCACTGCTGTTTGCTGGAATTTTATTTTATTTTAATTTATTCTATTCGGAACATCTGCAAGTTTCTTTTCCAGATTCTTTCAGGTACTTAATCAGTAATAATATACAATGTATTTTTAAAAATCAAGTCTAAATTTACAATTTAAAACAGTAAAATAAGAAAACAATAAAAACCACCCAATACAACAGAAAAACCACAAGGCCCAGTTACTAGCTCAAAGACAAAAGAAGAAGAAGTGGCCAGCAAAAGCTTGAGGAAACAAACCTTTCCCGTTTCCTACAGAAGGCATATAGGGAACAGATGATAGGACATGCCAGATCACTGTGGGAGGGGAGCTCCAAAGAGATAGCACCAACACAGAAAAAGCTGCATACGCTCACAGATCCCATTACATTAGAAGAAGAAACATTCTACAGGGGCATATGACAGGGATGGGGACTCGGACTCCGGGACTCGACTCGTGAGTCGGACTGAGTCCCCCCTCTGACTCGAGTCAGACTCGAGTCCCAATATTTTTGATGGGACTCGAGACTCGACTCGAGACCAAGGACTCGTGTTCCAAAATCGTGTTCCTCAAATGCAACATGGATAGGTTTTAGGAAGTACAGCAAATTTATTTTTTAAAATCATTTTCCTAAAATGCAACCTTTCAGACATTTTGGGTTTGGCTGCCTCTGCCTGCCTGTTTGGGGTTCCCAGCCTCCTCTGCCTGCCTGGTCCCTTCTTAACCAGTTCCACAGTTTGAATTGTCCAAGACAAAGGCCTCTGCCTGCCTGCTTTGGGGTTCCCTGCCTCCTCTGCCTGCCTGGTTATTTTGGGTTTGTCTGCCTGGTCTGTTCTTGCCAAAATCAGTTGCAGAGTTTTGAAATAAAAAGGCACACTTGTGCCTAGAATTTATTAAGCCACACATCTGAAATAGCCTTATTTTGTTGGGAAAACCCCCCATTGATTTTAATAGGGACTCGTGGAGTCAGCTTTGGGAGTGACTCATGACTTGTGAGTCACCATTTTGGACCAAGGACTTGGACTCGAGACTCGGCTCCAAAGATTCGTGACTCGACTCGTGACTCGAAACCGAGGACTCTTCAACATCCCTGGCATATGATGCTTTCATGCTGTGGAGAGGCACATATGTGAAGAGAGAGCCTCATAGGTATGCTGGTATTAAAGGATCTGAAGGCAAGAACCAGCACCTTGAATTAGGAGCCAGCACAGACAGGTTAACCCTGGAGTGATGTGCCCTCTCCTTTACACCCGACAATAGGCAGGTCACCACACCCTGAAGTTTTGAACAATCTTCATGAGCAGCCCAACATAAAGCACAAATGAGAGGCTACCATTGCTTGGATGACAGTAGCCAAGTCCTTGGTTTCGAGTCACGAGTTGAGTCACGAGTCTTTGGACCCGAGTCTCGAGTCCGAGTCCTTGGTCCAAAATGGTGACTCACAAGTCACGAGTCACTCCCAAAGCTGACTCCACGAGTCCCTATTAAAATCAATGGGGGGTTTTCCCAACAAAATAAGGCTATTTCAGATGTGTGGCTTAAATAAATTCTAGGCACAAGTGTGCCTTTTTATTTCAAAACTCTGCAACTGATTTTGGCAAGAACAGACCAGGCAGACAAACCCAAAATAACCAGGCAGGCAGAGGAGGCAGGGAACCCCAAAGCAGGCAGGCAGAGGCCTTTGTCTTGGACAATTCAAACTGTGGAACTGGTTAAGAAGAGACCAGGCAGGCAGAGGAGGCTGGGAACCCCAAACAGGCAGGCAGAGGCAGCCAAACCCAAAATGTCTGAAAGGTTGCATTTTAGGAAAATGATTTTAAAAAATAAATTTGCTGTACTTCCTAAAACCTATCCATGTTGCATTTGAGGAACATGATTTTGGAACACGAGTCCTTGGTCTCGAGTCGAGTCTCGAGTCCCATTAAAAATATTGGGACTCGAGTCTGACTCGAGTCAGAGGGGGGACTCAGTCCGACTCACGAGTCGAGTCCTGGAGTCCGAGTCCCCATCCCTGGCCAAGTCCTTATCAGAGAGGAGGGGCTGCAGCTGGCTAACCAGCCAAAGATGGTAAATGATACTCCTGGCCACTGCTACCACCCAAGTATCCAGTAGCAAGGAAAATTTTGTTCTTTAAAAAGGTATATTTCCCCCCTCATGCACTACTATGCATTTCCCCTTTGGAAGGGGGGCAGAATGGGAGGAGTGTTTCAAAGGGCAAAGAGGCACGCATCCTGCAGCAAAGCTCTCCTCAGGTGGCCTTGGCGGATGTTCAGTTGATAACTATGGAATATATTGTATACCACTAAGTATTTTATGGAGATGCATTTAATAAACGAATTTTGCTATTCCAAATAAAAACATGACTGCAGGGACTGTTATTATTTGAATTTTCCTCAGAGACCATGGCCTAGTTTTCAAGGGTTTTATGAGAAGGGTTCTAGCCCAGTCTAGCACAGAGCATTCAAACCTGTGAGCTCCCACCTGTAGTGTAAATGGTACAGTCCATACACAGGTTTACTACCTCAGCTGCTGATTGTCAGAACTAGTCATATATTTCTTCCCAAAATATATCTTGTAACAGAAGACCTGCTTTAAGCCGAAGTGGACTGTACCACTTCAGATTGTAGGTTTTCTGGGCTAGAACTCTTCACCATGACAAACTAGTTCTAATACATAAGTTAAAATCATGTGAGCCTCCACCTGCAGTATGAAGTGGTACAGTTCAGGCACAGACTTACCACCTCATCTGCTGTTTGAAAACTAGGCCATAGTGGGTTGTATCCAATGTTAAAGTAGACACACTGAAATGAATAGGACTTCAGTAAGACTAACATTGGGTACAATCCCAAGTCTGAGAAAAATTTAAATATAGTCCATGCAGACGTTTATTTATTTATTTTTATTATTATATTTATACCCCGCCTTTTTTCCTTCAAGGAACCCAAGGTGGCTTACATAATCCTCCTCTCCATTTTATCCTCACAACAACCCTGTGAGGTAAGTTAGGCTGAGAGTCAGTGACTGGCCCAAAAAGTCACCCAGTGAGTTTCATGGCTTATGCTGGCTCAGCTTGTCTGAGTGTGGAAAGCTAAGCAGGGTCAAGCCTGGTTATTACTTGGATGGGAGACCCCTCCTCTAGTTTCCTGCATTGAGCAGGGGGTTGGACTTGATGGCCTTGTAGGCCCCTTCCAACTCTATGATCTATGAAATCTATGGCTGAGCGGGGACTAGAACCTGGATCTCCTGAGTCCCAGTCCAACACTCTCACCACTATGCCACACTATTGTTAATTAAACAATAGCAGAATATCCCTAGTCATGTTTTAGTTTGGATTAGGGATACACAAACATCCCAATGTAGGGGGCTGCAGATGAGTAAAGCTTATTAAGAGCAAGGTCATATCAGGCCCATTGAAGTGGCCTATCTTCGAAAGGGTTGCTTAAACTGCTTGCTGAGCCAAAGTTTGTTTTATGACCTTGTCTGCCAGTGTGTAAAGTTACCTTGGGGTAGAAAAAGGGGAACTTTGTGGGAATAGATTGTATGCTTTTGCCCCATAGAACTAACAGACAGAAGTGACCATAAGGAATACCACAGAGAACAAATTGGGAAGTTTGTGGGGTTTTGCAGGAACTGACAAATTGTGACAACAGACACGTAGGCAAGAAAGTAGCACTCTGGTTTTGAGGAAGGGTCTCGGAAGAAGCTAAACCACCCCATTATAACTAATCAGTGAACTTAAAGCATTAAGGGTTTCATTTGTGGTGATGGGCATAGAAGCTGGCAAAGTACTAGGGTAAAAAAGAAAGCCCTGCCCAGGTACCAGGTTCTGCTTTTGCTCGGGGTGCTTGCTGGTTTCTTCAGCTCCATTTGGAAGATCCTTGGGAGGGAGTGAAGCCTTTGCCCGGAAATACTGTAAGCTTAACTTTATTTTTCTTCTATTTCTGTGCTAAGGTTCAGTGGTGTGTGTGTGTGAAATTGACTGCCTGATCAATAAAAGCAATCTTTTCTTTTTCTAAGTCATTGGGCAGATTCGTGACAACCCATCCTCGCAATAAGCCACGGTGGGTTGGTTGTTCTGTGAACAACCCACGGTGAGCCTGACAGACAATCGGGCTCACCATGGGTTGTTCAATTCCTACCTCCCACTCCCCTGCCCCTTCCCTCCCCCGAGTTAGCTGTCAAAACTCTGGGGGCCCTTTAAAAGGGGTTTTTGACAGAGCAATGCGTTTTTCTGGCTGGGACATATGGCTGCATA
This sequence comes from Shinisaurus crocodilurus, assembly GCA_021292165.1. Lineage (NCBI taxonomy): Eukaryota > Metazoa > Chordata > Lepidosauria > Squamata > Shinisauridae > Shinisaurus > Shinisaurus crocodilurus. The sequence goes on from CM037878.1 coordinate 59,672,585, forward strand.
TGTCCCAGTCCAAAAACCCCAACTGCTCTGTCAAAACCCCTTTTTAAAGGGACTCAGTTTTCACAGCTAGCTGTCAAGACTTCTTTTCCCCAGAAAAATGGTGGGGGGATGCACTTTTTCACTTTCCTGAGCATCTAGAATCTTGGGGGAAAGTGTAAAATATGCATCACCCTGAGGACTATCAGGGCGAGAGAGAGAGAGAGAGAGAGAGAGAGAGAGAGAGAGAGAGAGAGGATCTTGCCAAAATGGTGGTGTAAATCCCACCACCCCCTTTTTGAAAATAAAGATCACTTGCACCTCTGATTTGGCTCGAAAGCTCACCTTTTGACAGCTGCCAAACCAAACCAAAGGTGGGGGGAAGCCTCTTTTGACCCTCTTTGGATCAATGTCTAGGGTTGGTACCCCCCCCGCCCCAACATTGCCCAACCGAGGCTCCTGATTTCCCCACTCCCACAACTGTACTTGAGCTCAGTTGTACAAGTGCAGCTAAATTTTTTATAAAAAAATAATTTTCACAAATATTTGCAAAAATTAGGGAGGGGGAAATTTTTTAAAAAATGTTTGCCATCCACGGACAGCCCCTCCAAGGTGCTGCTTGGGCACTTTGAAGGGGTTGTCAGTGGCTGTCAAAACAGGGATTGCAAAAAGCTACTATCAAGCTGCCTTTTGTGATCTCCGAAAAGAAAAGGGGGGGAAAAAAGTAAGAAACCCGTGGGAGCTGAAAACATTTCTCGATTGAAGTGGAGAGTGGGGGAAGTCAGTGCCAGCCATCCTCAAGTGCTGCTTGGGCACCTGTGGAGCAGCTGGCACTGGCGGTGGCCAGGGAGAGCTTGGGAAAAGCAGCAAGGATTTTTTGCCACTCTTGCCGAGCGCCTCATTGGCTGCTGGGCATCGCCCATGGTGGGATCAGTTGTCTGGGTTCAGACAACATGACAACTCACCATGGGTAAAACAACGCTTAGAACAGCCCATGGGTTCTCAGGGTGACTTGTTTGGAAAAAAAACAAACCAAGCCAACATGGGTAACCCAGGCTGGTTTCAGATGACACGGCAACTCACCATGGCTCACTGCCCACGGAGGGTTGTTGTGTCGTGCGAACCAGGTCACTATCTGTGTAACTTAGCATGTCTGGGTGCCAAGGCAGACCATGTCTTTAAGCCCAAGTCAAAAGTTAACAGACAGCTAGTAAGGGCCTGTCACCAGTGAGCTAGGCAAACAAATTAACTGGCCAAGTAAAATTTCCTTAGCCCTGTGTTAATTCCCCAAATTGCTTGATTGTTCATCACATTCCAGGCAAGCATGCACAAAACATTCCTGCCGCCACCTCGGCAGTGCTGCTTCCCACTTCCTTTGTTGTCCCCTGGCCTTCCCAACTTATCTAGGACAAGAGAAGGGGGCCATATGCAAGTCTTACCTGCGCCAGAGATACTGGAGTTCCCCTTTTCATCACTGAGGAAGTCTCACTTAGTTTCACGGCTTTGTTACTTGCGTTGCATTTAAAGCAAGTCCATCTCATCTGCCCCTTTATTTCAGTGCCACACTCTTTACTCAGCAGACATAGAGAATGGTACAGGTGGCCACAGCTATTACAAAAACAAGTCATACAAATTATATTGCACACATCATTATTACTACTACTACTACTACTACTATTCACAATTCATAAAATTACAAACCACAAATACAGATAACAAAATACAACATAAAATTTCAATATACAAAATGTAAATTAATTAAAACAGCTAAAAACAATTTCAATAAAAATACCAGACATATATTTAACTAGATACCAAATAACATTTGAATTGTAAAATTCATTCTAAATAGATTCTATTAATCCAAATGTCACACTGCTAACAAGGGAAACAGACATTTTAAATACATTAACATTACATTCTTTTAAAATGCATGTTTACTCAGAAACAAGTCCCAGTGACCTGGTTCGCATGATTGCTACGGTGGGTTGTGGTGCCCGTAGGCACCAAATTGCCAAACTATGCCCCCACCACAGCTTCTTGTTACATCCCAACCCTGCGAGGGTGGGTTGTTCGGGTGGTTGACAAGCCACCCAGAACCCATGGGCTGTTGCAGGTGACTTGTCAGCCACCACAACACCCCACCCTTGCCAGGTTTGCACGGGTGAAGCTATGGCGTGCTCCCATCATGCCCCAAAAATTCAAAATGGCGGTTGCCACCACAACAAAAATCCCCCTGGGGAAATTTCACCCACAGTGGCTTCTCGTTAAATACGAACTGGGCCACTGTGTTCAATGGGGCTTACTCCAAGGTAAGTATGCATAGGATTGCAGCCTAAGATAGCGATGTTAGCTCCAGACTAACAGATGCCCTTTTATCCTTTTATTCTCTGTCACAATCACATACAGTGCCAAATCTCATCTTCCAGATCGTAGTTATGCCAGTGGTTTAATTGCCTAAAGATCTCAAATTCCTAGAGAAATTAGGTTAAACTAACTATAAAGCTCCCCACCCCCCAACTCCCACAGTTGTGCATCTACCCGCTCCCACAGTCAAGTAGATGCCTCCTACCTAAAAGGAAAAAGGGCATCCCCACTCTAACCAAGAATATCCCTATACTTTTCCAATACAAGGGAACAGGACAATAGTATATGATAAGGCCCATGGAACAGCACCAAAGGCAAAGGCCTTTGGTTTGTCTCAAGACTATGAGACTGAGGAACATCTGTTCCACTGCTGTATCAGTGAAAATCTAGGTTAAGAAATGTAAAGATTACTTAGAATAGATTGTCATTTCTTCCCTCTGCACTAATGTTCATGACCTCTATAGTACCTCTCATAAGCACGTGAGATTCATCATCATGATTGCTTCCACACTGTTGAAGCATTGCTTTTAGGCAATGAGCTGGAAGTGGAATTAAAAAAACAGAAGTTCCTGTTTGCAGGTTTATTCCTTCCTTTGTGAGCATGCTTGGGGGTTTAGTGGTGACCTTCCCTGACTTGCCCCTTTAGTCAGCTTTTGTCCTTTACAGGAACAAGGAGAATTAAATTACAGTCATGCCTTGGATTGAGAGCATAATTCGTTCAGGAAACGTGCTTGTAATCCAAAACACTCTTATATCAAAATGAAATTCCCCCCCAAAAAATTGTACAGAGATTTTTTAATTTAAGCCGTACTGCAGTACTTGTATTGCAAGACGTCGGTTGTATATCAAGTTAAAAAAAAATTAAATCTTTAAAAATTTGCTTGTCTTACAAAACGCTCTCAAACCAAGTTACTTGCAATCCAAGGTATTACTGTACTTGTTTCTTTCCACTATTTCTTTCCATTATCGCAAAACAGCACTATTTTGCTTTCAGTTAAAAAGGCTGGCTGCTGACACCATTATTAAGGCTGTGGCTTAGCCACTGATAGATGAGCACCCCCCCTGCCCATTCTAATTACTGAAACAGGGACAAGATCTACATCCAGAATCAAAGCATTGCACTCAGGAGGCTCCTCAAAGCTGATCACTCTGGAGGATTAAAGACATTGATAAAACAATAGAATTATGTGATCCAGACAGATCAAGGCTGCACTCCAGGACTTCCACTTTCAAGGCCCAATTCCATAAATGGCTGAAGACAAGTTAAGTATGCAAGGGTCTCTACTTTATTATTGACACTGATAATAAACAAATAGGGGCCCCGCCTCAGAAATCCTTCCTGCCAGGGCCTCTCCCTGTTCAAGCTTTTCTCTACTGTAGAGTTACCTGAAGACGATGATTTGGTCAGCAGTCTCTTGTCTTCTCTTGTATTGCTGCAAACAAATACAGCAGTAATCTTGCTTGGGGTTGAGTCCTCTAGTCACAGATGCTTTCAAATTACGTAAAGACCAGTGGAGATCATGGTTGAGTAGGCTAGTTGTCGTCTCCAAGAGAGTCTCGTCAGGCAAAAGATGGATAAAATGATCACTTAATTTGTTAACTATGCTACATAAATTCTGCATGTGACAAAGCATCTCATCAAGAAGATTAACTGAGATAAGAAATAACACCTCTAGATACACAGGATATGCTATCCTCGCCTTCTCCTATACATTTTACATAACTTCAACACTGTCAAGTGCAATCTTAACAGTTTCCTCTATACTTAGTTACAACAGAAAAGCAAGATCCTTTGTAAATAATACTTACCATACCTCATCAGGAATTATCATCCATCTTTTTCTATTCCATTTAACATCATATTTTTTTGACATGTGTTTGTATTATAAAAAATAGTCATATATAATGTTGATAAATAGTTTACTTTCTTCTGCTTGCACTAATTTATCAAATTCCATTTTTTTCCCCACAACCAATATTATTTTTTTATATCTGTCTCATCAAAAATAATCTATTTTAGATAGTTTGAAAAAACAGGTCTTATTTCCATGATAGCTACTTGTTCACATGTTAAAATCACTGTATTTTTAACAATATTTGTCAAATCCTTTTTCTTCACAAAGGTCAAAACTCTCTAAACAACTATCCCGATTCCCAATTAAAATCTCCATCTTTTATAAATGATGCTAGTGGGGAAATTTTAAGTGCTAATTTCTGCCTACATTTATCCCATATCTCTAGATATGCATTAACTATAAAATTTTCATTTTCACAATAGAACTTCTTAAATTTTTTATATCCACATTTTTTAAACCTGATTTTGCAGGGGGAAATATTAATCTTGCTGTCCTTTAAAGCATTATATTAACTATAACTATTATATGGTTTTATTTATGTTCTGCTGTTATGTTGAGCTGGTCTGCTCAAAGGAGAGCACGGTGGAAGGTGGCAAGTCGCAGTTGCAGCCTGGCCTCTGCAATGGGCCATTTTAAATTAAAATATTTTTATTTGCTAATTTTGAGTAGCAGCTATTTGAACCAATCAGATGCAGCAAGGGTGTGTGTGCAGCCAATCTGGACACCAGAGTGGTGAAAAGACCACCCCCTCCACCACTGCAGTATCTTCAATGGCTGCAACCCCCTAAATGGCACGTTGCAGGGCTGCAGCCTACACTGGCTGGCTGCTACCACGGCAGCACTTTCTTTTGGCAGCACAGAGCAGCATGCCAGGACCAGGAGGAGCCACTACCACCACTATTTGGTTAAAAAAAAGGCACGTTGCCTTGAGCCCCCTCAAACCTGGTGGCACTTCTGTTCTTGAAGAGTTTTATAAGTGATTTTACAAGGAACATTTTGTAAAAGAACATTTTGGGGAGTAATGTTTTTCTATGCGGCATTACATTTTCTATGCGGCATTACATATAGATAATATCAAACATGTGCAATTTTCCAAATCTTTCTGAACCTCGTTGCATATGAGGTATATACCTTATTTTTAATAAATTCCTACCATTGCCATCTAGCAGTATGCCTAAATAGCAAACCATCTTGCTTGACTGCACAGCTTTTTGTAACCAGTTATCTTCAGCAATATCTTCTCTATTAACGACAAAAGGCATCACCCAACTCATTTTCATTTATCTTATATCCTGCAAACTATCCATATTTTTGTATTTACTTAACACAATTGATTCACATAAAGCACTATGTTATCTGCACATAATCCTATTTTATGTTCTTTTGTTCAAATGTTAATTCCTTTGAGTGCAATCCTGAGCGCAGCTTTGAATTGGAAAATTAGGTTAATTTGCATAGGAAAATTTCACTTTGCATCGGAAAATGTTCTGATGCCCTAGAGCAGGGGTGAGCAACTTGTGGCCCTCCAGATGTTTCGGCCTACAACTCTCATCATCCATCACCATTTGCTACACTGTGCTAGAGCTGATGGTAGCCATAGGCCAAAACATCTGGAGGGCCACAAGTTGTCCATCCCTGCCTTAGTTTAGCATGTTTATTTTACTTGTATTTAGTAAACATCAAAGCTAAAAAATATATTAAAATATCCAATGTTAATTTTTTGTCCTAATACACCACAAGTATTTGACCTGAAATATTTGAGGGGGGAAATCAAAGCACACTAAAATAATTTTTATCAGAATACTTGTAAAAATAACATGTACTTCCTTTACATTGTTTAACTTTAAGGGGGGAAATCCCCCAAAGGTACTGAAAACTGTTGACACACTAATTAATTTTAGCAGCCCAAAGAAATGGTCATGATATGCTGACAACCATTCATATTTACACAGAGTTCAATTCTCTTCCACTGAGGTTGTGGGGGCACCTTCAGTTTTGCTGTCACTATTTATTAGTTCCATTTCACTCTAAGACATTTATGTATTTCAATGACATATATGTATTCGCTCACATACTTGCTAAGGATAATCACCTGAAAAAACATTAATTACAACTGGACGCAGAAAGCGAAGTGGGCAGGGCCAGATGTAATTCTTACCAATGTGGACATTTTCCCACCAGCATACAAAGCACAGCTCAAGTCTAAGCAAGTCTGTTCAGGATTAACTCCTAGCACAACGCCTCTCATGCTCGCAAAAGCACAGGCTCAATTCTTTGCAGGGTGTTTAAAGTTTAATTGCCTGAAAATGCCCTCTTATTTCCAATCACTGATCGGAGATAGCAGCAGAAGCAGCTTGCGGGAGGGATGGGGAACCCCTGCAGGCCACATCCAGCCTGTGGACCAGAGGTCCCCCATTCCTGCACCAGGGTCTCAATAAAGTAGTTCAATCCATCTATGATATATTACCACAATTCAAAGCTTTAATACATTATTTTAAATAAAGCAACTCTCATCTGTTGCAGCTTCCTTCAATGTCTATCCTGGGTCCATGCTGTTACTACATTAAGAAGTGGAGAAGATATTTATGAAATCTGCAAAGCTGGCCAGCACACTATACAGTTCAGTATTTACCATCAAGAAAACCTTGGAAAAACATGGCAGCAAAGAACCATAAGCAACAAAATAAAGTTCGAGAAAAGTAATGCTAAATATTAAATGTTAAGAACCAACACATATGTAATAATTAGCATTGCTATTTATATTTCATTTTAGAGTAGTCAAAATGTTTCAGATACAGTAATACCTTGAATTGCAAGTAACTTGGTCTGAGAGCGTTTTGCAAGACAAGCTAATTTTTTTTATAAATTTGACTTAATAAACAAGCGACGTCTTGTAAAACAAGTAGTCGTAGGGATGTAACCGCTTGCCTCGAGCGGGTGTAGCGGGCCGAAATCGGCCCTGCTCATGCCCACCAGAGACTCGCTTTGATATAAGAGTGTTTTGGATTACAAGCACAGTTCTGGAACGAATTATGCTTGCAATCCAAGGTATTACTGTACATTATCTCGGTAAGCCCTATAAAGGTAGTCAGTGTTATTGCTACACTGCAGATGATGGGGTGGAGATAGGGAGGGATGAGGTTAGCAGGTTATTTGAAGGCTACCTGGAGAGTTCATGGCTGAGGGTAATATCTGAACCTGGACTTCCCACATTACACATTTTTAACCATCAATCTACAGCAGCCCTTCATGAGTATAAAATGGAGATGAAATAGGATGGGTTTTTACACTAATGAGGCCTCAGGAACTATAGTACAGCACAAGATTAAACATGACCCAGCAAAATGATACTCTAGCCAAAAATATTTTTTTAAGGTTTAAAAGCTATTTTGGTTGCATAAACAGAGGCATCATATGTATGTAACACACCTATTAGGGCCTATTTGGTGGGCTCCATTTACAGTACTGTTTCTGGTCTGGGCTATCACATTTTGGGAAGGATACAAATGCTTATCAAGGTTTATCCCAAGGAGTCCAGGCAGCATCACAGCGTATCCCTCATTTATTGTTGCAACCACACTGGCCTGGTGCAGATATAATGCTACCTGATCAGCAGACAATGCTTTGGCAACCAGGGGTACCTCATGGTCTTGCAAGCTGCTCCCCCACTCCCTCCGTCTCATGCAGGCATTCCCCCATCATTTCAGTGCTGGAGATAACTTGGTTTGTGTTACACATGCACCAATGTTTTCATTAACCATAGGTAGCGGCAAACCACTTTGAAACCATGCCAGAAGCAAGTTTGCAAACTGTGGTTTGGTGCTAACATACAAAATGCAATAATAATAACAACAACAACAACAACTCATTTTTTCAGATAGGGAACACAGGCCAAGAAACAATGACTAACCGAAATATACCCATTCAAAAACGATCAGGTTATGGTGGACAAGTTGGTGGGGGAACATAAAAGGATCTTTGTTAATACTTGCTAATACTATACGGAGCAGACTGCAAAGACAGCAGGAAGCAAAACTGGAACATCACAAGAGAGATACATAGCAGTTTAGTTGCGGGATGGATGGGGGTGGAACAGGGATCACAAAGGAGCTTTGAATACACATCAGTGTCTTCTTGTACTGGTTTCAGTTACTTTGACAATATGCTCACTGGTGCAAGGCAGTACAAGAAAGATGCCTTCCAAAACCCTACTCTTCTTAATCTAGGCTTATCCCTTGTTAGGGCTCGTTAAATAAACAGTAATATGGACTACATGCAGTCAAACTGGCGGCAGAACAGTCAGCGAGAGCAGTAGGAAGATGCAATATCAGCATGCTTCTATTTTGCATTCATCATTCTCTCTATTTCCAATGTTCAGAAGGGGAAAAACCTGAGGCAGGGGGAAATGAAAAAAATTGCCCAATGAGGACTGAGCATGCTCAGTGGTTACAGAATGTGGAGCGCTTGTTGTAGGGGTGGGGGAAAGAGAAAACTCAAGGGCAGGAGGGGGAATGGGCTACAGAGAGTAAACCCCAGTTCATATGTTAGCAGCAGAGGTTGCTGTCCACTTTCCAACACCTTCTCCTCCAAGAATGCATGAGCTAGATTCTCCTCAACAACACCCATTTGGAAGCCCAGGTTATGTTTTTTCAATCCATGTGTGTTTGCGTGAGTTCGGGAGTTAACGGGTTAACCGGCACCATAAAAACTCCCTTGTCCCTTATGCGGCTCCCAGGCTAACTGAGGTCAACCGCAGTTGGATTGCACTGAACCAGAGACAGCTTCCACCCTTGCAGAGTTTGTTTATAACACCTTTAATTGAGCAAAGCAGGTCAGATAGGTAAGGAATTTCACAGTAAACAGAGAAACAGTCTATAAAAATCAATGGAGCGTAGAGCTCCAATACACATTCAGCCTGGAGAAGGTTTACAAAGCACAGACAGTATTTCTTCGCATCAAAGAACCTGAACTTACTAGAAAGCTTAACACTGCGAGTTGTTCTAACTCACAGCCAGACACCAAGCGTCCTGCTTGGGGTTGCGGGGCTTGATCTTGACCGGAGTCGAAGACCTGTTCTGTGCAGTCCTGCACCAGGCTCCCAACAACCTCAATGGGTTTGGTTGTCCCTTTTTACCCCCTCCCTCGCCCCCTCCTTCTCCCCTTGATGGCAGGCTGAACCGGTTCTGCTCAGCAAGGGTCGTGGCGCCCTTCCGATGCTTGTGGGTACCTGGCAGCTCTTTGAGACTGCTGGAGGGGACCACTGGGGTAAATGCAGATGTGTCCCATCGAGGTGAATGCAAATGTAGCTAATGCAAATGTCTGCTAGGAACTGTGTCCCCCTGCCCTGGGCAGGTATTATGCAGACAGCGGAAGGGGGAAATATGTGTTGGGTCAGGCTTTCTCTCCACAATGTGATTAGGATGGACATGCATTGCCTGGCTCACACATTCTTTGAGGTGTACAAGGGAGGAGAGGGCTGCCCACCCACTCCTGCATCATATCAGGGCTGCTGCCAAAACATGAAATGGGACAGAAACAGATGAAGAGGTCAAGGGAGACAGAGAAAGACAGACAAGGGATACATTATGGGGGGTGGGGGTGGAAGTTGTGTGCTTAAGGATTTACCAGCCAGAATATTGGCTATGGGCCTCTGGTTAATGATTACACACACAAGAAGGCCACACACAGAACAGGTATGTTTTTGTGTGATTATTTTTAAATTATGTACATCACTGTGTTTTATGTACGGTGATATTGGGGTTATCACACATGCACGTGCGCGCACTCGCACGCACACACCACATTCTCCAATAAAGATGTGTGTACAGTAACTGCAGTGTGTAAACAGCATTGGTAATTCCACTTCCAAGCAGCCTCCTACACGTAGCTGGTACCTCTCCCACTCTTCCTGTTTAGCACCAATATCACTGGAGGGAAGCATCCTAAGTCAATTCCTAAATAAATATCAGAGAAATGCAGGAGTAAAATATGGCACAGAAGATTCTCTGTTATGGAACTGAAAAGGTAATGAAGTATGTCTTCTTTTGATGAAGTATGGGAGAACCTTCTCCCAAGAAAGCAAACTCTGTCACCTTTAAGGAATTGAATTAGTAAATTGCACCATCCACAGCCAGACCACTGTGGATGCTTTACTGCCATTTCTCTAAGGGTCTCCCTCCTGCTTTAGGGCATGCTGCAAAGATGGTTTTGTGCATCATCCCTGGAAATCAATTGTACTCTGAGGAGTGGAGTGGTTGCCTAAAGCTCCTATGAGAAAACATGACTGCAAGGAAAGTGAACAATGAGCTTTTCTTTTTATTCTGGGCTCAAAAATGGCTACCAGATTCTTGTATGGAAAGAACGTTCGGGGATCAAAACACTAAACTATGAATAACAGCTGCCAGTAAAGAATCTATACATTAGAGAGAGAGAGAGAGAGAGAGAGAGAGAGAGAGAGAGAAGGAACTACCTTTTTCACATTCCATCACAGACATATATCCATCTCTCTGCATTACTTACATCAGACACAAAACAGAGAGGAGATGATTTCTACCAAAAGAAATGGACTCAGAAAACAACCAGGATATATACTTAGACTTGCTCTAATTGTGTTATAAACAGAGCAGCATTGCAGGAAGAAAGATAGGCATTACTAATATGCAGAATATTAATGTTTGTAACCTGAGGGAGGTCCCTAGTGACCTTCGCCATGCCCCCTCCGTGATGAAGCTTCTGCCGTGCATTAAAAACATGGCTGTTCAGGCGGGAATATGGGGTAGGTTAGGTTTTTAATGAGAATTTTTTATATTGTTTTAATTATTATATTTTATTGTGTTGTTTTGTTGTATTTTAATTGTACATCGCCCAGGGTGGCCGGGTGACCGGCCAGATGGGCGATTGATAAATATAATAAATAAATAAATAAATAATGTGAATGGTGCTTGAGGCAAGTCTGAAAACAAGATTATATGTGTAGTCCTAAAATGAAAGCATTAACTCCAACTTCAAAAGACAAGAAGAAAGGGAGGAGGGGACAACACTCCCACACACACAAAGAGAAGCTATAACAATTTCAAGACACAAACACTACTAGATGATGATGGTGGTCATGGTGATGATAGTTCTAGTGGTGATGATATTATTAGATTTATAAACCACTTCACATCAAAAGATGTGTTTACCAGCAGCAGTGTGTTATCAGTGCCTGAAAACATGCATCAGGATGTGCATGTCAAGTGATCTGGTTCACACCACACAACAGCCCAACATGGCTCAATTTATCTGTGGGGGCTCTTGCGTTATGCCAGGTGCCCACAGGCATCATTTTTGCATGGAGCCCCCAGGTGCCCAGTTTGTCATGGCTTGTTGCATTGTGTGAAACCAGGTGGCAGGAGTTGTTTGAGGGTTAGACAACTCTCAAATAAGCCTGAAACAAGCCATGGGTTATTTGAAGGTTGCCTAAACCTCAAACAATCCCTGCTGCCTGAGTTTGCATGATATGACATGACATGCAAAAATGGCACCCGCAGGTAGAATGAAACAGCACCCGTGGGTAAATTAAGCCATGGTGGGCTGTCATGTCATGTAAACCAGGTGATTGTGTGCCATGGTTGAGATGTTTCCCTCACAGAGCATGTATCTTAAACATATGCATCTTAGACATAAGGCATCTTAGGCATTAAGGGTGTGATCCTATGCCGGCTGTGGGATACTGGGAGTTGTAGGACTTGTTTCTGTCTAAACTTGCATAGGATTGCACCCTAAGAAATCAAACATTCAGAGCTTATCCAGGAGACCTGTTTATGGTCCACTAAATTTCAACTTTTAATGGGATAGCCCGGCAAGTCCCATTCAAAGGCAATACCACAATATCCAGCCCACACATAATAGATGGATGGGGAGTAGTCTTCCTACAAAGGAGAATAGCCCGGCTAGGGGTTGAGGAAAGTTTCAGCTACTATTCTGTTCCTCCACTCTTTTTGGACTAGATTTTAAATGAAGCGTGGTCCATATGCAAACTGAATGAGAACTGGAACTGATTTTTTTCAAGGTGAAGTCTAGAGAAGCTCTCTGCGAGTCTAACTTTGGCAGCCAGATCAACTAAAGTTGGTAAGCAAAGTCAGAAACCTTCCCATGAGGGATGAGGTTGAACAGGGGCTTCTACACTGTGCCTAGAGGCGATTTAGTTTCAGCTCACAAGTGACTTCCCTTTTTGCTGGCTGCATACTGGACTTTGGGTCACAGCTTGGAATCAGCGCTGGGCAGGAGTGTGAAGAAGATGCAATTTAGTTTTGCCTAAACTAAAGGCAATAGATCTCTACTGTTGGTTTTAGGGTTGGTTTATTTAACCTTTCTATTTTGACTTTTTTGTTCTTGCCTAAACTAAGCACCCAAAACAACTTTCAACAATACAATCAAATAGCAAGAACAAAAAGCCCATTCTACTTACTTGCTCATAGTTAAAGCTGTCTAGCATGCCCAGCACAAGACCCTGAATTTCTCCAAGTTTTCCTCTTCCATACACTGGATCCTGTGTGAAAATTTACAAGCTGATGTTAATCTACATTAATTAAAAAACAGATTGAGAAACTACTATACACATTAGTACCATAAGGGGAAAGTGTTTGCTGGATAAATATTGACTCCTTTGACTACAGCACAAATGCAAAACCTCTTATCTAATCAAACTGGTAGAACACAAGAAACAAATGGTTAGATCAATATCTTCTAAACATAGTCCAACGTTTATAAATAGAAATATTTCTATGTCACTAAAGAAAAATCAAATGTTGAGAGGGTCACTAATCCACTCAATGCAAATTCAAGGGAGGCAAAAGCCTGTCTTCTGTCCACTTGCTGAGGTTTTGTTAACCCATTACTTCCAAAATTACTCCCCAACAGGGTTTACAGGGATTCTGTATAGGGCTGTTTCAAAAGGACCCTAGATGAATTCTGCCTTAATCTGCTCCAGGGTTTTCCTACCCTTCCATGCAACTGCTGCAGCAAAGAGGAATGGACATTCCCTAGTGCAATCCTTGATTCTATAAGAATTCTTTTCTAAACAAGTTTTGGTTTAGTGATGCATGAGATTTAATTAAAACAAGGCAGCATGCTACCTCATGAGAAAAGGTCAGCATTATTTACATTTTTATAGTAATCCTGTCTAAGATGTTAGAGCTCTCTGCTTTCATTTTTTAAATTTGCAGTTGTTGTAGAAACATCCCCCCAGAGATGTGATTGAAATATCTTCTAAATGCTCAAAAGCAGGTTAGAAGACTCACCTTTATTGTTATTTTATTACATGGTATGGATGGGGGCTCCCAGTTTTAAATTTGTGGGTGACACGTGAGCTCTTTAAACAGGGTAAGAAAAGGCATTATAAGAACTAATGTATGCAAATCAAGTCTACACAAATTAAAAATACAGTGGCTGAGTTCATACAACACGACAACCCACACTCAACCTTGAGTATGGGTTGAGTGTAAGTTGTCATTGAACTGCGGGTTGCTGTTAAACCATGGGTTGTTGTTTTGTGTGAACTCAGCCACGCTAACCATGATTTGTTAACCATGAACAACCCACGGTTCACAACCCAGCAACAAACCATGGATTCTCTTCATGGGTTGTTTGTGGTTAACAAACCATGGTTTGTTAGTTTGGCTGAGTTCATATAACACAACCACCACGATTCAACAACAACCCACACTCAACCTTGAGTATGGGTTGTTATGTTGTGTGAACCCAGTCAATATTTTCTTTAAATGTGAGGGTGAAATTTGAACAGACCATTAACGGGACAATTATCTTTGGGGGACTGGGAAAATACTCTCTACAGCACACATTTTAAGACGGAAATGAGCTTTGTGTATTAATAACAGAATAAGTGAATGGATTAATTTGGAAACCTGGAATATGTCAGTGATAGAATTAATGTATGAGCTAAAGGAGCCTGTGCTACTACCTGTAGTGGTTAGCAGGTAGTGAACCAAATAATAATAATAATAATAATAATAATAATAATAATAATAATGATTAGATGGCATACTCAGGGCATTTCCAAGTGTCAGACATGGCAATTCAGGACACCTGCAAACCACACAAGTTGTGCTCACAGTCCAAGAATAGCTGGATCAGCACCATCTAAAACACTCACTTTTGCACAAAAGGCTCACTCTAAATGTGTGTTCTCTCATGCTATACCTTCTTGTCCCACTTACACTCTAGTGCTACAGTACTAAATCATATGTAGTGGAAACTGCTGTGTGGACAGGCTCTAAACAGGAGGTAGCTGAAAGGAACATGAATGACCATGAGCCACAAAGGAGACTACAAAGTTCCGGAATGGCTATAGGCACTCACACACCTGTTTACTTGGGAAGCTTCTACATTAGGTCCCTTAAGTTCCTACTTGACACTATACACATAAACCAATGGTCAGTTCTGATTTATTTATTTTTATTAGGTTGACCTGAACCTTACCACTGGGCTGTAAGTAGTAGCATATGCCAAAGATACATTCACACAAAGGTGGTAGAGTCTTTGGGGGTCACATTCTGTTTTCAGTAAGTACATTTTATTTTAGCATGTATAATTTAAAAGCAGCAGCACAGAAAGTACATCATGCTGAGACACCATATAAATTATGGAGAACAACTGGGAAGTCTGGGCCCTTAACACAGCATGTACGTGATCCATGACATACAGCAAGCTATTTTTATCTGTCAGAGAGCCCGTTACTCTTTTCTGAGGCACTCTCTTCCATAGTGTGTGTACTTCAAGGGAAGCCAGGCACTAGTTAGAAGAAAAATTGAAGGAAACAGAGGGGTGGTGTGGAAGAGGAGGTAGCAGCTTGATGAATTTATGACACAACGTTTTGCATGTAGGGATCGTTCCAGACATCTCTCTTATTAATCCAAACTTGTAAGGCATTTGTGGCATGATCATTTTAACAAGCTAAAGAGAACAGGTGATGCACCCTTAAAAGCAGACAATTCACCTGAAGGTTTCTTTAAAGTTGGTGACACCAATTCCAACTCCTGCTCTTATACTGACACGATCAGACTATTTTCACATTGTAGCTCACTTAAGGTGCAACCCTATGCATTTTTAGGCAGAAAGACCTTTTTCTGTCTAAACACGCATAGCATTGCACCCTTAGATAAGGAAAGCATGGTAGAGTTGCTATTTTAGTAGCAAGAGAGAGAATAGCAGTAGCTGGACCCCACAAGAAATGGTCCATTCCCAGCTCCAGCCTCTCATCTGATCACAGATATACGCTTTTTAAAATAGAGGCAAACGGATTCACATCCTTGGCTAACACTACTACTGGTAAGTAGCTGACAGAATATGCAAGGGCCAAAATTCATTTTGGTTGATCCAATCTTTATCTGTTCAACTTTTGTGTTTTACTTACCCTTAACTAAACAGCCTCCAAAGAAATCTGGATATGTTTTTGCCCATAGTTGGAGTACAAAGTACTAAACTGGTGCCTGACTGTGACAATGGACTGGATGAGGGCTAACGGACTGGATGAGGGCTAAGAAACTGAAGTTCAATCCAGAAAAGTCTGAAATGCTGTTAGTGTGTGGTTCCTCTGACCGGATGGAGGGTGCTCAACCTGTTCTGGATGGGGTTGCACTCCCCTTGAAGGAGCAGGTTCGTAGCTTGGGGATCCTCCTTGAGCCATCTTTGTCATTTGAAGCTCAAGTAGCCTCAGTGGCACAGAGTGCCTTCTACCAGCTCCGGCTGGTGGCCCAGCTATGCCCCTATCTGGACAGGGATAGCCTGGTTTCAGTAACCCACACTCTGGTAATCTCTAGGGTAACTACTGCAATGCAGTCTACGTGGGGCTGCCCTTGAAGACTGTTCAGAAGCTGTAGCTTGTGCAAAATGTGGCAGCCAAACAAATAACCGGTTCAGAAGTTCTGAACACATAACACCAGTTCTGGCCCACTTGCATTGGCTGCCTATATGCTTCCAAGCGCAATTCAAGGTGTTGGTCTTAACCTATAAAGCCCTACACGGCTTGGGACCAATTGACAGAACACCTGTCCCAAACACAATCTACCCAGGCAATATGCTCAACATCTGGGGCCTTCCTCTGACTGCCACCTCCGAGGGAGGCTCAGTTGCTGGCAACAAGGAAGAGGGCCTTCTCTGTGGTAGCCCCCCCCCCAATCTATGGAACAAGCTCCCCACTGAGGCCTGCCTGGCGCCAATTCTACTATCCTTAGGCACCAGGTTAAGACTTCCTTCTATGCCGAGGCATTTAACAGCTCTAAATAGGACATGGTGGAGGGGCAGTTATGCGAGCTTTTCTAACAGGCCTAGTTATATTAACTTGTTCTTAGTTATTTAAGTCATTTTAAATTTGGTTTTTAAATTTCTGTAGTGGAATTTTATGATGTTTTTATTGTTTGTATTTTATATTGTATTTTATGAATTGTTGTAAGCTGCCCAGGAGGTATAGAAATTAAACAAACAAACAAACAAACAGGGCCTCCTTATGGAGCAATGCAGATCTCATTCTTTTGATAAATCACTTCACTAGTTTACACCTCTCTTTCCTCTTTCATCTTAAAAGTCTTTCCTTAGGCTGAGATATACGGTCCAAAAACCAAAATGTAAGCATCTACCCTGATCAGTGTTCTTGGAAGATTCTAAAATAGGGCTCTGTTCTGATATCCTTAATCAGACATTAAGATTTTCAACTGAAGTGGGGCTGCCTTTGTGGAGCTGTGTCATGGACCAGGACTCTTCATCCTCAGAGGATCTTGACCCCTTGTCTTAAGAAGTTAATGGGACAGGACTCAGCCATGGAGTTACAAGGCTTCCATCTCCTCAAGACCCAGTTCTCCAAAGAGGCCCCAGGGGCCAGCTCCCCTGCACCCAGAGGAGGTTGTAATACCATCCTCAAACCCTGAGGACTCGAGCCATGAGGACACTAGCATGCCACAGCCACATCACAGCCTGAGATTGCTAAAACAGACGAGGCCCCTTTAAGAGAGAAAACCTCAGTCAGTATGGAGGCAGGGCCAACCAGCCTAACTATGGCTACACTCTTATTTAAGGCTCAGCCTTGCTCCGCGCTCCTTGTTGGAGCAACATACAGAAAAGCCTATCTGGCTTCCAGCTCCAGCACAACTTGGAACATTCCATGGTACTATTCTATTCCTGTTCCTGAAGCCTGACCTTGCTGAAAATGCCCAATCCACAGATGAATCCTGCAGCCCAGGCCTCACCAGTGCTTAAGCACACTAAGCCCTCATAACAGCAGAGGTAGAACAGAACAAGCTGACCATGTCCTGCATCTGGTAATATCTAAAGAACAGCTGAAGAAGCCAGACATGAAATTATGACCAAGGGACATTTGCGTGAGATATTATGATTCCCAGAAGTTGCAGAACTTGAGGAGAGTGTGTGGCTGAATTTCTAGGATGGTCTGCAGAATTATTTTCTATGGAGAATTTTACTGTGCTAATTTGAAAGGCATCTTAAAAGTCACCATGACTTTTAAGAATCAATGAGCTTGAAACATTTAAGCTGTCTGGCTGGCTGACCTTCTTCTTAGGTCTTGTCAGCTCCAGGGCATGAGCGACAAGTGCTGTGCCTCCAGTAGGTCAGACAGAGACTAGCCATGCCGGAGTGTGTTTGGGGTGGGGCCAGGCTAAGTGCAGCCTGACCCAGCTGGGCAGCCTTACCAATCAGCGCCTGCTCTGTAGTGGTTAGAGTGTTGGACTGGGACTCAGGAGATCCGGGTTCTAGTCCCCACTCGGCCATGAAACTCACTGGGTGACTTTGGGCCAGTCACTGCCTCTCAGCCTAACCCACCTCACAGGGTTGTTGTGAGGATAAAATGGAGAGGAGGAGGAGGATTATGTAAGCTGCCTTGAGTTCCTTGCAGGAAAAAAAGGTGGGGTATAAATGTAATAAATAAAATAAATACACTCAGATGCTGGAAGCAATTGTTTGTTAATACAGCTACAGCCAGACGCTCCTGACATTCCCGACCTCAGACTTGTACCTTTGAACCTTGGAACAACCTTGACCACGACTTTGCCTGATCCCGAACTGGTTTACATTTGCTGTATTTTGGAATGATATTGTGGAGAAAGCCTGACACGAGTATACATGTACACTCACACCCCAGTCTCCGTCCTCCAGGGGAAGGGGGTGAGAAGGGGGGATTGGGTTACAGGGAAGCAGCCAGACAGACCGGCATTCCAGCAAAGGAGGATCTCGCTTGTAATCCGCAAAACCCAGGAAAAGACCATCAACCTGACAGGGCAGTCTCAAAGAGCTGTAAAGTATCCAATACGTCACCTTCTTCCCGGGCAGGAATAAGCCCCCCTGACACGAAGGGGCAGGCAATAAGCCCCACCTGACCTAAGGGGCGGGAGGGCGGGAGAGCGGGAAACCCAGGGGTAGAAAACCCCTCTCCCCTCCCTTTGTTGGTTGTTGGGAACCCAGGGTGCTTTGAGCACGAACCACCCTCCAGCAGCGGCTGGAGTAAGCTGTTTCTTTCCCCAGATCGGACAGACCCGGAGCTAGGCTGAAACTGACTAACGGGATGTCTCTGATCTAAGGTAACTGACTAATCCAAATGCGCTAGCCTGAGCCTGTTCATTGATAAACTTAAAGGTCACGTCAGGTCTTATTGACGTTGTAGTAATTCCTAGAAAGCTGTTAGTTCCGATCCATATCTGGTGTAAACAAATAAAAGCCTTATTTGGTAGTTTAAAGGCGGAGTTTCCTTTTGTGCGTTTAGAAACCTCCTAGGTGGTTCCTCTTGCTTGTACGGGCTGTAACGCGGCACTGGTTAACCCGTTAAGCGCCAAACTCACGCAAAGGACCCAGGTGCTGGTCCTTCACAGATATATTTTGGCTTCGACCCTCAGACTGTGATAACGACCACAGCTTATCTTGGAACTGGACGGATTTATGACAGCAAGGGTCCTAGGCTGGAATGCTGGGGAGGCGGATGTAGGCCAGAGCCAAAGCAGAGTCCAGAGCAGGCAATGGTCAAACACATACAAAGTGGAGTGGGGACAGAGGTGTGAGTGAAGTCCAGAAATGAGCAGAGGTCCAGCATGTATCAGGCAAGGTGGGGACAGAGGCAAGAAGCAAAGTCCAAGAATAAGCAGAGGTCAAACATGTACCAGGCAGGGTGGGGCCAGAGGCAAGCAGCGACGGTCAAGAGAAGATGCAGGTCGAACACGGACAAGGCGAGGATCAGAGTTGGTCACCAGAGGCAGGAACCGGCTGCAGACACCACAATGCCTTGTGTTGCTGTGGCGAAGGCTTGAGGGAAGAGGAATCCCTTATGTAGGGCTTTCTGCAGCTCCAAGCTGGTCTGCATTAGCAAGCCTGGGAGCTCCTGGAGGTCTGGGGCTGAACCCTGCAAGTACTGCAGTGTAGGCCAGGCTGCCTTCTGAAAAGCGGCCACCAGATGGAGCTGCAGCGCTTCCCAGCTAAGCAGATCCTGACAGGCCTGAAGTGATGGGATCAGACCAGTAGGTCTAAACTGGGATGCAAATGAACTCCTTGAAGATGAGAAGGGCCAATATGATATATTTCTATCAGTTGAAGCCAGACAATGTTTGAGGGGGATGCTTTCCATTATTAGTTTTGGAGTCTCTATGCAAAGTTTATCTTCCCTTATTCTTGTTCAGACTTTTGGAGTGAGATTTTTATTCGTAAAAGGTAATCCCATCATCATCATCACCACCACCACCACCACCGCCACAAAACAACACACAATTTGCTATCCAAGTCACTAACAAAACAACCTATTCAATCCAAAAAATTCAATGCAGCTGAACTGAATGCTTCTGCCAATAGCTGAAGAACCTCGGAGATTTTTTAGCTGTCTTCTGCAAAACATTCTCAATGTCTGAATACAATTCTCCATACATCCCCAATGGGGATACAGGATCCAGACGAACTTAGGTCTCTGAAGTGGAGATTGTCCCAAGTAAGAATGGCAGGAGGGGGGGAATTCAATTGCCTGGTTCCCTCTTTTAAGCTTCAGGCAATCTTCTGACCTTTTTATTTTCTTGTGGGTTAAGGTTTTGTCTCCCTGTTTTTATGCTGAATTGTTTTACCCTGCTCTCGGTTTTATTGCATGGAACTGATTTTATTAATTTGGAATGATTTATTTTATTTATTAATTATTTTATTTATTTATTATATTTATACCCCGCCTTTTTTCCTGCAAGGAACCCAAGGCGGCTTACATAATCCTCCTCTCCATTTTATCCTCACAACAACCCTGTGAAGTAGGTTAGGCTGAGAGTCAGTGACTGGCCCAAAGTCACCCAGTGAGTTTCATGGCAGAGCGGGGACTAGAACCCGGATCTCCCGAGTCCCAGTCCAACACTCTAACCACTGCACCACACTGGATTTACTCTATTTATGTATTTTATTACTTTTTGTAAGCTATTTTGAGTTTATTTTATAAAGAAAAGTGGGGTATAAATGTATAAATAAGTACAGGGCCGGTGCTACCATTAGGCCAACTAGGCGGCTGCCTAGAGCACATGGCTAAATGGGGTGCAGAAACCACACCAAATCAGAAGCCTCCCTGGTTTCCCCCCCTTCGCTTCGCTTCTTTCTCTCTCCGTGTGCCGGTCTCTTCTTCTGTTTTTGTTGTCCCCAGGCTTGCTTTCTCTTTCTGTCTTTCTTTCTTTCTTCCCCCCCTCTCTTCCCCTCCTCCTTTTCTTTCCCCCGCTGCGGCTACTTCAGCTCTCCGCTGCCGCTTGCCCGAGCCTTATGCCGCTCCTGTTTCTTTCGCAAGTGGGTCTCTTTAGCAAAGCTGCTTTCCAGTACAGCACATGGGGCGATAAGGGGAGGAGAAGAGGGGGGCGGTTAGGGAGGGAGGTGGTGGCGGCGCTGGAGGAGGTGGGTGGGTGGGTGGGGGGAGGGAGGCAGAAAGAGAGAGGGGGGTAACCAGAGTGAACTCTCCCCAAGCTGAGGAGCCCCCACCCCTAGCCAGGGAGAATGATAAAAGGAGTGGGGGTGAGGGAGGAGGAGGAAGGGGGGGCTGGGGAGCAAAAAAATTAATAATAATTTTTTATTTAATAATAAATATCAGAAGCAAAAAATAAACCAGAATTTTGCATGCACGCGAAAGTAGAAATTGGAGAGGGTGGGGGGAAGAGGAGCTTGCAGGATAGGAGATGGGGGGGGAGGAGAGATAAATTTTGCACATACACACAAAAAAGAAGGTAAAGGGGGAGGGGAACAAAAAGAAGAGAGAGAGAGAGAACGAAAGAGAGAGAAGGGGTAAGAAAAGAAAAGGAGGGGGGAAGAAAGAGAGGGAAGACAGACCAGAGAATCCTAGTGATCAAATATGCTAAGGAGGAGGATAATAATTTATTATGATAATAATTTTTTTAGGTTTTGCCAATTGACTTTTATTTCATAATGGGCATAGGGCTGGAGGGAGGGAGGGCTCAAGTGGGAAGGGGCGCGCTAAATATCTGATCTTGCCTAGGGCACCAAACTGCCATGCACCGGCCCTGAATAAGTAAGCAAGTGATGTCTAGAGCAGTCACCTGATGTAACCTGGGTTCTGCCAAGTGCTGCTGGTGGGCCAAATACCTGAAGAGTACTTGAATTTGTCATCTGAAAGCCCATATACATACAGAAGTTCTTGGATTTAATGGACAAGTCCAGCACAGCACAGCACAAATTGTTAGATTTCAGGTCAAATCAAGCTACATTCAAAAGTGGGGTAGCCAATTGCTCTGTACTAAAAGTCTAACCAATTATGCTACAAGGAAAATTGATAAGCGTTATCATTTTGATATTGATTCTCTTTCAAGTCTTGAACTTGGTTATACATCCCAAACAATTCAAAAGATAGCAAACACACAACAGGTTATACCAATGAACCATCCAGTTTGGTGTCCTGTCTCTAACAAAAGTGAAATAAATACAACATGGATTTCAACTTTCATACTTCTTATTCCTCAGGCTTGCTCCCAGTTCAATTCCAGCAGATTCAGAATGCTCATTATCACATTAAATTGCTGTTTTATGCTTTAAATGTCCTCAGGTACAGCTTTTACTTTCCCAGAACCATATGGAATTAAAGAACTTTAAAGTTTCTTGATTCAGGAACACGCATACAATGAGGAGCCAGAATTTATTTGATTTTAGAACATTCATAGGAGATTATGGCTTTGTGAACAATTTAATGCATTACCTTTCATCTCTCTTTAGATAGCATTCACCCACTTAATGGGATAAAACTTCACTTAATGACCCAAAAATACCCCTAGCATCGCCCCAAAACACTTATTTCATTTTCCTTTTAAGTTAATGCTACCAAATCCTCTGATGAGACAGATTTAGATTTCAAATCCAACATTAATCACATTTAATAAAGTTTTAAATATGTAAGTAAAGAGTCAAAGCAATGCGAAATCATAGTCCAAACGTTTCTGCAGAAAACAGCACATTAATATTCCTATGACATTTGGAAGATGCCTGTTAATCACATTTAGAATGAAGGAAGTTGCAAAAAAGGGTTCTTTCTTTTTTAAAAACATAGAATGTTATAAACTGTCTGTCTAACCCAAGAGGCAGTTCAATAGTTCAGTTTGTTGGAATGTTGTTGCTATTTACCTTATGCAAATGAATAATCTACCTGTTATACATAATTTCCCTACTCACAGAATTATATTCAGAGCACGTAGATGGTATGCTGTGCACTTGCTGAATGCATTTGATATATTATTCAAGTGCCAGTAATAATTACTTCCATCAGCATCTGACAGCACCAACAAAAAACTGAGGCCTCAACCAATTGTGCCACACATATGAGGTGTGACACACATGCTGTCTCAGTAGTTTATCATTAAACACACACTCACCAACACCAAGATCAAGGAAATATTCCTACTCTGCAAAGTAAATTCATGCATAATAAATAAGGTGAATTAGCGCAACTTCCGGACCCATAACTAATAAGATCATTGTCCTATAACTGATTGACCCTTGTTTTGTTTACCCTCATATATACACTGTAACTCAAACAAGAAGCTTGTTAAATCAGATTCTTCAGACTTTGCCTCTAAACCTGTGTTATAGAAGGTATGGCATCTGCTTTACAAATTACATTTGACAGAAGGGCACATCAATGTGGGAAGGAAAGCATTATTTTGGGGTCTAAAACAAAACTAAAACCAAAAGCCAATGGAGAGGGGAACCAGGGATGAGAGAGGAGACGAACACCCATTTCATGTTCCCTTTAAAAACAGGGTTTCTACTACAGTAAAACAACAACCGGTAACAATGATTACGGCATGGTGAGAGAGAGCGAACTTAAATGAAATTAAAGCAGTGTCAATTAGAATTCCAGAGTAATATTTCTCCAAACACTAGATATTTACAAATGATATGTGGGTTGGTAATATAATGAAATCTGGAATAATAAATCATGTGCAGAGAAGCTGTAGTACTCCTCGGGGCAATTATGTGGCAAACACAAGCCAGAAAATCATGATTTCATACACACCAGTAAGCTTTTGTTTTAGTAGAGGCCACAAAGCAGGCGTATAATCTGGCCAAGAAACTGCTTTTTAAATTGTATTTCCATCAGGGAGCATTGATTTAGTAAAAGGTTTTCCAATGAAAGGGCAAACAAACAAAAATAGCGTTGACAAAACTGAATATTGCAAAAGGAAAAAGACATTTAAAGTTATTGCTTCTTATACTGTTTCTAAAATGCAAACAAAACATACTTAGATATGTTCTGCTGGTTTTATATTTATTGAGTTCAACATAAAAAAAAGAAAATCATACAAAATAGTATACAAAACAAACCCTCTCCAAACTGTTTTTTCCCCTACCCATGGGGGAAGCTTTTGAGAAGATATGGGGACCCTGTATGTTATCCCCCATGGGGAAAACAAGTAGCTTGGGGAGGGTGGTTTTGAGCTTAAAAACAACCAAAGGAGAGAAAGTTAAAGTATATCTTACCCCTCCTCTGTCCCAACACACACCTACTCAGGCTACGTCTAAGAACATAGGAAGCCATCTTCTACAAGGTCAGACTACTTGTCTATCTAGATACTGGCCTGGTTTGCGTGACACAACAGCCCACCATAGCTTAATTTACCCATGGGGGCTGTAGCACTGTGCCGGGTGCCTGCAGGCACCAATTTTGCATGGCGCCCATGGGTGCCCAGCTTGCCATGGCCTGTTGTGCCACATGAACCCAGGCGACAGGAGTTGTTTGAGGGATAGATAACCCTCAAATAACCCATGGCGGGTAAATTAAGCCACAGTAGGCTATTGTGACATGTGAACAGGCCCACTATGATGGGCAGCAGCTCTCCAGAGTCTCAGATCCCATCATCAGCTACATAATCTTTTTAACTGGAGATGCCAGGTACTGAGCTGAAGAACATGTGCTCTACCATGTTTGTTATTAATGACAAAACAAAAAGGAAAGCAACACAGAACTCCATGGAACATGCAGTCTGAGCCTCAGTCTGCAGCTTATCTTTACATTCTTGCTCATATTAAATGCTTATTTTGTGCACAAAAACATTAACAACTTTTAAATTATTTTGTATAAAGACTATAAAATCCCACTGTACTAACTCCACTTAATTTACTTAACATAACCTCCACCACCCCACAAAATCAGAAGTAATAAGATAAATGCATGTATATTAAAATTACATATTAGGCAGATGAGTAACACCACAGTATACATGGTTTAACCACACACATGTAAAGAGAATTTAGTTGTAAGGTATGTTGAATCACATTATCTAGCTTACCTGTAGAATCCTCTGCAAAATCAGTGGCAGGGCAATGAACGCTGCCATATTATTCAGCACTTGCATCGTCAAGTTCTTCAAAACTGGAAGAACAAATATATAACCAACAGGATACACAACAAGTCATAGCCAACAGGAGCAAATGCTATTCTAGTTTATTTTAGCCACATCGAGGAGAATATGTACTAGGAATGGTTTCTCTGGTGCACGTGGCTGGTGAACTGAGACAATTCTCTACTGTAATTATTTGATCTGTGATTAATTTCTCTAGAGCCTTATATGCTCCAATTCAGAGGTATTTTTCCAGGGATTCCCAATTTATTAAAATTACCTGCACAGAGAGAAGGGTGATTCAGTGGCTATGTTTGAACGCAAAGGAAAATATAGAGCTCCTGAAACTTTAATGCTGGATCTTCCCCCCCAGTGTCACGCCCCAAGCATCAAGTCATTCTAGGCTCAAATTCATGACTTTACTAGGGGAAAGAGAAATAAGACAACCAGGCTATTTCATCAGCTTCAGAGTACAGTGACAGATATTAATACACAAATCTATGCCTGATATTATAACCATGCACTAGCTCAGTGACAAAGCTATAGACATTCTCACCCTCCTCATCTATTTGGCTTGGTAAACCCCAAAATTTTAAGGTCATATTGTAATGGATATTCTGCAATAGGAGACTAATGTACGTACTTACATTCTGAGTAATGGCACAGCACTGTGGAGCTAGATAACCTTTGGGGGGACATCATTGCCTCCAAGAGTGGAAACCACAGTGCCTAGAAAAGAAACAAAATGGAATCCTGTGAATGCCAGTTTGCACACCTGAATCAAGTAATAGTTTGGCCCCTAGTCTCACTGAGTGCTAAGAGGCTTCTAACTAAGGAACAAACTAGATGTTATGGTAGACACATGGCTACTACTGAAAGCAACCACCACACAACTAGCTTGTTCACCCTCTATAATGACTACCAGAACTTGTCAAGGTGAGTCATATTCTGCCCTGCCTGAACTTCACATCATTGGCTGCCAATGGCAGGGGTCTGGGAAACTTGGAGCACCACAATATCTCAACAGGAAATAAGTTCTACTGGAAGTTATGGGAGGGTGGAGAGCAGATGAATGTTTCTGGCAGCAGCCACACATTTACCCTGATGTTACAGGAGATGGGCTTAATGGAAAACAAAACACAACCCTTCTGCCCTAAACTTCACAGCACAGTAGACCGCTTACCTCTCGTTGCTGTTGATTCAACTTATGTGAATTCCTCTGGCAAAGTGCGATTGTTTTTGCTAAGGTGTCTTCAATATCCTTTAATGAAGGAAATTCTATTGAATCTAGATTTAAGTAACAAACAGTCATTAGATAGTAATCTGGCAGTTAAACTCCATATAGGAGAGTATAATCATACAGCTTGACTGGGAATATATATGAAGATTAGTAACTGGGGAGTGAGAGGAAAATGCAATGAAACCAACTTTGACAGGGGAACCTGGTCTGTACTTGCTCTGACGGAACAATCAATGCTAATCAAATAATCACTATTCTCAACGTAATGTTATTTGACTTTTATTCAAAACAACACACTTCATGAAAAAACAAGAAAAAAAACTGTTTTAAAAACTTACTTTCATCTTCACATGCAAGTGACAACAGCTTGCTTTGTAGCCACTGGGGAAAAATACACCTCATATCAGTTGACCTCACAAGGCCTTTTGTAAAGAATTTACCATGTTATTCCTCCCTCCATTAAGACTTTCATTGCTTCCCTGATTTCTGCAGGAGTTTTGCATTTCTGTGTAGGGAGTAGGCAGTACGAGGGATATAGCAGAACTGGATAAGGAAGCTACTTCTTTGCCTTTAATTGGTCATCAGCATTATCTCTTATTTATTTATTTAATGTACAGTATTTAAAGGTAGCCTTTGGGTACAACAGTCTCTCTCAAGGTGGCTCACAAAATAAAAAAACACCACAGCAAT
Organism: Shinisaurus crocodilurus; assembly: GCA_021292165.1. NCBI lineage: Eukaryota > Metazoa > Chordata > Lepidosauria > Squamata > Shinisauridae > Shinisaurus > Shinisaurus crocodilurus. Next base: position 59,699,560 of record CM037878.1, read on the forward strand.
AAACACCAGAATCAATAAGATCCAGTGACAATAAAATAAACAAACATATCCCATCCAAAAAATAGTAAACCCAGAAACAATTGCAGCCAAAATCATCAGAAGTTTCATTAAAAAAACACAGCTCAGGAGAAGGCCAAGGAAAAAAAAATAAATCCTAAGAGCTTTCTTGAAGGCCTGTAGTGATGGGGCTTCATCAACTTTAGTTGGTAATGCATTCCAGAGATGTGGGGCCACTGCAGAAAAGGCCCTAACCCTCATACATGATAACCTGATTGCTCTCAGTGGTGGTGGACAAGTGAGAATGACTTCAACTGATGATTTTAAAGCACAGGCAGGCTGGTATGGGTGAACACAGTCCTTGAAGTAACTTGGCCCCAAACCATTTAAAGCTTTAAAATGAATGATAATCCCATTCCATTTGGTATGGGCAAGGGACAGAAGGGCTGTACTTCAGGATTAATCTTTTCCTAATTTCCTCTCATTAATGAATCACTACCTTGATATTAGTCTTAAGTGGTTTACTTATAGCTAATTGAAGGCCAAGAAGCAGCTGCCTCCTTCAGCTATACTACGTCCCACATGTTATCTTTTGCGCAGAAATGGCAACCCCCTTGACACATCATAAGTAAAGTAAGTAAATCTCTACATGTATAAACAAGTAATCTACATGTAAAAAAAATCAATCTAAGTAGGTTCATGCAGAAAACAATGGCATCTGTTTCCTAATTTAAAAGGCATGATCAGACAAATACGTAATATTTGTATAATCTATAATTTAAAAGATTAAAGCTTAAAATATTCAAGTGACCCATATGGGAAAAAATATTGCAAATTGTATTCCAAAAACTGGAATTAGCTGAAATAAATGTGACAGATTTATTCGTTCATTTCTACAGAATAAAATTTTTATAATCCCCAATGTAAAGTATTCAGCTACAGGTCTCTCGGGTACAAAGTGACCATTGCATTTCACCTTGATTACTATACCTCAAGCATAACTAGGAAGGCACCATGAATATCTCCTTTCTTCTCAAGCAGATAGGAAGAAGCTTCATGGAGCTGGTATTTCTGTGTGACCTGAATGAAATGTCACAGACATTATTTTAGTTAGCCTGCTCTCTGCATTTAGAAGGAAATGAGTGCTTGAGTATTTTAGAACAGATTCTGATGACCTCCATGTTGCCAACCTACAAGTATCCTGGTGTAGGTGATCATTCAATGGTCCCCATATAATTTTCCATTGCAGAGGGAAGGTAGGAAGCAGATTGAAAGGGCTGATTTTGAGAGGGGAAATGGCCAGCATGTCCCCACCTGCCCTCCTCATTGCAGACTCCAGGGGCTGCTTTAAAAAAAAAAAGTGCAGGGGAAGTTTCACAGGACTCTTGTGTAACATGTAGTTTGGTCCCAAGAGTTTCCAGTGTCTTTCCCTCACATCACAACACAGATAATTCTAGTTTAATATTTTGAAGATTCAGCAGTTGTAGTCTTCTGAATCATAACATATGGAAATGAGATTGCCATAACAATGTAACAGAAAAGGTTCCAACTGTATAACAGAAAAATAACAGGGTCACATTCAAAAGGAAGAAGCGCCTGCTAAAACCATTTGGAAACTATTGATAAACTTTAGTGGTGTCAGCCAAGTAGCGCTCATGCAGCATACTGGAAAACACAAATGGGGTCAAAGCATGTTCAAGTTAGACTGGCTTTCACTAGTCCCCCACTTGGAAAATTCCCATTTAGAAATGCTTAGTTGTAAGAACTGGTCCAGGTTCAAGTACAGTCAGATATAAGAGACCACAGGTTCAGCCTCCAGTCCCAGACAATCACTTGTTAGGGGCAGATGCTTGAGCTGGGGAAGCCAAAGCAAATCGCCTTCCTCGAGGAGCTAGAACCCTGATCATGCAGGGTTCCAGCTCCCAGAGAGTTCTACACATTTAGGCTTCCCTGGCTCAGACATCCATGCCAATGCATGGATGGCAGGGGCAGGGCTGGGGAAGCTGTGTAACTTTGTGGGTGGGGCCAGTACAGCCCTACAGCCCCTTTAATTACATGAAGGGGGCTGATTGACTTGAGTGGAAAAGGTCTTTACAGAACTGTTTTTTCTTCCAGTTCCACCCTATTTCCAAGGTTTTCTGCTTTACCTGAATTGTCTCTTCCAGCCTGTAGGAATCCAGGAATGGCAAAGTCTCTAAAACCTGGTCAGGATCATACTGACACAGCAAGTCAATAAACTGTTCAGTAACAGACGGAGAGAGCTGAAACAAGTCTTGATATATACCTTCCCTGGAACAACAAATGGCATTACACTCTTGGGATCTGTCACATTTTAGATGAACACAGAAGACTATACAGCAGCCTTCCCCAGCATGGTGCCCTCCAGATGGTTTGGACTACAACTTCCAGCATTCCTGACCATTGGCCTTGCTGGCTGTGACTGATGGGAGCTGAAGTCCAAAACATCTGGATGGGGAAGGCTGCTATACACAGTAAGCAACAAAATTATACACAGAGACTAGACTAAGTCTTATTATTAATATTCATGGAATATAGTATGACTGGCTTCTGCTAGTTACTATAAAGTGGGAGGAGTCAAGGGATTCTGGATAGCAGGTTCAAATGGATAAGCCAGGAAACAGAAGCAACACACGGACTCAAAGGTTGAAATATGGCCAATGATTTCAGCAAGAATGAAAAACTTATTAGGAGTCTTCACTTACAAACTGTGGAAGTCATATGAAGCAGGACTGCAATTTATTAAGTTATCACAAGGAATATATGGCGTATATGATTTGTGGGGTACAAACAGAAGGACCAGGCTTGTCATGAGAGTTTGGATGGATACCATTGCTACACTTTAAGATAAACCAGAAAACTATCAGAAGGTGCACCCACAAGCCAAATTATTTCCCTCCATAACAGCGTACATGTTTGCCTCTCACTCCAGATGGAGTTTTTATTAAGAGAGAGGTCCCATTCTAAAGAGAACAGCCTATTGTCTCAGCTACAGAGGATTTCGTGACAGCATGCTGGGCTAGATACCTTGCTGTGGTGTAACTACACTGGAGGGAATGGAATTACAGAGGGGATTAGTCTGGCACATTTAATTTAGCCAGAGATTTATTATAAAGTAGGTACAAGGCCAGTTGACTGAAGGGGGGGGGCAGGGCAGAGGAATGTGGGGCTACAGAACTGCCTTGGAAAATAAACAGAATCAGGAGTGCTTTTGCCAATGAGCAGTTGTACTACTAATGCATATTGCTACAGCTCACAGAGCAAACCTCACTCCATTTCAAATGTACCCTTCTCAGAATAGAGTGCTCCTGTAATAACCAAGCAGCACACAAAACTGAGAGTTGGAGCACACATTACTTGGAATGCACAGAGACCACTGGAAACAGCTGCTGTGGTGTGGCTTCCGTGGGCTATCAGATCATTCTAGTGGTGGGAATGCACAGATTTCATTCCAGAATCAGCCCTCTCTTCGACATTACATTGCAGGCACAGAATGTCCCTCTGACAGGAACCATAATGACACTATCCATGGTGCTACATTACAGTTTCAGTGGAGCCAAGTAATCAGGGGCCATTTCCAAAATATCCTATATGATCAGTCCTGCTGCCCCCGCATCCTTGCAGGTATCTCCGATCAGAGATAGTAGCAGGGATAGGGCGGGGGGGGGGGAGTCCTCTTTCGCAGTGCTGGAACTCCGTGCCTCTTTCCAGCATGGGGTGGTGGCGATGTCAGTGGACGGGGCCATACCCTCTGGCGTGCCATTGGGGGTTGGGCCTGACATCATCTGGCCCACGGGGGGGCCTGGTGGGGGGCTGAGCAGAGAACAGTTCTGCACCCCCGGCCCTGACATGATGTGTATTTTCTTTAGATGTAGCAAAATCAGAATGAAGTTGATGCAAATATTGCCAAGCTTGCAGCTAATGGCTGTGGCCCATGTGTGCAATTCCAAGAAACTTTTTGTTTTTGTTTTCAACTACCGTTTCCAAACATATTCACCCATCTTCCAGGAACCATTTGCCTTTATGTCTTTGATTTCTACATTACCTTCTCCCAACGTGCTTCTCATTCCTTGCCAGATCTAGTCCCTCCACCAGTTCACCTCTACAAACCCACCACCTAGTGTAGTGTTCACCAACCTTGGGTCCCCAGATGTTTTTGGCCTACAACTCCCAGCATGCCCCAGCCAGCTATGCTGGCTGGGGCATGCTGGGAGTTGTAGGCCAAAAACATCTGGGGACCCAAGGTTGGAGAACACTGGTCTAGTGCCTGTATCCCTCCCTAATCCACGTGATTTCCACAGTTTAAAACAAGAAGAAATGATAAAGAAATTACACACTTAAATAGAATTACGTTCTGTCTAAGAACATAAGAACTTCCATACAAAGGCACAAGCAATGTAACCATTCTTGAAGTTGAAAATAGCAAGCAAGGCAGACCATGAAAGATTTTTTAAACATACACTTAGCTATGACTGCAATCCTATACCCACTTAGCTGGGAGTAAGCCCCATTGAACTGAATGGGGCTTACTTCTGAGCAGAAGTTCTCAGCCTGAACATTATGGTACTAAAAGAGGTAAGGCTGCACATACAGCTAACAGGCAGGCATGCAGGTCTAATCCCTCTTTAGCAGGAGAATTAACTGGAAAAGCAAATGCATGTTTGTTTCTTTATTATATTTATACCCCACCTTTTTTCCTGCAAGGAACCCAAGGTGGCTTACATACAGGAACGGTGCAGGGCTGTTTGGCGCCCTAGGCCAAATTATATTTAGCGCCCCCCCTCGTGCCGTGGGGGGGGCTCCGGAGCAAAGCAGCCCTGCTCTGCAACCCCCCCCCCCGCGCCGCCGCCGCCACCACCACCTACCTTCCCCCGCCCCCGCTGCTGGCTGCTGCCGCCTCCTCCTCCTCCTCCGACGCGATGGGACCCCCGCACTTTACGACGGGAAGGTAGGTAGGTGGTTGGTGGGCGGGCGCGCGCGGGCGCGGGGGAGGGAGGTGCAGTGGCGGCGGCAGCAGCTGGCAAGCGGGCGGGGAGGTGCGGCGGAGGCGGCAGGCAGGGCAGGAGCGCGCCGGAGGCGAGGAAGGGGCGCAGAATTTCTGCGCCCTCTTCCGCCACGTGCCCTAGGCAGCCGCCTGGGTCTGCCTAGCGGTAGCGCCGGCCCTGCTTACATAGTCCTCCTCCTCCTCTCCATTTTATCCTCACAACAACCCTGTGAGGTAGGTTAGGCTGAGAGTCAGTGATTGGCCCAAAGTCACCCAGTGAGTTTCATGGACGAGCAGGGACTAGAACCTGGATCTCCCGAGTCCCAGTCCAACACTCTCACCACTACACCACACTGGCTCTCATCTTTGTTTTCTATGGCCCTATACTTTGTCTTCTTTGTTTCCCATCTTTGTTTTCTATGGCCCTATACTTCACCAACTGGACAAAAAACATTTAATAGAATCATAGAATAGTAGAGTTGGAAGGGGCCTATAAGGCCATTGAGTCCAACCCCCTGCTCAATGCAGGAACCCGTCAAAGCATCAGACCAAAATAAACTGTTTTTTAAAATATGGATCAGGTTATTTATTTATTACAAAGACTTCTCAGCCATCTTTCAAGATTTATCCCCCCCCCCAAGTGGCATGCAAATACAATAAAATCATTTTAAAGAAAACATCAATATTTAAAATTATAAAGAGATTATATACCATTTCAGGCCAACCATCCCATTATAGGTTCTAAAATCATTGCACACATCTCTTTAAAAACAACAAACAGCAACAGAAATAATAACCTACCCCTCTTTAACCAAAAGCAGACCGAAATAAAAAGGTATTTAGACCCACCAAAAAGAAAGTAGGGAAGAAGCTAAAATATACCTCATGGGGGAGAGAGTTCCATAAATATGGGGCCACCACTGAAAAGGCCCCATCTCTCGTGCCCAATTTAAAGGTCCCCCAGCACCATCAACTGAGTATGTCCTGCCAGAAAAGACTAAAGCCAGCGTAACACCGTGCCTCCTAAGCCCACCCTGGCCAAATAACCCAAAAGGATACCATGGTCAATGGTTTTGAAGGTGGCTGAAAGGTCCAGGAGAACCCCACCACCACCCATCCATTTCCTAGCGTAAGTCATCCACCAGGGTGACCAAGAGTGTTTCTATCTCATAACCAGGCTGGAAGCCAAAGTGGAATAGATCTAAAGAATCAGGTACCATCCAAAACTGTCTGAAGTTGAGACACCACCACCCTCTCTAGCACCTTGCCCAAAAATGGAAAATTAGATACTGAGAAATAATTATTCAGGACCAAAGGGTCCAGATTTGGTTTTTTCAATAAGGGTCCCACTACAGCCTTTTTTCAGGACAGCAGGAACTACAACTTCCCTTGACGAAACATTTACCACTTCTGAAGTCCATACACTAAGTCCAGTTCTGGTAGATTTTAATATCCAGGAGGGGCAGGGATCCAGAGAATAGGTGGTAGGCCTGTTAAAATCTGTCTCTCAGCAATGGATACTGCCGAGTGATCAGATGATGCAATAAAGATGACTACTATCAGATACTAACACAATCCCTATCCACCCGATAAAATCCCATTCCATGCCACAAACATATTTCTGTCACAAGAGGGATCCCCTCAGTTTTCAGAGGGAAGTGTCTCCTCTGTTCACTAACATTTGCAGCCAATGTTAATGAAAATACTTAGGTTTCAAAAATTAAAATGGAAATTGCAATCTGCATATATACATACCTTGGGTCAAGCAGGCTCTTCAAAAACTGGAAAACCAAACGCTGATCCTGACAAGCAAAGATGGAAAGTGAATATAGCATTGCATTGATATCTGTTTTTAAATTCTATCAGATGAAAGAATAGGCATTCCCCCTTGCACAAAAGTTCTGTACCTCATGTCCCCAAAAACTTCTATGAAACTGAGGCTTTTATGTATAACAGCAGTGTAGTTCAAACTTCCTGCCACAGCCATCTGTCTGCCACAGAATACATGTGCACTGCAGGTGATTCTAGGGTACTATCTAGGATACCCTGTTTGTGTTCAGCCTATCACCCTGTGTGAACCATGAGTACTGTCCTAGGATGTCTCAACCTTCCCCAGAGGCTACACATAGGGGGGAAAAGATAAACGGCAGACAGATGGTTCTTTAGGCAGCTAGTCTGCCACTACCAATCTTCTCATTGCTGAAACCATGATAAGCTTCCATCAACCAGAATTTCAAAAAATGGTGGTGGTGCCACTGTTGCAACCCATTCTGGCTCAGGACATGAACACTCATGAGCCTTGATTTACCAGTTGAAGGCCAATGACATATAGAACCATTAAAAATGGAGAGTAGGAAGACACCCAGGGGGTTACCAAATCCCCTGCCAAGGCCCCTTTGCCCAACCAACCCCCTGTGGCAGGATGCCAACTAGCAAAACTTTATAGACAAATAAGTAATCTTGTGACCCCTTCCAAAAAGGTCTTACAAAGACTTTGACAACACACTCTGTTTGATTTTAGCAGAAGAAAAATGGGAGGAAATCTGATTTCAGATTTGCTGAAACTGCCAAACAAGCTAAGATTAAAGAGACATCTTTCAATTTCCTGCACTGATTTTAAAAAGCTATTAAGAGGACAATGACAAACCTGGCCAAGAGCAGAACTATGTACAATGGTGGACCAATTCAGCAATTGCTTCAGCAAAATCTATTTGCCAACTGCTTCAAAAATGTTTCAGTGGCTGAATGACAAGTTTTCCATTAGTGAATGCAATTAGTGTCAAGAACATTTTTAGCTACCTTGTCTTGGCTGAACGTTTATGTTTGTGGCATACACAAGTGTAAGAGGAATTCAATACGATACTTATGAAAATAATTTCCTAGTTAAAGATTGCAAAAGCTGTCTATTGATGTTTGACCCAGAAAGTAACATCTTAATGATGAATAGATTTATTCAGTCCAAACTAGACAGAATGAGGGCAGACATATTTGTTGTCATGCATCCACCATCTTCCTATATAAAGCAGGGGCAGTGGTGTAATTTTTACATCAGTAGGTGCTTGTGGAGAGCAGAGTCCTCCCCCTGTTCTGGTACTTCATGTACTTTGGCTCACTCTCCACATTGGAGTCACTGAGCAAAGGAAAGGGAGAAAAACACCTGCAATGATGTAGCGTGGCGAGCTAAGGCGGGGGATGAGGTTTAGCTCCCTTCACCTTTGCATAACTTTTGTTGCAAAATACATTCCTGCAAAGTATGACCTGCCCCCATCCTTTCCCCTGGCTCCTAGGGTGGATCCCATATAATCAAGACTGTAATCCTATGCACCCCTACTTGGAGTAAGCCTCATTAAAATCAGCAAGACTTACTTTGTAGGGATGGGCGAACCTCTGGGACCCGCCCCGCCTCTGGCTTGGCGAACGCCGCTATTGCATCTGCTGAGCCGAAAGCTGGAGCACACCGCACCGTTCACTGGACTTCCAAGTTCCCAGTGGGCTGCTGTTTACGTAGAAAATGCCTTACCATACGTCAAAAGCGGCCACAATTTGTGCAAGTTACGCAAATTGCGGCTGCTTTGGGCATATCTTAAGGCATTTTCTACGTAAACAGCAGCCCGCCAGGAACCTGGAAGTCACCTCCCCAGCTCGACTCGGGAAAACACAAGTCGAGCCAGGGAAGAGGTAAGCAAGACGGAGTTCGGGGGGGGGGGGGGTTGAGCCCAGCTAGTCTGCTGGATTTCCACCCCCCCAAATTAAATCCTCGCACATCCCTACTTCTAAGTAAACGTGCACAGGATTGGGCTGCAAGAAAGCTCCCTTGCTTTCAATTGCACTAATTGGCTGGGAAACTGAGAAGAGCTGCAGACAGGAGGACACACTGTACGCATTCCCTATGATAAACAGGGCTCCTGCTAACTGAAAACAAGAACATGACGCTACATGTTTATTTCATGTTTACAAGTAGATGTCAGGATTAGCCCAAGCACTGCTGTGGGCCCTATGGTTTAGAGCCAGAATCTGATTAAGAAGTGGACCAGGATGGTTTAGAACCCAGTTTAGTCATGAGAAGCCCAAGGCTTGAGAACCGAGTTTCTCATCTGGTGGCAGGCCGAGGGGGGCTGGTTTGGGTCTGCTCAGGATGGGGAATGTCAAAATGATGAGAGTATAATTCTGCCTGGTTTTACAGAGGGGAATAGGCTGAGTGAGTAGAACACTCCTGACCTGCTGGAAGTTTTGGCCTTGAATGACGTGTTTACAGCTAAGAAAGCTGATAGCCTTGCTGTGGGAATCAAGCAGGCAGGGGGGATACTGGGCTAAGGAAGGAGGGGTTTCAAATCTTTTCTTGGGAACGGAAACATTAATAGAAAGCAGAATCAGAATGCCTTATTTAATGTACTGATGGCTTACGGGCTAGAATCCCTTGTATTTAAGCGGGGGAGAAGCTGCAGAGCCTTTGCTGAGAACATCCATCTTTTCAGCCCGAAACCCTTTCTGCCAGGACTTTCCATCGTTTGAGTTACACTTTCTCACCTGGACTCTCCATCAAATCTGGACTCCTGTCTGTTTAAATCTTGTATCGTTAAGAACTTGCCTGGTATCCTGGACTTAGTCTGCTTGGGAGAGCATAGATCATAGAGGCCCTGCTTGGGCATCTCTCTACTGCCTGGTGCTTTCTTTCTCACCTGGGCTTACAGTTGTTTTAATTGCCCTAGATACTGACTTGCCTGGACTCATCATGAATTATGAACTTGAGACTCTTGTCTGCCCTGACACTGTTACCAAGAGCTGAAGCAAGGGGTGGCAAGCTTGTGTTGGGAATGTCATAGGCAGCCAGAGCAGAAAGGCAATGGCCATCCAAGTTACCTGATCAGGTCACCACCATCTGCAGCTGCCTCAACTTAGCCGTTCTCAGTGGCACTGGAGCTCAGCAGGGAGGCAGCAAGCCCAGAAGCAGCTTCATTCAGCCCCCATGGGAGCCCAAGAGGAGGTGGAGAGCCCATCAAAGAAGTTGGGATCCAAACTAGAACCTCAAGTTTATAGAAAGTATAGATATGCATCCCACACCAGTCAAGTAGATACTGATGCAATCCCAAAAAAATAGCAGGCAGAACAATTTCCCAAGGAATAGGGTCATTCTATCATTGCTCAGGAGTGTTTTGTGCTCTTCTGCGAGATCCATATTTGTTTGAGGGCATCATGTTCTGGTTTGATAATTCCTAACTTCAAGAAAACTGCTCAATCCCATAATTTGCAGCCTATCAAAATTTGAACTTTCTGCTCAAATAGAAGATGCATTAATTCAGGAATAGCAAGTCTTTACCTTCAGGTTCTGAATTATTTGCTCAATCTCATCACTGAAGTGAATGGAAATCAGATCTGCTGCTTTAAAGGGACTTACTGATATCAGCTCCTGAGAAAAAGAGGAGGAAAAATATACATTGTCCTTGCATTTCCACTAATGCAGAGATTATACACACAGCAACAAATAAGTTTCTGATACTCCAGAACAAACTCAGGAATACATTCCATTTGGAATGTTTTCAGAATCAACATTCTCTCTGTTAAGAGAAAGATATAAGTACTTCTGTGATGCAGCTATTTCTTCACTGAATGGAACAGGAAGCTGAACAATACAGGTTGCTTCAGAATGGCAAATTCTACATTCCTGTAACAGTCTCACTCTATGTACATTCAAGCAGCTCAGCTTAGTTTTGTGCTGAATCGCTAATATATAACCAACATAATGGTGTTTTCAGAGCACCTAGCATATGGAATAATGGCATTAACTGGTTTTCACACACAATTTCATATTTGATTTGGTACCTTGGTACCATATATGACTTGGAAACCTTGGTACCATATATTTAGACATCAAAGTGGGGACAGTGGGCAGGTTGTGTGAATGTACAGATGGCCACTCAAAGAACTACAGTTACAGGCAAGCAGCCTGTCTTTCTTCTTTGAGGTCCCTGTGCATCACACACGTGGATGAGTAGCAAGCTGAGTTACTGGAGGTGGGGTCGGTGTCCTATTGTAGAATGGTCGACAAAATCACATGTCCAAAGGAGCAGTCAACTCTAGCCTGGACATTCAACCTGTAGTGATTGATGAAAGTGGATCGTCTTGTCCAGGTAGGCACCCTTCCGGAACTATTGGTGCTAAATGCCACCAATGTAGCCATTGCTCTAGTGGAATGAGCCTGAACAGGGTCCAAAAGTGGAAGGCCTGCCAACTCATAGGCCAGTTTGATGGTGCACACTACTCAGGAGGCAAACCTTTGAGACGACACTGGCAATCCTTGTTGCTTACTCTCATAGCAAAGGAACAGGTGAGGTGATTTGCAAACAGACTCAGTCCAAGATTTGTAGAAAGCCAGTGCACATTGGATATCCAAGGTATGAAGAGCAGACTCAATGGGAGTGTAAGGTGAAGGAAAGAAAGCTGGTAAAACAATGTCCTGATTGAGATGAAAGTCAGAGACAACCCTTGGCAGAAAAGTCCGTTTGGGATGGAGCACCACCTTGTCACAATGGAACATCAGATAAGGCGCATCAACTTGCAAAGTGCAAAGTTCACTGGACCTAAGTGCCAAGGTGATTGCTATTAGGAAAGCCATCTTCCAGGAAAGCAGGCAAAGGTCCACCATAGTCAGCAGATTTAACGGCTTGGTAATCAAAGCCTACAAAACAACAGATAGACTCCATGCCTGTACCAGGTGTTGGATCAGTGGGGCAAGATTACAGACTCCCTGGAGAAACTGCTTGACCAGACGGTGTGAAAAGACCAACCATGGCCATACATTTGGTGAACACCCTTGGAGTCATAGCAAGAGCAAGTGGCAATACTTGGAACTGGAACGCCTTAGCACTGATTGCAAACCGAAGGAAACATCAATGGGCCTCGTTGATGGAGATGTGGAAGCAAGTGTCTTTTAGATCTATAGATGTGAACTAATCCCCTTTGTGGAGCAGGGGAAGGATGGAAGGAAGTATAACCATCTGGACACAATTCAGGGTGACATACGAATTTACTTCCCTGAGGTCCAGAATTGGTCAAAGGCCTCCATCCCACTTTGGAATGGTGAAATAGTGGGAGTAGAACCCATCATGAAGTTGGTGCTTCGGGACCCCTTTTATTGCACCCTTCACCAGAAGGGTATCTACTTCCGTTAGCAACACCTCCGAAGAGGCAGTGATTCTGAGTGGGCTGTTTAGAGGGAGATTGTCGAACATGATTCCATAGCCACTCTGAATAACAGAGAGGACCCATGAATCTGATGTTATCTGCTTCCAGGCTTAGAGATAGAATGAGAGATGAGTGCTGAAGACAGGGTGACAGACAGAGGGACAAAGATGAAGACCTGGGAAGTCAAAGGGATGTTGCTGCTGCCTATGGGTGTTCCAAAATTTTGTTGACTGTAACTGGCTCCTTGAAGCCTGGCGAAAAGCCTGTCCAGCAGGTGAGCAGGACTGTTTATAAGATGGTTGTCAAATCAATTTTCTCTGCTGATACACAGATCACCGTTGACTAATACCCATACGTCTCGCTGTATTCTTGGCCTTCTATACCAAGTCAATTGCTTCATCGGTCTTGGAATTAAACAAGCCCACCCCATCAAATGGTAGGTCCATGATTCTGGAGCGAGCTTATTGTGATAGGCCCATGGACCTAAGCCACACATGCCTTCTCAAAGCTATTGAGCCAATCATGGCCTTAGCATCTCAGTCATCCATGTGTCTGGATGTAATTATTGGCTGGCGAGAGAGATGCATCACCTTGCCCTGAAAGACTCAAGCCAAGTCCTGTTTATCCTCTGGTAGATGGTGGAAAAGAGATCCTATCTTCTTCCACAGGAAAAGCTGATATTGAGGCTGATATTCTCAACCCCATAATAAATGTGATATCCCATTAAATCCAGCCTCCTACCCTCTTTATCTGTGGGTGAGGAATGGGTTTCTGGGATTTTCCTTGCTGCACCTCAACAATCATGAAATATGAGGTGGGGTGCTGGAACAAAATTTCTCATCTGTCTCCATAACCTGGAGATAAATGTTAAACTGGAGTCATTTTGAATTTAATCATTAACTTTGTTTCCAGCTAGGACTTTAATGGGGTCCATTGGACTCCAACAGCAGAAGTATCAATGCTAGACTTAAAGAGGAGGGTAAGGTGACTGCTTCAAATCTGGAGTCAGTTACTATCCTGTCTCCAACCTTCCCTTGCACTATGGCAAAGTAAACTTATCAAACCAAAATAGCTACATATTCTGTTCCACTGTGACTGACGTTACTACCTGGGAGTGTTATTCTTTACAGCTATTGCCATTGTTTTTAGTTGATTTTTATTGTATTTTATAATTTTATTGTTTTAAGATTTGTTTTTTAAAACTTGCACATCACCTCAAGTGCCTTCAGGCAAAGGATGATTTGCAAACAAAATAAATAATGCAAAAAGGGCATACAGTGCACCCTGCATGCCAGACACTATTAGGATAGTTGCATATAAATTAGGCTTAGATGTATAATCAATTAATCCAAGTCATACCTCAATGTGTTTCATAGTTTTTTGCCACACGGACTGCTTTTCTTCTGTGCTATACCCAGGAATTGAGAGTATATTGTGAATATAGGTGAAGACTTCTTCCTTTAAGGCAATAAATGGGAAGGATGAAAAACATCACACACTAATTTGGAAGTGTACTTCCCCAACAAATCTAAGAATCAATCCCCATATTATTCTTTGCATGCCAAACCTCCATGATTAAGCAAAAGGGCACAAAGAGTGTGCCACAAAGCATTTTAGGGATGATTCTCACATCAAAGCTTCTCCTTGAAAACCAAGGTCCTTCTCCCCACAACACACACACAAGAATACAAGCCCATGACTGCTGAAAGCCAAGCTGAAAACTGAAAGGAAAAGAGATTTCATCTGGATTCTCTCTGTAATTGCTTTTGCATCCTTTCAGCCTTACCTTTCTCAATGGATCACGCAAGTAGCAATCAATTATCTTATCATAGCGATGTTCCCGTTCATAAATAAACTCACAAATTTGGTAGCTGAAATGAAACAATTTTAATTTACTCATTTAAAGATGTAGACTCTTTTAGAGAGCTGTATAGTTTTCAGACATAACACAGCCTGAAAAGATGCCAGATTTGTCACCACCATGTCCTTCTTTTCCCATCTTTATACTTTACAGCTAGATACACACCATACAGTCCTTAGTGCACATTCTAAGTACACAAGTAAACATGTTGTGATGAACCTGAGCCATGTCAGCTATGATTGTTAATATCAGACCTGCTTCATATGAATGGCTGTCACTTTACAAAGTCAAAACTTTGTGAGACAACAAAACTTGCCAATTCAGTGACTTCTAATAGGGGGTGGCGAGAGAGAGAGAGAGAGAGAGAGAGAGAGAGAGAGAGAGAGAGCTTTGTTTTCTTCATCTGATCTTGCTTGTTTCACATAGGGAGCTGCTGGTCATCCTTTTCCTAACCAGGTCTTCTAGGAGCAAATTGTATTCCATCTGTCATTTTTCCCACTGGGATTCTCAAATTAAAATATTAATGACATTTGCAACCTGGAGGAGTTGCACTTACTCAGCACTAGTGTTTGATGTCACTAATGATTCACTGGACTTCAATTACCCTATCATTTTTTCCCTAAGTATTTATACCCCACCTTTCCATTTAAAATCAACAATATTCAAAGCAGCTGACAGCATATTTAAAACATCGACATCACAGCAATAAAAACGAAAAGCTTTAAGTTACAAGGCAAAAGACAGAGGTGATGAACAACTGCTTTGCTGAGGAACCGCACTGGCTGCCTATTTGCTACTGGGCCAGGTTTAAGGTTTGGGTATTAGTGTATAAAGCCCTAAACAACTTGGGACCAGGATACCTGAGTCTTGAGAGTGCATTCTCCCTTACCAACCTGCCCGGTCACTGAGGTCATCAGAAGGCATGCTCTTGGTGGCTGCACAATGCACATGGACCTATGGCCCAATTAGAGTCCACTCAGATAAGAGTGTAGCTGGGCTCCATTTCTTTGGAACTCCCTGCCTCGAGAGGTCAGGCAACATTGGTCAGGAGCCAACATTGTATTGTTTTCGGCACCTTCAGAAAACACTTTTATTTCACTAAGCCTTCCTGAACTAACCAGCCAGCTTTATTGATTTTGTTTTTAACATATTGTTTTATTCTTTTACCTGTTCTATCTTTTATTGTTCACCACTCCCAAATCTCCATACTGGAATACAGAGCAGTCAGCCAGTCAGGCGATCACTCGTGACCGAGTAAGATTGTCTTCCAGGATTAAAAAAAAAAGAAAATTTACAAAAAGGAGATTTTAAAAGGAGGAAAATTCTAAAGAAAATTGTGTAGACTCTAGCGATGGGTCCGTAAGTGACTGTGGAGGCCAATTCTAGATCCACACAGCTTCCCACAGTGAGGGCACAGGTTACCAGATGGAAGATGGTCCTGTAAAGGATTCATTTGACGTGCTTTTCACTTACTAGCACATTTCTCCCTTTCACCTTGCACTCGAGCTTCTTCAAAGTCCATAGAACCTTTGTGAAAGGCCAACCTCCAGTTAGATTGTTCATGGGCCAGAGCTTCCCAGTTTTTGATGTTTATATTGCATTTTTTTAGATTAGCCTTAAGAACATCTTTAAACCTCTTATATTGACCACCGATATTCCACTTTCCATCCTTGAGCTGGGAATAAAGTAACTGCTTTGGGAGACGGCAGTCAGGCATTCGAACAACATGACCGGTCCACTGAAGTTGGCGTTGAAGGATCATTTTTTCAATGCTAGTAGTCTTTGCTTCTTCCAGTACACTGACATTTGTTCGCCTATCTTCCCAAGTAATTCGCAGGATTTTCCGGAGGCAACGTTGATGAAATCTTTCAAGGAGTTGGAGGTGACGTTTATAGATAGTCCATGTTTCGCAGGCATACAATAAAGTTGGTAATACAATGGATTCATAAACCAGTGTTTTGGTCTTCTTACAAATATCCCGATCTTCGAACACTCTATGTTTCATTCGAGAAAATGCGGCACTTGCGGAGCTCAGACGATGCTGGATTTCACTGTCGATGTTAGCTGTAACAGAAAGATAGCTGCCAAGATAGAGAAAATGATCGACATTTTCCAGTATTGTCCCGCCAAGCTGGATAGATGGCATCACCAAAGGGTTAGCTTGCACTTGCTGATGAAGCACTTTGGTTTTTTTGATGTTAAGTGAGAGACCAAGTTTTCCGTATGCTTCTGCAAAAGCATTTAGGATAGTTTGGAGATCATCCTCTGAATGTGCGGAGACCACATTATCATCAGCATACTGAAGTTCCACAATGGAGGTTGTAATTACCTTACTTTTTGCTTTCAGCCTGCTGAGATTAAAAAGCTTTCCATCTGTTCGATATATAATTCCCACACCAGTGGGAAGTTTCCCCTCGACAAGATGTAAAATCATGGCGATGAAAATAGCAAATAATGTTGGGGCAATAACACATCCCTGTTTAACACCTGATCCCACTTTACATGGAGCACCATGAGAGCCGTTGTTGTCCAAGACCGTAGCCGTCATGTTGTCATGGAGAAGTCGCAAGATATTCACAAATTTATTGGGGCATCCAATTTTCATAAGGATAGTCCAGAGAGCTGTTTGGTCTACAGTATCAAAGGCCTAAGCAAGATCAATAAATGCTATATAAAGGGGTTGATTTTGCTCCCGGCATTTTTCTTGGAGCTGACGTGCAGTAAAAATCATGTCTACTGTCCCTCTAGAGGGGCGGAAACCATATTGAGTTTCAGGGAGGATCTCTTCTGAAATAGATAGAAGACGGTTTGCGAGAATCCTGGCAAATATTTTACCTACGGTAGCTAAGAGAGAAATGCCTCGATAGTTTCCACAGTCTGTTCTATCACCTTTCTTAAAGAGGGTGATAATTATGGCATCCCTGAAGTCTTCTGGGATCTCTTCTCTTATCCAGATTTTTTCGATGAGTTTATGAAGATGTTGTACAAGTTCGGGGGGCCCTTCTTTAAAGATTTCAGCAGGAATCCCATCTGGTCCACTAGCTTTGTTATTCTTCATTTGATTAATGGCTTTTTTTACTTCATCCAAAGTGGGGAGTATTGCAAGTTCCTCTCTAATTTGTTTTTGCGGGATTTGCGAAAAAATCTCATTATCCACCTTAGATTTACGATTTAAAAGGTCATAATAATGCTCTTTCCAACGCAGTGCAATAGACTCTTTGTCTTTTAAGAGTTTGGTGCCATCTTTTGATTGTAAAGGGTTTGTACCATAGGTTTTTGGTCCATAAATGGCCCTTGTGGCCTTAAAAAAGCCCCGTGCATCATGAGATTCTGCAAATTGTTGAATTTCTTCAGCTTTCTTTTTCCACCAGGCATTCTTAAGTTCTCTTGTTCTTCTTTGGACCTCAGCCTTTGCACTAGCGTAGCTTTTTTTCTTGGCAGCGCAGTTAATATCATTTTGCCATATTTGGAAGGCTTTCCTTTTTTGGTCAATTATATATTTAATCTCATTATCATTTTCATCAAACCAATCCTGATGTTTCTTAGTTTCATATCCAATAGTTTGTTCACAGGCTGCAGTAATGGAGGTTTTCAGCTTAGACCAATGGTCCTCAATGTTGTCAGGAGGTTCTGTAGGTAGATGTTCCTTAAGAAGTGATTGAAGATGAGTTTGCTTCATAGGATCTTGAAGGGCATGGATGTTCATTTTACGCCTTGGTTTCCTTCCTTGAAGCCTACGTTGGGGAGCAATGTTGATAACCAAAGTGGACCGGATTAGTCGGTGGTCTGTCCAGCAGTCGTCGGCACTCACCATGGCCCTAGTAAGAAGTACATCGCAGCGATCTCTAACACGGACAATTACATAATCCAGAAGATCCCAGTGCTTTGACCGTGGGTGCTGCCATGATGTTTTAAACTTATTCTTTTGTCGAAAGAGCGTGTTTGTGATAGTGAGATTATGCTCTGCACATATAGACAAAAGTAAGATTCCGTTCAGGTTGCTATTACCAACTCCGTCTTTTCCAATAGTTTCTGGCCATAAATCAAAGTCATGCCCAATTCTTGCGTTAAAATCACCCAGGAGGATATACAGAGCGGTATATAAATCTTATAAATAAATATTAAAAGAGACTGCCTGGATTGCCTGATTACATGGATTCTCGGAAAGGATCTTGTGGCCAGATTACCAAGGGAAGTCCAGAACTTTGGTTACAACACACAGAGATGTTCCAGGCCTTAAATCAGTTCTTCTTCTTCTTCTTCTTCTTCTTCTTCTTCTTCTTCTTCTTCTTCTAAAAATAGCCCTTGCTAGCCAATAACAGTGCAATCCTATGCATATCTACTCAGTAGTAAGCTCCACAGAAGTCAATGGGGTTGACTTTCAGGTAGGTGTGTACAGGATTACAGCCTCATATTTCAGGCTTTGACTAAGTGTTTACTCCTGTGAAAGTGCACTTGGGGGAAGATAGCAGAAACCTTTACTGGTGCAATAGAAATATTCTGGTCTGTACAGCGCAACTTATGCTATTAGTGCCCTGAATCAAATAGTAAGCAAATTCTAAGGCTAGCAGACTGAGACTGGATTGATTTGTAACACTGCATGCTCCTGAAAGTTTAGCAGGTCATCTTAACATGTTTCTTTTTTAAGATGTAGGTCACACTATAGTCTCCAGAAACTTTGTCACGTGGTTAGACTGTTATACAATGTAGTGTGCAAAACAGACCCAGGTCTAGCTGCAATGACAAGGCAACCTGAGGATGAACACAGGGCTCACTGCTGAAAGCAGTTGCCAAGCAACCACCCCATGTGCTTTTCCTAGTTCCATCCATCTCCTGCAGATAATGCCAGCCTGGAGCTTTCAAGCCTTAGCTAGCCTGGATGAAATTACAGGAGTAATAGGCCCATCCTCATTAGGCACCCTATTGAGATCATCTGTGTAGAACTAGGAAGACACAAAACAGTGAAATGATAGCAGAAGTAATACCAGGTAGATGGTGGAATCCTCACACACAATGGGCAATGAAGGATGTCAGCACACACACTTTGGGAATCCAGAGAGCCAAGGTTCTCTTGAGCAAAGCCCCAATGCAAAATTTGATAGGACCTAGACTATATGAAACCAGATTAAGTTTATTTTCCATGTAAGAATGTAATGGTGAGAGGATAAAAGATGTGGCTTGAGGAGCACCTGAATAAGCTAAACAGCTGAAAGTGTAAAAGGACAGGAAATGGTAAAAGCAGACAGAAAACACAGAAAAAAACTTACAACTCAGCTTTTTCTGCCATTTGAATGAGTCTGTTCTCTTCAAACTGTACTATACCTCCAGCTTGGAGCAATTCTAGAAGAACCTATTAGCATGAAATAATTAGTATATGTATAAAATTAGTGCCCAAGCAACCAGAGCTCCCAACATGCTTGTCCTTTACAGCCACAAACTGTTGATGTGTAAGCAATTTCGGACACCGAGAGCTAAATGCAGTGCCTCAGGCTTTGCTCTGCCTTTGTAGTATGTCTTTTCCCCCTTCTAGTTGGGGCACTTTCCCCCTCTCAACTAAAACCCTCTGAGATTTTTTCATCCTTTGATTTTCAGGGAGATGGTTAGACCCAGGGGTAGGCAACCAGTGCCCTCCAGATGTTTTAGACTACAACTCCCGCAATCCCTTGCCATTGGCCATGCTAGCTGGATCGGATGGGAGTTGTACTCCATAACATCTGGAGGGCACCAGATTGCCTGCCCCTTCTCACTAATTTGAATACGCAGGGTATTTCCTTATGGGGTAACTTTTAAACATGTGACTTCCCAGCTGGAGTCTGAATTAGCACAATTTAGCAACAGATACATCTCGAAGCTTCTGATCATGTTTTGACTCTTAGATACACATCTTGATCAAGGCCAATATTATTTAGAAAAAGGAAACTATAATGTAATTTTTGGTGTCAACATATTTTGAAGAATTGCCTTAAACATTTTTGGTCTTCCCAAGCCTAATCTGAATCCTATGCAGTTTACCTGCTCCTTATCATTAACTCTTCCCCGCCTTCTTATGATACATCCTGCTCATATGTTTCCCACCCATCTTCCAAGCCCCTCTACTCATCCACAGCCTGCCGCATCCTCAGTTCCATGCCTCAGTCCCTCCATCTCTCTCCCAATTTTGTATATCCACCCCTTCTTCCTGAACTGCCGCTGGACAATCAAGAACAAGTCTGGAGTGGTAACAAGGCAAGCTCCATATTCCCATACATTCCAGCATTTTCCCCCTCACCTTACAGGAACAGAGTTCACCAAGCTGATGGGGAAAGCAAACTGCATAAATAGCGGTGGCATCCTCACATACCACACACACTCCTTTTACCTGAAATAAACTCCACTGGAATTAGTGGCATCAGCAGCAAGTCTGACAACAGAAAATGATGCCACAGTGCAACCACCAGGGCTGGCCATTCATTATGGGTGTAGCGTGGCCATTATTTTGGGCTGCATTTGATAACACCGTACATTTGTGTTTTCAGTGTGACCAATCTGCACTGCTATGAAAATATTCAAATACTGTTCATTCAATAATTGTGCACAATTTGTTCGTTTGCATTAATAAAATATACAGGCTGTCAGTCGCTTTCCAGCTGCTGCTGCTGCTCGCTTCTCAGTACGGAGTGCTAGTCTTAGCATTCCTGCTGTACAGTCTGGTCATTCTTAGCAATGACCTTCCTTCCTTAACCATGCGTCACTCACAGCATGAACTGTTCCTGTAAGGATGCATACCTGCTGTCTCTCAGAGTGTCGTGAATCATCATCAGGACTGCAAAGAAATTCAAGGACCTGGACAGAAAGAGAACACTATTATATATATTTTTGTTCCATTCCCAAAGTACACCACCTCATCTCAGAAATACAGCTTGCCTACCATTTGAGGGTAAAAAAAATACTCTAGATGAAAGGTACATTTGCACTACTATAACATTTTGGGAAATCAGTCCAATCTACAGAATACCTAGAAATAATTTTGCGATGTGCAAAGTCAGCAAAGAGAAAGCAATATGAAAACCATTTAAGTCTCAAGTTCTACTTTTCTCCTCTGGCAATCCTCCTATGAGTCTCCTCTTGGTCCTTCACATACTCTTTATAAAATCATTGCCATCAGATATCCCAGGCTTTATTCCAATCTTTCTAACACAGCATATATGGGAGTTATGCACTGGATGAAAACACTGCATAAGATTCTATCATTTTATAAGAATAGCAAGTGATAAGATTTTAGGCCCTTTAGAAACAAAACCAGCAACAGATCTTCCCCCCTCATTTGTACATCACCATTTTACCTGGTCAAATAGTGTCCTGTTCACAAACAGTGTGTTGTTGGGCTTAGCAAGCTGCCGGGCAAGGAAAGTAAAGAGACATCCAACTTGTGACGGGGTAAAATCAGAGTTCTCCACCATAACCTAGAGGATTGAAGCAGCTCAGTTTATTAGGTTGCTACATGTTATAACTTCACACACGTAAAGTAGAACAAACAGCAGATATCAAGATGCAGCATCTAACCATGTAGCAGACTGAAATTAGATGCATGCGGTGTGATCAAGATAGCTCTATAAAGATTCCCAAAATATATATCTGTAAAATATGTTTTACTTTGTCAAAAGCTTTCTTATAGTCAACAAAGTAAGCATACACATCCACATTCATATACTGGCATCTCTCCCCGAGTACACGTATACAGAATAATGCTTCCCTAGTTCCAAATCCTTTTCTGAATCCAAATTGTGTGTCTCCTGCTCCCTCTTCACATTTCTTGTAAATTCTACCATGTATTATTTTAAAGAAAACCTATAGAAGCATTTGAAATGTGGTTTTTTTGCAGGATGTCAAGAATTTCATAGACTGAGAGGGTGACCAACGAAGAAGTATTACAGAGAATGTATAAAGATCAAGAAATTATAAAACACATAAAATGCAGAAAACCAAAATATTTTGGTCATAACATGAGAAATGAAAAATATAGACTGTTGCAGCTGATTGTACAAGGGGAAATAAATGGGGAAAGAGGTGTAGGAAGAAGAAGGTCTTGGCTGAAAAACCTTAAGGAATGGTTTGGGGGCAATACAACATCACTGTTTAGAGTGGCCATATCTAAAGACTGTTTAGCCATGATGATGTCCAACCTCCGATAGGAGAGGAACAAGAAGAAGCAGAAACAGAAGCAGGAGAAGTAAAATATGTATCTCCAGACAGGCCAAATAACTAAAATAGAATTTTTAATTCACATAAGCTTGATGTGAGCACACATTTGTTTTTTCAAGCAAAGCACACATGACTTAACTCACCCCTGCACTGCTTGTGTTGTGAAGGCGAGTAATATATCATTATATTTGCCATAACTTAAATTCAACTCGTTACAGAATGGATGTGAACATCAGCTCTGAAGCCTTATCATTGAACGCAGCTATAGCCATATCATTGAAAAGAAGTCAGATTACACTGCCTTGCAGTAGGCACTGACATTGTTCAAAACTTATCAGTGGAATAACACTAGGCATTGCTTGAGCAATGCCTATGAAAAACTCAGCAGCCCACCATAAATAACTGAACACTGGTAGAAGGCAGGGAGTAGATGGAAGTGCACCAGTAGGAAAAAATCCCATTTTCTCTCACCAAAGAGCAACCAGAAATGTTATCTTTTGGAGGACAAGATTTCCTCAAGTTATTTATGGCAGGTTTTAAACAATTACCACATTAAAACTTGCTCTTCCCCTGCTCAAGGAATATGAAGGGGAACAACATTAGCTATATTGTATACAGAATAGTTAAAGCTCCCATTTATTCCAGGACATACTGTATTATCCATATTTTGCATTTTTCAAAGCATTGCTATTATGCACACAGAATTATTATAGTGTTTTAAATAAAGTATTCCACAAAGCCACAATAAATCTTTCAGCTGCGTTTCATAAATCTGGGATTCCGAGTGGGAACTTAGTAATAGTGTGCACATAATCATGTGGGAAACCATCATCTATCATATTCAGCCATATGGGAAACAGAATTTTACCACCCCCCTGCTTGGATATAAGTGTGCTATAAAATTCTCCTGAACATACGGGTGGATGATATGGATGTTACGTAGCTTTCTACATGGTTACCAGCACACCGTGGCAAGAATGACTTGGTAAATGGACATTGGTAGTTACTGTAAATTCTGCTGTGATCTTTAATTTCACAGATCTTAAACAGCTCTCACCTGCAAAGAGAAGGGGCAAATTAAAAGGGGGCATTCTAATCTGAACATCATGCTTAAAGACAAGGGTTTTGAACTTCTTTCAGCCTGAGAGCCAAATTCCATTTCAGAGAAGCTCTTGGGGGCCACATTCTAGTAGTGGACAGGGCTGAATGTAAAAGGGGCAGAGCCAAAAACACCAGTATATGTTAATTTAAAGCTCTTACTGCCAGTCACTAAGCCTTAGGGGAGCCATTTCAACCTTTTAGAATGGGGAAAAACTGCACAAAAGCCAGGACACCACCAAAGAATAGGTGGTTGGGAGGAAGGGGTGAGGCCAGGGGAAGGGGGTATGGCCTTCTGGGGACCCCTGCAGGGCCAGATTTGGCCCCCAGGCTTGAG
Organism: Shinisaurus crocodilurus; assembly: GCA_021292165.1. Classification (NCBI taxonomy): domain Eukaryota; kingdom Metazoa; phylum Chordata; class Lepidosauria; order Squamata; family Shinisauridae; genus Shinisaurus; species Shinisaurus crocodilurus. The sequence goes on from CM037878.1 coordinate 59,723,218, forward strand.
GTTCTGCACCCCTGCTCAAAGGAATATGAAGGGAAACAACATTAGCTATATTGTATCAACAGTTTATCTCATGGCCCAATTAAGAGCCATGTACAAGTTGAGCTAGGATGGGCAATTTATAAGCTTACCACTTCCCCTAGGAGGCATGTGCACACACACAGTGATGATTAAGCTTTCAGAACCTGTTCACAAATGTGGAGCAACTCAGAAACTTGCATATTGACATTTCTAAACTATTGCTAATATTGAGGGAACTGGACTTTTAAAATAACACAAATATAATCACAACATTAGGATATATGCTCAATCTAGTCAGTTAATTACAGTACAAGTGATTTCCCTTTTTTAATGGCACCTACATTTTTATTATAGATTTCTGAGAGTTTTGTTTCAACTGGCTAGGTTGATTGGTTCTGATATTTAAAAAGATGTGTTACACATCATCTTGTAGAAACAGAAATATGGGTAGGCTGACCAAGAATAAAAAGTGCTGTCACAGCAATTATAAATGAAAATCTGTTATTTGCCTTATAGCCAAGGTTTTAAAAAATTATCACTACAAAGACCAACTTACATGACTCATACCGAAAAAAGAAATTGCCTCCAAAATTTCTTCTTTGATGAACAATCAGTTTCAAAGCTGTGCAATAAGCAAGCATTTTGGAAGTAACTTTAGCCCGTGGCCAAGTTATAATAATAAATAAGTTTCCTGTCTATCTGCTTCCTACTTTGCTGCTTGGCTTCTGGCTCCTTTGAGCGTGAAAGCTACGCAGGGTCAGGCCTGGTTCATTACTTGGATGGGAGACCACTACCAGTTCAATGCCTGAGCAGGGGGTTGGACTCGATAGCCTTGTAGGCTCCTTCCAACTCTATCTATGAAATGAAATCTTATTATGAGATCATCTGTTCAACGTCTCCACTACACATCAGCCAGCAGAGCTCAGTTCCAGTTTAGTCCATATAACATACACACACACACACACACACACACACACATATATATATATAAACATAAACCATTAACATGGTGCTAGTTTAGTCTCCTCAGCTGCCTCTCTGGGCAGTATCCAATAGTGCCATTCCACAAATTCAAATAGTGCTAGCAGAGCTCTACTGAATCTTTGTCGCGCAAATGGATGTGCAAGCGGAATGCGCAACAGGTTTCACAATGGGTTGTGGAAGCGGAATGCGCAACCAGTTGCACAACTGCTTGCACAAACATAACTTTAGTTGGATTCTCCTCTTGCGCATAGTTCAAAACGTAGTTTCTGCTAGTGGAACATCATTTGCGCTGACGGAATGACACAGTTGCATACTGCCCTCTGTTCCCAGATCAATTATTTCTTCTGTCCGGCTCCCTGAGATCATTCCGGGCTCTTGCAGTCCCTTCTCAAATATCAAGACTGACCGAGGCCCCTCAAACAGTTTATGTGAAAGACTATCTTTCTCCCACTAAGAACATTTAGACTGGCATCTCATCTGTCAGCAAGACTGTCCCCTGCTCTCGAGCTACACCAAGGCTTATACAACCTGACAACCTGAAACTATGTTGGACAAAAAAGAATACAAGCTCAGACACACCTGTCTAGTAAACCTTAGTGTCCTCAGTTAATAGGGTTAGCACAGTATAGAATACTGAAGATCCTGTAGTAAAAGGGTCTACTAACTGAAATGCAGCTGATTTTTCATAATGAAGGATCTTAGAACATGTCTCAGACTACATATCTGTTGTACAGCACCAGAAGAAAAGTAGCAACCCCCAGAATCAAAGATAGCAGAAGACACTAACAATATTTTACCTTCAGCTGTTCTGCCATGTGCAGACATATTTAAAGGTTTGTACTGAACTGTAAGGACTGGAGAAACTGTGAACAGACAACAAATGTGCTCTCAGCCTATCTTTTAAGAAACTAATCTATGACAAGGGAGCATTCAATTTTTACTGCTATTTGATGTGTGAAGGAAGCAAGTTCTAAACACCAACTGCACCTACTGTGCAAAATGCCCATAATTTGTTATTTATAAAAGCACCTAATATGCATAAAGTATTGTACAGAAATAAAAAGGGACCCTGCCCCCAGGCTCACAATCTAAAAAAGATGAAGCAAAAGGAGAGGAGAGGGGAGATGGAGAGAAAAAGGAAACTGCACTAGTTGGAAGAGAGTGAAAGGAGTAAAGTTAAAAGACGACAATAATTAACTTGGGAACAGGAAAGAAACAGACAATACAAACACAAAAATTGAAGTAGGACATCAAGAGAAACCTGAGAGAAAAAAGGAGTCTAATAATTTCTTAAAGTGAAACAAAGAAAAGGCCAGCTGAATTATTAAAGGGAGTCCCATGCGTAACGGTCCACAAAAAACAAAGCACTTTAAAACTAGCACAAGAGAATGGAGGTTTAAGATTAGTGTTTGATGGGCAGAGGGACCATGGAAGACCACATTTATATGCTCGTCCATGTATTGATATGTGAAATCCACATTTCTCCAAATGTTGGGATGTACTTCTCCAATCAAGAGAACTGACTGGAGAAGAAAACTGAGTTAAGTTGAACCTACATGACATCCCATTATAAGGAATAATTTAGTATACTTTAAAATTTGTCAACTCAACGCACTTAAGAGTAAGGATGTGTTGATGAGTGTATTTTTTTCATGCTTTTGGCAAACAAAACTATACCTTCTAATAGGGAAATATTTGCCAAGTATTTCTGATCGTTCTTGTGATAGCAATCAGTAATTAAGGTTCAGAAAATGTTTCTCATTCAAGTATCTCAATTAAGTACCTTCCAAGAGAAGGAGGTCAAGCAAGAAGCCTTAAATGTTTCTTACCAATAAGCAAGCTCCACCAGGGAAATATTTACTGACTTCCCAAAAGAAGTTCTCTGAGCCAGCGACAGGACTAAAACAAAGGAATTCATACAGTACAGAAATAATCCATCTTTTACTGTGGCCACCACTAAAACAAGGGGAAACTTACCTTGAGTAGGATGTCCACAATTCTCTGTTGGTACTCCACAGCTTGCTTATCATTCTTAAAGTCTTCAAATGTCTTTGTTAGAGAATGCCATTGGGAAGGAAAAAAAATCACATGTTTATCCTCACAGAATGGGAAATATGAAAAAATAAAGTCAGCACTGGCTCTTTTTACACAGTTCCTACACTGTGTCACAGTAGCCATGTTCAGACAGTGAAATCTTGGCTTTAGCCAGGATATGCAGGGACTTCATGCACCTGCATGCAGCCCCTTTGCCCCCACTTCACTCCTCTTTGTGTGAGTGGAGAAACAAGCCAAGCCACAGTTAACCAGAATTCACAGGTCAACATTAAAACATGGCTTCAGATCCTGGCTTGTTCGGAAGCCATTAACCACAGTTCCCAGATCAGATGTAACAGGAAGCTATGGTTAACTGCTATGCTTAATTGTGGCCTCCTGGCTTGTTTCCCCACTCATGCAAAGGGGGGAGTGAGGCAGGAGAGAAAGGGTTGCATGCAGGTAAAACAAAGATAATAGCCACCAGACTTATTTCTTCAGTACACTTGTAAATGTTGTTGCAAAGACATTCAGCAACAACCTACACAAACTAGATGAAGTAGACAACTTGACTTTGCCGCAAACATTGCCTGATGATGCTATCATTTGGTTTCTAGAACTCAGGGGTGCTTGGGTTCATAACACAACTAGTTGGAATTTTATTTCAGTGCTATAAGTTAATAATAAATTGATTTTAAATATGTGCAGTATCAGAGTGGTGTGAAATGGAGAAGCTGACAGTAACAGACAGGCAGTTGGAGATTGGGTGGAGGCAGAAAATTATGGAGTGCAGAGTTAGAGCTGGGTGTCAGTGTATAACTCAGGGGTGAGAAACCCACGGCCAAATTTCATTCAGCCCACAGCACACTCCCACCTCAGTCGGCCTTCCCCTTGGGGAATGGCAGAGGTTTAGAGGAGGCAGAGAAAACAGCAGCTGTAACATCTGAGGAGGAAGAAGAGGACCCATCCCGTCATGTCTGATACGAGGCTGCTGTGCCTTAGCTCTGCTTTGGACTCTCTTCCCCTAGCCCAGTCAGACGGAGGACAACTGAGATGCATAAAGAAGCTTGCAAAGAACAGCACCTGCTATTGTGAATTCCTGCCTCTTCTTTTTTTTGCAGGAAAGGGGAAAATGGGGAGGGGGAAGAAGTAACACAGGGAGGGGGTAATCGACCTGATCAGTTCAGAGCTGGGTCAAGGCGGAATGGAGAGAGTGTGATGGAGTGGCATATGGGGGGGAAGAGAGAGCACGCACTATACAATCTTGCGAACTCTTCCCATCTTTGACTCTGGTTCCACTCAATGTCAGCTCTATCTCTGTGCACTGCTGGCTCTGCAGAGTTTACCCTTGGGCTAATAGTTCTTCATAGAAAAAAAAAGGTTCCCCGCCCCTTTTATAAATGGCACTGCGAACCACCAGATTTGATGTGGTTACTCAGAAATCATTTGTAGAAAGAGAATAGCAGAGGGCCAAGAACAGATCCCTAATGGACACAAGAGAGAGGGCAAAAGCAAATAAAGAACTTTCCCCTGTTGAATACACAGCTGGACAGGCAGGAAGGAAACCAGCTAAAGGACAGCATCGTAGAAACCTAGAGCATTAGGGGCGCAATCTTATGCATGTTTAGACAGAAAAAAATCCTGCAACTCCCAGCATTCCCCAGCCAGGGCTTTCTTTCCGTCTTAACATGCATAGGATTGTGCCTTGAAGGAGTCAACCAGGAGAGAGCTATCAACTACAGTAATACCTTGGATTGCAAGTAACTTGGTCTGAGAGCGTTTTGCAAGACAAGCAAAAAAATTTTAAAATTTTTGACTTGATAAACGAGCAAGGTCTTGCAAGTCAAGTAGTCATAGGGATGTAACCGCTTGCCTCGAGTGGGCATAGCGGGCCGAAATCGGCCCCGCTCACGCCTGCCAGAGACTCGCTTTGATATAAGAGTGTTTTGGATTACAAGCACGGTTCCTGAACGAATTATGCTCTCAATCCAAGGTATTACTGTATATTAAAGGCAGCAGAGAGGCCAAGGAAGGTGGGAATAGAGACCTTTGGATTTAGCAGTAGGGAGATCATCAGTGATTCCGGTGAGGGCAGTTTCAGTGGAGGGCAAAAGCCAAACTACACAGTTGGTATCCTTCAGAGCAGCAGTAAGGCAATAAAGTGAGGGGTAACAACAGTAGAAGAATTTAGTTCTCAATGACCAGGTTTGGATGAGCTGCAGCGCCCATGGGCGCTAGGTTGCATACACAATGCTGCTCAGCAGTTGTTGTGTCGTGTGAACCCAGCAAGTGTGGGCTATGCACTGGTTGTTTTACCATTGCATAACCTATGCTCGCCAGGTTCACACAACACCAAAACACCAAGGCAGGGGTTGAATATTCAAAATGGCAACCACACACGCCCCGCACCCTCACTGTGGGTTAAATAACCCATGGGGGGTGTCGTGTCGTGCAAACAGCCTCAATGTAAAGAAATTGTCTTACACAGAGCAAGGAGAAAGTGTGCCTGAGGCGAAATGAGTACCAACAACCAGAACTCGCAGTGTGGCCTCTGGATGTCCAGTGTGAAACTATTTGTGGCAAATACTGAAATATGCCAAAATCCATATTAAAGTAATACCTATTAGGCCAACCAAAAAGCCACAAAAAATGACAAGCTTTCAAAAGCTTGCACAATTTTGGTGATTTTTTGGTTGGCCTAATAAAGGTATTACATTAATATAGATTTGGACAGTTTCCTTATGGCCCACCTGGCTACCTTTGCTCTTTGTGATAACGAAATAGGAGATGAGCATTCATGAAAATAATCTGAAAGAGTGCTAAATCACAATGCCATCTTTATGTCTCTCCACCTCACCCTCCAAGCCTAATCAGCTCTTGCAGCCTTCTAATCTCTAAGCCTCACACACGTATCTTCTGTTGTGCTTGGATATCAAAAGGGGCAATGGAAAGATCAGGAGAGTGTCTTCTGGTTTTCTGCTCCTGTATCTAATGTCAGGGCAGCCTCTGGCTTCCAGAAATAGCAACTGCATGGTGTTAAAAAAAAATGCAGGTCTCCACATGCTAAATTACACACTGAGCAAGTGCACTGCTACATAACAATTAATACATTTTCCCAGTAAGGAGTAAAATAATCCATAAAGTAATCACCAGTATAATCTAGCCTGGCAGTTTGCAATATCTACTGTAAAGTTACTTGTGTAATGTATCGGCATTTTAAAGAATATTTCTCATAAATTACACATTAAAATACATTAAATGCAAATAAACTGATTTAAGTCCAAGCAGTCTGACAATCACACTCTCAGTTGCAGGAATTTGCCCTGGGGGCTTTCAAATTGCAGTTGCACATGCCTAAAGCTGGCACCAACCCAGCATGCTGGCTGGGAATTATGGGAGTTGCAGTCCAGATTGGGGTAGGCAGCTTTAATCCAATACAGGAGTTGATGAGGTATCTTTCCTAATAACTTTTTGGAAACCGTGCTGACACTTACCAGTGCAAGAACATTAAGGAACTCCCGTGTATCAAAGTGGAGCAGTGTACGTACATAGGGGTAAACTTCTTCCTCCGTCGGTGCCTCAGCTGAGTGCAAGCGGATGAGAAATTCAAAGACCTGCAATGAATGAGTAACAAACAATCTACTCAGTCAGTGTATGAATACCTGAAGAAACTGTTCCAACCTTACCAGTTCTAGAAACCTTCTTGAGAATAGGGAATGCATGTGCAACAGTATTCTCTTGTTATTAAAATGCCATCCACTGTGATGGAAGTTGATTTCCTGGTACAAGTTCAATGATTTAACAGCAGGCAAAGTGCTTCAGTTTAACATATCCCAGGGTTTCTTACATCCATTTTCACAATTATTGACATTTATTGCTGCTCGTTGGCATTTGAGAGAGATTATCCCCACAGGTCTCCTAAATAATGGATTCTGGCAAAGGGCACAAGTGCATTTCCCTTCTAGTCTGCTCTTCAAAGTGAACTTATTCCTATACATTGGATCAGTTTATTAGGAAAACAAAAGGTAAAACATTGTTAGTAAGATTTGAATCAGGAGATGGAGCTTGAAAACCTGGAGAACTGCATGCCAAATCCTCGGAAAATAACATATCAGACATGCTTGTCTTCACAATATTTTGCCTCAGCTGTTATCTGCAATATAAAAGCCATGTTCCAATTTACCAATTTATCTTGTGAACTTCGATGTATGTTATCATTCCTCCATTTTTTTATATTCTGGAAATTTAAATACTGGGCAGAACCCCAGATCCACTTGCTTGTGGAAGTTAGGATGGGATGGAAAAGTCCCTTCAACTGTGAAGAAGCTCCAGTGGGGTGGGGTGCCTACCCCAGAGCCACCAGTTGCACTTACACCTGCAGAAAGCTCTACAGGCGTAAATCTACTGCCAGAGGTAGGCCCTCAAATGGGGTATTCCAAAGGTGAAGCAGAGGTATTGCCTTGGATCCAGGATCTAAATGCCTCCATTGCCACATGAGGTCCCAGGACTAGGTATTTTCCCTCCCTTTGGAAACAATGGGAAGGGGAACATGTTAAACCTACCAGAGGCAAAGAAAAGGCAAGCCCCCACCACCTGCCAAGCTGACACAAGGAGATAGGGCTTTGGAAGTGGTAGAAGATCTGCTGCTTTGCCTCCCCTACCCCACTTAGGATTGTTCTATAATTTGCACTGGACAATTTGAGAAAAAATGGATGGGACTAAACTAAACCAATCACTATGCTTAAAACAGGAAGCCATGGAAGAGTCTGGAACTTCTGTACATAGTCCATGCCGGTGACTGCTGAACAGCAGTCAAGAGGTACATCGATGAAACATCGCTAGAACCTGACAGGATGCCAGAATTGCAAGCAGACACAACTGTGCAAATATTTAGGCTATAGAGTGCCAATTCAGTAAGTAGGTTATGTGATCAATCTGTACAGTGAGGCCTAAGATACTTTGCAGAGGGTTAGAGCTTGGCCACAATTTTCTGAGGAGCTTCCAGTGCAGGACACAGAGGTGATGTCTGAGGTTTATAGTCTACTGTTTTGATGTACTTGGCCTACCTCAAAATTATTTCTCATAGTATTGAGCTTAGAACAGTCTTTGCATACAGCACATAAATTACTGAATATAACTCATAAAACTTCGCTTTGATGTGGATATTGAATACTGTATTTGAAATCATATATGTGGATATTTTACAAAACAAGAAACCATTCCATGATCAGGGATGCGATCCTGTGCACACTTATCAAATAATAAGCGCCCTTGAACTCAGCAGGGCTTACTTCCCAGTTACCACCACACATAGGATTGCCCTGTAAATGTACAATTAGTAGTGCAGGAAATTGGGTGTATTGCTCCTCCTCCCCCACTGAAACAAAGCTTGAGTACATGCAACTGTATCTGTGCAAATGTATCCCCTTCCCCTTGCTTCACCTTCCTCTCCCTTTGTTGCATTCTGCACATATGCCTCATATAATTTAGATTGTAAGCCTGCGGGCAGGGACTGTCTTGTTCATTGTTGTAAACCACCCAGAGAGCTTCGGCTATTGGGCGGTATAAAAATGAAATAAATAAATAAATATCTAAATTTAAAATTAGGTTATTTAGATTAAAGACCTCTTTGCCTATATCACTTTGTAAAGTGTTGTATATATTGATAGCACTATATAAATAAAGTTTCACTTTAATCCTTGACCAACATACAAAAAAAAATTAATCTCCAGATTCTTATGTTACCCTGAGGCAGTGGGGATTGGGTGGGGAATCTAAATGTGCATTCTAAAGAGCTCTTGGGCAATCACAAAGGCAGACAATAAAAAAGCTACTGTTATTCCAGAGGATAGCAACTTCTTATCAGATATCTACAAAGCAACTGCTAAGTCCAAGAGACTCAACATTCCTATCACATTGTTATTCACTTTAGATAAATCAGTATCCGTGATGGGGTCATCTGCCAACATTAATAGATTTAATATCTGTGCATCATCTCTGAGAAAGAATAAGACACAAATAGAATGTGAGGAGGTGAAATTATCCTTCTGGGTTTCTTTATATTCACTCTTGTTCCTGCTCTTCCTTGCTTTTTGCAGTATTGCCTGTTTTGTGTCACATTTTCTGCAGAGCTTCTTGTTTCCTATATGGCAAGACTTTGAAATATGGACCAGTAGTCCTTGAAGTTGAGCTCAGAAAACCTTGGGATATTGCTGTGGCAACCATGGCCAGAGTGGGTGGTTACTATACAAAAGTGACGGAGGGAAGAGAGATCCACAGCAAATGACGGCTTTAAGAATATGTTTATTTCTCATTAAACACATCAGCACAAACAGCTTCCATTAAAAAGGGGGGGGGGCAATTTCCCTGGTGAATTTTGCAGCATATTTTTTAACCCACCTGGTTTTTTACCAAGGGTACCAGATCTTCAGGAATATTGCCCAATGGATAAGCTCGACCTGCCAAGCAGCAACTGTACAGACAGACAAATAATAAGAGTTAAAATACTTTGACCCAGTTCACACGCCATGACTAACTATGGGTTCAGTAACCCATGGTTAGTCAGGGCTACACAGCAACAAGCACACTGCCCCACCAATTCATGTGTTAAATGCCATGAATGGGCAGTATGTGTGAACCAGGCCATTGCTATAAAGAACAGCTGATATACCACACAAGCCTAAACATAGTTGGGAAAGCACCTCTCCTTCTTTGCCTAGGTACCTACCCTGCACAAGGGGGACCTGCAACAAAACACTGAAGTGTAGGGTGCTCCTGCCCAGGGTTTCAGCCACTCTATTCCATCATCCCGCAACAACCAGTCAGCGTTCTGTGCTCATCAAGCACACACAGGGCAGTATCCAATGTGACATGAGCGCTAATGTAAATTTATGTTGCGCTAGCGTAACGGACGTTACCAGAAATGCCAATTATCATTAGCTAGCATGATGGGATTCCCCAGAAAACCCATCACACCAGCTAACGCCATTGGCATTGCACTAGAGGTCCCTTACACTAGCACAACGTAATTCATGTTAGCACTTGTGTTGAATTGGATACTACCCCCAGTCCTCATTGGGCATTTTGGTGAGGTTGGTGGTTGCCCCCTTATAGGTTTTCCTCCTAAAGTTTTGTTTTACTTCTGCAAACCCTGGGTTTTCCTCAAGCCTCCCAATACCTCCCTCTTGTGCATCAATGGTGCCGTTTTGGATACAGAAGGATAAGCACTCGGACAATGAGTTTGCTATTAGTATATATGATTTTCTTTAAACACTGCTTTTTTCAGCAGCATTAATATTTATCCACAATCCATCCATGTATAATTAGCTTCAATGAGAAAACTAATTACCACCCAAAAAAATTCCCATTCTGTAGATCACATGCAACAAAATATGCACTCCTTCAGTAGAACAATCTTAGCACCTGCAAACTAAACATTTTCAAGTACAGATAGCTTTATATAAAATGAAGATATATGCAACTTCAGCACCTTGATATAGGACAATGAATACTTAGTGAGAAGGCCAGAGTTACTTTATAAAGCTAATACTCTCCCAGTGCCTTGAGAGTTGAGGCTGAGAAGCACTTTGCTCATTATAGGTCATAGCAGTACACTTGAGAACCCGTCAGCTAGAAGCAAAGACAGGGGAACTTGGATCACACCATGTTTTAACACACGCTCTTCCAACCTGGTGGGCTCCAGATGTTTTGGACTACAACTCTCAGGATTCCTGACCACTGGCCATGCTGGCTGGGGCTGATAGGAGTTGAAGTCCAAAACATCTGGAGGGCAGCAGGTTGGGAAAGGCTGCTCTGTAAGTTTGTATGCTGCCTCATTTGATGGAGCACTGTCCTTGGAAGGGTGTACAATTACAAAAGGCCCTGGTCTTCTTAGCTTCTGTGATGGTAGCCTTACCTACTATTTTTTAGAAGGCTACAGGTGGCACTTTTTGGCAAAATTTTGGGGGGAGTCAAGGGTAGGGGCTTTTAGAGGCCCCTTTCTCTTTCCCCATCCCCTAATTTGACCTCTGTGCAAGGACTCATTCAGCATCAGATAAAAGCATTACCGTTCACTGTTCCATTAGACAGCTAGTGAATGATATGAGCCATGGATTGCCACCAGTTAAAAAACAAACAAACACTTAAATAGTTAAAAGCAAAGTGTTTAAGTCAATGAACAGTGTGATCCTGTTCTACAATTATGCCAGTTGAGCAGCTTTACCATTCCAACCGAACACCCTATGCCAACAATCTTAAGGATGATGCCACTTCCAGGGACCCTGCACTGGCAAATTGCCAGAAATATGCCAGCACATTATACTAGTGTAACTCCACTGCTGCTACAATTCAGCCAGGGGTGTGGTGACACAGAGTGAAATTTAAGACATAATCCTAAACTCCTTCAGACCATGCCTGCAACCCCACACCCATCTCTTGTTTGCCAGTGTAAGTCAAAACACCCACAATGAAGAACCAAAGAAAACACTGCCCCCACCTCCTCCCACAATGGGATCCCAACTAACTCTGCAGACAATCATGGCACACGCACAGCAATATATAACCCTACCTGGGGCACCATTACTCAGGTAAGGTATGCAGGATGGGCTTCTCCCTCTGGCTTAATATCATGCACACTTAGAACACAGAACTGAGGACTTTGGTGATGGGAACCATGATGAAAGGTCACTTAGCACAAAGGAGGGTGCAGTTTGCGCAAACAGTCTGCTTCGTACAATTCTAGGAAGAACAGATGGCTAGCACTTGTCTTCTTGGAATCCTGACAGGTACCCTCCCTCAGGACTCTGCCCATGAACAGCCATGAAGTTGTCAATCTGCTTGGTCTACTGAGCGCCTGTACCTTTGCAAGCTGCCTGATGGACAGTTTTCCTGTGATTGGTATACATGAGTAGTGTTGCCATGGTCACTATGGGAGTGGCTATCTGAGAGTTCATAGTTTTTTTGCAGTGCTGTCTTTCTGCTGGGAATGCATAGGATTCCAACTAAACTATGCTAATGTTACACAATCATAAGTTGCTGCTGGCATAGCAGGGCCACTGGATTTCTCTGCCCATGTGTGACAAAGTACTAGCTTATATTACTACAGAAAGTAAAACATGATTAACTGCATAATAAATTCTGGAAGGATCATACCTTATATAGACAAGAAGCTTGTTGCCCATAATGACTTGCTCATCTAAGAAAACAAAGAAAAAGTTTGTGTTATCATCTAGAGCAATGAACAGTCAAGTTTACTGAAGGTTCATGCCTTGCTTTACCAAAAGGTCTCATGTATGCATGACTCACTCACAATAATAAAATAGTGCAACAAACTCAAGATTCCATTCTCTCCCTAACCTTATATACTGACATATGTTTGTGCTAAACTTACTGTATATGAATGCTATGTACTTGAGAAATGTCATGAAAAATACCTACATTCCAAGCAAGACTGACAATGCCAAAATACCATTACTACTACTTTAAAGTTTAGTAAGTAGCAGGGACTGTTAGAATTTATAGAAATGACATTGTACTTGCTCAGAGAGATTCAGGCTTGAGGATGCAATCCTATCCTCTGCTAAAAGCTGCATGAATGGGACAGGAAAACACATAGGTCCCCTTGGATTTGAGCTATGAACATAGAAAGGTGCCCTCTACTGAGTCAGACCAATTGTTCATTTAGCTCAGCTCTGCCTACACTGACTGGCAGCGGGCTTTGCAGCTAGTCACTTCACTGAGCTCATTCAAGTACACAGACACTGTGTAGGATCCTCACCCATGTTAAGCTACATGCCTGATTCATGCAATTTTATACATGAAAGCTATTTCCAAAGATATCACTGGTTTAGTACTCTCAGATGGAGCAAGCCAATTACCGGTATCATTGTGTGCAAGGTGATGGGCTGAGTATATACGAGCAGGGGAGGAAACTATCCTATGATAGGTCAGGTTAATAGATATTACAGATCAAATAACCTCCCAAAAAAGTAGGTTTTTGGAAAAGTTTAAAAATGGCATCGCACCAAAAAAACAAAAAACCACCACACAAAAAGTACTTATTTACACGGTGTACCTGAGAGAGACTTTCCAGCACTAAGTGGATGAGCAATGACCTTGAACAATTTCTGGCCGGAGAGAGAGAAACACAGAAAGTTAACATACATGTTTCTTTTGCTCTTGCTTTTCATTCTTGATAGTGTGGATTATAACATACCCATACTATTGGATCTGGCAGTAACAATATGGAAAGCCTTCAAAAACTAAATCCAACACATCTGGAGGGCTCCAGGTTGGAGAAGGCTGATACAGAGAGTACAGCAAGGTAGAAGGGGGTACTTCCACTTGGAACAGTTTTGTTTTAATAGTTGCAAATTACCTTGGGACTGAAGTGTAATACTAAGGGAGTGTGGCCCACGTGTTCTATTTGGAAAATAC